>CM031234.1:274204300-275524492 GCA_018340775.1 Taxus wallichiana var. yunnanensis
GCCAATTTCTTCCTATTGAGTTGATGGTTTTCATGATAATTTTGTTGAGTGTTCTCTTAGAAGCTTCTACTTGACCATTTTCTTGTGGATAAAAAGGTGATGAAAAGTTTAGTTTAATGTTGAAAGTGTCACATAATTTCTTCATTTATTTATTTTTGAAAGATTTCCCATTATCAATGATAAGTTTGTGATGGATTTTGAAGCGATATATGATGTGTTGATAGAAAAAATTGACGATTTTATATGATGTAGTAGAGACCAGGGAATAACCTCCACCGGTTTAGTTAAATATTCAGCAAAAATAATTATATAATGGTTTCATTGTGAACAACTAGGGTTGATAAGGATAATTAGGTCCAAACCCCATTGAGAGAAGGGACATACATTCTAAGCCGGTTATAAGGTCTAACTTGGGATGTGGACGAGATTGGGATGTTGTTGACACTTAACACATTTACTAACATATGTGTAGCAATATTGATTATGGTTGGATCTGGTAATAACCCATCCTGTAAGATGCGTTTAACAATGACCATCTTGCTGAAGTGTCCACAACATATGTCATCATGAACTTCTGGATGACTTTAGTAGAATCATGAGATTTGAGGCGAGTGTAGTAAGATGTCATCAAACTTGTGTTTTTATAAAACATCACCTAAGATGTGTTGGTTGAATATGTTTTCGAAGAAAAAATATGAGGTTCAACCACATAACATGGGACAAATTCCATCCTTAAATAAAGGGGAGACACCTGTTTATTACTAATTTAACCACACTAAAGAATATCTACAATATTTATACTAATTTAACTATCGGGGTTGGGATCTCATCCTAGTGGATTTAGTCTTTATAGAAAGGAATATGAAGGAGAATAGAAGAAATGGGATGACTATAGGAAGTTAAAAGTGTGAGAAAATAATGGTTAGAAACATTCTCTCTCTCGGAAAATGCAGATCTAAAGATATTAACACAAGATTAAACAATAATAATATGCTAAAATATAATAAACAAGATAATGGAATTTAAATAACCATGTAATGTATTGAACATAAGAAAAATACCTAAAATTAAGAAGATAACACCATAACACATAGTTTGGAATAGATATCTCTTATATTATTTGATAGCTTGATTGAAAATACAAATTTTTTTCTCTTATTTAACCCTAGGATCTATATTATATGTGTAAAATATCCAACCCTAAACAATGCCATAACATTTTACATTTATAAAGGAGGGGAGGAGAGAAAAGGCGAAACCATTTGGATTGCACACTAAAAATAGAAATACATATTAATGATCCATTTGAATGGTTCTCACAAAATGACCCAATCAATATGAAAATCCAAAGGATGTTCCAACATCATAAAAATCAACATGCCTATGCAAAAAGAAAATGACATGACTAAGCTGTCAACTGGTTTTATCTTTCTCTTCTTCAAGATCAACCTGCTTCTGACATAACTCCTAGAACTTGTTGATCATACCTTGTGTTTCTTTTTTGTCTGGTCTGCAAGAGCATTAGTTCAATACCTCATAAGTCTCGAACACATTTCCCATATTTCTAGGAAACTTCTAATACTTCTTGATAAATTTTGACAAGTCACTTACAACATTTTTACATAAATTAACATGTGAAAATATCACCAACTCACCGATTCACCAATAACTTTGAAATTGAAAGTTAGACTTGGATATTTCTTATTATCTCACACTTTAGTTTCACAATAATGACAAGACCCACCAAACAAATGATATTGGGAAAATGGTATAAGTGTGGAGCTTTCGATTGGTTTGTACTTTGGGGTGATAACAGAGGATATGTTAAGTTTGACACTCATTACCCCTCAGAAATCCACACATACGTGGTGTTTTATAACGGTTCACACTTCATAGTGAAGCATATAGGAGAGAAATATAATTTAATAGAAAATATTTTGTTAAAATTGTATGTATGTGGATCCTTCTTATTGGCTCACCTTTCACACTAAAACCGTAGACAAAAATCATGTACTTTGGGTAATTATCTAGTCTTGATTGCATACTACTATTCATATGATTCCTAAGTAAGAAAATTACTAATTAACCCATGTCTTTGGCCATCTTTGCTTTCTTTCTGTTGCCACTTTTGGTCTTGCATACCTTCTTGCTTAGTCTAACCTCAGACCCTTCTATTTCTCGAAGTCTTGACACCAGTACCCATCTAGGACACCAACGCCAAGTGCCCTTTCCCCCTATAGGTGCTCCTGACCTCTTTGTACTTTAATAACATATTTTGGGTCATTTATAGCCATTTGAGCATCTTATCTTTTCGGTAGTCGGCCTTTTCAGGGTTGATTATGAAATTCAAGAAATAAATTCATATAAATAAAAAGTTTTGTGATCGTAATAAAGGACCAAGCACTAAGCATTAGCTAACACCACCTAAGGTTGCATCCATTCAAGGGAAAGGGACTGCATTATTTTGCATACACTTCATAGGAGGGGAACCTATTCTATTCTATGCACACATCTATTACATTTCTTTACACCTTGCTACTTTTCTCACTATCAAGTGGGACATGCACAAGAGCCACCTAGGACACACCGCACACAAACACACAAAACTATATTGGGTGTGAGATGCGATAAAATGCTTAGTTGTAAGATCACCACCGTGATAGGCGAGGATAGTATAACCCCTCAATTTGCATCTTTATTTTCTAGGATTTGATGTCTATTTGAGGGTTTTGCAGGTCAATACTTCATTGTAGGTTTCAAAGTGAGCTCATTGATAATCATGTGACCTCATAATGAAAAAAGGCTAAGGAAAGTGAACAAATTGTGACTGGAAAAGATGAGTTTCTAAGAATTTTCTGATCCACAGTTCTCACTACGTCTATGGTGCCCGTGGTCACCCGCCCCTTTTGGGTACCCCAATGCAACATAATCCTCCATATCTACATTTTTATGGTCTCTATGTGACACTTATACCTCCTTATTCATTAGGTTAACACTTCGACATAGTTCATATTTTATGCGAATCAACTAAGTACCTTTTTATCCTCTTTGCAACTAGGGTTTCACATTTTATTGCTTAGTTTTCATGGGTTACTTTCTGTACTTACTTACCGCTACATTACAATTAGAATTAGGACTTTATTTCTATATTTTCTTAATCATTAACATGGTTATTACAAAGGAAAACAACATGTGAACCTATCTACACGAACATATCACCGACTCATCGACTCACCACTAACAAAGAAACTTGGAAGTTGGACTTGGAGTTTTCTTATTGGCTCGTACTTCAGTTTCACAATAACTGACATGACCCACCAAATAATTAACATTGGGAAAATGGTATAAACATGGAGATTTATTATTGGTTTTCACTTCAGGGTGAATAACAAAGGATATGTAGATTCGACAATCGGTCCCATTGCAAAATTCATGTGAACGTGGTGTTTTTTATTGGTTCACACTTCGTAGTGAAGCATACATGAGAGAAATATCATTTAATAGAAAATGGTATGTTAAAACCATATGTACGTGGAGCCTTCTTACTGGAATTAATTTCACACTCGACATGGTTGTTACATAAAGAAAAATCTCATGACGTGGAATTAACCAGACTAAGAGGTGAAAAGACGAGAAAAAATCGAGGCAAATCTTTAATCAATGCAAAATGTATAAATTATTAAATGGCGAGACTAGAATTGATTGCTGCAACTATATACCACTATTTTAGCATGAGCCAAAAATTATAAATATTTAAAGAAATATTGAAATGAATTCATGCTTAAGCACTTGGTATTTGAGCTATAGCCTATAACCGAGCTTTCAAAGTATAAATTCAAGAGATCACAAGGAAAAAAAAAGTATTAATGATTTTCGAGATTGAGATCTTTGCATGCCTATGCTTTCTCAATTATTTTAAAGTTTATTTCCATTGGAGGCTTACCTAAAAACTTTCTATTCAAACCATCTCTTTGGAGATACCATTTTTGAAAAACAAGTCATTAAATTTGAGCATTATACAACCTCGAAAAAGAAGGTCTAAGGAGCTAGTTTGATAGACGATGATGACAATGCACACCAGGATGAAGAACAGTTCATGGCTGATCTAGTGGCCATTAAATAGAGTGGGATGTATATTTTAGCTAGAAAACCAAAGGTAATGTATTGTATCAAATTGATTTGGGGTATTTTTCACCGATGATGTAAGTTGTGTTGATGGAATTATAAAATCCAAAGGAGAAATTTAATTGCTAATATATATGAAAAGGCTATTACTAATTACTAATGTATCCCTAGATCTAATATTCAGTTCAATTAAGAAATAATGGAATAATGGAGAGTGAGTAATAACCTTAAGACTGTGCTTAAAGATTGGGTAGAGGACTTGACTAGTTTAAAGTCCAAAGTCTCAATAGAGAAGATGAATATAAGATCTTTTAGACATGGAGTGAGAGTGGGAATGTCTGTAATGAATAGATTGTTTGGAGCAACATATATTGTGCATATCAATTAGACATGGGTACCTTTGCTAGCCATGATCATCAATGATGAAAATATACCTGATCTTGTTGGAGTTCTAGATTTTAACCTCTTCAACAATCTTGTGAGTTCCAAGAAGCCGAAGAATCTAGATAATTTCTATATGATGTATTACTTTCTTACCAACAATTTTAGGGAGTCCCTAGTTTGTCATTGTATGCCCGAGAATCAACACATGAATCCTAGACGCACACGACCTCCCGAGGTTGTGCTCGGACAACCAAAATGGAATGGATAGATAAATATGGGAAAAATCAAGGATTTTTTTTTCTTCAATGGGAATAATGGATATTTTCTCATGAACGGAAATGAACGACTGTCCAACCTGCTAAGGTGAAATGGAATGGTCAAGAATAAAAGCCGTAAGAATATTTTGATTAATAGTAGTTGGACCAAATAAACCTCAAACTGGTTATGGAATGTGATGGAATCATCCTTCATATCTTATAAATTACTCTCTAGATAGGGTCATGAATATGGGATGAGAGATGGGGAAAGGAAAAGTATAGTCTCTACCGGGAAATTTTACCTAGAACTCGTTGGTATTATCCACCTCTTCATTCAAAGCTATCAACTACTGGACAATGATATCAATATGAGTAAATTGTATAACAATATTCGATATGCGGTATAATTGGGTCACAAAATATTTGTCTTGGTTGTGTTGGGCCCTGGATGGGCGTGTGGGCATGAAACAAGGAATATACGGAAATTAAAAAAACACACAAAGAAACCAAAAGGGGCTAAAGATAAGTCCAGTAACCTAAGCTGCTATGGAAATGTAGGAGCTTGTGTTAAATTCCAATGTAATTAAATCTAAGTTCCTATTTTAAACAATCAATGCAAGAAAAATAAAATTAAAAAAATTGATTACTCTCCTTTAATTTAATTAAATCTACATGTAATTAATTGATTAAAGAAGTGCAAATAATTAAATAAAGAAATGTAAACAATCTAATCTAATTGTTTTTGTATTTTCCAGAAGCTTTTTAAAACAAAAGGAAATAAGACAAATAAACAAATCTAATTACTTTAATATATGTTTTTGGGTTTTTTTCAGGTTCTATGAAATAACTAAACAAAAGCTATAGAGAAATGGAAATTGATTCTAATTAAATGAAAATTAGTTCTATGCTAGAAAAAATAGAAACAAAGTGAAATAGCCGGATGTGGTTATTCCTCCATTGTAGACTAATCAATTCTAATCTAATTTAAATAAAGTTTCTTTCTAATTTGTGACTGGATTTTTTATTTCTTCTAATTCCTCCTCGAGTCACGGGAAGGAATGAAGCTTCTCAGAAGAAATTTCTTTCCTTGAAACTTCCCAGTGAAAACACTAAAATTCTACACAAGCTATTTAATGTGAATAAATTCAACAAGATGCACAAACACAAAATATTATTCAAACTCACTTCCCTTGTAGATCCACATGGATAAGAAGGAGAAATCTTTCAAGAGAAGCTTTGCTTGTATGCACTTCTAAATCTAACTAAAGAACAAAAGAAAGCTACAGGTAATTTTACAGTGAAGAAATGAAAAGATTTGTGCATAAGAACTTTCTTGAAATCCTTCCTAGACAAATCTACATGGATAATCCGAGAATAAATTATCAATGGAAGCTTCTTACAATGAATTATTGCTAATTCTACCTTATAAGAAAATTTATTGATTTGATAAATAAATCTAAGTTCTATAGATAAAATAAAGCTTTAGAGAATTCAAATTACACCCCAACCTAAAAATGTATAACTATGACAATATCTAGAGGTAGTTGTGCTCTTTTTGATCCCCTCAACTTATTTTCCAATGATGAATCCAAATATTTTAGGGAGTTGTGTTGGTTGGTATGAAAAAGAAGTTGTGTAAGTATATCTGGAGTAGACTAGTTGCAGCTAGCTAGCTAGTATCAAATGTAAGAAAGGAAGTAAAAACGAAAAATATAACTTGCTTGTGTGCTTCTTGGAAATATTTTGACAAAGTAATAGTGTAATTAAATTCAATGGACTCCAACCAATGCTTCGGGAAAAAGCTTTGTTTTTTATAGAAAGTTGGCAGGAAATGGTGCAGCACACTTGAAAACCAAGAAGTGCCAAATCACCATAGGAAGAGGCATTTAACTTACTAAGAATAGTAAGTAAAGAAGAAGAAGTTCATACGGATCCATCAAACTAATAAACAAATGATTTGGTCAAGAAACATGCTAGTATGCCTTGAAAACAAGAAACATGCGTACAAAACTTGAAGTGTTAACTCTCAAATAAAAGTGAATGGAACCACTAGTTTATATAGATTGGTGGTTACACAACCACTGGGGTGGTTACATAACCACCGATCTATGGAGATCGGAAGTTGTGCAACCGCCGCGGTGGTTGTATAACTTAAAGGAAAATACTAAGGAAAAAACATCGAAAAGACTTGAAAAAACATAGAAAGCTAAGGAATAGGTAAGTAAAGTAAAGTAAAGCATATAGGAATGCATAAAGTAAGAAAAAGGAATTGGTCATCATCATTTAATATGTAAATGAAATTTTTCATCATTGGGGATATTTTTGTTCCAATAATATAGCAAGACAATTTTGGGTGCAAACATATTTCCCATTTAGAGAATTGTTTTAGCCACGAAGATGCATAAACCGTGAAGTTGGAGTATGGTGCTCCCAAATGGGAAAGCTATAAATTATACCTTACACACCAATCCAAGCTTCCCACCACCTACAAAAAAATGGGAATCAAGTGCAGATAAAGAATTAATTGACAAAACATGTTAAATTAAAATTACAAGAGGACTTACCATATCAACAAGAATGAGAGATATACATGTGCCAATGCTTCCGCCACTTGCAAAACACACTCTCAAAACAATATTAGAAAACACACTATATATATTATAAGCTACCATTTATAGAAATCATTTGCACTTACCCACTTGGTGAGTTTTGAGCTCTGGATTATTGTTAGGAATAAACTTAGCTTAATTCATCATTTACTAAGTTGTAATGTTAAAGTAATTAAATTTTATTACTTTAACTTAGTTATTTGTTAGTTAGCTATTATCTAGTTATCACATCCCTAGATTAGTGGGGGCTATACTATTGTTAGTTTACTGCTTTGGAATGTTCTTGGATGTGATTAGTTAGGGGTAATATGCTATTTTTGCATATTTTTCGTAGTTAGTATATTTGATCCACTTTCCGTGGATGTTGTTATAGTTGTTCAATGTCTATAAACATTGTATCTTCTTCATTTGATATGAATAAAGGGTTTTAGAATATCACATTCTTAAGATCTGGTATCGAGTTTTTGGTCCCATCTTCTCAGGCTTATTGTGAGGATCCTTGAATCACCAAGGAGGAAAGAAAGAGGTTAGAAGGATCCGAGCACCTGGAGTTGGAGTTGCATTGGAGAGCCATAGTGCATCTCAGCCCATTCCTAGCCCATTCAAAGCATCCTCACATCCCTTGGTATATATCCAAATAGTATTGTAGGCTTTGCATATTCATTTGTAATAACAAAAAAATCTTGCAGATTATTATATTTATATATATATATATAAAATGACAAGATTTACTACTAAATTTAGCAAATTGATGTATTTGGAGGAATGTGCCAAATTTGGAGGCCACCGAGGTTCAACGCTATGCACTGAGGAGCTATGGAAAGATCTACTAAAAAAATTGGATGTGGCACTATTGACCGAGTTGGGAGCCTTGCTTTGAGCTCCAAAGTGAGTTTTTAGACATCCCTTGGCGAGTTGGGATCTTGAAACTAAGTTATATCCCAAACCAGCCAGGAATTAATTAGCATTGATGAGTGTGAGCTACACCACACAAAAACAGAGGATCCAATCATCTCATAGTAGAGACCAAATTGACCTACAATCAAAACACTCACCCATCTCTTGCATTGAGTTAGGAAAATACTTAGTGACCAAGAGTCATACTGATTGACCTCACGAGATGGACATGTGATCTCGAGTCCTAGATCGGATCACCACAACCCATATCTCGCATTGTTGAGCTATACATTCCAATGAGATGTGTATTCTTGGGTGAGTCTTTGGATGTTTTGGGCGAGTTAGATGGTTGAAAGGGCGACTAGGACGTGTTGCATTGGACCAAGTTTGGTGTGTTGGTGGGTTGTTCACCTCCAGACATAAGCTTAGATTGAACCAAAACACACCTTGAGGCCACTCTCCTCCAAATGGAACCCATGTAAACCCATCTCCAATTTCTACACAACCAATTCAAACATCTCCTGTGTCGGCCTTTCCAAAGTAGCCATTAACAAAAATGGCGAGCGAAGCGATATACAAAGCAACTGCATGATAACACATTCTTATGTGCATATCGACGTCCATTTTCATACCGATTCATGAGAAAAGCAATCAGGAAGTCACCTGCAAATTGACTTTGCAATCCAAACAATGAGGAGAAAATAAAAATAAGGAGCTATGGTGGACTAGATAAAACCAAGCGGTGAAGAAAATAAAAAAGGAGAGCAAGGGAGGCCAAAAGAGTAAAAAATGGCCAAAATGACTCAGATCTAGTTTATTAGGCACAACCCCGAACCACTAAGCCTCCATCGTGCCATGCAGACACAACACATAGGCCATAGGTCACATTTTTAAAAGGTAAATAGATTGTTTCTTGTTTAAATATAATTGCCGCACTTTATATGGAAAGCGCATAATGTGCCCATGTGGCAAGATGAAAGTCTTAGGCGTGGGAGGTCAAGGGGTTGACCCCCACCTAAGCCGCAATTTTTTGCTATATAAAAGTTTGGTTCACTTTTGGAGAAAAATACCAAATTTAGCAATAAAAATTTCTGCTAAGTGACTTAGTCATAACTAAAGCCCTTGCTAAATTTAGCAACAAAATACCTAATTGGGCTATAAAAAAAATGAAATTAATTTTTCTCCCGATTGATCTGAAATTTGGTTTTGAGACACTTTTGTAAAGGCAAAGAGGAAAAAGAGCCCCAAAATAAAAAAACAAATTCCTCACGGGAGAACGTTTTTACATAAAAAGCAGCCTTCAGTAAAACAACCATAACTCTCATTCCATTCAGTGAAAATTACGAAACTTTTTTTAGTAAAATTCTTGATTCCGATATGATATTCATAGAGCTATTTTAGGGAGATTTTGGTGGACCGATTTTTTGTAGTAAATTTTCAAAGGCTGAGATACTGTGTAAAAAGGATAAAAATTTGCAATTTTGTACTCACAATGTATCCCAAAAAGGGAAAATTTCCACAAAGAATAGATAGAATTGTAAATGCACTATCATTATAAAGTGCTAAATTTTTTTATTCTCATGGAGCTAGTTGTCTTCACTTTTCACTCAGAATTTAGGGGGAAAATATGAAAGACATGAAAATTCATCATTGATCGTTCAACAATGCTGGTGTTCCTTGTGGATTAGAGAAAAGTGAATAGAGGATAGTTTTTCGTGCTAGTGCCAATTTTGAGCTATGAGACAACCTAGAGAGGTTTTATTGAGCTAAGAGCTAACCCAACAGAGGTTTTCAAAACATTTAGAGCTACTTGTTTTTTTTTAGCACACATGCCAACACAATAGAGGTTCCAAACATCTAGAGACAGTTCTTGAGCCTATTCTATCTCTTGTACACCATTTAGAGGAAACACCTTCATCCAACTACTCTTGTTCAAATGAGATCCAGAGAGACCATACTAAATTAAGGGGGGAATGATAAAGTTATTTGATTCACCTTAGAATAGGTTTCTTTTAGCATGTGTGTGCTAATAAATGTTTACCTCATGTAAACATATTTTGTTTTAGAGTTTTTTCTCTCCTATTCACTTGAGACCATGATGAATTAAGGGGGAATGTTAGGAATAAACTTAGGTTAATTCATCATTTACTAAGTTGTAATGTTAAAGTAATTAAATTTTATTACTTTAACTTAATTAGTTGTTAGTTAGCTATTATCTAGTTATCACATCCCTAGATTAGTGGGGGCTATATTATTGTTAGTTTACTACTTTGGAATGTTCCCTGGATGTGATTAGTTAGGGGAAATATGCTATTTTTACATATTTTCCATATTTAGTATAATTGATGCACTTTTCGTGGATGTTGTTATAGTTGTTCAATGTCTATAAACATTGCAAATTATTCATTTGATATGAATAAAGGGTTTCCAAAATATTTCATTCTTAAGATTGATACCAAATCTTAAATTCTGGTTTTATTTGACAAAATACAAGCACTATAATGAAAAAATGAATATGAAAATATAGCAATCTAACTCATTCGATTTGTTTTTCATTATGAAGAGATACCATACAAATAGGTAAATGACATCCTTAGAATAAGGAGTCAAACTATATCACATACCAATTACCCAATCCCCACTTATCTCTCCAACATGATTCTCTCCACCTTTATTTTCTCACGGCTATCTAATAGTGAGTTGTTCTCATAATTCACGTACACCCAAAATATAATAATATCTCGAGACTCACCTAACTATTACAAAGTATTATATTATCATCTAGATAATATAAATCCACTTAAAAATAACTAATGTTAACACTAACATATTAATTTCCTTGCAATTACCTCGTGATGGTTTTACATGAGAGTATAGTCAAAATGAAGAGCATTTCGAGATGATGGCAGCACAACCAATGACAGGAGAAATGGGTCATGAATAAGTTAGTTATCTGCATATGTTTATTTTTACCCTATAATTTAGGAATTTGTCAAAACTATCCATAGGGGGGTAAATTTAAATGAATTTATAGTAAAAATGACCACAAGGTGGAAGTAATGTAGGATTTTGTTTGGTGTAATTTGGTTTATTTTTCTTAACTTTTACATTTCACGGGCGTAACCACCGTGGAATTTGCACAACCACCACTATGCAAAGCATGACAAGCATTACCATAACCGGCATGATGATTATGTATTTGCCACTTAGGAAAGTGTTGAATGTGTAACCGCCACTATACTAAAAGTGGCGGTTCACAGAACCATCAAGGAAACTTCAAAATTTTGACTAAGTATTGAATTTTCTTTTGGTTTTTGTTTATTTTGCAATGTTTTTATGAGATTATTATGCATGTATATGATTCTAACTTGCTCTTTTCTTGATGTTTGTGAATGCAGGGAAAGTATGTTAGATGGAGTAAGGCTCGTGAGCAAGATTGATTGCCTCTTATTTTGGAGGATTTGACCTAGGTAGAGAGGGATTTATTATAGAGGGATGACATATGGAGGATATCATATAAGCGGTTAGTTACACCCATGAGTAGCTTTCTTTGTGATCGGTTGAGCTCTTGGGATGTATAACGGAACACTTTCCAACTATTTGGAGTCAGGGGGAGTGGAGTATTAGTTTGAAGGATGTTTATCAGATCTTGGGAGTTCCTGTCACTGGCGGGAAGTTAGTGTTGACTAGCGCCAGCTTAGCACCCAAGGGTCGCTAGTAAGCTACCTACTTTGGGGATGGAAAGGTACTTGATATAGGTGCCAAATAGGGGGTGATATTATTTTCAATTGATTTTGCACCTATCCCAACTTTTCGCAAGGCCATAATTGGTATCTTGGTCTTTCACTTGATTGGGGACAAGGGTGGGGATACGTTCTTGTACTCACTCGGGCCCAAATAGTGTAGAGTACTAAGTTGTATGGAAGAGTATATTCTGGGATGTAGACATATTAGGTACGCCTATCACGACACTGCATAATATTGTTCGACCTGGGAATAATTCCCTGGCCACCCTACACTTGTGATGAGTTGGGTTTACGAGCGGATGATCCCTTATCAGAGGGGAATTGGGATAATAGATCCCATGACAATTAGAGACTCTAGGTGGGTTGACATGTCACCACTCGGGGGCCCAAATCAGTTGATTTCTACACTTACTACAACAAATATGGTTGCACAACCATATAAGGATTTGTTGGTAGATGGGGTTAGGAGGCTATTATTATGACTGCGCATGTAACACTATGGTTTAGGTGGTTGACTGAATAGTCAAGTAGAGAGCCATACAATCCTCAGAGTGCCCCAAAATTCATATTTCATTATGCAGATGCCCTCCGGTTATGCCCACAGATACATAGGTATTCAAGAGGTGAGAGATTCCTAGAGGGGCAAGGTTAAGTGGATAATTATGAATCCAAGGATTCCTATTAGCACACCATAGGCTACACCAGATTATGGTGTTGAGGCAAGCAATGATTAGGTTAAGGTTGATGCTTCAGATTGAGGCAGACCCAATGCATAGTGGAGAGGAGGAGGAGGTTGATACCGAGTCGGGCTCGGAGGAGGAGAGTGATCCGCAGTGGGAGGCTACCTGGAGAGGCCTTAGTGGCTACTTGATCCGAGTAAGAGGAAGAGGAGGAGACGATACACATAGAGGAGGAGCTGAATGTAGGAGGAAAATATGAGGAGTGATTCCATCCATAGTTGATGGATGAGGAGGAGGTTAGAGAAAAGGAGGTGCCCATGAAAGCTCCTGTCTGTGCTAGCACCACCGTAGATCCGAGTTGGATGTCTAGACCATTAGTGAACTTTCTTATATATATATATATATATCTTATTTTTATTATTTTAAATATTTTCTAACCTGCCATTTTTTCTTTCACTTTATAACTACTACAAATATATGGAGAGATCTTATTTGTCGATCCTCCTTGTTACATTTGTTATTCCCATGAAGATAACGCAGAACATCTACTCATAGATACATGGCAACCAATGATGACTGGATGTCACACTAATGTGTTTGCACTAGAATGAAGTTCAGCGGTGACCATGAATCGATGAGGACCGAGCTTGATGTGCATGAGATGGTGAAAGAAGATAATAGTGAGAGAATTCTCTCAGTAGAGATACTACTATTGATAGATCATCTCGCTTTGTCACATAGATAGTCTCACGAGGCATTCTCATCAATTGGCACACAAAGGTTCTCATGTTACATCATCATAAGTGCCGCAACAGATCCCCCGACCCCGTACCTTATGTGGGATCTCGGAGAGAGGGATAGGACATGAGGCTTTATTGATTTTGGACCATTTTTGTGTATATATCAATTTGTTTGTATTTTCAGCTCATAGATGAGCATTTTGACCACACTTGCTAAAGTGTGATGGTATTGTACATGAAAATTGATATTATATATACATATGCATGGATATATTTTTGGTTCAACATTCTTTATAAGAGTTGACTTGTTCATGGTTTATCTCATCTGTGTACTCTTAGACAATTATAATTTCTAATGCTTTTTTATGTTTTATGAATGCATGCTATGGATGATGATGATGCAATGTGATAGATAAAATGATTTTGTATATGATATCAAGTTATAGCTTAGATATTTTTATTTTCAAGAAATATTTAGCATTTTGCTTTATTGGAAAAATGTGAGCAATGTGGTATGATAAAAGATGAACTCATTCGATCCTTAACTCCATGTAACTAGTAAGATACGAGGGCTCATCATTGAGATCCAATAATGATATGAGTTATATGATTTTAAGAATAAAGATGATGATCGAGAAGACAAGGTTTTGATAAAGATCCAATTGGAAACCTATAACTCAATCCTAAACATGGTTAACTAACCAATTGTAATGTATTTTTTTCTTGCAAGTTTGACTAGAATTAGATCCGTAGATGGTCTTTTGATTAACAAAATTTCATTTTTAGGAATGAATCTCTTGTAACATACACATCTAGCTATTTTTTTGGGAAATCTTATGAAACACTCTTTATTTTTTAATTTATTTGTAACTTGTTGATTTATTGTTCTGACCCCCTACGTCTTGCCCCATGCTACTAGTAATAAGCACGGGCTCATCACTAAGGACAAGACATAAGTGAGTAAGGAGCCGCATCCTATCCCAACCTCATGGTACTAGTAAGAAGCATGGGCTCATCACCAAATATTGGTAGGGTCGAGAAGTGTAGTTTTATTTGTAAATGCAAGTTTTATGAATTTATTGTTTATGTTGGAGCACAAAAGCGCACCCACATTGGATCATAGACAACCTAAAATTTGAGTCAACATGGGACTATATCCAAGTTATGAGAATCTAATCGAGATAAACCTCTGGAGAAGGTCCACTTCCTCAACTAACCTCACCGCTAAAACTACTCCTATAATTTGAAACACAACTATCTAATCCTATTCTAACTTCCAAGGGAGCAACGTGAGAAAGAGATGCATAAAAAGAATGTTTAATCTACAGAGGTGATAACACCGAAAATTAGGGGATGAATACATTTAGATAAGGGTAAAGGGAAGGAAATGATAATGAAGAGGAACTAATATGAGACAGATCAAAATCACTCCCAAAATTCACTTTCATGATACACAGAGACAAAGATTCAGAAAATGAAACATACAATACACCCGTGAATGAAAGAAGGGAAAGGGTTCCAATAAAAATAAGAACAAGGTAGAATGAACCATAAGATTAAATTTTATTACCTGAAATTGTGTAAAGACTATTACAATCACGAGAGGAAGATGAGATCATTCACCGAATAGAAATATAAGGTAAGCGACCCTTAGGACATACACACAACATAAAAGAGAAACCTTATATTAAAATATGCCCAAATTCTAAGAGTATCCAACGTTAAAACAAGACATCACTTTACAATATATAGAAAAATCGTGGAAGGGAGAAAGAAAATAAATTAGAGGGAAATTCAAATTCCTCAACCAATCCCAACCACCTTCATTAATTTCTCTTAGGGAATAGGGCGCCACTCTATTTATCTCCATTGTTACACACCTTCTTCAAATGAGCACCCATACTGCATTTAATGTTGTTGGTTATGTTACTTAGAATTGAACTTTTTATGTGCTAGAGAAGTTTCCTTGATTCTTTCCCATTTTCCTCGATTTGACTCATGAAATCATATTTGATCATATAGAGAACAAAAAATATTATTGAATTTACAAATATTTGATAACTAAATTAAAGACAAGTCAATTTCTAATTTCCACGAAGAACCATCATTTTACTTTATTACCAACTTCTCCACTTAGTCTTGTGTGGAAATTTAATATCCATGGATCATTACATTGTATCACGGCACCCTAGGTGTATGTAGCTTTTGAAAACCTTCCGTGGCTTACCCTAATGATGTGACTTACTTCCTTATGACCCATGGCCTACCTCGCTCTCATTGCCTAATCCCGTGATAATATTTATTGTAATGTGGCTTTGAATATCCACCCACAGAGTCTTATCTTCATTCAATGGAACTTTCTTCTGCGGTGGTTCTCGCATAGATCTTACGTGGTAATGTTCATCCATCCATAACATGCTCAAAGCCTCTATGGATTCTTCAAACTTGCCTCTAAATATCCACCAAGTCTAATACTTGCACAAGTTGCTTGAATTTTTAAAGGGATGTAAAATTGGGCAACATGTTTGATGACTCATAGGGGTCATCTGCGTGCTATATGGATGATCAGTAGCCTTAGGCATCCATTGGGCATGGAGTCAGTTGAACGATTTAGTTGCTCGAATTTGAATCTTTCACTTGATGGAAAATAATCGTTAATGTTTTGGACTTAATTTTATAACAACATCCTCTGAAAACATGGAACCTATACAACAAGATCCCCAAGAAACAAAACATGTGCAAAGAACTTAAGGAAACTAAACCTAAACTACCAACATGAAAATGTGCTAAAAACACTTGGACGATTTAGAAATCCTAAGCTACTATGTACAAGATGCAATGAAATGTCTTAATGAGAGGGTTTGAGATAAATCCCACCATTACCGGGATTTAAAATGCATTCCCATCAAGATCAGACAACTCAAAATAATTAGCCACCTTGCAAGAAGTAATAATGTATGGTCACTCCAAATAACATCAAATTTGGAGTGTCTTCCTAATTTAGCTCGATCCACATCCCATTTCAAGACCAGATCTCTGACCTTGAATGCACAAGGCCTAGATTTTATATCAAACCACTTTGTTTTGTTAAATTTTGATGTTTCTCCATCATTTCCCGATGGTATTTCTATTTTCTTCAAGTTCCACTAGTTCCACCATTCTGATTTCTCTTTGATGCACACCTTCAAATTCCAGTTGTTGTGCTAATTTGAGTGAAGGAAACTCAAGTGACAAAGGAAGCCTAACTTCTTTGCCATATACTAGTTTGTAGGGAGAAGTTCCAATTTCCTTCTTTATTGTTATCCTATCTACCCAAAGAACATTTTTCACTTTTGTATGCCATTACCTTTGATTCACGTCCATGGTTCTCTTCATGATTCGATCAAAATTTTGTTAGTAGATTCTGCCAATCCATTACCTTGGGGGTAATAATTGGAGGAAGTTTTAAGATAAATTCCAAGTTGAAGAGCCCAATCGAGTTTTTTATCCCAAGAAAGCTTTAGCATTATCATAAATAATGGTTTGGGGTATGCTAAACCTTGTAACAATTTCTTCAAGAAATTCCAAGATGGCTGATTCAGTAGCTTCCTTCAATGGCGTGACTTCAGTCCACCTAGTGAAGTAATTTGTTGCTATGAGAACCCATTTATGACCCACACTAGATGGAGGATTGATCATCCCAATGAAGTCAAGACCCCATTATGCAAATGTATGATCCGCCTGAATTGGATGAAGAGGAAAGGCTACCAATCTTCTCTTTCTAGTAAAGAGAGCACACTCCTTACATTTCCTAACCCACTTGTGAGCATCCATGAACAATGTAGGCCAGAAATATCTTACTTTTATGATCTTCATAGTTGTAGCCCTAACAGAGAAATGTCCTCCGAGAAACCATCATGAAACTCGATAAGGATCATATTACATTGTTCTCCTTCAATACATCTGAGAAACATGCCATCAATGTTCCTTTTAAATAGTACGCCATCAACCAACACATATGGAAAATTCTAAAACCTTAAATGCTGCCTCTTTACTTTTTTGAGACCAAGAGGATATATAGCACATGAAAGGAATGTTATCATTATCTTTGTCTACATATTTGTGGCTATGTATTCATTCTTATCAAGTTCCATGTAGCTATCCTCTTCTGGGAATAAAGTAGTCTCTGGGTCATTTCGTGCATCTTCAACCAACTATCTACAGAGAGCATAGCCTCTTACTAATTTTTTGGCCTTAATGGTTGTTGTCAAGTTTTGTGAATTTTGAGTTGGGGCCTTGGAAAATTCGTGTTTTAAAGTCGTTGGTGCTCGGTTTTAATCTTGCCCTTTCCCTTGAAAATTCTTTAGTCTTCGCAGTTTGAAGTATTTTATATTTCCCCATCTGGATGCTTGAAAATATTTTCCTTCATTCAAATGTCATTGTCAATCCTTCTCTTTGGTTGTGGATCACGTCGAGCCTGGTATTGTTTGCAGTTTATCATTCCATGGAGAACAATTTGAAATTCGGGTGCAAATGGTGGGGTTTTCCCTTTCATTTTTATTTTTCCATAGTCGTGAATGATGGGCATCAAATTCTGTCCCGACGTCCATGGATACGTGGACATCTCTGATTGGATGCAGCATGGTGGGTTTATCTTTTAAACTTGTCATTTTTGTTATTTTTGCAAAAGTGAAAAATTGGCCCGTGGCCCAAAGGATCTTGATTGGCTGAAACAAGCGGTGGCAAAAAGGTGGGCCCTTTTTGTGTTTTGATGCTTTGAAAGGTCAAAGGTAGAAAGGTGGGTCCTTTTGTGTTTCATTATGGAAAAAGGCATAAAATGTAAAAAGAATGCCTAAGGCCCGTAAAGGGACACGTGGTGATTTTTAAGTGAAAAGCGGGGAGGAGGACCATCGAAGCACTTTAGCAATTTTGGATTTGTTTCCATAAAGGGATTAAAGTTATAAAGTGAAGCACAACCCCACTAGCACCCAGGTGAAGCCACATGTTGATGCCTGTGTTGAAAAGTCAAAGCGGAAGGCGGGCCGTCGGAGCGATTTGGGAATTTTGGTTTTATTTCCAAAAAGAGAGTTAAAAGTTATAAAATGATCCACAACTTCCCCTGGGTGTTGATGCATACGTTGAAAATTCAAAGTGGAGAGACGGGTTGGAGGAGAACTTTGAGTTTTTGAGCTTTTCTTTAAAAAGAGTTAAAATTGTAAAAGTGAGCCGTGACTCCGTCACCACTCAAGTGAAGCCACGTGTCAGGCCTATATCAGAAGTGGATGGGTGGACCAAAATGTCTAAAATGCACAATCTCTATAAAAATCATAAAATACAAAAAGGTGCCCCTAGGCCCGCTTCAAAAATCTCTTCCACATGGATGACCCATTTTTAAAGTTGTAAAAGTAGGTTTAACTACTGCATTACGAACATCATTTTTTCCTCTATTAATGCTTTTGCAAGAACCAAGAAATTGAATGTAACCATTTTTAAGGATTATTTAATGGCTTCTCCATGTCATTATGTTGGTTGGATCCTGGTACTCTGTAGATGTAATAGATTTGAAAGTAATCAATACGAAGTTTTTCCCTTTCTTCCTCTGCTATTCCTTCTTTCCTTGTTCGAATCGTGAATCATCCATATTTGCATGCTAAGAATTTTTTTGTTCTTGTTAATATGATTTTGGGAACTTTGTCTCGTGAAATTATATCTGTTATAAATGTAAATGATTCCATTTTGCATCTCCTTTGATCAATACGTATAAGGTTATACTTTGTTATCTATATTTCCTGAAAGTATTGTTATGTTCTTCCTCTCTCATCTCCTTAGTTCTTCCATTCTTTCGTATTGATGATCTTTGGGCATGAAATTTTTCAACGTCAGGAATCCATACTTTGAAAGTTGTACATTTGTATATAAGTTTTTCTCCCTTTTTTCAATAAGGGAACCTCTCCCATTAAAGAGGAGGGACTTGTTGTCCCCTGATTGTGGTTTGTTAAAGTACCATTTAAAAACCCAACAATGGTCACATCATATTTCATGATTTTAGTTACCCATCCATCTCATTTCTCACTGATATCTATTCCCATGATGAAATCTTGAATGCTAGGATGCGATACCAGAACCTTTATGCTGGCTAGCTACAATCATGCTTTTAAATTTCTTTAAGGCATGCATGATGGAAAACACTTTCTTCTCAATATGGTTATACTTAAGCTCATAATCCTTCAAGGTTTGGCTGAAGATAGCTCTTTGGTTGCTCCAAGTCTTGATCATTTGGTTGGGTTAAAACCATGATAATGCAAGAATCAGCTCCATACACATATAAGATAAAATATTTGGAGTAATCTAGATTAATCAATGTAGGATCTTGGGATATTTCTTGTTTGATATTTTCAAATATTTCCTTCCTCCGTGGTCCATCTGAAAGTTGAATATTTTTCTGAGCATAAGTGTGAGTGGCTTTACTAGACCCACGAATCTAGGTATAAAGCACCTAACAAAGTTAACCTTTCCAAGGAAAGACTGCAAAGCTTTCTTGTGAGCTGGAAAGGAAAGAGCAAAGATGGTAAAGACTCTTTTGGATCAATGACAATGCCTTCTTTAGAAATAACATGCCCCAAAATCTTACCTCTAGGGACTGCAAAATTACATTTCTTGGGGTTAAGAGATATTGCAAAATCCCTGCATCTTTCAAATACCTTCTCGAGATGAATAATAATATCATTTTTATGCTTTGAGAAAACAATGATATCATCAAGATACACAAGGATAAATTGATTAATATATCCTTTGAAGGTGATATCCATTTCTCTTTGGAAGGTGGCACCTGCATTTGATAAACCAAAAGGAATTTTTGATATGCATACATTCCCCATTTGGTGGTGAACACAGTATTATATTGATCTTGCTCCTTCACTTTTATTTGGTTGAAGCCCAAATATCCATCAAGCATTGAAAATCTCTCAGATCTAGCCACTATCTATAGAATCTACTCCATTGAAGGAAAAGGATAATGATCCTTGAGAGAGGCCTTGTTTAGGTCCTTGAAGTCTACACAGAGCCTGATTTCACCATTATTCTTTCTAAATGGAACCAAGTTCACCACCCAAGTGGAGTAATTAATGGGAAAAATAATCTTATCCTTGATGAGTTTAGATAATTATTTCCTCATGAGGGGCTCTATCTTGGGGTTTACCAACCTTTGTTTTCACCTAAAAGGTTTGATATCGGGATCAAGATTGATATAATGTTGGGCTATAATTAGATTGAAATCTTTTAAATCTTCATAGCCCCATGAGAACACATCACTGAAATTTTGACATAAGGCAACAAAATTTTTCTTTTCATGTTCATCACATACCTTTCCAAGCAAAAGTTCTTTTCCTAGGGCAATTGCAACAGGTTGACTAGTCTTCTTGTTTTTTCGCCATGCTCTTTTCTATACCTTTGAACTCATCATCTGGACTGAAAATATGTTCTAGAGTGACCAATCCTTTTAGAAATTTATTTTTTTGAGCTGAATAATATGATCACCATAGATGTCTTATAAATCAAACTACATTTTTGAAGAAAAACAGTTTCATTCTCGTATGAATTGGATAATTTGTTTGTCACTATCAAATACTTAACAACTGGTTGCATTATCAGGTATGGATGGCCTAGTAACCATCTTGATGTTTTGCATCTTTCATTTAACCATGTCTTCTATAGGTGAAAACTGAGATCCGAGAGCTGTCATTTGATTTGCTTCCTTATTCAGCTTCCACAGTATAGCCTATAGGTTGAGAGCATCAAAACTCTAGCAATTCCCAAACTCTACATTTGTAGGCCTTCAATAGCTTGTTCTTTGTAGCTTATCTACCACATATTTGGTTAATGATGAGCTTGGTATCTAAAAATATTTGTAACTTCTTGATCTTTCTCTTTTCGTAATGAGCAAGTCATGCACTAATGCCTCATATTCTACCACATTATTAGAACAAGAAAATTGCAATATGTGGGTGAAGAATAAATTCTCTTCCTTTGGAGAAATAAGCACAACACCCACCCCAAATCCATTTTTTCTTCTAGAACCATCAAAATACATCCGTCATAAGCCAAATATTGACTCCTTGTCTTCTTTGAATGTCGCAGGCATAACAGATTCTTCTTACAAGACACAATAGGTGCCAAGACTAGTTTCAAAGGTTTCGAGTTCTTCAGAATATGGATCAAATTTTTGATCCCTCTTAGCCCATTCACCAAACAAAAAATCAAGCATGAGAGGAGGAGCAAGTTGTTCTTTTGGACTTCAAACTTGATCATGTTCTTCTTGGATTTGGAAATTTGATTGATATGGGTGGGGGTATAGGGCTCAATGTGGTAAGAAAATATGGGTTCAAATTGAATTGTTAATGTTGTTCCATATCTAGTTCTCAGGAGCATGTGAGTCCAATTTGAAGATAAGTAGCCACTTACCTTAGCGGTGAAATATCTGGACAAGAAAATGGAAAACATGAGAGGCAAGTTAATGAATGAAATATCATGGGTTATGGTAAGGATTTGGTAGACATGAAATGTCATTTCAAGGTCTTTAATTACCCCCAGGACATTCACATTAGGCCCATCTAGTTTTAAAACTCCCCTAGACACTAGATTGTTATCGAGACCTAGGATATCAACAATTTTCTTGGGCATTACAAATATACTAGCCCCTAAATCAATCATATAGTTATGAACTAGGTATTTACCCACAATTATAGACATGTAAAAGGGTGGGGTCTTAATGTTTTTACTTACTTGATCACCCTTTTCTTGATAGACATGAACCATGGCATGAGTCTTTATATTACTAGATCCGTCAGAGGTAGTTGCTTATGGGATTCACACAGAAGATCTCACTAAGATGGAATGACAAGTGCATCCCACATTGAGACATTGACATTAGTATTCTTCATTTTCTCAACTATGTTGAATGGGAGACCCATGGATTTCTACATCTGTGGCATGCTACTTTATTTCCTTTGTGGTGACATTGTTTGAACATACAACTTTACTTAAAAACAATTCCTTTTCCACGGAATTTTTATCGTGCACCGTGTGCTACTTTGACACATGTTCTACTTCATTCCGTGGTTTCTCGCTTATCCTACCAATGTTTTTTCCTTTATCCATAACATTTATATAATCTATGGGAATTGAAACCGATATTCTAGCATTCTTTTCTTGTTCCATGTGTTGTCACCAATACTCATTTGAGGTCTACGGAGCCTCCGAAACTTGATTAAGTGCATAGAAATCATTAGCTCGAAAAACATGAGGTTAGCATCAGGTGAAACTTATTGACCTTCATTCTCAACATTTGGTACTTCTAAAAGTGGTTCCTATTGACTGGAAGAACCTTGGATCATGTATGCTTACAAATGCATTTCCCTTTCACAACCAAGTTGATCATGCAACAAATTACATGGAAAACACCATTATGTCTCCGTGCCATATTATTTTGTGCTTGGAACTAATGCACGACTCGAACTAGGAGCAAGGAGTTCTTGTGGAGGAGGAATTATTGCCAATGAAAGAGAAATACTTTGACTTTTCCATCTATTATTTTGTTTTTGTATATCTTTGATTAAAATGTTCGTTTTTATATGGTTGATATCCCTGATTTGAAGATTTCCCTTGATTTTGATAATTTCTATATGACTGGGCTTGCTTATTTTTCTAGGGATATAAATTTGTTTGTCAAGTTTCTAATAAGAGATTTCATTTCCTCATCTTCCTTTTGTTGTGTGGGGTTTTGATGTGGAAGAAATGGGTTGCAGGTTTGGTTGGGGAATATGAGCAATTAAAGCCCGCACTACTTGTGGAAATTCAAGGGATAATGGCATAGGTGGCATGGGAGCTAATTTTCTAGCTTGAATTAAACAATTTTCAGCCCTAATGGCCAATGCATAAGCTGTAGGTAAGGTTATCCCTCCCATTGATTGTATCATAACAACAATATCAGAGTTAAGATATTTTAGAAAGTAAAGAAAGGCACTTCTATTGTGGGTCTCATTAGAATTGGAATTCTATCCTAGGTTCTCTGGAATCTAAAGTTGAAATCCACCATTTGTTCATTAGGTGCTCTCTTTATTGTGGTCAACTACTCCAAAAGAGACAAGTTATCAGCTCTTTCCCCAAATTTATTGTACAAGGCTATGCAAAACTTGTTCCAATTCTTGATTGAGCCCATGGTTATACTCCTAAACCATTGTAGAGATTTTTCTTTAATAGATGAATACAATAGTTTAACTGCTATGTCCATTTCAAAAAAATTTATGAATTGCACACACATTTGCAATGTCCTGAATGTGGTCAACTAGAGTAGTGTGATTTTCTCCAGTAAAATATGGAATATTATTCAAATATGCTACTTGGATAGGATTTTGGGAATTCAGGGAAAGTGGGTTGCTTCCTGTGAAATTTACAAACAGATTTTGAGGTGGCTACTATTGATGAACCATTATGATAGATCTTAGAACTCTTGTTGATTACAAGAAGGGCCTACCAGGTGGAGGTGTTGAGAGAGTTATGTTTGGTGGAGATGGATATCTCTGAATCTATCTACTTATTTGTCATCTACCTAGAGATAGTTCCAAGTACTCAAGTACACCTTGTCTTGTTCTAGACTGCGTTTGTATCCTTATAATGAATCAGGGACACTTAAACTACTAAAACAAATATATATACTTCTTGGCATCACCATATGTGTTATCACAGAACCTTCGAAAGGTTGGAATTTTATCAAGCACACACTAGAACTTGATAAATATGGGAATATTTTGACTTTTGGTCCCACCGGCATGCTAAAACTATTGGAGCTCAAAATTACACCCACATTTAGATCATAGACAACCTGAAGTTTGAGTCAACATGGGAGTGTCTCAAAGTTTTGGGACTCGAACTAAGACAAACCTCTGGAGAAGGCTGACTTCCTTAACTTACCTATACTACTAAAAATACTCCTAGAAAGTGAAAGGAAACTATCTAAATCTATTATAAATTCTAAGGGAACAATGTGATAAAGAGATACATAAAAAAATCCTAATCTACATAGGTGATAACACAAGAAAATAAGCAGATGAATACATTTAGATAAAGGGAAAGGGAAGGAAATGATAATAAAGAGGACTGGATATGATACATAGATAAAAATCACTCCTAGAATTCACGTTCATGATACATGTAGACAAAGAGTAAAAAAATGAAACATACAATACACCTATGAATGAAAGAAAGGAAAGGGTTACTATAAAATAAGAACAAGGGCAGAATGAGCCACAAGATTAAATTTTATTTCCTAAAATTGTACACAGACTATTACCATCATGAGAGGAAGATGTGAGCATTCACTGAATAAAGATCCAAGGTATGCGACCCTTAGGGCATACACGCAACACAAGAAAAAAACCTTATATTAAGAGATGCCAAAATTCTAAGAGTATCTAATGTTAGAACAAGGCATTGCTTTACAATATATAGAAAAATAATGTTAAGGAGAAAGAAAATAAATTAGATGGAAATTAAAATTCCTCAACCAATCCCAACCACTTTCATTAATTTCTCTTAGGGAATAGGGTGTTGTTTAATTTATCCATTGTTATGTGCCTTCTTCAAATAAGCGCCCATACTACATTTAATCTTTGGTGGTTGTGCACTTTGAAACTACACTTTTTATGTGCTAGAGAAGTTTCCTTGACTCTTGTCCATTTTCCTTAATTTGACTCATGTAATCAGATTTGATCGCATAGAGAACGAAAAAATATTATTGAATTTTCTAATCTTTTATAGTTCAATCAAAGAACAGTTAATTTCAATTTCCATGAAGAATCATCATTTTAGTTTATTACGTGGCTTCTCCACTTAGTCTTTTATGGCTATTTAACATCTGTGGATCATTACTTTTTATCACGACACCCTAGGTATACATAGATTTTGAAATCTTTCCACCATTTTCCCAATGATGTGAATTTATTCCTTATGACCCGTAACCCACCTTACTCTATTTACTAAGCCGATGACACTACTTATACTAGTGAACCTTTGAATATCCATATGCGGAGTCTTCTCTTCATTCTGCAGAACTTTCTTCTTATCGCAGTTTTGCGTAGGTCCTCCGCGGTAATATTCCTCCCTCCAAGGCATGCTCAAAGACTTTGTAAATTCTTTAAAATTATTGCTGAATATCGCAAGTTTAACACTTGTACAAGCTGCTCAAATTTTGCAAGGGATGCGAAATTGGGCAACAATGTATTTATCTTTTTTTTACTTTAGATTTTGGATTGTGATTTTGGGAAGGAATGTTTGCCCCTAGTCTTAATTGCATGCAACCAATAGGATGTGAGGGCTCACCACCAAATTTTTAGATAGGTAAATAAAGGCTCCCGGTGAAATGTTTAGAATGTTTCTGTCATGAGAGATATTTTTAGGGAGAGATGTGACATCAAGAAACTTCTAGAGGAAACCATGGGCAAAGACACCTAAAATTGAAGAAACCATGAATATAACTAACCATGCAAGTCTTGGTAGGATCAATGTATAAATTTCATCTTAATATCCGAAATGATGAAGAGATTAAATAATTTGGGGATGATAAAAATGGATACTCAAAGAGATATGATTGAATGTTTCTGACAATATTTGAAAGTTATAAAAGTTTCTTTAAACCTAAGTTTCTAGTTTATAATTTCACAAGATGATAATGCAAATGATAAACAATATGGATGTAATAATGTACAATATGGAAATGCAAGTGAATATGCATAAAAGCATTTAAGGTGAAGTGAATTAAGCTGTCACTAAATTCTTCACCCTCTAGAGTATTCAAATAGTATGCACCATTCTTATAATCTTCCATTACTTGGTACATGCCTAACCATTTTGGTCTAAACTTCCTTCCTTTTTTGATATTTTTATCGATCCGATTTATGTCAAGTCTCGAGTACTAGGTCCCCTACTTGTATTTCACATTCATACATCTGATCTTGTTATAGTGGAAACACATCCTATCAACATAGACCCAATGATGTTTTTCCACTCGAGCTACCTTTCATCTAGGCCTTCTAAGCTATCAAATCACATTTCTCGATACACATCTTTATGAAGAATGCCTTGCAAAGATATACAAAGAAATGCTAGTTCTACCTCAAGCAATAAGACCAGTTTTGTGTTAAAGAATAAAGAAAAGGGGTTTCCCCGTGGGAGTTCACATTGATGTTCTATAGGCCCACAAGGACGGAAACAACTTCAAGTGCCAATATCTGTTGTTCTCCTTAACTATCTTAAGGAGAACAAAATTTAATGTCTTATTTGTAACCTCAGCCTGTCCATTGTCTTGAGGATAGTATAAAGAGGATGTGTGATGGGATATCTTAAATTTCACACACAACTCACGCACCTCTTTATTCTTAAAAGGTGTGCCATTATATAAGGTTATGACCTATGGGACACCGTACCTAAAAACTATTTGGTTTAAGATAAAATTAGCTATTACTAATATATATACAATAGTAAGAGGCATGACCTAAATCAACTTTGTAAAATAATTTTTGGCCATAATGATGAAGTTATGGCTATAAAACGATGAGGGATAGAATTTCTCTATCATATCAATACCCCAAGTAGAGATGGAATAGGCTGTCACTATCGATCATTTGTAGAGACTAAGTAGGAATGTTTATCTTGTGTGAGAACTCTTGACATTTTTTACACTTACACACATACTATATAGTGGCGTGCTCTAAAGTGGGCCAAAAATAGCCCATAGAGTGAATCTTACAAGTGATTGAATGCCCTCCAAAGTGACCACCATAGAATCCATTGTGGGCTTCAAAGAGAACTTTTTCTACTTCTTACTCATCAATGCATCTCAAAATCATGCCATCGAAGGCTCGTGGTAGAACACTTCTTCTAAAATTACATACTTTGAAGCTATGACACACAGTCGCCACCTCGTTATGAATTGTATCCTTTGGGATATGTTTGATCTATTATGTGGCATATGATTTATGTATATCACAAACAAGAGGAGATGGAGGGTATTTCCTCTATATAAAACACACATTCATTAGAAAAATCTAGATCAACTATCCATCCATAATCTAAATAATGGGTGATAATGTTTCCCTTGACATACTTTTGTTGTGCAAATGTGCAACCAAGAATTCAAAAGTTTCCAAACATGACAACTATACCCCTGTGCTGAAATTTTCATGTTTTATAATTCATAGGCACCCCAAGTCAAATCCATTAGTTTGGTCACCCCTTATTTGATGTCAAATTGGTCCCCTAGGTGATTTTAGGGAGTTTTGAAAAGATGCTATCTTTTGGCAGTATTGGGAAGGGCTATCATTGGCCTTCCCAGGACTAGACCAACCACCCTAGAGTGGAATGGAAGAGCCAAATTAAACATGGAGGTGAATTGAAGACATTATAAAATCATGGAAATGATTTTGGAAGGTTTGGGGAAGCTTTGAAAGACTTGGAGTAGTCTGAATAAAAATAGGGTTCACAAGCCTAGGCAATACATAGGCCTAAAATAGTTGTCGGGCTTCAGAAGAAGATTCCAGGGAGCTCTGGATGGATTTAGAAGTAAAAATAAAACATTACCAGAAAGAGGATTTCAAGATCTACATGATGGTAAAATAATTATTTTCACAACACCTTGGAGTATGGGATTTTTAGGAAGTTTTTATTAGGCACAAGTGGAGTCTTAAATAACAAATCCACTTTGTCAGGGATCATATGGATTAATTAAGACATGAGACCCCAACCATTGGATTAAAATTACATTTCTAGTCAGGATAATATAAAATTTCACTAATAAATTCCTTTGGGATCTCAATTTATCTTCTTTCTAAGTTTTCCTCTCATAGGTACTTTAGGACTTAGTCATTTTCGGAGGACACGTGTTAGCGCTAGGAGCTTGGCGGGATTTCATATTCTTGACCTCCTTGACGTCAGGTATACCAACCCTTGAAAAATGTGCCAAGCCCCCATGTGATCTCTTGGACCCTCATATGACCTTCAGACTTGACAGTTAACCCCAGGTGCATTTTTGGAGCATCCATTCCCTGCCGTTGGATCAAGCGCCACGTGTCAGCTCCAGGACGCTGTGGAAACTGATGTACCTTATGTATCTAAGGTGAGGGACATCAAACCTTTAAAAATGTGCCCAGCCCCTATGGGGAATCTTTTGAACACCCACGTGACCGACTTTCAGGCCCCAGGTGCATTTTTGGAGCATCCATTCCCTTCCGTCAGATCAAGCGCCACGTGTCAGCTCCGGGAGCACCAGTAAAAATTGATTTCCCTTATGTACCTAAGGTGAGGGATGTTAGACCTTGAAAAATGTTCTCAGCCCTATGGGGAGTCTTTGGACACCCATATGGTGAATTTCAGCCCCAGTGCATTTTTCAAGCAAATCCCCTGCCGTCGGATTGAGGACACATGACATCATCTTCACTATGGTGGAAATTGATGTCCCTCACATCCCTGAGGTTAGGGACATCAAGGAAAAAAAAATGTGCCTAACCCCTCCATGTTCATTTATTTTAAAAATTTAAATCGACACTTAGTCGTTTCTTCCCCCTCATTTCTCCTTCATGACTTCATACCTTGCCATGGCTCATGCATGATTATCCGGACACCGGTCCACAATTGTTTCTCGAAACAACTTTGACATGGCCACATAAACACCTAGTTCATGAAAATAAACATATTTTAGGAGAAGGAATGATCAAAATTATTTAAGAAACGAAGAACGAGAAGAAAATGAAGGTTTTTGCTAGATAACCATGAAGTCACCCAATCAAGAAATATTCATATCTTGCAAGATACACATCAGATTAAGGTTCCATCTTTTGTAGACTTCCATTTTTTCAAGATGATCATGATGCAACAAAAGAAGGTCAAATGGTGCTCTGAATCATTTTTTCCAACAAAAATACCACTTTGTGCACCGGATCACATTCGTTGGATTTCCCATCATTTCGACAATAAGAGTGAGCTAAAAATTACACATGGGCTCCAAATAAAAAACCTATCAGAATGGAGTTGTTTTCATTGCAAACGAAGAGAAAACCAGATGTAAATTTCAAGCTCCATTAATTTCCACCATGGTAGCTTCGTGTCCAAAGCCACTGCTAGGTCAAAATTTCAAAATTTATTTCCGATCATTCTAGTTGGAAAACTATGTGAAATTCGGAGGGTGTGATTGTAACGACAAGATGTGTCCAAAAATTATGTTTCATTACAAATCAAGCATTGGAAACACACTTTCTAAAAATATTAAGTTTTCCTATATAAACTTGCTATGTTTAGAAAGTCATCATCAAAAGCAGCTGAGAAAAAGGAAATGGGCATTGAAGATCATGAGGAAGTTAGAATGAGTGTTCAGAGTAGAAAACAGTGAAAATGACCACTTACTAAAAATAGTAAGTCCCTTATATGGGTGCTTACTAAAAATAGTAAGTCACCCCAAAGAAGTGGTTGAGGAAAGGGTAGGTTGCATAATATTAAATGAGGGAGTTCATCACATCACGATGGTTGAGAAGAGGAAAAAATCACCTCTCACTAAAAATAGTATATCATACGCAGGCTAGGAGTTGCGGTCATCAGTGGAATAGTTCACTCAACTTGGTAAGCATTCACAAGCTAATTTGAAGGAGATTCACAGTGTGCAAGGGATTCGAAGATTCAGAGTTTCACTACATTTGGAGCTTTCCATCAATGAGGATCAATAGACTTCATCGGAAATGACATCTCCTCTTCTTCTTCTCTCTCTCTTTCTCTCTCCTCTTCCCCCCAACTTTCTCTCACTTTCCAATATTCTAATTTCATGTTGGGATTGCACTTTTTCATATGTCCTAATGTTCCTAATGTAATAAGTCACCTTTATGTTATAAAAAGGGACTTAAAAGTTTCCTAGGAAGTTGAAAAGTTTTAAGTTGTGCGAGGACATATGAAAAAGCATTGGGGGGTAGATGAAGATTCATATTCTACTCTATAATTTGTAACATTATTCCTATTTCAACCGATTGGTGATTGATCTTGTAAACTCAAGAGTGCATTATACCTAGAGAAAGAAAAGGAGATAGAAATTTTCTTCTACTTTCCTCCACTCTCAAATTTCTTCTATTCCCACACTATGTACAACTTCTATTTAAGCATCAATACAAGAAGAAGGATTTTGTATCCTTTTTGATGAGGAGATTTTAGAAACTATGAGTTCACAATCTTATCTCATCTTGTTGCCATTTGTAGGGTTGTTTCTTCTCATAAATGCATGTGTTGAAGTTTCTAACTAGTGTGTGTAGGAATTTGATTTCCTACTGTAACATTAGTTCCCCTATCTCATTTCTCACTCCCCTTTCTCACTTTTCAAAAAAAGTATTCCATAGTAAGATATTACTAGCTTCACCACAGGTCAATGGATTGCCCTGTTGTATCCCTGTCAAAAGGACACCACAAAAATACACATTTTCTAGCACATGCACATACGACAACTTTACCGTTAAATAGAGAGACTTAGATTCCTAGAGCGTTGGCATGAAATCCACAAGTTTTTCCACTTGAAAATTTTTCTCGCTAACAGTTTTTGGTGCCCACCGTGGGGCATTTAGCAGCATCTACACCCAATATATGACCGCAAGGTCTGAAAATAAAAAATCAAATATTGAAAAAAAAAAAGGAAAGTTCATGAAAGTCCGTTGCCGAAAGATACACTGCTGATTTATGCATGTGAATTTTCACATTCCATAGTGTTCTTTTGTATTCCCGCTTCAAGAATTTCCAAAAGCTAGCTTTAGGAAGATACACCGGGTTGAGCAGGTTAAGAGGCATTGCTGATTCTAATTTTAAGGCTTCGCAAAATCAGAAAGAATGAATTAGAGATAATCCATACTTCTTCTCTCAAGCCTCTTATCCATTTGGCGCTTTGAGCAGTTCACCTAACAATACTATAAAAATCTTATTGATACTTCCCCTTCAAATCCTCCCATTTTTCAACCACCATTAAACATTAAGTTCATGGAAAAAGAAGAATTTGTTGAAGTAAGGGCTGAAGCAGAAGAAGAAATGACAATGGAATCCAAAGAAGAAATACCTCAACCCATTGCTCCATGGGGAAGGAATACAAGCCTTCTTTCTCTTGAACCACCTCTCCACGATCTACCAACAAGTTCCTGCAAGAAATTTCCAAAGTTCAAAGGTGACAAAACACAACATCCGAGAAGAACACATCACTTTGCCTTCATGACATCGTGTGGTATTCTTGGTGTCCAACATGAAGATGTTGTAGTGAGACTATTCATGGAGTCCCTCCAAGAAAAAGTAGCAGAATGTTTTTACCTCCTTCCTACCCGGTCCATCATGGGTTGGAATGACATCAAGGATGCCTTTGAAGAGAGGTTTAAATCAAATGAAGACTATCAGGACCTTCTGATGCAGTTGGCTCAAATAAATAAAGGAGGAAATGAAACCGTGAGAGACTTCATGGCTCATTTTGAACATTTTCTTCATAGGATACCTGAAGAGGATTCACCATCTAAAAACAATGTCAAGATATTCTTCATCAATGCTCAATCACCGGAGGTAGGATTTCTCCTATGAAGAGTTCAACCAAGGGATATTGCAGAAAAACAAATATTGGCCATTGAACTTGATGACGATCTCATTCTCTCTAGAAAGATCAATAATCCATCAAAGGGAAAGACTCGAAATCTTGGAGACAAGAGAACCAATCCATCGTTGTAACATTTGGCGAATGAAATAGCATCTTTGAAAAGGGAATTATCTAAATGATTTTCTTCCTAAAGAAGCAATGAAAATCAAATTGCGTAGCACCTCAAGGCTTGCCTTGGAGGCCCCCCCACCACAATGCAAGTTGTAGGAGTAAGGAAAATGAAGAGGATTTTGAACAAGAAAGGGAAGGTGGTGGTTTCCTAAAAAGTGATGACTTTGAGAATGATACACAAATCAGATTCTATGAGTATTCTAGAGGTTATGAAGAAGATGAAGAATATGCACCCAGTTTCTCATGTGTGGTATTCACTCGTTCTCAGTCCAAGAAAGGAGCACCCCCCTCCATTGTTGTAAAGAAAAAGAAGGTTGATGATCCTCCTATGGTGACTCCACAAAAAAATAATCAGTCAAGGATCACCACTTCCTCCTTCCATGAAGTCTACATTGTTGGAGCTTGATCCTGTAGCAAGTAAGAAGGCTCCCACTATTCCAAGTAAGTCTTTTGATACCTCTTCCAATTCTAAACCCAAATCTTCTCCTACAAAATCTAATTCCTTGAAAGCTCCTAGTGTGCCATTCAAAATATCTTCCATTCCTCAAACATCAAATCCTTCTCCTAAGCCTATCCAAACTCCAAAATCAGTCCCTTCACCCCCCTTGTCCGCATATGCTCCCTTTGACTTCATAGAATATGCAAACAAGGCCAAAGTGTAGATTACTAAAACTAAATATTTGCGAGACTCATCTTGAACAATTTGAGAGGTTTGTCCAATATATCAGGAGTGGTAGTCTAACACCCAATGCTGTAACATCTAGTTCTAAAGGCATGCTACCAACATCACCTACACCTACCTCATAGAGCATGCTTTCTCTAAGTGCATCAAAGACCGATAAAGTTGAACCTTTCTACATCTCCCTTCTTATTGAGAATATGTCCGAGAAATTGCATAATAGATTTTGGTGCCTCAGACAACATGATGCCTTTGAAGATCACCAATGCCCTCAAACTTACCATGACTCCACCTAGTGGTTCTTATTACTCTTTGGAATAAAAAAGGTCTCACTTGTAGGGAAGGTCAAATATGCACAGGTGGCTCTCACCAAATTTCCAGACAAGAAAGTTTCAAGCGATGATTTTGGTAATAGATGTCCCAACCTCGTTTGGAATATTGCTGAGTAGAAATTTTTGCCGACACTTGGGAGGGAAAATTTAGATGAATTGGTATTCTACAACCATACCAGTAAAGGAATACATAGAGAAATTATTTCTTGAGAAGAAGATGAGGTACACGGTATGAAATCCCGGAAGCCTAGAAGCTAACATCTTGTATCAAGATAACAAGAAGATGAATCACTTGGTGGCAACTGAGGAGGAAGATGATATTCCCATCTTGATAGGTCCAGAATTGCCTTCTTAGAGAGATTTTAACTTTGAAGAAGCATTGAGGAGATTCGAGTTAGAAGAGGGAAGCTACGAATTTCGAAATGACGCAAACCATGAAGAAGAGGAAATGGTTCTTGATGATTTTCAAATAGAAAAATCAGCTTATGTGTTTATCTTAGATGAAGAAATTTTCTCTATCCCATTCGAATATGAGGAATTCCTTGATCATGTCACCCGGGAAGAGACCAAGCCAATCTATATTCAACCCTCGAACAGTGGGGAAGAACCATTTATACAAGAACTACTAAGAGTTGCGGAAGAAACAAAAGACCCTAAGACCAGTCTTGAACTTTTAATGCAAGCCATGAATCTGGAAGAAAAGTGAATTCTACTTAGAAACCTCAACCAATGTGGGGAAGGGCTATGTTGAAATAAATCTAGATGATAAATATGATCTCCCTCTCGAGCCAATGGTTGGTGGATACAATGATGAAATTGAGGTATTTTCTTTCCCATTTGAAGATGAAGAATCTTTCCATGATGAACAAACTAAAGCAAGAAGTTTCAAGGCCTTTAAAGATGAAGCTCTTTTTATGAAGGATCAGTAGAGAACAACGATTCCCAAGATGATGAGGTAATTCCTCTAGATAGTTACCTCAAGCTACATTCTTTAAAGGCATATAAAGATGAGCTACAGGAAACAACGAAGAATAACTCGTGCAAGAAATCTTAGATGTAGTAGAAGTTGCGGAAGACCCCGAGATTATTCTTGATCTCTTCACTCATGCCATGGATATACAAGACAAGTATGAGTTTTCCTCTCGATCCTCCCGTCAATACTCAAATGCCTCATAGTGGAGTAGAGATAAAGGATGAATCAAATGTTTCTCATGGAGAAGATGTCAATGAGCATAGACCCGAGAAAGAAAGTAACTCAAAATATCAAAGGAATTGGAACAAAAATCAGCTTTGGGGAAGTGATAACACACTCGATGGAGAATCAACTATATGGATAAACATGGAAGGAAACTGGCACTATGAAACTGATTTCAAAGAACATGAAGGTAGTGGAATTTCTAAGAAAGGACCTGGGCATCAAGAATCTCACATGGACTCACTCCTACCAAGTACACAAATAATTGTGAAAGCACCTAGATTTCATAAGCAACTGAGGAGGGGAGGCTACTTTCTGGAACCCATCAACGGCTTCAGTAAAACATCATCATTCGGTGTTTCCTCTTCAAGGGTAACTTTTGAGAAATGAAAAGTGCTTCAGTGAAAGTGGGTTATCCCTTGCCTTATACCATACATAATTTTTAGGTTTTTTTCCCTTTTCGTGTCATGTGTTTCCTTTCCATCCTTTTCATGTGCATGTGTGTTTCCTTCTCTCTCTCTCTCTCTCTCTCTCTCTCTCTCTCTCTCGTTATAAGTTGTACATGAATTTGTAAGGCCCAATGGATAAGGCACTAGTCAACGAATTATATGGTATAAAATTGATATTCTTTATTCCCATGTCATGTCTTCATTGCACTCATTCCATGTCATTTCCTTAAGCTAGAGCCAATTTTTTCATGTAAATTTGCAACAGGGAAATTGGAAATTTCCAAGCACGAAAACTATACCCATGTATTGAAATTTTCATGTTTTATCATTCTAGGCACCCCAGGTCAAATCCATCATCCTAATAACCCCTTATTTGATGTCAAATTGGTCCCCTAGGTGATTTAGGAAAGTCTATTCATTCCCCTAGGTGATTTTAGGGAGTTCTAAAAAGATGCTATCTTTTGGCAGTATTGGGAAGGGCTATTACTGGGCTTCCCAAGACTGGACCAACCACCCTAAAGCGGAAAAAAAGGACAAAATTCAACATGGAGGTGAATTTAAGACAATATAACATCATGGAAATGATTTTTGAAGGTTTGGGGAAGATTTGAAATACTTGGAGTAGTCTGAATAAAAATAGGGTTCATAACCCTAAGCAGTACACAGGCCTAAAATAGCTATCGGGCTTCAGAAGAAGATTCTAGGAGCTCTCGATGGAGTTAGAAGTAAAAAAAAACATCTCTAGAAATAGGTTTTAAAGACCTACATGTGGTGAAATAATTATTTTCACAAGACTTTGGAGCATAGGATTTGCAAGCAGTTTTTATCAGGCACAAGTGGAGTCTCAAATCACAAATCCACTTTTTTAGGGATTAGATGGATGAATAAAGACATGATACCCCCACCATTGGATTAAAAATTCCATTTCCAGTTAGGATCATATAACATTTCACCAAGAAATTCCACTAGGAGCTCAAGTTATCTTCTTTCTAAGTTGCCCTCTCAAAGGTAGTTTAGGACTTAGTCATTTTCGGGAGAACACATGTCACTTCTAGGAGCCTGACGGGATTTCATGTCCCCGAAGTCCCTAAGGTCAGGTACACCAACCATTGAAAAATGTTCCCAACCCCCATGTGACCTCTTGGACCCTCATATGACCTCTAGACTTGACAGTTCAACCCCCAGGTGCATTTTTGGAGAATTCATTCCTGTTATTGGATCAAGCACCATGTGTCGGCTCCAGAACAATGTGGAAACTGATGTCACTTATTTCCCTGAGGTGAGGGCTATTAGACCTTTAAAAATGTGCCCACCCCCTATGGGGAGTCTTTTTAATACCCATGTGACCGACTTTCAACCCCCAGGTGCATTTTTGGAGCATCCATTCCCTACTATCGGATCAAGCGCCACATGTCAGCTCTAGGACCACTGTGGAAAATGACATACCTTATGCCCTTGAGGTGAGGGACATCAGACCTAGAAAAATGTTCCCAGCTCCTATGGGGAGTCTTTTGGACACCCACGTGGTCGACTTTCAGCCCTGAAGTGCATTTTTCAATTAAATCCCCTCCCCCGGATCGAGGAAACATGACATCACCTTAAATACCATGGAAATTGATGTCCCTCATATTATCAAGGTAAAGGAAATAAGGGAAATAAAAATATGACCAGCCCCTTCATGTGCATTTCTTTGAAAATTTAAATTTGGCACTTAGTTGTTTCTTCGCCCTCATTTCTCCTTCATAGCTTCATACCTTGTCATCGCTCCGTGAATGATTGTCGAAACACCTAGTCCACCATTGTTTCTCCAAACCTACTTTTCCATGGCCACATAAACACCTAGTTCATGAAAATACACATATTTTAGGGGAAGGAATGATAAAAAGTGTTGAAGAAATGAAGAATGAGAAGAAAATGAAGGTTTTTGCCAGATAACCGTGAAGTCACCCAATCGAGAAATATTCATATCTCACAAGATACACATCAGATCAAGGTTTCGTCTTATGAAAAATTCAAGATTTTTCAATATGATCATGATGCAAAAAACAAGAGGTCAAATGGTGCTCTGAATCATTTGTTCCAACAAAAATCCCACTTCGTGTGCCGGTGACATTCGTCAAATTTCCCATCATTTTGACAATAAGAGTGAGCTAAAACTTGCATATGGGATCCAAATAAAAAACCTATCAAAATGGAGTTGTTTTCATTGCAAATGAAGAAAAAACCATACCTGTAAATTTCAAGCTCCATTAATTTCCGCCATGGTAGCCGTGCCGAAGCCATGCTTAGTCAAAATTTCAAAATGTATTTCCAATCATTCTAGTTAGAAAAACTATGTGAAATTTAGAGGGTGTGATTGTAATGACAAGACTCGTCCAAAAAAGTATGTTTCGTTACAAATCAAGTAATGAAAACACACTTTCTAAAAATAGTAAGTTTTCCTATATAAACTTGCTATGTTTGGAAAGTCATCATCAAAAGTAGCTGAGACAAAGGAAATGGGCATTGAAGATCATGAGGAAGTCAGAATGAGTGTTTAGAGTAGAAAACAGTGAAAATGACCACTTACTAAAAATAGTAAGTCCCTTATATGGGTGCTTACTAAAAATAGTAAGTCACCCCAAAGAAGTGGCTGAGGAAAGGGTAGGGTGCGTAGTATCGAATGAGGGAGTTCATCACATCATGATGGTTGAGAAGAGGAAAAAATCACCTCTCACTAAAAATAGTATATCATACGTAGGCTGGGAGTTGTGGTCATCAGCAGAATAGTTCACTCAACTTGGTAAGAATTCATGAGCTTATTTGAAGGAGATTCACAGTGTGCAAGGGATTCGAAGATTCAGAGTTTCACTACATTTGGAGCTTTCCATCAATGAGGATCAATGGACTTCATCGGAAACGACATCTCCTCTTATTCTTCTCTCTCTCTTTCTCTCTCCTCTTCCCCCAACTTTCTCTCACTTTCCAATATTCTAATTTCACGTTGGGATTGTAATTTTTCATATGTCCTAATGTTCCTAATGTAATAAGTCACCTTTATGTTATAAAAAGGGACTTAAAATTTTCCTAGGAAGTTGAAATTTTTAAGTTGTGCGAGGACATATGAAAAGGCATTGGGGGGTAGATGAAGAGTCATATTCTACTCTATAAATTGTAATGTCATTCCCATTTCAAAGGGTTGGTGATTGATCTTGTAAACTCAAGAGTGCATTGTACCTAGAGAAAGCAAAGGAGATAGCCATTTTCTTCTACTTTCCTCCACTCTCAATTTTCTTCTATTCCCACATTATGTACAACTTTCTGCTTTTAAGCATCAATACAAGAAGAAGGATTTTGTATCATTTTCTATGAGGATATTTTAGAAACTATGAGTTCACAATCTTATCTCATCTTGTTTCCATTTGCAGGGTTGTTTCTTCTCATAAATGCATGTGTTGAAGTTTCTAACTAGTGTGCATGAATCGATTTCCTACCTGTAACATTAGTTCCCCTATCTCATTTCTCACTCCCCTTTCCCACTTTTCAGACAAAATCTTCACTAGCAAGAGATTACCGGCTTCATTGGTCGGTGGAGTGTCCTTATTGTATCCCTTTTCGAAAGGCCACCACATAAATCCACATTTTTCGGCGCATGCACATATGGTAGCTGCACCACTTAAGTAAAGGGACTTAGATTCCTAGAGCGTTGGCAAGAAATCCACAAGTTTGTCCACCTGACAAATTTTCTCGTGAACACATACTTTTTATTGATGAAGGTGAGCTCAAACTAACCCATTAAGGTGATGAATCTACCAACCTTCTTAGACAAGGATGCTTGCGTAATGAACGTCCACAACTGCTCTAATTTGACTATCACTCGTGTTTCTTGGTTAAGCATGTAATGCCTTAACCTCTTAGTGACAAAGATAATGGTTAAAAACTCTCTCCACTTGAGTGTACCTTGTTTCATAATCCAAGAGAGTATGGCTAATGAATTAAATGGCCCACTCGTGACCATCATCATCCTCTTGTGCCAACATGCATGCTATCGAGACATTAGTGGCTTGAGAATACAAGATAAGAGGATGATTAACCTTTGGTGGCATGAGCAGTGGGTGGAGACATGAGAAAATGTTTGACCGACTTGAATGCTTCATGACATTCAGTTGTCCACTCTTTGCTACATTATTTCTTCAGTAAGTCATTGATAGGGTGAACAATGTATGTTAACTCAGGGATAAACCTCCAAATTTCCCTAAGAAAGATCTAATGCTTGACTCATCTGTGGGTGGGGACATTTCCAAAACTTCCCAAATTTTCAATGGATCCACGTCAATGTCTCAGGAAAAAATATTATATCCTAATAATTTTCCTCCTATTACTCCGAGACATGTATTTTTTAGGATTTAACATTATGCCATATTCGATTAAGCATGAGAGAATAATGCGAAGAAATTTGGGATGATCACCACATTTCTTAGCTTTCACTATTAGATCATCAACATACATCTCCATGATCTTTTGAATAAAATAATGGAAAATATCTGTCATGGCCCATTAGTAGGTGGCTCTAGAATTCTTGAGACCGAAAAGTATTAAACATAATAGAAGGTTCCCCAAGGAGTTGTGAAAGTATTCTTTTCTTGGTCCTCCTCGGAAATCCTTATCTGGTTGTACCTAGAGAATCCATCCATAAGAGAAAACAAATCATACCCATTTTTAGTGTTAACGATGATGTTGATCGAAGGAAAAGGGAAATTGTCTTTGGGAAAAGCTTTGTCAATATTTTTGAAGTCAATACAAATTTTTATCTTCTAGTCTTTTTAAGAACTGGGTCGATGTTTGACAACCACATAGAGTAATATAATGGTTTGATAAACCCTATTTGAAGGATTTTCATGACCTCCTCCTTGACCATCAAAGTAACCTTTGGCTTCATGGGTCTCAATTTCAGTTTCATGGGTTTCACATCGTGTTTTTAACCAGGTTATGAACTACCATGTCAGGAGTGACACCTGTCATCTCCTTATAGCTAAAGGAAAAGGCCTTACAATGTTCTTTGAGCACTTTTGTATGTGATTCTACCTCTTTAGGTGACAATGAAGAGATTTCTTTTGGGATTTTAGGTTCTTCTTTAGTTCTAATTTTGATTTCTATAGTTCCTTCAATTAAAGAGGCATTACCCTCTTCTAAGTCAGGTGGGGTTAGAGGTAGCTCCAATTATTCTTCTTTGACTTCATAGATTTCAAAATATTCAGATGAAGAAGACCTCATCATCTGATCTCTGAAGTAAGAGGAAGGGAAAATAACTTCGTGTGATGCATGTGATGAAGATAAATGTAAACATGGAGGTATCCTAAGATCACCTCATCATTTTCTATGAAATATAACGTGACAAGATCATTTTCGGTCTCAATATATGTCGAATTACATTGTTTGACATATTACTAACCAAAGGTTTGGCTTAGACTGAAACAATGAATTTGGTTTCCTTTAAACCTTTCCTAGGGAAAAATGAGAGGAAGAAGTGGCCATAGAACCAGTGATTTTATTTTGGTCTCTTAGAATGTATTATATGGAAATAAAATCAAAACCCTTATAAAGCTCCAAAACAATAGGCTTTACTAACCAAAGGTTTGGCTCAGACTGAAATGATGAATTTGGTTTCCTTTAAACCTATCCTAGGAAAAAATGAGAGGAAGAAGTGGCCATAGAATCGGTGAGTTGATTTTGTTCTCTTAGAATGTATTATATGGAAATAAAATCAAAACCCTTATAAAGCTCTAAAACAACAGGCTTGTAGAGTTGAAGGTGCTCTTCTCTAGTCCCGTAGACTTCGAGACTTGGTTTTCAATTAGTTGGGAGTCACCTAGGACTCTCACACTATACACATCCATCCTCTTGGATATAATAAGGCCAAGAAGTAGAGCTTCATACTCATCTTTGTTATTTTTACATTTAAAGTTCAACTTGAAGGTAAAAGTATGAATCTTCCTTCTAGAGAAGTAATAATCACCCCTTTCTCTATGCAAAAGTAGAATTTCACACTTTCAAAGTTAAGGGTCCAACATTTATAAGGGAAGATAGATTATTCATTTTTCTTTGGACTCTCTTCCTAAATTTCTGTAACCTCAATCTTACAAACCTCTTAAAATTCATCTTCTCGGGAGAAAGGCAATCCCAAGAGTATGACCCATGCCTAAAGAATGAAAGGGAGAGCAATCGGTTGATCATTCTCTAAGAGTTTTACAATTTCAGTTGTAGTTTTTTAAAAAAAAAATTACTACAACACATTTGTTTTCAATAATATCTACACTTCAATTGATTTGGGTGGTTCTAGCTCCATTTTGAACAAGGTTGGTCATGGGAATGGGTCCCCCTAAAGGGAGGGGCTTGTTTAACTAGTTTTCGGGAGTGCAAACTCGAATGAAAACCAAGATTCTTCTTAAGGTTGTCCAGATGAATGTCAAAAGGTTTTGGATCACCTTGAGCCATAAAGACCTTCCCTAAATGAAGGAATATAATTTCTTAGAAAAAGTAAAGGGAATGGCCTTCATCCTATGAATCTAGGGTCTTCCAAGAATCATATTATAATTAGTTTCCTTATCTATAATATAAAACACGGTCAAAACAATATTTGGTCCAAGAGTGACCAAGAAGAACTATGGTTCGATGGAATTAGGCTTAAGACTTCTATAACCTCTTAATGTGTTTTGGGTTGAAGAAAAATTCATCTCTCTATAACAAAGTTTTTTCAAGAACAAGAATGGGACAATGTTAACCACATCTCCATCGTCAATCATGGTTCTCTTAACATAATTTGTATAGATCTATACTTGCAGATACAATGTAGGATCAACTCTACATGATAGCTCAATTTTAGTGGGCATCTTATCGATATCAAAAATAAACCCAACATGTCTCTCATGCTAGCCCCATAGGATAGATATCGAAGTATATATGGTTTATACGGGAACTAGAAAAGGTGTAATATAAATTAAGTGACCAAGACCCAACCCTTTTAATAAATAAGATTGGTGCACTTTGTTGAGTTATTAAACAAATATAGAAAGGGTATGTGAGATAAAGTATTGGTTAGGTTTGTAATATAATAATAGGCACCTCTTGGTTTAGGAACTACTTTGGTGAAAAATCTTACATTAAGGGTTCAACAGGAGAGGTTGGGATGCATAATCATGGGTATGAATAGTGGTGTGGATTTATGGCCCCATTTCCAACTCAAATAGGCCCAAAATCTTAGGTTGGTTTTAGTTGTCCAAATGAGGAGCTACTTGTGGATCAATGGATGTAGAGGATTTGTGCTCGTTTTTCCCTATGGGAGTCCCCTTGTTGATGCCATTAGGGTTAAGTTTCCTATTTTTCTAGGCGTGTTAGGAAGGGGTATTTATAAATCCCAAGAGTAGTATTGTGCAGAGCAATAAGCCCCATGTTGGTATTTGCTAATAATATCTCAATGAAGAGATGTCTATGGTCTTCTGAAAGACATTATATGAGATTGTTACAATCCCTACAATTTTGAGTATCATGTCCTATAACTCTATGTAAACCACAATATAATTTGGGATAGTAGTCTTGAGTTCTTTGGTTATGATTTTGTTGTGGACCATAATTATTGTTGTTGTTATGATTTTATTATTATAGTTATAGTTCGAGAGGCCTTTGACCCTGGTTCTGATATTAATTTGGGAATTGGTTTTACAAGGTCTTTTGCCTTGAGTTTGAACTTGTTAGAGGAAAGGAATATTGAAGTAAACCACATTAATGGAAGGAGTAAGGTTATTACTCCTTTGATTTTTGTATTGATATTATTATTGTTTACATTATTCATGTTCACAATGTTTTATTTCTTAGTTTGGTCAGTAACACCATCCGTTGTAACACCACAATTTTGATTAAGGACCTTAGGTTCTTGATTGTTGTTCAAAACATTTTGTTACTTACGGTTATTATAAGAGGAGTGACCAATTTACCATTTGGAACACAAGTCTTGTGTCTGCATATCTATTGCAGCTTGGTCAATAGGAAGGGATCCCTCCAAAAATTCTTTATAGCTCTAAGAGGGAACCTTTGAACTTCCTCCTTGGTTTCCTAGCTAAGGGAATGCGAAACAAATTGTAAAGCTCTGTTTGGTCCATGTTGGTAGCAATAATAGAAGAATGGAGGAACTTTCACCACCTCTAATTGAAATGGGAAGAGGAATCATTATGCTCTTGATATGTAGGAATTCTTTAATTGTTATGTAGAGGAAGCTGTGGATTAAAACCTTGTTCTCCTATGAATTTCATGTTATTAGAGTTGGAGAACTCCGGTTGTGAATTTTTCGTTGGGTTGGTCTATCTCCTCAATCCTAACTGATGAACTGGTATTAAACCCTTGAGGAGGGGGCATGTGAGGAGATGAAATATTGTGTCAGTGATTATCATTCCACCCTGACAAAGAGGGCAACTGTTGCATACCCATCTGATGGTAATAGGATTCAAGACCCAAAATGGGCCCGACATATTCCTAATCGAACATATTGGGGGAGTATATAAACACCCACATAATAATAGGAGAGGAGAAGGATGGACGAAATAAAGGATAGAAAGAGGACACAAAAATGAACTAGTCCTTCACATCAAGTTTACCAATTTTGTATGCCTAAGAATCAACATGTGACTCTGGATGCACACGACCTCTTGAGGTCATCTTTGGGACAACCGAGAAAGGAATGGATAGATGGTTATGAGATTAATCATGGAAAAAAATGTGTTCAATGGGCATAATGGGTATTTTTTACTAAGGGAAATGAATGCCTGTCTAACCTACTCAAGTGAAATGGAATGGTCAAGAATAATGACCACACTAAGATTTCAATCAATATCAGTTGGACCAAATAAACCTTAAAATAGTTGTGGAACGCAAGGGAATCTTCCTTCGTATCTTGTAAATTTATCTCCAGAGAGGGTCTAGAATATGGGATGAGATATGGGGAAAGGAAAAGTATAGTCTTTACTAGGCTAGTTTTCCTAGAACTCATTGGCATTATCCACCTCGCCATTCAAAGAAATTAGGTACTAGATGATGTTAGGTAGGAAAGGAGTGGTATAGAATAGGAGATGTATAAATACTTGATCAATATCATTCAATAATATAAAAATATTCAAATTGCGGTATAGTTAGGTCACAAACTCTTTGTCTTGGTTGTCTTAGGCCCTGGATGGTCATGTGGGCATGAAACAAGGAATCTACGGAAATAAAAAATCACGCAAAGAAACCAAAAGGGGCTAATGCTAAGTTTAGGTAACCTAAGCCGCTAAGGAAATGTAGGATTTTGTGTTAATTCCTTTCTAATTAAATCTAAGTTCCTATTTTAAAAAATCAATGCAAGTAAATTCAAATTAAACAAAGTTGATTAGTCTCCTTTAATTTAATTAAATATACATGCAACTAATTGATTAAAAAAGTGCAACAAATTAAATAAATAAATGTAAAGAATCTAATCGCTTTTTTTTTATATTTTCCAGAAACTTTTTAAAATGAAAGGAAATAAGACAAATAAACAAATCTAATTACTTATATCTATGTTCGTAGTATTTTTCTCAAGTTTCATGGAAATAACCAAAAAAAGCTATAGAGAAATGGAAATTTCTTCTAATTATATGAAAATTACTTCTATACTAAAACAATAAATAGTGAAATATCCACAGTGGCTATTCCTCTATTGTAGATTAATGAACTCTAATATAATTTAAACAAAGGTTCTTTCCAATTTTTAACTATGGATTATTTATTTCTTCTAATGCCTCACCTCAGAGTCATGGGAAGAAATGAAGCTTCTCTAGAAGAAATTTCTTTCCTTGAAACTTCCCTGGTGAAAACACTAAAATTCCACAAAATATATTTAATGTGAAGAAATTAAATTGGATGCATAGACACAAAAGATTATTCAAAATTACTTCCCTTAGATATCCATAGGTGTTGATCAAAGAACACTTGATAGAACTCACACAAGAAGTCCATGCAGAGAAACATGCCAGTTTAAAGGCGTAGAGAGACAAGAAGAACCCGCTCATGGAGGGCAAGTTAAACATTCAGGACTTAGCCAATTTTGAGCATGAAGACCTATTTTAGAAGATGGCGTATGAACAAACCGGTGATCTTTGAGACATGCACGCCACGCATTGTTTATCTTTGGAGGATTGGATCGAAGAATTTTGCATGGAGATGAGATAAGAATAGGATTTTCACTCCAATTAACTGTAAGAGGTCTATAGATAGCACACTTGCATGTGTGGTTATGCCTGTAAATGACGTGTGGCTATTAATAGCATACGGCCTATTTCTGGAATAGATAAGCAGTGAAGGGCAAGTCCCCACCCTATATATATGATGTGAATCACATAGTAGTAGAGTGTGGTGGAGAGATGGATGTATGGAGGTATAGAGATATGCGCATATGATTGGATTACTATATCAGATCCATGCACGCATCGGTATATATTTCCATTACTATAAGGAGCTTCTGTATTTATTAATAGATGGAAGATATTGGCCAAACCTAAGTGTCATTCCTGTGTGTAATTGAGTAGTGCATGTTCTTGATTCAATCATGATTATTGTTTAAGCTTGTTCTTTCATAAATATTAATATGACATGCATTGTAGAATGATGGATCAGTTATGGATCTATATGTTTCTTCCTTCATCATGCTAACATCGCTACATCAACCCTAAAGAGGGATCTAGTACCTTTGTGCACTTTGGGTGACCCCTCGGTCTCGCCCAGGCCGAGTGATGTGTCGGTGCATCTAGGGTGTTATCTAGTAAATTCTAGGCACATCATTGGTTCCATTATATAGGCTACAATGCGCACCATAAAAATTAGAAGACATTGTTGTCTTTCTATGGACTAGTGTAGCACTAGAAGGAATGAAGGCATTAGAAAAGAAACAACTTGCTATACGTGTGACACCGTTTATGTTAATCAGTGGTGACCTCTACAAGTTAGGCAAAGATGAAGTATAAAGATGTTGTTTATTAGAGCATGAGCGCAAGGATATTATCGGAGACTCAGTATTACAGGAGGCCATTATGTAGGTGATGTGACTGCTTGGAAGATCCTACTTGCTGGATTATGGTGGGAGACATTGTATAAATACTGTAAAGAATATTGTAAGGCATGTGATCATTGTCAACGCTTAGGAAAACAGGAAAAAAGAGATGAAATGCCTTTGAGACCAATTACTAGTGCCTAACCATTTGAGAAATGGGCCATTGACTCTGTAGGACCTATTTTTCCATCCACGCGCAGGAATGGGTCATGCTATATCATTACTTACACAAATTATCTCACATGGTGGGTAGAAGCAACACCTATGAAGGACTGTACAACAACTATAGTAGCTAGGTTTCTATGGGAGAATGTTCTTACAAGATATGGATGTCCTTTAAGTTTGATAAGTGATAGGGGTACACACTTTTAAATGAAACCATAAGGATCCTATTAGATGAGTTTATGGTTGCCCACCATAAGACTACACCTTACCATCCTTAGGAAAATGGGCTGAGGCATTCGACAAGATTTCGAGCAAGAATTTGACAAAAATTTATGATTTTGGAAGAAAGGATTGGGATGACAAATTTTTAGCTATTCTTTGGGCATATAGAAAAAATTACAAGAGATTGAACAAAGCCACACCATTTCAGTTGGTGTTTGGCGTACGCCATTATCCCTATAGAATTTATGTTACCTTCTTTGCGCATTGTGCGCGTTGGAGGTCTAGTTGATGAGCAAGATTTAGAAGAGTGTATTGAGAAGATGATTCAATTGGATGAGCAACAAGCCATAGCACGATGGAGTCAAAAGAAGGAAAAGGCCAAGTAGAAAGCATGGCATGACAAAAACATAAGCGATAAGAAGTTTGAGATTGAAAAATGGTAGTTATTTATGACTCAAAGTTCTTGTGCCATCCAGGAAAGTTCAAAGTACATTGGTTGGGGCCGTATGTCATCACTTACATACTTGAATCAAGTGCTTGCCAGTTAGAAGCACTTGATGGAACGTGACTACCCGGTTACTTTAACAGGAGTAGGTTGAAGCCCTAGTATATATAAGTCTTCTTGGTGTTTTTAATAAGGCAATATTGGCATTTAGATTAGGTTTCCATTATGTCTTTCCTTCATTGTCATTATTCTTTGTCAATTTAGTTGTTGTTCTTGTGTAATAAGCACGCTTGGGTGCATGAAGCTAATTACTATGTGAAGAATGTTTATGCGCAGAGGACTACACATACCTTTAGTGTGGGGTGGTTATAGTTATCCAAGTAAAAGAATGTGGGAATTGAAAGGTGAAAGGAATAAGCTGCTACGAGTGTGCTTTAAGTCAAAAGAAGATTGCTTCTCAAAAGTGACCAAGGATGGAGATGGATGAAAGATAAATATAATGTGAGGTAAGAAGAGGCCATGATAACTACCATGAGAAGGTACAGTGACGAGGTACTCAGGTGCAAGGGTGCGCATGCTGAAGAGAAGTCTGTGACTAGAGGGTAGGAAGGCATGCTAGAAGGTTATAGCTGGGGTACGAAGATGTACCATGCAGAACAAATGAATTTGGTCAATGAATGAGAGGATATTTGGTAGGTGAAGGAGTAATAAATTCATCAAAATTTGAAAAATTATATAAGGATGGGATGTAAATTCATTTTTACCGTTAACTAAGAGAATTATAGGAAAGATCTAAGTGCTAAGAGTGAGTGATTAGGTTAAGGTGTGAAGGGTGTAAAACCAAGCATGACAACTAGATCTATGTGAAAAGAATATTGCATCCTCGGTGGTGAAGGGTGTAAAACCAAGCATGAAAAATAGATCTGTGTGAAAAGAAGATTACATCCTTGGTGGTGAAGGGTTTGAGTGAAGCATGGAGATAAAGAGGAGTTAGGGCATGAAGTTTACACCTAGGGTATGATTGAATCGAGCTAGGGTTTGGCTCATAAATTACAAAATTAAAAAGAAAATGATTGCAAGGTAAAAATGGCACCCAAGAAGGCAGCTACAACAGGAACAAAAGGAAAGAAGAAGGTGGTTGTCGAGGAGGAAGAGATGGCACCCGAAAGTGATTTTTTGGAAATGTAATATCCAGAAGGAGTCATCGTTGGCCAGGAATGGGATTCACCCATCAGAAAGAGAAAAGTGAGAAAATACAATCACGAACTTTAGAGAATAAGAAGGAGCTCAATTCCTTGCTCACTACAAGGATGAACAAACGTATGACAGATGACATGCCGGTTTATGATGATGTAGGTGAGAAGATTCTGAAGAGAATTAGGGTCTACCAATTATATGAGCTTCCATATTTTAAGAAGTATGAGCCCTTGTATCAGTGACTCATGAGCAGAGTGCATGAAGACTTTCTCTACTTTGCAGGATGCAGAGTTAGAATCTCACATGTGCTTATGTCATCAGTTACAGGTTTGAAGGGCACATGATAGGATATAAAGAATGATCTCATAGATAAAGCTGTGATCTTAAAGACCAAACAGGAGTTGGGGTACTTGAAGGGTCCACGTGGTATGGATATAGAAAAATTGAAGAACTATCTGGTTGTGCAAGTAGTAACACACCTTATTACAAAGTTGAATGACTAGGAGCGGTGGTCACAGGTAAATACTATGTGGTTACACATTGCGCGCAAGATGTCAAAAGGATCAGTCTACAATATTATAGGCTACATTGCAGAGAAAATAGTCGAGGAAGCACACACATGAGGGAAGATCAACTTTGGGGCTGTTCTACTATCACTAGTATTCATGGAAATTGGAGTACTAGACGGGCCAAAGGAAAAGGTATGGGAATACCCCATGGAGAATAATTCACCAGCTGAAAGGTTCAACAAGTATCTATGTAAAGGGGCCATGATGAGATGATGTAAAGCAAAGGACGGAGAAATTTTACAATGAGGCTCTGCGCGACATTTGGAGAAGAGTGGTGCATCCTAAAGGACCTACCATCAATAGTAGGGAAACAAGTCCATTTTCTATATATCATCATTTCTACATTACATGCTTCCCAATGAGAGATGGAGTCTGGAGCCCTTGGTGTAAATTTCCTTACGCATTCACTACAAGGTATTTCCAAGCATCTGTTCATAGATTCACAGACACGCACCGACTGGTATTCAATGCAGATAAGGTAGACTACGACTACCACACGTTGAGGAAGAAGTATGTGTATCCTGGAAGAAGTGCCTATATCGAGAGGTGTTGAATATTAAGCCAATAAGTCTAGATGTAGCAGATGTAGGAACAACATTAGTGTATCTTCAACTGAAGCCCAAGATGGAGAACAATAAGTATGTGGAGAATGAATTCATGCTCCCAGGGCCACCAAAGGGTAAGCACATAATGGAAAACATACCAGCACAGAGGCCCACGTAGAACTGTTAAAGTAGAGGATGAAGAACAGGAGCGTGAAGATAGTGGAGGCTTGGAGAGTAGAAGAAAGCAACCTTATGATAGGGAAGAGTCACAACGCATGACCACTCCACCTCAGGGATAGGATGAAGAGGAAGATATAGAGGTTGAGTAGGGGAGCACATATTTAAGAAAGTATTCAGATGCACAAGGACTCAAAGTGGAACCCCACAAGTAGTAAGGAAATCACCTCATCTCTCTCCACACAAGGAGACCACGTTGAACCAAGGAAGAGAAGAAAGTTGAAGTTAAATAAAGAGTAAGAGGAATTAGGGGAGAGCGAGAGTGCATCTCTCGACCCCAATCAAGCAAGAAGATGAGCCACAAAACGAGGAAGAGAAAAATATGAAGAGATGAAGGATGGAGAAGAAAAAGAAAAGGAAACCTCCGGATCCACACATGCGACTACTCAAGATGTAATGAGACAGGATCCTAACCTTGAAGCTATAATTCCCAAGGGTCCTAGATCAAAGAGGATGAGTGGAGAGCATATTCCACTAGTCATGGGGTATGCAGAGGACATAGGTAAAATTATCCGCGCCTACTTCGGAGCATGATAGTGCAGAAGGATTTATTCGGCAAGGAGCTAATGGATGAGGATAAGGTGACTTCGCACACTCAAAAGCAACTATCGTGGTCAATGCACACCCACATGGATGAGCCTAAATTTGATGTATGTGAAGAATCATGTATTTTGAGATGGTTGAAGAAGGCACCACAAGCTAGACATATGACGGTAAAGCCTACTGTCATGTCGGATGAGCAAGTGAGCAATACATTGGTGAAGGTTTCTGCTGAAGTTACTATAAGAACATGGACAAAGCTGCAAAAATTAGAGTGCTATGTAAGGAGCTAAAGACAAAGGATGCAGAGATAGCACACATAACACAAGAGAGGGACTTGGCGCAGAAGAAGAATGAAGTATTTATCAGCTTTGTAGAGGAGATTGGGGACAATGTCATAAGAGCTAGGCCACACTTGGAGACCAAGGTACCACAGACGTTTCCCTTAGCGATACATTATGTAGGAAAGTTGGTGGACTTGGTACTTGAAGATGAACCTCTATGCATACCAGTGCAAAGGAATCTAGAACAAGAGGTAGAATGGGAGAAAGCTTTAGTGATGTGAAAGATTGCATCCGTGAGGGGCTGCCAAGCAAGTGCTACAGAATTATTGAAGAAATCAGACCAATCTTTGAACATATGCATAGCTTCAGAGGCACTTATCAACATAAAGACCTTGGAAGAAAACAATAAGGTCCAAAATCAATGAAGGATGAGACATTGGGCCGTGCAGAAATATTTTCAATGGTTAAGCAGAAGCGCAAAGCCCTAATAGCAACACAAGAGCCACACAAGACTTGGTTGGAAGAGATTGGGAAGCTCATTCCATAGAAGATGGATATTCTAGAAGGAAGAATGACCTTAATTTCCAACATTGTGTTGGTTATGCAAAATGAAAAGGGAGATTTCGAGGGATGAATTAGAGTCTATTGCTATGGACATTCCGAAAAAAGTAGAACAAGCACTCACCGAATGGAAGGCCTTGGAATTCGAAATAAAGGAGTATCCGGTGTTGATACTTCAAAGTGATACATAAGAGGATGCATCATAAAACTTCTTTATTCATCTACATTATTTTATTCTTATTCTTTCCATTCTTATATTCTTTACTTTTCTTTTGGAGACACCCATTGTCAAGGTGACAATGAGATTAGTGTGGGGTAATGTTGATCAAAGAACACTTGACAAAACTCACACAAGAAGTCCACATAGAGAAACATGCCAGGTGTAAGGGTGCGGAGGGACAAGAAGAACACCGCACATAGAGGGAAAGCTCAACATTCGGGACTTAGCCGATTTTTGAGCATGAAGACCTATTTTTAGAAGATGCCATGTGGAGCACACCAACGATGCAAAGACGTGTGTGCCACACATTTTATATCTTTGGAGAATCAGATCGAAGCATTTTGCATGGAGATGAGATAAGAATAGGATTGTCACCCAGGTTAAGTGTAAGAGGTATATAGATAGCACACTTGCATGCGTGGCTATGCTTGTAAACAAAACTTGGCTATTAATAGCATGCGGCCTATTTATGGCTTAGATAAGCAAAGTGAAGGGAAAGTCCCCACCCTATATATGATGTGAATCACATAGTAGTAGAGTGTGGTGGAGAGATGGATGTATGGAGGTATAGAGATATGCACATATGATTGGATTATTGTATCATATCCATGCACACATTGGTATAGATTTCCATTACTGTAAGGAGCTTTTGTGTTTATTAATAAATGGAAGATATTGACCGAACCTAAGTGTCATTCCTATGTGTAATTGAGTAGAGCATGTTCTTGATTCAATCATGATTATTTTTAAGCTTGTTCTTACATAAATCTAAATATGGAATGCATTATAGAATGATCGATTAGTTATGGATCTATATGTTTCTTCCTTCATCATGCTAACATCCTACTACAACAACCCTAAAGAGGTACCGATACCTTTGTGCACTTTGGGTGAGCCCTCGCCTAGGTAGAGTGATGTGCCAAAGTGCATCTAGGGTGTTATCCGGTAAATTCTAGGCTGCTTCAATAGGGATAAGTAGGGAGGAAGATTTCAAGAGAATATTTTCTCGTATACACTTCTAAATCTAACTAAAGAACAAAAAGAAAGCTATAGATAATTTGACACTAAAGAAATGAAAATATTTTTCCATATGAACTTCCTCCAAATCCTTCCTAGAAAAATACACAGGGATAGGCTGAGAATAAATTATCAATGGAATCTACTTATAGTGAATACTTGCTAATTCTACCTTCTAAAAAAAGTTATTGATTTGATAAAGAAATTTAAGTCCTATAGATAAAATAAAGATTTAGAGAATTCAAATTAGACCCCCAACCTCAAAATGAAGAACTGTGACAATATCTAGAGGTAGTTGTGTTATTTTTTATCCCATCATATTCTTTTATAATGATGAATCTAAATAGTCCATGGAGATGTGTTGGTTGGTATGCTAAAGAAGTTGTGTAGACCTGGTTTTAGGCTAGTTGGTATCAAATGCAGGAAAGGAAGTAACAAGGAAAGGATATGATTTTCTTATGTACTTCTTGGAAATATTTTGGCAGAGTAATGTTGCAATTCAATTGAATGGAATCCAACCAATGCTTCGAGAAAAATCTTGGTTTTTATAGAAAGTTGGCAAGGAAATAGTGCAACACATTTGGCAGGCAAGAAGTACCAAATAACCATAAGAAGAGGAAATTAAATTACTAATAATAGTAGATAAAGAAGAAGAAGTTCATACGTATCCATTGAGCTCATAAATAGCTGATTCGGTCAAGAAACACATGAGAAAATGACTTAGAAGTAAAAACACGCATAAAAATTAGAAGTGTTAAATCTCAGATAAAAGTGCATGGAACCACGAGTCTACATGAGCAAACCGAAAGTTACGTAACCACTAGGGTGGTTGCGAAGCGTCACTCTAGGCAGACCGGAGGTTATGTAACTTAAAGGAAAATACTAAGGAAAAATCAGTAGAAAATACTTGTCAAAGAACAAAAAGCTAAGGAATGGATAAGTAAAGTAAACTAAAGCATATGGAAATGCAGAAAGCAAGTTAAAAGGACTTGCACATCATCATTTAATCTAAAAATGAAATTTATCATCATTGGGGATTTTATTGTTCTAACATTATTTCATCGTGCATAATTAGGTATGTACAGTCACCACAAGACAATCATAGAGTCCCTGGGGTCTTTAGAAATATGCACATGTATAACTATAGGAAGAACATGGAGATGATTTGTAATAACTACTACCCTATGATCTACAGTGCCATATATGACACCCTTATGCCTAGGGTAAGTAAAAGAATCATCAATTCATTGAAATAATGGGGAGCTTTCTAGTGTTACCCACACCGCACGAGTTGATAAGAGTAGAGGGATTCTAACTATCCCTTTTAGACTACCCAAATATTTTTTAGACAAGCTAGCTAAGAAGGAGATTGTATATCAATTTTTCTATGGCATCAGTCATGTGGAAAAGGAACAAAAGAATAAAAAGTTTACTTATCATCCTCTGCCTTTCTTATTAGGTTCAACAAGATTGACTAATTGATAAAAGGCTAAGAGAATAACAACCCACAAGACATCATGCCATTTAGAATATCATAATCTAAGGAATTTTGACCTAACAAGAAGGGTGGGACAATTCTACAAGCACACTCCTAGCATGGCCACTTACAACTATAAACATCAACCCCATAAGAAGGTCCTATTTTTATAAGGATAAGGTCAACAATCTAACAAAGTGGCCATAAATATGAGAAAGTTCAATGTTACTTATGCACCTAATAAGAAGTAAGCCAGAGATGGTGGATTGGAAGTTAAGCCAAAAAAACTAGTAGTGCAAAGGGAAGTTGAGAAAGAAGGTTCAAATGATGAAGGTACTCATTCAAGGAAACTTTGAAGCTTCTTGTTTGTGTGCCTCCCCCATCAAAATTAAAATCTGGTCCTTCTCATTCTACTCCTTCTCCAAGCATACAAATGATCATCCCTACAAGGTCTATTAGGTCAGCCACAAGTCCACACAGTCCATAAGAAATAAGTCCTCCGGTGAGAAATGTTGCAATCATGTGCCTCCTATGTCTATTCCTTTTCTTTTTACTTATTTAGTTTTGACTTCTATAGGGATGGTTTCTTCTTCTTCTATTCCAATTCCATCTTCCCTAGGACCTTTCACTAGTAGTATTCTCATTTATAATAGTTCTTCTTCTAAAGATGAAGGAGAGATAATGCTATATTGGATCCTACTTTGGTTATCAAAATCCTCTATCTTCCCCTATTTCTACTGTTTCTACTTCTCTCCTTGATTCTATTTCTTCTCTTTCTATTATTTCTACTACTATTGTATCATTGTCTCCCAAAGTTGTTGTCATCACTTCTTCACAACCAGTTATAGTTACTAAGAGTATCAAAATCAATGAGTGTATGTCATACAACCATTTATTTTAGTTCTACTTATTTAATTTATTATTCTACTCCTCTTACTTGTGTATCTTCTTCAGTTCAACATCATTTGGAAATCTTGTCGAGAAGACCTTTTAAGGCTAAGTTGAAGGCACAAATGTACTTATCCTTATTTCCTTGACCTTCCTTCAAATTTTCCCCAACCTGGTTGGTCTCTTAATCCACCTTTGCTTCCTACTATCACACAATATGTTTCCCAAACTTTCTTGTCGAAATGAATACACCACTCCTTCCAATTCCCTCTTTCACTCATGTTTCTTATTTCCAGGATCCTATGGTCACTCAGAGTTTCATGAGCCATCTCTTGGCCCCTTTGAGACCTATTCAAGCTAAAAAACCTTTTCCTTGGACACCACACACCTTACCACAAGTGGTAACACCTTATTCTACCTTTCCTTTCATAAAAACAATTGCATCTACTATTTCGGAAGGAATGTGTACTCATCTTGTTGGGAAAAAAGCAATGGCTTCTATAATGGAAAAACTTGAAGATCCAAAGGTATAACTCAAGTATGATACTCCCATAGGAACCCTCAATATGGTCATAAATAGGAAATTTTCCCAAGAAACTACTACTATCTACATGGAAACAAAGGAGGACATTTTGAGGATTTCAAGAAACCACACACGGGGAAGAAGTCGAATACGGGCCCCTAGTCGAGTTATTGATATCACTCAGTAGATGAAAATTGATTTTGCTAAGAGAATGTAGGATTGACTTGGTTCTCTACATGCTTAGAAGTAATTTAGTGTTCCAAATAACACTTTTCCCAATGTGAAAATGTCCTTGAGAACTTTTTATCATCTATTAGTTTCTTTATGAAGGCAGCAAAATGTAGCAGACATAAAGGGTTATATCAGTACAATTCCAACATAAACATATGAACATGATAACTTAAATGATGGAAAATCTATGAGATTTCATAAACAAGGGTCTTTGTCTCAATGTATTATGAATCAAAAGTCAGGACTTGAATACAACAAAGATCTGCATGGCTAACATTTTGAAAGAATTGGGTGATTGGATGGCCATAATGGAAGGATTGTTGACAGAGCTATGAGGTATAATAGAGAAGATATATAAATTATTAGTTGAATTTAAAATTACCTGTATGCATCAACCTCAAGGAAAGTTAATTCACAAGTCCATCTTTGAGAAATAATTGCAAGCATTCAATTCTACTCTAAGTGCAATATTTTTGTAGTCACAAAATCATGCACTTTAGACATTATTTAGTCCCAGTCTCTTACTACTAATCATATAGTTTTTGAGTGAAAAAAGTGTTATCTCAAATTTACCCCTTAAGGTAATTTGGATAACTTTCATATTTCCTCATGTTGGAGCAAGAAGAAGAGATGCAAAATCCAAAAATCAGGTTTTAGGGGTCCTTGTGGCTTCTCTCTAACTTCCCCCTCCAAGGAAAGAATTCAAAAAGTTAGAAAATTTTGAAAAAATCAAAAATTTGGCTTATGCTAGTGAAATGTGGCAAAATCAGATATTTTCGGTCCAGTCGCATAGGTACGCATGGGACATTTTGTAGTTGAAAACTGAAATGGCAGAAGCAGATTGAAATCAAGAAAATTGGGCAAATCAGAAAATTTTGTCCCACATGGTCGCAGGACATTAGGAAACGAGTTTGCCACATACCCGAAATCGCTATAGGAAAAGAGTAAATCAGCGGAGATGGGTTTTTTTGGGACTTGGCCACATGGTATGTGTGGGACATCTGGAACCTGAAAATCTGAAAAGGCCATAGTCCAAGAGAAAATTAGAAAAATCAAAAGTTTTTGTCCCACGCGATTAGTGAGATAGGCTAGGACACGGGAACACGTGGGCTCAGAAAGTCAAAATAGCCAACTACAAAAAGAGATACGGGTAGAGTGGGAGTCAACGGTGGTACATGCGGGACATGAGTTCCCAAAAATATGACTCACTTGATTTGCAAAGTGGATCATGTGTGGTGCGGATGAAGTGGAGGTTTTCGGCCCAAGTCGCACAAGGGACATCTCGGGACACCAAGACCCAAAATACCCGATATAGCCACATGCAAGGGAAAATAATGCAAATCAGACCCCGAACTTTAAATGGCCATAACATTTGACCCCAAATCCAATTTTCACAAAATTTGACTTTCGGACCCAAAATAGCTGCCCGCACTCAGAAGACCATAACTTTTTCATTTCTCAAAGAAAACACACAAAATTGGTACTGTTGGAATCTTGGTCCCAAGCCTGATGCAAAAAAATCAAAAAAATTAGAATTTGATGAGAAACAAATAGTGATTTTTTAGAAAATGTGGACAGGTTTAGAATAATTATTTTATTTGGTAGCTGAGATGCATTAATGAAGCATGGGCTGACATTTATTACTACTGCAAGTTATGGGACAGTATGGGGAGCCTTTTGCAAGAAATAGAACATCATTTCACTTCATTTACTACCTCTTGTAAGTGGTAAATGGATAGATTTTGGGATTTTCATTTTCCATCTCTCTCTCTCTTTCTTCTCAGATTTCTATAAATTGGAGTGTTGGGCTCATTGTAGGGGAGATAGTTTTTAGCAGAAAAACTCTGTAAAAATTGTTTTGTGAAGCTAATGTGCTGTAGGCCCTTATAGTGGACTCATTGCATGGTGATCCAGGCCCTTATTCTGTAATAGATTGAACTATGCATATCAATGAAGTAATAGATGAAAGTTTGTGGATGTATCTTCCCCTGTTGTGTTTTGTTTTCATTCCTCTTACCCCTTCAATCTCATTGCATATATTGTGCCTATTTTATGCTCTTGTAGGGATCCATTATCATTATGTGTCTCTAAAATGTTGTTGTGAATGCATCTTGTTGGACTATGGATAACTCTGATCACCTCTTCTGGCATGTATTTTGCTTCCACTTTTCACTCATTAGAAGGCTATCCTTATCCATTCTTTTATGGTGTATCACCGCTTTAGTGTAGGATTTGTTTTCATGCACTCTCTCTCCTTAGTCCCTTGGAAAGTTAGATTAGGATAGATAGTTTTTCCTACATTAGAGTAAATCGTGGTAGGTAGTTTAGGAGCAAGAACCAACTTTCTATGGATGTCTATCTCAAGTAAGAAGTCCCACAACCTGGAGATAGTACCCATGTTATGCAATCCCACCTTTGTAAGATCAAGCACACAAACTTGTGCAACCAATAGGGTGTTGTGATTTGGTGATAACAGAAAGTACTAATTAACCCATGTCCTTTGGCCATTTTACTTTTCTTGTTGTCATAATTAGCAACCTCCCACATCTACTCACCTAGTTAGTTATGTCGTTTAGCATCATTTTATCTTTAACCAGGGCACCCTGCATCTTGGTCCCATTTGGGGTGCCCTGATCCATTTTAGAATTTCCTACCACTTTTTGGGAACTTTCTATCAATTTGAACTTTACATATTTTTAATGGTCAGTCTTTTCAGAGTTAATTATGAAATTAGATCAAGAGAACCATATAAATATAAAGTTTTGAGACCATAATGAAGGACTAAACACTAAGCAATACTATCATCATCTAAGGTTACATCCATCAAAGGCTCCATTTACCTCTATTTAGCTCCATCACAAGGAACAAGGTTGGTTCATCTCGCATCATAATGATTGCACACACACACACATAGAACTACATCGGTCTTTAAGAAGTAGTGCAACGCTCACTTAGGAATTCCACCATTATGGCTGTTGAGGACAATCGGCCCCTTCATATGTATCTTTCTTTTTTAGGGATTTGATGCCCATCTTGGGGTTTTGTAGGTCATTCCTTATTGTAGTTACTGCATCAACATCCGATGAAGTTCAAAAAACTTATTGCAACAAGAAGATAACATGGGTAAACATCCAATGACACCTCCTCGAAGGGTTTCGGACCATTTACGCAGATAAGAGAACCCACATCTCATACTAGGGAGCCCATGGGTGCCTCTATCCCTCTCTAGGCACCATAGCCCAACCATAGAGTTTGGATCTAGGCATTTCGGTCTTCTATGTGATTGTTCCCTCATCATGTTTTCTGATTCAAAGCGTGACACAATCTAACTCCTTCATCAAATCAGCTAAGCTCTTCCTAACCCTCTTTTCTCATTAGGGTTTCACATTTCTATTTACTTAGTTTCTTGGGTCATTTTCTTTATGCATTTATTTGTTATTTACTATTGTTCTTAATATTATATTAACTTAGAATAATACCACATTTTAGTTAATCATTTTTGGTGACCCGAATTCGATCATCACACCTTTTAGGATCCTTCTTTCCCTAAGATTCTCACATCATGAATGTCTCCATCCATACTTATTTACAGAATCATCCTGATTGTATCCGTATGATAAAACAATAATTATCTACTAATTACATCCCTCCTCACACATCACCTGAATATGTATACCATAAGTTTACTTCAGCCCTATCCCTCAATGAGGATCAAATAACTTTCACAACAGAAGACCTACCTTCTTAAGAAATTCTAGAACATGACCCCCTCTATATATTCAAGTTTGTGTTCACAATGTCGGGTCAAATATGCCTTAGTTGATAATGGATCTGGCCTTAACATTTGTAATATCACTTTCCTTCATCATTTAGGTATGTCAGAAGCATCTTTAGCACCTTCCTTAATCTCTATTCATGGCTTTGATAACATACCCAAGTGTGTATTAGGTACCGTCAACCTACCGGTCACTATTGGTCCATGTACAATCACTATTCCATGCCATGTCATGCCTAATAATCTAAATTATAACATTCTTCTTGGACGACCTTGGATCCATGTTATGCATGCATTCCCCTCCACACTACATCACGACTTAAATTCCAACATCAAGGTGTTGTTTATGATGTTCCAAACTGATCCATCACCTTTTGAGTATTGTAACTCCATTGAACAATCTAATGATATTCCTATTTCCTCTTATACCACTCAAGATTTTTCTAAATATGGGTTAGGATATGAATACTTGCACCGCTATGGTTTTAATGATACAAGAACACAAGGTAACATCACTTTGGGATCTCCCTACGTAGTCACATAATTTTGAGTGGGATATCAACCCCCTCTTCACATTTACTGAGATGCTTACATTGCCTTTCATATTTCCTCACTTCCCCTAGTACACCCATAATTCATCGGTGACAATGCATCTACCACTTGGGATACTTTTTCTACCGATTATACTCTACTAGAATCTTTGGTGCCTATGATCATATTCATTCTTTTGACCATAAAAGGTATCCCCCATCATCTCTCAATGCTAGGAATTACTTCGGAGACATTGATATATCTCTTGACAACACCGATCCTCCAAATGATATTCCTACTAATCCATACATATAATATTTCTTGGCTGTTCTCTATGAAGAGATAATACCACACAACTTGGGTACATCCGGGAATCCGTGAGTAGTTTTGCTAGTTGTCTCCCTCACTCCCCCGAAAAAAAGATATCAAACAAGCCCTTCACAATTTCTCTGATATTTTTACATGGGAATATATTGATATGCTAGGAATTGATCTATTTTTGCAATGCATAATATTTTCCTCAACCCAAGTACTAAACCTAGTCCAACAAAAAATCCGTAAAATGCATCCTAAGGTAGCACTCTTAGTCAAAGAATAAATTCAGAAACTCCTTGATACCATTTTTTTCAGTGTTTTTTGACTATCATGAATGGGTATCTAATATCATCCCATTCATGAAACTAGATGGCCATATGCATTGCTGCACTAATATTTGTGATTTAAATAAATCTCTTCCTAAGGATACTTTTCCTTTCTTTGCACATTGACACAATTGTCGATTCTACAGCTAGATACGATATTCTCTCTTTCATGGATGGATTTGCGGGTTACAATCAAATAAAAATCAACCCCACTAACCAAGAAAAGACCTCTTTTACAACACTGTGGGGAACATTTTGTTACACCATGATGCCCTTTGGCCTTAAAAATGCAGGGGCTACTTATCAATGGGAAACGATGCATATATTCCATGATTACATCCAAAAGATCATCAAAGATTACGTTGATGATATTTTAGCTAAATCTCAAAGGTGTTCTTCCCATGCATAAGATCTATAAAAAAATCTTTGAATGGTTACAACAATATTGTGTATGCTTAAATGCAAAAATGCATTTTGGGGTTATAAATTGGTAAGCTCCTAAGATATATTATTTCCCAATGTGGCATTGAAATTGATCCTAACAAAATAAAAGCGGTTGTCGATATACCGTCACCCAAAAATTTACATCAATTATGATCACTACAAGGAAAAATTCAAGCTATCCGGCAATTCATTGCGCAACTCACTGATAAAACTCAACCTTTTACATGCCTCATGAAGAAGGACACTAAATTTTTTTGGGATGAGCAATGTCAACAAACATTTGATGATATAAAAGCTTATTTGTTGCACCCACCTATCCTAGTCCCTCCCTTAACCGATCAACCTTTCTTATTGTATATTTCTACTACATTTCATGCATTAGGCGCTCTACTGGCACAACATGATGATTCTCGGCGTGAAAGAGAAATATACTACATCATTCGTACATTACTCTCTTATGAATGTAACTATAGCTACATTGAAAAGCTATGTCTCGGCCTCATCTTCGTTGTGGATAAGTTGCGACACTATCTTCTTAATAACGAAGTGCATATCATCACCAAAGTTGATCCATTATGATACCTCTTATCCCGCACATATATGTAAGGATGATTGACACGTTTGGTTATGATTTTTACCGAGTTTGATTTCAAGTTCATACAACAATAAGCAATCAAATGACAAGTCATAGCTGATGAATTAGTTGTGGTACCCTTCTTAGATGCATTACCCATCTCTGATTCTTTTCATGATGATTTCATTGCCTATACTGTGAGCCACACACATGGACAATGTATTTTGATGGCTATCATTGTCACTCTGGTGCTGGAGATGGGATATTATTCATCACCCCACACGGTGACCCACTCCCCTTTGCATATCATTTGGGGTTTTCCTACACAAATAACATCGTTGAATATGAAGCCCTAATTTTAGGCCTTCTTACTACTCAAAACTCCTCATTCATAATCTATGCATTCATTGTGATGATCGAGTTAGTCATAAATATGGTAAACGATGCATATAACATAAAGGAGGAACATTTAATTCCATATAAAACACTCATCAAAGATCTCTTGGCTACATTTGAGTCCTATTCGATCACTACCATTCCTAGCAAAGATAATCGTCATGTAGATGTTATAGCTACATTCCATCACTAATCATGCAACATGTCACCAATGACCAAGATACATTTATAATTACGTACTTACGAAATCCCTCTATATCTACACTATGTCTTGTGGCTTGCATCGTAACGTGTAGTCAAGAAAAATATGAATGGTTTACACCTATTTATAATGATGTATATAAGAAAACTATGCCTGATAATCTATAGCCTCATGAGGCTCGACGGTTATGACATGAGGCTTCTCGCTATGTCACAATTAGGAAAAAATTATTTTAACGTGTAATTGATGGTCATATTTTATGTTGCTTTGCACTCTCAAATATCCCTCTGCAGTCTTGCAGATACATGACAACATGTGTGGTGGCCATTATTTTGGTAAAGCTATGTCTCAATTTTTTTATGATAGGGATATTATTGGCCTACAATGGAACAAGATTACCTTAAATATGCTACTCATTGTGAAAAATTCCAAAAACATGGTAACCTTCACCATGTACCCGCATATGACCTCTAACCCATTGTGCCAACTTATCCTTTCTCCCTTTGGGGACTCGATCTCATTGTAATGATGAAACATGAGTCCTGTCGAAGGAAAAAAATTCATTCTCACCACTACCTTGAGTAATTTACTAACTAGGTCGAGGCAGATCCCTATGAAAAATCACGTACACAAATATTTTTAGTTTCCTCACCACCCATATTATTACACATTTTGGTGTGCCTTCTGCTATAATCGCGATAATGGATCTTCCTTCAAAAATAAAGACGTTAAATTTTTTTGTGCCAAGTTCAAAATAAAACAATCATTTTCCACACCTTATTATCCATAAGGAAATGGCCAAGTTGAGGCCACCAACAAAACCATTGTTAATATTTTACGCAAAACAGTTGACTCTAGTGGTACCGACTAGCATAACCAACTTTTCTACGCTCTATGGGCCTATTGTACTAGTGTTCGTACACCTACTAATACCACCCCATTTTCCTTGGTTTACGGTGTTGAGGCTATTATTCCTCTTGAGCTTGAGATCCCTTCTTTGTGAATTTCTCTCAAAGGAATCCTTAAAGACAATGAATATCATGAAAACCACTTACATGAGTTAGAAATGTTAGACGTGTGTCTTGTCCAAGCACTTGAACATCTTCAAACATATAATTCCCACATTTCACACACATATAATCATAAAAATCATTCTTGATAATTCAATGTCAACGACCTAGTCTTAAAAGAGAATCAGAAGAATACAAATGTTGAAGTTCCTATTAAAGGAAAATTCAAGCCTAATTGGCTTGGTCCATACATTATCATTGACAAAATTGGTGGTGGATTTTATCACCTTGCCACCCTTTTAGGAAAACCACTCAAAAATCCACTCAATGTAATGCATCTTAAGAAATACTACGCTTAAACATGACATTCATTACCCGATGACACACTCTTGTGCTTCGATTCACACTTAACTATTGAGGGAATAGTATATATGAACCCCACATACTATACACTAGTTACAACACATTCATGACCCTTCATACATCTTATGTCATATGTCTTACATGTTACATCTTACATTAGACACTCTACAATTAGTTTACAGTTCACCATTTGTGTGTCTATACATCATACATATGTCACACTCCTATCATCTAAGAATATTGCATCACATACTCCTCATTCTACATAATACATATCATTCTTACATTACATACTATACATCACATATTACACATCACATGGTCATCTTTAATCATCACACATCCTACATCTTCTTCTATGCATTGCACTCACTACCCTATGACGCACTCTAGCTCCTTGGTCCATACTCCACTACCGAGGGTTTACAAATCAAATGGACCTTATCATAAACACATATTCATCACTTGAATTTTCATCATGCAAAATTACTAGGTTAGTGACATATGTTTTATGCTAAATGGTCACCTCTTCCTTCATCTTGTGGTGGTATATGCTTTAGGCTACATCGCCACTCCCTCTATTCATCTTGTACTGATATAATCTTTAGGCTAAATCATCAATCCTACAATAATCTTGTCGTGATATATGATTTGGATATAGGATCACACACACACTTAATATCTAGGTCGTATATCATCATTACTACATATACACATTCACCAAAGAGCGTTAGATACAACACACACTTTGACGATTTCCCAATGACACACTCTCATTTTTGGTTCATTATTGACTCTTTGAGGGGGCATACTAAATGATCCTCAATTCCTAAACTTCCACTCAATTAGGGGGCACACATATCCTATCATCCATCTTGCATTCTATTTCATCCATCCACAACATGTTGCATATCTTTGTTAATTTTACACTTTCTTACATTTTCTTGTTCATGTTCACTTATTACACATGCTAGTTATATCTGTTGTATTTTATTACCTTTACCATACAAACATGCATGTTCATGCCCCTTTCTAATTTCTGATCACATATATAAGCCTCCCACATGTAGCATGGATTCTTTCCTCCTACCACTCCTACAACTATCGCTAGGGTCTTTCACATTCGTCTCTTACGGGTGTTATTGTTCCAATTTGTACTTAGCACTTTGTACATTACTTGTTTATACATGTTTTTGACATATGAGTTATCTTTCTAACATGCTAACGAGTGCTTCATGTGCAACATTTTTTTGTAGGATTATTTTCTTCCATGGCTATCTATTGTTTGCACTTGCTTGACTTTGATTTCTATTATATGCGCAGGCCTTGCCCTTTGTTTGTTGTGTACACTTGTTTATTATATGCAGCCATTTCGGCCTTGAGTGTCTTACAAAATCTTGAGTGATGTCCCATGTATACAACCCACTTTGGCAGCCTATGACTATCTTCTTATGTGTCTTCTTGCATTCCATCTTATACACTATTTACATAGTGTACACTTGTCTTTACATGCATTTTTATTTGTAATAACACTTGTTTCTAGTCACTTCTTTACGTGCGCATTGGTTTATACCAAGTGCATTCCCTTCCCCTTGTAGGGCACAATTTATGTGGTTAGTCCTCTTTTGGGGCCGCATTCTCCTATCAGTGACGTCACATGTGCCCCAAAAGAGGGGGGTATTATTTGGGGTTTTACACATTACACAATGCTCTCTCTATCAGTACATTTCAGTTCAATTTTCCATCCTTGACATTGTGGGTTATAAAACGAGTGGGTTCATACAATACTATGAAACCCATACACAAAGAATTTTAAAGGATAGGTTGTCCTTAGTATTCATGGGAGAAGCTACAGGTTAGAGGATACAACATATTTCCTCTCTACGCTACTTTAGCTAGCGGCGTCGGATCTCCCAAAAAACTAGGCAGTAAAAAGATCTCTTCATACATCTTCGGGAAGTAGTCACAGGTTGGACAATAATACTGACTTTATCCCTACATTTCTTTGGCAAGGGTAGCGTGAGATTGCCCAAAAAACTTGCAGTACAAAAAAATCATCTCTTTGCCCTTTCTCTCATCATGAATCAGGTGCACATGTTCCTTTTACATTTTTATACTTCCATTTACAATCTTTTTACTATATACATGTGGTTTTTACATATACATGTGTATTTGACTACTTGATCATCTTATCCTTTGCAGGTTCAACCATATGAGAAGTAAGCAGTCAATAATAACTACAACAAAGGCATAAAAACAACAACAAAATCATTCTCTGCGGTAACACACACCTCATACTAACATGCAAGTACATCACACACATCGACAACTACACACGTGTTTTCACCCTAGGTTCACTCTCACCTCTTTTTACACTTTTACATATTTAGTCTCCACATTCCATATTTTTGTCACTCCATGATTTTTCTAATACTTCAATGCATTTCTACATCACTCTACATGGATTATCAGTTATGCATCTCTATTTAGTTTATGGTACCGAGATTTCTGCTCACCAACATAAAGTGGGGGAAAATGTAGTCACAAAATCACGTACTTACTATTACATTTATACCACCAAGTATATTATTTTATATATGGATCTCGCGTAATAAAAGTATTCACTAATGACTCATCCCCTAGTCCTGTTGTCAATTAGTCGGTTTTCATTTGTCACTTCCTTTATAGTATTTTATTTTATATATGGATCTCAGCTAATAAAAGTATTCACTAATGGCTCATTTTTCAGTTAGTTGGTTGTAAGTTAAAGGCACCAATGCATCCTTCTCCTTATTTCCTTGACCTTCCTTCAATTTTTCCCCAATCTGGTTGGTCTCTTGATCCACCTTTGGTTCCTACTATCACACAATATGTTTTCCAAAATTTCTTGTCAAGCATGAATGCACCACTCATTTCAGTTCCCTCTTTCACTCTTATTTCTTCTTTCTTGGCTCCTATGGTCACTCATAGTTTGATGAGCCATATCTTAGCCCCTTTGGGACATATTCAAGCTAAAAAAACTTTTCCTTGGACACATTACACCTTACCACAAGTGGTAACACCTTCTTCTACCTTTCCTTTCATAACAACAATTGCATCTACTACTTTAGAAGGAATGTGTACTCCTCCTGTTGTGAAAAAATCAATGGATTGTATAATGGCACAACTTGAAGACCCAAAGGTGTAGCTGAAATATGATAATCCCAAAGGAACCATCAAGATAGTCATAAAGAGGAAATTTTCCCAAGGAGCTACTCTTATCTACATGGAAATAAAGGAGAACATTTTGAGGATTTCCAAGAAATCACACATGGGGGAAGAAGTTATGGATGCAGATCCCGATCGATTATTTATGCCACTCGGTAGATGACAGTTAATATGATTAAGAGAATGTAGTCTTGGCTTGATGCTCTACATGCTCAATATTAATTTAGTGTTCCAAAGAACACTTTTCCTAATGTGTAAATGTCCTTGAGAAATTCGTACCATCTATTAGTTTCTTGATGAAGGCATCCAAATGTAGCGAGAGAAAGGGTTACACTAGGTACAAAGCCAACATAAATATATGAACATGATAATTTCAATGATGGAAAAGCTATGAGATGTCATAAATAGGGGTCTTTATCTCAATGTATTATGAATCAAAAGCTAGGACTTGAATACATCAAAGATCTGCATGGCTAACATTTTGAAAGAATTGGGTGATTGGATGGCCATAGTGGAAGGATATCCGATAGAGATATGGGGTATAGAAGAGAAGATATTTGAATTATTAGTTGAATTTAAAATTACTGTATACATCAACCTCAAGGAAATCTAATTCACAAGTCCATATTTGAGACAAAATTGTAAGAATTTAGTGCTATTCTAAATGCAATCTTTTTGTAGTAAAAAAATCACGCACTTTAGACATTATTTAGTCCTGGTCTCATACTACTATTCATATGGTTTTTGAGTGAAGAAAGTACTAATTAACCCATGTCCTTTGGCCATTTTAATTTTCTTGTTTTCATCACTGCTGACCTCCCACATCTACTCGCCTAGTCAGTTATGCCATTTGGTTTCATCTTATCTTTGTTTGTGGTGCCGGCCGTCGTACTAGGGTGCCATAAGCACCTTGGTCCTATTTGGTGTGCCCTGATCCTTTTTACACTTTCCCGCCACTTTTTGGGAACTTTCTAGCCATTTGAGCTTTCCATATTTTTAGTGGTCAGCATTTTTGGGGTTAATTACGAAATTAGATCAAGAGAACCATATAAATATAAAATTACGATACCATAATGAGGGACCAAACACTAGTCATTATTATCATCCACCTAGGGTTGCATCCATCAAAGGATCCATTTGCATCCATCTAGTTCCATCGCAAGGAACAATGATGATTCATCGCATCACACAACATAAGAGGAAAGTTTATTTTATTCCATCCACCATTTTATTACATTTTTACACATAGTTATTTCTCAATACTTTCGCAAAGTACGAATAACACAATAGAACCTAGGGCATGATTTCACACACACATAGAACTACATCGGGTCCGAGATTTAGTACAATGCTTAGTTATTAAGTCCACCATTGTGGCCATCGAGGACAATTAGATGCCTTCATATGCATCTTTCTTTTTAGGGATTTGATGCTCACCTTAGGGTTTTACGGGTGATTCCTTTTATAGGTATTGTAATGACATCGATGTAGTTCGGTGAAGTCATTACGAAAAGAAGATAACACATGTGAACATCCACCGACACCTCGAGGAGGGTTTCATTCCATTTCCGTAGACAAGGGTTTCAATATCTTAGATCGTGGTGCCCATGGGCACCCCTCGCCCCTCTCCGAGCATCCCATCCTAGCTAGAGAGCTTGGATTTGTGCTTTCTCGGGATTATGTGTGATCATTCCCTCCTCCTATTTTCTTGATTCACACCATGACACCATCCAACACCTTCATCGAATCAACTAAGCTATTCCTAACCCTCTTTTCTCATTAATGTTTCAATTTTCTATTTAATTAGTTGTTTGGGTCATTTTCTTTATGTATTTTCTGCATATTTACTATTGTTCTTAATATTAAATTAACTTATAATAATACTACATTTTAGTTAATCACTATTCCCACATAGATATGGGTAGGAAGACATTAGATATTATGGTATTTGTGACTTCTACAAATTGAAAAGTGGAGAAACCTTCACTTCTAAGTGAATATACTAAAACTATCTATAATAGAGTTCCAATACTCATACAAGAAATGCCTAATCCGATGATGCCGCCTATTCTAGACTGTGTTATATTGAGAATGAGTTAAAAGCATGTGTGACTAAACTTCAGCGTAGTCAAATGCAATCTACACAGGAAAATTCTAGTGGTCCAGTGGAACCTAAGTAGATCTTGAACAAGGCACAAAAATAGCTTTCCTATTATTAGGATTTAATATTGATACATATGTAATCTTAAAAATAGGAAGTATCAACTTTATTGCATGGAAGCTATAGTAATTTTGTGTAATAAAGTGTAACTATACCAGTGGTTTACCCTCTAAGGAGGAAAATTGTTTATAAAGAAAGAGCTTGTCAGCTTGATAGTCCAAGGATTGTTCAGTGAGTGTTTTTCAATTTGTATGTATTTCCTTCTCAATTGTGTTGCAAAGTTTCTTAGATTTGTTTTGATTGATTAATCACTATATATATTTATTTTTCATGAAATTTTTAGATATTAAGAATTTTTTTCATGCTCATAAATTTTATTAGTTTATTGTTTATTACTTATAGAGACCTCTTTGGTACTATTTAGGTAATAATGTGAACAAATTTCAATACTTAACACTATAATGACAAAAAAATATACTTAGCACTATAAGACATTGTTAAGACTTAGTGATGCAATATTATCTACACCATGTCAAAAATCTCATTTGAAACATATTCAAAAAGATCCCAAGTATTCCATTGATTTGAGAATAGCTATGTTTTTATCTACTTTAATTTCATTTTATCTTCCTATGGTATGCCTTATCAAAATATTTTACCTAATAACCTATAGAAGGCTATATAAGAGAGTCAATAATAAATATCACTTTATAACAAGTGAATCATAGTCACAAAAGAAGTTTCAGATCCATATTGTCAAAGGTTAACTTGTTAAGGTTTGAAGGATTGAAGTAAAGACTGTAGAAATTAGTTCATGACCATATAGTAGTTATAACTTATATAGTCTTGTCCCTTAGCAGTTCCAAGATTGGTAGTGGTACCAAATAATTTATATTCTTTGATCTGCATGTTTATCTATGTTGCACATTTGGATAATTCCTTCTCTTTCCTCTATAGTTATGTTTCTCTCCGCTCTTGTGTATTTTCAAGAAATTACTTCATGTTTATCAAATGTTACAAGTTTGAACACATAATTCTAATTATGAATGGTTAATTTGGAAGGTAATTGATCAAAAGTTAATATTTTTTTCAAAGGAAACAAGCATTTTTGGTCTATGACAGTTTGCATAATGTCATCACATTGTTAGCTAACCCGTCAAATATTCTACCAAATGTAATGCATATATGAGTACATGTAATTTTTACAATGAAAGTGTCTAAGATGAAAATTTTTAAGCTAAAGAGTGCAATGGAAAAGTGTATACTTGAAAGCATATTGGGCCTGACATGGGCAAGAATTTAGATAAAAATGCCAATTAATGCCAACATTGTTCATAACAAACATCAACTATTAATGCCAATTGATGTGACTAGTTAATGCTCAACTATTTTATAAAGTGAAGTTGTCATGTCAGTATTATCTAATGAAATCTTGATAATTTATTAAATATGAAAATATAATTACAAAATATTAAAAAAATCAATAGTTGAAAATTGTCTTCTCATATATCTAAAAAATCTTAATAATAAATATTGTCTTGTCATATCAGTATTATCTAATGAAATCTTGATAATTTATATATTATATATGTCAGTATTATATATTTAATTTTTAGTATCTAATGAAATCTTGATAATTTATTAAATATGAAAATATAATTACAAAATATCAAAATTGTCAATAGTTGAAAATTGTCTTCTCATATATCTAATAAAATCTTAATAATAAATATTGTCTTGTCATATGTATTAAATGTTGGATTTTCTTTCTTTTTTAATTGAAAGCAAAGGCTAAATCCCTTTTTCAAAAATTGATGTGACTAGTTAATGCTCAACTATTTTATAAAGTGAAGTTGTCATGTCAATATATGTGTCACTACAAGAATTTTTGGATTTAAAACTTACAAAAAAATTTGACTGGAATAAGGCCCAAAAATTTTCATTTCTTAAAAAGTAACCAATAAACATTAAACAAAGTTACATGTCACTCTGATTTACAAAAATTGTAATTCCAACAGATGAAGAGTGGAACATGTTACAATCTTACAGAGGATGAGATAATTAAGAGTAATTTAATTTTGAAAATTATTCCAACCATCAAACTATTCCAACCATAAAATTATTCGACCACCAAATATTGACAAGAAAAAAGTAGTGTTAGTTTTTTTTTTCAAATTTTGAGAATACTTCTATGAATCTATTAATAATAAAATGTTATGACAATAAAAAATTTGAATAATAATAACAAGAAAGGCCCAAACATAGACCAAATTATGAACTAATTTATTGTTTCAGTGATTCACATGTTACTGTTTTTGTTTTTTACATAATAGAAGAGGGATCTATTGGGGGACCTCACCCTTGAAACACACACACACACAACATCAAACTACAAATTAAATCCATATAATTGTATTACATGAAGTTACAAAATACTTAGATATCCTGTAGGATGAAACAACAGTCTTGATATAAACACTTAGAAATCAATAAAATAGATATATGATATGTAGCTATACAAGACCATTCTTTCTCACAGCTTTATATGATAAATAAAACTTGAGATTTGTGCAGAGCTAGAGAGTAGACTCTCCTTCCTTTCATTAAATTCCTTGTAATCGTCCATGGCCCAAAATACATACAAAATTTGACTAATGCAGGATGCATACATCCCCTTTTCAATCAAACTCCTCTGGGACAGAGGAGGGCCAGTTAAAACCTTCGAATCTTAGCCTTCCCTTCATGTGTGGCTAGCCAGTCTTGCATCATTTTTCCACCATAGGGTAAGGGTTGTCTTCCCCTTCCCCCAATAATCATGACTCAGAGTTCTCCCTCGAGCGCAATGCCACTCTAATGATTATCTCTGTTTGAATACCTTGAAGACATTTTTCTCTAATCTTCCTAATTTATTCGTCAACTCTGAAACAAATTTTGTCAAATAATCTATGTCAGGGCATGCACCTCCTATCCCCATAACCTTTGGGTGGAATTTTTTCCAGATAGGCTTTAGGAAAAGGTCATCCTCAAAAGTAAAACATGAATATCCTTCAGGAATAATATTCTAAATGAGGAATTGATACATTTGAAATATACAAATAATACTAGATATCTTAGCAAGAAAACCAAAATGGACAATGTCAACAGAATTAAAATCCTCCACTGATTGTATGGGATTAGGCAAGGTTAAGACATGATTGAAGAAGTATAATTTGACATCACTGGCATAAAATATTTTGCGCAATAAGCTCTTTGGAATGTAATCCATAGTGGGTCACTTTGGTGATTGGGTAAATAGAACTAACAGATATTAATGGGGAACTCTAAAGATTAAGAAACACAAGATGAGAGAGAGAGAGATAGAGAGAGAAAGAGAGATAACTAACTTGTCCTTATATACAATTCACCATGACTACATTTACAAGATCAAAACACTAATGCATTTAATTCAAATTCATATGAACTGTGACAAAATAGAAAAGTGTATTTGATGTTGAATCATGTGAACTATAACAAAATTGAAAAGTGTAATGATAATGATAAAACATTTATATTTGAGCCAATATTAATTATATTCATGGGAAGATACATTAATGAAAAATGTGTGACACCATCTTCTATTTAAATTATTTATTTACCCACGGGTACTAGGGCGATCATAAATTATAATCATTAGCTAATTTCATTTTGAGCTACTTCCTACTAGTACTCATGGCTTTTACAATTGATGTAGATTTAATACGTCGCTTTTCCTAATTCTCCACATATTCCCATAGATATTCATATTTCTTGTCTTTTCATATCTAAGTCCCATTAATTCATATTTTCTTTCCCCTTTTTCCCACCTAAACTCATTAATTTCTAAATATGATGATGCAAAATTAAAGGGCTCGAGGAGACCTCTCCAACGAGACAATTTTTTCCAAAATTAGAGTAGTAGATCAAAAGTTATGGTCATTTGAAAATTTACATATTGGGACTTAGGAGGAGTAGTAAAATGACACATGGCATATTTTGATTGGTCATTGAGATTTCCTTTGAAATGTGTGCCCCTGACTACCACTCCCACTCCGCTTAACCTCACATTACCTGTTGGCCCAAAAATTTATTAAATCATTTCATTCTCCGAGATTAGAGTCCGTAGAATGCCTTTTTCTTTAGAAGGCCCGGAATCCTACCACGTGGCCATTTGATATTCAATTCCAAGCGTTGAGGATTCTTTTGCATAATTTTACGCTCAAGTTCCCGAAATGTATGACTCACGGGCACTCGGAGGAATAGGAAAATGACACGTGGCATATTTTGATTGGTCACGAGAATGCCTTTTAGATGTGTGCCCCTATAGCCTTTGTTACTTTTCCTCACCTCGCTGATGACATAGACCAGAAACTTCATTGAATCAATTCATTCCACGGGATTGGAATCCACAAAATTCCTTTTACTTGTTGAGGTCCTGGAATCCTACCAAGTGGTTGATTGATATTCAATTCCGGGTGTCGGGGATTATTTTTCATACCTTTACGCTCAAGTTCCTAGAATGGATGACACTTGGACATTCCATGTGTGACGTTACCACATATAGATACTAAGATACATTACATATATGGATACGTGATGCGAAGTATGATTTTATTAAATTATTTTAAATATTTTACATCATTCAATATATTAAGATCAATGATGTAGGATCTATTCGGAAAGAAGGTTTGACACGTCACATTTCGAATGGAAGTTCCCTGGAATAGGCCTAGTGAAGTGACAATTGTCATCCACTAAATGAAATTTGAAAAGAGACTAAATTTGACATCTATAGTGAAAGACGTAATCATTTATAGTGATGTGTTACTGCTTGCGAGCTGATATTTAACGTCCATTTCATTCTATTTCTAGAAGGCATACTGCAATTGAAGGTTGAATAGATTCATAGAAGTTGTGGACCATGTAAGACTCAAAATATTCATTTTTCTAAGTAAGTGTCATCTTGCATTTGATTCTTTAAATATTATCTTTTATAAGTAGCACTGTATAAGCCTTCGCTTTGAAATATTTTAATATAAGGGTTTATAAATTAGCGTTACGGGTTTCGAGTAATCCAAAATTCCAAGCATGTCTATTTCCACAGGATCCCAAAATAAAAGTGTTGGATGTGGAAAATGACTAAGTGTCGAAGGAGATAAAACGTGCACAAACAGGAGAAGAAGAATTACATGGGAAGGATGAACAAGGATTGTGCATGGGACTATGCACATGAGACTAGGGACTTAGCCATTTTCCAAGAACATACTAAAAATAGGAAAAGAAGATGGAGTGTCACTCAAGTAAAGATAAGAGACTGGAGACTTAGTGGCCACGCAAGGATTATTTTGGAGGATGAATATGTAGTTCAAACAAACATATAAAGGCTAATAATAAGGATTAAAACAAGTTTTATTTATAGGAATGTCTATTATTAGCACATATGTAATGTACACATGGCTATTTTGAGCATGTAGTCTATTTTGAGAGTGCATAGGCGATGAAGGGAAAGTCCCCACCCATATATATATATATATATGGAGTATGTCCTTGTTCTAAGTACCATGTATGTGAGAATAGATCGAATGTGTTAATTACTCTGGTATACTAGAACACATAAGCTGTATGGTAATGATCATTGTTATGTATTCATCTTCTATTATGTAATACTATACTATAATGAAAAATGGAGGATGGATTAAGTAATTATTGTGTCTCGAATATGGTGATTAAATGGTATATATGATATTAATCATTATTTGATATGTGTGCTTCCTTATTATATTTGTTTCCAATTGAATGTATGTAATGAGTTCTTATGATTGAATGAGTACTTGGATACATATTATAATGTATCTGCATGCTAACATCTTGAAAAGAAACACAAAGGAGGGACTCGGTAGCTTTTTGTGCTTTGGGTGAGTATTTAGATCTATTTGAATGAGGTGCTAGCACACATAACACTTAGGTGAAATAACAAGACTAAAAATTAAAACCCAAATCCCATACATAAAACTACTTAAAACCCCTAGTCGTACTTGCACACTATACCATTATTGATCAAGATTTTGATAGTATAACTAGATTTAGAGTGCCTACCCATGGCTAGTTAAACCCCCACCACGTGCAGGTGTAGGATTAGGTGTGTAAAAAGATGAATGACCTAATGGAAACAAGGTAGAGAGAGGAAAGATGACTCAATTTTAATGAAGCATGAGAGAGGGAAATGGTGAAACAAAGGGAGATTGAGGAGTCCTTGGAGTTAAGGAGAGAGATGGCTCGTGAAGGATTTGAATCTCTCATAGAAGACAAGGATCTTCGAGATATGGTTCTCTCGACATTGGGTGAGTCCAATATAAAATCCCCTTGATTCTCATGAGATCACATTAGAGGAGAGCATGAGGACTTTAGGAAAGCATCTCGATACCACCTAATAGATTTTCCTTGAGCTTGGTGTTCCAAATCTAGAAGTAGTCATTAAGAAGTATGCTAGTACCGGTAAACAAGAAGAGATGAGTAGATATATTTTCATGTTGAATTTAGGAGATAAAGTTAGTAGTGCGCCCATGGTATCAAATTCAGAACCATTATTTAGAAGTGTTATGTCAGGATTGCTTCTAGGTGCATCATCATAACAACATGTTAGCGCCTGCATCATTGGAAGTACTAATTTTACAGTTGTGACCACACAGACCATTGGTGTCTAGTTTAGTACCACCAATAGGACATAAAGAAGTACATTAGCTGGCCCGTAGCCCACCGCGGGAGGCTCAGGAGGATTGGGAGGAAATACTAGTGGAGGTTTTGGTTCTAGATCTGGTGGACAATGCCCACATCCCCAGCAACCCCACATTAACTACCATTGCATTTGACACCTCAAGTTTATTATGATATGTCTCTACATTTACCATAATATAAAGGGATTAAATGTGTACTAAAGCATGTACATGAGTGTGAACTACTATGACATGCTAAGGGAATTATAGCTTTAGACAGAAGTCTAGTTAGTTTTATGAAGCATGAGAGAAGAAAATGGTCAAACAAGGGGAGATTGAGGAGTCCTTAGATTTGAAGAGAGAGATGGATTGTGAAGGATTTGAATCTCTTGTAGAAGATGAGGATCTTCAGCATATGGTTCTCTTGACATTGGGTGAGTGCAATAGAAAACCCCTTCGATTATGATGAGATCACGTTAGCAGAGAGCATGAGGACTTTAGGAAAGCATCTAATCCCACCTAGCCAATTTTCCCTTGAGCTTGGTGTTCTAGATTAAGAATTAGTCATTAAGAAGTATGCTAGTGCCGATAAACAAGAAGAGATGAGTAGATATATTTTTTTGTTGAATTTAGGAGATAAAGTTAGTAGCATGCCCATGGCATCACAATTAGCACCATTGTTTGGAAGTGTTATGTCAAGATTGTTCCTAGGTGCATCATCATAACAACATGTTAGTGTATAGACTGTTGGAAGTACTACTTTTATAGATGCGACCACACAAACCATTGGTGTCCACATTAGTACCACCACTAGGACATAAGGAAGTACATCAGCTGGCCCTTAGCCCATGCGGGAGGCTTAGGAGGATTGGGAGGAAATACTAGTGGAGGTTTTGGTTCTGGATCTGGTGGACAATGCCCACATCCGTAGCAACCCCCACATCAACTACCATTGCATTTGACACCTCAAATTTATTATGATATGTCTCTACATTTACCATAATATAAAGGGATTAAATATGAACTAAATCATGTGCATGAGTGTGAACTACTATGACGGGATAAGGGAATCACAATTTCAAATAAGAAGTCTAGTTAGTTTTATGAAGCATGAGAGAAGAAAATGGTGAAACAAGGGGAGATTGAGGATTCCTTGGAGTTGAAGAGAGAGATGGCTTGTGAAGGATTTGAATCTCTCGTAGAAGATGAGGATCTTCAGCATATGGTTCTCTCCGACATTGGGTGAGTGCAATAGAAAATCCCCTTTAGATTATGATGAGATCACGTTAGAGGAGAGCATGATGACTTAGGAAAGCATCCGATCCCACCTAGCCAATTTTCCCTTGAGCTTGGTATTCCAGTTAAGAAGTTGTCATTAAGAAGTATGCTAGTGTCGGTAAACAAGTAGAGATGAGTAGATATCATTTCATGTTGAATTTAGGAGATAAAGTTAGTAGCGCGCCCATGGCATCGCAATCAGCACCATTGTTTGGAAGTGTTATGTCGGGATTGTTCCCTAGTGCATCATCATAACAACATGTTGGCATGCAGACTGTTGGAAGTATTACTTTTGCAGCTAAGACCACACAGACCATTGGTCTCCAGTTTAGTACCACCACTAGGACATAAATAAGTACATCAATCGGCCCGTAACCCACCATGGAAGGCTCGGGAGGATTTGGAGGAAATACTAGTGGAGGTTTTTGGTTCTGGATTTGGTGGATGAAGCCCACATCCCCAACAACCCCCACATTAATTACCATTACATTGACACCTCAAGTTTATTATGAGATGTCTCTGCATTTACCATAAGATAAAGGGATTAAATATGTACTAAAGAATGTGCATAAGTGTGAAATAATATGACGTGCTAAGGTAATTACAGCTTCAGATAGGAATTATAGGTAGTTTTCACTCTTTGCGCTACAAGGGTGTGTGCATATCCGGTATACGAAGTATGACCCACATCGGTGTGGTTGATTATGATGTTTTTCATTCGAATTTCTAGAAGAATTTCATATTCTAGAGTTTGATTAGTAGAGCGTCAACACACTCAAGGATATTGTGCAGGGGTTAGTTGAAAGTGTGAGGGAGTATGATGCACATTTTAAGATCATGTTATCTAAGTTGTCTTATGACATTCATCCTAGTCAACATGCAAAATGGTTTTTTGAAGGATTTCGACTCCATTCCAAAGAGGCCTCTCTCATAAGGCATATGTGGATCTGCGCAAGTCTTTGGAAGCAAATTTACATGTTGAGGCTATTGGAAGTGTTGACACTAGTGTGAGGCCATTCCTGGAGGTGTAGATTACAGCTATGGTAAAATAGTTGGAGAAGATTTCCAACAACTCAAAGCACATGAGACATGCAGTGGAATTAGTGGATAGATTATGAAGTCGAGGGACATAATAAAGACAATTTCCACACAAGTCAAGTCAGTGTGTGCATTACTAATGGATTGTGAAGTCTATCACCTAAAACATGATGTCCTGGGATTTCCATTTTTACAATGCACCGATATAGAAGGTGTCCATGTACTATAATATTTTCAAGTCCCACACTCACGACACCACTGAATGAAGATTAATTGATCACATTCATGAGGCCTTTGAGACATGAGTGCGCTAGATCGGTGTGGTGATTGGATATAAGGAACAAGAAGGAAAATATCATGAAGGGCACAACCATGGAGACAATAGCAATAGATACTTACAAGGAGGATATAGAGGACGAGGTCGTGGTGGTGGTAGAGGTAGGTTTTCTAGAGGAACTTGTTATACTTGTGGATCACCTGATCATTACTAGGACGATTTCCCTCAGAATGCAACATGTTCATGGTGTGGAAAGCCACATAAGTTGGAGGATTGTCTAGATTTATATGAACATATAAGTAAAAACAAGAATAAAGACAAGGGTTATGAGATGATCAAGGTACAACAAACAAATGTTGATCAATGGATGCCTAAGAAGACTGATATAAAGTTACAACCTAGTTACGATGTGCGATGAGGCAACACATGTAAGAATTGATACATACTAAGTATCCAGATGTGGCGCATCAAAAGGAATTCTATCAGGAGATGATGGGAGTCATTAGAGATCTGCATGGTGAAATACAGTGCTTAAAGGACTAGGTGCATGCAAGAGAGTAGGAAAATAATGTTTAGATCCTATGGAAAGAGGTGGTTGAATTGAAAGAAGTATGTAATATTCTACACTAGGATAAAATCATTCGATTACTAGGGGAATTACTTCGAGAGAAGGTACCGTGCAATGGATTTGCGCACGAGAGACACATACTTCATGTAAATCTACCACCTCAGAATCATGAGTTTGACAAAGAGATCACACTTGATGAAATAATTGATGGTTGGCTAGTAAGTAACATATTGATAGATACAGGCACTAAGTTCAATGTACTCACTCTTGAGGCATGGAATCAAATGGGAAGGCCCACATTTCCTAAAACTAAAACTAAGGCGTGGAATATTTGAATGTGTTGTACAAGGGAAAATAAAACTAAGGTGATTCCTATTGGGGTACTAAGGATGCATCCATTATCATTCAGGGTGCTAATTTTACTAGAGACTTTGAAGTATTAAATCTTGTAGAAGAAGAAAAATTTCCATCATTACTTGAGAAGCCCCGGTGCTATGCAAATAATGCTTATTTTTTCTTCAAAAAGAGATACATCAGATTTGAGAACAAGGAGAAGTGTGTGATAATACCTCTATTTTAAAATAAGGTAGATAATTATGTTGATCACTTGAGTGAAGAGGAACTGAATATAATCTATGCTCAGATAGTGCACAATCTAAAGAATCTATAACCATCAAAAGAAGGTGTTCTCAGCAATGGGATGATGCACGATCATATAAGTGACACTACTAGTGTTTCTTGTGATAACTGGGTGCATGGAATGTATGAAATGGTTAGACACAAAGTTACATGATGATTTACAAGGATGATTGGGCCATGTATAGTGAGACACTTGGGCTTAGATTAGGTACCAAGATATACTAGTGAAGGGAAGCCCAATATATTCTTTTGTGCTATGGAGAATCAATGGCTAAATGAAGGGGATAGAAGAAACATCCTAGTCTATACCTTACATGAGACAATAATCTGATGGTGGGTGACACATAGAGATAACCTCTTGGAATGACGAGAAGTGAGAATCACCTTTTCCACCAGGTTCACTCAAATTAATGTACCTACGTGAATTTGTGAACTTCATTATAAGGATTGTGCTTCACATCACATTCATGAGTGTGAGAGATCATGGGCGAGTGGAAGGAAGCCTTACTTCCATTATTATGGGTATATAATTTCTACTCCACACTGCGCATAGATGCACATGTGCCTAGTATGTCCATACAGAATTAAAAAGGAGACTAAAAATTAGCAAGAGATGACTACAGGTATGATCCAAGTTTTTGATAAATTTTCTACTAAGACTCTTGTCCATGAAGCATTATAGATAATGAAGTACATAACTTTGGGGAATAACATGGAGGCCGAAGAGCTAGTGTTAGAACTATTTGGAGAACCCGATATTAAGGCATGCCTTGATCTTGGGGAAACAAGAAGAAAAAATGGGCCATGTCTGGAAGGGGAAAGAAAAGGGTAAATTGGTCTATATGATTGATGATGAGGAAGTTAACAATTTGGATGTTAGCCACACTAAAGGTGCATGTGAAGTAATGGATTTTACACATGATAAGGCATGCACATACCATGATCTTATGAAGACAAATAAGGTTAACATTGGTACTAAGGATGAGCCCAAGGAAGCAATCATTGGTGATTATTGGTCAAAGTAGGAAGTGATAAAGATTATTGAGCTCTTGCATGACTTCCAAGACTTATTCCCATGAGGCTATCATGAGTTAAAATGAGTACACCCTTCTTTAGGTGAGATAAAGATAAATTTGAAAGAAGGCACGCACCCAGTTAGGAAGAGGCCTTATAGGATGAATCCTAATCTGCACGTGAAGGTGAAGGAATAAATTGATAATATGGTCAAGTCTAGAATTATTGTGCCTATTGAAGAATCTGAATGGGTTAGTCCTATGGTCATAAAAATTGAAGGATGGGAGGATAAGGATTTGTGTAGATTACATAGAGCTTAATGCTTCATGTGTCATAGATCCTTTTCCCACCCCATTCACTAAAGAGATCCTTGAAGGTGTTATTGGGTTTGAGATATATTATTTCCCAGATGGGTTCTCAGGTTATCACCAGGTGTGCATTACAAAAAAAATTAGGAGAAGGAAAATTTCAGCACCGAGTGGGGTATATTTTCATATTAAATTATACCCTTTGTCTTGAAAAATGCACCAACAAGTGTTCTTATGCATTGTTATACAAAAATTTCAAGATTTTATTCGTATATTCTTGTAGGTGTAGCTAGATGATTGGGAAGTATATGGCTTAGTCAAAGAACATTGCGACAATCTAAGACTCATGTTTGAGAGGTGCAGGCAATTGAGAATCTATCTTAACATTAAAAGGTACACCTTTGCAACACTGTTTGCAACTTTAATTAGGCACATCATTTGCGTAAGGAAGGATTGTTGGTTGACCCAAAGAAAGATAGATGTAATCTTCACTTAGAAGAACCTACATATAAGAATGACGTTCTTGGATTTCTGGAACATACAAGATACTATTGGAAGTTCATCAAAGGATATGCAAATATTTCCACACCCTTGGAATACTTTTTGATGGCTAAAGGTAAATTTTACTAGGGTGACGCACAACATCAAACATTTGATACATTGAAGGAGAGGCTTAGTACTACGCATATTTTGTGTTTTCCTTCGTGGGATAAACCTTTTCATATTCACATTGATGCCTCTAGCATGGAAATTGGCATGGTGTTGGCACAACCAAGAGAGGGAATTTTGGATCATCCTATTTTCTTTACAAATAGGAAATTGACACTCGGAGTAGAATTATACAACTACTGAGTGTGAAGCTTTGCCTATGATCTATGTGTTATATAAGTTCGTAAAATATTTTTTGGCGGCCTTGTTTATTTTCTATACGAGATCATATATCACTCAAGTACTTTCTCAACAAGCTTGTTTTTGTAAGGGTGCATATGTAGATGGATAATTCTATTTCAATAATTTGACTTCACGTTATTGTCAAGCTAGGTAAAATTAATTCGGGACCTAACCATTTATCAAGGATAAATTTGGTGAAGACACACATAGCATAGAGGACATAATGTCATATGCACATCCATTTATATTGAACTATGCACCCAAAGAATTGGAAGATATTACATTATTCTTACACATTGGCATGAGGATTGAGGGAATGAAGACATTAGAGAAGAAGCAATTTACAATACACGTGATGCCTTATCAGTTAATTGGTGGTGATTTATACAAGTTTAGATATGATGAAGTCATGTGCCATTTTTTTGGAGTATGATCATGACACTATTATGGAAGAGGCTCATAAAAAATAACTAGTGGGAATTACACTAGTGAGGACATCGCACGCAAGATTATTATGGCGGAATTTGGTGCGGAAATTTGTACAAGGATACAAAGGAGTATGTGAAAGCATGTGATCATTTTTCAAAGTGCCTTGTAAAACTTGGACATAAAGATGAAATGTAGTTGTAACCTATGCATGAGCACAAAACCTTTTGAAAATTGGGCTATTGAGTTTGTATAACCTATCTCACCACCTATGTGTAGGAATGACATGCATTACATTAGTATTGGCATAGATTATTTGAAAAGGTCGGAAGAAGAGGCAACACGTATAGAGGATTGTAGTATAACAACAAGAAAAATTTTATGGGAAAACATTATTAGTAGGTATGGTTGTCCTTTAAGCTTGATAAGTGATAGAGGAGCTCATTTCCTTAATGTGGCAATCAAAATTCTATTGGTAGAGATTTTGATGGCACACCATAAAACTAATCCTTATCATCCTCAAGCTAATGGAAATTCAAAAGCTTTTAATAAGATCTTGGGACAGACATTGCCAAAAATATGTGATGTTGGAAGAAAATATTGGGATGATAAAGTATTAGTTGTACTTTGGGCATACAAGACCACTTATAAAAAGGTTTAATAAAGCCACACCATTTTAGTTGAATTTATGTTACCATCCTTGTGTATAGCACATGCAGGAGGACTTGATGATGAAAAATATATTGAAGAATGTATTAACAAATTAATACAGTTAGATTAGAAGAGCACCATTAAGCGTTAGAGCCAGAATACCGAGAAGGAAAGATAGAAGGCATAACATGATAGACACATTAAGAACATGACATTTAAATTTGGAAAAATGGTCCTTCCCTATGACTCCAAGTTTGTACACCACCCATGAAAATTTAAATTGCATTGGTTGGGACCTTTTATAGTAACCAAGATACTTGAATCAAGCACTTGTAAGCTACACGCACTAGATGGAACCATGTTTCCCAGTTACTTGAATGGGAGTAGGTTGAAGCCCTATTATAAATAAATCTTCCTGGTGTTTGTAATAAGGTAGGATTGCCATTTATATTAGATTTATGTTTCATGTGTTTCCTTTCAATAGTTATTATGCTTTGTCTTTTTAGTTCTTTAATTTTTGTAGTAAGCATGCTTGTGCACGGGAAGATGATTACTATTTATTGATTTCACACAAATAGGACCACACATATGTTTAGTGTGGGGTGAACGAGGAAGAAATGCACGCTAAAAAAATATAAAGGATGTTTGAAGGAAAGTTGATATGGATGAAGATATGACCGTAATGTCAAGAGATTGGTAGAAGGTGTGCCCATGGGAAAGAAGAAAAAGGTGTAAGGTACTATAAGAATGATGGTGATAATAAGGAAAATTATCGAAGGAAAACCACATAGGAAGGATGGTCATGTAGTGTAACACGAGGTAGGTAGCGGCATGGTGAACTACTTAGTGAGAGGTGTAGAGGATTATGTACTTCATTGTAGGAAAGTACACGTAAGGAGGTTTGTGTCCCTGTGAAGTAGTAAGCACACCAAAAGGTTACAATCGTTGCACGTAAAATAAATAATGGAAAAGGCATGAGAAAAAGTTGGGAAAGAAAATTTAAAGTTGTTGTACGGTGGTAGGTGGTGAGCATTTAATGCGGTAAAAATTTGAAAATCTATAAAAGGGTGTCGGGGTAAATTCATTTTTACCTTACCTTATGAAGAACTTGTGTGTTTTCAAGAGTGATTATTAAGTGAAATATTACGAAATTGAGTGTAGAGCCAAATATATTGTTAACTAGATTGAATTATAGAGATGACCAAGTAACATAGTTACTTTAAAGGAATATTTTCAGCTTGGGGTAGTGTGGAAGTGCATTTCTAGAAGATTTGAAGGTTATCGTTAGGCTTTGTAGGATTAGGGAATCATTTGGGAAAAGTAGAGCAAGTTGTAAGAGCTCAAAGGCACGAATGGTTTGAAGTAAGAAGGTTTGGACACTTTGAACACATCAAGGTGAGAAGATTAAAGTTTGAATGTTTATGCAATAATAACACTTAGAAGGAAGTAACAACATCACCTATGGAAAGGGAAAAGGAAAGGGAAAGGGTGAGGAAAATCCAGTAGTAGAGGACTTGTAGGAGGAATGGTATTCAGAGATGCAGTACCCTGATGGAATACTGATGGGGAAGGAATGGGAATCCCATTTATGTAAAATGGATGTAAGTGACTATAACCATCATACTCGATGCAAAATATGCATGAGATAGATAAGTATCTTGTCCAGGAAGATGGGAGAAAGGACCCCAGAGGAAAATCCCATATATAATGACGAGGAGAGCGCATTTTGTAGAATGCAGGTTGAATAAGCTATATGAACTCCCTTATTTTGGAAATTCTAAACGGTTATACAAGTGGCTCATGTCCCGCATCCACAAAGTATTCTTCTACTTTTTTGGGAGGAGGATGCACTTGAACGAAATATTAATCTATAAGTTCACTGGTCTTCAGAGTACAAGGATAGAACTCCCTCTAGACTTGGATGATGACGATGAAGTAAAGAAGATCGGAAAGTCATTTCACTATCAAGGAGGGGGCGAGTGATGGATATAGTGAATCTTGATGAAGATTATAATAATGGTTTTGTTCTTCCTTACCAAGTTGAATAGACAAGAACAATGGACACAAGTGAATAAACGATGGCTTTATATTGCCAAGAAAGTATCTGAAGGAACAATTTTCAATCTCGTGGGGTTTATAGCTAAGGAATTCATTGAAGAGGTGCATGCAAGAGAAGAAATCACTTTTAGAAATATTCTATTACTTATTGTATGTTTTGAAATCAGGGTATGGGATCATCCCAATGATAAAATATGGGAATACCTTGAGGAGAATGCATCTCATGCACAAAGGTTAACTAATTAAACCTATGAAAATATAACTCTTGCGTACAAAGTCAAAGGACAAATATGGTACAAGATGATGCGTGATGCATTCAGAGTTGAATGACACAATCCTAATGAATTACCCATGTAGTTGGAAGAAAGGGCCGAATTGTTTGTATACCAACACTTTTGCATTGGTCAATTTACTTTAAATGATGGAACAAAGAGCCCATGGTGCAAACTCCCATTTTATTTTATAGAATGTTACTTTTAGACTACTATAAATAGATTTATTAAAGTGCGTAAGTTATAGATTGACATAGAGAAGGTGGACCATGAGCATCATACTTTGCATAAATTATTGGACTACCTTAAGAGAAGCACATATGAAGAAACATTGATATCAAATGATATTAATATAACAAAGTCTGTAACTCTAGCAATAGAAAATGTGGTGGCTGAAAAAGTGTATATATATTTAAAGCTGAGGGTAGTCAATGGGAAATATGTGGAGAATTATCTATCCATCCCAAAAGATCCCATAGAAAAGAGGATATTGGGGTAGAAGGGAGTGCGCAGGTTACCCTATTAGGAATAAAACTTAGCTTAATTCATCATTAGTTGATATTTGAATAAATGTAATAAGTTGAAGTATTTAATTTAAATACTTTAAACTTATGTCAATGGGTATTAGTTATCCTTAGTTGTTAGTTAAATAAGTGATAGTGTTATCATCCCTATTTTGTGGAATCATGTTCTATCTTGCATATTTTGTTCCCGAATGATTTCCATGAGGGGCAATAGGGGCGATTAGGGGCAATATGCTATTCTGCATATTTTCTCGTATTAGGTGATTTGTTTCCATATATTTTGGATGAGATAGAAGTTTTCAAACATCTATAAATATTACATCTCTCTCATTTGATTGTAATGCTTGATTTTGATATTAATAAAATACACAAGCATTGTCTTGTTTCTGTGTGAAATATTTTTTCAAGTATTCATTGTCAAGATTTAGTATCAGAGTTGGAAGAGCCTAAACCTGTGAGTGCTAGGGAGTGTAGGAATTTTGAGGGAGGAGGAATAAGAAGCTTGATCTAGGAGGATCCAAAGTTGACCCCAGCCTCTTCACACAATCCCCTGCTCCTACTCCACACACCAGCAGTAACAAAAGAAGTACTGCAGAAAATTGCATAGGAAGTGATTTTTGAATTTATAGTTTGAATCTCACTTCTTGAATTAAAAAATATTGTTTTTCATTTAAGAAAAATTTATATGAAATTGTTTTGGGTTTTTTTGTCTCTAAAATAAGAGACCCCCATTATCCTCTGTTAATCTATGTTTTCTTAGACCCTATCAGTGAGTTGTGGCATTTGATGAATCTCCAAATTGATGTCTCCAAGCGCTGCCTAACCCTGTATGAACAAAAGCAAAGGAAAAAGTGGCCAAAACAATGGAAAAGGAAGAAAACAAGTGATCTTGTTTGCAAAGTGACCTCCATTTGCATACCCATCCATGCGCAAACCCTACAAATCACAGAGACAACAAAAGAAAAAAACACCGTTGGAGAAAATTAAAGCTTGTGAAAAGTGAAGTTAAAGAAAATATGTATAAAAGTTGATAAATTGAGGCAGTGGTGGAGGAAACAAGGTTGTATTCAGGCATGTAAGTGCTAAACCAAATTTTTTTGGTTAGAAAATCCACTTTTAAAAAAACTTTTCATTTTTGGTATAGATTTTTTTCATTTTTGGAAAGGGGCCTGGAAAGATATTGAAATCGTAATTTAAAAAATTCATAACTTTCAACATGTACCTTGGAGTGAGGTGTCATTTTTTTAAAGCATGTGTTTTTGTGAGCTCTACGTCTTGGTCTAGTTTTTAATAAGATTTGTTTGTAAAATTTGCAAAAATTAGATTTTTGTATTTGAAAAGAGGCCAAAGAGTCAATTTTTTTTTCAAATCGGCCAAGAGAGCCATTTTATTTTTACAAATCGGCCACAGAGAGAAAATTTGCAATAAAGTGCTAATAGTGCCAAAAATTCATCATCAGACATGGTCGAAAAGGAGCCCAAAATAAATAATATTTTAGGGGGTGTGCATGGTTTAAGGGGGGAAAAGTGTTCAATTTTTTTTCTTCTATTGTTAATCAGTCTTCACAATGGCTGCAATAATGGAGCCAAAATTCTTTTTCCATATTCTCAACTTTTACGTTCGATAATTACCAAAGTGTGGAAAATAAAAATTCATGCACAACTTGATTTTTAAAATCTATGGTCCATTGTTTCTAGTACATTAACGAGATCAGAATAAATGTTACACAACAAGCTACATTTGATCATGCAAATCAAAAACCAAATTTATTAATCTTGTTTAGTGTTTTAGATAAGGTACAACCTCATATTCATGAAACGATAACAACAAAAGAGTCTTGGGACAAGTTGAAAACAATATATGATTCCAAAAATAAGAACACAATACTTCATCCCCAGAGTCAACTATTGAACTTGAAAATGTAACCAAATGAGAAAGTTGAAATGTTTTTTAGAAGAGTAGAAGCTTTTTGTGCATCACTATAGTCATTGTTATACCCTTAGAATAACAAAGTCTAATCCCATGCACGTCGTCCTATCGCCTAGTGGGCACTTTGGGTGCTCACTCGAGGCATGTGCGGGTGCTAAGTCCCTCCTTTATGTGAGTCTTTTGAGAATACATCATCTATGAAAATACTTAAGTGCAAGGAATGGAAAAGAGTCATGCGTTCATTCCGAAAACCTAGGAAGAGTTATCATATCAATGCATCCATAACGAGAAATGAAAAACAACATATAGAACTGATTCATAACATGAAGGAAATGCATTAGGCTTAAGATCATGAACACACACACACACACACACACACACACACACACACACACACACACACACACACACACACACACACACACACACACACACACACACACACACACACACACACACAGATTAGAGTAGAACCTTCCATTCATAATAATGAGTTTAGTAACCACATTACATTCCCTTAGGGCCATAATATACCAACATAATAATGCAGAGGAAGGTCATGCATCGAAACTATACTACGTCCTTTAAATTACAAGGATAAACACAGACCCGTCCCTCCGAGTATGACATTGCTTCTATATTTTCACTAATATCAACCCATAGAATCCTCCATGATATTTTTGTAGGGCTTTATCTCTTTCCCTCCACCTCTGCTCTCGGCAGATGATCCCTTGTACTATCCACGCACATCTATATATAGCTTTTTTCCTTTATTTCCATGCCCTCTAAGGTAACAAATTGGTTGCAAAATGTCCAAGTGGTCCTCCGAGGAACATGCTTCCTTTGATCGAGCTCTCCACTCCTAAAGAATGATTTATTTTTGGATCCCTCCATCACATGCATGGAATATTCCTTCTGTAACCATCAAGTGTTAGGTTGGCACCTTATCCAGATGCATGATTGATGGGTAATGATTTTCTCATGTGCTACCTATAATGTTGAATATCGCTAAGTCCCAAAACCCATCTCACCTTGCACGTGTGTCGTGTGTTCTTAAAAACCCCGCTAGAACTCTACCTTGTGCATCTTCACCCCACGCACCCTTCTTCAAAAAGGACTTGTGCACCCATGTGCCTTCTTGTACTTAGCCAATATTCTAGGGCCCAACAATCACTTCAAGCTTTGGAATAAGAAATAGCTAAGACATCACTCGTGCCTATAGTATTGAGAGATCTTCCTCCTTCATATAGGATTTTTATGACCACGTTAAACATAACTGGTCAAAAAAAAAACTTTTGAAGAGTTAGTGAATATGCTACAACAAGAGGAATCTATTCACTCAACTAGTGAAACTGAATAGTAGGAACTTGCTTCTAATCAAAAAGGAAAAAAACAGGCTAAGTCTAATAAACAACCTCAAAAGCAAGGTAATAATCAACAAGGCCAAAAAGACTAACAAAAATGTATTATTTGTGGTTGAAAAGAACATCGAGTTAAAGAATTGGTTTTAAAACACATTCCAATAAGGATCATCAAGTGGTAAAAATATTAATTACCAACAAACAAAATTTGGCCAACAACAAGAGTAAATAGGGACAAAATAATCAAAAGTGGAAGAAGAAACCAACTCAACAAGGAAATGTAGCCAAATAGGAAGATCAATTTGATGATGATGACTTCCTATATTCTGCACATTCAAATGAAGTATCCACTTCTACAAATAAAATTTGGTATGTCAAATCAGGTGTAACTCGACACATGATGGGAAAGAAAGATTGGTTCTTCACAATGAGTAAAACACCCACCAATAATCATGTCTCATTGGGTGATGATACATTATATAGTGTTGAAGGCATTGGTTAGATTTCACTACCACCTCAGAATCATAATTGTAAAATTATAGATGTTCTTTATGTCCATGGTTTAACAAAAATATGTTATCTGTGAGTCAATTATTAGATCATAATCTCAAGATTAACTTTGATTCTAAAGGGGGTAAAAATTTGTGCCTGATTTGAGATAAGTCACCAAGCAAAAACTTGTTACAAAATATTTGAATGTGGGAAGATTATTTGGTTGGAGTTTTTTCAATGAAATGATCAAGAACTTTTAGCCAAGGATACATCATCGCCTTAACTATGGCATCAAATACTTGGACATTTCAGTTTCAGCTATCTTGACACACTTTAAATCGATATAACATGGTTAGGGGTTTACCACTTATAAAAAAGGTATAGATAAATGTCAACATTGTTTGGCGGGAAAACAACATAGAGCACAATTCAAACATAGTACATTTCGTGCTAAGAAAAACTTGACTTGGTGCATACCGATCTATGCAAACCAATGAGACCTAGCCACTCTGGGTTTAAATATTTCATGCTCTTTGTTGGTGATTTTTAAAGAAAAATGTGGATATATTGTCTTTTCTACAAAACACCAAGCTTTTGAAACTTTCAATAAGTTCAAAGTCCTTGTTGAAATAGAGTCCAAAGAGGAAAATAAAAACACTCCACTCAGTTCGAGGGGGAGAATTCACCAGCAATGAGTTCAATGATTTTTAGAAACACATGGAATTCATCGTGAAATGGCTCCTCCTCACACACCACAACAAAATGGTGTTTTTGAAAGGATAAATCATACTATCATAGATATGGTATGATGTATGATTGATGATGCAGTTTATCAAAAACATTTTGGGCCAAAATAGCTAAAACAATAGTCTATTTGCTAAATAGAGTTCCCACTACAACTCTTGATGGAGCAACACCTTAGGAAGCATGGTCAGGGAATAAGCCATCTATTTCAAACCTTATATTTTTTGGATGTAAAGTAAGTATGCACATTCCTAAGAAACGAATAACTAAGCTTGATATGAAATTAGAAGAACTTATCTTCTTGGGATACATTGATGAAGCACTTAGCTATAGACTTATGGATCCAAGAATAAGAAGAGTATAAACTAGTCGGGATGTTGAGTTCTTTGAGAAGAAAGAAGTAGGCTCCTTCTATACACTCACATGATGAACAAATCATCCCTATAGTGAAAACATAGGATGGTAATCACTTTGATGACGATAATGATGATGGGGAATATGGTGAAATTCAACCTCCCACAAGAACCACACAAAGTATTCCTAAATGGTATACAAGTATGATGAGAGATGAAAAATTTGATAGTGTTGCAAAGTATGGCTTGAAATGAGGTAAATTTGGCCTTAATGGGTAAAGTTTTTGAAACTATTGAGCCATCCACAGTTTCAAAATCCCTATAGTCTAAACCTTGGAAATATGTTATGGATGTAGAATATAAGTCACTTATGAAAAATAATACATGGAAACTTACAAATCTTCCACCATGGAAAATTTCGATTGGATGTAGATGGATCTTCAAAAAGAAGTACAAATCAAATGGAAAAATAGATAAACACAAGGCTAGACTAGTTGCTAAAGGATATGCTCAAAAAGAATGCATTCATTATGATCGAGACTTTGTCTCCCACAAAGAAAGATAAAAGATTTCATGTTAATATTTTCTAGCTACATAATTTGGTTGGAAAATACACCAAATGGATGTGAAAAGTTCCTTTCTTAATGGTGATTTACAGGAAGAAGTTTACATGACTCAACTAGAAGGTTTTTTCATACCAAGTAAAGAGGAAAAGGTATGTAAACTCATAAAATCACTATATGGTTTAAAAGCAGTCTCCCAGGCCACGGTATATTAAAATCAATGAGCATCTCATTCAACATGGATTTAATAGGAGTCCATACGATCCTAATCTCTATCTCAAAAAGCAAGGGGGGAGATAGTGATCATTGTAGTATATGTTGACGATCTAGTCATCATTGGAGGATCTGTGAGGATGATTAAGTCAACAAAGAAATATCTAACATGATCATTTGATGTGACCAATCTTGAGCTTCTGAATTATTGTCTTGGACTTGAATTTTTGTAAAGAGAAAATCATATCTTTGTGTCAAAATTTAAATACTCCAAGACAACACTTGAGAAATTCTATATGATGGATTGTAATCCATTTTCCACACCTATGGAGACAAGACTTAGACTATCTCGAATAGATCTATCACTAAAAGAAAATGCAACTCTCTATCGGCAGTTGATTAGGAGTCTCATCTACTTGACTTACACTAGGTGAATATCAGCTATGTAGTCATCTCTTTCATGGTTCATGCAAGAACCAAGGGTTTCTCACTATAAAGCAACAAAGAGAATATTGAGGTATATTAGAGGAACTATGGACTATGTCCTAGAATACAAGAAGAATAATAACTTCTTCTTAACAGGATATTTGATTCAGATCATGCAGAAACATAGATTATAGGAAATCCACTTTAGGATTTGTATTCCTTTTGGGATCTAGACTGATATCATGGGGGAGTAAGAAGTAGAATTTTGTTTCAAGATCCTCCATAGAATCGAATATCATGCAACAAGCGGAGTTATCCATGAAGCGATATGGATATGATGTATACTTGAAGGATTGGGAATACCATAAAAGATCCCACCATCCCACATGTTCATAATGAAGGAGTAGTAAAACTTGTTTGGAATCCAATTTTTCATGAGTGCACCAAACACATTGAGGTGCAGGTACATTTCATTCATGAACATGTTTAGAACAAAAACATCCAGCTCCAATATTTCCCAACAAATATGCAACATGCAAATGTCTTCACAAAGTCACTTTCTTGAGGTAAATTTGAGTGTTTTAGAGAATTTCTCTCTTGTTCACTTGAGACCATGCTGAATTAAGGGGGAATGTTAGGAATAAAAATTATCTTAATTCATCATTAGTTGATATTTGAATAAATGTAATAAGTTAAAGTATTTAATTTAAATACTTTAAACTTATGTCAATAGGTATTAGTTATCCTTAGTTGCTAGTTAGCTAAGTGATAGTGTTATCATCCCTATGTTTGTGGGACAATGTTCTATCTTGCATATTCTATTCTCGGATGATTTCCATGAGTGAAAATAGGGGTAGTTAGGGGTAATATGCTATTCCTGCATATTTTCTTAAATTAGGTGATTTGTTTCCATATATTGTGGATGAGATAGAAGCTATCCAATATCTATAAATATTTCAACTCTCTCATTTGATTATAATGCTTGATTTTGATATTAATAAAATAAACAAGCACCATCTTGTTTTTATGTAAAGCTTCTGTGTGAATTTTTTTCAAGTATTCATTATCAAGATACCCTTCTTTTAGTTAAGAGGAAGGAGGAAGTGAAGATGAACCACCAACACAGAGAGTGCAATTGTGAAGTGGAAACCCTGCACGAAAGAATCCAAAGCCAAGAACAATCTCGAAGAGGAAGCTTGTAAAGAAGTATCCAATGAGAAAGAAAATGAGAAGATAGTGTCTAGTGAGGACACCTAGAAGACCAAGGAGGAGGCAAGAGGAGATGAAGAGGAGAATATTACATAGCTAAGTTCCGTGTGCATGATGTCAAATAGTTGGACACAGAGGAGCATAGCACATGTCATGAGGAGATTCCAATTATGGAGGTAGAGATGGAAGGGTTTAGTGCTCCACCAATTAGATTTTGGAGAAGTGGGATCATGTTATGGAACACAAGGTTGAGCGTCTTATTGAACCTGAATTTGAGTTCGAATCGAGAATGAAGTAGAGAGAATTGTAGAGTGCATAAGGGAGAAGAGTGAAGATAAAACAAGAGGCTCAAAGAACACTCTTGCATTGAGATTCTTGAAGGGGATCCAGGGGAATAATAGAAGGCTAAGACATACACCCCAAGGCCCTATGATGTAATATGACGAAGATCCAAATAAGGTGATGCACAAAAGGTTCTAGAGCATGGTGGCCATAGAGGAATTGTTCATCAGTCATTTTTTAGAAAATCAAAAATATTTCCACACACCAAGAAGATGATCTCCGGGAATTCTAGTCACACATGGAGGAGATGAAGTTTTAAGTTAGCGTGCAATTGCTGACATAAACCTAATTAGAGTCTCTGCTAGGAGAGGAATATACGATATTTGAATCCCAGATGTTACATATGAGTAAATGTGTAATGCACTCAATAAATTATCGGCAAATGTCGAGTAATAATTTTTACAAAGACTACGGAATTAGGAATCATAAGCACAAGGAAATTGAGGAGAAGGATAGGGAGATAAGGGAGTGAGATAAGGAGATAAAGGAAAGTTCTAAGATCATTGTGTAGCTAAAGTAGGATGTACATGAAGAAAAGGGGTGGACGCATTACACATATAAGAAGGAAAAATGCATTGTAAATGCAAATACACTCACGTGCCCGGACTTGCTAGACCAAGTTGATCCCAATATGAGACAACCTTGCATTACTTAGAGGATTTAGCATGCATGATCACACATGACAAGGATGTTCTTTCCTTGGAGTCCACATAACAAGTACTAGAGAGGTATAAGTAACACAACAGGGGAACATATCGAAGCACACCTTGCGTAGTATGATGCATTGTCTATGGAAATTAAAACAGCTACGCAAGTAGTAGAGGTGGTGTATGATAATTGTGAAGACTTTGATCATGTTGTGGGGTTACTTGTTGTCAGGGATGAGGTGGAGTTGAAGGAGTTCTAGGAAAAACATAAGAATAATAGGGTGGAATGAGAAAAGATCTTGGCCAAGGTAGAGGAAAAGAAGGAAGTAATAAACTTGTTGAAAACCTCACTCAAGGAAAGGATGAAATAACTCTTCTCCCAAATCACATTTAGGATGGATGCGTTAAATTATGCAAACAAGAAACTAGAAGCTTTGATAGAGCAGCAGAGGGGTAAGATTGATGACTTAACTCTTGTAGAGGTCCCCAACATTGTTTATAACACACCAACCCAGAAAGGAAGGAGTTTGAGGTGTGGAAGGAACTCGGAGAAAAATTTGGTTAAAGAGTTTCCAGTTGTCCTCCCTCCTAATGTGGTTTAATTCTTTGGATTCTTTGACATAAGCCAGCTTTTTTATTCTTTCATGAAGGTTCCGGAATTATTTTTTACATGAAAAATTCTGGTGTTTTTGAGGATGGACAACATACCTAGTGCGGGAAATTATGGATGGGGAAAATGACTAAGTTTTAGAAGGAGCTAGAGTGCATGCGAACAAGGGAAGAAGAAGCACATGGGAAGGATGAATAGGGATTGTGCATGTGACTACGCATATAGATCGAGGGCTTAGCCATTTTTCAAGGAACATGCTAAAAATAGGAAAATAAGATGGAGTGCCACTCAAGTAAAGATAAGAGCATGGAGACTTGGCGGCCATGCAAGGACTATTTTTGGAGGATAAACATGCGGTTAGAACATGCGCATGAAGGCTAATAATAATGATTAAAACAAGTCTTATTTATAGGAATGTCTATTATTAGCATGCATGTAATGTACGCATGGATATTTTGAGCATGTTTTGAGAGTGCATAGGTGGTGAAGGGAAAGTCCCCACCCCTATATATATGGAGTATGTCCTTGTTTTAGGTACCATGTATGTGAAACTAGATATGTGGTTTTTAGTTGCTCTCGTATACTTCGTGAGGCATGACTCGTATGGTAATGATTGTTCTTTTCAATTATGTAAGATTGTGTTATGTAATACTTTACTATAATGGAATATGGAGGATGGATTTTGGTAATTGATGTGTCTAAATATGGTGATTACATGGTGCATATGATATTAATTTTTATATGATATGTGTGTTGCCTTATTACATGTGTTTCCAATTAAATATATGTAATGAGTTCTTGGATATATATTATCATATATATGCTTATATTCAACACCGCGGGTCTGCTTGTTAATTCAATTCCTTCTCCGTATGATGAAGTCACCCGCATGATGATTCGCTACATATCCTTGGAAGGCAGGTTTGTTACTGTCCCTGCCAAGCACCTTGTCTTTTTGAATCACTTTCGTAGGAGTAGGTTGGTTTGCTTCCCCCACTATCTGTTAAACTCTCTTGAGCGCTCCATTTTGGAGTTCCAGAAGCATACCCGGGCGGTTCCCCTTCACCAAGGGCTTATTCTGCTTATTCACAAGCACTGCCTTATCAAATTCCCCGGTCTCCCTTCCTCTCCCGGCCTGGCTTTGTTGGGCTCCGTTGCTGCCAGTCCTGTCTCCCCTGCTGTCCCTGCTGCTGCCCCCGCCTCCGGTGCTGATGCCCCCATGCAGGCTGCTCATGCTTCTCCTTCTTCCTCCTCGCTGCGCCCGCCACCCACACCGTCTCTACTTCTAAACGTGTCACTGGGGGCTTCAGGAGACTCAACCTTGAGTCTCTATTTTGAGGGGGATGAACCTTTGGATGACATTGCTCGTGATCTGCCTGAACATTAGTAGTGCCAGTCTCAGCGGCACCAACGGATAACCCTTCTAGAAGATTGGAGGCCTTAGAGGTGAGCTTAAATTCTTGAAGGATGAGGTAAAAAATCTTGCTAAGCAAAAAGGCAAAAAAAGCATTGAGGGAGAAGGGAGCATTGGCAATAGCCAGCTTGATGAAATATACAAAAAACTGACCTCCCTAGACTCCCGCCTTGGGAAAACGAAGACTAGGCATGAGTATAATATTGCAGCATTCAGGGCCATAGAGGAATTCATCGAAGGTCATGCAAGAAGTGTTTCGCATCTCAGCGGTGTCCCGATTACTCTTTGGGGCAATGAGAAAGAGAGTAAAAGAACCAGAGAGGAGCTCGATAAGACGGATGCTGCTCATATGACCACGCTGGGTATGTATCATGCTTGGAAAAAAGTAAAGATGAGTATTGATCAAGCGGCCAAGAAGTAGTCCATTTTACTCTCGCTTTCGGGCCGTAGGCTTTTTTTTGTTGCCGTTGTTTTTTGTTAAGTCTCGTTTGTGTTGTTGTTTCTAGGCTTCGGTGTTTTTTTTTCTTTGTAACTTTTGTGCTTAGATCTGACTTCTCTGCTCCTCTCTCTTATTCAGGGCTTTTAGGCCTCCTTTTTTGTTCACAAGGGTATAGTCCCTTTCAAAAACTATTTACCAATATTAAAAAAACATCTTGACAAGCAACACAAAGGAGGGACCTAGTAGCTTCGTGCACTTCGGGTGAGCATTTAGATCTATCTCGAATGAGGTGCCAACACAGAGATAATAGTTAGGTGAAATAACAAGACTAAAAAAGTAAGTCCTAAATATCATACACCAAACCGCTTAAAACCCCTAGTTTTTCTTGATGAATATCATGATATTTATGATCATGTAATTGGCACAAGAACTTTACAACTTAGATACACTACAAAGATTAAGAAAATGAAAATAAATGTTCAAACCCATTAGGTTGGATAACATGGGGGTTGGATTGGGACACATGATGCTCCATGAGGTTTTAGCACGCCTCGAATTTTTCATTCTCTATGCCCATAATTATGATGGGAAAAAAATCAATTGTTGTAAATGGAACTGAGAGAAGAAATTTTATCCATTACGGAGTAAAATTTTGGCCATGCGTTGGGGTTTGAAAGTAAATATACATGAACCATCATCATAAATCTAGAAATAATTACTAACGATTATTATGGCACCACTCATAATTCCGAGAGATGATTTTTACAAAAATAACAATTGATGGAACGGTACTAAAAGGGAATCCTCTACATACAATTGTGATGTTTAAATCATGGGTTAGGTATACCATTTCTATGATAGCATTTTTCATCTAATTCGATAGTGATGAGTAAGTGGATGTAACCCTCCTCGAAATGGTATACAATATCCATCTCATTTCTCCACCTTGTGCAGGCACAAATTTATTGAAAAATAACAATTGATGGAACGGTACCAAAATGGAATCCTGCGTATACAATTGTGATGTTTAAATCATGGGTTAGGGATACCATTTATATGCTAGCATTTTTCCTTGGATTTGATAGCGATGAGCAAGTGGATGTAACCCTCCTCAAAATGGTATACAATATCCATTTCATTTCTCCACCTTGTGCATACAAATTTATTGAGCACATTAAATAATCTATGCATAAAAATTTCTTAACAATCAAAGAAGGCTCCAAAACTAAGACCTCTAGGTTCACTACGTACTCATGCTATTTATTTCTATGGAGGTTTGTTGAATGGTTTGTGAGAAACAATCTTGCAATTCAAGCCTACAATGATGTTGAGGGCTAGCCAAAAGTGTTGCTTCCATTAACTAAGTGGACCCCCAAGATAAGGATGTTTGATAATTTAATGGACTAAAATCAATTTATGGACTAACTTTGGACTCTAATTTATCAAGTAATTTCAAAAAGTACAATTCCTAGATTGCCTAGGACCTGTAGAGATTGCATTCAATTGCGATCAGAAATACAGTTAGTTGACTTGTACTTTATGGAGGAATATATTGTGCTAAGGTTTTATGGATCAGGAGTACAACCTTACAAATTTACAGTACATGTGATATAGAGGGGTTTTTCCTTAGAATATATACGATAGATGGAAAGCATAGATAAACTGTATTTTGTTACTCAACAAAAGAGGAGCATATTTCCTTCCTTACCTTTTTCATGTGGAGGGTTCACATTTGAGAGAAAATAATTCAATGTGACACATGAAATTTTACCTATTTTTAAGTTTGATGTTGATTCTAATCAAGCAAGTATGACCCATGTGAGGTGATTATAGCAAGGGTAGTGGAAATCAAGAACTCTGCCAATAAAATTCAACATGAAAGTAAACCTCTCCTAGAAAATTTGAAAAACAAGAGCTCTTGGGATGACGTAAAAAAGTAATGGATGAATATGACAATTTTTAATGCAAAAGATGATAAAAATCCTCCTCTAAAGACATGCCAAATCATCTAGATAGTATTTTGTGAAATAAAAATTGGAAAAGGTAAAAAATAACTGCCTTTTGGTCTATGAGGTAGGACAAAGGCAATCCAAATTTTTTTCAAAGTACAATTCTATTCCAGAAGATGTAGTTTTTAGTAGATTGTGGAATGAAGCGCATTCCGCAGAGGCATGTTGTGATGATGAAACTAAATTTGACAAGGAATTATGCACTCCCCTTCTTGGGGATAACTCATATAAACTAAGTATGAATGAAATCATGAAACAAACATATACTACATGGGCGGTATGTTATAGATGAAAAGATGGATTTTAGTAGTGGTGGTTTGGGTTCAACATGACAAGGCATTTGGCTTCCACTAGAGGTACATCCTAGAAGAGGACCAAGAGGTTCCGATAGGTTATGCCTTGGAGATTCACCTTCGGAGAAATGACCACCTTGTATACAACAAGTACAAGTGATAATCCAATTCATTCTTCTCCGGAGTAAATTCCTCAATAAACATTTCAACCAAAAATTGAAAATTCAAGAGGAGAAGTTGGCAATGAATTTGTTAGTGTTGTTATTATTTGTGGTTCTAGTGATGGTGGTAGTAGTGGTTAGAAATTACCACAACAACAAATTATTCTAAAGAGGACAATATAGACAGTTGAATTTCCTACTATCCAACAAGGACCCGAGAAGAGGAAAAAGACAAACACAGATATATTTACTCTTGCGCATGGTAGCATTGCCTCAAGGAAACAAATTATAGAAGGTGGTGCCACCCCTCAAAAATTGTTAATCCATAGGGAAATTATCCCCAAAATTTAATTACTCCTCCATTCAAGTAGTTCATTCCTCCAAAACCCTTGCTTTGATTACTTGAAATGAATTTTATCACAAATCGAAAGAGATAAATGAAATAAGAAGAAAATGCTACATGCTATTGTAACTTTAGATCTTGCCATAATGAGGGTATTTCCTACATATAAACTAGACACAGATACCATGGAATACATCTATGTCGTGCCCAAAGTTGTAAAACTAGGGAATTAGATGGTTTCAATTACTACAATGTATCCTCCCTTAAAATGGATTTTACCAAAATGAAACCTTGTGAAAAATAAATGTATCAAAAAGGAACAATGATGTGGTATACACATCATTTCTAAAGGAAGATAGAGAGAAAAATAAGTTGAATAATAAAATTCAAAAGTTAGAGGTAGACTGGAAAATGAGAAAGAAAACAAAAAAGTGACAGTTAATAAGACCGGTGAATTAGAGAAGAGGATAAAATCATCTTCCTCTATGACTGTAGTCATTGTGAATGAATAAACACAAGTGAAACTGGAATAAGTGAAGAAAAATTTACAGGAAACGACAAGTAAGAATAATAGATTAGAACAAACACTGGGATAATTGTAAGAGGTTTTGAAGGTAGAGAAAGAAAAGGCCAAAAATGGGAACATAGCCTAGAGGAAGAGAGAAAATTAAATGAAATATTGCAAAAGGAGTTGGTGAAAGCACAAAAGGAAATACAATCTTCCAACACCAAACTATTTGAATTTTATAAAAAGGAAGTGATTAATATGATGGATAATGTTTGGGGAATAAACCAAAAATTGATGATTTGATTATATTGTTTGAATTCATGGCTGATCAAGGAATCAATGATAAGTTCCACAAATGCGTAACTAGTAGAAAAAAGTGATGGCTTCAAGAGAGGATACAACAAGGAAATTTTTGGAAGCTATCTACAAATTTAGTGACATGGAACTGGCATCCAGAGGAATTCAAAACTGGTTTGATGCCTCAATAAAGGTATCATCTATCATTCGGAAGTGTGTGATGCTAGGTGAAGCATAATAAGTTGAATAAGTTTCAAATAATGTTACATGAGCTGCATGGAAAGGTACATGATTTCACAAAGCTTGGTTTTCTAATTCCTTTTGAAAAACACACCAATTCATTAAGAAGGATGCATTCAAGAAGAACATGAAAGAAAAAATGATGCAAGAGAAGAATCGAATTCTTGAGAAGGTAAACAAGATTTTTTTGTCTTTGTTAAACCATTGATAACCTTGTCAATAAGTTTACATACAACCATAAAGGAAAACTTCACTCTCAATTATTGAATTGCTTAAAAATTTACACATCATTCACTCTAATTTACAACAAATTGTAATTCCAATAGATGAAGAGTGGAACATGTTACAAAAAATGAGATAATTAAGAGTAATTTAATTTTGAAAATTTTTCCATTTGTTGCAATTTTCATTTTTTTCATACAAGGCATGTCTTAAGCAAGTTGAATGAGGAATAATATTATTTTTCATTTCAATACATAGTGGTTCACAAAAATGACAAACCTTTTATGTTAATGCTTTATAATTATAGGTGTATGAGAAACATAAGATTTTTTAATAGATTATATGAGCATAGATATCATCATTTTATATCTATCTCATAAGTTCTTTTTACACAATTCATTTCTATTCTGAAGACAAAAATCAATGTAATGTATTTCAAGTTTCATTCATAAGACTACAAATCAACACAATGTTTTTAAAAAATACAAAAAAGGAAATATATTATCAGAATAATGTATTTTATATTTGAATATATTAATTATTATATTCACATCTATATCATGTGATATCCAAAAATGGAAGCTTCCAATTTGATGGTGGATCATCTCTATCATTTGCTTGACCATATCTCTGACTCTCACTTCATTGGTGTGATAATCCAAGCGATGCAATAGGGTTGTCTATTGTATTTGTGTCATTGTTTTTAGCCCCTCTCCTTTCATTAATCGACTTCCATACTTCCAAATCCCTATCATAGGGAAAATTATTCACTTGGTACCATGATGTGTAAATTCTCAAACAAAAAAAAAATTTTTGTCAAGCTTGTTTCACAATTTTGAATTTATAAAGGTTAAGGCACTGAAAATTATCTCATCTTTAACTGAACTAAAAATAATTTTTTGACATAGCTCAAAGCCAATGAGAAAAAGTAAGACATGGTTTGTTGCAAAATAATACCTAACCCAATTTTTTTCCATAGCCGAGTTATTTCTCCACACTTTAAGGGATTATCCAAACATTTGAATTTCTCAATCATTGTAGAGGAAAATTCATGGGATTGATCAATCAAACTATCCTTTCATAAAATACTTGGAATATATGTTCCATTGATATCAACAAGCTTACAAAAATGATGAATCAATGTATTCAACCTCTTGTGGTAGTAATCCTAAAAATATCTTTCATTTTGGACACTATTCCAATAGGTGGGATTTATTAAAGCCATTGCTTCAAGTAAATCATCCCTTCTAAATCATTCCCTTACTTCTTCTAGTAGGGAAACTGTAATTTCTCTTAACATCACTCTTGTTGATGATAAAATGTTATCAAATAGTGGCCCTGTGACATTTACCTTCTCAACCTTACCGGCTACTACTTTAAACATGTGCATTAGTATCTCATATCCACGTACATAAGCACATACTTCCCCAAAAAAATTGAGATTCAAAAATATACTTGCATTTCCAATATTTATCAAATCATTCCAACCATCAAACTTTGGACCTAAAAAAGAAGAGTGTCATTGACAAAAAAATATTCTATTGTCATACAAATTTTTTTCCTCAAACTAGAAAAATTAGTAATATAGATAGTTATTTCTTGGTCTTGTTTAATTAAACAATGCATTTCATCCAACATGGGAAGAAGACCACACAACATCAACAATGACTCTATATTATTCAAATGATGTATCAAATCCTAGTCCTTGTCTACTTCCATGTGATTTTACCACATGTCACTCCTAATAAGGATTGATACTCATCGTACACCCTACGAACCGGTTGATACAATGAGATCCACCTAGTGTCGACATATTTTAATAGTTTACACCAATTTATTAGTCCTTTTGTGAATATTTAAAATTCTATTAATATTTTAGGAATATGGGAGAAATAGGCATGCACCTCTCAAAAAATCTCTTCAACTTTTGCTACAGGTTTAAATTTTCCAACTATTTTGTATGCTAGATTCATTCTATGAGCCATATAATGAATGGAAATCATATATGGACAATGAGATGTTTGTATTCTTACACATAGAACATTCTGATGACCTTTCATTAAATACCCCCATCTACCCCCGACACATACCATCTTTGATGCAATTGTAGCATCATCCATGCCATTGATGCCCTTCAAACTTTTATCACCAATTCACGAAGGTTTTATCATTGGAGTTCTCTCTCATCTTGTGAATGGTAAGTAATTGAGGTTGTCTCACATGATTCTCAATAGTATAAGCATGCATACATACCCAAGCAAGTATTATCTATCTATTGTTCCTCATCAATAAATAAAGACATGTATCGTGCAAACTTCAAATTCTCTTTAAAGTCTCTTTTACAACCATAACTATATAGTTTACCCAATCCCAACCACTACTTTTAGACCAGTGAGAATGAAGAGAGTGTGGGACACCAAGAAAATACAACATCTTATTTTGTTCAAGAAAATTTGTTATTGGATGACCTCTTTTTAGAATGTGAAAATAGTAGCTATTTGAACTATTTTACATAAAAGACTATTTTCAATGACCTTGTTGAAATGAGATGTAATTGTCCATCCATTCATTGTAACTACTATTTAAGTTCTCTTGTGTTATTTAGATCATTTTTCATACCTAATATGCAAACTATCATCTACAGTTTTCCATCCCGAAACATTCTTCTCAACATCATCTACAATTTTCTTTTCATATATCTTTCCTACATGCTTATCAATAGTATCCAACTTAAGTTGCATTATGTTTTCCATGCCCAATTTCAAGCTACATATTGTATATTTTCATTTTTCGGGAGGTTTAACGTTATTCTCATTTTCAACAGGTTTAATAAATGGATACTTAGAAACCCATTCTAACCTGAAACTCCTACCCAAGTCCTATTTTATTTACTTTCTCTTTCTTCCGAAATAGTTGTCCCCTGAGTATTTGTCATGGTGGAATGTAAATTTTGTTGAATTCTAAAAGTTTCACCTCCAAAATTCAATTGGGCATGTGATGTAGTGTCAATTTCACTTAATTGGGTAGGCGATGTAGTGTCAAACTCAACTTAATTCAATGGAATGTCTCAAAGGCGAGGCATTTGATTGCCGTCGTCATCAACAACATCAATCATCAAATCAAAAATGAACTCAGTCTAAGTTTCATTTTAAATTTAATCATTATCCCTTGATTGTGGTGGTCTTGCTTTGAGAAGGATGGGTTTCCTTATATGCTTTCTCAAAATAAGATTCTATTTTTCAAATGTCAATATGTTTTCATGCAAATTTGCAACAGGAAATTGAAAATTTCTAAGCATGAAAATGATACCCATGTAAACAAATTTTCATGTTTTATCATTTTGAGGGACCCCATTCTACCCATTCACTCCAATAACCTCCCAATTAGTGTGAATTCTCTCCCTAGTTGATTTAGGAAAGTCAATTCAAAACCTCTAGGTGATTTTAGGAGTTCATTGAAAAAGAAAACTTCGACCGATTACGAGAAGGGCTATCACCGCCTTCCTAGGATGAATAAATTCCATGGAGTAGAACAGAGAAGCAAAAATAGTCAGAAGTAATCAAAGGCCTTATAACATCATTGAATTTATTTAGGAAGATTCATTAAGGATCTAGAGAAGCTGGGATAGTTTCACTAAAATCAGGGTTCACTGAGCCTAGGCAATGCATAAGAATAAATAAATGTTGAGCTTCTAAAGGTTATTTCAGGAGCTCTAGATATGAAAAGGGAATTCAAATCCCTAAAATATGGTGAAATTATTTTTTCACAACACTTTGGTGCAATGTGTCTGCAAGTAGTGTTTCTCATGCACAAGTGGAGTACCAAATCAAATATCATATTTTTCATGGATTAAATGGAAGAATCAAGACCTAGGACCCCTACCAATAGATTGATAATTCCATTTCCATTTAATATAATATAAAATTTCATCAAAAATGTCCATCGGGAGCTCAAGTTATTTCTATTTCAAGTTGCCCTCTTGGAGAGAGTTCGGGAGTTAGTCAAATTTTGATGAGGAAACATGTCAACTCCAGGAACCTGGTGCAATTTTGGGTCCCTTACCTACCTTAAGGTTAGGGAAATCAAGTTCAATAAAATGTGCCTAGCTCTGATAATCCCTCTGGACCCTCATGTAACCTCCAGGATCGCCAGTTCAGCCCCTAGATGCTTGCGGGAGGTCAAAGCCTACACTCTTTGATTGGTGCCACATGTCATCACCTTACGCACCATGAAAAATTATTTCCCTTGTTCCCCTTTGATTTGAGTTACATCAAGGATGAAAAAATGCATCCATCCCTCATGATTTCTCAAGGTTCCTTATGCGACCACTTCTCACCCTTCCAGTGCTTTAAAGTTGCTTTTTTAACCTTAATCCCCTGTCGTCGGTTCTCCGCAACATGTCAAGCTGAGGCGCGTTGTGCAAATTTATGTCCCTCATGTCCCTTTGAGGTGAGGAACATTAGGGACATGAAAATTTTCCTCTCTCCATGCCTTTGAAATTTTTAAATTTTAAAATTCCCTCCTGCTTCTAACATCTAACATCTAACATCTAACATTCCGTGCACAACTTCCTCTACAAACTCCTCTGCAACTTCCTACCACCATTCCACCATTGTCAAAGCTCAAACCAGCTTCACCATAGTAATAAAATCCTCTACCCCATGGTGATACATAGGTCTCAGAAGAATATTTCATCAAACTGAGGAGAAGAAACAAAGAATAGAGAAGAAGAACAATGAAAATCCCCATTGCCGCAAAATCGAATTTTGAAGAGATCTTGCAAACGGATGCACAGATTGACAAACCATATTTTTTTCATTCCTCTATCAAAAACATTATAAAAACACCTTCATACCCTCCTCTCATGGAATAAAACATTCACGGTAAAGAAATCCTCTTTCGGCACAATGAAGAAAACATCACAATTTTCCATGAAACCTTAAAGCTGGATTGAAGAGAAATTTCACTGGAAGCACAAGAAACAAAAACCCATAAAGAAAATATGTTTTTTTGTCATAAATGGAGAAAAAAACTAGACCCACAACTTTTGAGCTCCATCAATGGCCATCATGGCAGCTCCGTGCCCGAAGCCACTACCAAGCGAAAATTTTAAATTTTATTTCCAAGCATTCTAATGGGAAAAATCAAGTGAAATTCGAAGGATGTGATCGCGACAATGAACCAAGTCCAAAAATATCTTCCATCCTAAACTGAGTAGTGGAATTCCACTTTCTAAAAATAGTAATTTTTCCTATACATACTTGCTATGTTTGGGAAGTCACCATCAAAAGCGTCTATGGCAAAGGCAATGTGAACTGAAGATCACCAGGAAGTCAGAATGATTGTTCAGAGAAGAAAATAGTGAAAATGACCACTTACTAAAAATAGTAAGTCACCCCAAGAAGTGGCCAAGGCAAAGGTAATGTGCACATGTGTGAATGAGGGAGTTCATCGCATCGGGATGGTTAAGAAGAGGAAAAATCACCTCCTACCAAAAATAGTAAGTATCCCATGTGGGAACTGCTTTATTAATAGTATGTCACACTCAAAGGGTAGTTTTGGCACAACAAGACATAGAGGGATGATCATTTAGGTCAACATCATCATTCGAGATCATCATAGGCATTTCTCACAGGGCATTCAAGATCCATCTCAGGTAACTTGACAATGTTTTTTGACACTCACTACATGGTTGAGTCATGGGTATATCATACGCAAGCTAGAGTTATTGTCATCGGTGAAACATTTCATTCAACTTCACAAGTGTTTGTGAGCTAATTTGAATGATTTTATCAAGATGCAAGGAGTTTGAAGATTAAGAGTTTCACTACATTTGGAGCTTTCCATCGACAAGGATCAACAAACTTCATCAAGAATGATGTCTCCTCTTCTTCTCTCTCTCTCTCTTTCTCTCTCCTCTTCCCCAAATTTCTCTCACTTTTCAATATTCTAATTTCACATTGGGGTTGCACTTTTCATATTTCTTAATGTTCCTAATGTAATAAGAAACCTTTATGTTATAAAAAGGGATTTAAAATTTTCCTAGGAAGCTTAAAAGTTTTAAGTTGTGCAAGGGCATATGAAAAGGCATTGGGGGTAGATGATGAGTCACCTCTCATTCTATAACTTTTAAAGTGATTTCCATTTCAAAGGGTTGGTGATTGATTTTATAATCTCAAGAGTGTATTGTACTTTGAAAGAAAAAAGAAGATATCCATTTTGTTCCATTTCCCTCCCTCACTAGCTTTCCTCCATTCCCACACTATCTACAAGTTTTGTTTAAGAAATCAATACAATAAGGAGTTTCTATCTTTCTTTGACTAAGGGGTTTCTTGATTATTTGTGATTATAAATTCTATTTGGTCTTGTTGCTATTTATAGAGTTTTTCTTCTCATAAATGCATGTGTCAAAGTTTCTAACTAGTGTGTGTAAGAATTTGATCTTCTACCTGTAATATTAGTTCTCCTATCTCATTTCTCACTCCCCTTTTGTTGTCTTACATACAAATTCCTCTCTAGCAAGAAATTGCTAGCTTTGTTGTAGGGCCAGTGGAGTGCCCTTGTTGGACCCCCGGCCGCAAGACCAACAAGAAAATGCACCTTTTACTCGCAAATGCATATATGGAAGCTACACCAGTTAAGTAGAGGGACTTAGACTCCCAGAGCATTGGCAAGAAATCCACAAGTCGGTCCATTCAAAAAAATTTCTTGCCACAGTTTTTGGCGCCCTTTGTGAGGTAGATTTAGTAGCATCTACACCCAAAATACGACCACAAAGGCCAAAAATTCAAAAAATATATAATATTAAGAAAAACAAAAAAAAATCATGAAAATCCATTGATGTTGTTAATTTCTTGGTGTCCAACATGAAGATTTCATTGTAAGATTGTTCATGGAGTCTCTAAGAAAAATCAATGGAATGGTTCTACCTCCGCCTACCCAATCCATCACTTGTTGGAATGACGTCAAAAGGAAGTTCGAAGAAAGGTTCAGATTTCGAGGATTGTCAAGATCTCCTTGTTCGATTGGCACAAATGAAGAAAGCAGAAAATGGAATTATTAGAGACTTTGTGGCTCATTTGGGCTAGTTGCTGTCAGAGGATATACCGAAAGAGGATTCACTCAATCAAAAAGGTGGGATTTCTCCTATGAATATTTCAACAGAGGGATATTGCGGAAGCGAGAAAGATTGGCCATTGAACTTGATGACGATCTCATCCTATCTCGGAAATATTAACAATCCCTTAAAGGGTAAAGCTCAACATTTAAGAGATGAAAGAATAGATTCGTTGCTGCAAAAACTAGCGAATGAGATGGCATTGTTCAAGAGGAAATTTTTGAACGAGCATCTTCCAAAAGAAGAAACATAAATAAAATTACAAGAGCACCCCGAAGGCTTTCCTTGGAGGCCCCACCTGTCAATGCAAGTTGTAGGATTAAGGAAAATGAAGAAGAGCTTGAACAAGAAAGTGAAGGTGGTGATTTTCTAGAAGTTGATGAACTTGAGAATGATACACAAATCATATTCTATGAGTATTTTGGAGGTGATGAGGATGATGATGAATATGCACCCAATTTCTCATGTGCGGTATTCACTTGTTCTCAGTCTAAGAAAGGAGCATCTTACTCCACTTTGTTGAAAAGAAAATAAGGTTAAAGATCCTCTGTGGCGACTCATCAAAACAAAATAATCAGTCAAGGATCTCCACTCCCACCCTCCATGGAGTTCACGTTGTCGAAGTTTGATCCTACAAAGCAAGTAAGAAGGCTCACAATTCAAATTAAGTCTTCTAATACCTCTTCCAATTCTAAATCTAAATTTGCTTCTATAAAATCTAACGCTTCAAAATTTCTTAATGTACCATTAAAAATTCCCTTTGTTCCCCAAACATCAAACCTTACTTCCAAACCTATCCCAACTCAAAAATAAATCCCTTCATCACCCTTACCCACATCTAATCCTTATGATTTCATAGAATATGCAAACAAAACCAAAGTGCAAATTACCCAAACCGAATTTTTTGATTCATCCCGAAACAATTTGAGAGGTTCATCTGATACATCGGGATGGTAGTTTGACACCCAATATGGTAAAACATAGTTCTAAAGGATTACTACCAAACCCACATGTGCCTTCCTCACAAAACATTCTATCCATGAGTGTATCAAAGAAAGACAAGGTTGATCCTTTTTATGTCTCCCTTCTGGTTAGGGAATATGTATTGAACAATTTCATAATAGATTTAGGTGCCTAAGATAATGTCATGCCTGTGAAGGTTTCCAAATCTCTTAAACTCCCCATGATTCCTCCTAGTGGCTCTTATTACTCCCTGGAGTCAAAAAAGGTCCCACTTGTACGAGAAGGTAAAAAATTCTCAAGTGGTTCTCGCCAAATTTCTAGAGAAGAAGGTTTTAGCAATGATTTTGGTAGAAGACATTCCGACTTCATTTAGAATGTTGCTAAGTAGGGGTTTATGTCAGCATTTTGGGGGTAAACTTTAGATGAATTGGTCTCCGCAACCATACCAGTGAAGGGGGACATGGAGAAATTACTTCCAGAGAATAAGATGAGGTACACGGTGTGAAAGAATGGAAGTCTAGGAACCAACATCTTGTATCAAGATAGCAGGAGAATGAATCTTTTCATAATGACTGAAGAAGAAGATGATATTCCCATCTTGATAGGTATAGACATGCCTTCTCAGAGAGGTATGGACCTTAAAGAAGCATTGAGGAGATTCGAGTTACAAGAGGGCAGCCCCAAATTACCAGATGATGCAAACCATGAAGAAGAGGAAAAGGTTCTTGGTGAATCTCAAATGGAAAAATAAGCTTATGTGCTTATCCACAATGAAATCAAGGTATTTTCATTCCCATTTGGAGATGAAGATGATCTCATCCATGCCATTCATGGAGGGAAAAGACCAGCTTTTGATGAGCCCATGAAAGGTTTGAAAGAACTATTTGTACAAGAACTACTTAGATCCGTGGAAGAAATGAAGACCTTGAGCTAATTCTCAAACTCCTGATGCAAGCCATGAATCTACAAGACAAGCGTGAATCTGATTTAAAAGCCTCAATCAAGTGTGAAGGTTTTCCATGTTGAAACAAAGCAAGATGAGAAATATGATGCCCCTTCGAGCCAATGGTTGATGGATGCAACAATGAAATCGAGGTATTTTATTTCCCATTTGAAGAGGAATACTCTTTCCATGATGAAAAAATTGAAGAAAGGATTTTTGAAGCCTTTGAAGCTGAAGCTCCTCTTGACATAGGAGTGATATAATGTAGTAATTCCAAAGATGATGAAGTAATCCCTCCGAATAGTTGCCTTACGATGAAAAATAAAGATTCTTTGAAGGCATACAAAGATGAGCTGCAAGAAGTAACAAAGGAGATCTTCGTGCAAGAACTATTAGATGTAGTAGAAGTTGTGGAATACCCCAAGTTGATTCTTGATCTCTTAACTCATGTCATGGCCATACAAGACAAGTATGAGTTTTCCTCCGATCCTCCCATCAGTACTCAAACACCTCACTGTGGAATAGAGATAAAGGATGGATCTAAGGTTTCTCATGGAGAATATTTCAATGAGCATAGCTCGGGAAAGAAATTAACTTAGAATATTCAAGAAATTTAAATGAAAATCAGATTTGGGGCAGCAATGAGATACTAAATGAAGAATCGACTATGTGGATAAACATGGAAGGTAACTAAAAATGTGAAACCAATTTCAAAGAGCATGAAGGCAATGAAATTTCTAATTGAATGCCTAAGCATCAAAAGCTCATGCGAGACTCACTCCTACCAAGTACACAAACGATCATGGAAACACCGGCTTTCATAAAAAGTTAAGGAAAGGAGGCTACTTTCGGAACCAGCCAATGGATTCATAGAACAACATCACTCAGTGTTGTCCATTCATGGGTAACTTTTGAGGAATGAAAAGTACTTCAATGAAAGCGGGTTGTCTCTCGCATTGTACCATAGGTGATTGTTAGGTGTGTTTCCCTTTTTTGTGTTCTTTTCCTTTCCATGTGTGTGTTGTGTGTTTCTCTCTCTCTCTCTCTCTCTCTACGTAGGGTCCAATGGATAAGGCACAGGTCAATATGTTACAAATTGATATTCTAGAGTTCTCATGTCATGTCTTCACTAAGATCAGTCCAAACCATGTCCCCAACCTAGAGGTAGTTGTTTTCATGAAAATGTACAATAGGAAATTAGTAATTTCTAAGCACGAAAATGATACCCCTGTACCAAATTTTTCATGTTTTATCATTCCGAGGCACCTTGGGTCTACCAAGTTAGTCTAATAACCTCCCAATTGGTGTTAATTCTTTCCCCTAGGTGATTTAGGAAATTCAATTCAAAACCCCTAGGTGATTTTAGGAGTTCATTGAAAAAAGAAAACTTCGGGAAGTTACGAGAAGAGCTATCACTGGCCTTCCTAGGACTAGGGAAACCCCATGGAGCAGAATAAAGAATCCAAAATAGACACGAAGTAATCAAAGGCCTTGGAAAATCATGAAATTGATTTATGAAGATTCAGGAAGGATCCAAAGAAGTTGGGATAGTTTCACTAAAATAGTCATTGGCGATTGCACAAGCCAAAACAATCTGTTGAGCTTCGAATGTCATTTTAGGAGCTCCAGATGGATTTATGATAAAAATTAAACATCGTAGGAAATTTAATTCCAATCCCTAAGATATTTTTTAATTATGCTTTTCACAAAACTTTTATGCAACCGGTCTGAAAGCGTTTTATCATGCACAAATGGAGTACCAGATCAAAAATCCACCTTTTTAGGGATCAAATGGAAGAATCAATACCTAATACCCACACTATTTGATTCAAAATTATATTTCCAGTCAAGAGTGTATAAAATTTCATCAAAACAGTCCATCGGGAGCTCACATTATCGATGTTTCAAGTTGCCCTCTTAGAGCGAGTTCGGGAGTTAGTCAAATTTTGATGAGGACACATGTCAACTCCAGGATCCTAGCACAATTTTGTGTCCCTTATGTAAGGTTAGGGAAATAGAGGTCAATAAAATTCACCTAGACCCCATAAGCCCTCTGAACCCTCATGTAACCTCCGGGTCGCGCAGTTTAGCCCTCGGGTGTTCATGGGAGCTCTAAGCCTTTACCGTTAGATAGTTGCCACATGTCATCACCTGGCTCACCATGTAAACTAATATCCCTCATGTCCCTATGAGGTGAGGGACATAAAGGATGAAAAAATGTTCCTAGCCCTCATGATTCCTCAAGGTTTCTCATACGACTGCTTCTCATCCCTTCCAGTGCTTTAAAGCTACTTTTTTAGCCTTAATCCCTTGCCGTTGGATCTCCACCACATGTCAAGCTGAGGAACGTTGTGAAAATTGATGTCACTCACATCCATTTTATTTTATGGGAATAAGGGAAATGAAAATGTTCCTCTCTCCATGCCTTTGAAATTTTCAAATTTTAAATCCCCTCCTACTTCTAACATCTAACATTCCGTGCACAACTTCCTCTGCAAACTCCTCTACAACTTCCTACCACCATTATTCCATTTTCAAAGCTCAAACTATATTCTCCATAGTAATAAAATCCTCTATATCATGGTGATACACACTTCTCATAAGAATATTTCATCAAAATGAGGAGAAGAAACGAAGAATGGAGAAGAAGAATAGTGAAAATCTCCATTGCCGCAAAATGGAATTTTGAAGAGATCTTGCAAATAGATGCATAGATTGATGAACCATATTTTTCTGTTCATTCCTCTATCAAAAACTATTATAAACACACCTTTAGAACCTCCTCTCATGGCATAAAACATTCACAATGAAGAAATCCTCTTCATGGCACAACGAAGAAAAAATCTCAATTTCCTGTCAAACCGGAAACCGGATTGAAGAGAAATTTCACCGGAAGCACTTACACAAAAAAAAACCATAAAGAAAATGTGTTTTTGTCACAAACAGAGGATAAAAATAGACCTAAAAATTTTGAGCTCCATTATTGGCCGCCATGGCAAATCTGTGCCCAAAGCCACTACTAGGGAAAAATTTAAATGTTATTTCCAAGCATTCTAATAGGTGAAATCAAGTGAAATTTAGAGGACATGACCACGAAAATGAACCGAGTCTAAAATTATCTTCCATCGTAAACCAAGTAGTGGAAGTCCAATTTCTAAAAATAGTAATTTTTCCTATACAGATGTGCTATGTTTGGGAAGTCACCATCAAAAGCGGCTATGACAAAGGCAATGTGAATCGAAGTTCACCGGGAAGTCGAATGAGTGTTCGAGAAGAAAATAGTGAAAATGACCACTTACTAAAAATAGTAAGCTCCCTATATGGGTGCTTACTAAAAATAGTAAGTCACCCCAAGAAGTGGCCAAGGCAAAGGTAGTGTGCACATGAGTGAATGAGGGAGTTCATTGCATCAGGATGGTTAAGAAGAGGAAAAAATCACCTCTTACCAAAAATAGTAAGTCTCCCATCTGGGAACTTGCTATTAATAGTAAGTCACACTCAAAGGGAAATTTTGGCACAACAGACATAGAGGGATGATCATTCAGAGTCAATATCATCATTCGAGATCCATCTCAGGTAACTTGATAGTGTTTTTTGACACTCACTACATGGTTCAGGTCATAGGTATATCATACACAAGATGGAGTTGTGGTCATAAGTGGAGCAGTTCATTTAACTTGGCAAGCATTCGTGAGCTAATTTGAAGGATTTTCTCGGGATGAAAGGAGTTTGAAGATTAAGAGTTTCGCTACATTTAGAGCTTTCCATCGAAAATGATCAACGAACTTCATCGAGAATGACATCTCTCTCTCTCTCTCTCTCTCTCTCTCTCTCTCTCTCTCTCTCTCTCTCTCTCTCTCTCTCTCTCTCTCTCTCTCTCTCTCTCTCTCTCTCTCTCTCTCTCTCTCTCTCTCTCTCTCTCTCTCTCTCTCTCTCTCTCTCTCTCTCTCTCTCTCTCTCTCTCTCTCTCTCTCTCTCTCTCTCTCTCTCTCTCTCTCTCTCTCTCTCTCTCTCTCTCTCTCTCTCTCTCTCTCTCTCTCTCTCTCTCTCTCTCTCTCTCTCTCTCTCTCTCTCTCTCTCTCTCTCTCTCTCTCTCTCTCTCTCTCTCTCTCTCTCTCTCTCTCTCTCTCTCTCTCTCTCTCTCTCTCTCTCTCTCTCTCTCTCTCTCTCTCTCTCTCTCTCTCTCTCTCTCTCTCTCTCTCTCTCTCTCTCTCTCTCTCTCTCTCTCTCTCTCTCTCTCTCTCTCTCTCTCTCTCTCTCTCTCTCTCTCTCTCTCTCTCTCTCTCTCTCTCTCTCTCTCTCTCTCTCTCTCTCTCTCTCTCTCTCTCTCTCTCTCTCTCTCTCTCTCTCTCTCTCTCTCTCTCTCTCTCTCTCTCTCTCTCTCTCTCTCTCTCTCTCTCTCTCTCTCTCTCTCTCTCTCTCTCTCTCTCTCTCTCTCTCTCTCTCTCTCTCTCTCTCTCTCTCTCTCTCTCTCTCTCTCTCTCTCTCTCTCTCTCTCTCTCTCTTTCTCTCACTTTCCAATATTCTAATTTCATGTTGGGGTTGCACTTTTTCATATGTCTTAATGTTCCTAATGTAATAAATCACCTTTAAGTTATAAAAAGGGACTTAAAAGTTTCCTAGGAAGTTGAATAGTTTTAAGTTGTGTGAGGGCATATGAAAAGGCATTGGGGAGTGGATGATGAGTCACCTCTCATTCTATAAATTGAAAATCCATTCCCATGTAAAAGGATTGGTTATTGATTTCTTAAACTCAATATTGTATTATATTTTGAGAGAACAAAGGAGATAGCCATTTTCTTCCATTTCCCCATCACAAGTTTTCCTCCATTCCCACACTATGTAGAAATTTTGTTTAAGCAATAAATATAAGAAGAAAGAGTTTCTAGCTTTCTTTGACTAAGGGGTTTCTTGATACTTTGTGATCATAAAGTCTATTTGGTCTTGTTACTATTTTAAGAGTATTTTCTTCTCATAAATGCATTGTCGAAGTTTCTAACTAGTGTGTGCAGCAATCTGATCTTCTATCCGTAACATTAGTTCTCCTATCTCATTACTCACTCCTCTTTCCTTCCCTTACAGACAAAGTCCTCTCTAGCAAGAAATTTCTATCTTTACCGCAGTTCATTTGGATCCCGGCCACAAGGCCATCAAGAAAATCCAACTTTTACTTATGCATGCATATATGGCATTTGCACTTGGATTAAGTAGAGGGACTTAGACTCCCGAGAAGATGTAATAAATCCACAAGTTTTTCCACCCAACAAATTTTCTCTCCAACACAATACCACTACCAAGAGGGGTTGGAATACATTTTTTACTTGAGATTCCTTTTTAGTTTCCATTTTCGTTAATCCTGTAAGGATAATTTCTTATTTTGAAAATCAATGGGATGAAAATTGACTAAGACATTGAAGTGTCATGAAATTATCGATACCGTAAAATAAAAAAAAAGTTATAAATAACTTACAAAACTTAAAAGTAGATAAAGCAATGCGACATGAGAGAAAACAATTTTCAAATAGACTCACCCACAAAGAAGTGATTTTAGGATGTAAAGCGCAACGTAGTAGCGAGGCTTGGCAAGACCTTGATTTATTTGATTTTTGTAAGAAAATTGCAATATGTTGATTTGTTGAATCCTTTTCTACTACTTCACAAATTCATAAATTGGAAAATCAGAAAATATTAAAAAAACTTTGAAATTTTCTCAATGCTTAGTGATTCTACATCTATGTATATATATGGTGAATTTAATCAAATTCCTAAAAAAATCCCATACATGTTGATGAATGAGCCCAAAGGACCAATAAGGTTCCATAGATTTCTTGGTGATCCAAGAATGTTTTAAAATCCTGCCCGTTGATCACACGGAGATTCAATATAAAAAATATACATTGGGATTGGATATTTGTTGGCTATTCACATGGGACAAATTATTATTTTGGAATTTTTAGGTGAAACCTAGGAATTTTGATGGCTATAAAAATCACCAAAATCAAATTATGCAAATCCTACTATTTTCCAAATTACAAATATTTACCACTAAAATTTACCCCGATTAAAAATGTTTGTCCCTTTCATCCACGATTCCCTCTCCAAGCAAGATGTCATAACTAAGCTTTTAAATCTCATTTAGAACTTCCAATGTCAACTCACAATTGCCACATTCTTCCAAGAGTTCACTTTTGTTTTATCAACATCAAGTCTAGCCTTCTCTATGTCATTATAGGTATCTACAACATCTTTGATTATCCTTTTTCCTTGAGTAAGTAGGCAATGTATCTAACTTTCCACCGCCTACTTTGTTAACCAATATTTTCCATTTTAGGCATGGAGGATAAATTGTAACGATTGGAGTATGGGATGGGATTTAGGTCTGTGTGGTCTTCGAGATTTTTAGCAAAACAACTATCAATTATTTGACCTTTTCCTTCATCTCTTGTTTTGAAACTTTGGTTTCCTTGAGCTTCTGAAGAGATTATCCATAGTTGTTTGTGCATCCTGTTGTGCACCTTTAGTGGTAACCTTTTTAGTGCTACCTTCATGATATGATAGTTTGAGGCTGTGATATCCTCCTTGGTCTTATCGGTAGCAAGGATAATGATCTCTACAAACATTTGACCAAATGCATCAATAATGATGTGGGAAATGGAATTCAATTTCTTGGATGAACGTGAGGGTGTAGGTTTAAAGGAACTTAAATAAAATGCCTCATGAGGAATGAACATCTTCCTTTTCCTTGGAGTTTGTCTAGTCAACTAGGAGGGAAACGAGGAACAGGGTGCTGTGGAGGAGGAGCGAGTAATTATCAATTTATTACTTGGTGAAGTATGAAAATTGGTTATATAGGATGGATGAGTGGAAAGAATGGAGGTGACAATGATAGAGGAAGTGGGAGGAAACATAGGCATGGAAAATTGAGCAACGAAGGAGATGGAGGATGGGTCGTGTGAGGAGACCCCAAGTTCATACCTATCCCTATTGAAAGGGATAAAAGGATGAGAACACTCTTTCCATGGGAGATAAAAGAGAATATGAGGGAAATAAAGGTGAAGAGGAGCGGAAAGGGTTTCCGAGGATGAACGGTAACAATGGGGAAAGCATAAGTGACGAGGAGGGAAGAGGGAATAAGATGGGTACTGATGCTTCTTGGGTATGTTGAAGAGAGGGGGAGTCAATCACAAAAATGGATGAAGTGGGGATGGTAGTTGAAGGAGGGGAGTTTTAGTTTCATTGTTGTAGAATTTGAACTTTAATTTCTTCTCACAAACCTCTCCTTTATCTTTTTATTCCTTGGAGGTACCCACCTCGATGCAGAAGTGGCTGGAAATTTAGGGAAGTGGGGATTCCAAGGATAAATATTCCATGAATAAAGAAAAGTGTTGGTCTGAAGAAGGATTTGTGCAGCTCTATCCTGAATGGACACAAATTACTTCATAGATCAATCGGTTAAGGGAAATCCCAAATTAATACCATACATTTTCTCGTACATAGAATCCAGGACGTTTCTGTCACCAATTTCCCCTTTGAGAACATCAACAAGATTTAGAGTTTAACCTCTTCCAAGGTTAATCTATTATTATCCTTTATCCTAATGGCCACTTCATCCCTATAATCAACCCAAATTTCCTCAAGCTCTAGAACATGGAAATATAGTGTTTCATAGGATTTTAGAATTCCATGATGGTCAAAACCTAGCCTAGGAGGCATTACCTTCTTGATTTATTTTTACATGTCAATGCTAATTTTATTTTCATTGAAAACAGAGGTGCGAGTATATCTTCTAATAGAAATGGGGAAATGGATCCCTACCATGTGTTTTCTTTGTTAGAACTTGTGAAGATCCAATAATTGTTTGACCAACTCCATAAGGATCCATTTTTCATTTGGGAATCGAGGGAGACGAGTTGGGTAACCCTAAACGATCCTACCCAAAGATAGGTGAATGTAATAAATTGTAAGAATATACAACCCTAATGATATACTTCATTCCACATAGCATTGGTGACCCTTATCTAGGAGAGATTGGGTTCTAATAAACACATGATATTGTAGAAGAAAACATCATTAACTCTTCAAAATGAGTTTTACTTCCTTTTAGGGACAACTAGAGGTAATACTTTTACACATAATACAAACATTTGGTTCCCACTATAGTCGATCCTGAATACACCATCATTCTACCATTACATAAAAACATATGACATCATATAAAATTTTCTATTGGGCAACACTTCTTTCATTTTATTATTAGTTGTATTGCTTTGATAAATGTGCCCCAATTAAATAATTTATCATTTTTCCTTATCATGGTGAGAAATTAATACAGCCATCCCTCAAATTCCCTAGCCTCAGAGAGTTTAAAAACTCTACTGAGAAGTGTGATAATGTCACCAATCTCTAAGATGAAGTCAATTCAGGGAACTGTCTTTGGAAACCTTGACACATATGGTTTGGGTTTCACCAAGTATTTCTTGTTAACATGTTTGATACAATCATCCATAATTACATCCCAAGCTTGTTGAGTTGACTTAGGATCTATTTTGACATATGTGGTGAATTTAGGAATCTTAAGGAGATCATAAAAATAAATGGTGTCTAACCTGACCACAACTTATCCAACTTGATTCTAGATGGTCCTTGTGTTTGATTCGTAATGATTTAAACATGCGAGGATGAACTTTGGACACTAAGTAGAGATTGGAAAGGTGCGAGTGAGGAGTAATCCACTATTGAGAATACATTTCATCCATATAATCAGAGAAAATTTACACTTAGTTCCAATATTCCTCCATGTCGATATGTCCCAATTCCATGTCTATAATCAATATTGTTATCGATATTATGATGTACCACTCCTTGATACTTATACTTCATTTCCTTAGATGAGTCCTTTTTTCCCTTTCCTTTACCTTTATCGGACATGAAGGATTGAAAAAATGATCTACAAAGCTTCGAAGGCTCCTAGGAGAAATTTTAGTTTCAACCCCTACAAAGAACCTTAGATAGTCCAACACACTAGTTGGAAAACGTACCCTATTGAGCAACATCGAAACTCGATGAACTGTCGAGGTTTGAGCCATGTTCTACAACTTGAGATTCCTAACATACTTTGTCATGGTTTGGACCTCGCTTTGCACCTCTCAAAACTCGATAGGTTGTAGGGAAATGAAACTTTCTTGGCACTATAGGAATTCTAAAAAAATGGCGGCAATTTGACCTTTCTTTACAATGACAAAAACACGAAGCATTAGTGGAGAAAATATTGTGTTCGATAACTAGAAATTTTGACACATTGTCGGTAATGAGACTGCTTTAACAAAGGGGAAAACCCAAAATTCCATTTTGAATTATAAATCATTAAGTGACTTCTTCCAACTTATTTCTTGAAATTATTACCATAATAAGTAAGTTAAAAACCTAAAAAAGTTCACACTTATCAAGGTAAAACAAAAATTACAAGGGGAAAAAGACAAGGGAGGAGTAACAGAATTTTGAAAAATTAAACACAACTCCTCAACTAGAGAAAACCAAGATAAAAACCCTCAAAATGTAAATTTAAATCAACAAGAAGGATAAACCCTTACCAAAAGATGAACTAGAAGGTCAAATCCAAGAAAATTGATCGAAAATTTTGAAAAAAATCCAATCGGAGTTTTCATGATGTGAAAGGAGTTAAATCTTAATTATAGACAAAGTACAAGGTACAAATGATGTGGAAATCCCACATATTTATAAATGAAATTGGATTAATTACATGTAAGATGACACGTTTGGGCCACCAACTCCACACTGGCATTTATTGCATTGATTCAGGGGTGGAATTTTTACCGCACATGATATGTGTAATTAAGTCCCAAAAAACCGATACAAAAGAGATGAAAAATGAATTAGGAATCAGGTTTGGAAAACAATCAACATAAGACATTTAAATCACCCACCATGTTTTGATGTCCAAAATCTTGAAAGTATGACACATTGTAATGTTTTAGGATTTGGATTCAGAAAACACATGACATGGTGCATGTTTTTTCGGGTGAGATGTTCTGATGCACTCAAAACCTGAAACCTAAAAGGCTGCACAGATGTTATAGGTTTTTATGGCATGAGGTGTCTAACCAAAAACATACAAAATGTTAGGAAAACCCCAAAATCCAATACAAAGGACAAAGAAGGCATTTTCAAAGCAATACTTAGAATGAAAGATGAATTTCAATAGGTTCATCAACATGAAAATTTGATTGGTTTTCTCCATTTTATCGATGAACTCAAAATGGGATAACATGATGATGTATCGAGTAGCATGTTGAAGGAAAGATCGTTTAGCATTTTTAGATAAGTCATAGGGTATTTTTGATTATGACATGAGATAGTCATAGATTTGAGTGTACCAGAGGTTTGTTTGATTGTATTTGATGAGATTGATAGAGGGAAGTTCATTGGTGTGAGATGGTTGATCAAGTCTATGCACAAAAACGAATAATTTGAAATCATTAGTTGATAATGAAATGAGTGATTCTAGTGAAACCATGGTGTTTGTAAACTTATTAGAAGATTGTTGAACCATTTGGATGTTTTATTGATTGAACGCTTCTAAGAGGAATTCCACAATGCTTTTATATTTTTTATAATTTAATTTTTGCATTGATAAATTCCTTTGATTTGATTGATAACAAGTTGAGAGTCTCTGTATATTTCCAAGATTTAAATGTCAATCATGAATGCTATTTGGAAACCCATTATGAGAGATTCGTATTTGGCCATGTTATTAGTGCATTCAAAGCTAAGTTTAAAGGATAGAGGGATAGCAATCCCCCAAATAAGTGTGATGATGATACCGACACCTCCCCTTACTGACACTTAGATCCATCAAAGAAAAGTATCATTTTGATAAGAGTATATTCTTGATTGATGGTTTTGTAGTCACAAAATCATGCAATTACTACTATTATTATACCGCCAAGTATGTTTTTTTATATATGTATTTTTTGTAAGAAAAGTATTCACTGATGACCCATTCCATTGTCCAATCATCCGTCTTGTATGTATTTATTGTTGTTTTTCTCTCACACTTGTCACTCACTCGCACACTTCTAGCCAAGTATCCAGCTTCTCATTTGTTATTACTCACTCAGTGTCATCACTAGTATTTGAATAGAGCACCTAGATAGGTATTAGGGCACCCGAGGCACCATGGTCCTAATTTATAGGTGTCTTGGTCCCTATCACACTTGATTTTTTAACATTCAAGGTCAGTCTTTACAATTTTTCCTCTCATCTCCCTAGCTACTAGTTCGCATGTCGTGTCATTAGTGTTAAAATTTGAACAAGAGATCCTTATATAAACACAACATACATACTACCTTATGGGAATACTATTACTATCAAGGGCTAGCTATCTACATAGAGCAAGAGACTTTATTTGGGAACTATTCTACATCACACACTGCATAGGAAGGGGAGTATTCATTTTATTCCATCCACCATTTTGCATTTTATCTAGCTTCTTCTACATATGTCTACATCATTAGCACTAGAGAAACCTAGGCACATTATTGCACACACAAGCACATAGAACTACATTGGGTCTGAAATGTAGTGCAATGCTCAGTCATAATTCCATCCATTTGGTAGCTAAGGACGGTCCAACCCCTTTATTTGTATCTTTCTGTTTTAGGGTTTTCTTCATTGTGTGGGGTTTTACATGTGATTCCTCATTACAGGTTTTTGGCGACATCACCGAAACAAATGAGACATTTAACTAACCATAGGAAAAGTATATGAATACCTAGCGACCATATCAAGACCAAATTTAAGTTGTTTTGCAGACAGGGTGCCAAAATTTCAAACTAGGGCACCCACAGGTGCTCCTATCCCTCTCTAGTGCACCCCAATCTGGTTAGATTTTCATTCTCTTTGTTGTTTTCTTAAGATCGTTGAGACACTCGATCCTCCATTTCATCACTCTATTTAGTCTTAAATCACTCGAGGTAAGTTCAATTCAGGTAAGTACTTTCCCTCTCATTTTATTTCATTTTAAATTACTAAATAAATTATTTAGCATTCACATTTCATTTATGTATCATTTATCATAGCTATACATTTCTAATTTTAATAAAATATTCATATTTTATTGAATCATTTTGGTGAACCTATAGCTTAGAACATTTTTCCCTAGGATCCACTAAAACCCTAATGGATAAGGATAACTCTTCTCCTTCTCACTCATCATGCCTCATGTTAGTATCAATCCTATCTATGATGAGGCAACTATAGCTGAGCTTATGGATTTATATCATGATGTTACTATGTTAGATGATATTCAACAACAAATCTTAGCTAATGAATGCAATATACCTACTAGATTTGAAAATTCTTCTTTTAGCATCATGTCAGATCTGGCTAGCTTTTATGGTTTTCAACCTTGTTATATAATTAGCCATGATCCCCCTTCTCACATTTCCAAGGAAATTATAGATGACTCTCTTATTGATTTCATGCTTGGTCTTGACGCTAGTACACATGTGCATAATGATTCTCCTCCTAGTCAGACCACTACTATAGTTACATATCATACTTCTCCTATTTCTAATAATTCTTCTCATGATCCATCACATACTCGTTCACATGCTCATTCACACTATGTTGATGATCCAATTGATGACATTTTCATATTTGATTCTCTCTCTGATTTTGATGAAACAATTGATAGTCATGAGTCTACTACTTTACATACAATTGAGTGTGAATCTCTTGCTCCATTGTCATCTTCTTATGAGGTTGTATCTACTAATATGCACAAATCATCTCCATCTATTATTTTATCCTATTCTATCACTCCATCTCCATCTATTATTTTATCCTATTATATCACTCCATCTCCATCTATTATTTTATCCTATTATATCACTCCATCTCCATCTATTAGTTTGTCTCCTCTTATTGTTGCATATCCATCTAACACTCCATCTCTTAGGGATGCTTCTAATGTTAGTCTTAAAGCTTATATGGATATTCCATGTCCTTCATCACCTATAGATTCTTCAGCACCTACACTTAGTGTGCCTTTAGCATTGGCTTCTCCTAAATCTCCTCTTGACATCCCTATGATTACTCATAATGGAAAATTACAACCGCTTAACACATTATTACCATCCTCTAATATTCCTTCACAATATATCTTGTCTCTCATGCATGTTGTGGGTCATTTATAGTCTTAAGTTCAATCACTCACATTAGAAATAAAATCCTATTATGCTTCCATTGATAACAATTCATTGCATGGAAACCCTATCCCTAAGAAGATTCATAACTCAACATTTCCTAAGGATTTTATCATGCCTACCTTTTCATGTTTCAATGGTACTAGAAACCCCTACTTACATCTCAAACATTATTGTATGGCTATGGCTTCATATTCTAATGATCAATTATTCTTAAAGCCTTTCGACATAGCCTTTCGATGACACTTTACAATGGTATACTCACCTACCATTTAGATCTATTAGCACTTATCATGAGATGGAAGAATCTTTTCTCTATCGCTTTATCATCAACAATGGCCCTAGAGTTACCTATGATCATCTACCTACTTTACATCATGGAAAAACAAAACCTATCATGGATTACATCTTATGATTCAATGCTTGTATGCACTAATTATTTTTTCAACCTATCGATCTAGAGAAGTAATTTATCTTCTATCATGGTTTGATTCCAGCATTAAAACAAAGATTACAATATGACACATGTGAATCATTCACACTTATATGCTATAAATTCATTGATCTAGAACAAGACCTCATTACCACACATGTTATAGATCCTTCCACCTATGGTTACTACTACTACATCATCTATTTCTTCTCCATTACCATTAATTGAGCATCCTACACGATATCCATCTCCTCCTCATAAGAAATCTCAACCTACTACATCGCAAAAGTGTCCTTCTTCTCCTAATTCATGGGCTATGGACACACCTCAATATTCTACACCTATTTTATGTGAGCCATTGTATTTCTCTCATCACGCTCAACCACATGATGTGTTGCATGCTTTGATCAATGAGCATTTAATTCTCTTACCTTCTAACCAACATCATCCACAACATCATTTACAACGTCAGCGTGATCAACCATATTGTAACTATCACTATATCAATGGCCATAGGGATAATGATTGCTTCACCCTTCATGATCGATTGCAATAATTAGAGGATAAGGGAATCATCTCCTTTGGCTCTCACTCATGTGAGCAGTCCATATCTCCTCTCCCTCATCCATGAGCTACTACTCCAGTTGAGTTATCTCCTCCTAGTGCTAAGGTAATTATTCATCCATCACACCACAGGTCGTCACTCATGTGCGGTCTCCATCACGTCCATCCATCATTGCACCATCTAATCCATCTCACCCACCTCATCCATCACATCATCACATCATGTTGTTGCTCCACATTGGCTTCCACATCCCTTGACATTCGCACCTCCCACTATTGCTCCATATGACATTCACTTTGGATCATATGCTCATGTTGCTTCCATCCCACATGCTTCTACCACCTTGTGCCACCTTAGTCTTTGGTAGGTGATTATTATCACCTCACCCCCGATGATGCACTCATTTTCTTAAGGTTCTTACATGAATTTTGAGGGATCTATTACAATAAGAACCTCTCTTCACGCACTCTATTGATTCATCTAGTGCATTCTATCAAATCATTTCCCAATGATGCACTCTTGCATTATATGGTTCATTCTTGACTGTTAAGGGGTCTTATCTAAATGAACCTCATCATTTATATGCTGGGGGCATCACTAATATTTCCCCCTATCTTCATCTTACTAACATATGCTTCATTACACTATAATGACTATATCATACTTTTACATGAAAATTGATCATTTCATCACAATTTCATGTGCACAATCATATTACAACATCATCTATTATCATCTACATTATATCATCATCACATTACGCATTACTCAACAACTATATATTATAAATAAATTCAACAAATATGACTAAAACTTAACACATCAAACATCATCCATAACAACAACAATCACATACATCATAACATTAATACAAAACGAATATAATCATCATATGCTAATAAATATCTATATATATATATATATATATATATATATATATATCAATCAAAGTTACAAAACATCTCATCATTGGGGGCAACTCCCCTACATCGAATACATCCATATGACTCATATCTCATCATCGTTGTCACTATCTAGTACTACAAGTGCTCTAGAACTAGAAGCCTCACCACTAACTTAGCACCACTAATCGAAACCGCTATACCTCTTCACTTGCCTACGTAATAATAGTGTATTCTCCATAGAGTTCTATGCAAAATGACTCTATAATGCAAGGAATTGTGCAAACACATCATGCACTAAAGGACCTCCACCCAATTCCTATCTAACTCATTATTTCTCCTTATCTATCTCATCCCTCTAACTCAAAGTATGGTACACGTCATTTTTGCTATGCCTACTAGAGCTTAAAAATGGGCATGCTCACCTGCAATATCATCTACACACTCTAACATCCATCTATCTCTAAACAAGTATGTTGGTTGGCACATTTTGCGTTAATGTGTAGATGGATGTGTCCACTATCAAGCTCCAATACGTGTCACCTATAACCAATAGCATAACACATTAGACAACCATAACCATCACATAAGCAAGTAACCAATCATACAACATAGCTATATAGATACTCATGCTGTTGTTGTCATCGCTTCTATGTTGTCTGGGGCATGTGCTTGCCCTCCACTCCCCCTCCTTTTGGTAATACCGCTGCATCCAAAAACAATGAAAACAAAAAAATCCATCGATGTATTTTCCACCAAGCATGATATGCCTCCGTACACCCCATGTCATCTATGTCTATTGTCTCTATCATCACATCAACCTCGGTTGGCCCGGGAGGTAATAGATGCTCTCTTATGGGCCTTGGTATAGCTTCACCATCCTTGGTACTCTAACACCCCTAACCCATACATATGGCTCTAGGGGCACATCATGGGCCATACCAAACTGTCGAGATACCCACTCCACCTTAAATAACTCGGTCACACCTAGGAATTGATCCTCCAACCACATAGTCCTCTGTATGCATTGTAACTCTATTGCATCCTCTAGCCATCCTCCATAATCTTGATATGGCCTCCATATCACTACCTCACGGCCCCGTCGATCTATCAAAACTCTATAAGTATCGTATCCATCTTCTCCCATGCACACCAATCCATCTCTTAGAAAAAAAAATTGGTCAAGCTCACTCCACTCACGGACCACCAATGTGGCCTCAATATTGATATATGCTCGTAGGCCCATACATGTAATAAAGTATTTGTTCTGATCCCACCTCCATGATCCTCCTGTGTAAATATATAAATATATCTATACAGGTGGGCCAACACACATCTAGCCTAGGAATACCTAATACCCTCCTCCTCTATCCACTAGAAAATATCATGCATCTTATATAAGATTCTCACACCACCTCCCTCCACCACGATTGATGATGCAATAACCACGACTATAAATTTCTACAAACGTGGAACGTCTGATCTCAAATTAATGTCCAAGTTAATATGGGCCTCTGTAGGTACTCAAGTCCCTAAAAAATACCACCTAGTGGCCCTCATCTATCTCTCCATATTATCCAGATCCATGACGTGTACCCTCTCGCCAACAACCGATAATCGAAGAATGCAATATAGATCCTCCAATGTGACTTTTATCTCACCGGTAAGAGGTAGCCAAAATGTAAAAGTGTGTCCCGCACACCATCTCTCAAGCAACGCTCTCAACATGGGCATATTATGGGGCACATCCCCCAACCTCACTATGTGTTGTAACCTAGTACATTCCATAACCTCCTAATCATCATCTGATAAACCCAACCGAGAAAATTAATCAAATGGTGACCACCATGAAACTACCTCAAATGGATATCCCTCTCCGTAACACCAAACAAACAACAAATAATGCGTTATAGGACTATACATATGCAAACATCACCGCTTACGACATCACTACAAATCAAATTTCATGTTTACATCACTTAGAACAAAAATATGACTTTCTAGAATTGGGCACCTAGAGGCAAGATTGGGGCACCCAGAGTAGGATGTTAGTGCCTAGATCTAGATGCTCTTATCCCAAAGGCCACTAACACCTTCACCACTCTAGTCTAGGTCCCACATGCCAATAAAAACAAAAATAATTTTTTTGTAAAAATTTCGCCAAAACCAACTACTACACATGCATTTTTTGAAAAATAATCACACTTACCAAGTCCTCCATTGTACACGATGCCCTAATGGTTACTACCATTGCAATTCAGCTAGGTCACAATCTCTGTCACTTTTGGCATCCTTACACACTCGAAGTCACTCTCACACTCACATAAAAGAAAAATGAGTTGACTAATCACTTTCTCAATTTACTATTTATAGCCACTTTTCATCATTCACTCTACTATGATAATACTTTATATTCACTACTCAAATAATACACATCGCATGATTTTTCTAATATCTCCTAGGTACTATTATGTATGTCAAGTCATTGGTGTTGAAATTTGAACAAGAAAACCCTATATAAACACAACATACATACTACCTTATGGGTGTACTATTACTATCAAGGGTTAGCTATCTACATAGAGCAAGGGCTGTGGTTGGGCACTATTATACATCACACACTGCATAAGAATGGGAGTATTCATTCTATTCCATCCACCATTTTACATTTTATCTAGTTACTACCGATATCTCTACATCATTGGTGCTAGGGAAACGTAGGCAAATTATTACACACACAAACAAATAAAACTACATTGGGTTTAAGATTTAGAGCAATAGTCAATCATAATTCCATCCATTTGGCAGTTGAGGATGGTTAGAACCCTTTGTTTGTATCTTTATTTTTTCAAGGTTTGATGTTTTTGTGTGTAGTTCAGAGGTGATTCTTCATTACAGGTTTGTGGCGACATCAGCGAAACAAGTACGACATTCACTGACCAAAGGGGAAGTATTGCAAATACCTAACGACCCTATCATGATCATATTCGAGTTGTTTCATATACTAGGGCATCATATTTCAAATCACTTTGTGCCCACAAGTGCCCCTATCTCTCTCCAAGTGTCCCATCCCGGTCGAGATCGCCTCTACTACTATTTTTGAAGATCGTTGTGACACTCCAATCCACCATTTCATCACTCTATTTAGTCCTGGATCACTACGAGGTAGGTTTAATTCACGTAAGTACCTTCCCCTCTCATTTTATTTCATTTTAAATTACTAAAGAAATTATTTATCATTTACATGTCATTTATGTATCACTTATAATAGCTATACATTTCTAATTTTAATAAAATACTCAGATTTTATAGAATCAAAAGGTGTTGATGGATTCTAGAAATTATTCATATGGTAGTTGATTTTAGGGAGGGAGCTTCGTGAGTTGGTTGGAAATGGCTTGCCCCTTGATAAATTTTTGTGATATGAATTCTAGATCACACTACGATCATGAGCATGAGCCAACGAGTGATATGATAATTGTGGTATAGTTTAAAATGCATAGCTTTGAGAGGGTTGAAACCGGTGAAAACATAAGTTTTATTATTAAGTAAATAGTGGTGAAGTTTGGAAGTCACGAATTACAAGGCACAACACAAATTTTTCTACTTTTTTATAACAAGCTTCATAGTCATGAAGTGTGTGGCTTATGTAGTAGAAATTTTTTTCTCTACCCCGCTCATCTCGATGAGAAAGCATAGACCGAGGACATGATCAATAGTGGATATGTATAGGTAAACCAGATCCCCCTCACATGGAGGTGTGAGCATAGGTGATGATAGAATGTATTGTTTGAGATCATCAAATGCATTTTGATTGTTGTGATCCCTTTTGAAATAGACATCCTTATGAAGGAGATGGTGAACGAGTTAACAAAGTGATATGAAATCTAGGAAATGAAATGCGGACTGATTGGAGTCTACCTTAGAGGCTATGAAGTTGTTTGAGGTTTGAAGGAGTAATTTAGATGATGGCTTTGATTATGGAGGGGTTTACTTCAATACCCTTGATAGAAATGACAAACCCTAAAATACTTCCTATGAGGACATGAATACACATTTAGCGGGATTAAGGTGGAAGAAGAATTATATGAGATGAGAAAAAATGATTTCAAATATGGTGAGGTGATCTCCACATTGTTTATATTTTCCAAAGAGGTCGTCAATGAATTCTTCGACATTTTTATGAATGAGATCCGTAGACAAAAAATCACACACTTTGAGTCATTATTTAGTCCCGAGATCATACTACTATTCATATGGTTGTTAAGTGAAAAGAGTAATAATTAACCCATGTCTTTGGCCATTTTTACATTGCTCTCTATCATTATTTTTGATCTTACACCCATACTTTCCCATTTTGTACTTTCATTCCGTGTTTTCCCTATTTATGACTAGGGCACACAACCAAAACCGGGGCACCCTAAGCATCGTGATCCCCTCCAGGCTCCTTGATCCTCTTTGTACTTTCCTTGCACTTTTTGTGAACCTTCTATCCATTTTAGCTTCTTATATTATTGGTGGTCAGCATTTTCGGGGTTAATTATGAAATTAATGTAAGAGAACCATATAAATATAAAGTTATATGACAATAATGAGGGACTAAGCACTAAGAACTAGCTATCACCACATAAGGTTTCATCCATTAAAGGCATCTAAAGCTACATTTTCATCCATATAGCTCCATCAAAAGGAACATAAGGTTGGTTCATCTGCATCACACTTCATAGGAGGGGATTTTATTTTTTCCATGCACACATTTACTACATTCTACATCTAGTTATTGGCTCGCGACTTCACAAAGTGTTACCGCACAAGAGCACCTAGGGCATAATTACGCACACACACCTATAACTACATTGGGTGAGATGTAGTGCAACAATCGATGATAAGTCCATCAATTTAGTAGATAAGGACATATCGACCCATTCATATGCATCTTTATTTTAATAGGTTTTGATTCTTTGTCTAGAGTTTTGCAAGTGATTCTTCCATTGCAGGTTTACTAGTGCTTCAAGTAATCACACAACAACATTCACGTGATAGGTATCGAACATAGGAAAACATCTAGTGACACTCTAGAGGAGGTTTCCTAGCCATTTCTATAGACCAAGGTGCCTAGATCTCAGATAAGGGTGCCCACAGACACCCCTATCCCTCTCAGGTGTCCCGAGACTATCCAAACATCTTCAGGTCTACACTTTCTCAGTGTGCTTGTGAGATGGTTTCATCCTTCTATTCACTTGGTATAAAATGTGACACGGTCTCGCGACATCGTGAATCAACTAAGGTTTTATCAACCCTATTTGCACATTAGGATTTTACATTTTATTACTTAGATTGCTTGGGTATTATTCCAATATTTTATTACTTCATTTATGTCATTTATTTTAATTTTCCTATAGGATTAGAATACACTACAATAAAATCTATTTTAGATGATAATTTTTGTGAACTCGATGTATCAAACCCTTCCTTTTGAATATGTCTTCTCCTTATCAAGTCATGGCTCAATCATCTTATCCTTCTTTCACACCAACTAAAGTATTTGTTATAGTCACTACTTGTTATTCATTACATGCAAGTGCGTACTCAAAATCTTCCATTCATCAATATAGTAATAAGTTATGTGCACACTAGTTTGTTTTTTTCAGTGTGGCCTTAAGTGTCTTATGACACCATGAGTGATGTCCCATGTTTGCGACCCACTTTATGTGACTTACATCGTCCTCTTTGATGTTTACATTATCTACTTATGTTCTAGCTTACACATTATCTTTTTGGCTTAGAATTTTTTATACATGCATGTTCGTATTTAACACTTGTTGTTTATTTACCTTGTTTATTTATACCTTGGTTTCTACCAAGCACATCCCCTCCCCGTAGGGAATTGTTCAAGATATCCATGTTCGGTCCTCATTTGGGCCGCATTCTCCTATCTCGTGACATTGCATGCACCCCCATATAGGGGGCATCATTTGGGTTTATGCATAGAAACAATTCAATTCAGTTTTTCATTTTTTTCCTTGACATAGTGGGTTATACATCGAGTGGGTTTAGACCAGTCTATAAACTTCGTGACATAGCAATTTTTATAGGACAGGGTGTCCTTAGCACATTCATGAGTAGTTAAAGGATAGAAGATAAACCAGACCTTCCTCTCTACACTTTCATGACATCGGATTGCCCAAAAACAAGACAAGCAGTACAAATATCTCTTCACTCTTGAAAAGTAGTTACAAGTTAGAGGATAAATAAAACTTTTCTCCCTACACTTTTTTAGCTAGTGGTGTGAGATTGCCCAAAAATATTGCACAACATCGACAGGATCCTTTCTACACTCTTTTTCTCATCACAAATCAGGTGTACATGTTCCTTTTTCATTTTTGTACTTTTTTACATGTGTTTTTACACATCACACATGTACATGCATTTTTACAAATCACACATATACATGCATATTTGACTACTTGATCATCTTATCTTTGGCAGTTCTGTCCATATGGGAAGCAAGAAGTCAACAACAACACACACATGGCGGGTACATCACACACATGATACTAACTATGTAGGTACACTACACACATTAGGATCTACACACACGTTTTCACCCTAGGTTCACTCTCATCACTTATTTTCACTTTTGCATCTTTAGTCTCCATGCTCCATGTTTTTATCACACCACACTTTGTCTAGTCCTTCGGCACACACTCTACATGGATATTAGGTACACATCTCTATCTACTTTATGTTACCAAGCTTTAGGCTCACCAACATAAAGTGGGGGAGAATGTAGACACAAAATCACACACATTGAGTCATTATTTAGTCTCAGTCTAATACTACGATTCATATGGTTCTTATGTGAAAAGAGTAATAATCTACCCATGTCTTTGGCCATTTTTGTATTGATCCCTATTATTATTTTCGATCTCACCCCGTACTTTCCCGGTTTGTATTTTCATATAGTGTTTTCCCTATTTCTAACTAGGGCGTCTAGCCAGGATCAGGGCACCCTAGGCACTTTGGGTGCCTTGATCCTCTTTGTACTTTCCTTTCACTTTTTGTAAACTTTCTAGCAATTTGAGATTTTTATATTTTTTTTGGTCGACCTTTTCGGGGTTGATTACAAAATTAAAGCAAGATAACCATATAAATATAAAGTTATGTGACCATAATGAGGGACCAAGAACTAAGCACTAACTATCACCACATAAGGATACATCCATTAAAGGCATCTAAAGCTACATTTACATCCATCTAGCTCCATCTCAAGGCACACAAGGATGGTTCATCTACATAAAACTTCATAGAGGGTACTCTATTGTTTCCATGCATACCTTTACAACATTCTACATCTAGTTATTGGCTCACTACTTCACAAAGTGCGACTGGAACAAGTTCACCTAGGGAACAATTACACACACACACATCTAGAATTGCGTTGGGTTTGAGATGTAGTGTAGCACTTAGTGATAATTCCATCAATTTTGTAGCTAAGGAAAGTCCAACCTCTTCATATGCATCTTTATTTTTTTAGGGTTTTGATGCTTTATCTGGGGTTTTGTAGGTGATTCTTCCATTGGAGTTTTACCATTACTTCGGTGATCACATGACAAGGAGCGAACACGGTGAACATCCAACGACACTCTAGAGGAGGTTTCTAGCCATTTCTATAGACCGGGAGCACCCATGGGTGCCCCTATCCTTGTTTAGGCATCCCAATCTATCCAGACATTCCAAATCTACACTTTCTCGGGCACATATGGGATGACTTCCTCCTCTTGTTCACCTAGTCTAAAGCTGCAACATAGTCCAGTGATATCGTAAATCGAGATAAGGCTTTATCAACCCTCTTTACACATTAGGGTTTTAAATTTTATTGCTTATATTTTGTGGGTACTATTTCATTATTTTATTACTTCATTTATTTCAGTTATTTTACTACTCTTATAGCATTAGATTACACTAGAATAAAATCTATTTTAGTTAATCAAGATCATGGAAGATATATTTCATATCAGGTTGATAGGTGGCCCCCAAATTTTTGAGTCTGAAGGGCATGATACAAAAGAGTGCAGAAAGTCCCCTAAGGAGTAATGAATGACATTATATGTTGATCGTCGATTCATAATGAGGATTTTAATTTATCCAGAGAAGCCATCCATAAGAGATAACATTTCATGGCTAATGGTGAGATAAAAAAATGTGATTAATGTTTAGGAGAGGGAAGTCGTCTTTGGGGTAGGTGAGATTGAGATCTCAGAAATCTATGTAGATGTGTAATTTTCCAGAGGATTTGGTTATAGGCACGATAATAGACACCCAGGCACATAGTCAATGGGTAATATGAATTTAGCATAAATAAGACGTTATAATTCTTCTTTGATGAGGAGGGATATGTGAGGGATCATCCTATGTAGTTAGTATTTAACAAGTTTATCATTAGAGATTTTGATGATGTTGTGAACAACAATGTTAGGGTCAATACGGAATGTCACTATATGACCATGGGAAGGCCTAAATATGTTTTGAAAGGAAAGCACTAAATTCCTTCAATTCCTATGAATCTAAGGATTGGCCAACCTCAACGACGTGAGAGTTTTATGACATACCTATGTTAAAATCGATAGTGGACTCATTAAGGAGTGTCAATGTGTCTCGGTGCTAGAGTATTTTAAAGATAAAGATCATCTTCCCCATATAGGTTAATATATATTGATCATCATAGCATTGAATAATATCGATGGTAGGGTAATCTTCATCTACCATTTCAAGTAATAGAAGTGGAATTGTCTCAGTGTCTTCATTATTCTAATAAGTGGTCCTAAGGAATCACGCTGACTAAAAAAAGTTATATAGGATAGAAATTGTGTACTCGGTGTTAAAAGTGTGGTCAAGAAGAGGTGGAGAAGATTTTTTTGGTTCAGTCATGGATCCAGAGGCAGTGATTATGGAGGAATCGAGAGGAAGGTTTTTCAAAACATAATCCATATTTCTCACAGTCTTGTGGGACTGATCAAATAATAAGTCATGTACTCATTATTCATAATGCCCTAATCTGAAACCTTTCTTAGAAAAACAATGGAGATACATCTCGTGCAAAGGACTCGGTTGTATAAGAAGGAGAAATATGATGTGAGAGGTTTCACATGATGTTGATTATTGTGATGTGGGGAAGGAAGATCAATCCCTCTATAGAAAAAAATTATTTTTAATATAAGGATAGATGAAGGAGATGATATCTCCCATGTTGGGTTCATAAATCAGTTGTTTATCAAGCCTTTTGTATGTGTTTGGTATAAGAAATGAATTAAGGGCCAAGAGATGATATTCCCACAACAAAATCTATTTCATGACACCTTCAAAGGAAGTTTCATTTGGAAACTTGGATGTGGAGACAAAGGAACTAGTAGGCTTGATCAGAGGATCATGGGTTCATTTTTTATATGAGCACATCTTTTGGTTAGTAATTCATATGGAACTCTTTAAAGGGATTCGGGTCAGATGGACCAGTGAAGGTCTTGCCTTCATGTTCGTATTTCAGACAATGATGTAAGGTGGATGGGATATAACACATCATGTGTATCTAAGGTATTCCTAGTAGTATATCATATCGAAACTCTCATTTTATAAGATATAATAGTTCGTGAATACTGAGTTGACACCTACTTTAATAGGTAGAATAATTTTGCCTAATGTAGGGGCACCAATGTTTTTAAAGGCTCGGCAAAGATCGTAAAGCAAGTGAGTGACGATAAGATTGGGTTACTGAATTTGGTTGAAAGCATGTGATGATATGATATTGATGTTAGTGTCATTATCGATCATAACTTTGTTAATGATAGTATCATTGATTTGGATCGTGACAAAAAGTGGGAGATTATGATCTTCGGGTTGTAAATATGGGACCTATGTATCATCAAAAGTGATAACGGTGGACATTTTAAGAGCTACGACCAGGTTTTAAAATGGTTGATGGTATTTTTATAGTATTGATATGGATTGAAGTGCTTCAATCATCTATTTTCGATGTTGTGGTGAGGTTCGGCAGGAGTTTGTAACAAGACATTTTCATGGGATCTTGATGGAGATACTTAACGATGGTGTTTTGTACATATGAGGTGGACTGATTTTATGGAGTGAAAAGAATGGATACCTTTTCCTTAGAAGGTTTTAAAGGACTAGGTGATTTGGGTGTAAGATATATAGAGAACTTAGGCTTATTTTGATTTGAAGCTTTAGGGTATTTTTATGCGGGCTCTAGTTGTTATACGAATAACATCGATCCGATAGAGTGGGGTCTTATTAGAAGAGGCCTCACTTTTTTGGATATGGGTGTGATGTTGGACGATGGTTTAGAGAGTGTGGATTTATGATGGGTTTATTTGATTTATTTGGATATTTTATACGTGCATGCAAAAGCCTTTTTGGTGAGACTCTGGATACATCGTGAAGGGATTTGTAATCCCTGAGAGTGTCCTAAAGTATGTTGATACTTAGAATTCTTTGAAGTTCTACCAATATTGTTTCCACCCTTGAGGGCTAGATGATTTGAGAAGAGGTAATTCTATAATGGATAGTTCGCATGAGCATTTCAAGGGTTCTCACATATTTTCTTATCGAATTTGATGTTGAATGAGTCTATGTTTCATCCGACGGATTGGGAAGTGGGGTGGATGAGGTAGTTTTTGTAAGACCCATTTAGGTGCAACTCAATGGATGACCTTAGATTATATGACAAGTAATTGTAAATTTAGATAAAGGATGAGGCCCTAGGATGGAAGGAAAGGGAATTGTATATTGTGATGAGGTGATTTGACTAATTTATAATGTAATTTTTTTTTCTAGATGGGTGATTTGTGTGGTGCGTATTAGATTTGTGAATATTTTGCAAGTGATGTTGGATGATTTGGTCATCAAAAGAGATCTTAATAATTTTTGACGATGGGTTTCTTTTCAAATATCTACAAGGAGGTCACGCATGAGTTAGAAGTAGATGTGGTAGATGTTTAAGGGTCTCGTGGTCTTGTGTGTAAAAACTAGGGAGTTGGGAGACTTAATTTGGTGTTTTTGTAGCATAAGAAGTAGCCATTGAGACCCGGGGTGAGAGGTTTTCGATAGTATTGATGGTATGATGAGATTGGATGACATTTGATTGGGGTTGACTAGTGGATGGGGTGTGATTAGGAAAGGGTTGTTTAAAGACCTCCAAATTTTGATTTGGAGGTGCATTTGGAATATTGAGTTGTAAGTCACCTTTTTCAATAAGATCTTGGAGGACATTTCTAAACAAATGACACATTTTGATGTCATGGCCTTGGGACCTGGATGGCATTTGTAATATTAATTTTCTCGATACCACGAGAGTTTTGGAACATATGTGTCGATGGGGTAAATAGGAGGGAGTGCGATCATACATACGGCTAGGAAATTTTCAAGACCGCACTATAGGATTCCCCAATGGATGTATAGTTACGTTGAGGGTGGGTGTGTTCAAGATCCAAACAAACTTTATACATAGATTTCATGATGACCACGTTAGCCAATCCTTTATATTTGTCATTCTTTGGAAGAAGGTTTAAATAAGGAATCGGGATTGGGTTTCTTCTATCTAAGTTTGAATTTACCATCCGTTAGGGCACAAAGTTCTAATTTGCATGCCATGGTAAATGATTCTTATAATTTGTGAAAATATTAGATCTAAATCATAGATGATATATGTGTATGGTGGAAAAAAATGTGTCTAGACAACATGCACTCTTATCATCCGTTTAAGCGAGGTATTAAGGAAATGATTAAGAGACACACAAATATTGGTACATAATGGATAGAATTAAAAAGGGTTATAGGGATCGCTAAGATAACATACCCAAAGGGAAGTAACCCTTACACTAGGATAACTAAGGGTTTCGAGGCCTAAGATCGAGAAAGAGGAAGGAACCCTATTGGGGTATCAACACTATGGGGGTGATTAAGAAAAAAATAAACATGCAAGATCTATGCTAACCAAAGTAAACATGCAACATAAGATAAATATTTGAATAAAAATATGCTAAAATAACATGTGCATAAGATACTAGATTAACATGTGCATAAGAAAAGAGATAGGAGACTACTCTATGCAAAATGAAAAGTCAAATTAGAACACTTACCTATTGTAATACACCAAGAGAGAATATATTTTGGGTAGAGAACATAAAACAATCCTATCCTAACTCACTATAGGTGACCCAAGAGTGCAAGCAAACCAATCCAATAAGAAGAATATCCAATCCAAGAGTTAAGGTGTAAGAAATCTAAGAGATGAGCGAGTAGATGTAAGTTGATGCAAAAGAGTAGAGAAAATGGTGAGTTCCTATATATCTCTATGTTGTGTGTTCTTATGTGATATTTTCTTTTTGGTATTTATATTGATGAAATAACCCATGGGTGATGTCATCGGCGAGGGAAGGGAAATGAAAAGTGGTGTGTGCAATGTGTCGTGAAGAATGAAGGTAATGCAAGAAAAAAGTAATGTGTTCATGTGCAAGTAAGGTGTCAAAGTGTGTACAGAAAGTAAAAATAAGAGAAAAAGAGGTGCATAAATAGGACCAAAAGCTATTATCTCTCTATGTATTGTCCCTAACCCAATGGTTACATGAATAACCATACCCCTATCCTAGAATGAGCCCCTTAAGGAACCCGTTCCTAGAAATAGATGCATTAGCGACCTTTAACCTGGAAGAGAAATTGTTAGTAACATGTATGAAATAATAAAGCATTAAAAATAAGGTGCATGTAATATGTTTAGCAAATAATTGAGAAAATAACTTGATCGGTTGAGTTTGTGGGAGTGAGAAGGATAATTGATTGATGATGCCACACCGGTGAGAGACAAAGTAGATAACATATACGTATTTGAATTGTTTGATAGCGTAAAGGTTTGTAATGGAGATTTTATGAGCGATGTTGATGGAGAAATGTTCTAAGAAAAGTTGTGCAAGTTGTGCGAAGGAAAAAAGTGAATATTGTGAGATATGATTATATCAATCTAACACAGTCATGCTAAGGACATAGGAAACGTCTTCAACATGAGATCTTGATCATGTGTGATAAGATAACATGCATGGTGGAAGGCTCGGATGTGTTGTTGAGGGTCTTCCTTACTATAGAATTTAAGGAACTTCAAAATTTCCTAGTGTGGAGGGTAGGATTTGTATAGTATGGAGGGATGAATAGGTTCATTATGGATTTTTTCATATGATAGGGTGTTTTTAGGACCCATAGAAGAAACCTCGATACTAGAGATCATATTCATCAATGCTTGTAAGGGATCATTTTGTGATGATTGTTGTTGGGATGAATCATGATGAGACGGGTTTATTATGGACATGTGGGTTTAGTTGTTGATATAACCGATAGGGTAAAGGGATGTTATGCTGGAGGGGACTACTCATGGGAATGTTATGGATAGGTTATGAACTGAAAGTTTTTTATGGTTGAATTTACTAATATGGATAAGGATGGACGTGTTGATCGTGGGGTTGAGACGATTGAGGTAACATCTTGGGATGTGATGAAGTATAAATGAGGGGTTGAGATGATTTTGGGATGTATTGAGATGGGATAGAGGTGTTGATGAGTGGTTTGGATGGTTGAGGTATATAGAGAATGGAATTGGGAGATAGGGACAATTGGTACATGTTGTAAATAAGGGTGAGTGTTAGTGATAGAAATTGTATTAATGAGGGGTATTAATGTTGGGATGGACACAAAAACAATATGAATATAGGACATGGGTTGTTATGAAAGGGTGGGTTGAGACACATGAAGTGGGATGGCTATCAAGCTTACAGGGGTATTTGGGAAGCACTAGAGGTTATGGGACTAGAGGTGGAAGAAGATGTGTTAGTGTTGTTTTGTAAATATGAAGAAACCTGATGAAGGATCCAATGATGAAGATGGTTGTTGAATGATTGTGTCTTGTGATGAGAAAACATTAAGGTCAAAATTGATGATTGGGAACCGAGGTGGTGGGACTCGATGTTTCGACCCACCGCAGTGGAATAGAGATGGAGTGTTGGATGACCGGCTCATGATTAGGATCAATAAGTAATGAAGTTTCAAAGGTGAATGTAGATATAGGAGGACATTGTACAAGTGTGGGTTGTTGGAGGAATACACCTTGAGAAGCAAGATAAACATTAAGAGCCATAGGGTTTGAATCCAGAATTTATGTGAAGACCAGAGCACTACTATTAAAAAGTGAGGATTGGATGGATCTGGGATTACTAATGTGCCTGATTGACTGCTAGGAGAATGAGGAGGTTCATGATTGGCTCATCGAAGGTGATTGAAATTGGTCCATTATGCCTAGAATCTCATGAAGGTGAGTTTGTATATTATCTAGGGACTCTTGGAGATGATCAACCATATTTCCAAAGTCTTGTAATCAGGATTGTTGTCTAGTTATAAAAATGAACTAAAAAAAATCACTAAAGAAAAATTCAAAGCTATATAGCTGACTAAAATAACACAAATAAGTCACACAAGATAATTTATTATTTATCTTGATTAAATTAGAAAAAGTGTAAACTGTGAAAAATGGCTAAACATGGTACTAAGAAATGGCAATCTAAGGCTGATTTCGGGTAATGTCAAAGTATGGAGTCCTTGATATACCCGAAGGCATGTGAGGCCCAAATCTATGTTGGTATTGGTACAAGGTATGGTATTGGGACTGCCCCTCACTTCACGGCCCCACAGCGATAAGGGTGTCAAGTGTTAAGTTGATATACCGCCCACTGATTTTTATACTCGGCCGAACACCGAGTCGTCTTATCTCTTGGTGGTGAAATCCAAGTAGGTCCATTTGGGAAGGAGTGTTTAGATGCAAGTTAAGCTTGTTGTGGTTTAGTCATGTGTGAAGGGATTTATGTGAATGTAATTCCTTAAACCCCTAATTAAGCTATGTGATCAGCAGATATGAGTGTTCGTTTTAAGATCCAAAGGAAATGTTTTAATTTGATGAAAACAAACACATAAAATTAAGTACTAAAATATTACATGATGAAAGAAAAGAGTGTACCTGTAATCACTTTTCCTTTTTAATTTTTTTGAGTTTTAAGTTTAAAGAAAAAGCAACAACGATGTGCTCCAAGTTGAAAGGTTAGATGAAGTAGAAAATAAAAGAAATGGAAACTAAAAAGAAAAATATAAATGAAAAGGGGACTTGGGTCCCACCGGGTGTGCTAGGATGTTTAAGGTATTTTTCGGTTAGTGCTATAAAATGCATAAAATACTAAAAACTCAAATAAATAGGGTTTACCAATAGTTCAACCTGACAATCGCAATGTCGGGATGATGGAATGTGCAAGAAATGTGAAGATTCCTCTTTTTGCCAAGTGAGAGAACATGTATACAAAGACAACTAAACTAAAGGATATTAGATAAATATGATAACAAGTTTCTCGGCAAAAGTTGATCCTAGGAATCAAAAGGGATTTTCTTTAAGGGTGTTAACTTGTTTGATACAATTAAGTTATTTTGATAATGATAAGATAGATAATAACAACAAATGGTTCAGAACTCAAGAGGGGTAGTAAGACCCTATCTAGTTTCGTAAGTGGTCCAGATAGGCGGTGGCAAGCTCAAGTATTTAAAGTATTCATACCATAACTCTTGCATAACTTCTCACTCTTCTTGGAGGATCTTGATCTAATCCTTGATGTCCTCAATGTTTGGTGTGAATGTGATGGCACACAAGCTAAGTTTGTGGAGGATATCAAATTGTTCTCACACGAATGGTTTTTATACAATTGGAAGATCGTATATATTGGTGATAGGATGTGACAGACCTAAAATGATCATCTACAAAGGATCCGTCTTTGCAACCAACTTGTTACACCCAAAATCAAATAGTTGTAAATGTAATAATGTTAGAAATGATAAGAAAACATCGGGATTGATGATAATTAGATACAAGATGCCTCTTTTGATAAGAATAATTGATAAAATAGATAATAGTAAATTCCAGAGATAGGGAGTAATACTAGAATTGATTAGGAGGAGTCTAGAAGTTGTGTACTCGAAAAATAGACGCGGTGTATGTTTGCAAGGATAATGACAAAACAAAGGGCTATGGATGTCGATCGACGACGATCGGGTATAAAATGTTTTCTTTGACAAAGGTTAGATAAAACATGTCGTGATTAATGACAGACATATTTTACAATGAAGAGGTTAAATATGGGGAATCTAGGAACACTTTAAGATTCCAAAAATCATAGTTACTAGGTTCGGCTAGATTTGAATGAAATCTGGTTCGAATCACATTTTTCGAAGCGATCGGATAAATCCAGTTTGATTTGGTAACTTTTTACATAAAAACCAAAAAAAACCCTAAACCTAAACGCGTTAACCCTAGACGCGTTAAAATGCTATAAAGCCCCTGCAAATCGGTTGTTAAAATACAAAGTGCTTCTACATTCGTCGTTTAAGGTAATATTCAATGGCAGATGCTCTCATCAAGATTGCGAGATAGCAAAACAAAGTGAACATCATTGAGCATTAGCTTTATGTATTGTGAGAGGTCCGGACGGCGGCGATGGCGGTGAAGGTCTAACCAAGCGGCAAAGAAGGTGGTGGCGGACCTCGTAGCGGTGGTGGCGGAGATCGTGAGAGGTCTGACCAATGGTGGGTGGTGACAGTGGAGGTTTGAGCAAAGCGGAGTGGAGCAAAGAACAGGAGGAGCTCGTAGCGGCGGCGCTGCAGGAGGAGCTCAAGCAGTGGCGGCGGAAAAATATAGGTATGTCTAAATATTTGTTTTCATTTGATTATAGGTTTTATTTATTTTATAACTTTATAAGATTATTTACGTATTGTTTGTTTGTTTTAACTTTTTAGGTTTTTAATATAGTTTGTTTAATAAATACTATATTATTAATATAGTTTTTAATATAGTTTGTTTTTAATATATGTATTATAAATTTATAACTTTATATTTACGTATTGTTTGTTTTTACTTTATAATAATATAACTTTATTTATGTATTATAACTTTATAACCTTTTAGTTTTTTAATATAATTTGTAATATTGTTATATAGTTTATAATGTTATTATATTATTTATGTATTTTTAAATTTATTTTGATTATTTATAATATTATTATTATTATATTTTATTAGTAATTTTGTATTTATTATTTTTAAATTTATTTATTTTTTATTATTTTAAAATAAATTTATTAATTTATGTATGTATTATTTTTAAATTATAGTCGCAGTTTTAAATTTATTTATTATTTACAAAATAAATTAATTAATTAACTAAAATAAATATTACATACATAATACTATAATTTATAAATAATATTATAATTAATTTATCGAATACTATTTATTTATATTATTATATGTATTAGTTATTTATGTATGTATTATTTTTAATTTAAATTATTAGTAATTAGTTTGTTTATTTATTTTATTTTATTAAAAATAAATTAATCTATAATTAAAAATAAGTTAATGTATAATTTAATTTTATTAATTATTTATTTCAAGTAAATAAATTAGTTTTATAGTTTTTTAATTAGTGTTTTAGTTTTATTTATTTCAAGAATTAATATATTATTACTAGTTATTGATTTAGATACTTTTTAATCTTTATGTTTTATAATTTTTAATATTTTTATTATATTACGTGAATAATATTTTTCAAATAAATAATAAATTATGCCATTTAATTTTTTCACAATTTATTATTTCATTTTTAATAGTTAAATTTTAAATACTAATTATGATGATCTCTTACATTTGTCGTCAATAAAATTTATATGTATTGAAATTGTTTATCATTTTTTTGTAGGAAGGTGAATTCATCAACAACACCATGACAAGTAATCAATTGGAGATGAAATACATTGTCCTGCGAGACCATGAAAATAATCTCAGAAATATGAGATGCACTCTATGTAATTCAAATATCACAGGAACCATAACAAGGGTTCGTAATCATTATATTGGGGGTAAAGATGTGAAGACTTGCCCAGTTACAAAAGAGGGAGGGAAGTATGTTGAATTCGTTAATCGAATTCGAAGCAAATATGAATTGAAGACACTTGCAACATCAGCAACAACTTCAAAAAAAGCCAAAATCCAAAGCAAGTATGTCACAGATTGGCTCTTTTAGTAGCTCAACTCCTTCATCAACATTTTCCCAAGGAAGTAAAAGTGCACAAGGGATGTCTCAGGGTTCATTGAAATCATTGTGGAAGCCACAAGAAAAGCATGATGTTGACAAATTGGTGGCTTGATTTTTTTATGCAAATGCCATCCCTTTCAATGTTGTTGAAATCCCCATACAAAAGCCATGGTAGAGGGGATTGCGAGTTTTGGGAAAGGTTATACAATGCCATCTTTTGAAATCCTTAGAACTACTCTGCTGGAAGAGGAGGTGTCATCAATATCTAGCGAACTAGATAATATGAAAAAGAATTGGAGAAAATCAGGGTGCACTGTAGTAAGTGATGGGTGGTCTGATACAAAACGAAGGCCCCTCCTAAACATTCTGACACAATGTCCAAAAGGTGTTATGTTTATCAAATCAATTGATACAAGCAAGGAGGTAAAGACTGCAGATTTCATTTTCAAATGCATTGAATCTGCCATTCTAGAGATTGGAGAAGAATATGTAGTACAGGTTATTACAGATAATGCAGCAAATTGTAAAGCAAAGCAGGTGAACTTCTTATGGCTAGGTTTCCTCATCTGTTTTGGACCCCATGTGCAACTCATGTTTTAGATCTTTTGCTTGAAGATCTAGCAAAGTTAGAGTGGGTAAATAATGTTGTTAGAGAAGGGAAACATATTTCCAAATTCATACTTAATCACCGCTTGACCTTGAGTTTGTATCGGTCATTTGCAAAGTGTGAACTTCTTTCCCCTGTTGAAACAAGATTTGCATCCAATTTTATCACTTTGCAGAGAGAGGTGGAGGAGAGGACAACTCGAGAAAAGTTGTGGTGAGTGAAGAATGGGCACAATCTAAGCTTTCTAAGGAAAGCCTTGCAAAAGATGTTGAGAGAATCATCTTAGGAAGTTCATTTTGGGAGAATGTTGAGAAGGCCTTAAAGGTGTTTGAGCCACTTGTCCAATCTGTTGAGATTGGTTGATGGCATGAAACCTTGCATTAGCTTTGTGTATGAGGGCATGGAACAAGCAAAGGAACAAATAAAAAAAGTACTTGCAGATGATTCTGAAGTTCAGCAAATATGGGACATTGTGGACATACGTTGGGACATGTTACATCATCCTATCCATGCAGTAGGGTGCTATTTAAATCCTAAGCTTATAGAGGTGGATCATGATGCAGATGAGGAGGTAAAGAACGGTGTATTGGAAACTATAAACAAGGTTGGTTCGTGATGATGATGAGAAGGCTAAGGTGAGAAGGAAACTCACTATATTCAAGAACCAAGAGGGCATGTTTTCTCGTAAGGAGGCACAAGAAGACATCCACTGCATGGATCCTCATTTATGGTGGCAGACTTATGGTTCTTCTACTTCAGAGCTTCAAAAGCTTGACATGTATATTCACAAACTGGTGTGCTGTTGTTTCACAACATGCGAAAGAAATTGGAGTACACATAATTTGATCCACATCTATCAAGAAAGAGGAATCATTAGGAGCTAAAAACATCTTAGATGATCTTGTGTTTGTCCAGAAGGACAATTTGCGTTTGCTTGAGAACAATTTTAAAAAGAAGATGGCGAGTCTCACTTTGGACCATCATCTTTAAAGAATTTCAAGAAATCATTGATTCTACAAAGTGATGATGAACATGGATTAGATGATGATGGTAGATTGCTTTAGTTTTGATTTTGAAGAAGGCTTTGATGTACAATAAGGTTTTGATATAAAATAATATAATGTTTGAAACATTTAATTTTTTTCATTTTTTGAGACTTAGGCTCAAAACCATGTCCTCTAAATTTAATTGAATTTCAAACTTTTGCATTTCTCAATTCTACAAACTTTAATTTTATGTTTTTTGATGTAATGATGATGGTAGAATGATATGTTTTGTATGATTTGTCTATATATAATAATATTCTAAGTGTGATCAATAATATAAATGAGAAAAAATATCAAAGAAGAAGAGACTATGTAAGATGATAGTGACGACAAACTGTAGACTATAACTAGTGTAACACAAGTTGACAAAATGACAAAAGAGGTGGTACTAACCTTGATAATTGTTTGAGGATGATAGAGCTCCCAAAAGAATCATTGATGATCTGAGAGATTCCTTATAGGTCTTGATAGTAGAGTGTTGATAATCCTAAGCATCGAGATGTTTTCACAAGTGCAACAACTCATTCTCACACACAATTTCCGACTAGTTGAGAAATGGAGACAGATGTTGGCTAAATAGAATCGACAATGACCGTAATGATCATTGAAGATTGTGGATCACCTTTGATTTGGTCCAAGAGGTTACAAACTAATAGGAAAAATATGGAAAATGGTTAAAACCACTTGCCATATGAGATGCTAGGTTGTTAGATGGATGGTGGGGGTTAAGGATTCGGGTTGTGAGAGGTTAGGGGTTAGTGGGTAGGATAAATAGGTTAGGTTGGTTTTTAGGTGGTTAAGGTAGGGTAAATGTGATTTACAATAATAAATGGAGTCTTATGACGGTAATTTATAAGTGTACTTAGGATAAAGAGAATAATGATGTTTGTAAAATAATGTACTTAATGTTTGTTGGGTCACCTAGGGTGAAAAAATGATGTCTACAATTGCATCTAAATCCCTAACACTAAGCGATACTTTTTTTGACACAACTTGCATTAGAAATTTAGTGGAAGTTTAGTGTTGTTTTTTGTGTTAGGTAATATTACATAAAAATTTAAATTTCAGTTGTGAAAAAAAAATTATGACAGTTTTGTGTCATTGTAGTTTGCATATATTTGTTTTTCTTTAAAGATATTTTTATGTTATTGGCATTAGGGAGTTAAATAACCTAGGTTATAACATCAAGGAGTTTAATATATTTTAGTTTTCAAGCATTTGTCTAGTTTTCCACTCTTCACGAGATCTCAAATTATTGGTTAGAGCATAAAAACTTGGGCTACACAAATTTACCAATGATTTCCATTGGTTTTAGAACTTTAATCAGGAAATGAGAGATAAAATCCTCAAATTCCACCTTTTCCAATTTGAGTGTGTTCCTTTTTCTATGAAACATCATTCAAAGAATTATTATAATATAAATATACCCCCTATAATATACATTTCAATGTATATGATGTATGAAATAGATTTCTTGTAATATAATTTTTTAATATGAGTGTATTGTCATTGGAATTGGATACTAGAGAAATTTTGATAGCAATACTTTAAAACATCAACTAAAACCATTAAAAATTAGTCAATACTTAGAAATCTATGAGTGTGACAAGTTGAGTTGGAATTCACATAATCCTCATAACTATAATTTCCTATACATGTTTCTCTCTAAATACCAACTCTTTAAATTTATCCTCCGTATATTTTTAGAGATTATTTTTCTTTATTTCACTCCCATATGCAAAAAAATAAAGTAAACCCAATAAACCAACAAATAATTGTTTATAAACATGTAAGAGAAATAAATGTTTATTTGAATGAATTGATTAAGTTGTGGGATATATTTTTGAATCTATAGGCTACCCTAATGCTAATCTTGACACATTTGAATCAACACTCCAAAAACAATTATGTCAACATTAATTCCAAAGTGTTTAATTTTCAATAATGGATTGGTGGGATTTTTAAAAGTACATGGGTTATGACACAAATTTGTGTCAACAATAATTCTAATACCAAGTAAAATATTTGATGTACTTGCATCATGGGTGTTATTATTGGCGGGTTCTAACAAAACGTGACACACTTTGCATCAATTTTGTGTCAATGGAAATTGACTCAAGAAGTGACTTAAATTTGTTTGAGAAATTGTGAAATGCCAAAAAGAGACAAAAATTGGCAAAAAAATCAAAATACACTAGTGTTGTAGTATTTAGAGACAAAATTTAAGTAAGAACGACCATTTTGGACAATAAAGTCATAATTTCTCTAGAAAGTTTGTTTTCACTAGTCTTAATAAGTAAAGGCCACAAACAATTGAATTTAGTGTTTAATTCCTCATTATGAGGATAGTTCTCTTGAATAAGAGATTAATTTTCTAGTCATCATGCTCACATCTTACTATATTTTCCTACAACTTTATTCAAGGTATCCCAAGCTATATAAAGATCCATGTCACCCCGAAAACAAAAATTCAATTTAGGGGATATTGACTCACCTATAGTACCTTTAGATTCATCGCAATTGTTTTTCAAAAATTTCCATTGGATAAGGTCAAGTGGTGTAAATTCTTCATTCATTTCAATGTAGTAAAGACCCTTTTTGAGGATCACATCAACAATATATGTTGAGGTCAAAAATGGGTTAGAATTTTTTGTATGTAATTTATTTTCCAAAAACATTTTTAAAAATACACATAGAAATGATCATATTGATGATAAAATCACAATGGTGCAGCTACCATATAGGAAAAAAGTTTTCCAAAATTGTTCCAAAAATAATTGTTAAACATTTGATTGTCTCAATGTGTGTTCACAATAGTGCGGCAGTTTTATCATGGGTGAAAAACAAAATCCATATTTTTGAATTCATATGGGAATGGTATTTTGTTGTTTTTGGACTAAATTTTAGTTTAAATTGTAAAATTCCATATGGATTAAAAAAATACCTTCTTTATTTTTGGAGAACACACCATTTGCACTACACTTTTTATTTGTTTTATTTTGATACTATAAAATTATATTGAAAACATAGGTATTTGAAATTGTAGATCTTAAGAAAAGTTTTGAATTGAAAAAATAATTATATAATTTTAGTTGAATAATGTTTTGAATCAAAAATTGAAAACTTGTGGTATAACTTAATAAGATTTATGAGCTCAAAATGCAACAAGAAATTTTGTTTGTTTATGAACAAGATTTATGAACCATTATTGTAACACTAAATAAAGATCTAAAAGAAGATGGAAACATGGTGTAGACACTCCAAGTGTATTCAATATTTCTATAGAATTTATAGGTTAGGGAGTCTGAGATTTATATGATCTCTAACATATTCATTCCATTCTTAAATAACAAACAAAATTAATTGAATATATGAGATTTTCACAGTTTGATATTGAGAGATTTATTTGGAATACTATGTGCGAATTTTATTATATTATGATGTTTCATGTCAAAAATCTAGACCCATCATCAGGGAGAAAAGATTATGAATAATAATAAGATTTATGATCTTGTGTTTATATACCAAAACAAAATTACAATTAGTTAACGCTTTATGTCCACAATAGATTGTTGTAATCCACTCTAATTCATAGCTTAGTGCATTAAATCTCATCTCCTACTATGATACATGACTTCAAATGTTTTCTCAAGAAGAATACAAACTCCTCTTATATAAAATACCATTTTCATGGGTCACACGTCATGCTCCCTAAGAACCCAATGATTCTCGCATCGAATCTCCACTAATGGATGATGTAAATCCCCAAGGTAGTTTGATTTCTTCATTTAGATTGGTGTATTCCTATAAGGTTCATGCAAGACCATATATTGTATATGTCTTTGATATGGTGAATCGTTGATTGATGTTGATTTTTACCCATATACAAATGTGTTACTATATTGCACTGCCACGGAATTTCATTTGACTTCTTGCACTATAACTACACTTTTCTAACTCTTTATGCATTATGTAGAATGCTATTTCTTGGTACTTCTTTTGGTTCGTGGCCAAAATTTCACCACCTCTTTCAGTCATGTACATGAGAGAAACCAAATATTTGTTATAATATAACATTGCTGCTCTACCTTATTTTTTGATATCAATATGATGGAGTCATCCAAGTGGGATTCCACTTGATTTAATGGGGGTATTTATACTCATTTTCCCATCGTAATCCCATATCTTGTGAATGAGAAATAGATAATAGGTTTCATTAGTTTTCATATCAACAATTTAAAACTCTCCCCTCAAACTAAAATCTCCTACACAAATTTCAACATATTATAGTTAATTAATTGACTCTACTTGGCCATAATCCAAAAGGCTTAGTGTAACAAGACTATATGAAAAAGTGGGCTTCCCCGTAACTTCCTATGTGGAATGTGGAATAAGTTCATAGTATTCTCAAATTAAAATACCTCATATTGTATCATAGGACCCTACTAGAATGGCATCCAACCATGTTTCCACATCCTACGAATTCTTAGTCTTAACATACCATACCATTGTTTATCTACATAATGATCCATTTTGGTACGCTTTATAACATAGTCTTGAGTAGCTTATTAATGTTTTTTGTGAGATTTCTTCATTACACAATAGATTTAGCACTAATTAATTCTATTAGGTTGATATCACACCTTCTCATTTCAAAATACAGACAATTTTCCCATAGACTTATAATTCAATAACGATAGCATGAGAGATCCTAGTTTCTCTATTTTGTATTGAATTAAGTAGTACATTAACTTATTTCATAAAATACCTCTTTTCTTAGGTCAAGGTACTTTTCAACTTGCAATTTTCTAATTTGGGGCTCGTTTGACATATCTCAATGTTTTATTCCTTGCTCCCATCTTTGCATACTTGTTACCACATGAATATTTCCTTTTGTCACATTCACCATGTTATAATTGCACAACTTATTTTCCTTCCTTTACTTTTCCAAAGTGTAGGAAATTATTTGGTGTTATGTTTTACAACTACACTCCAATATGCACAATAAATTTTCCATTGAGGATTATTTGGGTAGTTACACGCAATGTGATTAAATATTTACAAAGGTAGAAAATTATTAGATGACATGACTATTTGGCTCCCTATTTGCATTTTTAATAGCCATATTGATAACCCCCTTATGTATGGTAACCTCATTGTAGCTTTAGACCTCCCTACCCTTGGGATTGATTCTTGAAGCCCCCTTATGGAATTTTTAGTGAAGGTGGGGTCTAATGTTGTTAATTATATATGGATGGACTCATATGATGAGGAGGACGTGGAACCCATCCCCATTGATTTTTAGGTGAAGGAATACAACCTCCTTTTGCATCAATCCATGTCTTGCACAATGGATTAAGGTTGAAATTGTGTTTATGTATTGGCTTGGACCATAAATACACTACAGAGTAAGTGCACCAAAATGGTGGACAATTAAGTGGACATAAAAACCCGAAATTAGTAAAACGAGCACGCTTTTAAACCGCACTCTGCATAACTTTTCAGATAGGCTTGGTGATTTCGAACCTAAAACAGCACACGGTTTGCAAACAAGGATTGCAATCCTTTGAGACAAAAAAATAGACCCCAACTCCTCATTTTCCTCATTTTTCCTTTCAACCGCAATTTCTCCTAGACCTTCGCACTCGTACTTTGAATACCCCTAAAAATTATTCTTGACTTGTGGATCATGATAGTTTCAACCATGCTGCCAAGACAAAGAGGTAAGCCCTCGATTTTGATCAATTTGTTTGCATTTTAGGTTATTTTTTGTGATTTTCATGGGTTTTTCAATTTTTTGTTTATGTATACAATTTTTTTGTTTTTTCAGTTTCTCGGCGAGCTCGTAATCCTGCAAACCCTCCAAACAATCGTCAAAACCCTCCAAACATTCGCAAAACCCTCCTCCAAACATAGATCCACCTCTTGTGGCTCCTTCTATCCCCATGGAGCCAACAGGAACACAAGCTAATATCGTTGGAAAAATCCAACAAAATAAAATTGCCATTGAGAACCTTATTCAGAATATAAGACAAAATCATGCCACAAATCCGTCCCACATGACTTTAGCCAACACATTGCAAACATTGATTGGTGAAGTTGACTCTGCAACCAACCAAATAGATAGATGGAATACCTTTAGAGGTGATTGTAGGCAAGTGGTATGTAAATAAATTATCCCATGCGGCCGTAAAAGACAAAAAAATGGAAAAGACCGCATTTGTGCATTATTTACTGACCCAAGAACTAATGCCCCCACAATTACTTGCAAATGGTTCCCAATCCATTGGTGCCACGATGACCAAATCAAGAACAATTTTTTGACCGATGGTGGATGGTTTTTGATTATCCAACATGCAAAAATAATGAGGTTCCCTCTTTTTTGAAGAAATTATATTGCGAGTTTGTGCTTAATGAGATTCCAAACTATTTTGACTTTTCTGATTTTTATGGGCGAGGTGGTGGCTCTACACAGAGTAGACTGGTGCACGTGTAGGTCAACCAAGGATCCCCCATGCCCCAAAACCCCCACTACCTTCAATTATCCCTCCTACAGTGAAGGAGGTTGTAGAGATTGACACACTACATGCATTGAGGGAGCTCACTGACACTCTGACCCAGCATAGTGAGCAAATTACATTTGGTGATGTTGGTGGAGGCGCCGGTTCTAGTACACCACACCACTGTGGATCATGTGGTGTCATATGCACCGGCAGAGAGACATCATTTGCTGGATCACATGATTTCTTTTCTCTAGATGAGATGATGGCGGATGTTTTTAGAACTGGTGTAATGGATCCTAGTATTTCATAGGTAAATAAATCCAAATAAATATTTAATATATATATATATATATATATATATATACAATAGTTTAATTCATGTTCGAGATTTTAATATATATGTATTTCATTGTACGTTATGTACATACATGTAAAAACTATTTTTTTTTATTTTAAATAGCAAGAGCTGGTGAAGGAAACATCCGGTGTCGACATGCTAGCTACTGTAGTTGGGCATGTTACAAACGTAAGTTTCAAGTTGTACTTAAATTTCAAATTTCATTTGATTGTGCACTTTTATTATTATAATGTTTCACCTATACATGTACATATTAATATATGTTTGTCTTTTATACATGCAGGAGCCTGGCGGGTCATCATCTCGCTCAGGAACTAAGGCTATTGGCATGCCTCATGTGACTTTTACGTAGGTTAGTTTCTCTTTACACTTTCCAGTTCTAATTGTGGAAGTTCACATGGATTATGCTTTGGCTCTGTTATGTGGCAGTCATGTAGATTAATATTGATTTGTACATGTTTTTTGTATAGCTTATGACTGCCAAAGAGACTCCTCCATTTATGCAGACTGTGGAGGCTACTATAGATACTGCCATAGCATCTGCAAATCCACTAACTGAGGTACAATTTTTCAAATTTGTTAAATTTATTTAGGAATTATTTCTTATTACTTAAATCTACAATATCAAATTTTGTACATGAAATATTTAATTTGAAATTTAATTATTTGTATGTAGCTTACCTCTCATGAGTCTACTATTGTCCCTGCCATGCATCAATAACAAATTGATAGGGATCATGACATTGCGGTAAGATTTCACATGCATTTTAACTAAATTCTAAGTTTCTAAATTTTGAATGTATTTTAAAAATATGGGTGTTAAAATCTTGTTGTTTATGAATGTGTAGGTTAGGTTGCAGGCATGCTTAGAGATACCTAGGACCACACAAATAAAATGCATAGTGGCATCTCCCTCCACTACATCCCCGGGTCGTGGACATACTACTTCTAGCAGGCGAAGAGAGGAAGATGTTTCATGATTAGATTCATAGGACATGGATGTACATAGATATATATATATATATATATATATATATATATATATATATATATATATATGGGCCAGCTGGTCCTAGTTCATGATTCTTCATAGGACATTATATATAGCCTTATGCGGCCGCATGTGGTCTTATATGTATGACACACTTGGTTCGAGATGTACACATGTTATGAACTTATATTTTCAGAGACGTGCATTCAACACACTTAGTTTGATACATTATATATCTGGATGTGTTGGTTTTCATAACGATATTACTTCTATGTTTGATTTGAATTCATTGCACATGATATCCTTCTATGTATGTATATTCTATGTATATTAATTCTATATGTATGTTTTATTTAAAATATTCTATGTATATTAATTCTACTTGTAACTGGACCTATCAGTTGGATTTCAAAGCTTCAAAATATTACAATTTTTTCAACTACTGAGGTAGAATATGTAGCTGCCTATCATAGTTGTCAGGAGGTAATTTGGGTAAAAATTTTATTGGATGAGTTTTGAAGATATCAATAGAAGATGAAGGTATTGTGTGAAAATCAAAGTGCTATTTAATTATCCAAGAATCTAGCTTATCACAATAAGACAAAGCATATTTTAGTTAAGTATAATTTGGTTATCTTCTATTCATTTGCAGAAAATGCAATGAGTTGGTCATGTAATATATAAAGTGGATTGGTTATCAAGGTGGATATTATAAGATATGTGACAACAAAGTTAAATTTTAGATCCCTTTACGACAACAAGTTAAAAAATTTGTAATTGTTGAAAAAGTTGTAATTGTTGAAAAAGTTGTAATTGTTGTAATTGTTGAAAAAGTTGAAAATGGTTGGTCGTGGCACTAAACCGATCGCACGGAAACATCAAGTGGCTAGGTGAATGCTAGAGGAGGATTTGTTTTGGTGCACGACAATGTCGTTGCTTCCGGGCTACCTCATTCAAGTGGAGTCCCTCAAGAGCCCTGAGACCAAAAAAATTGTTCAACTTCGACGGGTGACTACGCAGACTCTATGGCACCTAGAGATGTCTCATCTAATCCTACACCTCAATGTAGGGACACTCTACAATATTTTGTCTCAGTTTTTTCCTTCTCCAAATGGTGCTCTCGTTGCCCTATTATTTGTAAACGCGCCGAATAGTGTAGTTCGAGATAGTGTAAGGTTGTCAAATGGTATATTGTGTAAACGGTGGGTCGTGGCACCGAACCAACTATGCGGAAATTTCTAGGTGGTTAGGTGAACACTAGAGGAGCCATTTTTTTGGTGTGTAAAAATGGCGTTGCTTCCGGCACTACCTCGTTCAAAGTGAGTCCCTCAAGATTCTTGAGACCAAAAATCGTTCAACTTCAACGGGTGACTACGCAGACTTCGTGGCACCTAGAGATGTCTCATTTGATCCTACACCTCGGTGTAAGGACACTCTACAATATCCTGTCTTGGTTTTTTCCTTCTCCAAATGGTGCTCTCGCTGCCCTATTGTTTGCAAACACACCGAATAGTGTAGTTCGAGATAGTGTAAGGTTGTCAAATAGTATATTGTGTAAATGGTGGGTCGTGGCACCAAACCAACTACACAAACACATCCAGATGGCTAGGTGAACACTAGAGGATGCATCGTTTTGGTGTGCAACAACATCATTTCTTCTAGGCTACCTCATTTGGGCAGAGTCCCTCAAGATCCCTGAGACCAAAAAATCATTCAACTTCGATGGGTGACTACGTAGACTCCGTGGCACCTAGATATGTCTCATTTGATCCTACACCTCAGCATAGGGACACTATACAATAGCCTGTCTTAGTTTTTTCCTTCTTGAAATGGCACTCTCACTGCCCTATTGTTTGCAAACACACCGAATAGTGTAGTTCGATACAGTATAAGGCTGTCAAACGGTATATTGTGTAAACGGTTAGTCATGGCACCAAACCAACTGTGGGGAAACATCCAAGTGGTTATTTGAACACTAGAGGAGGCATCTTTTTGGTACGCAACAACATCGTTGCTTAGGGATACCTCGTTCGGGTGGAGTCCCTCAAGAGCACTGAGACCAAAAAATCGTTCAACTTCGATGGGTGACTACGCAAACTCCATGGCACCTAGAGACGTCTTGTCTAATCCTACACCTTGGTGTAGGGACACTCTATAATAGCCTGTCTCGATTTTTTCCTTCTCCAAATGGTGCTCTCGCTGCCCTATTGTTTGCAAATGCGCCGAATAGTGTAGTTTGAGACAGTGTAAGGCTGTCAAATGGTATATTATGTAAATGGTGGGTCATGGCACCAAACCAACTAGACAGAAATGTCCGGTGGTTAGGTAAATGCTAGAGGAGGTGTGATTTTGGTGCGCAACAACGTCATTACTTCCGGCTACCTCATTCGGGCGGAGTCCCTCAAGAGCCCCGAGACCAAAAAATCATTCAACTTTGACAGTGACTACGTAGACTCCATGGCACCTAGAGACATCTCATCTAATCCTACACCTGATGTAGGGACACTCTACAATATCCTGTCTTGGTTTTTTCCTTCTCCAAACGGTGCTCTCGCTACCCTATTGTTTGCAAACGCGCCAAATAGTGTAGTTCGAGACAGTGTAAGGTGTCAAATGGTATATTTTGTAAACGGTGGGTCGTGGCACCAAACCAACTACGCGGACACATCCGGTGGCAGGTGAATCCTAGAGGAGGTGTCGTTTTGGTGCGCAAAAATGTTGTTGCTTCCGGGCTACCTCGTTCGGTGGAGTCCCTCAAGAGCCCTGAGACCAAAAAATTGTTCAACTTTGACGGGTGACTACGTAGACTCCATGGCACCTAGAGACATCTCATCTAATCCTACACCTTGGTGTAGGGACACTCTACAATAGCCTATCTCAGTTTTTTCATTCTTTAAATGGTGCTCTCGTTGTGCTATTGTTTGCAAATGCGCCGAATAGTGTAGTTTGAGATAGTGTAAGGTTGTTAAATGGTATATTTTGTAAACGGTTGGTCGTGGAACCAAACTGACTACGCAGACACTTCTAGGTGGCTAGGTGAATGCTATAGGAGGCATTTTTTTGATGTGCAAAATGTCATTGCTTCTGGTCTACCTCGTTTGGGTGGAGTCCCTCAAGAGCCCTGAGACTAAAAAAAGTTCAACTTGGTGACTACGCAGACTCCATGGCACCTAGAGATGTCTCGTCTAATCCTACACCTTGGTGTAGAGACACTCTAAAATAGAATGTCTCATTTTTTTCCTTCTCCAAAAGGTACTCTCGCTGCCCTACTGTATGCAAACTTGTCGAATAGTGTAGTTCGAGATAGTGTAAGGCTATTAAATGGTATATTTTGTAAATGGTGGGTCGTGGCACCGAACTGATGTGCGGACACGTCTAGGTAGTCAGTTGAACATTAGGGGAGGTTTCTGATATCCAAAATAATCCCCTTACTTGTTTTTGGCTAACTTCCTTTCATTCCTTCCTTCTTTGTGTCTCATCAAATTTTTTTCACTTTTTAGGCACACAAAATTTTCTGGAAATGGCTTCATCAGATAGAGAATTTCCTCACCTTTCTAGAAAGGTAAAGTTTTCCTTCTAACTCCTTGTATTTTGCAAGTTATGGCTCGACGGAGTTTTTAAGTGAAATTTTCCCTAGGAAGGTCCGTGGACCAATCGAACGTGCCACGTGGGTGGAGCGGCGGGGTGCGGAAGAATTTGGTGAAATTTGCCAAAGTGGTCAAAAGGGGTGAAAGGGAAAAATTTGGCCTGTAGGCCCGAAAAGGAGAAAAGGAAAATTTTGGCTAGGCCCCGTGAGTGAATCAAAGTGTGACACGTGTCCTGTTCTCGGTGGAGGTCGGGGTGTGGGGAGAACTTCGAATTTTTCCAAAGTGTTTCCAAAAGGCGCGAAGGAGAATATTTGCCCGCAGCTCGAAGAGGGAAGAAAGTTGATTGAGGTTCGCGCCCAATTGGGAGGATGACGGTGGGATCGGTGGGGGAGGGGGCGCAGAGATTTTGGGGAAATTTTCCCAAATTCAAAAAAGGGGAAAAATTTTGGGTTTCGGCCCGCCAACCCGATTTTTGCCCTATTTTTCCCTAAATCTTCATAGGGGCATATCTTTCGATCTAGAGCTCATTTTTTCTCGATTTTGGTGTCATTGGAAAGCTATTGAAGTCCTCTACACGATGGAATCTTCAATTTTGTTTTTGGTGGAGTTTAGTGAGAGAAAAATGAGAAAACACCTCTAGCATGGGGAAAAGAGTAGAACCGACGTTCAACCACCATTTTTAATGTAGTATGGCTTCCATTCTTCTCCAGCATGGTCGAAAATCTTGGGGAATGAAATTTTAAGGTTACCCATGTTGTTTTGATGAATTTGGTCAGTGGTTGAATGATTCTTTTCATTTTCCCGTGTCTCTCTCCTAGCTCGGGTTTTCATTGTTAAAAAGCCAAATTTGGCTCATTTGTAAAGGTTGAACATTTTTTATGATCTGCGGCTCCCTCCTTCACTCTAGCAAGTGGATTTTTGGAATATCAAACCTCTTTTAGGACTGCAATATGTTTTTTCCTCCTTGCTATTGTAATACACTATTTTCTTGAAATGGAAATGACAATGCAAGCTCTGTGAATGAGTTTTCAATCCTTTCTTGTGTTATTTGCTTCATTATGACCCTTCATTACATTTTAGCAATTTTTGCATGATATTTGCTACAATTTTATAATCTGTGTTAATTTGCAAAACTAGATGTTCATCACTCCTTTGGTGTATCACCTTGTAAGTTTTAGTTTTAGCTTCTTTCCTTCTATCCTTGTCTCCTTAGCAGAATTAGAGTAGGATTTTTGAGTTAAACCTCTGTAAATTTCATGCATACATCTGATCAAAGGAGTAGAGGAACCAACCTTTAACCTAGAGAGTTTTTTCCCATTTTACAAGTCCCACACTTGGGGAAAAGATTCAATGTTGTGCAATCACACTAGATGCCCATTATCAAACTAGAAATCTGAGAAAACATCTAGGGGTGCTACTAATTTGCACTAATAGTTTTGGCACATCTAATGGGACCTTAGAGGTCTTCATCTTCATTACAAAAATTTGATGTGCATTTTTTGTAAATTTCTTGCTTAAAAGAGCCCTGATTTGCACATCTGGCTACTCCAAAGATTAAATCAACTGGTTTCAGCAGTCTAAGTCTGAAGATTCATGAGAAGGATCCAAAAAGGTCAAGGGCTAGAGAAGAAGGATTGTTTGAGTATCTACAGTTATCCCTGGAAGAAGAGAGAGAGGAAGAAGAATTCAAAGGTATCCATCTCCACCAAAAAAACTCTATCAACTCCTCCACCTATTAGACCTTTCACCCAATCAACAAGGGTTCTCACGCAATCGAATGGCACAACACAACCCTTATGTCAACTTCACTGGAAGCATCCCACTTTCTCTCAATGCACAAAACCCAGTTCCAGTTGTAGCATTGAAGAACATCCCATACTTTACTAGAGAAAATCAAACCACTCCTGGTGATCATGTCAAAGATATTGCTAATGTTTGCACAATCCATGAGATTGTTGAGATGCAGATTGCTATCAAATTTTTGGCATCTTCATTCAAAGGGAAAGCCTTGCAATGGTTCAGGAGCCTTGGGGTAGGCTCTATCCAAAATTGGAACCAGTTGTGCATAGCTCTCCATGAGCAAGTTTGGAGAAAAGGGAGATAATTTGTCTCTTTTGGAACAACTGACAACTATCAAGAGAGCTCCCAATGAGCAACTAACTGACTTCAATTTCAGATTTCAAAGGACCTAGGATAGAATTCCAATGGCAGTAAGGCCAACAGCTGAAGGTGCTTTCTTATACTATCTTAAAGCTTTAAATTCTAATATTTCTATGTTAATTCAATCCATGGGAGGTGCAAATATACCTACAAACTTATAGCATTGATATTAGGGTGAGAATTATTTAATTCAAGCTGGTAAAATGGCTCCTAGGCCTCCCATGCCCTTATACCCAAACTTGGAAAGTTCAATCACTAGTCAAGACCTACTTTAGCTCCTATTCCCACTCCTATAAATCGAGTTCAAATGAAACTTCTACTTCATCCTCTAGTGTCTCAAATGAACTTCAAGAGGTCATGAAACAATTGCAAAATTTAGGCAATGAGCTGGTTACACTCAAGAGGCAGCAAGCCCAAATGTTTAGACCTTCTTATCAATCTCAAACTCAGCCTAATAGACAACCATATCAGCCTAATAGGCCACCCAATCCAACCGCAAATCAAAATCAAGTAAGGCCCCCGCCAATAGACCATTTAGCCCTATAACCCCAATGTTGCATCTACCTCTAAGGCCTTAGTGTCGGTGAAAATAACATAGCTCAAGAGTATGAGTGGTGTTTCCCATGAAATGAACCTCACAAACAGTCTATGTGCTTGATCGTAATTTGAATCAAGCTTTGATGGTGACAACAACTAGTGTAGAGGGTGAGGTGAGTCAAGAAACAAACCAGCAACAAGGAACATCTCAGCAAAATACAACTCCAAGTGAGACTACACTTGTGAACTGGCAAGCTGAAGATTTTTGTGGTATGAATCAAACAATTTCTCATAATGTAGCAGCTAACACAAGGTCAAAGAAGAGGAATATTGGTGAAGGGAAGTCATTAACTCCAGGTGATCCACAACCTTCCATCACTCCACAAGGTGTTGGCAAGCAAAATATAGTTCCAAATGTGCAAGGACAGCCCAAGCCACCTTCTAGACTAGCTCAAATGCCAGCTGTTACAGCCCATGTGCAAGAAAGGAATGTGCATGATAAGGGACAAAAAGAGATGTTTCATCCCCATTAAGCATCATTGAGAAAATGAAGAAGACAAATGTGAATATATCTATGTGAGAATCACTATCCATCCTAGGCCAAATGGATCTACTGCAAGCTGCCATGAAGAATTGGTCAACTTCGAATCAGCAAGCTCATAATAAGGAGAAGATACTCACAAATGTTGAGCAAGCTTAGAGGACAGAAGGTAAAGTTTTGAAGCCCCCTCCATTCTATGTTTCATTGATCATTGGGGATAAACTAGTACATAATTGCATGATTGACTGCGGGGCAAGTAGTTCCTCAGAATGCCCAAGCAAATAGCTGATCAACTGGGCCTCCAATATGAATTCATATCCAAAGGGGTGGTGCAATTGGATGGGACAGATAGTAACAATAGTTGGGGTAATCAAATATTTGAGTCTTACTTTGCATGCATGCCCCAATGTCATTGTGTTGCAAGATGTGTCAGTGATAGATTTACCACCACTTTTTGCCCTATGTTTGTCAAGGATTTCACAGCTAGAGTTGGAGGCTATTTATCTTCTGATTGGTCACACATGTTGTTCTAGACTAGATATGGAACTAAGGCCACAATCAGGTATGAATCTATTACAAACTTTCACATTGAGCCTCATACTCCAAGCCTTAATCAATGCCAACCTGTTCAAAGCATTTGATCAAGAAGATTATCCAAGCACAGATAAAGCTGACACCAAAGTTAGAAGCATCCTAGATTTGACTCTTGATGAATGGGCAAGCAAGGTGCATACTTTTGATCCCTACAAAGAAATAGAGGAATCTGAACTAGGATTTTATTGCATGCATGAAGAAAATCAGCCTATTCCTATCATCACCAAGCCAGACCACAAAGATGACAATGAGGTATGGCAGTTGTTCTTTGATGGATCAAGAAGTAGACAAGGTGCAGGGGAGCTATGCTTGTTTCACCTCAAGGAATTAAGTATTATTCAGCTTTTAGATTTCATTTTGCATGTTCTAACAACACTGTTGAATATGAAGCTTTGATACAAGGATTGCATTGGTCAAGAAAAAGAGGTATCAAAACTTACAAGTCTTTGGTGATAGTGAGCTGATTGTTAATCAAGTTAAAGGACAACATGCTACCAAAAATGACCTGCTCAAGTGTTATAAAAATAGGGTGTGGGACCTCATTGAGAATTTTGAAGGCTTTGACATCAACTCCATTCCTAGGAAAGAAAACCAAGCTGCTGATAGGCTTGCAGCAGTTGGAGCAGCCTTTGATGTTGTGGAGAGTATCAAAGAAGATAAAGTGTAGCCAAACATCCATGTGATTATGAGGCCATCAGTGCCAGACAATAATGTAAGTTGGAAAGTGTTTGAAAGTGACCAGCAAATCATCAATTTCTTGCAAGAAGAAGTTGAGTTCTCGGCCAAGAATCAAGAAAAGTTAGAACAACAGTATGGTGATCAAGTGGTACATTGAGAACCAACAAACTGCCAAAGGGACTTGTCACTTGGAGTCCATATTTAATCCTAATGATCAATTTAGGAAGGAGAAAGCAAACATCCAAGTCAAGGGAGAGGATTTAATGCCCATCTCAGTGGGAGAAGGCAAATCACTTCAAATTGGTAAAGTGGCAACCAAGCAAGAAAGGTATAAGTTTATGCAACTTTGTCAAGAGTTCATGGATATATATTTGCTTTGAGCTATGAAGACTTGATGGGTTTCAACCCCAAGCTAGCTCAACACACAATTGAGTTAGATCCAAGTGCTAAACCCATCAGAAAAAACAAAGGCCAATCAATCCACACATGGAGCCTCTCATGAAGAAGGAATTGAATAATTTAATAGAGGAAAGTATCATATTTCCCATCAAACATTCAAGCCGGGTTGCAAAATTGGTCATAGTTAGAAAGAAGAGTGGAGAAATTAGATTTTGTGTAGACTTAAGAGATTTGAATAGAGCATCCCTCAAGGATTATTACCCACTTCCTTCTATGGAGCATATTTTGCAAGTTATTGCTATCTCTAAGAGGTTTTCATTGCTAAATGGTTATTCGTGGTATAATCGGATCATGGTTAAGGAGGATGATCAGTTCAAAACAGCTTTTACCACCAAATGGGGAACCTATGTATATAGGAAAATACCATTTGGGTTGTCCAACGCAGAGCTACCTTCCAGAGGGAATGGATATGGCATTCAAGGACCGATCAACAAAATAGTGTTGATATACCTAGATGATATTACTTGTATTTTCTAAAAGTGTAGCAGATCATCTCTTTCATTTGAGACAAGTGTTCCAAAGATGTAGAATATTTGGGGTATCCTTGAATCCTAAAAAATCTATTTTCTTAGCTCATGAAGGGAAGCTCCTTGGCCACATTGTTTCCAAAGAGGGATTAGCAATTGATCTAGAGAGGGTTGAAGCAATAAAAGCACCGCCATTACCAAGTCACAAGAAGGCCCTTCAAAGTTTCTTGGGAAGAATTAATTTTTTCGAAGGTTTGTGCCGGACTTTACCCTTGTGAAGCCAATAACTATGATGTTAAAGAAAAGTATGGCTTTCAAATGGACAGCTGAAGGTAAGGCAAGTTTTGAGGCAATCAAGGAGGCTATTTCACAAGCTCCAACTCTCATTAACCTAGATTTCTCTAAGGATTTTATCCTTTATGCATTTGGTGGTGGTGATACTATTTCTGCAATTTTAGTACAGCAGAACAAAGAAAATGCAAAGCAGCCAATTGCCTTCTTTAGCCAAATCTTGGAGGACTATGAGGTGAGGTATTCTTTCATTGAGAAGTATGTTCTTGTAGTGATTAGGAGCTTGAAGAAATTTAAGCATCTAGTTTCAAACAACAAGGTTCAACTGCTGGTTTCTCATGTGGGAGTTAAGGACTTCCTCCTCAACAAATACCTAAATGAAAAATGTGTAGGGTGGATTACTCGTGTCATGGAGTATGACATTGAGATCAAAGTCACCAAGCTGGTCCGAGGAAAGGGATTGTGTGAGCAGCTGGTCTTGAGCAAATCAATGGAAGCAAGCAATGGGAAAGATGTTGTTTTGGTGTTGCAAGACAACCAAGAACAAAGAGGTGTTCAAGAAGAGAATGGTGGTATGCCCACTCCTTGCTGGACCCAAGACATAATGCACTTCTTACAAATAGGCCTATGCCCTCTAGAGATGAACAAAACCAAGAGAAGGCACTTCAGATTGCAAGTTGTCCCATATGCACTTGTTGATGGTGTCTTGTTCAAAAAGGATATAAATGGAGTGTTGCTGAGATGCATTGGAACAAATCAAATTAATAGAATATTGGAAGAGTTCCATGGTGGATCAGCTGGAGGTCATTTTTCTCCAAGAGTGATAGCCCTCAATATTATGAAGGCTGGCTATTATTGGCCCAAGGTATTCAGTGATTGTTATGCATGGATCAAGAGGTGCAAAAATTATGCATTCTTCACAGAAAGGAGAGATTAGTATCCCTTCCATTGCACCCAATTTTAGTTGACCATCCATTCATGCAATGGGGTTTGGACTTCATTAGATTCATTAACCCAAACTCAAGCCAAGGGCACAAGTGGATCCTAACAGCAACATACTACTTCACCAAATGGACTGAGGCAGTGGCACTCAAGGAGGAAAATGAATCTAGCATTCTGGACTTCTATGAGGGGATAGTAACCAGATTTGGCATACCTTCCACTATAATATCAGATAATGCATTGGCATTCATAGGATCAAAGGTAACTAAAGGGGCTGTTAAGAATGGGATCTATCTAAGCACTTCATCAAATTATTACCCTCAAGGTAATGGCCAAGTTGAGTCTACCAACAAGAACTTATTAAGGATCATCAAGAGGACTCTTGATGAAAATTAAAGGACTTGGCATACAAAACTGAGATAAGCCTTATGGAATGATAGGACAACTCCCAAGAGATCCACAAGTAACTCTCCATTCAAGCTTGTTTATGGAAGAGAGGCAATCTTGTCTATGTCACTTGATTTGCCAACGTTAGAACTCATGAAACAATTGGAATTGTTGTTTGAACCCATGGAGGTTAGATATGCAAAATTGATGGAACTCCAAGAATTCAGAGAGCATGCAGCCCAAACAATGGAGAAGGACCAAGCCTTGATCAAGAGAACCTTTGATAAAAAAGCTAAGGCTAGAACCTTCCAAGTTGGAGATCTAGTGTTGAAATGGGATGCAAACCGAGCAAAGCCAGGAAGACATTCAAAGTTTGATGCCATTTGGAGTGGCCCCTACATGGTCACAAAATGTAAGAATAACAATGCCTTCCAATTGTCTATATTGGATGGTGAAGAACTACTGATTCAGTTAATGTAATCCATCTAAAGCATTCTCGCTAAAAGGGAAACTCCTCGCCTTGTACATATTAGCTTAGATTTTCATTCCTCCAAGTGCTTGTGCACATTATTTTTTTTTAGCTTAGTTTTGCATTTCCATAAGTGCTTTGGCACAAGCTTTGTTGTCCCAAGGATGCATCTTTGCAGGACATGTTCCAAATCAAGTGATGTTCTACTCTCACAATATTCTATCTAGAATTTTTCTAATGAGTTGAGAGTACAAGCAAAGTTAAAGCAATGACTCCATGCCCAATGGATTGCTTCAGTAATCGGTTACTTCATCCAAAGAAGCAAATGACCCTCCGAGCCGCCAAAATTGTTATCCAAAATAAGCCCCTTCCTTATTTTTGGCTAACATCCTTTCATTCCTTCCTTCCTTGTGTCTCGGTCAAATTTTTTCACTTTTCGGGCATTCAAAATTTCTCGGAAATGAATTCATCAAATAGAGAATTTCTTCATCTTTCTAGAAAGGTAGAGTTTTCCTTCTAACTCCTTGTATTTTGCAAGTTATGGCTTCAGGAGTTTTGAGGGAAATTTTCCTATGAAGGTTCGCGGATCAATCGAAACATGCCACGTGGCGGCGGGGTAATGGGTGCGGAAGAATTTGGTGAAATTTGCCAAAGTGGTCAAAAGGGGCGAAAGGGAAAAATTTGGCCCGCATGCCCGCAAAGGAGAAAAGGAAAATTTTGGCTAGGCCTCGCGAGCAAATCAAAGTCGACACGTGTCCTATTCTCGGCGAAGGTCGGGGGCACGAGGAGAACTTCAAATTTTTTCCAAATTGTTTCCAAAAGGCGCAAAGGAGAATATTTTCCCGTGGGCCCGAAGAGGGAAGAAAGTTGATTGAGGCCCACACCTAATTGGAGGATGACATGTGGCATCGGAATGGCAGGGGGAAGGGATTTTGGGGAAATTTTCCCAAATTCAAAAAAGGGAAAATTTTTGGGTTTTGCCCGCCGACCGATTTTTGCCCTACTTTGCCCTAAATATTCAAAGGGGCATATCTTTCGATCCAAAGCTCATTTTTTCTTGATTTTTGTGTCATTGGAAAGCTATTGAAGTCCTCTACATGATGGAATCTTCAATTTTTTTGGTGGAGTTTAGTGAGATAAAAATGAGAAAATGCCTCTGGCATGGGGAAAAGAGCAGAACCGACGTTCAACCACCATTTTTAATGTAGTATGGCTTCCATTCTTCTCCAGCATGGTTGAAAATCTTAGGGAATGAAATTTTAAGGGTACCCATGCTGTTTTGATGAATTTGGTTAGTGGTTGAATGATTCTTTCCATTTTCTCACGTTTATCCCTCCTGGCTTAGGTTTTCATTGTTAAAAAGCCAAATTTGGCTCATTTGTAAAGGTTGAACATTTTTTATGATCTCGCAAGCTCCCTCCTATTAGTGTGAGTTATCCTATGTGTCCTCCTCTCATATTGGAGGGTCATCTCACATGGGTTAGGTCTAGGGTTTCATGTGTGTCATGCACTAGGGTTACTCAAGACCCTATATATACCCCTTTACTATTCATTTATGAGCATGCCAAGACACTCCGATGTCTTTCCTCTAAAATAAAATGACTTGTCGTCACACCAAAAACTCAAATTGATGGTGGAGAGGGATCTCATCATGTTATTCAGCTGCTACACCAACACCCTCCCGCACAATGGAACCGGGTATACACCCTATTAGGACCAACAAACATTAGGAGGCAAGCGGTGACACCAAGAATTTCCCGGGAGGTCACCCATCGCCACACTACTCTAGGCTAGTGCGCTTAACTACCTAGTATCACAGATGCATGACTTTTCGTCACACCAAAAGCTCGAACTAATGGTGGAGAGGGATCTCATCGTGTTATTCAGCTACTACGCCAACACCCTCCCGCACGATGGAGCTGGGTATACACCCAATCAGGCCCAACAACATTAGGAGGAAGTGACACTGGGAATTTCTTGGGAGGTCACCCATCCCATCACTACACCTCCTTCACTCATGCAAGTGGATTTGTGGAATATCAAACCTCTTTTAGGAGTCGCAATATGTTTTTTTGCCTCCTTGCTATTGTAATACACTATTTTCTTGAAATGGAAATGACAATGCAAGCTCTATGAATGAGTTTTCAATCATTTCTTGTGTTGTTTACTTCATTATTACCCTTCATTACATTTTAGAAATTTTGCATGATATTTGTTGTAATTCTGTAATCTGTGTCAATTTATAGAACTAGATGTTCATCACTCCTTTGGTGTATCACCTTGTAAGTTTTAGTTTTAGCTATTTTCCTTTTATCCTTGTCTCCTTAGTAGAATTAGAGTAGGATTTTTGAGTTAAACCTCGTAAATTTCATGCATACACATCGATCGGAGGAGTAGAGGAACCAACCTTTAACTCGGAGAGTTTTTTCCCATTTTGCAAGTCTCACACTGGGGAAAAGATTCAATGTTATGTAATCACACTGGATGCCCATTACCAAACTAGAAATATGAGAAAACATCTAGGGGTGCTACTGATTTGCACTAATAGTTTCATTTTGGTGCGTGACAACGTTGTTGCTTCCGGGCTACCTCATTCGGGCGGAGTCCCTCAAGAGCCCTGAGACCAAAAAATTGTTCAACTTCGATGGGTGACTACGCAGACTCTATGGCACCTAGAGATGTCTCGTCTGATCCTACACCTCAACATAGGGACACTCTACAATATCCTATCTCATTTTTTTCCTTCTTCAAACGGTTCTCTCGCTGCCCTATTGTTTACAAACACGTTGAATAGTGTAGTTTGAGCCGGTGTAAGGCTATCAAATGATATATTTTGTAAATGGTGGGTCATGGCACCAAACCGACTATGCGGACACATCCAGGTGGCTAGATGAACACTAAAGGAGGTGTCATTTTAGTGTGCAACTACATCATTGCTTCTAGGCTACCTCATTCAAGCGGAGTCCCTCAAGAGCCTTGAGACCAAAAAATTGTTCAACTTCGACGGGTGACTACACAAACTCCATGGGACCTAGAGACATCTCGTCTAATCCTACACCTCGGTGTAGGGACCCTATACAATATCCTATCTCAGTTTTTTTCCTTCTCCAATCAGTGCTCTCGCTGCCCTATTGTTTGTAAACGTGCCAAATAGTATAGTTTGAGCCGGTGTAAGGTTGTCAAATGGTATATTTTGTAAACAGTGGGTCATGGCATCGGACCGACAACGCACACACATAGGGATGGTCTTGTAAACACTTGGGGAGGTGTCATTTTGGTTCTCTAAGCTCCATGTCCTTCTGGGCTACCTCCTCCGAGCCAAGAACCCCCTCCATAGGTACATAAATCATTGTTAATTACTTCTCTTTTCTTGTAAAACAATGAAAGCTTCTCTTAGCTTCGAGAATTTATAATTCTCTACTAATAGTGCCAACCACGTGAAGGTGGAAGATTTTCTGGCACCACTAACCTGCATATAAAAGTCTTAGTCAAAGAAATTTAAGTTTCAAATCAAATCCATACTAGATATATACAAAATACACAAATTTAATAAAATATATGAACTTAAATTTATCTAACTAACAAATTTATATATACCAAAGAAATTATATATACCAGACATGAGCATTGTAAATTCATTGCAATGAACCATCAGGATCGGATCTACTCTAAATAGTGAACAGGATTGCTTCATGATTTGACTCTCGAACCTTCCAAAGAATCTTGTTATTAGGCCTTCCTTGATATCTATACAGCTGAATATTTGTCGCTAGAACTAGATGTGAATATAAGATTATTTTCTTGTGTGTCTCAATGTCTTCAAACACCCAAACAGAGGAGTTTTTTAATAGATATCGCGAAGTCAAGTTCCAGTAACTACCACTGACCCTGTAGGGTACTCAATATCTTCGCCATCTATAACAAGAGAAGTCAACTTCTTTCTTTCCTCGATGCAACGACATAAGAAATAGTTTGTTCCTTCTTCATTGTCTTCTGTCACAATAACTGCAAACACATGTCCTACAAAAAAAGGTTTCAACTCAAATTTAAATTGTACATATTAAAATTTCAATGGACATAACTCAATACAAAAATTGTAAATAACCATAAATACCTTGTCGCACCAAAATCAAAATTTCGTCAAAGTCCTTGGATGTTGTAACTTCATCTGCAGAAACAAGTCATAATGTTTGTGGAGGTTGATAACTAAAGAAGTAGAGTTAGAGGCCTACAAATCCATCCATCGACCCATTCTTGTGAATCACACTCAGTTGTGACAAATTCGATACAAGATGCACAAAAACATGTCAACTTTCTTGTCCATGTGGCCCACAAAGTAGCGTCTGAGCTACAAAATGAGTGCATATCACTGGACCCAGTGAGTGTCCTACAATTCTCGTAGTTAGCAATTCGTTGTTCCTCTATCAACCAAAAATATCTGTGAATCATGGAAATTTCTTGAGAACCTCGGGCCATGTTGTCAATACACCATTCCACTATGCTCTTTACATCTTTCAATTTAGCACCATATTTGTACTTCAACTCTTCTCTTGCAAGATCTCTTTTCACACATGCCCCTACACCGTCATGCTCTCCTTTTCCATGTCTAGCCTCAATGAAACTCCAAATATGTTGCACACCCATCTTGATGTGCATCTTACTCATCCAATAAAACATTTGTGCATTCTTAAACTGAGACGTGTAATTATCTGACCATATATAATGTTGTTTGAAGTGGATGTCCCTATCAGACAAGTTTCCATAAAATAACTGGAAACACCCTTGCACAAATTCAGTAGAATGAGTACGATCATCACTGATATAAAAATGGCACTCTCTTAAAAAAATTTGATCATTCTCTGTACTGTCAGGAGAATGTATAAATTTTATATGCACAAAAATGGAAACCTGTACTGAGTTGTAATATTATGAATGAACCTCCATTTTGGTTCGCAATGTATAATTCTCTCTGCAAAATCTACCACTAAAACAAAAGTACTAATAGGAAATGTGTCTTTGCATATCTTGAACTATTCATCCAACCATCAAGCTCTGTGTGTATGCCTAGCATACTCATAAACAATTTCATCCTTAAATTTTCTCATAAATTGAAAAACAAGCATATGTTCTATAACTAGCTCACACCATTTAGACTCTTTTCCATCTTTCAACCGGTATGCAATTGATTTATATTTATCAAACTCAACTAAATTATTTCCTATTGCACCTTCAATTTTCTCATAGATGCAACTTTCCAATTTAGGTAATCCGCCACATGTACCACAACTTCCATCTAAACAATTCTGACTATAAAAAAATTGTCCGACTTCCTTTTCACAAAATATCGTAGGAATGAAATCCTGGAATATATTGGTGGAACTTGAACACTACATTCCGATAACATAGTTTTAGAATGCAAAATAGAACGAATACATAAAAATTAGCCTAATGCATAAAGAAATTCAACATGTTTCCTACAACTACAAGTGGTGCGAGCGTGGTTGATTTTCACATAGAATGGTTTTAACATTTCAAAAAAATGTTGACTAATTTTAATTTCCAGATGCTCTTGTTCAAACTTACAAAAAAATTGAGTTTGAGTCATATCTAAAAATGCTTTGGATGTGGTTCGCGATTAATATAACCAACTCTCCCTTTTACAACATCTCTTGTATTAGGTGAAACTCTAGTGTTATTATGCCAAAATTGAATAACAAATTCTCTTATAGCATCAGTATTATATTTTTCCTTACGTGGTGCTCTAGTAGAAAATGCCCAAAAATCGGTGATATTGAGTGATTGAAGGATATTACGTCTTTCAATTGATTTCATTAGAGTTTTTCGATTAACTTGCAACATTCGGCTTGTTTGTGTAATCAAACGTTGCTTTTTTGTTGATTCATTTACAACACTAGTAGTAAGTACACGACGCACAATATTACTATCCCTAGTGCATCTCTTGACACCAACAAGCAGTGTGATATACATCATGAAGGTTTTCAACAATTATAGAGGTTTGACCATGTATATTAGATGTTGTCAATCCTAAGGTGTTTAATGTAGGTCTCATTTTATTCAATTTCATTAAACTAACAACAATCGACATCTTTGGAAATCATTTAAAATTTCAAAATGATTATGCCAAATTTGAGTGCTTTTCTTTTGATTTTTCGTTCGAAAGTTTGTCACACATTGGTTTCAAAATGTTTTCATCAATTTCAATAAAATAATTAGGTTTTTACGGAAAATCCTAGGAGGTGTTTTTGTCAAAATTTGTTTGTCTACAGTTTCAACCTAAATTTCTTTATTCACATTTTCATTGTCTCCTTCAATTTCAACATTTGCTACATCAAAAGTATTTAATTCTTCTTCAACATTAACAAGAAAAAGATCTTCATCACGAGTATTTTCAACTTCAACATTGATGTAGAAACATTACATGGTTCCTCATTACTTACAATAGTAGGGGTTGAAGATGAACCTCTTCTTGATTCACAAAGATTCCGCATTCACTCAGCATTTTGAAATATGTTTGCCTCTAATTCGTTTGGTGTTTTTTTACTTAATGACTTCCTTTTTTGACTTTGTTTCTTGTCTCCCATGATGTTTTACTTGGTGATAAGAAAAACATGCAGAAAACGACATAATTTTGTAGTAATTCATATGGTAAAGTCAAACAATAAAAATCACATGGTAATTAGAACATTGGGATGTGTATAAATATGATTTATAAACCATGATAGCACTTTATAAAACACAATCATGATTTATAAAGCGCGTCGCGGTTTATAAAGCGTGATCATGGTTCCTATTTAAAACCCGTGATCACACTTCTTTCTCAGTATCATCAAATCCGACTCTAAGGCTCGGAAATCTTTTGTTTTGCCCAACAAAAGCTATGAAAGGTCATTATGAAGTGTAAAAGGTCAAAAACTTCAAATTTGCTCTTCCATAGACTTGAACCATGCTAAAAAATTGAAAACATTTCACAAAAATGGTGACATCATCGTGTAGGGGAGATGTTAGCTTTGTAGAAATATTTATTTTAAAGTGAATAGAATAAGATAAATATCATTTTATAATTTTTTACTAACAATAGGTCTTTAAGACATTTTTTCTGTGAATGTTCATGTCTATGTTTAAGACGCAACGTTTGTTTCGCTTTTAGCAAAATGTAATAAAACTTATACCATCGCAAGCATGGAGAAATTCTATACACGTTAAAAAAGAAATATTTGATTTTGATATTTTTGATGTAGTTATGGCGGGCAAACGGAAAGCGCTCCATTTTCTAAATATTTTTAGACCACTTTCATGGAAAAAATTATTAAAAAAATATTAAAAAATACAAAATAAAATCCATCCCAAGATAGACAACTACATCTAAGTTTTCAAAAAAGGAAAAAAAATAACAAAATTTGGTTATCCAAATTGTGGGCAAACGGACTACAATCTTATAGGTTTTTTCAAAAACAAAAACCAAGTCATATAATTTTAAGTGTTTAATATAGCTAAACTTGTCCCTTTTTTAAAAAATTAGTATTTTAGAAACTAGATTCTGGATGTTACGATTCATATTTATATAATTTTTTCTAATTTTGAGTGCGCGTATTGCTAATAATCCCTACAAGTTGAGATTTCATTATTTTTTGCAATATGACATCCACTTATGACCCCTTTTTGTCCACCAACTTGCTGCACTTACCCTACATCCCACATCATCTTGCGAGTCTTTAAATTCCCTTTAATCCTTAGATTCATTAAAGTGGTATATCATTATAAGCTACATATTGAGATGCAAGGCTAACACATAAAGTGTTGTAGAAAATGGAATTTCTTGATTATATGGCCCCATACTTCACAAACTTCATTGTATTTCTACCTTACATCAATTTTGGTTACAATTTTATATACTAGGAATGTGGGAAATTCGTTTCTAGTATGGCCCTCCATTCGCAATCTACACACCATACCAAAAGTCAAGGTTTCTTTACTTCCTAGAATTATTTAATCCTTCTCATCACTCCATTCAATTTTACTTCTATTTTGGTATTCCTTGATGAACTCTTTTTGTTGTCTTAAATATTTTCTAAGTGGATCACATCTCAATGACATATGATTTCATGGGAAAATTAGTTTAGGCTATCGCAAACCAAATTCTATTGCACTATCCTTCCAAAAACGAAACAAATTTTCTCATCTCATTAAAGATGAAGTTATTTTTTTCATTGGGTTTGAAAATCAAAGATCATAATCCATTACTTGATTCGCTAAGCCTCTACTTGATTTATTTCAATTCTTGAGTAGTATGACTCACACACTTTCTTCTATTGAGTTTTGAAGTTAGAACATCCCTAACGTTTTTACGGTTACTTTCTTCATGTCCATCTTGTATATGAATTCCAAGGCATTTCCTTATAAATCCCCTATGAGTTATATATTTTTGATGTTTTCATCTATGATTCCTTTTGCACTCCACCTAATATCCCGAGTCAATAAGTATTATTTTGGGTAAGTAGATCTATCATAGGTATACAATGCAACATATATGCATGGGTGATGTTACATTATATTTTTGCAAGATTTAGGAGCTCCGCTATTTTTTAAATGGGGATTACCAAAGATGTAATTAGATAACATAGTGTTTGAACCAAAATTCAGATTTGTGTGGTGGCTAAATTGATATAGGTATTTATGCAAATTTTAGTAAGTCAAATTCACAAAACCAACATTAGGGAAGAATCTTTTGAATATAATGATTACAAACAAGAACTTGAAAAAATGAGAAAAATAACTTTGTATTTGGGGCTCATGTGGTTGTTATCACCAAAACTAATGGATAAAGGCTTACTCTAGATGAGTTTGAACTAACTTGAGGTTATGTGCAAATGGAAAGTTCTAATCCAATTGGAGGTATTATAATGAGGATGACCGAGAAACTTGTATTTTTGTCTTATTGGGTTGTACTAGATCCTTATTAATCTAACCTACCCTTCCTTCATCTCTCATACACTTTATTTATGGTCCTCTAAATATATTGTCTTTGTTCACTCGTCAATCCTTTCAACACAATATCTTCTTAAAATGGTGCATGGGGGATTCATATCCTAACGATAGGAAAACATTTAGTCCTCTAAAACTACTTCTCATATATCGAGTTTAGAATAAATATCTTCTCATTTACTCTTTCATCTCCTTATAGAATTAAATCCTTCATAAAGTAATGATTACACTTCTATATTTATCTTATCTCTTCATTTTCCTCAGGCATTCAAGATCTATCCCTTCCAGGGGACAATCTCTACTTTCCTTTACCTTAGTCACTCAATTCCTTTCTTTCCTTATCTACTTCATCCTCTATTAAATGTTGTTTCCTTATGTGCTCTTTGCATGCTACTTCTACTCACAACAATAATTTCTAGTATTTTGAGGGAGCTTTTCCCCCATTTTGTATGTTTCCTCAAATATTTTTAATTTTTGGCTAACTTCCTCTTCTTTTATTTCTTATTTGTTTTAGGACTTTCCAGGATGGTAATTGTTCTAGGTTGTTTATAATTCATCTCCCCTTCCACATGACTAAATCCCCATACTTCCCAATCGAATACTCCATTTCAAATGGAATTGACACCATGCCCTTTTCCACTACTAGCTTTACCAACATTGGAAATTAACCAATGAACTCCCCCTTATTCCTCTTATGAACCTATTTGTTTTTAGAATTGAAAGACAAATTAAATAATTTAAACATTGAATTTAACTATGTACACATATATTATCATTTCCAACCAATATTGTGTGACTTGGGTCCGATATATGTCTATCTTTCAAAAGATTATGTGATTATCTTCATTCCATTTAAATTATTTGTCTATTCTAAACATGAAGTAATAGTGTTCTAACATTCACTTAACCATGTAGCTAATGGTTCTAAGAATTCGCACTAAAAATATCTCATAAATATCCCTACATATACTCCTCCACTATATTTCTTGTAAATATTCCCATCATAATAGATATGTCTTACAAAATATGGTCCATCTTATCCTCCCAACATCTCTTTACCTTAGTAGTCATCTCATTATTTTCAAGCCTTGATAATGGAACCTGTATTTAACAATGCTTCCTAGTACTCTTGAAAGGGAATGCTATAGTTGTAGCCTAGTTATTAGATGAAATAATGCAATATTTATTTAGTATTTAGTGATGTTACGAGATTTAGTAGAACATGAGAATAAGCCAAAGACTATGCATAAAATATTTATTATTTTTATTTACAAGAACTATGAACATTAATCAAAATTGCAATGCATAAAAGGCTAAGGGAAATAAGACTTGGACATTAATATGAAAGATAAGATAATGTATCTTGGTATTTTGTTGCAAAATCAATCCTTCATATTATTTCTTATAGTATTTCTCATGAATTTTGATATTCCTAATGAATCATGAATTTTGGTATTCCTAATGAATCATTTCCTCTATTTTTCTTTCTCTAAGTGCATTACAATCTTCTTTGTCTTTTTATAATTCAAAATATGATACAAAATATTACATTGCACAAACTTTATAGTTTGGCAAAATATTATATATATCGGCCTTGGTCCTTGATGAGATTCCAAAAAAATTAAATCTAGTATAATGTGAGAAATATACGGCCCTAGAAGGGTATAATAAAGCATAGGTTCATGAAAATGTTTTATAGAAAAATGGATTACAATCAAATTATGACACAAATATCTAATTAAATTCATCTAGGATAAATAGACATGTGCAATACTAAAATTAGCCTAATTAATTAATTCAAAAACTAGAGAAGAGAAATGACACATGTCAACACCTAATTTTGGTACATGACAAGTTAATTATTATGGTATTAGTATAATTGCATGTTTAAAAACTCTTAGTTAAAATTAGCATCTTATTGGTGTGTCTTCATGTGTTTATTGATTTATTGACCTACTTTTATTGTGTTGAAAACACCTTAGACTTTGTTTCACTTATTGATAATATATTATCCTTCTTAGTGCATGCCCCATTCTATCTTATTTCTTACTTTTTATATTGCATTCGTTCTCTCTAGCTTTGTATCTCCTCATATGAGGTTCTAGTTAACTTTTTACTATTTTCCATGTTAGCCACAAGATGACCTTTTCCACACCACATGAAAATAGTACACTCCCAACATAAATGGTACCATGTGTTATCATGCATCCCCTTCTCCTTTGGTTCATTTGATTGACTTTGGCACCCCTTTTCATCCCATTATGTGTCACTTTGTACACCATAGAGCATACACCAGAATTCAAAGGTTGTATGCAAATATACATGTGCACTAATACATTCTAGGACAAGACATAGAACTATTGTAGATATTTGCAAGTTACATGAGAACACATTAAAGTTGTCATGAAAGAATATATATTTTTAAAGCATATTTGTACAAAAAATTCGATTTCAAGAATAATGAAGTATATAGACTACTTGATGCATTGCATTGATTATTGATTACCATTTTAATAAACACTTGATGGGCCTGATAAATATAAAGGAAGCTCATTATTTATTTAGAGTAACACAGGCCCCAAAACAAATTATTATTCCTTACAAATTCTATAGTTCTAAAGGTTGGATTAGTGTTTCGACAAAGGAGACATATTTATTGTTGATTCACAAGTGAACTAGACAATCTAAGATAAGATTTCCCACATTAGTGCACATTAAACATAATAATCAAATTAAATAATATTTTTCATACATAATGTCATTTACAATAGAAGGTGTCCTTTTACATGTGGCACACAAATGGTCATCTGTTGGTAGAAGTGGTCATCGGTGTTTTCAAATAATGATTTTTTGAAGGTGTTCGAGTTGACATCTAAATATATTTTCTGATTCTTATTCCAAATCATGTTCATAGAATTGTGGGAAATCAATTATTATCCTTGAAAACCCTAAATACTCATAATAATTTAATAATTTTATATGTTTTCTATTATTTAAATAGACTCTTTTATGTAATTAGATATGTAGTCATTGATTAAATTTGAATAAGGTATTATTGTAATGTGTTATGGTTAATTTACTACTTTTGTACATGTAAATCCACTTTTCACATCTTCAACATGTAAGGTTTAGGATTATCATATATTTTTTTCCTTGATGATGGATTGCAGATGATTCAAAATATCAATAAAAACTATCAAACAATGGTTTCCAACAACCTTACATTCATATTATGGAAAGTCAAATCCTCCAATGTTTAATTAATTTCATTTCATGTTTTGTTAAGTTAATTGGTAGGATATAATCGTAGACACCAAAATTAGGTCATACTTCCCTTAAAACCTCATTCATTAAATTAACCATATCCTACCCATTCATATCCCCTAGTGCACATGTTAATTGAATTAATTTTCTTAATTAAATTAATTAATATCCTCTTTTAACCACCTCACCTAGCCACCTCACTCAAATGACCCACTCAAACCTCATTAATGACCTAAGACCAAGTCTAAGCCTATCCCAACCAACTAGGACTTAGTCTAAACGTAGACTTAACTCTTTTAACAAACCTAAAAGGACTCTTACTTATCTTTCCATGATCCATCACTCAAGACTCAAAAGAAGGTTGGAGATCACACAAAAAATAACAACAATCTGGCTTTTTTTGGCTAACCTAGATATTCCCGCCTTGACCGACGTCGGTTATATCTCAACCGACGCTAGTCACCTAACCATTGCTAGTTAGGTTAAATAAATTTCCAAAAGCCTTTTCCTAGGTTGGTCATTCGATTCAGGATCTCATACGAACATAGACTTGGAGCACTCGAATTTATTTAACACTCAGGTAAAAGAAGACACATGGGAGAACTACCAACACCAGTCACTATCCATCATCCTCTTCACAATCACAGATTCGCAACAGAGAGGAACAAAGGTTCGAACTGCCATGGCATGAATACAATGCTCTTTTCTCTATATCTCTACCATCATCATCATCATCATCACCTACATTCTCCAAATCTACTTTTTAGTAAGTACCTAACACCTCTTCATTTATCTTCATTTTCTTTCAATAAGATTTATTATTCATCTCAATAATTTATCTTTCTCCCACATCGTACACTTCCTTCCTCCCACCAACCTATCACCTTACCATACCTGTCCCTTTCACCTATTTTACCCTATTCTAATCATCTCCTAGTCTTCAAGACCATTTTACGACCTCACCCTCACCATTTCCAACCTCTGTGCAATCACAGGGAGTTTGAAAAACCAATTCTAAGAACTTTATGCTAATTTCCCCTACCGACGCCACTTAGCCAATCGACGGACTAGTCATTCCACCTAATCGACATCGGTCATGCATCCATATGACATTGATTATTATGCGGAAATATAGTTCATACTAGCGAGCTAAATACCCACTTCCTAATAGCCCAGAACCATTCTTAATCTTTACCTGATCTTACCTAGAGTTTGTATCGCACTGTAACTCAACACTAGCCAATCACCTGACCCATTTTGACCTCAATCACCTTTTACCTAACATTTCTTATTGTTTTTATACGAGATACCTAAATTGTTTCAATTTCAATAGGATCTTTACTTCATGTATGATTTAACTAGCATTAATATTGTTATATAAAAGTGGATTGACAACCTATTCAGGAAGCATCACGCTTCTTGAATCTAGCTTCTGCTAGGAAATCCACTCATTGTTTTGTTTAACTCTATCTGGTGGTATTGTTTTGCATTTACAGGTAGTTCCTCCTAGCCAAAAGGGATCTCTCGCAATCAAATTAGATCAGGAAATCAAAATGCGCACAACCTTCAACCAACATTACAAACATGTATTCCTCCTTGGCCTACTACCCCTATCTATTTCATTAATTGCTAAGAATTTGGTGAAACAATAACAATGGACATGCATGCTCAAAGGTGACCTATAAATTTGGAGACTAATAGAGAAGTATATACATGGATTGTTTTGTGGTCTCTTGATGACATTCAAGACATTTTAGATGCTCAACACAAAGTGTAGTCATGCCCAAAATAATTTGACAAATGCGTTAGCCTAGTTTTTCTCTTTAAAAACCTTAATTTTCCATGCTTTCACCCAATCACGTGTAAAATGATTTCTTCTTCTTTCCCTAATCAAGTAGCAATAATTTAAAACTTAAGGAAAACCCGGTTTATTTTGGGGTTTATTATAAATGAAATAATTAATAAAATTATCTTTATATTTGTCATGGCCCAAGATATTAACAATATCGAAAACAAAAACCCTCAAACCTCAACATGATTGGAATACCTCCAATAATATGCAAATGAGTGGCATGTGATTAGAGCCAAATTAAAGGTTAATGATGCCCTATGCAATAATTGGAGTGGACAACCTTCTCACAATTTCAATTAATGTTTTTGCCATCAAGTAAATATATAAAAGTTTCTTCCATTCTCATATTTTAAAATTTGAATCAAGATCGTAATAAAACACAACTTTAGAGAAATTGTTATACATAATGAATACAAATATCCTATTAAATTATCACAAAAGAATGATAAAGATTCCATGGATGGAGAGATTAATCATAAGAGGTGCTCAAAATGCAATAAATAAATTTTGTTTATACAAGGTTCTTTGCAAGTCCAATTTTCCAATATCAAGTAGGTGATGGGACTCAAACTTGAACAAAACACCATTTTTTCACAAAGCAATAAAAATTTGTATGTAACTCTTATGGATTCTTCAAGAGTGGTATTTGGACGTGGACTACCAATTCCTCCATAAACTATAATAGGTATTCATCCAAAAAAAGGAACGGAGAATTAAATACTTATTTCCTTCAATTATACTCACCTCTACTAGGTACATTGGTGACATTATCAAATATACATAGATCTTTTCCTATAATAATTACACGATGTATAATTTGGAGTTACATCATAAAATGGGTAACAATACCAACAAAATCATATGAGCTCAAAAATATGCCATATTTGTTTTTACTTGTAAAAATATTATAATATATTTTTATGTGTATGTGTGAAATTTATATTACTATATAATAATATCAACTAGCAATCGCACGTGAGGTGTGCGATGTTAATGCCGAAATCAAAATATTATTAAGGCAGAAAAGTAATTGAAAAACACAACAAAGTAATATGATATTTGTAGGTAGTAAATGAAAAACAAAATGAAGTAGTGAAAAGTGGAGAAGTAGAAAAGATTCAGGTCCAGAAGAAGTGGAGTAGCTTGAAAGGGAAGGTCCACCGTTGAATAAGAGGGGATTGTTAAGAATAGGGAACGAAGACAGGATTCCTCTTATAAGCGTGATTGCAAAATTGTTGCTGATAAAATGTGACATGAGTGGAAAAAGGGGCAAGATCTGATAGGCAGACAACGTGGAAACAAGCGATATAGTTGTGAAGGAAATTCGTTGTGTTTCCATGCCCCCAATTTCAATAGTGGTTCTCTTCAAAGTAAATCCTTGAGTTTTTTGGATTGGAAACAATCAAGCCAAGTTAATTGGTAATTGCATTCGGCGACCTCTGGAAATTACGGTAGTTGGAACATGGGAGGGGTTTTTCGTAAGGGCCCTGTATATCGATCGAATTAGACATTCGGCAACCTCTGGAAATTAATTTTCTTGCGATTGCAAGGTAACTCAAGCTAAAGTACATGTCAATTTTATAATGAATGATGATAATATGACTTCCCCAAAAAAAAAAAAAAATCCCAAAAATGTTTTAGAACAATCATTATTTCTTAGCTAACACAAATTATAATATCAATTCATCTTACTCGTAATTAGTAATTACCATGGCTTTGCATCCATTATGTTGGCCCAACAAGACTGGGAATCGAGCCTTGTCCAGTACATGGAGAAGGATTTGGCGGCTCTTATGGCCTTAGACGACCAAGGTGCAAGTTTCGTCCAACACACTTTCCTCGCCATGGACGAAGAATCATGGATCGGTTCTTGCGTGTCCTTCTCAGATTACATCTTGGAATCTATCGATATGTCCATGACAAACCGTCATGATGACAAGATTTAAAAATGTGACATAGAAGATGGCGAAAACCTTTCTTCTACTTCAGAGATGGATTCAAGTTTTCGCGTGCGGGATCTCAACACATGGAATCTAGAGCTGGAGGACGATTCCCTGGTGAATATTATAACATCGATCTTGGCAAAGATGGACAATTGACTGTTATATGATGATCTAGAGCTGCTCCACAACCATTCTTCTCATCCATTAGTTGATGCATTCAATTTTAAAGATACAAAGTCGGAGTTGGAAGAGCAGAATGTTGAAGGCCTCACAACAATTTTGGTCATCTGACATGTGACAAGTTGTCTCCAACCACTGCACACCACGGTACGATTGATAAATGTCAGTGCTTTGGTAACCAAATAAATTGTAATCATTCATGTTTGTGTCAGTTGTCAGAGGGGGAGGAGGCTTCTACTCGTGGAAATGCCTTTCAGGATAATAACTCGAGCTTAATAAAAACATGAAAAACATACGACAAACGTTTAATCTGGCTTGTCAGATGACGTATCGGGAGCTCCGGTTTGAGGTGGTTTTGGGATATTCACAAATCGAACGGCTAGAGCCCGCCATTAAACAAGCCTTGGATGAGACAATGCTCAGTTAATTTGCTTTGTTTCTTTCTCTTCATTCTCTTAAGCACACGAACTTGGAGCCGATGAAAATGTGACTGAGGGGAATGGTTAAGTCCCTACACGATCCGAGATGCCTCGTCTCGCTCCTCATTCTCTTGAGCACGCGAACTTAGAGCCGACGACAATGTGACTGAGGGGAATGGTTAAGTCACCGCACGATCCAGGATGCCTCGTCTGATCGTCCAAATCAAACCGAGTTATTGTCATCAAGTTTGTGCGTTGCACATCTACGAAACAGTCTATATTGTCTATAACAACACCTAAACCGTTGTTTGCTTTTCCCGAAAAGTAAAAACTTTGTTATTTTTCAAATGTTATTCCCTAATCTTATATATACAACTAGAGCAACGCGTGTTGGCCTCTAACGACGTAAGTATGGAGAGATTGTTTATAGGATAGTACTATTTCCGTCCAATGGACACTCTCAGGTCCATGCGCAAGCGAGAACACGAGTCTTTAGAGGGACATCGGATAACGAGGTAATAACTTAATTAAAAAAATAGGAATGTTTATTACACACATTATCGTGCTTTTGTTTTAATGCACATTATTTTCTTGGCCGCAACAAAGGAATATAAAATATTATTTTCGCTACATAATAACAATTTGCGATTCCGTCACTTATTATAAAGAAACAAACCTCCATATAAATCGACATTTTGAATCTTCTTTTGAATATCTCTATATTGCCCACTGTATAATTTGATGAATGTATTGACAAATACAAATTCTCATACAAATTTTTTTAACATTTTATTTTGCGTATATTTTAAAATAAAAGTACGCATACAAACTATACAACTATATATTTTGCATATATTTACACACATTATCGTGCCTTTGTTTTAATGTCATATGTGAGAATCTTGTTTCGCACACCAACAACCAAAGCATCTTGGTCGGTGAATAATTTGTTGGTTTCCCCTTGCGCTAACGCCTTTCGGCGTAATAACGACTAGCGATTTCGTTGCTTATTTTCTCGGATGCAACAAAGGAGTATTAAATATTATTTTCTCGGCATAATAAACGCTAACATATTTCGGCGTAATAACAATTGGCAATTCCAAAAAGGTGCAAAAATGGATTTTATGAAAATAAAAAAATATTGCCATCAATGCATAGAGCTCGAGAAAATATGCACTTTTAGAGAAAATGACACCTGAAATGGAGCCACAAAATGAAAGTTATGGCACATGCAAGTTTTTGCTGCTACATCTTCCCGGACCTTTTCCAAAAATGGCAATTTTTACCAAACGCACGCGTAAGGCAGAGATCGGTTGTTTCCGTGAGTTTTTCCACGTTTTTTGCAAAACGCACCAAACCCACGCGTAAGGCAGAGATCGGTCCGTGTGGTCGCGAGTTTTTCCACGCTTTTTGCAAAACGCACCAAACCCACGTGTAAGGCAGAGATCGGTCTGTGCGGGAGGAGATTCAACGTATTTTCCACCGTTTAGATGGTCGACGACGTAGAAGATCTGTATCGTTGAATGATGTCAGAGCCCCCCGAGCTTTCTAACTAAGAACACGCCTTTCGGCGTAATTATTATTATTCGTATAGAGATAGGTAAGTACCAAGTCAACATTGGGAAAATCAAATACAACATGCAAATCACACTAGCGGTGAGTTTGTACCATTATTCTATTATTATTATTATTAAAATAATCCTATTTGTAGGGCGTACACCGTCTAGCCTTTTTTTTAAAAGGAAAAAAATAAATATGCCAAGCTTTTTCGGCACATCCGCGTCCACTGTCGCCGCCTTACGAAACATGATGAAAAAATGCGGGATCTCACCGGAAAAAAATAAATATGCTTTGTCGGACATCGCGTCCACTATCGCGCCTTACAAAACATGATGAAAAATGCGGGACATCGCGGCGAGATCCAAGGGGCGGCAGCGAGGGTTCAACGTTACTGGGAATGGTGGCGGCCAAAATATGCCCCGATAAAAAGTTCACCCATACGGAACTGCCATATATTTATAAAATAAATAAATTAAAAATTAAAAAAATACAAAAGAGATAAAATAGAATCATTACTTATGAATTAAATGTTTTATCCAGACAAATACCCATTCCATGGTGATGGCTAAAAGAGACTCAAACCGGGGAAGTGGAACAGAATAATCAAACGTCATATTAAAAATAGCCGGTAATTAACGGCGCCACTACCAATGCCAGCAAATGCCAGCAAACGAAGTATTCGCGCAAATGACGTTTTTGAACACACCTTCAATAAACGCGTGGACGGCTCAGATCAATTTGGTCGATGATACGGAAAACGAAGCAGACGGTTTGGAGTGTTGCACGATGGTACGGCGTGTCAGAGACCCTCGCACTTTCTAACATAGTTCACGCCTTTCGGCATAATAAATGTGTCAAATTTGAAGTAATTTATTTTTATATTAAATTCTGAAATCTTTGGATTTAGGTGCCCCCAGTAATTGCCAAGGGCTTAATCCCCCTTGTATGTGATGTGTGTCTAATATATGTTGTGTGCTTCAATAAATGTTGTAATGTTTGCTCTATTTCCTCTAGAGTACTTGTAAGTGTTCAATAATGTCTCTATGAATGCCCGACATGATTCTTGATTACTTATTGATAAATGAGGAAATAGACCACGTTCCAAGACTTTGCACACATTCAAGAACATCCAAATGCTTTGAATATATAGCCATAAAGTGAACGAAAAATGACCAAGTGAAAAGAAATATCTAAATAGATGTTGGGAAAAGTCAATAAACACACCAATAAATACCAAAATACACAAACATTCTAAAATGGTATACTTCAACTAATAATAAATACAACCATTTATAGGTGTAACACTTTGATATAATATCTATAGTAATCAACCACGTTAACCTTATGTCTTATTGAATTTTATACTAATAAATTAAATTAAAAAACATAAAGCTTTCCAAGTTAGAAAATACATTTAAAGTCCTCCTCTTCCCGTGCTTGAAGCGTAAGCGAAATAAGCTTATTGGGTAAGCTCATCCACCGCGGAAAGTCATTTCAATTTACTCATATTCTTACATTCTTTATCATTTTTTCCATGAAAGACAAAATACTTTGAAGGAAGCGAACCATTCTCTTTTCCATGGTCAACAAACCGCGTTAAATTCCTAGCACAAAATATCGGCCAATCGAAGACACTTTTCGCTGATGTCAATTCATATTCAGTTATACATGACCTTTGGTGAGAACATTTTCATTCCATACAAAATTCTATAAATATTTTCTTTGGCTATTCTATTTTTTTAAATGTTAGTTTTGGATTTTATAGCTCTCAAGATGGAAAGTACACTTTTATACATATATATATATATATATATGATTTGTACAAATATGAAGATAGTTGGCAATTTGTGTTTGATTGGTGAGAGTTTTGATGATGATATGGTTCCTCCCTGAGTGATTGTTGCATTGGCACTCAAACCATGGTATTAGTTTTTTCCGAGGGCGTGACCTGTTTCCTCTCAAAAACCTTCTCAATGCAACGATGATCCACGATACAACCCTCTCTCGAATTGAAGCTTATATGGTTAAGGTCAAAAGAATTTCAGCAAAGTGAGCCCGTGAGAGGCGCATCTTTTGAAACCTGGTTTGTATGGTGGACACCGAAACTTATGTGAAAGAAATGAGTTGGAGGAGATCTCCAATGTTTGTGACTAATTAAAAATATCGAAAAGCACAACTATATTTTGGCAGAGTTTGATGCACTTGTTAATGGTCGCACTTACACCTGCCGTCCCGCCTCACCAGTCATCATCTTTATTCTTCGATTTATTAGTAGTATTGTGCTTCTCTGCTTTCCGATATAACGCTTTGTGGTTTGAGTAGTTCGCTATTTGGTTTTCTACATTCCATTTTGGTGGGCCTAAGTCGTTCCCGCCGACAGAGATATTTGACATCAGCAAAGATAATTTTTGCTAAACATCTAGTTAAGTTTTTGATGAACTTCTTGTGGTTTATTGATTTAGCATCTTTCGCATTTGAAATGTGTATATGTCTTACTTGTTTCCGATGATATGCTCCATATGATGTGATGTTATTCATTCGTGGTTATTTATACGCTTTGTTATCCTCTAATCACAGAGAATAATTGTCGCCAAATCCCACTAAAAATGGCATGGTCATTAACAATTCATAAATCACAGGAATGATCGAGAAAAACCACAAAGTAAACATCAATGCTAATCGACAAGGCCTCACCTTTACTCCTATTTCCCGAGTAGAGATGTTTTAAGGTTTGTTTAGCTCCCAGCCTTCTCATTTGCTCGCTACTCACGAATGACATGTAACAAATATGTAGCAAATTGAAAACAGGCAGAGGCCCATCTTCTCCTAAAGAGCAATGCGGTCAACCAAGCATAAAAATCCCATATTCTCGCTCCATTTACAATGTAAAGATATGCCTCTTTAGTACATATTCCATTTCCAAACTCGTATTTATTTATTAACTCATTTTAGAGCTACATTTATCATACTTGCATCTCCTAGTGTACTAATAATACTATTGTATGCATGCACAACTTCTTTTTCAAAGAGCACAAGATGGGGATATAACAACCGTCATGATGTTTTTACAAGTGGTTACGTGGTGAAAATTATTAGCACTTTTAAACAGAACACGAAACACAATTGCGGGTTTTGATCTATTTCTTATTCTTATTTGCTTGTGGTTCTCGCTAAATCGAGAATACAATCTTTATAGAATAACAGTAAATAGAGTCTTATTCAAACTCAAACTCAAACTACCCTATCTCTACTCTTCATCCTACAAATGGACAACATATGCCAGCACGTACACATATCATCTAATGTGTTGTCAATTACAAAATAACTTTCCTAAATGCTAGCTACAAAATCCTAACTGCTAACCACATAATCCATAAATATTAGGCTATAATTTCTACATGTCTAACACTCCCACTTAGCCAAATATTTGTCAACCAGCTTGTATCACATCGAATCCTTCTTTGCAAAACTCAAACTTATTTCTTGGTAATGCCTTTGTCAATGCATCCACCACCATCATCTCAGTTGCACAGTACTCCATTTTGATAGTGTTGTTCTCAATTTGTTCACGGATGAAATGGTATTGTATCCCTATATGTTTAACTCTCCCATGATACTTCGAATTCTTCGTCATGGCTATGCAACTTTGGCTATCACACTTTAATATTGTTGGTTGGGATTGAGTAACCTCGATGTCCTGCAACAATCTTCTCAACCAAATCAATTCTTTTGCAGCTTGACATGCTGTTATATATTCTGCTTCTGCACTGGAGAGAGAAATAGATCGTTGTTTCTTACTTGCCCATGAAACTGCACCTCCACCAAGGATAAAACAGAACCCTAAAGTTGATCTTTTACTATCAACGTCCCCTACCCAATCTGCATCACAATACCTAGTAAGTTGCAGAGATTTTTCTGAACTCCCACTGAATCTTATTCCATGTTTAGTTGTTCCTTGTAGATATCTAAAAATTCTTTTAACTGTTGCCCAATGTTGTGGTCCAGGATTGCTGGAATATTGGCTCACAATACTTACAACATGTGCAATATCAGGTCTGCTAGAAACCATTGCATACATTAGGCTCCCAACAACATTTTGATATGGAACCATACTCATATAACTTTCTTCTTCTTGTGTTTTGGGACACATGTCCAGTGAAAGTTTGTTTCCTACTTCCATTGGAGTACTTACTGGCTTGCAATTTTCCATCCCAAATTTCTTGAGAATGTTCCTAATGTACCTCTCTTGGCTAAGATGGATTTTTCTCTTCTCCCTATCTCTTAAAATTTGAATGCCCAAGCAATAATGAATCTCACCATGATCAGTCATCTCAAATTTTCAGTAGCTAATTGAGACTTAAACATGCCTAACATCTTAAAATCATTACTCATAATGATGGTGTCATCAACATATAAGGCTAAGATGACTAGAGACTCACCAATATGCTTTATGTAGACATTTGAATCAGCATTGCAACTTACATATCCTTCATTTTGGAGAAACCCATCAATACGCTCATACCATGCTCTTGAAGACTGTTTCAGTCCATACAATGTTTTCTGAAGCTTGCATACTAACTGCTCCTTTCCTTCTTGTATGTAGCCTTCTGGTTGTTCCATATAAACTTCTTCCTTTAAGAATCCATTTAAAAATGTAGTTTTTATATCTAGCTGATGTACATGAAGATCCAAGGTTGCTGCCACTGCTAACAGAATTCTGATGGATGTTATCTTGACTACAGGAGAAAAGGTGTCATGATAATCCAAACCTGCAATTTGGGTGTATCCTTTTGCCACCAATCGAGCCTCTTATAGTGGTCTATCGACCCATCAGACTTGTACTTTTGTTTGAATAACCACTTGCATCCAACCACTCTCCTTCCAGGTGGAAGAATCGTGAGTTCCCATGTCTGATTTTTTATGAGCGATTCATATTCAACATTCATTGCTTGCCTCCAATCTGCTACATAAATACTTTGAAGTGCTTCTTGAACACTGAGTGGTTCATCAACCTCTACACTAAGTGCATATGATTCAGATGCCTTTTGAGTGGGTTTTCGTAGTCTTGTTGATCTACGAAACTGCTGCTCTCCTTGTTCATCTCCTATGGGCTGTGTGGCTGCAACTTGTAATGGTCTTACTGGAGTAGAATTCTCATCCTCAGATTCTTCATCAGATCCAAAATCATAAGGCCTTGTTTCTGAATCCTTATCATTTTCCATCTCTATTGATTTGTGTAAAACTGAATTTTCGTCAAAAATGACGTCTCTTCTGACTAGAATCTCATGTGTTATAGGATCATAAATTCGATATCCCTTTGAATTCAAACTGTATCCAACCATTATACACTTCTTGCTTTTGTCATCTAGCTTCTTTCTTTCTTCATTTGGTATATGTGCATATGCTATGCAACCAAAAATTTTTAAATCATTAACACTTGGCTTGCTTCCATGCCATGCCTCATAAGGCGTCTTCTTATGCAATGCAGTTGGCAACCTGTTTTGTATATATGTTGCACTGGAGACTACTTCAGCCCAAAAAACATTAGATAATCCACTACTCTTAAGCATGCATCTAGCACTTTCAACAAGAGTCCTATTCCTTCTTTCAACGACACCATTCTGTTGTGGTGAATAAGGAACAATATACTCAAGTTTGATACCTTCTTTTGCACATAAACTTTTGAAAGCATTTGAGGTATATTCACCCCCATTATCACATCTAAGTCATTTCAAAGGTTTTCCTGACTGCTTCTCACCAAATGCTTTAAAAACCTTAAACATCTCTAATGCACATGATTTATTTTTGATAAAATAAACAAAGGTCATTCTAGAGGAATCATCAATAAAGGTAATAAAATACCTTGCCCCATTGTGTGACATTGTTTGCATTGCACCACAAATATCTGAATGTACAAGTTCCATTTGCTCCTTAGCTCGTGTTGCTCCTTTCTTTGGGAAGGGGAATCTATGTTGCTTTCCTAAACAACAACCTTCACACACTCCCAACTCAACTGGTAGATGCAAATTAAAATCTTCCACAAGCTGCTCTGATTTTAATATTGAAGAGAATGAGGATTTGCATGTCCGAATCTATGATGCCAAAGAACTGAATCAGATATTTCATTATTTGTTGTTGTTAACACCACATCAGGTACTGCTGCACATAACTTGTACAGATTGCCATCTCTGATTCCCGTAGCAACAATTACTCCTTCAACATCCTTTAGGACACATTCCTTGCTGTCAAACTATACAATTATGCCAGCATTGGTAATTTTGCTCACTGATAAAAGATTTTTACTAGAGTAGGTACATACCATACGTTGGATTTTCTTGTATCCACCATCCGGCATTTGCAATGGAATATCTCCAATTCCGATCATCTCACATTTGCTATCATCTCCAAGATTGACAGTCTTACTTTTGGGTGCTTTTGTATATGCCATAAACCAACTTCTCTCAGGTGTCATATGTTGAGTTGCTCTGAATCTAAATACCAGTAATTTGAAACATCAGAACTTGGGGTTGTGACAACCGAAAACAAATTTTCTTGGTCATTGCTTGAGGTCATGTTAGCTTCAACAACCTTCCTTTTCTTTACCTCTTCTACCCATGCTAACCACTTTTGACATTGTTTCTTAAAATGCCCAGGAGCTCCACAATGAAAGCAATTTCCCTTATTTTTCTCCTCCTTTGTGTCTTTACCATTCTTTGAGACATTGGACTGGGAGGGATGAGATTTGTTGTCACTCTTCCTTTTTGCTTTGCCCTTATATCCTGCTGAAAACAGTGTTGTAGGATTCTCATCATTCATGCCCCCATCCTTCCTTCTGATTTCTTCTTGAAGTAGTGCTGCTATTACTTTTGTCAAATCCAAATTAGATTGAGTGCTTGGGTGCTTAGGCGGAAAACTACAACATCTTCCGTAAGGAGAGATGAGATTTTTGACTCTTCCTTTTGCTTTGCCCTTATAACTCTGTTGAAAAGAAGTGTTGTAGGATTCTCATCATTCGTGCCCCCATCCTTCCTTCCGATTTCTTCTTGAAGTAGTGCTACTATTACTTTTGTCAAATCCAAATTGGACATAACAACATTCTCCCAAGAAGTGACATAACAACATCGCAATCACTGATCCACATGCTGCTAATTGATTTTTGAGAGATTTAAACTGATTTGTGAAATCTGATATCTTTTGTGTTTCCTACATCTTTAACTGAAAAAATCTTCTTCTAAGATATAATCTTGTGCTAACATCATTTGATTCATATAACTTGATTAATTGATCCCAAGCTTCCTTTGCTGATTTTGCCTCACTTACATGTAAAAGCACATTATCACTCAAACTTAAAAGTATACAGGAACGAGCCCTACCTTCCTTTGACTCCCACTTACTGATCATATTTGCATCCTGGGTGGGTTTAGTCTCAGTCCCTTCAACTATATTGAGTAGATCCTTGTTCAACAACAACATCTTCATTCTGAGCTTCCAGAGATTAAATCCAACGCCATCAAATCGTTCTACCATCCTGTGAGGATCTCCTACAACAAATGTGACCATATCTCTATCTTTAAACTTCTGATACTTCTCTACAGCAACACTTCACCAACCGCGCTCTGATACCATGAAAATTATTAGCACTTTTAAACAGAACATAGAAATGCAACTGCAGGTTTTGATCTATTTCTTATTCTTATTTGCTTGTGCTCTGCTAAATCAGAGAATACAATCTTTATAGAATAACAATAAACAGAGTCTTATTCAAACTCAAACTCAAACTACCCTATCTCTACTCTTCATCCTACAGATGGACAACATATGCCAGCACGTACACATATCATCTAATGTGTTGTCAATTACAAAATAACTTCCCTAAATGCTAGCTACATAATCCTAAATGCTAACTACAGAATCCCTAAATATTAGGCTATAATTTCTGCATGTCTAACACGTGGCTCACAAATGGCACCACTTTTTTGCACCTACTAGAATGTGACTCTGTTCATGCACGGGCATGAAGCAACATCTCATTCATGAAGATGACCTCCTCACTTCTCAATTTCAATGTACTACACTACAAAAACATAATGTAATAAAGTGTACATCTACATTTATTATTTTACCTTTGATCTTTTAACTCGTTAGTCTTTACTTATATTGTCAACAATATTGTACCCTTTTACTAAAGTGTACTGTTAACCCAATTTTCCGCTTTTAAAGAAACCGAATATGTTAACCCAATTTACCGCTTTTAAAGAAACCGAATATTCCTTCGCCAAATGCCTTGTTTGGTAACATTATTATTCAAGACAGAAACACAAATGACTATCTACGTAGACATTTTTCCATTACATCGTAAATGGTTACCACTGTGACCAACATGCGAATCTTCGACATGCTCGGTTCCAGATCCTATTCTCAATATGAGTGTTTCATTACACGTAGTTGCAGTACTTATGCCCGTTGCCTTGGCTAATGTTCGCTCCTATTGTAGTAGTTGCATTTATTATACATTCCTTTCACTTGGTTGATTGCCTATAACTGTGATGGCTGTGATGAATACTCATGCTATAATTTTCTTGCATAATTACAATTTTTAACTGTTCACTCTTGCGATAACTGTTTTTGCTATAATAATGGCTACGCTGCTTCTGTTCGGGTTTTTGTTTTGTTTTTTTGGCTTTTTTGGGTTGTTTTTGGTTGGTTCTGTGCAGCCGGTTTATTTTTTTGGTTTCATTGGGTGCTGGTGCGGCTCTGTTTTTGGTTTCATTAGGACCTATTGCGTGCAGACACCTGTATTTGATTGCCGTGGCCTGTGCTTCCCTGCTGTAAACTGTAACAGCCAATGTTATTATATTTAATGCTTCTCTTTATGCGCTGGAAGTTACGTAACTGTTACGGCTACGGGTACGATTCTGGGTCCATATAAACCACGAAATGCATATTTTCACATGAGTAATTCATTAAAATTATATTTTGCCAAATGCTTTAGACAGTGGACAATACATGCATGATCAAGTTTTTTTGTTTTTTTGAGTAAGCTTTATAGTATTTCATGTTTTTAGGTGTTCTATAATGGTAGGGAGATGTTAATATTTAATTTTAAATTTTATACTAATAATAATAATGAGTTGGTAATAATTAGTTTTTAATTTTAAACTTAATATTAAGTACATTATTAGTTTTTAAAAAAATTGCTTGTGGAAAGAAGATAAAATAAAAAAGATTTAGTCATTTTTGTAATCTTTTAAAAAAGATGTTTTAGATCTAATTTTTTTATCATCCATAAGATTAGATAAAGTTTTTTGAAGTATATGTACTTGTTATTTTACTCACATTTACAATCAATTTCATATGTGAAGAAAAAATATAAATTTAGAATTTAATTATGTTGAGAGGAGTTCTTACAATGACAATTTTGTAGTGTAATGATATGAGAAGCTCACTTTTAATTTTTGAGATTAAATTTGATGTTTATTTGACCGAGGTTTTTTTTTTTTTTTCATTGGAGAGGTCAATCGGAAAATAGTAATATTGTGGCCATATGGCAATGATCACAATTAAGAAAACAACAAAAAACAATTTCATCATTCTCACTATTCCAAATAGAATATGTGTGATGAAAAGCACCAATGTAAATGGTGAAAGGGGTGAAATATGGGAGGAGTGATCTAGAAGCACTAGCAGTAGCTAGGGAAGTGACAACCAAAGCAATAGGGGGTAGCGGTAGAAGTGGTAGAGTTTGGTGTTCCATTTTCCCACGGATAGATTATTTACACAATGATGTAGTTAAATTGATGTCATTTCTCACCACTCATTAAGAAATTGGTACTCAATGTAATAGAGTTCTTTGGATATTTGATCTTGGTACCCTTCAAAAGCTAGAGGAAACTTCATACATGTTAACACAAGCCACCATTGTAATCAAGCATACATACCAAATCATGAGCAACAAAGCCTACGAATAAAGTACTTTCAAGGCCGCAAGCCAAAGATACACAAAAAAGAGCATAGCTATAATCACTGCATAGGTATTGCTCCATGCACATAGATATATACCCCTTGCCATCATGTAATTTACAATTCACTATTGTACCTACTACCATAAAAATAAACCTTCACAATGTAGACACATATGCCTATCATGTTAGGCCACAAATATAGGCGTTTTCTACTTGCTTTCCTCATTGTGTTTATTAAACAGAAACAAACAAAAACAATTTCTGCCATCTTTGTATGGATTTTGGGGCCTTCAATTTTCCCCATTTTAATTTGGATGTTCCATTTTAACTATATACATACATATGTATCATGAGTGTTTTTTTAAAATATTTTTGAGTAATATAATGATTTTTTAGAATCTTTTAAAAGGTAACAAAATCTGCAATCTTATATGGGAAATAACACTTTGTGCAAAAATAATCGTTCGCTTGCCTTTAAACGACATGAGGCTACTTACACTATAAACACTATAAATGTGCCAATTTTCCTTCCAAATGTAAAGAAACTTATGTGCTTTTTAATAAAATCGTAACACTTTAGAGATGCTCCTTTCGTAAGTGTACAAATACCAATGCACAATTCAATTCATTCCTTCCAAATCCATTTATAAAGAAACTTATGTGTGGGACTTTTAATGCACGAAAAAAATTGTAATAGTAACACTTTAGAGATGCTCCCTTTCGTTTTAGTTTGAATAAGGGTAAAATGATATGGTAATGCACCCACTGATTGTCTATATTATCGCACTGTGATTACCTCTCACATATTAAATTAAGAGCCTATATAAATATAAAAATATAGAAATGAGTCTCCACTACTTCTACCCTATATCGATTACATTTGAGCCCCACCATCCTTTATGTTATTAGGGAGAGGGGCACTTAATTTTTTTAAAAGTTCAAATTTTAGCCTTTGAGCCTTAGGTTAGCTTTACGAGTTTGAACCACCAACCGGTGCGAAGAAGCGAATATATATATAAAGACTTAGTTAAACACCGAACAACCACAAAGCTTTTTATATGCACGTTGAGCACTTGCAAGTAAGTAGATTTCAACTATCTCTAGATCAATTTTTGAGATTTCGTTGGTCACTTAGTGTTTAAGTAAATACTTAGTTAAAGTTTAAATGCAAATGCAACTTTTGGGGATCACATCTATCTTCATTACTAGAGTTACTATCGATTTTCAGCTCCATATCGACTTGTTTGGAAGCGGTTATGCAAATTTATGGCTGACGTTGCAATAGGTATTGAAAAATAAGCACAAAGATGGATATGGGTCACTTTTGGGAAGGAAGCGCGCCGCTACTCAATTCTATCATCAATCCCACTTTCTTGTGGTTGCCTCACTAAGTGAGAAATCAATTTAATGCGGCTTTGCTTTCCAACAAGGTATGGCCATGTGTAGGTTGCCAAGTTTAAGTCTCGCAACGAAGGTCGTTTGCTTCCTTAAAATGCATCTTTCTTCTTTTCTTTTCATGTAATTGCTTTCTCAAGTAGATGAGATGCCTCCATTTTGTTGTCATAACTAGTTTGTGCATAATAATACTAGTACTTAGTCGTTGCTTGGATACTTGTGTTAAAATACTTTGCTTTGCTTTTCTTTCAGGCTTTACTAGTTGCCACTTTCAGTGCCGCACAAAATTCAAATTACAATTTACAATTCATTCACCGAATCACCAACCCATAAATGAAGAAAAATTTAAAATTTGTTGCAAGGCCAAGCGATTCAGGCTTTAGTGAACTTGAACATGCACTCGAACAACAAAACAAGCATGATTCATGAATCATGATCTTGTACATGTTTTTGTTTATAAGCACAAATTGAAATTCTCCTAGTAGATTGTAGGCTATTCCTGACTCGTGGCTGTAAGTTTGTAACGTTGTTTGTTTAAATTGATACTGCAGTATGCCAATATTCTCAAACCCGGTCCCTTTTCCACTGAACCACTACCTAAACTTTGTTTTTGAAGAAAACTCATGGAGGCGGGGGATGTCCTCTCCCAATACTGCCTAGGGCACTTCGAAACCTTAATTCGGCCCTGGACATGGAGCTGATCCCCAGGTGCAATTACATTGAAACCGAGTCGAGCTACTCCTTGCAAACCCAACTAGCTCTATATGGGCATGATTCATTGTTACAACCATTGACAACGAGCTGAGTCAATTAAAAAACCCTTGGCAAAGTGGTTGAGTCTTTTTCCCCTGGGCTAGGACGTTACACGTCTAGAGAAATATATTCGAGGCTGAGTCCTATAGTGCAAAAGCAAGTCATGAAGTGGCATTGAGCTCATCCCATCAAGCCCATATCTATGGAAACTAGGTCATTCTCGTAATAGCATAAGGAGCTTGAATACATAGTTGGCTGGGTGAATCCGGTGGATGAAACATCCACATTACAAATGTAAAAGGATCAGATTGATTTCATGGAAGAATTTCTCGCTGCATTGAAACTAAGTTCCTGTGAGCCAAAGAGCTCGACCTCAAATGACCGCATACATGTGATGGTCTCGTACACTTCACATAGGGGAAACTTGAGTCAGTGGATGGTCGATGAATAAAGGTTAAAGCTTGCCATGAAGGATTCACGGGCCAACTCGGATTTTGGTGGAATCAATCCTTCACCGACATTGTGCAGGAACCAACCAGGTCAAGTCGTGCGTCGCCATGAGGAAATAAAGCTCCAAAGAGACCTGACGAGTTTTTTTTTAGCAAACTACTTGGGCTTGTTTGTAAAAGGACTTCCACACTAAGAGCATTACAGAAATGGGAACGAGTCAAACCAGGGCTCGAAGTAATGTGCGCACAGACCAGCTCAGCACGGGGACATCGATTTGATGGAAAGGGCGTTACAACTAAGAAAGGGGCAATACTTAGAAAAATCGGTGAGTTCACCAGATAGGCCATGCGGTCGAATCAGCAAAACACGTACCGAGTGGCTTAAAACACTTGGGACATGAGTGCACAGAAGAGCTGGAAATACCATGGAGAGTTATGCGGGTGATGAGAAGTTAAACGGCCCGAACGGCTTAAACAAGAAGAGACTCGGAGTGGCTCGCAAGACCAATGCGGAAAATTCGGATTTGGAGGGCCCGAATTACACTCGGTCCATTTGTGCAAGGAAAGGCCAAAATTGCCGCATATATTTATGCGGGGACAATGGGTATAAATGGCCCAGGGTGAGTTGGGACGCCCTGGAAAAGTATGACTTCGCCATAGTAGACACCAAATTTGGGTCACACTCTCCTTAGTCCCCTTTCAATCAGTTAACAAAACATGTTCACCTAACCATGACCCTTTTACCCCACCTCCATATTAATTTAATTACTTATAATTGAATTGATGCCCATCCTCACATTATTTATTAATTTTATTATTTTAAATTAAATTAATTCACTCCTCACCTAGCAACATCACCTAGACACTTCACCATGGTCTTATTCTTGGTCTATTAATTAACTAGGACCGAGTCTCCACTTATTTTAACCAACTGTGACTTAGTCTAACCGTAAAATTAAATTCCTATTCTTTCTCTAACAACATTCCCGCTTATCTAAGTGATAACCATCACTTGAGACCCAGACTGAAAAATAGAGCATGCAAAAAATAGCCAAGATCTGTTATTGTTGGTAAACCTAGGATTTCCTGCCTTAACTTACACTGGTTATCTCTCAACCAATGCCAGTCACCCTAACTATCGTCGGTTACCATATATACAATTTTGCAACCTTTTTCCTAGGTTGGTCACTTCGAGTTTTGAGAGAGCTATCTGTATTCAAACATGAACCAAAGATTTTCTCAACATCCCGACGAGGAATACACTCCACCACAGCCCCCAAACAAACACTTAAGACTTGTCCACCGACATTAGCATTCACGAAGCACTCTAAGAAGCATTTCCACAGACCGACCATAGTTTTCTTCACGGATTGAAAATTACCTTCTTCACCAACCGGCCTCGCAAATACAAGTGTGTTGATTTACATCATTTCTGTACTTACTTTACAGGTTGTTTATCTTTTATTATTAGATCTTGTTCTTCCCTATATTCCTCCATTCCCACTTTCCTGCCAAACTACCCAACCTTCAACCCACCACCTTCTACCTCTTTGTATTTGACTTTTAGGCACTCTTGAGCCTTCCTAGCATTTTTACAAATCTAGCCATCCTACCTCTATTCTCGTGCAATCACAGAGAAGCCCCTCACACCCGTTAAATATGTATTAAAGAGTGGCTAGATGTTTTTTTGTAATTTCTTTCTAGATGCTATAAATAGAGAAAGAAGCCTACGGGATAAGGGATTGGAAATTTTTGGCAACCAACTATTGTATTTTGGGCAGATCGCCACCCGCTCGGCAAATTGTTCCTAAAAACTATATTTATTTAATTACCTCTATTTTTTCCCTACTAACACCAAGTTACCTTAACCATCGTCGGTTCCCCTCTTCACCGGCATTGTTCATCCCCACCGACGCGTCGGTTATTGTATATCTCCTATCAAAATTTCACTACATTGCCCTTAACACCCTATAAACCTCATATAACCTTGCCAAATCCTGGTACCCCACCTATGACCTCACCATAGACCTTCCCAACTCTCTATGTAGACACAGGGAGAGCCTAAACACCTATTTCTGACATTCTTCCATTCCCACGTAAAACCAATATTGGTCATCTCAAACCGACATTAGTCATAGCTAAACCGTCATCAGTCATACCCGATCGACATGGGCTTTGTGTCCGGTAGACTGCCTTAGACCAACAAGCCTCCTAATCACCCAAATCAACCCCAAATTACACTACATCTTACCCAAACCCTACATGTGACCCTCAAACCACTTGCCCTGCCTGCAACCTGACTCCGAGACCTTCATCTGCTAGTTATCGAGCATTTAATTGGATTAACATTAATAGTAAATCGAGATATCTAAATTAGAACACTAGTGTTAGACTCTTTTGTTTGCATGTTCATATATATATATATATATATGTATATATATATATATATATATATATATATATATATATATATATATATATATATAAGTGGATTGACAACCGTCGAGTAAGTATCACACTTTCTGGATCTAGCTCACACTAGGCAATCCACTAACCTTTTGCTATTGACTATATTTTGTGGTCTTATTTTGTATTACAGGGAGTTCCTCCTAGCCAAAATGAATCTCACACAATCAGTTTGGATCAGAAATCAGAACGCGCAAACTCAACCTTCAACCAACAAACAATAGGTATTCCTCCTTGGCCTTCTAGCCTTTATTTGTTTCATTATATACAACAATCCGGTGAAACATTTTGGCATGCCCGGTGGGACCCATTTGGGGTTCTTTTGGATTTATTCATTCCTAGGTAAAAATAATTGTGTGTTTCTTTCCTTTTGAAAAGTATTCACATTAAGTTTCTTCTTTGGAATCTTCTCCTTCTTTCTATTGTCTAAAAGAAATTGTTTTTTTGGTGCTTTAAAAGGAACACGTCTTCTTTTCTACTGCATTGCATTAGTGAAAGAGAATTCCTCTTCATGTTCTCTATTTGCTACATCGAATGTAATTGTGGATTTGGTCTTAAAAAATTTGCATTTCATTCTGGTTTGTTGCATTGTAGTTCACATTAATTGAGGGCACCTTATACGCTAGAGGTCATGTCGAGACGATGGTTGACTAATTCAATCATAGTTCACTTTACACACTCTCTATACCAAACCACTTAAATAATTTACACATCTTCTTAAACATCATCCTACCTGGAAGAAGTTTTCTATGATCACACTATCTCGAGGATTGATAGTGGGCACCCAAAGTTTCTCTATCCAGTTATTATCTTAGATAAAGTACGCCGCCCGCTTAACTTTACTCGAAACCATCCTTAGATCTTGGCTTTTCATAGGGAACCTTCTATTGAACCAAAAACTATGTTCTATTCACAAGTCAACCGAAAATAGCATAAGCTAAAACATAAAATTCACCCATAGAATTTCATGTTTGTTAACTTTTACTTGATTTTTGTTTTGAGTTATGAGGTTGTATTATCCATTCTTTTCTTCCTTCCATACTCTATAATAATAGTTGGTGTATTCTGACTATTTCTGAGTGTGTCAGGGTTCATCATCACCATACTCAGGTTTATGGGTTGGTATTTTATCTAATCTAAGTCACAAAAGTCTAGTTTTTCCATCTTTTCAAATTTCACAGTGACTAGCGTCGTTCTAACGACCGTCATGAATTTACCAAACCGTTGTTGGTTACTTGCTTTTGTTGGTCATTTTACCAAAAATAACACTCACCACATTTTCTGTTCTTTCTGAGGTTCCTAAGACACATCATCATAACCTTGAGTCTTTGAAATCACTGTAAAATCCATATTTTACCTCATTTTCATCACTTATTAGCACATTTATCAAACTTTTAGTCATTCCAAAATAACTGGTATAAGTTCTCCAAACTATCATCAATCACCCTCTATCACCGTCATCAGTTAACCCAACCATCGTCGGTTCTTGTGTTTTAATTTTTAATTAAAATAGAGACCATTTTTACATCTCGGAACATATTCTATCCATTCCCTTTGTGCCTTTGTGTCATTTACAGAGATCAGATTACCAATTCTATGCTAACTCACATGGTTTTGACTCGTAGCCAAGTTAACTCCCTTGTGATCCACGCTAGCATTTAGCCGCTCTCGCCTAGCCCATCAACACCTTCCATTTTATCCCCTATGGATCCCACTCAGCCCATTATCATCTATACCAGTGACAAGGAATTCACAAGACTCCTTGACCAGAACCCCATTGCCTTACAATAGTATCTCACCGATTCATCCACCAGGGATTCATCAGGACAATTAGTATATGGCATGCCTATGTCCATTCCTCCTTTCCTCGCCCCCACTTCAACGTCAACTACTACTAGCTTGGCCTTACCGTCTTCTACCTTACCACCTATAGTATCCCAACTAGACCCCACATCATCTATATCATCTACACTTATGACATTTGTCGCTCCCATGGTGTCAACCATTCCTTCATCGACCACCTTGAGCATAGCCCCATCTCGCACTGCCACCTCATATATACTCATTGATCGCAGCCACCCATGGTATCAGAAACCCGTACTCCCTTCTAAAACATTGTCTTCTCTATCCCATAGTCCCTACCCCCAATCACTACAAGGGTCGTTACATCCACCCACCTACTTACATGTATCACCAATAACCTCCTATCTCGTCTATCACCTATTTGGGGTATTTTCCACCTACCTCTATTCCCTCCTCACAATTCTCATACTCGGCACCACCATATATTGGGATTTCTCCTTCATCATACATTCATCACCTACCCCCTTATACTGTAGGGGGTGCCTAGTCATCACAACCTACCAAAACCTTATTAAAATGATGATGGAAAATATGCAAACATTGGAAGCATTGGTCTCCAGCTCCTTTAACTCTTTAAGATACGATGAAATCTGCAATGAGACCATTCATCCATCCATTCTCATTCTCCCATACCTGTGTGTTGGGAAATTCCCAAATTCAACCAAATCAACAAAGAGAACACCCAGAGCAACACTTGTAGTCTTTCAAACATGGGTGTTATCTAATCACTCATGATGACACTCTACTCTTGAGGACATTCCCAATGTCCTTAATATGACTGTGTTGGATTGGTATAGTGGTTCACCTAGACATTCCATTTACTCATTCAACCAAGTGGCTCAAGCCTTCTTGGACCATTTTTCAATCAATATCATCAAGAAGGCCACCATGAATGACTTGTACTCATTACGACAATGTGAAGACAAATCTATCGCAGATTTCCTCGCTCATTGGCAAAGCCTCATCAACCATCTTGCATTCCAACTTCCTCAAACCGAGCTTATAGATTTTTTCACCGGGGCTTGTGTCGAGCTTATAGATGTTTTCACGAGGGCTTGTTTCTGGCACATCTCACCAACTCTCCAAGTATAAACCTTCTGTACGTTTGATGAGGCGTTCACCATGGCTATAAAACTTGAAATTTGTGCCATTGAAGAGAAGAAAATTTAGTTGCATAACAAAAATGATGCATTTAAATCAAATGACACCTCTTCCTCTTCAAAACCCCAAAATAATTATTCCAAATCCAAAGGATCTACCAATGTGGTAGTTTTAAAAGATGGCCCATATCACCCATCTAATCAATCAAAACCTCCCTCCAACCTTTCTCCCATTCAAGCTTTTCAGTTCAAGTGGGAGCAACACAAATACACTCCAATTAGAGAACCCTACTCTTGAGTATTAGAAAAAATTATGAAAGTCGGAGAAATTGCTCTTCCACTCGTTAAACTACATATTGGTTTTGACCCCGCTTGTCCTACACCTACTTGGTATAAGGAACATGAAAATTGCAACTATCATCGCGTTAAAGGTCATAACAATGGTAATTGTATAACCTTCAAAAAAATTATCTAGGAAATTTTAGATAATGGAGATCTCATCTTGGACGACCTAAACACACCGGTAATCAGAACTTGCATATCTTTAAGAATTCATTCCCTAATCACACCCCATCATCTAACCAAATTAGTGAAAATTTGACAAATGACAGTAATGTTTGTGAATTTCATGTTGTTTTCGAAGTCGTACCATCCCTTCCTCAAATTCCCCTACCCCCTCTATTGAGGAGATTATTGCACATGCTACTTTACCCATGGAGGAACCTATTTCATCTACTCCTTAACCCATAGAGGATTCCCCTTCATCTCCCCTTCATCCACGAAGGATTCTAAAATATCTACCAAATCCGTCTCACCACTCACCTTGCAAACTAACGAACAACCTATGATGTTAACTCTCCTACCCACGAGAGATTCATGTTCACCTTCCTCTCCACCGAAAGAAGAATCTATCTCATCCCACATGTCATCTCCCATAGCCATAGGGGATCCTTTAGATGCACCTCTTCCTTTTGATGACAGTTCCCCATTATCCTTCTAAGGCCATGTTGATTTACTCTCAACTCTTTTACATATGGAGTTCAAAGCCAACTATTTCCCTATCTCACAAACATACTTTAAAGGGATTACTACTAAATCCAAATCATCTCCTCTTACAACAATGACATTTTCATGCCTGGATGACCGCCTGGATTATGTTGATAATTTCATGCTTTGGAGATATCTCTGGCTACCCTTTTCAACCCAAATGCAAATGTCGCATGTGGATACCTCCATGATTTTTCCAAAGGTGTTTCGGATAATCGAACCAACCATGCCCATATCGGTCATAACGTCCACTTCTTCATCACCCTTGCACAAAATATCGGAATATCGAAGACACTTTTGTGATGTCAATTCATATTCAATTATACATGACCTTTGGTGAGAACATTTTGATTCTATACAAAATTCTATAAATACTTTCTTCGGCTATTCTATTTTTTTAAAATGTTAGTTTTGGAATTTATAGCTCTCAAGATGGAAAGTGATTCTACACTAACAAATGTAATACACACACACACACACACACACACACACACACACACACACACACACACACACACACACACACACACACACACACACACATCATATGATTTGTACAAATATGAAGATAGTTATATATATGATATGATTTGTACAAAATTTAATACTTCTCTTTTCTTGTAAACCAATGAAAGCTTCTCTTAGCTTCGATAATTTATAATTCTCTACTAACAGTGCCAACCACGTGAAGGTGGAAGCTTTTTTGGCACGACTAACTTTGTATATAAAAGTCTTAGTCAAAGAAATTTAAGTTTAAAATCAAATCCATACTAGATATATACAAAATACACAAATTTAACAAAATACATAACAAATTTATATATATCACAAAAATTATATATACAGGACATAAGCATTATAAATTCATTACAATGAACCATCAGGATCGGATCTACTCTTAATAGTGAACAATATTGCTTCATGATCGACTCTCGAACCTTCCAAAGAATCTTGTTATAAAGCCTTCCTCGATATCTATACCGCTGAATATTTGTCATTAGAACTAGATGTGAATATAAGAGTATTTTCTGTGTGTCTCAAAGTCTTCAAACACCCAAATAGGGGAGTTTTTTAATGGATATCGCGAAGCCAAGTTCCAAGAATCGCTGTTACTAAATCACAACACCCCGGATGTAGATCAAGGTTCTAAATGATGTCTTAGGCATCCAGTGTGATTGCACAACATGGAAACCTCTCTCCAAGTGTGGGACTTGTGAAACTGAGAGAGGAATCTCCAGATTAGAGGCTGGTTCCTCAAACTCCTCTGATTATATCTAATGCTTGCACAACTACAGAGGTTCTAGATCCTAATCCTACTCTAAATTGCAAGGAGACAGTGATAGAAGTGCAAAAATTTAAACTAACTAAAGATGGTGATGCACCAAAAGGAGTGGTGAATATTTTTGTCATGCAAATAGACACAAACCAAATATTGCAACATAAAACATACACAGACTGATAAGATATAATTTAGGATCTGAAATGAAGCAAATAATACAAACAAAGGACTGAAACCCATTCACAAAGCTTGCATTATCATCTCCAATGTCAAAACCACTGCATTACAACCTCAGAGAGGTAGAAAACCTATTACAGTCTTTGAAGAGGTCTGATTCTTGCAACAATCACTTGCTGGAGGTGAAAGAAGAAGATTGATATGCCAAAAGTGTTGCCCCCTTTGAAAATGAGCCAAATTTGGCTTTTACATTGCATGGGTCGAGCCCAGGAGAGAGAAAACGTACAAAACGTGGGAGCCCATTCCTCATTGACTAAAAATGCATTAAATCAGCATAGAGGACCTTACAAACCCATACCCTGTCATTTTTGACCAAATTAGAGGAGAATGCGACCCATTCTGCATTAAATTTGGTTCGTTGAAATGTCATTTCTGGCCATGGACACGTACCAGAGCTGTTTTTGAATTTTCTCCATCCAAACTAAACCAAAATTAGAAATTGAACATGAGATCCTGTAGAGAATTTCATAAGCTTTCCAATGATATAAAGAACGTGCAAATATGAGCTTTGGATCATAAGATATGAAGGTCTGAAGTTTTAGGGCAAAACGGCCAAAAAAATGGATCGGGCAAAAATTTTAAATTTTGACCTTTTTGCATTTTGGAAAAATTTTCAAAAAAATTTCCGCGCTCCGCTCGTCGGATGCCACATGTCGTGCAGTCTTGGTTCACTGAGCAATTCTCTCTCCTCCACCTTTCCGCGGGCTTTCCTTTGAAAATTTTGACCTTTTTTATCACCTTGGGAAATTTTCCATTTTTTCCCTACGCCCCCGCCATTTGGGACACGTGGCGTGATCTGGTTGGGGGATAGGGCGCGGGGTCAACCTTGTCTTCTAAACTTTGGGCCCAAGACTTTTGCAAATTTTCCCAAGTCTTTCCCGAGCTTCACACTTCCTGCTCCATTGGACACGTGTCCAATTCCTATTTGCCACGGCCCTGGCCTCCATTTTCTCCCCTTTAAAATTTTACATCGAACACTTAGCCAAAATTTTGTTTCACTCCCCGCGCCGTGAACTCCCCGGCCCTTTGGACATGTGTCCTATTCCCGATTCATCCACTGGACTGCCGGATTTTCGCGTCCCTTGCATCCCCACGGCCCGGCTGTCCCAAACTGCCTGGGACAAATTCCTCCGAACCGCCCGATTCGGGCTTCCTTGTCCCTCTTTGCGGAAAAGACACGTGGCATGATTTGATTGGCTCAAAGCATCTTCGGCTTTTCACATCCCTCGCGTCCCTTTGTCCCAACCTGCCCCCGGACGAAAGTTCCTCTGTGACGGCCGATCCGGGTGGTTCGCGTCCTTCGCGTCCTCACGCGGCCCGGATGTCTGCACATTACGCTTCGCATGATTAGTCAATTTTTTCCTCCTTCGGCCGAATCGCCTTCCGTGTCCCACGCGCCCCAACGTCCCAATCTGTCCCAGTCTTTGCAGCAGATTGCTGGAGGCTTTTCGCCGATTCGCACCCGATGTCCCAACTGTCCCGGTCTTTGCTGGACTAGGACTTAGCCGATTTTCATAATTTTTCTGGCCCAAGCTTGTTTTTGCAACTTTTTCACCCTTTTTTAGAACTTGCTCTTTTTCCTTGGACAGGAGAGTTAGAGAAAATCCGAGGGGACCCCATAAACATGATTTTTTGCCTTGAATCAATCTATTTGCCTAGGACTTGAGTATTTTGATGCATGTTATCAAATTTACCCGGGGTGAATTTTGGATAACAATTTGGCGACTCAGCGGGGTTACCTGCCTGCTAGGTAGAAGATACCAGTTGCCTGAAGCAGTCCATTGGGCATGGAGTCATCAGATATTCTGTTTAGAACCCCAACTAACTTAGAATGTGTAAGGAGGAAGATGGAATATCACCTGATGGGAGCAAGGATCTGCAAAACATCTCCATGGACAGCAAGTTGTGCCAAAGCACTTAGGGAAAACAAAACTAACCTACAACAAAACAATGTGCACAAGCACTTGGAGGAATGAAAATCTAATCTAATATTTACAAGGTAGTGAATTTCCCTCTAGAAGCAATGCTTGAGATAGATTCCATTTACTGGAATCTGTAGTTCTTCACCATCTAATGAGGCCAATTGGAAAGCATTGTTGTTCTTGCACTTCGTGACCATGTATGGGCCACTCCAAATGGCATCAAATTTTGAATGCCTTCCCGGTTTTGCTCTATCCACATCCCATTTCAACACTAGATCTCCAACCTAAAAAGATCTATCCTTGGCCTTCCTATCGAAGGTCTTCTTGATCAAAGCTTGATCCTTTTCCATTGCTTGGGATGCCTGATTTCTGATCTCTTGCAGCTCCATCAACTCTGCATACCTCACCTCCATGGGCTCAAACTCTAGCAACTCCAGCTACTTCATGAGTTCCAATGTTGGCAACTCAAGTGACATGGGCAAGATTGCCTCTCTTCCATAGACAAGTTTGAATGGAGAGTTACCTGTGGATCTTTTGGGAGTTATCCTATCAGCCCATAAGGCTGATTTTAGTTTGGTATGCCAAGACCTCTAATTCTTGTCAAGAGTCCTCCTAATGATCCTCAACAAGTTCTTGTTTGTAGACTCGGCCTGGCCATTACCTTGAGGGTAATAGTTTGATGAAGTGCTTAGGTAAATCCCGTTCTTGATAGCCCACTCAGTCACCTTAGATCCAATGAATGCCAATGCATTATCAGAGATTATTGTAGCAGGGTACACCAAATTTGGTTGTTATCCCTCATAAAAGTCTAAGATGCTAGACTCATTTGCCTCTTTGAGTGCTACTCTGCTTGTCCATTTGGTGAAGTAGTCGTGGTGTCAAAATACATTTGTGCCCTTGGCTTGAAATGGGATTAATGACTCAATGAAGTCCAAACCCCATTGCATGAATGGCTGGTCAACCGAGATTGGATGTAATGGAAGGGCAAGCAAGTCTCTCTTTTCCCGTGAAGAATGCACAATTCTTACACCTCTTGATCCATGCATAGCAATCATCAAGATTTTAGGCCAATAATAACCAGCCTTCATGATTTTTAGAGCTGTCACTCTTGGTGCAAAATGACCACCACCTGGTCCACCATGGAACTCTTCCAACACCCTTTGAATCTGATTTGTGCTAATGCATCTCAGCAAAGACTCCATTCACATCTTTCTTGAACAAAACTTCATCAACAATGGCATACGGAATAGCACTGCAATCTGAAGTGTCTCCTTTGGGTCTTGTTCATCTCCAGGAGGGCATAGGCCCGTGCCTAGGAAGTGTATAATGCCTTGGGTCCAGCAAGGAGTGGGGGCAACATTGTCTTCTTCTTGATTGCCATTTGGCTCATGGCTGTCTGGATATCAAAAACAACCTCTTCTTCATTGCATACTTCTTTTTGCTTCCCCAAAACCAGCTGCTCACACAATCCTTTCCCTCTTACCAGCTTGGTGATCTTGATCTCAATGTCATACTCCATGACACGGGTGATCCAACCTGCCCTTTTCTCATTCAAATCCTTGTTGAGGAGGAAGTCCTTGACCCTAGCATGCGAGACCAGCAACTGGACCTTGTTGTTTGAGATTAAATGCTTGAATTTCTTCAAGCTTCTGATTACTGCAAGTACATGCTTCTCAATAAAAGAGTATCTCACCTCATAGTCATCTAGGCTCCGGCTGAAGAAGGTAATTAGCTGCTCATCATTATCCTTGTCTGCATTGTACTGAATAATGGCGAAATAGTGTCATTACCTCCAAATGCATAGAGGATGAAATTCTTGGAGAAGTCTGGGTTGATGAGAGTTGGTGCTTGAGAGATAGCTTCTTTGATTTCTTCAAAACTCTCCTTGCCTTCTGCTGTCCACTTGAAAGCCATGCTCTTCTTTAACATTTTGGTGATGGGCTTGACAAGGGCTGCAAAATCTGGGACAAACCTCCGAACAAAGTTTATCCTTCCCAAGAAACTCTAAAGGGCCTTCTTGTGGCTTGGCAATGGTAGTGTTCTTATGGCTTCAACCCTCTCTGGGTCAATTGCTAATCCTTATTTGGAGACAATATGGCTAAGGAGCTTTCCTTCATGTGCAAGAAAGATACACTTCTTAGGATTCAAAGACACTCCAAATCTCCTGCACCTCATGAAGACTTGTCTCAAATGAGAGAGGTGGTCTGTTGCATTTTTGGAAAAAACAGTGATGTCATCAAGGTAAATCAGCACCACGTTGTTAATCAAAGCTTTGAATGCCATGTCCATTGCCCTTTAGAAGGTAGCACCAGTGTTGGACAGCCCAAATGGCATTTTCCTGTATGTGAAAGTTCCCCATTTGGTTGTGAAGGCTGTCTTGAATGGTCCTCTTCCTTCACCATAATCGATTGTAGCCGAGTAGCCATCAAAGAGTGAAAACCTCTCTGAGCCAGCCACAACTTGCAAGATTTGCTCCATGGAAGGGAGTGGGTAATGGTCCTTGAGAGAGGCTCTATTTAAGTCTCGAAGTCAACACATAGTCCGATCTCTCCACTCTTCTTTCTCGATTTGGAACTAAGTTGGTAACCCAACTAGAATGCTTGATTGGGAATATGATCCTTGACTCAATTAGCTTGTCCAATTCTTTCCTCATGAGAGGCTCCATGTGTGGATTGACTGGTCTTTGTTTTCACTGACAGGCTTAGTATTTGGATCAATTCGATGGTATGCTTTGAGCTAAGTTGGGATTGAAACCTTTCAAGTCTTCATAGCTCTAGGAAAACACGTTAGGGAACTCTTGACACACTTTGTATGAACTCATACCTTTCTTGTTCAGTTGTCACCCTTCCAATTTGCAATGGTTTGTTCTCTTCTACCAAGATGGATACTAAATCCTCTCTCTTGACCTAAATGTTTGCTTTCTACTTTCTAGACTGATCATTGGGGTTAAAAATGGACTCCAAAGTGATAAGTCCCTTGGGCAGCTTGTTAGTTCTCAGCTGTACCACCTGGTCACCATACTGTTGTTCCAATTTTTCTTGATTCTTGGCTGAGAACTCAGCTTCTTGCAAGAAATGGATGATTTGCTAGTCATTTTCAAACACTTGCCAACTGACATTGTTATCCGCCATGAAGGCCTCACAATCACGTGGATGTTTGGATGTAAATTGTCTTGTTGAATGCTTTCCACAATGTCAAAGGCTGCCCCTACTGCTGTAAGCCTGTTAGCAGCTTGATTATCTTCCCTAGGAATGGATTTGATGCCAAAACCCTCAAGATCTTCCATGAGGTCCCACACCCTGTTCTTGTAGCACTTTGAGTAGATCATTCTTGGCAAAGCATGTTGTCCCTTGACCTGATTTACAATCAATTCACTGTCACCAAAGACTTGCAAGTTCTTTATTCCTCTCTTGATTGCCCAATGCATCCCTTGCACCAAGGCTTCATATTCAGCAGTGTTATTGGAGCATGCAAACTGAAATCTAAAAGCTGAATAGTACTTTACTCCTTGAGGTGAAACAAGCATGGCTCCACCTCCTGCACCTTGTCTACTCCTTGATCCATCAAAAAACAGCTGCCATACCTCGTTGTCATCCTTGTGGTTTGGCTTGGTGATGCTAGGAATAGGCTGATTTTCTTCGTGTATGCAATAGACCCCTAGCTCAGATTCTTCCACTTCTTGATAAGGATCAAATGCATGTACCTTGTTTTCCCATTCATCAAGAGTTAGATCCGGGATGCTTCCAACCTTGGTGTCAGCCTCATCAGTGCTTGGGTGATCTTCTTGATCAAATGCTGAGCAATTGGCATTAATCTGACTTGGAGTGTAAGGCTCAATATGGAAGTTTGCAATAGGTTCTGACCTGATTGTAGCCTTAGTTCCATACCTCATTTTGAACAACATGTGTGACCAATCAGTAGACAAATATCCCCCAATCTTGGCTGTGAAGTCCCTTGACAAACATAGGGCAAAGAGTGGTGGAAGGTCTATGACTGATACATCTTGTAAAACAACAACATTTGGACATGCATGCAAGGTAAGACTCAAGTTTCTAATCACCCCAACTGTTGTTATTGTTGTCCCATCTAGCTGCACTACCCCTTTGGATATTGTTTCATACTAGAGCCCTAGCTGATCAGCTATTTGTTTAGGCATTACTGAGCTACTTGCCCCGGAGTCTATCATGCAATTGTGCACTAATTGATTTCCAATGATCAATGAAACATAGAAAGGAGGGGGCTTCAACATTTTACCTTGCTGTCCTCCATGATTTCCCTCAGGCTGGGCAGCATTTGTAAGCACTTTGTCTTGCATCTGAACTTGCTTATTCGAAGTTGGCCAGTCCTTCATGGTAGCTTGCAGCAGATCTCTTTGGCCTGGGATAGATAGGGATTCCCACATTGATATATTGACGTTTGTCTTCTTCATCTGATCAATGATACTGAATGGTGATGAAGGATCTCTTTGCTATCCCTTGGTTTGCACATTCACTCCTTGCATGTGGGCAGCAACAACTGGTATTTGAGTTGGCCTAGGGGCTGTTCTTGGCTGCCCTTGTGCATTTACAACCAGATTTTGTTTGCCAACCACTTGTGGAACCATAGAAGGTCGTGGATTGGTTGGGGCTAATGGCTGTTCTTCACCCAAATTCCTCCTTTTTGACCTTGTGTTGGCTGCAACACCTTGAGAAACTACCTGGTTCATGCCACAAAATCCTCTGCTTGCCAATTTACCAATGTGGTGTCATTTGGGGCTGATTCTTTGTTGGAATGTTTCTTGTTGTTGGTGTTTCTTGATGCCCTCACCCTCCACATCGTAGTTGTCACCATTAATGCTTGATTCAAAGCACCATTGAAGCACATGGATTGGTTATGAGGCTCATTGCATGGAAAACACCAGTCATACTCCTGAGCAATGTTGTTTTGTGTTGGCACCAATGCCTTAGAGGCAGATATGGCATTTGGATTATAGGGCTGAAATGGTCTATTGGCAGGAGGCCTTGTTTGATTCATATTTGCAACTAGGTTAGGTGGCCTTTGTGGTTGGTATGGCTGCCTATTAGGCTGAGCTTGGGGTTGATAAGAAGGTCTAAAACCTTGGGCTCTCTTTGCCTTTTGAGAGTAACCTTGACTCATTGCCTAGGTTTTGCAATTGCTTCATGACTTCTTGAAGCTCATTTGGGGCACTTGGAGATGAAGTGGAAGCTTCATTTGAACTCTGATTTCTAGGAGTGGGAGAAGGAGCCAAATTAGGTGCTTGATTGGTGTTTGGACTCTCTAAACTTGGAAACAGTGGCATGGGAGGTCTAGGGGCAAGTTTGCCAGCTTAGATCAAACAATTTTCAGCCCTAATGGCAATGCTATAAGCCATAGGGATAGTTATGCCTCCCATGGACTGAATCAACATAGAAATATCAGAATTTAGAGCTTTGAGATAGTAGAGAAAAGCACCTTCTGCTGTTGGCCTGACTGTCATTGGAATTCTCTCCCAAGTCTTTTGAAATCTGAAGTTGAAATCGGTCAGCTGCTCATTGGGAGCTCTCTTGATGGTTGTCAGCTGCTCCAAAAGAGACAAGTTGTCTCCCTTTTCTCCAAATTGCTCATGAAGTGCTATACACAGCTGATTCTAGTTTGTGATAGAACTAGCTCCAAGGCTCCTAAACCATTGCAATGCTTTACCCTTGAATGAAGATGCCAGTAACTTGACAGCCACTTGCATCTCATTGATTTCGTGAATTGCACAAAGGTTAGCAATGTCTTTAACATGATCACCTGGAGTAGTCTGATTTTCTCCAGTGAAGTAGGGAATGTTCTTCAAGGCTGCAATAGGAATTGGATGTTGTGCATTGAGGGCAAGTGGGTTGCTGCCTGTGAAGTTGACATAGGGGTTGTTTTGTGCCATTCTAATTGGTCTTAAAACCCTTGTTGACTAAATGAAAGGCCTACCAGGTGGAGGAGTTGAGAGAGTTCTGTTTGGTGGAGATGGAGACCTTTGAGTCCTTCTTCCTCTTTGCCTTCTTCTTGGAGATAATTGCAGGTATTCAAACAACACTTCTTCTTCTCCAACTCTTGACCTTGTGGTGACTCTTCTCATGAGTTTTCAAGCCTGCACTGCTGAAACCAGTTGATTCTTCCCCTTGGAGTTATCAGATATGCAAATAATAGCTCTTTTCAAGAAAGAAAATTGCAGCAGATGCACATCAACTTTGCTGCAATAAAAATGAGACCTCTAGTGTCCCACTGGGCGTGCCAAAACTATTACTAAATCACAAGCACCCCTGGATGCATATCAAGGTTCTAAATGATGTCTTAGGCATCCAGTGTGATTGCACAACATGGAAACCTCTCTCCAAGTGTGGGACTTGTGAAACTGAGAGAGGAATCTCCAGATTAGAGGCTGGTTCCTCAAACTCCTCTGATTAGATCTAATGCTTGCACAACTACAGAGGTTCAGATCCTAATCCTACTCTAAATTGCAAGGAGACAGGGATAGAAGTGCAAAAATTGAAACTAACTAAAGATGGTGATGCACCAAAAGGAGTGGTGAATATTTTTGTCATGCAAATAGACACAAACCAAAGATTGCAACATAAAACATACATAGGCTGATAAGATATAATTTAGGATCTGAAATGAAGCAAATAATACAAACAAAGGACTGAAACCCATTCACAAAGCTTGCATTATCATCTCCAATGTCAAAACCACTGCATTACGACCTCAGAGAGGTAGAAAACCCTGTTACTGATCTTTGAAGAGGTCTGATTCTTGCAACAATCACTTGCTGGAGGTGAAAGAAGAAGATTGCTATGCCAAAAAGTGTTCCCCCCTTTGAAAATGAGCCAAATCTGGCTTTTACATTGCATGGGTCGAGCCCAGGAGAGAGAAAACATACAAAACGTGGGAGCCCATTCCTCATTGACTACAAATGCATTAAATCAGCATGGAGGACCTTACAAACCCATACCCTGTCATTTTTGACCAAATTAGAGGAGAATGCGACCCATTCTGCATTAAATTTGGTCGTTGAAATGTCATTTCTGGCCATGGACACGTACCAGAGCCATTTTTGAATTTTCTCCATCCAAACTAAACCAAAATTAGAAATTGACCATGGAATCCTGTAGAGAATTTCATAATCTTTCCAATGATATAAAGAACGTGCAAATCCAAGCTCTGGATCAAAAGATATGAAGGTCTGAAGTTTTAGGGCAAAACGGCCAAAAAAATGGATGTCGGGCAAAAATTTTAAATTTTGACCTTTTTGCATTTTGGAAAAATTTTCAAAAATTTTCCGCTCTCCGTTGGTTGGATGCCACGTGTCGTGGTCTTTGGTTCACTTTGAGCAATTCTCTCTTCTCCACCTTTCCATGCAGCTTTCCTTTGAAAATTTTGACATTTTTATCACTTTGGGAAATTTTCCATTTTTTCCTCGCGCCCCCGCCATTTGGGACACGTGGCATGATCGGTTGGGGACAAGGCGTGGGGTCAACCTTGTCTTCTAAACTTTGGGCCCAAGACTTTTGCAAATTTTCCCAAGTCTTTCCCGAGCTCCACACTTCCCTGCTCCATTGGACACGTGTCCAATTACTATTTGTCATGCCCCGCCTCCATTTTCTCCCCTTTAAAATTTTGCATCGAACACTTAGCCAAAAATTTGTTTCGCTCCCCGCACCGCGAACTCCCCGGCCCTTAGGAAACGTGTCCTATTCTGATTCGTCCGCGGGCCTGCCAGCTTTTCACGTCCCTCGCGTCCCCACAGCCTGGTTGTCCCAAACTGCCTGGGACAAATTCCTCCAAACCGCCCGATTTGGGCTTCCTTGTCCCTCTTTGCGGTGAAGACACGTGGCGTGATTTGATTGGCTCTCGGCATCTTTGGCTTTTCGCGTCCCACGTGTCCCTTTGTCCCAACTGTCCCAAACGAAAGTTCATCTGCGCCGGTCGATCCGGCGGTTTGCGTCCTCACGGCCCAGATGTCGGCACATTGCATACATGCAGTTAGTCAATTTTTTCCTCCTTGGCCGAATCGGCTTCAAGGCTGCGTCGGTAGCGTCCGACGCCCCAACTGTCCCGGTCTTTGCGTGAGATCGCGCTCGAGGCTTTTCGGCCAATTCACGCCTTGACGTCCCAACTATCCCGGTCTTTGCTGGACTAGGACTTAGCTGATTTTCATGATTTTTTCTGGCCCAAGCTTGTTTTTTGCAACTTTTTCACCCTTTTTTAGAACTTGCTCTTTTTTTCCTTAGACAGAGAGTTAGAGAAAATCGGGGACCCCAAACATGATTTTTTGCCTTGAATCAATCTATTTGCCTGGGACTTGAGTATTCTAATGCATGTTATCAAATTTACCCCTTGAGGGGGTGAATTTTGGATAACAGTAACTACCACCGACTTTGTAGGGTACTCAATATTTTTGCCATCTATAACATGAGAAGTCAACTTCTTTCTTTCCTCGATGTAACGACATAAGAAATAGTTTGTTCCTTCTTCATTATCTTCTATCACAATAACTACAAACACATGTCCTACAAAAAAAAGGTTTCAACTCAAATTTAAATTATATATATTAAAATTTCAATGGACATAACTCAATACACAAATTATAAATAACCATAAATATCTTGTTGCACCAAAATCAAAATTTCATCAAAGTCCTTGGATGTTGTAACTTCATCTGCAGAAACAAGTCGCAATGCTTGTGGAGGTTGATAACTAGCAAGCGAAGTTAGAGGCCTACAAATCCATCCATCGACCCATTCTTGTGAATCACACTCAGTTGTGACAAATTTGATACAAGATGCACAAAAACATGTCAACTTTCTTGTCCATGTGGCCCACGAAGTAGCGTCTGAGCTACAAAATGAGTGCATATCACTGAACTCAGTGAGTGTTATACAATCCTCGTAGTTAGCAATTTTTTGTTCCTCTATCAACCAAAAATATCTGTGAACCGTGGAAATTTCTTGAGAACCTCGGGCCATGTTGTCAATACACCATTCCACTATGCTCTTTGCATCTTTCAATTTAGCACCATATTTGTACTTCAGCTCTTCTCTTTCAAGAGCTCTTTTCACACATGCCTTTGCACTGTCATGCTCTCCTTTTCCATGTCCAACCTCAGTGAAACTCCAAATATGTTGCACACCCATCTTGATGTGCATCTTGCTCATCCAATAAAACATTCGTGCATTCTTAAACTGAGACGTGTAATTATCTGACTGTATATAGTGTTGTTTGAAGTCGATGTCCCTATCAGACAAGTTTCCATAAAATAACTAGAAACACCCTTGCACAAATTCAGTAGAATGAGTACGATCATCACTGATATAAAAATGGTACTCTCTTAAAAAAATTCGATCATTCTCTGTACTGTCAGGAGAATATATAAATGCTATATGCACAAAAATGACAACTTGTACTAAGCTGTGATATTGTGATTGAACCTCCATTTTTGGTTTCAATGTATAATTCTCTGCAAAATCTACCATTGAAACAATAGTACCAATAGGAAATGTGTCTTTGCATATCTTTAATTATTCATCCAACCATCGATCTCTGTGTGTATGCCTAGCATACTCATAAACAATTTCATCCTTAAATTTTCTCATAAATTAAAAAATAGGCATATGTTCTGTAACTAGCTCACACCATTTAGACTCTTTTCCATCTTTCAACTGGTATGCAATTGATTTATATTTATCAAACTCAACTAAATTATTTCCTATTACACCTTCAATTTGCTCATGGATGCAACTTTCCAATTTAGGTAATCCGCCACATGTACCACAACTTCCATCTAAACAATCCTGACTATAAAAAAATTGTTCAACTTCTTTTCACAAAATATCATAGGAATGAAATCCCTAGAAGATATTGGTGGAACTTGAACACCACATTCCGATAACATAGTTTCAGAATGCAAAATAGAACGAACACATAAAAATTTAGCCTAATGCATAGCAAATTCAACATGTTGCCTATAACAAGTGGTGCGAGCGTGGTTGATTTTCACATAGAATGGTTTTAACATTTCAAAAAAATGTTGACTATTTTTAATTTCCAGATGCTCTTGTTCAAACTTACAAAAAAATTGAGTTTGAGTCATATCTAAGAAATGCTTTGGATGTGGTTCACGATTAATAGAACCAATTCTCTATTTTACAACATCTCTTGTATTAGGTGAAACTCTAGTGTTATCATGCCAAAATTGAATAACAACTTCTCTTATAGCATACGTATTATATTTTTCCTTATGCGGTTTCTAGCGAGAAAATGCCCAAAAATTGGTGTTATTGAGTGATTGAAGGATATTACGTCTTTCAATTGCTTTCATTAGAGTTTTTCGATTAACTTACAACATTCAACTTGTTTGCGTAATCAAACGTTGTTTTTTTAATTGATTCACTTACAACACTAGTAGCAAGTACACGTTGCACAATATTACAATCCCTAATGCGTCTGTTGACACCAACAGTGTGATATGCATCATGAAGGTTTTCAATAATTGTAGAGGTTTGACCACACATATTAGATGTTGTCAATCCTAAGGTGTTTAATGTAGGTCTCATTTTATTCAATTTCATTAAACTAACCAAAAAATGACATCTTTGGGAATCATTTAAAATTTCAAAATGATTATCCCAAATTTCAGTGGCTTTTCTTCTGATTTGTCATTTGAAAAGTTTGTCACACCTTTGGTTTCAAAATGTTTTCATGGATTTCAATAAAATAATTAGGTTTCTTACGAGAAAATCCTAGAGGTGTTTTTTTCAAATTTTTCTTTTCTATAGTTTCAACATGAATTTATTCACATTTTCATTGTCTCCTTCGATTTCAACATTTGCTACATCACAAGTATTTAATTCTTCTTCAACATTGACAGTAAAAAAATCTTCATCACGAGTATTTTCAACTTCAACATCGATAGTAGAAACATTACCCGGTTCCTCTTTGCTTACAATAGTAGGGGTTCACGATGATCCTCTTCTTGATTCATGAAGATTCCGCATTCGCTCAGCATTTTGAAAATTTTTTGCCTCTAATTTGTTTGGTGTTTTTACTTGATGACTTCCTTTTTTTACTTCGTTTCTTATCTCCCATGATGTTTTACTTCTGGTGATAAGAAAAACGTGCATAAAATGACAAAAATTCACTGTAATTCATACAGTAAAGTCAAACAGTAAAAATCACATGGTAATTAGAACATTGGAATGCGTATAAATATGATTTATAAACTGCGATCGCACTTTATAAACTATAATCGCTATTTATAAAGCGCGATCACAGTTCCTGTTTAAAAACCTACGATCGCAGTTTATAAACCATGATCGCACTTCTTTCTGTATCATCAAATCCGACCTTAAGGCTTGGGAAATCTTTGTTTTGCCCCAACCAAAGCTATGAAAGGTCATTATGAAGTGTAAAAGGTCAAAAAACTTCAAATTTGCTCTTCCATAGACTTGAACCATGCTAAAAAACTGAAAAGATTTCACAAAAATGGTTGTCATCGCGTAAGGGAGACTATTAGCTTTATAGAAATATTGATTTTAAAGTGAATAGAATAAGATAAATATCATTTTATAATTTTTACTAATAATAGGTCTTTAAGACATTTTTTCCCGTGAATGTTCATGTCTACGTTTAAGACTGCAACTTTTGTTTCGCTTATCAAAATGTGATAAAACTTATACCATCCCAAGCGTGGAGAAATTCTATACACGTTAAAAAATAAATATTTGATTTTGATATTTTTTGATATAGTTATGGCGGGAAAATGGAAAGCGCTCCATTTTCTAAATCTTTTTAGACCACTTTCATGGAAAAAATCATTAAAAAAATATTACTTGAAAAAATACAAAATAAAATCCATCCCAAGATAGACAACTACATCTAACTTTTCACCAAAGGAAAAAAATAACAAGATTTGGTCATCCAAATCACGGCAAACAGACTACAATCTTATAGGTTTTTTCAAAAACAAAACCAAGTCATATAATTTTAAGTGTTTAATATAGCTAAACTTGTCTGTTTTTTTTTTTTAAAATTATTTTAGAAACTAGATTCCGGATGCTATGATTCATATCTATATAAATTTTTCTAATTTTGAGTGCGCATATTTCTAATAATCCCTACAAGTTGAGATTTCACTGTTTTTTTGCAATATGACGCCCACTTATGACCCCTTTTTGTCCACCAACTTGGTGCACTTACCCTACATCTCACATCATCTTGCCAGTCTTTAAATTCCCTTTAATCCTTAGATTCATTAAAGTGGTATATCATTATAAGCTACATATTGAGATGCGAGGCTAACACACAAAGTGTTGTAGCAAATGGAATTTCCTAGTTATATGACCCCATACTTTGTAAAATTCAAAGTATTTCTACCTTCCATCAATTTTGGTTAATTTTATAAACTAGGAATTTGGGAAACTCGTTTCTAGTATGGCCCTCCATTCTGCAATCTACACACCATACCAAAAGTTAAGGTTTCTATGCTTCCTAGAATTATTTAATCCTTCTCATCACTCCATTCAATTTTACTTCTATTTTGGTATTCCTTGATGAACTCTTTTTGTTGTCTTAAATATTTTCTAAGTGGATCCCATCTTCAATGACATATGATTTCATGGGAATATTAGTTTAGGCTATCACAAACCAAATTCTATTTCATTATCCTTCCAAAAATGAAACAAATTTTCTCATCTCATTAAAGATATTGGGTTTGAAAATCAAAGATCATAATCCATTACAGATTCATTAAGCCTCTACTTGATTTATTTCAAGTCTTGAGAAGTATGACTCACACACTTTCTTCTATTCAGTTTTGAAGTTAGAACATGCCTAACATTTTTATGGTTACTTTCTTCATGTGTCCATCTTGTATATGAATTCCAAGGCATTTCCTTATAAGTCCCCTATGAGTTATATATTTTTGATGTTGTCATCTATGATTCCTTTTGCACTCCACTTAATATCCCAGTCAATAAGTAGTACTTTGGGTAAGTAGATCTATCATAGGTATACAATGCAACATATATGCATGGGTGATGTTAAATTATATTTTTGCAAGATTTAGGAGCTCCGCTATTTTTTAAATGGGGATTACCAAAGATTCAATTAGATAACATAGTGTTTGAACCAAAATTCAGATTTGTGTGGTGGCTAAATTGATATAGGTATTTATGCAAATTTTATTAAGTCAAATTCACAAAACCAACATTAGGGACGAATCTTTTGAATATAATGATTACAAACAAGAACGTGAAAAAATGAGAAAAATAACTTTATATTTGGGGCCCATGTGGTTGTTATCACCAAAACTAATGGATAAGGGCTTACTCCTAGATGAGTTTGAACTAACTTGAGGTTATGTGCAAATGGAAAGTTCTAATCCAATTGGAGGTGTTATAATGAGGATGACTGAGCAACTTGTATTTTTGTCTTATTGGGTTTTACTAGATCCTTATTAATCTGACCTACCCTTTCTTCATCTCTCATACACCTTATTTATGGTCCTCTAAATATATTGTCTTTGTTCACTCGTCAATCCTTTCAACACAATATCTTCTTGAAATGGTGCATGGGGGATTCATATCCTAACGATAGGGAAAACATTTAGTCCTCTAAAACTACTTCTCATATATCGAGTTTAGAATCAATATCTTCTCATTTACTCTTTCATATCCTTATAGAATTAAATCCTTCATAAATTAATGATTACACTTCTATATTTATCTCATCTCTTCATTTTCCTCGGTCATTCAAGATCTATCCCTTCCAGGACAATCTCTACTTTCCTTTACCTCAATCACTCAATTCCTTTCTTTCCTTATCTACCTCATCCTCTATTAAATGTTGTTTCCTTATGTGCTCTTCGCATGCTACTTCTACTCACAACAATAATTTCTAGTCTTTTGAGGGAGAATTTTCCCCCCATTTTCTATGTTTCCTCAAATATTTTTAATTTTTGGCTAACTTCATCTTCTTTTATTTCTTATTTGTTTTCGGACTTTCCAGGACGGTAATCGTTGTAGGTTTTTTATAATTCATCTCCCCTTCCACATGACTAAATCCCCATATTGCCCAATCGAATACTCCATTTAAAATGGAATTGACACCATGCCCTTTTCCACTACTAGCTTTACCAACATAGGAAATTAGCCAATGAACTCCCCCCTTATTCCTCTTATAAACCTATTTGTTTTTAGAATTGAAAGACAAATTAAATAATTTAAACATTGAATTTAACTATGTACACGTATATTATCATTTCCAACCAATATTGTGTCACTTGGTTCCGATCAATGTCTATCTTTCAAAATTTTATGTGATTATCTTCATTCCACTTAAATTATTTGTCTATTCTAAACATGAAGTAATAGTGTTCTAACATGCTAACCATGTAGCCAATGGTTACGAGAATTCACACTAAAAATATCTCATAAATATCCCTACATATACTCCTTCACTATATTTCTTGTAAATATTCCCATCATAATAGATATTTCTTACAAAACATGGTCCATCTTATCCTCCCAACATCTCTTTATCTTAGTAGTCATCTCATTATTTTCAAGTCCTAATAATGGAACCGTATTTAACAATGCTTCCTAGTACTCTTGAAAAGGGAATGCTATAGTTGTAGCCTAGTTATTAGATGAAATAATGCAATATTTATTTAGTATTTAGTGATGTTATGAGATTTAGTAGAACACGAGAATAAACTAAAGACTATGCATAAAAATCTTTATTATTTTTATTTACAAGAACTATGAACATTAATCAAAATTACAATGCATAAAAGGTTAAGGGAAATAAGAATTGGACATTAATATGAAAGAGAAGATATTATACTGGTATTTTGTTGCAAAATCAATCCTTCGTATTATTTCTTATAGTATTTCTCATGAATTTTGGTATTCCTAATGAATCATGAATTTTGGTATTCCTAATGAATCATTTCCTCTATTTTTCTTTATCTAAGTGCATTACAATCTTCTTTGTCTTTTTATAATTCAAAATATGATACAAAATATTAAATTGCACAAACTTTATAGTTTGGAAAAATATTATTTATATCTTGCCTTGGTCCTTGATGAGATTCCAAAAAAAATTCAATCTAGTATAATGTGAGAAATATACAACCCTAGAAGGGTATAATAAAGCATGGGTTCATGAAAATGTTTTCTAGAAAAATGGATTACAATCAAATTATGACCCAAATATCTAATTAAATTCATCTAGGATAAATAGACATGTGCAATACTAAAATTATCCTAATTAATTAATTCAAAAACTAGAGAAGAGAAATGACACGTGTCAACACCTAATTTTGGTATATGACAAGTTAATTATTATGGTGTTAGTATAATTGCATGTTTAAAAACTCTTAGTTAAAATTAGCCTCTTATTGGTGTGTCTTCATGTGTTTATTGATTTATCGACCTACTTTTATTGTGTTGAAAACACCTTAGACTTTGTTTCACTTATTGATAGTATAATATCCTTCTTAGTGCATGCCCTGTTCTATCTTATTTCTTACTTTTTATATTGCATTCATTCTCTCTAGCTTTTTTATCTCCTCCTATGAGGTTCTAGTTAACTTGTTACTATTTTCCATGTCAACCACAAGATGACCTTTTGTGCACCACATAAAAATAGTCAACTCCCAATGTAAATGGTACCATGTGTTATCATGCATCCCCTTCTCCTTTGGTTCATTTGATTGACTTTGGCACCCCTTTTCATCCCATTATGTGTCACTTTGCACACCATAGAGCATACACTAGAATTCAAAGGTTGTATGCAAATATACATGTGCACTAATACATTCTAGGACAAGACATAGAGCTATTGTAGATATTTGCAAGTTACATGAGAACACATTGAAGTTGTCAGGAAATATTTTTTTAAAAGCATATTTGTACAAAAATCCGATTTCAAGAATAATGAAGTATATAGACTACTTGATGCATTGCATTGATTATTGATTACCATTTTAATAAACACTTGATGGGCTCCGATAAATATAAAGGAAGCTCATTATTTATTTAGAGTAACACAGCCCCAAAACAAATTATTATTCCTTACAAATTCTATAGTTCTAAAGGTTGGATTAGTGTTTCGACAAAGGAGACATATTTATTGTTGATTCACAAGTGAACTAGACAATCTAAGATAAGATTTCCCACATTAGTGCACATTAAACATAATAATCAAATTAAATAATATTTTTCATACATAATGTCATTTACAATAGAAGGTGTCCTTTTACATGTGGCACACAAATGGTCATCCGTTGGTAGAAGTGGTCATCGGTGTTTTGAATAATGATTTTTTTGAAGGTGTTCGAGTTGACATCTAAATATATTTTTCGATTCTTATTCCAACTCATGTTCATAGAATTGTGGGAAATCAATGATTATCCTTGAAAACCATAAACACTCATAATAATTTAATATTTTATATGTTTTCTATTATTTAAATAGCCTCTTTTATGTAATTAGATATGTAGTCATTGATTATTTGAATAATGTATTATTGTAATGTGTTATGGTTAATTTACTACTTTGTACATGTAAATCCATTTTTCACATCTTCAACATGTAAGGTTTAGGATTATCATATGTTTTTTCCTTGATGATGGATTGCAGATGATTCAAAATATAAATAAAAACTATTAAACATTGGTTTCCCAACAACCTTCCATTCATATTATGGAAAGTCAAATCCTTCAATGTTTAATTAATTTCATTTCATGCTTTGTTATGAGTTGGTAGGATATAACTGTAGACACCAAAATTAGGTCATACTTTCCTTAAAACCCCGTTCATTAAATTAACCATATCCTACCCATTCATATCCCCTAGTACACATGTTAATTGAATTAATTATCTTAATTAAATTAATTAATATCCTCTTTAACCACCTCACCTAGCCACCTCACTTAAACCGCATTAATGACCTAAGACCAAGTAAGTCTAAGCCTATCCCAACCAACTAGGACTTAGTCTAAACATAGACTTAACTCTTTTAACAAACCTAAAAGGACTCTTACTTATCTTTCCGTGATCCATCACTCAAGACTTAGAAGAAGGTTGGAGATCATGCAAAAAATAACAACAATCGGCTTTTTTAGGCCAACCTAGATATTCCCGCCTTGACCGACATTGGTTATATCTCAACTGACACCAGTCACCTAACCATTGGTGGTTAGGTTAAATAAATTTCCAAAAGCCTTTTCCTAGGTTGGTCGTTCGATTCAGGATCTCATACGAACATAGACTTGGAGCACTCGAATTTCTTTAACACTCAGGTAAAAGAAGACGCATGGGGGCACTACCAACACCAGTCACTATCCATCATCCTCTTCACAATCACAGATTCACAACAAAGAGGAATAAAGGTTCGAATCGCCGCAACACGAATACAACAACTCTTTTCTCTGGATCTCTGCCATCATCATCCTCATCACATACGTTCTCCAAATCTACTTTTTAGTAAGTACCTAACACCTCTTCATTTATCTTCGTTTTCTTTCAATAAGATTTATTATTCATCTCAATAATTTATCTTTCTCCACAGTTGTACACTTCCTTCCTCCCACCAACCTATCACCTTACATACTGTCCCTTTCACCTATTTTTCCCCGGTTCTAATCATCTCTGAGTCTTCAAGACCATTTTACGACCTCACCCTCACCATTTCCAACCTCTATGCAATCACATGGTGTTTGAAAACCAATTCTAAGAACTTTATGCTAATTTCCCCTACCGACGCCGCTTAGCCAATTGACGGACCAGTCATTCTCGCCTAACCGACATTGGTCATACATCTGACATCGACATCGTAACCTGCAATATAGCTCATACTAGTGAGCTAAATACCCACTTCCCAATAGCCCAGAACCATTCTTAATCTTTACCAGACCTTACCTAGAGTCCTGTATCAGACCTACAACTCAACACTAGCCAATCACCTGACCCATTTTGACCTCAGTCACCTTTTACTTTACCTTTCTTATTGTTTTGTACGAGATACCTAAATCGTTTCAATTTCAATAGGATCTTTACTTCATGTATGATTTAACTAGCATTAATAGTGTTATATAAAAGTGGATTGACAACCTATTCGGGAAGAATCACGCTTTTTCTAGGCAATCCACTCATTGTTTTGTTTAACTCTATCTGGTGGTATTGTTTTGCATTTACTGTGTAGTCCCTCCTAGCCAAAAGGGATCTCTCGCAATCAACTTGGATCAGGAAATCAAAATGCTCACAACCTTCAACCAACATTACAAACATGTATTCCTCCTTGCCCTACTACCCCTATCTGTTTCATTAATTTGTTAAGAATTTGGTGAAACAATAACAATGGACATGCATGCTCAAAGGTGACCTATAAATTTGGAGACTAATAGAGAAGTATATACATGGATTGTTTTGTGGTCTCTTGACGACATTCAAAACATTTTAGATGCTCAACACAAAGTGTAGTCATGCCCAAAATAATTTGACAAATGTGTTAGCCTAGTTTTTCTCTTTAAAAACCTTCCTTAATTTTCCATGCTTTCACTCCAATCATGGGCAAAATAGATTTCTTCTTCTTTCCCTAATCAAGTAGCAATAATTTAAAACTTAAGGAAAACCTAGTTTATTTTGGGGTTTATTGTAAATGAAAGAATTAACAAAATTATCTTTATATTTGTCATGGCCCAAGATATTAACAATATCGAAAACAAAAAACCTCAAACCTCAACATGATTGGAATACCTCTAATAGTATGCAAATGAGGTGATTAGAGCCGAATTAAAGGTTAATGATGCCCTAGGCAATAATTGGAGTGGACAACCTTCTCACAATTTCAATTATTTTTTTTGCCATCAAGTAAATATATAAAAGTTGCTTGCATTCTCATATTTTAAAATTTGAATCAAGATCGTAATAAAACACAACTTTAGAGAAATTGTTATACAAAATGAATACAAATATCCTATTAAATTATCACAAAAGAATGATAAAGATTCCATGGATGGAGAGATTAATCATAAGAGGTGCTCAAAATGCAATAAATAAATTTTGTTTATACAAGGTTCTTTGCAAGTCCAATTTTCCAATATCAAGTAGGTGATGGGAATCAAACCTGAACAAAGCACCATTTTTAGCAAAGCAATAAAAATTTGTATGTAACTCTTATGGATTCTTGAAGAGTGGTATTTGGACGAGGACTACCAATTCCTCCATAAACTATAATAGGTATTCATCCAAAAAAAGGAACGGAGAATTAAATACTTATTTCCTTCAATTATACTCACCTCTACTGGGTACATTGGTGACATTATCAAATATACATAGATCTTTCCTATAATAATTACACGGATGTATAATTTGGAGTTACATCATAAAATGGGTAACAATACCAAAAAAAATCATATGAGCTCAAAAATATGTCATATTTGTACTTGCAAAAATATTATAATATATTTTTATGTGTATGCGTTAAATTTATATTACTATATAATAATATCAATAAATGTGTCAAATTTGAGGTAATTTATTTTTATATTAAATTCTGAAATCTTTGGATTTAGGTGCCCCCTTAATTGCCAAGGGCTTAATCCCCCCTTGTATGTGATGTGTGTCTAATATATGTTGTGTGCTTCAATAAATGTTCTAATGTTTGCTCTATTTCCTCTATAGTACTTGTAAGTGTTCAATAATGTCTCTATCGAATGCCCGACATACTTCTTGATTACTTATTGATAAATGACGAAATAGACCATGTTCCAACACTTTGCACACATTCAAGAACATCCAAATGCTTTATATATATAGCCATAAAGTGAATGAAAAATGACCGGTGAAAAAGAAATATCTAAATAGATGTTGGGAAAAGTCAATAAATACACCAATAAATACCAAAATACACAAACATACTAAAATCGTATACTTCGACTAATAATAAACACAACCATTTATAGGTGTAGCACCTTTGATATAATATCTATAGTAATCAACCACGTTAACCTTATGTCTTATTGAATTTTATACTAATTACGCCGAAGGCGTTCCCCCTATGGGAAAGGCCTCTGCGGATGTTTCTATGACTAAGTTAAATTTGACGGCCGTCACTTTCAAGAAAAATCGCGAACTGTAGTTTATTAGGGTTACAAATTTATCTCTATTTGCAGGACTGATTTAATGCATAATGGCGTTGATTTTAGGACGGCATCTCCAACACGGAGATTCTGCCATGATTTGGATGCAAAGACGCCATCTCCGTTATGCACGCTCACTCTGTGACTGTTGACCTTCATGTCCTGAATAAACCTCTTCCAGTCTTCCACGCCTTCTTTAGCCATACTGGCACCAATCACAAATACAAGAGGAGCAATTACGCTGATGGGATCGAAGGGTGACACAGGGGTCGCACATAAAATGGCCGCCAGTAGAAATAAAGATTTGCGACCCTCCTGAACTGCTCAAACAGAGCCTTAGGCACAAATGTGAGGACATTGTATTTGGTGGTGGAGACGTAATTGGAAGGGTATTTCAAAGGTTTCTTTTTGCTGTGCAGATCTGGCTGATTGCACATAACCACGCGGGAGTAGCCGGGGCCTTGGAGGGAATGGGAATGGGGATGCGCCTCTGCGTCTTCAGCGGATGGTCGTATGCAATTGAAGGAGTAGAGCTTGCTCCATTGCACCCTCGATTTCTTCCTCGCCCCATTAAACACACATACAATGCTCCCTCAACGATCCTGATGATTACAACATTTGTGCATGGGCGAGCCCGAACGAGCATCCAGAACAGAGTAAAGGGTTCAAGTACCAGTTAGTATTATTACTTAGGGTTCTATGTACGCAAAATGTGGAAGCATACACAAGGCATGCAAACTGTTCGACAAAATGCCTCAAAAAAATGTGGTCTCGTGGAATACCATGATTGGAGGATATGCACAAAACGGGTTTGTTGAAAAAGTTGTTGAAGCTTTTAAGCAAATGCATCTGTCAGGCGCAAATTTTGAAACAGAGCTTCATATCATGGAGGGACTGGTCACTGCGACTCTACTTCATTTACTGTGGTATGACTTCCCAGCTGATTAAAGTGGACCAAGCCACAGAGATGCACTGTTGGGTGCCCACAACACCATCTCCCACAAAACAGAACTTTGTTCTGATTCATGGATTTGGAGCCAATGCAATGTGGCAGTGGCATCCACAGATCAGGCCCTCTTGCAAAATTTCAATCTCTATGTGCCTGACCTTATTTTCTTTGGCAAATCCTATTCCACAAGTAGTGGGAGAACAGAGTTTTTTCAGGCAGAGGCAGTGATGAAGCTTTTGAAACAATTGGGTGTGGGGAAATTTCATCTGGGTGGGATTAGCTATGGTGGGTTTGTGGCATATAGGCTCGCTCATCTGTTCCCTCAGGCAGTGGAGAGAGTGGTCATTATTAGCTCTGGTGTGTGCATGGTGTATCAGGAAAAGGATGAACTTTTTAGGAACAATAATTCCCTGGCTGTGGCTGACATCCTTCTGCCACAGACTCCTGATAACATGAGGTTGTTGATGAAGTTTGCCATGTACAGGCCTCCTAGAATGGTCCCCTCATTCCTTCTCCAGGATTTTATAAATGTAGGCACATGTTTATAATTCCTTTTCTATTTCAAAATTTTACTCGTACCATTGCCTCAAATTGAATAGTCAGTATTTATATATTTTATCAATGCGGGACATTTATTCAAGTCCTTTACTTTAACATGTTTTTTTTTCCTATTCTAAGTTTTACTACTGTCTCAAGCTTTAGTCAGTCTATCTGTACTCTATGTATTTCAGATGGACAGGCTCTTCCAATTATTGTTTTTTATAAAACCCATCATAGGCTGAATATTTTGTTTGCAATCAAATAGGGGCGGTTGGACCATGGTGACATCTGCATTTGTTTCATGTCGAAAAGTTTTCGATCTAGGATTTCCATTATCAGCTTTACTGTAATCCCTGCCCATGTCTTCTGATTACAAACAGGATACAAAATGTTGAGTAAGCACACATCTAAATCAGAACCTTCTTTGGTTTATTGCATTGCATTTACAATTGATCATTATGTGTGCATGGTTGACCTTCTTGGCCATGCTGGCTATCTTGAGGAATCTCTAAATTTTATCATCAAAATGGCAATTAAACCCATGGTCGTTGTGTGGAAATGTTTGTTGGGTGCTTGTAGAGCACATAAGAATATAGGGTTAGGATCATTTACAGCGACTCTTCTTTTTGAGCTCGATCCTCAAAATACTGCAACTTATGTTCTTCTGTCAAACATTTATGCAGAAGTGGGCAGATGGAGTGAGGTTCAAATGATAAGAAGATTGATGAAAGATAGAGGAATTCAAAAGAAACCTAGGTGTAGTTGGATTGAAGGCCATAAAATGGTACATGCTTTCTGTGTAGGAGACACATCACATCCACAAACACAGGTGATTTATGCAAAGTTGGACGAATTGTATTGGGAGATGAAGGCAGGAGGATATTTCCCAGATTCAAATCATGGACTGATTGATGTGGACAAGGAGGAAAAAAATTTATTCCTCTCCCACCATAGTGAGAAGGTGGCAATTGCATTTTGATGTTTTGTCTCTGTACACTGAAAATAATGCTTAAAGATGAAATGTTTGACTGATCATAATGAAGAAAAATGGATCTGTACATTGTAGATTCATAAGAATCCAATAAATATCTAACCTTCTAATTAAAATGGATTGTTGAAGAATCTAACAAGTGTATTTTTTTAATTTCGTATAGAATCATAAAAGAAGACAAAAGCTAGATTGGGACACTCGGCTAAAGATTACTAATTGTGCTACAAAAGGATTAGCATATCTTCATCATGATTGTAGCCCATGCATTGTTCATAGGGATGTGAAGACTTGTAACATTCTTTTGGATGATAATTTTAAGGCACATTTTTCAGACTTTGGCATTGCCAAGTACATTTCCTCGGCCAAAACCCACACCTGCACCTATGTTATGGTTACCATTGGCTACATTGACCCTGAATATGTAAGAACATCAAGGCTTAATGAGAAATGTGTTGTATACAACAAGGACATTTTCATTCATGTACAATAATACAAACTTGTTGGCTTGAAGTATCACACTCCTTATCAACATATTAACGACAATACAAAAAAGGCTTTTTCAACAAAAATTAACCAAAAAACTGATGCAATCACCGTCTCAAACACATTGCAACACTAACACAATTTCACCCAAATAGTTAACTACCCCTCTAAATCAAATAACATATACCATTCGGCGTTCACATTGCATTATACACATGCGATTGCTAGTAAATTAAATTAAAAACATAAAGCTTTCCAAGTTAGAAAATACATTTAAAGTCCTCTTCCGTGTTTGAAGCGTAAGCGAAATAAGCTTATTGGGTGGTGGTGCCACTCATCCATCGTGGAAAGTCATTTCAATTTACTCATATTCTTACATTCTTTATCATTTTTTCCATGGAAGACAAAATACTTTGAAGGAAGCGAACCATTCAAAATATTTTTTCCATGGTCAACAAACGCGTTAAATTCCTAGCACAAAATATCGTAGGAGTAGCGAAGACATTTTTCTTGATGTCAATTCATATTCAATTATACAAAATTCTATAAATATTTTCTTCGGCTATTCTATTTTTTTAAATGTTAGTTTTGGAATTGATAGCTCTCAAGACACTAACAAATGTAATACATACACACACAAACACACATATATATCATATGATTTGTAAAATATGAAGATAGTTGGCAATTTGTGTTTGATTGGTGAGAGCTTTGATGATGATATGGTTCCTCCTTGGGTGATTGTTGCCTTGGCACTCAAACCATGGTATTAGTTTTTCCGGGGCATGACCTGTTTCCTCTTGAAAACCTTCTCAATGTAGCGATGATCCACGATACAACCCTCTAAAAATTGAAGCTTATATCGTTAAGGTCAAAAGAATTTCACGCAGTGAGCATGTGAGAGGTGCATCTTTTGAAACCTGGTCCGTATGGTGGACACTGAAACTTATGTTATCCAAACAACCTCAATGCTAACTGACCACTGGATATTCCATTTTTCTTTTTATTGATGAAACAATTCTCAACAAAAAAATGGACTCTTTCATATAAGAAGCAATAAGTAAACTGTATGATGGTAAAAAAACACTAAACAACACTGTGCATTTGCGTATCACTGCATGAAGAAAAGGGAACATGAACTTGAAAACGTAGGGAGACCTAACAACACACCTATCTAAACCCCACATACATTCGCAAGTTGAGATACTTACCACTCTTGAAACAAGAAAAACTTATAGTCATTATGAAAATGGTCATGGAAACTTCCAAGAATTGTAGATAAAGTGTTGAGAATTGAGGAATGTTGTGTTAGCATTATTTGTCTTTTACAAAATAAAAAAGGTTAAATTTGTACTAGCAATAGATTGTATTTTTAAAAACATATGCTTTTAAATTTCAAAAATTTAAAGGAAGAGGGAAATGGCAAAGAAATTTAATGAGAAAGATGTAAATATAGTTACTAATACGCAACATGCAACAAGTGTTAATCGCACAACGAGAAGGTAAGCAAACCAATAATGAAGCAAAATTATGATGGCGAGTTTGATGCACTTGTTAATGGTCTGCACTGCTTCCGTCCTACCTCACCACAATCGTCATCTTTATTCTTCGATTTATTAATAGTATTGCTTTGCTTCTTTGCTTTCCGCTATAACGCCTCTGTGGTTTGAGTAGTTCACTATTTGGTTTTCTACATTCCATTTTTGTTGGGCCTAAGTTGTTCCTCATTGATAGAGACGGACGCAGACAATTTTTTCTAAACATCTAGTTAAGTTTTTCAGACTGAACTTCTTGTGGTTTATTGATTTAGCATGCTGCATTTGAAATGTGTATATGTCTTACTTGTTTCCGATGATATGCTCCATATGATGTGATGTTATTCATTCGTGGTTATTTATACGTTTTGTTATCCTCTAATCACAGAGAATAATTGTCGCCAAATCCCACTAAAAATGGCATGGTCATTAACAATTCATAAATCACAGGGAATGACTGTAGAAAAAACCACAGTAAACATCAATGGCACCGATCAACAAGGCCTCACCTTTACTCCTATTTCCCGAGTAGAGATGCTTTAAGGTTTGTTTAGCTCCCCAACGTTCTCATTTACCCACTACTCATGAATGACATGTAACAAATATGTAGCAAATTGAAAACAGGCAGAGGCCCATCTTCTCCTAAAGAGAAATGCGGTCAACCAAGCATAAAAACCCCATCTCCTGCTCCATTTACAATGTAAAGATACGCCTCTTTAGTACATATTCCATTTCCAAACTCGTATGTATTTATTAACTCATTTTGTATAGCTACATTTATCATACTTGCATCTCCTAGTGTACTAATAATACTATTGTATACATGCACAAACTTCTTTTCAAAGAGCACAAGATGGGAATATAACGGCCGCCACGATGTTTTTACAAGCGACTACGCGGTGAAAATTATTAGCACTTTTAAACAGAACACGTAAATGCAAATCGTAGGTTTTGATCTATTTCTTATTCTCATTTTCTTGTGCTCTCGCTAAATCGAGAATACAATCTTTATAGAATAACGAAGAAATGGACTCTTATTCAAACTCAAACTCAAACTCAAACTCAAACTACCCTATCTCTACTCTTCATCCTACAAATGAACAACATATGCCAACACGTACACATATCATCTAATGTGTGTCAATTACAAAATAACTTTCCTAAATGCTAGCTACAAAATCCTAAAATGCTAACTACATAATCCCTAAATATTAGGCTATAATTTCGCATGTCTAACACTCCCACTTAGCCAAATATTTGTCAACCAATTTTGTATCACATCGAATCCTTCTTTGCAAAACTCAAACTTATTTCTTGGTAATACCTTTGTCAATGCATCCGCCACCATCATCTCAGTTGCACAGTACTCCATTTTGATAGTGTTGTTCTCAATTTGTTCACGGATGAAATGATATTGTATCCCTATATGTTTAACTCTCCCATGATACTTTGAATTCTTCGTCATGGCTATGCAACTCTAGCTGTCACACTTTAATATTGTTGGTTGGGATTGAGTAACCTCGATGTCCTGTAGCAATCTTCTCAACCAAATCAATTCTTTTGCAGCTTGACATGCTGATATATATTTTGCTTCTGCACTGGAGAGAGAAACAGATCGTTGTTTCTTACTTGCCCATGAAACTACACCTCCACCAAGGATAAAATAGAACCCTGAAGTTGATCTTTTACTATCAACGTCCCCTACCCAATCTGCATCACAATACCCAGTAAGTTGCAGAGAATTTTCTGAACTCCCACTGAATCTTATTCCATGTTTAGTTGTTCCTTGTAGATATCTAAAAATTCTTTTAACTATTGCCCAATGTTGTGGCCCAGGATTGCTAGAATATTGACTCACAATACTTACAACATGTGCAATATCAGGTCTGCTAGAAACCATTGCATACATTAGGCTCCCAACAACATTTTGATATGGAACCATACTCATATAACTTTCTTCTTCTTGTGTTTTGGGACACATGTCCAGTGAAAGTTTGTTTCCTACTTCCATTGGAGTACTTACTGGCTTGCAATTTTCCATCCCAAATTTCTTGAGAATGTTCCTAATGTACCTCTCTTAGCTAAGATTGATTTTTCTCTTCTCCCTATCTCTTAAAATTTGAATGCCCAAGCAATAATGAATCTCACCATGATCAGTCATCTCAAAATTTGCAACTAATTGAGACTTAAACAAGCCTAACATCTTAAAATCATTGCTCATAATGATGGTGTCATCAACATATAAGGCTAAGATGACTAGAGACTCACCAATATGCTTTATGTAGACATTTGAATCAGCACTGCAACTTACATATCCTTCATTTTGGAGAAATCCATCAATACGCTCATACCATGCTCTTGAAGATTGTTTCAGTCCATACAATGTTTTCTGAAGCTTGCATACTAACTGCTCCTTTCCTTCTTGTATGTAGCCTTACAGTTGTTCCATATAAATTTCTTCCTTTAAGAATCCATTTAAAAATGCAGTTTTTATATCTAATGATGTACATGAAGATCCAAGGTTGCTGCCACTGTTAACAAAATTATGATGGATGTTATCTTGACTACAGGAGAAAAGGTGTCATGATAATCCAAACCTGCAATTTGGGTGTATCCTTTTGCCACCAATTGAGCCTTGTAGTGGTCTATCGACCCATCAAACTTGTAATTTTGTTTGAATAACCACTTCAGATCCAACCACTCTCCAGGGTGGAAGAATCGTGAGTTCCCATGTCTGATTTTTTATGAGGGATTCATATTCAGCATTCATTACTTGCCTCCAATCTACTGCATAAATACTTTGAAGTGCTTCTTGAACACTGAGTGGTTCATCAACCTCTACACTAAGTGCATATGATTCAAATGCCTTTTGAGTGGGTTTCCATAGTCTTGTTGATCTACGAAGCTACTGCTCTCCTTGTTCATCTCCTATGGGCTATGTGGCTGCAACTTGTAATGGTCTTGCTGGAGTAGAATTTTCATCCTCAGATTCTTCATCAGATCCGAAATCATAAGGTCTTGTTTCTGAATCCTTATCATTTTCCATCTCTGCTGATTTGTGTAAAACTGAATTTTTGTCAAAATGACGTCTCTTCTGACTAGAATCTCATGTGTTATAGGATCATAAATTCGATATCCCTTCGAATTCAAACTGTATCCAACCATTATACACTTCTTGCTTTTGTCATCTAGCTTCTTTCTTTCTTCATTTGATATATGTGCATATGCTATGCAACCAAAATTCTTGAATCATTGACACTTGGCTTCCTTCCATGCCATGCCTCATAAGGCGTCTTCTTATGCAATGCCGATTGGCAACTGTTTTGTATATATGTTGCACTAGAGACTGCTTCAGCCCAAAAAACATTAGATAATCCACTACTCTTAAGCATGCATCTAGCACTTTCAACAAGAGTCATATTCCTTCTTTTAGCAACACCATTCTGTTGTGGTGGATAAGGAATAGTATACCCAAGTTTGATACCTTCTTTTGCACATAAAATTTTGAAAGAATTTGAGGTATATTCACCCCCATTATCACATCTGAGTCATTTCAAAGGTTTTCTTGACTTCTTCTCACCAAATGCTTTAAAAACCTTAAACATCTATAATGCACATGATTTATTTTTGATAAAATAAACAAAGGTCATTCTAGAGGAATCATCAATAAAGGTAATAAAATACCTTGCCCCATTGTGTGACATTGTTTGCATTGCACCGCAAATATCTAAATGTACAAGTTTCATTTGCTCCTTAGCTCGTGTTGCTCCTTTCTTGGGAAGGGGAATCTATGTTGCTTTCATAAACAACAACCTCCACACACTCCCAACTCAACTGGTAGATGCAAATTAAAATCTTCCACAAGCTACTTTGATTTTAATATTCGAAGAGAATGAGGATTTGCATGTCCGAATCTATGATGCCAAAGAATGAATCGAGATGTTTCATTATTTGTTGTTATTAACAACACATCGTCTTCGCTGCACATAACTTGTACATGATTGCCATCTCGATTCCCCGTAGCAACAATTACTCCTTTAACATCCTTTAGGACACATTCTCATCACAAACCTGTATAATTATGTTAGCATTGGTAATTTTTCTCACTTATAAAATACTTTTTACTAGAGCAGATAAATACCATACGTTCGAGATTTTCAGTATCCACCATCTGGCATTTGCAATGGAATATCTCCAATTCCGATCATCTCACATTTGCTATCATCTCCAAGATTGATAGTCTTACTCTTGGGTGCTTTTGTATATGCCATAAACCAACTTCTCTCAGGTGTCATATGCTGAGTTGCTCCTGAATCTAAATACCAACAATTAGAAACATCAGAACTTGGGGTTGTGACAAACGCAAACAAAATTTCTTGGTCATTGCTTGAGGTCATGTTAGCTTCAGCAACCTTCCTTTTCTTTACCTCTTCTACCCATGCTAACCACTTTCGGCATTGTTTCTTAAAATGCCCAGGAGCTCCACAATGAAAGCAATTTCCCTTATTTTTCTCCTTCTTTGTGTCTTTACCATTCTTTGAGACATTGGACTGGGAGGGATGAGATTTGTTGTCATTCTTCCTTTTTGCTTTGCCCTTATATCTTGTTGAAAAGAGTGTTGTAGGATTCTCATCATTCATGCCTCCATCCTTCCTTCTGATTTCTTCTTGAAGTAGTGTTGCTATTACTTTTGTCAAATCCAAATTGGATTGGGTGATTAGCGCTACTACCAGTCCAGAATAGGATTCTGGAAAACTCCCAAGAAGTGACATAACAACATCTTCTTCTGTAATCATTTATCCACAAGTCGCTAATTCGTTTTGAGAGATTTAAACTGATTTGTGAAATCTGATATCTTTTATGTTTCCTGCATCTTTAACTGAAAAAATCTTCTTTAAGATATAATCTTGTGCTAACATCATTTGATTCATATAACTTGATCAATTGATCCCAAGCTTCCTTTGCTGATTTTGCCTCATATGTAAAAGCACATTATCACTCAAACTTAAAAGTATATAGGAACAAGCCCTACCTTCCTTTGACTCCCACTTACTGATCAGATCTACATCCTGGGTGGGTTTAGTCTCAGTCCCTTCAACTATATTGAGTAGATCCTTGTTCAACAACAACATCTTCATCCTGAGCTTCCAGAGATTAAATCCAATGCCATCAAATTGTTCTACCATCATGTGAGGATATCCTGCAACAAATGTGACCATATCTCTGTCTTTAAACTTCTGATAGTTCTCTGTAGTAGCACTTCACCAACCGCACTCTAATACCATGAAAACTATTAGCACTTTTAAACAGAACACAGAAATGCAACTGCATGTTTTGATCTATTTCTTATTCTTATTTGCTTGTGCTCTGCTAAATCAAAGAATACAATCTTTATAGAATAACAATAAACAGAGTCTTATTCAAACTCAAACTCAAACTACCCTATCTCTACTCTTCATCCCTGAGATGGACAACATATGCCAAAGCATGTACACATATCATCAAATCTGTTGTCAATTACAAAATAACTTCCCTAAATGCTAGCTACAAAATCCTAAATGCTAACTATAGAATACCTAAATATTAGGCTATAATTTATGCATGTCTAACACACGGCTCACAAATGGCACCGCTTTTTTGCACCCACTGGTATGTGACTCTGTTGATGCACGGGCATAAAGCAACATCTCATTCATGAAGATGATCTCCTCACTTCTCAATTTCAATGTACTACACTACAAAAACATAATGTAATAAAGTGTACATTTACATTTATTATTTTACCTTCGATCTTTTAACTCGTTAGTCTTTACTTATATTGTCAACAATATTGTACCCTTTTACTAAAGTGTATTGTTAACCCAATTTACCGCTTTTAAAGAAACTGAATATTCCTTCGCCAAATGCCTTGTTTGGTAAGATTATTATTCAAGACAGAAACACAAATGGCTATCTACACAGACATTTTTCCATTACATCGTAAGTGGTTACCACTGTGACCAACATGCGAATCTTCGACATGCTCGGTTCCAGATCCTATTCTCAATATGAGTGTTTCATTACACGTAGTTGCAATACTTATGCCCGTTGCCTTGGCTAATGTTCGCTCCTATTGTAGTAGTTGCATTTATTATACATTCCTTTCACTTGGTTGATTGCCTATAACTGTGATGACTGTGATGAATACTCATGCTATAATTTTCTTGCACAATTACAATTTTTAACTGTTCACTCTTGCGATGACTGTTTTTGCTATAATAATGGCTACGCTGCTTCTGTTCGGGTTTTTGTTTTGTTTTTTTTTTGGCTTTTTTGGGTTGTTTTTTGGTTGGTTCTGTGCAGCCGGTTTATTTTTTTGGTTTCATTGGGTGCTGGTGCGGCTCTGTTTTTGTTTTCATTAGGACCTATTGTGTGCAGACACCTGTATTTGATTGCCATGGCCTGTGCTTCCCTTCATACCACGTATGGATGCATTGTTGTAAACTGTAACAGCGAATGTTATTATATTTAATGCTTCTCTTTATGCGCTGGAAGTTACGTAACTGTTACGGCTACGGGTACAATTCTGGGTCCATATAAACCACGAAATGCATATTTTCACATGAGTAATTCATTAAAATTATATTTTGCCAAATGCTTTAGACACTGGACAATACATGCATGATCAAGTTTTTTTTTTTTGAGTAAGCTTTATAGTATTTCATGTTTTTAGGTGTTCTATAATGGTAGGGAGATGTTAATATTTAATTTTAAATTTTATACTAATAATAATAATGAGTTGGTAATATTTAGTTTTTAATTTTAAACTTAATATTAAGTACATTATTATTTTCTTTAAAAATTGCTTGTGGAAAGAAGATAAAATAAAAAAGATTTAGTCATTTTTATAATCTTTTAAAAAAAGATGTTTTAAATCTAATTTTTTTATCATCCATAAGATTAGATAAAGTTTTTTGAAGTATACGTACTTGTTATTTTACTCACATTTACGATCAATTTCATATGTGAAGAAAAATCGGAAAATAGTAATATTGTGGCCATATGGTAATGATCACAATTAGGAAAAACAACAAAAAACAATTTCATCATTCTCACTATTCCAAATAGAATATGTGTGATGAAAAGCACCAATGTAAATGGTGAAAGGGGTGAAATATGGGAGGAGCGATCGAAGCACTAGCGGTAGCTAGGAAGTGACAACCAAAGCAATAGGGGGTAGCGGTAGAAGTGGTAGAGTTTGGTGTTCCATTTTCCCACGGATAGATTATTTACACAATGATGTAGTTAAATTGATGGATCAAAGCATATAACTGTGTTCCGCTTTTTTGTAGTTTTTGTACTTTCAGCAAACTATGTATGACAACCAAAACATGACCAAACACATATAAAATGACCAAACATGCATTTTTAAGAGGCTATAAATACCAAGGTGCAGGGCATCCAGAATTTACCTGATTTTTTAAATTTTTATAGTATTTTTAATTATTTATTTACTAGTCAGATTTTAAAATATTTATGGCCACAAAGTGGGACACACTTATATGCTTTCACTGTATCAAATGTCATTTCTCACCACTCATTAAGAAATTGGTACTCAATGTAATAGAGTTCTTTGGATATTTGTACTAGTACCCTTCAAAAGCTAGAGGAAACTTCATACATGTTAACACAAGCCACCATTGTAATCGAGCATACATACCAAATCGTGAGCAACAAAGCCTACGAACAGTACTACAGTCGCAAGCCAAAGATACACAAAAAATAGAACATAGTTTTAATCACCACAGGTATTGCTCCATGTACATAGATATATACCCCTTGCCATCATGTAATTTACAATTCACTATTGTACCTACTACCAAAAAAATAAACCTTCACAATGTAGACACATATGCCTATCATGTTAGGCCACAAATATAGGCGTTTTCTACTTGCTTTCCTCATTGTGGTTTATTAAAACAAAAACAAAAAAAAATAAAAATAAAATTGTCATGTTTGTATGGATTTGGGGCCTTCAATTTTCCCCATTTTAATTTGGATGTTCCATTTTAATTATATACATACATACGTATCGTGAGTGTTTTTTTTTCTATTTTTGAGTAATATAACAGATTTTTTAGAATCTTTTAAAAGGTAACAAAATATGCAATCTTATATTGGAATAACACCGTGCAGAAATAATCAGTCGCCACCTTTAAACGACATGAGGCTACTTCTACACTATAAATGTGCCTTTTCTACGTGTTCTTCTTGTAAAATCGTAAATTGCCAATTCGTTCCTTCCAAATCCAATAAAGAAACTTATGTGTGGGAATTTTAATGCAAGAAAATGCCATAAGACTTTAGAGATGCTCCCTTTCTTAAGTGTACAAATACCAATGCACAACTCGCTCAAGCCAGTATGCTACTGCAAGCACGACTTCTCCGTATCATTACATTTACCTCCTTTATGTTATTAAAAGACCACATTATTTTTGTTGCACATACCAACACTAAAAAAATTGTAATAGTAACCAATGGAGTATCTTTGCTCCCCTAGAGGTGCAAACTGCTAGTTTTAGTTTGAATAAGGGTAAATCGTAGTGATATGGTAATGCACCCACTTGATTATGCGTATTACATACGGTACCTCTCACATATTAAATTAAGAGCCTATATAAATATAAAAATATAGAAATGAGTCTCCTCCTTGCTCTTCACTACCCTATCATGGATGCCCATTTTGAGCCCCACCATCGAGGCGTTTCATGCCCTAGGCAACTTAGGCAGTTGCCTAGGGCGCCAAATAGAGAGGGGCACTTAATTTTTTTTTTTAAATTCAAATTTCAGCCTTTGAGCCTCAAGTCGGCTTTACAATTTGAACCACCAACCGGTGCTAAAAGCGAATATATATATATAAAGACTTAGTTAAACACCGAACAACCACAAAGCATTTTATATGCACGCTGAGCACTTGCAAGTAAGTAGATGTCAACTATCTCTAGATCCATTTTTGAGATTCCGTTCAGTCACTCAGTGTTTAAGTAAATACTTAGTTGACAAAGTTTAAATGCAAATGTAGCTTTTGGGGATCGCATCTATCTTCATTACCAGAGTTACTATCAATTTTCAGCTCCATATCAGACCTGTTTGGAAGCGGTTATGCAAATTTAGGGTTGACGTTGCAACAGGTATTGACAAATAAGCACAGAGATGGATATGGGTCACTTTTGAGGGAAGGAAGTGCGTCACTACTCAATTCTATTGTCAATCCCACTTTCTTGTATTTGCCTCACCAAGTGAGAAATCAGTTTAATGCGGCTCTGCTTTCCAACAAGGCAACGACTGTGCATAGGTTGCCAAGTTTAAGTCTGCCAACGAAGGTCGTTTGTTGCCTTAAAATGCATCTTTCTTCTTTTCTTTTCATGTAATTGCTTTCTCAAGTAGATGAGATGCTTCCATTTTGTTGTCATAACTAGTTGTGCATAATAATACTAGTACTTAGTCGTTGCTTGGATACTTGTGTTAAAATACTTTGCTTTTCTTTTCTTTGTGGCTTTACCAGTTGCCACTTTCTAGGCTGCACAAAATTCAAATTACAATTTACAATTCATTCACCGAATCACCAACCCGTAAATGAAGAAAAATTTAAAAGTTGTTGCAAGGCCAAGCGATTCAGGTTTTAGTGAACTTGAACAGAACCTAAACAACAGAACATGTATGATTCATGAATCATGATCTGGTACATGTTTTTGTTTATAAGCACAAATTGAAATTCTCCTAGTAGACTGTAGGCTATTCCTGACTCCTGTGGCTGTAAGTTTGTAACGTTGTTTGTTTACATTGAAACCGAGTCAAGCTACTCCTTGCAAACCCAACTAGCTCTATATGGGCATGATTCATTATTACAGCCATTGACAACGAGCTGAGTCAATTAAAAAAGCCCTTGGCAAAGTGGTTGAGTCTTTTTCCCCGAGCTAGGACATTACACGTCTAGAGAAATATATTCGAGGCTGAGTCCTATAGTGCAAGCCGGTGGATGAAACATCCATATTACAAATGTAAAAGGATCAGATTGATTTCATGGAAGGATTTCTCGCTGCATTAAAACTAAGTTCCTGTGAGCCAAAGAGCTCGACCTCAAATGACTGCATACATGTGAGGGTCTGGTGCATTTCACGTAGGGGAAACTTGAGTCAGTGGATGGTCGATGAATAAAGGTTAAAGCTCGCCATGAAGGATTCACGGGCCAACTTGGATTTTGGTGGAATTCATCCTTCACCGACATTGTGCAGGAACCAACCAGGTCAAGTCGTGCGTCGCCATGAGGAAATAAAGCTCCAAAGAGACCTGACGAGTTTTTTTTTTAGCAAACTACTTGGGCTTGTTTGTAAAAGGACTTCCACACTAAGAGCATTACAGAAATGGGAACGAGTCAAACCAGGGCTCGAAGTAATGTGCACACAGACCAGCTCAGCACGGGGACATCGATTTGATGGAAAGGGCGTTACAACTAAGAAAGGGGCAATACTTAGAAAAATCGGTGAGTTCACCAGATAGGCCATGCGGTCGAATCAGCAAAACACGTACCGAGTGGCTTAAAACACTTGGGACATGAGTGCACGGAAGACCTGGAAATACCGTGGAGAGTTATGCGGGCGATGAGAAGTTAAACGGCTTAAACAAGAAGAGACTCGGAGTGGCTCGCAAGACCAATGCGGAAAATTCAGATTTGGAGGGCCGAGTTACGCTCGGTCCATTTGTGCAAGGAAAGGCCAAAATGGCCGCATATATTTATGCGGGGACAATGGGTATAAATGGCCCAGGGTGAGTTGGGACGTGTGGGCTGGAAAACATGGCTTCGCCATTGTAGACACCAAATTTGGGTCACACTCCCCTTAGTCCCCTTTCAATCAGTTAACATAACTTGTTCACCTAATCATGTCCCTTTTACCCTACATTCATATTAATTAAATTACTTATAATTGAATTAATGCCCATCCTCACATTATTTATTAATTTAATTATTTTAAATTAAATTAATTCACTCCTCACCTAGACACATCACCTAGACACCTCACCATGGACTTATTCTTAGTCTATTAATTAACTAGGACCGAGTCTCCACTTATCTTAACCAACTGGGACTTAGTCTAACCATAAAATTAAATTCCTATTCTTTCTTCAATGACATTTCGCTTATCTAAGTGATAACCATCACTTGAGACCCAGACTGAAAAACAAAGCACACAAAAATAGCCGAGATCTATTATTTTTGGTAAACGTAGGATTTCCTACCTTAACTTACTGGTTATCTCTCAACCAATGCCACCACCCTAACTATCGTCGGTTACCATATATACAGTTTTGCAACCTTTTTCCTAAGTTGGTCACTTCAAGTTTTGAGAGAGCTATCTGCATTCAATCACGAACCAGAGATTTTGTCAACATCCCGAAGAGGGAATACACTCCACCACAAGCCCAAACAAACACTTCAGACTTGTCCACCGACATTAGCATTCACAGAGCACTCCAGAAGCATTTCCACAGACTCGACCATGGTTTTCTTCACGGATTGAAAATTACCTTCTTCACCAACCGGGCCTACAAATACAAGTGTGTTGATTTACATCATTTATGTACTTACTTTACAGGTTGTTTATCTTTTATTATTAGATCTTGTTCTTCCCTATATTCCTCCATTCCCACTTTCCCCGCCAATCTACCCAACCTTCAACCCACCACCTTCTACCTCTTCGTAGTTAACTTTTAGGCACTCTTGAGCCTTCCTAGCATTTTTACAAATCTAGCCATCCTACCTCTATTCTCTCAGGCAATCACAGAGAAGCCCCCTCATACCGTTAAATATGTATTAAAGAGTGTCCAAATGTTTTTTTGTAATTTATTTCTAGATGTTATAAATAGAGAAAGAAGCCTATGGGATAAGGGATTGGAAATTTTGGCAACCAACTATTGTATTTTGGGCAGATCACCTCCCGCCTGCTTGGCGCGGTTCCTAAAAACTAAGTTGATTTATTTACCTCTATTTTTTCCCTACCGACACCGGTTACCTTAACCATCATCAGTTCCCCTCTTCACCAACATTTTTCATCCCCACCGACATCTAACATTATATATCTCCTATCGAATTTCACTACATTTCCCTTAACACCCTATAAACCTCATATAACCTTGTCAAATCCCGGTACCCCACCTATGACCTCAACACAAACTTTCCCAACTCTGCGTGTAGACACAAGGAGAGCCCAAACACTGTTTCTAACATTCTTCCATTCCACGTATGAAACCAATATCGGTTATCTCAAACCGACATTGGTCATAGCTAAACCGTCATGTGTCATATCCTAACCGACGTTGGTCTTTGTATTTGGTAGATCGCCTTTAGACCAAAAGCCTCCTAATCACCCAAATCAACCCCAAATTGCACTAGATCTTACCCAAACCCCGCATGTGACCTCAAACCACCGCCCCGCTGCAACCCGACCGGGACCTTCATCCGCTAGTTATCGAGCATTTAATTTGATTAACATTAATAGTAAATCGAGATATCTAAATCGAACACCGGTGTTAGACTCTTTTGTTTGCATGTTCATATATATATATATATATATATATATCAGTGGATTGACAACTATTGAGTAAGTATCACACTTCCTGGATCTAGCTCACACTAGGCAATCCACTAACCTTTTGTTATTGACTATATTTTGTGGTCTTATTTTGTATTACAGGAGTTCCTCCTAGCCAAAAAGAATCTCACACAATCAATTTGGATCGGAAATCGAATGCGCACACTCAACCTTTAACCAACGAACAATGTATTCCTCCTGGCTTTCTACCCTTTATCTGTTTCATTATATACAATAACGGTGAAACGTTTTGGCATGATGCCGGTGGGACCCATCTGGGGTTCTTTTACATTTATTCATTCCTAGGTAAAAATAATTGTGTGTTTGTTTCCTTTTGAAAAGTATTCACATTAAGTTTCTTCTCTCGGAATCTTCTCCTTCTTTCTATTGTCTAAAAGAAATTGTTTTTTTGGTGCTTTAAAAGGAACACGTCTTCTTTTCTATTGCATTGCATTAGTGAAAGAGAATTCCTCTTCATGTTTTCTATTTGCTACATCGAACGTAATTGTGGATTTGGGCTTTAAAATTTTGCATTTCATTCGGTTTGTTGCATTGTAGTTCACATTAATTGAGGGCACCTTATACGCTAGAGGTCATGCTTGAGACGATGGTTGACTAATTCAATCATAGTTCACTTTACACACTCTCTATACCAAACCACTTAAATAATTTACACATCTTCTTAAACATCATCCTACCTGGAAGAAGTTGTCAATGATCATACTATCCGAGGATTGACAGTGGGCGCCCAACTAGTTTCTCTGTCTAGTCATTATCTTAGATAAATACTGCCCCCACCAAAACTTTACCTAAAACCATCCTTAGATCTTGGATTTTCATAGGGCACCTTCTATTGAACCAAAAACTATGTTCTATTCACAAGTCAATCTAAAATAACATAAGCTAAAACATAAAATTCACCCATAGAATTTCATGTTTCTTAACTTTTGCTTGATTTGTGTTTTGAGTTGTGAGGTCGTATTATCCATTCTTTTCTTCCTTTCACACTCCATAATCATAGTTGGTGTATTCTGACTATTTTTGAGTGTGTTAGGGTTCAACATCACCATACTCGATTTATGGGTTGGTATTTTATCTGATCTAAGTCACAAAAGTCAATTTTTCCATCTTTTCAAATTTCACAAGTGACTAGCGTCATTCCAACGACCATCATCAATTTACCTAATCGTTGTTGGTTACCTACTTTTGTTGGTCATTTTACCAAAAATAGAACTCACCAATTTTTTTGTTCTTTTCGAGGTTCCTCGGACACATCATCATAACCTTGAATCTTTGAAATCACTTTGTAAAATCCATATTTTGCCTCATTTTCATCACTTATTAGCATATTTATCAAACTTTTAGTCATTCCACATTAACCGATATCGTTCTCCAAACTGTCATCAATCAACCTCTATCACTGTCATCAGTTAACCCAACCACCATCGGTTCTTGTGTTTTAATTTTTAATTAAAATAGAGACCATTTTTACATCCCGAAACATATTCTATCCATTCCTTAGTGCCTTTGTGTCATTTACAGAGATCAGATTACCAATTCTATGCTAACTCACATGGTTTTGACTCGTATCAAGCTAACTCCCTTGTGATCCACGCTAGCATTTAGTTGCTCTCGCCTAGCCCATCAACACCTTCCATTTTATCCCCTATGAATCCCACTCAGTTCATTATCATCTATACCAATGACAAGGAATTCACAAGACTCCTTGACTAGAACCCCATTTCCTTACAATACTATCTCACTGATTCATCCACCAGGGATTCATCAGGACAATTAGTATATGACATGCCTATGTCCATTCCTCCTTTCCTCGCCCCCACTTCAACGTCAACTACTACTAGCTCGACCTTACCGTCTTCTACCTTACCGCCTATAGTATCCCAACTAGACCCCACATCATCTATAGCATCTGCACTTATGACATTTGTCACTCCCATGGTGTCAACCATTCCTTCATCAGCCACCTTGAGCATAGCCCCATCTGCACCCGCCACCTCGTATATACTCATTGTATCGCAGCCACCCATGGTGTCAGAAACCCATACTCCCTTCCAAAACATTGTCCTCTCTATCCCACAGTCCCTACCCCCAATCACTAGAAGGGTCGTTACATCCACCCACCTACTTACATGTATCACCAATAACCTCCTATCTCGTTTATCACCTATTTGGGGTATTTTCCACCTACCTCTATTCCCTCCTCACAATTCTCATACTTGGCACCACCATATATTGGGATTTCTCCTTCATCATACATTCATCACCTACCCCCTTATACCGAGGGTGCCTAGTCATCACAACCTACCAACGACCTTGTTAAAATGATAATGGAAAATATGCAAACATTTGAAGCATCGGTCTCAGCTCTTGGAACTCTTTAAGATACGAGGAAATCTGCAATGAGCCCATTCATCCATCCATTCTCATTCTCGCCATACTCTGCGCATTGGGAAATTTCCAAATTCAATCGGTTCAACAACAAAGAACACTCGGAGCAACACTTTCAGTCTTTCAAACATGGGTGTTATCTAATCACTCATGATGACACTCTACTCTTGCGGACATTCCCAATGTCCTTAACAAGACCTGTGTTGGATTGGTATAGTGGTTTACCTAGACATTCCATTTACTCATTCAACCAAGTGGCTCAAGCCTTCTTGGACCATTTTTCAATCAATATCATCAAGAAGGCCACCATGATTGACTTGTACTCATTACGACAATGCGAAGACAAATCTATCGCAGATTTCATCGCTCATTGGCAAAGCCTCATCAACCATCTTGCATTCCAACTTCCTCAAACTGAGCTTATAGATTTTTTCACTGTGGCTTGTGTCGAGCTTATAGATGTTTTCACTAGGCCTTGTTTGTGCACATCTCACCAACTCATGTCCAAGTATAAACCTTCGTATGTTTGATGAGGCATTCACCATGGCTATAAAACTTTAAATTTGTGCCATTGAAGAGAAGAAAATTTAGTTGCATAACAAAAATGATGCATTTAAATCAAATGATGCCTCTTCCTCTTCAAAACCCCAAAATAATTATTCCAAATCCAAAGGATCTGCCAATGCGGTAGTTTTACAAGATGGCCCATCTCACCCATCTAATCAATCAAAACCTCCCTCCAACCTTTCTCCCATTCAAGCTTTTAGTTCAAGTGGGAGCAACACAAATACACTCCAATCGGAGAACCCTACTCTTCAGTATTAGAAAAAATTAAAAAAGTCAGAGAAATTTCTCTTCCTCCCGTTAAACCACATATTGGTTTTGACCCCGCTTGTCCTACACTTACTTGGTACAAGGAACATGAAAATTTTCAACTATCATCGCGTTAAAGGTCATAACAATGGTAATTGTATAACCTTCAAAAAAATTATCTAGGAAATGTTAGATAATGGAGATCTCATCTTGGACAACCTAAACACACCGGGTAATCAGAACTTGCATATCTTTAAGAATTCATTCCCTAATCACACCCCATCATCTAACCAAATTAGTGAAAATTTGACAAATGACAGTAATGTTTGTGAAGTTCATGTTGTTTTCAAGTCGTACCTTCCCTTCCTCAAATTCCCCCTACCCCCTCTATTGAGGAGATTCTTGCACAAGCTACTTTACCCATGGAGGAACCTATTTCATCTACTCCTTAACCCATAGAGGATTCCCCTTCATCTCCCCCTTCATCCACGAAGGATTCTAAAATATCTACCAAATCCATCTCACCACTCACCTTGCAAACTAACAAACAACCTACGATGTTAACTCTCCTACCCACGAGAGATTCATGTTCACCTTCCTCTCCACCAAAAGAAGAACCTACCTCATCCCACATGTCATCTCCCATAGCCATAGGGGATCCTTTAGATGCACCTCTTCCTTTTGATGACAGTTCCCCATTATCCTTCTAAGGCCATGTTGATTTACTCTCAACTCTTTTACCTATAGAGTTCAAAGCCAACTATTTCCCTATCCCACAAACATACTTTAAAGGGATTACTACTAAATCCAAATCATCTCCTCTTACAATAATGACATTTTCATGCCTGGATGACTGCTTGGATTATGTTGATAATTTCATGCTTTGGAGATATCTCTGGCTACCCTTTTCAACCCAAATGCAAATATCGCATGTGGATACCTCCACGATTTTTCCAAAGGTGTTTCAGATAATCGAACCAACCATGCCCATACCGGTCATAACGTCCTTTTCTTCATCACCCTTGCACAAAATATTGGAATATCGAAGACACTTTTGCTGATGTCAATTCATATTCAATTATACATGACCTTTGGTGAGAACATTTTCATTCTATACAAAATTCTATAAATACTTTCTTCAGCTATTCTATTTTTTTTAAATGTTAGTTTTGGAATTTATAGCTCTCAAGATGGAAAGTGATTCTACACTAACAAATGTAATACACACACACACACACATCATATGATTTGTACAAATATGAAGATAGTTATATATATGATATGATTTGTACAAAATGTAATACTTCTCTTTTCTTGTAAAACAATGAAAGCTTCTCTTAGCTTCGATAATTTATAATTCTCTACTAATAATGCCAACCACGTGAAGGTGGAAGTTTTTTTGGCACCACTAACCTATGTATAAAAGTCTTAGTCAAAGAAATTTAAGTTTCAAATAAAATCCATACTAGATATATACAAAATACACAAATTTAATAAAATATATGAACTTAAATTTATCTAACTAACAAATTTATATATATCACAGAAATTATATATACCAGATATGAGCATTATAAATTCATTACAATGAACCATTAGGATCGGATCTACTCTGAATAGTGAACAAGATTGCTTCATGATCTTACTCTCGAACCTTCCAAAGAATCTTGTTATAAAGCCTTCCTCGATATCTATACAGCTAAATATTTGTCGCTAGAACTAGATGCGAATATAAGAGTATTTTCCTGTGTGTCTCAAAGTCTTCAAACACCCAAACAGGGGATTTTTTTAATGGATATCGCCGAAGCCAAGTTCCAGTAACTACCACTGACCTTGTAGGGTACTCAATATCTTTTCCATCTATAACATGAGAAGTCAACTTCTTTCTTTCCTCGATGTAACGACATAAGAAATAGTTTGTTCCTTCTTCATTGTCTTCTATCGCAATAACTGCAAACACATGTCCTACAAAAAAAGGTTTCAACTCAAATTTAAATTGTATATATTAAAATTTCAATGGACATAACTCAATACACAAATTGTAAATAACCATAAATATCTTGTGGCACCAAAATCAAAATTTCATCAAAGTCCTTGGATGTTGTAACTTCATCTGTAGAAACAAGTCGTAATGCTTGTGGAGGTTGATAACTAGCAAGCGAAGTTAGAGGCCTACAAATCCATCCATCGACCCATTCTTGTGAATCACACTCAATTGTGACAAATTTGATACAAGATGCACAAAAACATGTCAACTTTCTTGTCCATGTGGCCCACAAAGTAGTGTCTGAGCTACAAAATGAGTGCATGTCACTGAACTCAGTGAGTGTCATACAATCCTTGTAGTTAGCAATTTTTTGTTCCTCTATCAACCAAAAATATCTGTGAACCGTGGAAATTTCTTGAGAACCTCGAGCCATGTTGTCAATACACCATTCCACTATGCTCTTTGCATCTTTCAATTTAGCACCATATTTGTACTTCAGCTCTTCTCTTTCAAGAGCTCTTTTCACACATGCCCCTGCACTATCATGCTCTCCTTTTCCATGTCCAGCCTTAGTGAAGTCCCAAATATGTTGCACACCCATCTTGACGTGCATCCTGCTCATCTAATAAAAAATTCTTGCATTCTTAAACCGAGACGTGTAAATATCTGATTGTATATAATGTTGTTTCAAGTGGATGTCCCTATAAGACAAGTTTCCATAAAATAACTGGAAACACCCTTGCACAAATTCAGTAGAATGAGTATGATCATCACTGATATAAAAATGGTACTCTCTTAAAAAAATTGATCATTCTCTGTACTGTCAGGAGAATGTATAAATGCTATATGCACAAAAATGGCAACTTGTACTGAGTTGTAATATTGTGATTGAACCTCCATTTGTGGTTGCAATGTGTAATTCTTTGCAAAATCTACCACTGAAACAATAGTACCAATAGGAAATGTGTCTTTGCATATCTTGAACTATTCATCCAACCATCGAGCTCTATGTGTATGCCTAGCATACTCATAAACAATTTCATCCTTAAATTTTCTCATAAATTGAAAAACAGGCATATGTTCTGTAACTAGCTCACACCGTTTAGACTCTTTTCCATCTTTCAATTGGTATGCAACTGATTTATATTTATCAAACTCAACTAAATTATTTCCTATTGCACCTTCAATTTGCTCATGGATGCAACTTTCCAATTTAGGTAATCCGCCACATGTACCACAACTTCCATCTAAACAATCTTGACTATAAAAAAATTGTCCGACTTCTTTTTCACAAAATATCATAGGAATGAAATCCTGGAAGATATTGGTGGAATTTGAACACCACATTCCGATAACATAGTTTCAGAATGTAAAATAGAACGAATACATAAAAATTTAGCATAATGCATAGCAAATTCAACATGTTGCCTACAACAACAAGTGGTGTGAGCGTGGTTGATTTTCACATAGAATGGTTTTAACATTTCAAAAAAATGTTGACTAATTTTAATTTCCAGATGCTCTTGTTCAAACTTACAAAAAAATGAGTTTGAGTCATATCTAAGAAATGCTTTGGATGTGGTTCGCGATTAATAGAACCAACTCTCCGTTTTACAACATCTCTTGTATTAGGTGAAACTCTAGTGTTATCATGCCAAAATTGAATAACAACTTCTCTTATAACATCAGTATTATATTTGTCCTTATGCGGTGCTCTAGCAGAAAATGCCCAAAAATTGGTGTTATTGAGTGATTGAAGGATATTACGTCTTTCAATTGCTTTCATTAGAGTTTTTCGATTAACTTACAACATTCGACTTGTTTGCGTAATCAAACGTTGTTTTTTTATTGATTCACTTACAACACTAGTAGCAAGTACACGATGCACAATATTACAATCCCTAATGTGTCTCTTGACACCAATAGTGTGATATGCATCATGAAGGTTTTCAATAATTGTAGAGGTTTGACCACACATATTAGATGTTGTCAATCCTAAGGTGTTTAATGTAGGTCTCATTTTATTCAATTTCATTAAACTAACTAACAACTGACATCTTTGGGAATCATTTAAAATTTCAAAATGATTATCCCAAATTTTAGTGGCTTTTCTTCTGATTTGTCATTTGGAAAGTTTGTCACACATTGGTTTCAAAATGTTTTCATCGATTTCAATAAAATAATTAGGTTTCTTACAAAAAATCCTAGGAGGTGTTTTTGTAAAAAATTCTTTTCTATAGCTTCAACATGAATTTCTTTATTCACATTTTCATTGTCTCCTTCGATTTCAACATTTGCTATATCACAAGTATTTAATTCTTCTTCAACATTGACAGTAAAAAAATCTTCATCACGAGTATTTTCAACTTCAACATTGACAGTAGAAACATTACCTGGTTCCTCTTTGCTTACAATAGTAGGGGTTGAAGATGATCCTCTTCTTGATTCATGAAGATTCCGCATTCGCTCAGCATTTTGAAATCTATTTGCCTCTAATTTGTTTGGTGTTTTTACTTAATGACTTCCTTTTTTACTTCGTTTCTTATCTCCCATGATGTTTTACTTCTGGTGATAAGAAAAATGTGCATAAAATGACAAAATTTCATAGTAATTCATACAGTAAAGTCAAACAGTAAAAATCACATGGTAATTAGAACATTGGAATGCGTATAAATATGATTTATAAACTGCAATCACACTTTATAAACTGTAATAGCTATTTATAAAGTGCGATCGCAGTTCCTGTTTAAAAACCTACGATCGCGGTTTAAAAACCACGATCGCGCTTCTTTCTGTATCATCAAATCCGACCTTAAGGCTTGGGAAATCTTTGTTTTGCCCCAACCAAAGCTATGAAAGGTCATTATGAAGTGTAAAAGGTCAAAAAACTTTAAATTTGCTCTTCCATAGACTTGAACCATGCTAAAAAACTGAAAACATTTCACAAAAATGGTTCCATCGCGTAGGGGAGACTGTTAGCTTTATAGAAATATTGATTTTAAAGTGAATAGAATAAGATAAATATCATTTTATAATTTTTTACTAACAATAGGTCTTTAAGACATTTTTTCCCGCGAATGTTCATGTCTACGTTTAAGACTGCAATGTTTGTTTCGCTTATCAAAATGTGATAAAACTTATACCATCCCAAGTGTGGAGAAATTCTATACATGTTAAAAACAAATATTTGATTTCGATATTTTTTGATATATTTATGGCGGGAAAATGGAAAGCGCTCCATTTTCTAAATCTTTTAGACCACTTTCATGGAAAAAATCATTAAAAAAATATTACTCGAAAAAATACAAAATAAAATCCATCCCAAGATAGACAACTACATCTAACTTTTCACCAAAGGAAAAAAAATTACAAGATTTGGTCATCCAAATCGTGGGCAAACAGACTACAATCTTATAGGTTTTTCAAAAACAAAAACCAAGTCATATAATTTTAAGTGTTTAATATAGCTAAATTTGTCTTTTTTTTTTTTATAAATATTTTAGAAGCTAGATTCCGGATGCTATGATTCATATCTATATAAATTTTTCTAATTTTGAGTGCGCGTATTTCTAATAATCCCTACAAGTTGAGATTTCACTATTTTTGCAATATGACGTCCACTTATGACCCATTTTTTGTCCACCAACTTGGTGCACTTACCCTACATCTCACATCATCTTGCGAGTCTTTAAATTCCCTTTAATCCTTAGATTCATTAAAGTGGTATATCATTATAAGCTACATATTGAGATGCGAGGCTAACACAAAAAGTGTTGTAGCAAATGGAATTTCTGGTTATATGACCCCATACTTTGCAAACTTCATAGTATTTCTACCTTCCATCAATTTTGGTTGCAATTTTATAAACTAGGAATTTGGGAAACTCGTTTCTAGTATGGCCCTCCATTTTGCAATATACACACCATACCAAAAGTTAAGCTTTTCATGCTTCCTAGAATTATTTAATCCTTCTCATCACTCCATTCAATTTTACTTCTATTTTGGTATTCCTTGATGAACTCTTTTTGTTCTCTTAAATATTTTCTAAGTGGATCCCATCTTCAATGACATATGATTTCATGGGAATATTAGTTTAGGCTATCGCAAAACCAAATTCTATTTCACTATCCTTCCAAAAACAAAACAAATTTTCTCATCTCATTAAAGATGAAGTTATTTTTTTCATTGGGTTTGAAAATCAAAGATCATAATCCATTACAGATTCATTAAGCCTCTACTTGATTTATTTCAAGTCTTGAGAAGTATGACTCACACACTTTCTTCTATTGAGTTTTGAAGTTAGAACATCCCTAACGTTTTTATGGTTACTTTCTTCATGTCCATCTTGTATATGAATTCCAAGGCATTTCCTTATAAGTCCCCTATGAGTTATATATTTTTGATGTTGTCATCTATGATTCCTTTTGCACTCCACTTAATATCCCGAGTCAATAAGTAGTACTTTGGGTAAGTAGATCTATCATAGGTATACAATGCAACATATATGCATGGGTGATGTTACATTATATTTTTGCAAGATTTAGGAGCTCCGCTATTTTTTAAATGGGGATTACCAAAGATTCAATTAGATAACATAATGTTTGAGCCAAAATTCAGATTTGTGTGGTGGCTAAATTTATATAGGTATTTATGCAAATTTTAGTAAGTCAAATTCACAAAACCAACATTAGGGACAAATCTTTTGAATATAATGATTACAAACAAGAATGTGAAAAAATGAGAAAAATAGCTTTATATTTGGGGCTCATGTGGTTGTTATCACCAAAACTAATGGATAAGGGCTTACTCCTAGATGAGTTTGAACTAACTTGAGGTTATGTGCAAATGGAAAGTTCTAATCCAATTGGAGGTGTTATAATGAGGATGAGTGAGCAACTTGTATTTTTGTCTTATTGGGTTGTACTAGATCCTTATTAATCTGACCTACCCTTTCTTCATCTCTCATACACCTTATTTATGGTCCTCTAAATATATTGTCTTTGTTCACTTGTCAATCCTTTCAACACAATATCTTCTTGAAATGGTGCATGGGGGATTCATATCCTAACGATAGGAAAACATTTAGTCCTCTAAAACTACTTCTCATATATCGAGTTTAGAATCAATATCTTCTCATTTACTCTTTCATCTCCTTATAGAATTAAATCCTTCATAAAGTAATGATTACACTTCTATATTTATCTTATCTCTTCATTTTCCTCGGTCATTCAAGATCTATCCCTTGGGGGACAATCTCTACTTTCCTTTACCTCAATCACTCAATTCCTTTCTTTCCTTATCTACCTCATCCTCTATTAAATGTTGTTTCCTTATGTGCTCTTCGCATGCTACTTCTACTCACAACAATAATTTCTAGTCTTTTGAGGGAGCTTTTTCCCCATTTTCTATGTTTCCTCAAATATTTTTAATTTTTGGCTAACTTCATCTTCTTTTATTTCTTATTTGTTTTGGACTTTCTCGGGATGGTAATCGTTGTAGGTTTTTATAATTCATCCCCCTTCCACATGACTAAATCCCCATACTACCCAATCGAATACTCCATTTAAAATGGAATTGACACCACGCCCTTTTCCACTACTAGCTTTACCAACATAGGAAATTAGCCAATGAACTCCCCCTTATTCCTCTTATAAACCTATTTGTTTTTAGAATTGAAAGACAAATTAAATAATTTAAACATTGAATTTAACTATGTACACGTATATTATCATTTCCAACCAATATTGTGTCACTTGGGTCCGATCAATGTCTATCTTTCAAAAGATTATGTGATTATCTTCATTCCACTTAAATTATTTGTCTATTCTAAACATGAAGTAATAGTGTTCTAACATTGCTAACCATGTAGCTAATGGTTATGAGAATTCGCACTAAAAATATCTCATAAATATCCCTACATATACTCCTCCACTATATTTCTTGTAAATATTCCCATCATAATAGATATTTCTTACAAAACATGGTCCATCTTATCCTCCCAACATCTCTTTATCTTAGTAGTCATCTCATTATTTTCAAGTCCCGATAATGGAACCGTATTTTACAATGCTTCCTAGTACTCTTGAAAAGGGAATGCTATAGTTGTAGCCTAGTTATTAGATGAAATAATGCAATATTTATTTAGTATTTAGTGATGTTACGAGATTTAGTAGAACACGAGAATAAGCTAAAGACTATGCATAAAAATCTTTATTATTTTTATTTACAAGAACTATGAACATTAATCAAAATTCCAATGCATAAAAGGCTAAGGAAATAAGACTTGGACATTAATATGAAAGATAAGATATTATACTTGGTATTTTGTTGCAAAATCAATCCTTCGTATTATTTCTTATAGTATTTCTCATGAATTTTGGTATTCCTAATGAATCATTTCCTCTATTTTTCTTTATCTAAGTGCATTACAATCTTCTTTGTCTTTTTATAGTTTAAAATATGATACAAAATATTACATTGCACAAACTTTATAGTTTGGAAAAATATTATTTATAGCTTGCCTTGGTCCTTGATGAGATTCCAAAAAAATTCAATCTAGTATAATGTGAGAAATATACAACCCTAGAAGGGTATAATAAAGCATGGGTTCATGAAAATGTTTTCTAGAAAAATGGATTACAATCAAATTATGACACAAATATCTAATTAAATTCATCTAGGATAAATAGACATGTGCAATACTAAAATTATCCTAATTAATTAATTCAAAAACTAGAGAAGAGAAATGACACGTGTCAACACGTAATTTTGGTATATGACAAGTTAATTATTATGGTATAGTATAATTGCATGTTTAAAAACTCTTAGTTAAAATTAGCCTCTTATTGGTGTGTCTTGATGTGTTTATTGATTTATCGACCTGCTTTTATTGTGTTGAAAACACCTTAGACTTTATTTCACTTATTGATAGTATAATATCCTTCTTAGTGCATGCCCTGCTCTATCTTATTTCTTACTTTTTATATTGCATTCATTCTCTCTAGCTTTTTTATCTCCTCCTATGAGGTTCTAGTTAACTTGTTACTATTTTCCATGTTAGCCACAAGATGACCTTTTGCACACCACATAAAAATAGTCAACTCCCAATGTAAATGGTACCATGTGTTATCATGCATCCCCTTCTCCTTTGGTTCATTTGATTGACTTTGGCACCCCTTTTCATCCCATTATGTGTCACTTTGCACACCATAGAGCATACACTAGAATTCAAAGGTTGTATGAAAATATACATGTGCACTAATACATTCTAGGACAAGACATAGAGCTATTGTAGATATTTGCAAGTTACATGAGAACACATTGAAGTTGTCAGGAAAGAATTTTTTTTTAAAGCATATTTGTACAAAAAATTCGATTTCAAGAATAATGAAGTATATAGACTACTTGATGCATTGCATTGATTATTGATTACCATTTTAATAAACACTTGATGGGCCTGATAAATATAAAGAAAGCTCATTATTTATTTAGAGTAACACAGCCCCAAAAAAATTATTATTCCTTACAAATTCTATAGTTCTAAAGATTGGATTAGTGTTTCGACAAAGGAGACATATTTATTATTGATTCACAAGTGAACTAGACAATCTAAGATAAGATTTCCCACATTAGTGCACATTAAACATAATAATCAAATTAAATAATATTTTTCATACATAATGTCATTTCTGATAGAAGGTGTCCTTTTACATGTGGCACACAAATGGTCATCTGTTGGTAGAAGTGGTCATCGGTGTTTTCAAATAATGATTTTTGAAGGTGTTCGAGTTGACATCTAAATATATTTTCGATTCTTATTCCAAATCATGTTTATAGAATTGTGAGAAATCAATGATTATCCTTGAAAACCCTAAACACTCATAAAAATTTAATATTTTATATGTTTTCTATTATTTAAATAGCCTCTTTTATGTAATTAGATATGTAGTCATTGATTAAATTTGAATAAGTATTATTATTGTAATGTGTTATGGTTAATTTACTACTTTTGTACATGTAAATCCACTTTTCACATCTTTAACATGTAAGGTTTAGGATTATCATATGTTTTTCCTTGATGATGGATTGCAGAGATGATTCAAAATATAATTAAAAACTATTAAACATTGGTTTCCCAACAACCTTCCATTCATATTATGGAAAGTCAAATCCTTTGATGTTTAATTAATTTCATTTCATGTTTTGTTAACATTTGGTAGGATATAATTGTATACACCAAAATTAGGTCATACTTCCCTTAAAACTCCGTTCATTAAATTAACCATATCCTACCCATTCATATCCCCTAGTTCACATGTTAATTGAATTAATTATCTTAATTAAATTAATTAATATCCTCTTTTAACCACCTCACCTAGCCACCTCACTCAAATGACCCACTTAAACCGCATTAATGACCTAAGACCAAGTAAGTCTAAGCCTATCCCAACCAACTAGGACTTAGTCTAAATGTAGACTTAACTCTTTTAACAAACCTAAAAGGACTCTTACTTATCTTTCCGTGATCCATCACTCAAGACTTAGAAGAAGGTTGGAGATCATGCAAAAATAACAACAACGGCTTTTTAGGCCAACCTAGATATTCCCGCCTTGACTGACATCGGTTATATCTCAACCAACTCCAGTTACCTAACCATTGGCGGTTAGGTTAAATAAATTTCCAAAAGCCTTTCCCTAGGTTGATCGCTCGATTCAGGATCTCATACGAACATAGACTTGGAGCACTCGAATTTCTTTAACACTCAGGTAAAAGAAGACGCACGGGGGCACTACCAACACCAGTCATTGTCCATCATCCTCTTCACAATCACAGAATCACAATAGAGAGGAATAAAGGTTCGAACTGCCGCAAAACGAATACAACAGCTCTTTTCTCTGGATCTCTGCCATCATCGTCCTCATCACATACGTTCTCCAAATCTACTTTTTAGTAAGTACCTAACACCTCTTCATTTATCTTCGTTTTCTTTCAATAAGATTTATTATTCATCTCAATAATTTATCTTTCTCCACAGTCGTACACTTCCTTCCTCCCACCAACATATCACCTTACCATACCTGTCCCTTTCACCTATTTTTCCCATGTTCTAATCATCTCCGAGTCTTCAAGACTATTTTACGACCTCACCCTCACCATTTCCAACCTCTATGCAATCACATGGTGTTTGAAAAACCAATTCTAAGAACTTTATGCTAATTTCCCCTACCGACGCCGCTTAGCCAATTGATGGACCGGTCATTCCGCACGATCGACATTGGTCATACATCGACATCGACATCGTATGCGGAAATATAGCTCATACTAGCGAGCTAAATACCCACTTCCCAATAGCCCAAAACCATTCTTAATCTTTACCAGACCTTACCTGAGTATCAGATTGACCTACAACTCAACACTAGCCAATCACCTGACCCATTTTGACCTCAATCACCTTTTACTTTACCTTTCTTATTGTTTTTACGAGATACCTAAATCGTTTCAATTTCAATAGGATCTTTACTTCATGTATGATTTAACTAGCATTAATATTGTTATATAAAAGTGGATTGACAACCTATTCAGGAAGAATCATGCTTCTTGGATCTAGCTTTTGCTAGGCAATCCACTCATTGTTTTGTTTAACTCTATCTGGTGGTATTGTTTTGCATTTACAGGTAGTTCCTCCTAGCCAAAAGGGATCTCTCGCAATCAACTTGGATCAGGAAATCAGAATGCGCACAACCTTCAACCAACATTACAAACATGTATTCCTCCTTGGCCTACTACCCCTATCTGTTTCATTAATTTGCTAAGAATTTGGTGAAACAATAACAATGGACATGCATGCTCAAAGGTGACCTATACATTTGGAGACTAATAGAGAAGTATATACATGGATTGTTTTGTGGTCTCTTGACGACATTCAAAAAAATTTAGATGCTCAACACAAAGTGTAGTCATGCCCAAAATAATTTGAAAAATGTGTTAGCCTTGTTTTTCTCTTTAAAAATCTTCCTTAATTTTCATGCTTTCACTCCAATCACGTGCAAAATAGATTTCTTCTTCTTTCCCTAATCAAGTAGCAATAATTTAAAACTTAAGGAAAACACAATTTATTTTGGGGTTTATTGTAAATGAAAGAATTAACAAAATTATCTTTATATTTTCATGGCCCAAGATATTAACAATATCGAAAACAAAAACCTCAAACCTCAACATGATTGGAATACCTCGATAGTATGCAAATGAGCGGCATGTGATTAGAGCCGAATTCAAAGTTAATGATGCCCTAGGCAATAATTGGAGTGGACAACCTTCTCACAATTTCAATTAATGTTTTTTTCCATCAAGTAAATATATAAAAGTTGCTTGCATTCTCATATTTTAAAATTTGAATCAAGATCGTAATAAAACACAACTTTAGAGAAATTGTTATACAAAATGAATACAAATATCCTATTAAATTATCACAAAAGAATGATAAAGATTCCATGGATGGAGAGATTAATCATAAGAGGTGCTCAAAATGCAATAAATAAATTTTGTTTATACAAGGTTCTTTGCAAGTCCAATTTTCCAATATCAAGTAGGTGATGGGAATCAAACTTGACCAAAACACCATTTTTTCGCAAAGCAATAAAAATTTGTATGTAACTCTTATGGATTCTTGAAGAGTGGTATTTGGACGAGGACTACCAATTCCTCCATAAACTATAATAGGTATTCATCCAAAAAAAGGAATGGAGAATTAAATACTTATTTCCTTCAATTATACTCACCTCTACTGGGTACATTGGTGACATTATCAAATATACATAGATCTTTTCCTATAATAATTACATAGATGTATAATTTGGAGTTACATCATAAAATGGGTAACAATACCCCAAATTGAAAAATCATATGAGCTAAAAAATATGTCATATTTGTACTTTCAAAAATATTATAATATATTTTTATGTGTATGCGTTAAATTTATATTACTATATAATAATATCAATAAATGTGTCAAATTTGAGGTAATTTATTTTTATATTAAATTCTGAAATTTTTGGATTTAGGTGCCCCCTTAATTGCAAGGGCTTAATCCCCCTTGTATGTGATGTGTGTCTAATATATGTTGTGTGCTTCAATAAATGTTCTAATGTTTGCTCTATTTCCTCTAGAGTACTTGTAAGTGTTCAATAATGTCTCTATCGAATGCCCGACATACTTCTTGATTACTTATTGATAAATGACGAAATAGACCACGTTCCAACACTTTGCACGCATTCAAGAACATCCAATGGTTTATATATATAGCCATAAAGTGAATGAAAAATGACATATCTAAATAGATGTTGGGAAAAGTCAATAAACACACCAATAAATACCAAAATACACAAACATACTAAAATCATATACTTTAACTAATAATAAACACAACTATTTATAGGTGTAGCACCTTTGATATAATATCTATAGTAATCAACCACGTTAACCTTATGTCTTATTGAATTTTATACTAATAAATTAAATTAAAAACATAAAGCTTTCAAGTTAGAAAATACATTTAAAGTCCTCTTCCCATGCTTGAAGTGTAAGCGAAATAAGCTTATTGGGTGGTGCCACTCATCCATGGTGGAAAGTCATTTCAATTTACTCATATTCTTACATTCTTTATCATTTTTTCCGTGAAAGACAAAATACTTTTAAGGAAGCGAACCATTCCCTTTTCCATGGTCAACAAACCGCGTTAAATTCCTAGCACAAAATATCGTAGGACTAGGGGAGAAGGGCCAGTAGTGGTACACCCTAAGTTAAGGGGTCCACAAAATCAATTATTTATGATATGGGATTGTGATTTTTTCACTAATATGTAGTTTAGATTTGTGTTAACTTATATTTTTTGTTTGGAATGTTCAATTGGAGGGAAAACCATATTTTGAATTGATTTAAAATAATATATGTGAAAATGCTACAACCATGGTGGAAACCAATACTTGAATATAAGTGAAATTGCTTGAACATTGACTTTTTTGTACTTGTACATGGGTGAAAACTCTTACATGTCATGATGTGATTGGCTACTTGTACAAATTTTTGAACTTCAATAATCAAAATTTTGGTTTTTATTCCATCAAGTATTGGATATTTTAAATGCAAAATACTGTTCAAGTATTGGGACGTGTTCACATACTGGCCCTTCTCCCCTATTGAAGACACTTTTGTTGATGTCAATTCATATTCAGTTATACATGATTTGGTGAGAACATTTTCATTCTATACAAAATTCTATAAATATTTTCTTCTGGCTATTCTATTTTTTTTAAAATGTTAGTTTTGGATTTTATAGCTCTCAAAATGGAAAGTGATTCTACACTTTTGTTTATATATATATGATTTGTACAAATATGAAGATAGTTGGCAATTTGTGTTTGATTGGTGAGAGCTTTGATGATGATATGGTTCCTCCCTGGGTGATTGTTGTCTTGGCACTCAAACCATGGTATTAGTTTTTTCCGGGGGCGTGCCCTGTTTCCTCTCGAAAACCTTCTCAATGCAGCGATGATCCGTGATACAACCCTCTCAGAATTGAAGCTTATATGGTTAAGGTCAAAAGAATTTCAGGTAATGAGCTTGTGAGAGGTGCATCTTTTGAAACCTGGTCTGTATGGTGGACACTGAAACTTATGTGAAAGAAATGAGTTGGAGGAGATCTCTAATGTTTGTGACTAATTAAAAAATATCAGAAAAGCACAACTATATTTTGTCTATCCAAGCTCTAAAACTATTATGGCCCCATCCATAACTTTCCATATGCTACTAAAACTTAGAGAAAAACTCTAGAATATTTCATTTTTTCAATGAAAGTTGATTCTTATACAGAGAAGCCTCCATTTCCCTATACGTCTTTTCTAAAACCATATTTGTACCCATGTATGTTAGAAACCATGAAAATGAGGAGGCAAGCCAACATTACAAGGAGAGATCCACACTTACATTGGATGCCCTCAATTTTTCTAAGTTTACAAAATTAAAAAAAAAAATACAACAAATCCAATCATGTTATCCACACAACCTCAATGCTAATCGATAGTGGATATTCCATTTTTATTTTATTGATGAAACAATTCTCAACAAAAATAGGGACTCTTTCATATAAGAAATAATAAGTAAAATGTATGATGGTAGAAAACACTAAACAACACTTTGTGCATTTGCGTATCACCGCACGAAGAAAAGGGAACATGAACTTGAAAACATAGGGAGGACTAACAACACACCTATCTAAACCCCCATACATTCGCAAGTTGAGATACTTACCACTCTTGAAACAAGAAAAACTTATAGTCATTATGAAAATGGTCATGGAAACTTCCAAGAATTGTAGAAACAGTGTTGAGAATTGAGGAATGTTGTGTTAGCATTATTTGTCTTTTACAAAATAAAAAAGGTGAAATTTGTACTAGCAGTATTGTATTTTTAAAAACATATGCTTTTCAATTTCAAAAATTTAAAGGAAGAGGGAAATGGCAAAGAAATTTAATGAGAAAGATGTAAATATAGTTAAAAATATGCAACATGCAACAAGTGTTAACTGCCACAACGAGAAGGTAAGCAGACCAATAATGAAGCAAAATTATGATGGCAGAGTTTGATGCACTTGTTAATGGCTGCTACCTGCTTCCGTCCTACCTCACCAGTCGTCATCTTTATTCTTCGATTTATTAGTAGTATTGCCGCTTCTTTGCTTTCCGCTATAACGCTCTGTGGTTTGAGTAGTTCACTCTTTGGTTTTCTACATTCCATTTTTGTTGGGCCTAAGTCGTTCCCTGCAAATAGAGACGGCACTACAGTACAATTTTTGCTAAACATCTACTTAAGTTTTTGATTTGAACTTCTTGTGGTTTATTGATTTAGCATGTCTTTGCATTTGAAATGTGTATATGTCTTACTTGTTTCCGATGATATGCTCCATATGATGTGATGTTATTCATTGTGGTTATTTATACGTTTTGTTATCCTCTAATCATAGAGAATAATTTTCGCCAAATCCCACTAAAAATGACATGGTCATTAACAATTCATAAATCACAGGGAATGACTGTAGAAAAACCACAAGAAACATCAATGGCACCGATCGACAAGGCCTCACCTTTACTCCTATTTCCCGCGTAGAGATGCTTTAGAGATGCTTTAAGGTTTGTTTAGCTCCTCGGCTTTCTCATTTTCCCTCTACTCACGAGTATGTAGCAAATTGAAAGCAGCAGAGGCCCATCTTCTCCTAAAGAGAAATGTGGTCAACCAGGCATAAAAACCCCACCTCCTGCTCCATTTACAATGTAAAGATACGCCTCTTTTGTACATATTCCATTTCCAAACTCGTATGTATTTATTAACTCATTTTGTACAACTACATTTATCATACTTGCATTTCCTAGTGTACTAATAATACTATTGTATGCATGCACAACTTCTTTTTCAAAGAGCACAAGATGGGGATATAATGGTCGTCGCGATGTTTTTACAAGTCGGGCTATGCGGTGAAAATCATTAGCACTTTCAAACAGAACATAGAAATGCAACTGCAGGTTTTGATCTATTTCTTACTCTTATTTGCTTGTGCTCTGCTAAATCAGAGAATACAATCTTTATAGAATAATAGTAAACAAAGTCTTATTCAAACTCAAACTCAAACTACCCTATCTCTACTCTTCATCCTACAGATGGACAACATATGCCAGCACATACACATATCATCTAATGTGTTGTCAATTACAAAATAACTTCCCTAAATGCTAGCTACAAAATCCTAAATGCTAACTACAGAATCCCTAAATATTAGGCTATAATTTCTGCATGTCTAACACTCCCACTTAGCCAAATATTTGTCAACCAGCTTGTATCACATCGAATCCTTCTTTGTAAAACTCAAACTTATTTCTCGGTAATGTCGTTTTCAATGCATCCGCAACATCATCTCAGTTGCATAGTACTCCATTTTGATAGTGTTGTTCTCAATTTGTTCACGGATGAAATGGTATTGTATCCCTATATGTTTAACTCTCCCATGATACTTTGAATTCTTCATCATGGCTATGCAACTCTGGTTGTCACACTTTAATATTGTTGGTTGGGATTGAGTAACCTCGATGTCATGCAACAATCTTCTCAACCAAATCAATTCTTTTGCAGCTTGACGTGTTGTTATATATTCTGCTTCTGCACTGGAGAGAGAAATAGATCGTTGTTTCTTACTTGCCCATGAAACTGCACCTCCACCAAGGATAAAACAGAACCCTGAATTTGATCTTTTACTATCAATGTCCCCTACCCAATCTGCATCACAATACCCAGTAAGTTGCAGAGAATTTTCTGAACTCCCACTGAATCTTATTCCATGTTAAGTTGTTCCTTGTAGATATCTAAAAATTCTTTTAATTGCTGCCCAATGTTGTGGTCTAGGATTGCTGGAATATTGACTCACAATACTTACAACATGTGCAATATCAGGTCTGCTAGAAACCATTGCATACATTAGGCTCCCAACAACATTTTGATATGGAACCATACTCATATAACTTTCTTCTTCTTGTGTTTTGGGACACATGTCTAGTGAAATTTTGTTTCCTACTTCCATTGGAGTACTTATTGGCTTGCAATTTTCCATCCCAAATTTCTTGAGAATGTTCCTAATGTACCTCTCTTGGCTAAGATGGATTTTCTCTTCTCCATATCTCTTAAAATTTGAATGCCCAAGCAATAATGAATCTCACCATGATCAATCATCTCAAATTTTGCAGCTAATTGAGACTTAAACAAGCCTAACATCTTAAAATCATTACTCATAATGATGGTGTCATCAACATATAAGGCTAAGATGACTAGAGACTCATCAATATGCTTTATGTAGACATTTGAATCAGCATTGCAACTTACATATCCTTCATTTTGGAGAAATCCATCAATACGCTCATACCATGCTCTTGAAGATTGTTTCAGTCCATACAATGTTTTCTGAAGCTTGCATACTAACCGCTCCTTTCCTTCTTGTATGTAGCCTTCTGGTTGTTCCATATAAACTTCTTCCTTTGAGAATCCATTTAAAAATGTAGTTTTTATATCTAGCTGATGTACATGAAGATCCAAGGTTGCTGCCACTGCTAATAGAATTATGATGGATGTTATCTTGACTACAGGAGAAAAGGTGTCATGATAATCCAAACCTGCAATTTGGGTGTATCCTTTTGCCACCAATCAAACCTTGTAGTGATCTATCGACCCATCAGACTTGTACTTTTGTTTGAATAACCACTTGCATCCAACCACTCTCCTTCTAGGTGGAAGAATCGTGAGTTCCCATATTTGATTTTTTATGAGCGATTCATATTCAGCATTCATTGCTTGCCTCCAATCTACTGCATAAATACTTTGAAGTGCTTCTTGAACACTGAGTGGTTCATCAACCTCTACACTAAGTGCATATGATTCAGATGCCTTTTGAGTGGGTTTCCGTAGTTTTGTTGATCTACAAAGCTGCTGCTCTCCTTGTTCATCTCCTATGGGCTATGTGGCTACAACTTGTAATGGTCTTGCTGGAGTAGAATTCTCATCCTCGATTCTTCATCAGATCCGAAATCATAAGGCCTTGTTTCTGAATCCTTATCATTTTCCATCTCTGCTGATTTGTGTAAAACTGAATTTTTGTCAAAAATGACATCTCTTCTGACTAGAATCTCATGTGTTATAGGATCATAAATTTGATATCCCTTGAATTCAAACTGTATCCAACCATTATACACTTCTTGCTTTTGTCATCTAGCTTCTTTCTTTCTTCATCTGGTATATGTGCATATGTTATGCAACCAAAAATTCTTAAATCATTGACACTTGGCTTGCTTCCATGCCATGCCTCATAAGGCGTCTTCTTATGCAATGCAGTAGTTGGCAACCTGTTTTGTATATATGTTGCACTGGAGACTGCTTCAGCCCAAAAACATTAGATAATCCACTACTCTTAAGCATGCATCTAGCACTTTCAACAAGAGTCCTATTCCTTCTTTCAGCAACACCATTCTGTTGTGGTGAATAAGGAACAATATACTCAAGTTTGATACCTTCTTTTGCACATAAACTTTTGAAAGCATTTGAGGTATATTCACCCCCATTATCACATCTAAGTCGTTTCAAAGGTTTTCTTGACTGCTTCTCACCAAATGCTTTAAAAACCTTAAACATCTCTAATGCACATGATTTATTTTTGATAAAATAAACAAAGGTCATTCTAGAGGAATCGTCAATGAAGGTAATAAAATACCTTGCCCCATTGTGTGACATTGTTTGCATTGCATCGCAAATATCTGAATGTACAAGTTTCATTTGCTCCTTAGCTCATGTTGCTCCTTTCTTGGGAAGGGGAATCTATGTTGCTTTCATAAACAACAACCTCCACACACTCCCAACTCAACTGGTAGATGCAAATTAAAATCTTCCACAATACTCGATTTTAATATTCGAAGAGAATGAGGATTTGCATGTCCGAATCTATGATGCCAAAGAACTGAATCAAATGTTTCATTATTTGTTTTTTTAACACCACATCATGTACTATTGCACATAACTTGTACAGATTTCCATCTCTAATTCTCGTAGCAACAATTACTCCTTTAACATCCTTTAGGACACATTCCTTGCTGTCAAACTGTACAATTATGCCAGCATTGGTAATTTTGCTCACTGATAAAATACTTTTTACTAGAGTAGGTACATACCATACGTTCTGGATTTTCTTGTATCCACCATCTGGCATTTGCAATGGAATATCTCCAATTCCGATCATCTCACATTTGCTATCATCTCCAAGATTGACAGTCTTACTCTTGGGTGCTTCTGTATATGCCATAAACCAACTTCTCTCAGGTGTCATATGTTGAGTTGCTCCTGAATCTAAATACCAACAATTAGAAACATCAGAACTTGGGGTTGTGACAACCGCAAAACAAAATTTCTTGGTCATTGCTTGAGGTCATGTTAGCTTCAAGCAACCTTCCTTTTCTTTACCTCTTCTACCCATGCTAACCACTTTCAGCATTGTTTCTTAAAATGCCCAGAGCTCCACAATGAAAGCAATTTCCCTTATTTTTCTCCTCGTTTGTGTCTTTACCATTCTTTGAGACATTGGACTAGGAGGGATGAGATTTGTTGTCACTCTTCTTTTTGCTTTGCCCTTATATCCTGCTGAAAATAGTGTTGTAGGATTCTCATCATTCATGCCCCCATCCTTCCTTCTGATTTCTTCTTGAAGTAGTGCTGCTATTACTTTTGTCAAATCCAAATTGGATTGGGTGCTTAGCGCTACTACCAGTCCAGAATAGGATTCTGGAAAACTCCCAAGAAGTGACATAACAACATCTTCTTCTGCAATCACTGATCCACATGCTAATTGATTTTTGAGAGATTTAAAATGATTTGTGAAATCTAATATCTTTTGTGTTTCCTGCATCTTTAACTGAAAAAATCTTCTTCTAAGATATAATCTTGTGCTAACATCATTTGATTCATATAACTTGATGAATTGATCCCAAGCTTCCTTTATTGATTTTGCCTCATATGTAAAAGCGCATCATCACTCAAAACGAGCCCTACCTTCCTTTGACTCCCACTTACTGATCAGATCTGCATCCTGGGTGGGTTTAGTCTCAGTCCCTTCAACTATATTGAGTAGATCCTTGTTCAACAGCAACATCTTCATCCTGAGCTTCCAGAGATTAAATCCAACGCCATCAAATCGTTCTACCATCCTGTGAGGATCTCCTGCAACAAATGTTACCATATCTCTGTCTTTAAACTTCTGATACTTCTCTGCAGCAGCACTTCACCAACCGCGCTCTGATACCATGAAAATTATTAGCACTTTTAAACAGAACACGTAAATGCAAGCGCATGTTTTGATCTATTTCTTATTCTTATTTGCTTGTGCTTTGCTAAATTAGAGAATACAATCTTTATAGAATAACAATAAACATAGTCTTATTCAAACTCAAACTCAAACTACCCTATCTCTACTCTTATCCTACAGATGGACAACATATGCCAGCATGTACACATATCATCTAATATGTTGTCAATTACAAAATAACTTCCCTAAATGCTAGCTACGAATCCTAAATGCTAACTACATAATCCCTAAATATTGCTGCATGTCTAACACGGCTCACAAATGGCACCACTTTTTGCACCCACTGGTATGTGACTCTGTTCATGCACGGGCATAAAGCAACATCTCATTCATGAAGATGATCTCCTCACTTCTCAATTTCAATGTACTACACTACAAAACATAATGTAATAAAGTGTACATTTACATTTATTATTTTACCTTCGATCTTTTAACTCGTTAGTCTTTACTTATATTGTCAACAATATTATACCCTTTTACTAAAGTGTATTGTTAACCCAATTTACGGTTTTAAAGAAACTGAATATTCCTTTGCCAAATGACTTGTTTGGTAACATTATTATTCAAGACAGAAACACAAATGGCTTTCTACACAGACATTTTTCCATTACATCGTAAGTGGTTACCACTGTGACCAACATGCGAATCTTCGACATGCTCGGTTCCAGATCCTATTCTCAATATGAGTGTTTCATTACACGTAGTTGCAATACTTATGCCCGTTGCCTTGGCTAATGTTCGCTTTCACTTGGTTGATTGCCTATAACTGTGATGACTGTGATGAATACTCATGCTATAATTTTCTTGCACAATTACAATTTTTAACTGTTCACTCTTGCGATGACTGTTTTTGCTATAATAATGGCTACGCTGCTTCTGTTCGGGTTTTTGTTTTGTTTTTTTTTGGCTTTTTTGGGTTGTTTTTTGGTTGGTTCTGTGCAGCCGGTTTATTTTTTTTGGTTTCATTGGGTGCTGGTGCGGCTCTGTTTTTGTTTTCATTAGGACCTATTGCGTGCAGACACCTGTATTTGATTGCCGTGGCCTGTGCTTCCCTGCTGTAAACTGTAACAGCCAATGTTATTATATTTAATGCTTCTCTTTATGCGCTGGAAGTTACGTAACTGTTACGGCTACGGGTACAATTCTGGGTCCATATAAACCACGAAATGCATATTTTCACATGAGTAATGCTTCTCTTCATGTTTTTAGGTGTTCTATAATGGTAGGGAGATGTTAATATTTAATTTTAAATTTTATACTAATAATAATAATGAGTTGGTAATAATTAGTTTTTAATTTTAAACTTAATATTAATTACATTATTAGTTTTTTAAAAATTTGCTTGTGGAAAGAAGATAAAATACAAAAGATTTAGTCATTTTTAAATCTTTTAAAAAAGATGTTTTAGATCTAATTTTTTATTATCCATAAGATTAGATAAAGTTTTTGAAGTATATGTACTTGTTATTTTACTCACATTTACGATCAATTTCATATGTGAAGAAAAAAATACAAATTTAGAATTTAATTATGTTGAGAGGAGTTCTTACAATGACAATTTTGTAGTGTAATGATATGAGGAGCTCACTTTTAATTTTTGAGATTAAATTTGATGTTTATTTGACCAGGAGACTTTTTTTTTTTTTTTCATTGGAGAGGTCAATCGGAAAATAGTAATATTGTGGCCATATGGTAATGATCACAACTAGGAAAAACAACAAAAACAATTTCATCATTCTCACTATTCCAAATAGAATATGTGTGATGAAAAGCACCAATGTAAATGGTGAAAGGGGTGAAATATGGGAGGAGCGATCAAGCACTAGCGGTAGCGGGTAAGTGATAACCAAAGCAATAGGGGTAGCGGTAGAAGTGGTAGAGTTTGGTGTTCCATTTTCTGCGGATAGATTATTTACACAATGATGTAGTTAAATTGATGTCATTTCTCACCACTCATTAAGAAATTGGTACTCAATGTAATAGAGTTCTTTGGATATTTGTCTGCATGGTACCCTTCAAAAGCTAGAGGAAACTTCATACATGTTAACACAAGCCACCATTGTAATCGAGCATACATACCAAATCGTGAGCAACAAAGCCTACGACGATTACTACGATCGCAAGCCAAAGATACACAAAAAATAGAACATAGTTGTAATCACCGCACAGGTATTGCTCCATGTACATAGATATATACCCCTTGCCATCATGTAATTTACAATTCACTATTGTACCTACTACCAAAAAAAAATACTATCATGTTAGGCCACAAATATAGGCGTTTTCTACTTGCTTTCCTCTTTGTGGTTTATTAAAACGAAACAAAAAAAAACCATTTTCGCCATGTTTGTATGGATTTCGGGGCCTTCAATTTTCCCCATTTTAATTTGGATGTTCCATTTTAACTATATACATACATACGTATCGTGAGTGTTTTTTTTTCTATTTTTGAGTAATATAATGATTTTTTAGAATCTTTTAAAAGGTAACAAAATATGCAATCTTATATGGAATAACACGTGCGAAATAATCGGTCGCCGCCTTTAAACGACATGAGGCTACTTCTACATGATAAATGTGCCTTTTCTACGTGTTGCTTCTTGTAAAATCGTAAATTGCCAATTCATTCCTTCCAAATCCAATAAAGAAACTTATGTGTGGGAATTTTAATGCAAGAAACTGCCATAAGACTTTAGAGATGCTCCCTTTTGTAAGTGTACAAATACCAATGCACAATTCTGCTTCGCATGCTACCGGCACTACTTCTCCGTATCATTACATTTACCTCCTTTATGTTATTAAAAGACCACATTATTTTTGTTGCACATACCAACACTAAAAAAATTGTAATAGTAACCAATGGAGTATCATTGCTCCCCCTAGAGGTGCAAGTGCTAGTTTTAGTTTGAATAAGGGTAAATCGTAGTGATATGGTAATGCACCCACTTGATTGTCTGTATTATGCACGGTACCTCTCACATATTAAATTAAGAGCCTATATAAATATAAAAATATAGAAATGAGTCTCCACCTTGCTCTTCACTACCCTATCATGGATGCCCATTTTGAGCCCCAACATCAGAGGCGTTTCATGCCCTAGGCAACTTAGGCAGTTGCCTAGAGTGCCAAATAGAGAGGGGCACTTAATTTTTTAAAAAAAATTCAAATTTCAGCCTCTCGAGCCTCAGTCAGCTTTACCAGTTTGAACCACCAACCGGTGCGAAGAAGCGAATATATATAAAGACTTAGTTAAACACCGAACAACCACAAAGCTTTTTATATGCATGCCTTTGAGCACTTTGCAAGTAAGTAGATGCCAACTATCTCTAGATCCATTTTTGAGATTCCGTTCGGTCACTCAAGTGTTTAAGTAAATACTTAGTTGTGAAGTTTAAATGCAAATGCGGTTTTGGGGATCGCATCTATCTTCATTACCGAGTTACTTATCGATTTTCAGCTCCATATCGGACTGTTTGGAAGCGGTTATGCAAATTTAGGGTGACGTTGCAAGCAGTGTATTGACAAATAAGCACAGAGATGGATAAGGGTCACTTTTGAGGGAAGGAAGCGCGTCGCTACTCAATTCTATTATCAATCCCACTTTCTTATATTTGTCTCACTAAGTGAGAAATCAATTTAATGCGGCTCTGCTTTCCAACAAGCGGTGGGTGTGCGCAGCTGCCAAGTTTAAGTTTGCCAACGAAGGTCGTTTCTTCGCCTTAAAATGCATCTTTGTTCTTTTCTTTTCATGTAATTACTTTCTCAAGTAGATGAGATGCCTCCATTTTGTTGTCATAACTATTTTGTGCCTAATAATACTAGTACTTAGTCGTCGTTCTTGGATACTTGTGTTAAAATACTTTGCTTTGCTTTTCTTTGCGGCTTTACCGGTTGCCACTTTCAGGTGCACAAAATTCAAATTACAATTTACAATTCATTCACCAAATCACCAACCCGTAAACGAAGAAAAATTTAAAAGTTGTTGAAAGGCCAAGTGATTCAGGGTTTAGCGAACTTGAATGCGAACACGAACAAACAGAACAAGTATGATTTATGAGTCATGATCTCGTACATGTTTTTGTTTATAAGCACAAATTGAAATTCTCCTAGTAGACTGTAGGCTATTCCTGACTCCTGTGGCTATAAGTTTGTAATGTTGCTTGTTTAAATTGATACTGCAGTATGCCAATATTCTCAAACCCGGTCCCTTTCCCTGGACCACTACCTAAACTTTGTTTGTGAAGAAAACTCATGGGGGTGGGGGGCGTCTCTCCGAATACTACCTAGGGTGCTTCAAAACCTTAATTCGGCCTGGACATGGGCGAGCCCTGTGCAATTACATTGAAACCGAGTCAAGCTACTCCTCGCAAACCCAACTAGCTCTATATGGGCATGATTCATTATTCTGACCATTGACAACGACAACGGTGAGTCAATTAAAAAAGCCCTTGGCAAAGTGGTTGAGTCTTTTTCCTCAGGGCTAGGACGTTACACGTCTAGAGAAATATATTCGAGATTTGAGTCCTATCTGCGCAAAAGCAAGTCATGAAGTGGCATTGAGCTCATCCCATCAAGCCCATATCTATGGAAACTAGGTCATTCTCGTAACAACATAAGGAGCTTGAATGCATAGTTCATTGGTGAAGCCGGTGGATGAAACATCCACATTACAAATGTAAAAGGATTAGATTGATTTCATGGAAGGATTTCTCGCTGCATTGAAACCAAGTTCCGTGAGCCAAAGAGCTCGACCTCAAATGACCGCATACATGTGACGGTCTCGTGCATTTCACGTAGGGGAAACTTGAGTCGTGGATGGTCGATGAATAAAGGTTAAAGCTCGCCATGAAGGATTCACGGGCCAACTCGGATTTTGGTGGAATCCATCCTTCACCGACATTGTGCGGGGAACCAACCAGTCAAGTCATGCGTCGCCATGAGGAAATAAAGCTCCAAAGAGACCCGACGAGTTTTTTTTTTAGAAACTACTTGGGCTTGTTTGTAAAAGGACTTCCACACTAAGAGCATTACAGAAATGGGAACAAGTCAAACCAGGATCGAAGTAATGTGTGCTGAGACCAGCTCAACACGGGGACATCGATTTGATGGAAAGGGCGTTACAACCAACTAAAAGGGGCAATACTTAGAAAAATCGGTGAGTTCACCGAGATAGGCCATGCGGTCGAATCAGCAAAACACGTACCGAGTGGCTTAAAACACTTGGGACATGAGTGCACGAAAGAGCTGGAAATACCGTGGAGAGTTATGCGGGCGATGAGAAGTTAAACGGCTCGAACGACTTAAACAAGAAGAGACTTTGGAGTGGCTCGCATGAGACCAATGTGGAAAATTGGATTTGGAGGGCCCGAATTACACTCGGTCCATTTGTGCAAGGAAAGCCAAAATGGCCGCATATATTTATCTTGGGGACAATGGGTATAAATGGCCCGGGGTGAGTTGGGACGCCTGGAAAAGTATGACTTCGTCATTGTAGACACCAAATTTTGGTCACACTCTCCTTAGTCCCCTTTGATCAAGTTAACATAGTGTGTTTACCTAACCATGACCCTTTTACCCCACCTTCATATTAATTTAATTACTTGTAATTGAATTAATGCCCATCCTCACATTATTTATTTATTTAATTACTTTAAATTAAATTAATTCACTCCTCACCTAGCAACATGTTATGTTTGTGGAGTTTGTTTTCATGTTAGAGTGTGGTACACCTTCTATGTGTTACACTCGGGTATTTTTACGGTGGTCCCATTCGCCGGTGAGCGGGTCAAGGGGGTTCACAAATTTTCTTGGGTGGTTTATTAACCCATGGGTAATGGGTAATCGTTATATGGATTGTTTTTGGGCCCATGGTTTTTGGTACCCATTGTTTTGATACCCACATTTTTTGCCCATGGTTTTGATACCCACGGTTTTGTATCAAACTGCTTAAGCAATTGTCTATTTATATGGTCTTATGCATATGATAGATAGACAAGAAAATGTATTGCAGATGTGCTTTGAATTCGGGTGTGAATTATGTAGAGTTTGTTGAGCATAGCTCCAAACGGATCTGGGTATTATATTGAGAGAGTGGAGGCTTGTAATAAAATTTGAGCAAGTGATTCTTGGTGGACGTAGCCCAAATTGGGTGAACCACGTTAAATCTTGTCTCTCTATGTTGTGTTATTTATTCTGCACTTTTATTTGAGATCTGTAATATTTTCTGCATATTAGTTTCTACTGTTGCGATTCTGTAAGGGATTATTCCACATATTTTATCTCTTATTTCCTAACAATTAGTATCGAGCCTGGTTTTGGTTTGCTGAAGTGTTGAATCATAGGGAAATTTTTTTAGCTTGAGTGGGAGCTATGGTAGATGATGGAAGATCTAGGGTTGATAAATTCAATGGGCAGAATTTCAGTCTTTAGAAGATGCAGATGGAAGATTACTTTTATTAGAAGGATCTTTATACTCCGATGTTTGAGAAGGTGAACAAACCCTCGAGTATGACAGATGCGAAATGGGATTTGTTAGATCGAAAGACACTTGAACGATCCATTTGTGTCTTGCATCTTCGGTATTATTTAATGTTTCAAAGGAAAAGACTACAAAAGATCTAATGGATGCGTTGGGGAAGTTGCATGAAAAACCCTCTCGCCTCTAACAAGATATTTTTAATGAAAAAGTTGTTTAATATGAAGATGTCTCGAGAATAGTTCAAGAGTGAGATCATTTAAATGATTTCAATACGGTTGTGAATATAGCTTAGTTATAATAGAATTTGATAAAGAAGTTAGGGCTTTATTAATTCTATGCTTTTACTGAGAGTTGGAATAGCCTGGTAATGGCATGGTAAGCAACTCGGTTCATGCTAACTCAAAGTTGAAGTTTGAGGATGTTGTAGGGGTGATTCTAAGCGAGGAAATGCGAAGAAAAAGATTGGGGAATCTTCTACTTCAGGAATGCTTTGACAAGTGGAAATTAGAGGGAGACAGAAGAATAAAGGAAACCGTGAAAATCAAAGGATCGGGCAAGGTCAAAATCCAAAAGCAAGATAGTATGTTGGCCTTGTGGAAAGTCTGGGCATGCAAAGAAGGATTTGTTGGGAGCTTCGGGAAAGAAGAAACAACAGAAGAAAACAAGGAGGAAAATGTGGCATCGGGTAATGTATGCCAGGATGCTTTGATTCTTTCTTTACATAATTTACTGAATCTTGAGTTTTAGATTCAGGGGCTTCTTTTCATGCTTTACTCCACATAAGCATTATTTTGTTGATTATGTTCAAGGGGATTTTGGGCATGTTTTCTTGGTGATGATGAGCCTTGAAGTATAGTTGGAAAATGTTTTGTTCAGGATTAAGATGCGAATGAGAATACATGACTATTGAAGGATGTCGGACATGTGCCTACATTAAGGAGAAATTTGATATCGGCGGGGAAATTGGGAAGTGATGGTTGTCTTTGTGATATTTACTGGTGACTCTTGCAAGGTTACCAAGGGTGCTCTTGTGGTGGCAAGAGGTAAGAAGGTTGGAATCTTGTATTTAACCATGATGGTACTAATCATTGTAATCTTGTTGCTTGAGATGCAAATACAACATTATGGCACTATAGGCTCGGTCATACGAGCCATAAGGGCATGGACATCATAAAAAAGAATTTACTGGATATACGTAAACGAGGTTTGGATTTTCGTGAGAATTGCATATATGAGAAGCAGAAGCGAGTAAGGTTTCTCAAGGTTGGACCTATGAAGAAAGAGAGTAACTTAGATTTGGTACATTCGATGTGTGTGGAGGCGAGCTCGGGGTATCATCTCTTGGGGTTTAAGTTATTATGTTACTTTTATTGATGATGCAACAAGGAAAGTTTGGGTTTATTGCATTAGAAACAAATATGATGTATTTGATACTTTTGTTAAATGGAAAGCCTTGGTAGAGAATGAAATAGGTCTTAAGTTAAAATGTCTCAGGTCAGATAATGGAGGGGAGTATTGCAACAATGAATTTGATGATTATTGTTCTAAGAATGGAATCGTAGGCAAAAAATGATTCGGGAACCCTGCATGACAGAATGGGGTGTCGAAAGGATGAACAAAACAATAATAGAACGTGCTAAGAGCATGAGGATACATGCAGGACTACATCTTTATTTTTTGGTAGAAGTGGTGAGCACAACTATGTACTTGATAAACAGAGGACCCTCAAGTGCCTTGGATGGAGGCATACCTGAGGAGGCTTGGTACGGTAAGAAAGTCGATTACTCATTTCTTAGAGTCTTTGGATGTGAGGTGTTTGTTCATATTGACAAGGATGATAGGACCAAGCTAGAGGCTAAATTAGAAAAATACACTTTTATTGGTTATGGTGGTGATGAATTTGGATTTAAATGTTGGAGTATTAAGGACAAGAAAATCATTCGGTCTAGGGATGTGGTCTTTAATGAGAAAGTCATGTATAAGCAACAGTTGTAGGAAAATAGGGAAGAATCTAAGAAAGAATATGCAGTGGTAGAGGATCTTCCGGATGGGACAGTGACCCATGAATCAATTCAGGAACCTACTCAACAGGAACCCCAAAATCCTACAGTGAGGAGGTCTTCTAGGGTAAGAAAAGAACTTGAACGTTTTTCTCCTTCTCTTTATTATTTATTACTCATTGATAGTGGAGAGCCAGAGAGCTTTGATGAAGCAATGTAGGTAGATGCCAGTAAGAAGTGGGAGTAAGCCATGGATGAGGAGCATAAGTATCTCATGGAGAACCAGACTTGGGATTTGGTGAAGCTACTGGAAGGAAAAAGAGCATTGCAGAACAAGTGGGTGTACAGAGTTCAAGATGGAGGAAAGAAAAGATATAAGGCCCGGTTAGTAGTCAAGGGTTTGCACAGAAACAAGGTATAAATTTTGATGAGATTTTTTCTCCTGTAGTAAAAATGACTTCTATCAAAACTATTCTTAGAATAGTGGCAACAGAAGACTTGCACTTAGAACAGTTAGATGTAAAGACTGCATTTCTCCATGGTGATTTGGAGGAGGAGCTATATATCAAGGTAAAAGGAGATGGTGTGTGCAAACGAAGAAGAAGGATATGAAGTCAAAGGTTCATGAAGCAAAGTTATATTAGATGTCCTTCCGACCATTGTGTGTATACAAAAAAATTTGAGGATGGAAGTTATATTATCCCGTGTTTGTATGTTGATGACATATTGGTTACAGGTAAAAACATGCAGAAAATAAAAGTACTCAAGAAAGCAACTAAGTGAATCCTTTGATATGAAGGATTTGGGGGTAGCCAGAAAAATCCTTGGTATGAGGATAACTCGGGATAGGAAGGAATGGAAGCTGACTTTATCTCAGGAAAAGTACATTAAGAAGGTATTGGATAGGTTTAACATGTAGGATGCTAAACCAGTTGGGACTCCTTTGCGAGACCATTTTAAGTTATCAAAGGAGCAAGTGTTCCAAGAAAGAGCAGGAAAGAAACTAGATGTCCAAGGTACCTTACTCATCAGTGGTTGGTAGTTTGATGTATGCTATGGTGTGCACTAGGCCTGATATTGCCCATGCAGTGGGAGTTGTGAGTAGATTTATGAGTGATCTAGGTAAAGAGCATTGGCAAGCAGTAAAGTGGATCCTTCAGTATTTGAGAGGGACCATGAGGACATTTTTGTGCTACAGTGGATCAGAAACCACTTTACGTGGTTATGTAGATTCAGACATGGCTGGAGATGTTGACAATAGGAGGAGCACGATAGGTTATATTTACACTATAGGTGGGACAACAGTGAGATGGATTTCATGACTACAAAAGCTGGTGGCTTTATCAACCACGGACGCTGAGTATGTGGCTACCACAGAGGAAAACAAAGAGATGATTTGGTTATAAAAATTTCTTGAGGAGTTGGGGCATAAGCAAAAGGAATGTAAGTTGCATAGTGATAGTTAGAGTGCTATACACCTAGCTAAGAACTCGATTTCCACTCCAGGATGAAGCATATACAGTTGAGATATCACTTCATCAGGACAACTTTGGAAGAAGATAAGTTGAAGTTGGAGAAGATTCATACCAGTCAGAATCCTACAGACATGATGACCAAGGTGGTCACAAGGGATAAACTAAAGCTATGTTCAGCTTTGGTTGGCCTTCGCGGATGACAATGAAGGGTTGAGAAGCTTGCTCAGTGGAAATCAGTCTCCAAGTGGGAGATTGATATGTTTGTGGAGCTGTTTTCATGTTAGAGTGTGGTACACCTTCTATGTGTTACACTTGGGTATTTTTACGGCGGTCCGCTTGCCGGTGAGCGGGTCAAGGGGGTTCGGGGGCGAAGCCCCCGAAGCAAATTTTCATGGGTGGTTTATTAACCCATGGGTAATGGGTAACTGTTATGGGCTGTTTTTGGGCCCATGGTTTTTCAGTACCCATTGTTTTGATACCCACGGTTTTGTATCAAACTGCTTAAGCAATTGTCTATTTATATGGTCTTATGAATATGATAGATAGACAAGAAAATGTATTGCAAATGTGCTTTGAATTCGGGTGTGAATTTTGTAGAGTTTGTTGAGTATAGCTCCAAACGGATCTAGGTATTGTATTGAGAGAGTGGAGGCTTGTAATAAAATATGAGCAAGTGATTCTTGATGGACGTAGCCCAAATTGGGTGAACCACGTTAAATATTGTCTCTCTGTGTTGTGTTATTTATTTTGCACTTTTATTTGAGATCTGTAATATTTTCTACATATTAGTTTCTATTGTTGCGATTCTCAGTAATGGATTATTCTACATATTTTATCTCTTATTTCCTAACACAACATCACCTAGACACCTCACCATGGACTTATTCTTGCTCTATTAATTAACTAGGACCGAGTCTCCACTTATCTTAACCAACTGGGACTTAGTCTAACCCTAAAATTAAATTCATATTCTTTCTCCAACAACATTCCCACTTATCTAAGTGATAACCATCACTTGAGACCCAAATCGAAAAACTAAGCACGCAAAAATAGCCAAGATCTGTTATTTTTGGTAAACCTAGGATTTCCGCCTTAACTTACATCTTGGTTATCTCTCAACCAACGCCGATTACCTAAGTATCGTCGGTTACCATATATACAGTTTTTCAACCTTTTTCCTAGGTTGGTCACTTCGAGTTTTGAGAGAGCTATTTGATTCAATCATGAACCGTAGAGATTTTCTCAACATCATGACGAGGGAATACACTCCACCCACAGCCCAAACAAACACTTAAGAATCGTCCATTGGCATTAGCATTCATGGGAGCACTCAGAAGCATTTCCACGACACTCGACCATAGTTTTCTTCACGGATTGAAAATTACCTTCTTCATCAACCGGGCCTACAAATACAAGTGTGTTGATTTACATCATTTCCGTACTTACTTTGCTAAGGTTGTTTATCTTTTATTATTAGTTCTTGTTCTTCCCTATATTCCTCCATTCCCACTTTCCTGCCAATCTACCCAACCTTCAACCCACCACCTTCTACCTCTTCGTAGTTAACTTTTAGGCACTCTTGAGCCTTCCTAGCATTTTTACAAATCTAGCCATCCTACCTCTATTCTCTGTGCAATCACAGAGAAGCCCCCTCATAGCCGTTAAATATGTATTAAAGAGTGTCCAAATGTTTTTTTTGTAATTTATTTCTAGATGTTATAAATAGAGAAAGAAGCCTATGGGATAAGGGATTGGAAATTTTTGGCAACCAACTATTGTATTTTGGGCAGGATCACCTCCGCCTGGCAAGGCGGTTCCTAAAAAACTAATTTTATTTATTTACCTCTATTTTTCCCTACTCAAAGCTGGTTACCTTAACCATCATTAGTTCCCCTCTTCACCAGCATCATTCATCCCCACCGACATCGGTTACTATATATCTCCTATCAGAATTTCACTACATTTCCCTTAACACCCTATAAACCTCATATAACCTTGTCAAATCCTGGTACCCCACCTATGACCTCACCACAAACTTTCCCAACTCTCTGTGTAGACACAGGGAGAGCCCAAACATCTGTTTCTAACATTCTTCCATTCCCATAGAAACCAATATCGGTCATCTCAAACCGACATTGGTCATAGCTAAATCGTCATCAGTCATACCCTAACCGGACGTCGGTCTTTGTGTCCAGTAGATCGCCTTAGACCAAAAATCCTCCTAATCACCCAAATCAACCCCAAATTACACTACATCTTACCCAAACCCCGCATGTGACCCTCAAACCACTCGCCCCGCCCGCTTCAACTTGACCCGGGACCTTCATCCGCAGTTATCAAGCATTTAATTTGATTAACATTAATAGTAAATCGAGATATCTAAATTAGAACACTGGTGTTAGACTCTTTTGTTTGCATGTTCATATATATATATATATATATCGGTGGATTGACAACTATCGAGTAAGTATCACACTTCTGGATCTAGCCTACACTAGGCAATCCACTAACCTTTTGTTATTGACTATATTTTGTGGTCTTATTTTATATTACAGGGAGTTCGTCCTAGCTAAAAGGAATCTCACACAATCAATTTGGATCGGAAATCAGAATTCACACACTCAACCTTCAACCAACGAACAACAGGTATTCCTCCTGGCTTTCTACCCTTTATCTGTTTCATTATATACAACAATCTGGTGAAACGTTTTGCACGCCTTGATGGGATCCATCTGGGGTTCTTTTGCATTTATTCATTCCTAGGTAAAAATAATTGTGTGTTTGTTTCCTTTTGAAAAGTATTCACATTAAGTTTCTTCTATGGAATCTTCTCCTTCTTTCTATTGTCTAAAAGAAATTGTTTTTTGGTGCTTTAAAAGGAACACGTCTTCTTTTCTATTGCATTGCATTAGTGAAAGAGAATTCCTCTTCGTGTTCTCTATTTGCTACATCAAACATAATTGTGGATTTGGGCTTAAAAATTTTGCATTTCATTATGGTTTGTTGCATTGTAGTTCACATTAATTGAGGGCACCTTATATGCTAGAGGTCATGCCGAGACGATGGTGACTATTTCAATCATAGTTCACGAAAGGTTCAAGCAATATGCAATTAATTAAAAACAAAAACAATCTTCTCACAGTATATTCAATATATTATTTAACCCATATAAATAGGATTTTACATCCCTAGAATATAGGAAACTGCTTAAACTACCCAACCCACAAATATCTCACATTTCCTATATACGTAAGTTGTTTATTAACAACTTCACATATAAACAAATATAATAAAAAACCTAATAATTAATAATAATGATTAATAATGTTAAACAATAATATTAATCCTAACATTCACCCCCTTAGTGTGAACATTATTAATCACTAATCTTCACCCCCTTAATGTGAACACGGCGAAGAACCATATTCGAAGAAATTTAACCACCTCCTGAAAGCACTTCTTAGACCAGGTACAAACTCCATAGATTATCTCTTTACCCTCGTAAAGGTGTAATGTCAAGCCAAATTATGCAGAATGCTCCCTTCCTCTTTAGGTTCATGTGGGACTTTCCTTCCCTCCCGGGTGCCCGATTCAGATCTCCAAGATCCACAAGCTTCACACTAGCTGGATAACCATCCCTTGAGTCTACCTCAAAATCTTCTCCTGCTCCCCAAAAATGAGTATTCTGAAAACATGACTCCTCCAAAAAGTTAGAAAGGGTTTATTCAGAAAACCATCACTCTGCAAAACAAGAACATTGAAAATGAAAAACCACACTGCACACATGCCACTAGATCAGTATGTGGCCCGTCGCTGCCTGGCGACTAACGAGAGGATGCTTTGCTTGTCCTCCATCCCCCTGTGCCTCCATCCTCCAGTTTCATGCTGCTAGTTCAGTTGGATGTGATCATGAAGCTCAAAATACCTTCAATAATTTGGACGTCGCATACAAGCGAAAATGCATCCAAAATTGAAATCTGGGCAATTTTTATTTTATTTTTTAAACTTTGGACGATGGCATTGACCGACAATATAAACTTTGACAACTTTTTGATAGTGATTCACAAATGACATTTGACTTGTATACAACCACAACTTTTAACGACAAACACTACTTCACATAAAAGACACTATGCCACATTATTTCTCTTCATTGACATGCCATTAAACATATAAATAAACATACATGGCACGACTCACTATAAATATATAAACATGAAATACCAAATGTCAATGTCGTGAAGACCCTTGCTAAACTTGTCACGATTCGCTCCACGGTGTCACGGCTGTGCATACACAGTTTACTCCCTGTTTTGGAGTAAATGTCAATGGAGTCGATGACAGCTTGAAGTCAGCTGGAAATGAATAACTGATGTCGTGACTAATTTAAATTTTGACAATATCCGCGTGATATTTGCATAGTAGATCCTAAAAATATTGGTGCAGAAAATACGCAGATTCCTGTGAGCCAACTGAAGCTAAATACTTGATCAACCACGCGTAGGATGAGAGGAGATGTCAATACACGCTTAGAGGAACTCACACTAAAGGATTGAGAGCCTGTTGGACTCTATCGCCACACAGATTGAAAAAGGAACTGAATTGATCAACAAGTTCGGGATATTATTTCAAATGCACCACATTTCCTTTCTCAATGTCACTTAAAACAATTTGAAGAGATCGTGTAACACCCTGATTTTGTAAGTTATCTTGGTGATTATTTTTCATACTGTTATAACTGCTGAAATGAAGGCAAACATGTTAAGATATATTCTGATCTTAAAGGAATGTGTTGCTAACTTGGATTCTTGCATGCTGTAATTTATTTGCATGGGACAGCAGTTATTGTTGCTTGTATGTTACTGATGTGACGACAAATTGTCGTATACTTACTAAACTCTCTTTGCTGATTGACAACACACCTTGAATCAATTCCATTGATCCAAAGTATGCTGTGGCCTTCTTGTGATTGTTTTGTCGATTTACTCTTGAACCGAACTGGAGGTTGATATAAATGTGCAGCACCTGATTGTAGGTATGAGCAGCTGGCACGTAAATGCCAATGACAAAGGTTCGATTCTCGAACCATGCACTGTCATACTTAAGACCTCGTGAGGCAGGAAATGTCTAGACACGGGTGGCTCTGGCATGTGAAGCAAAGGATGAAACGTCCTGCACAACATTGACATGAATGTCAGTTGGAAGACTGGATTGGAGGTTGATTAGTGTTAGTGGTTAGAAGGAATTAAATCCTAAGCTAATCCTAAGTTCTACCTTACATCCTAAACTACTATCCTAAGTGGATTTTTAAATTCTAAAATGACTAACATAGACCTAAGTCCTATTAACCTAAAGACTAGGCTATGACCTAGGTCGAACACTAATATGAATCCTAAACTAATCCTAACCTAAAGGGGACGCGCAGACCCTTGGGGGAAGAGGATAAGGATGAAGGGTGTTTAATGGCATTAATGAGGAGTCCTTACGTGGACAGCGCCAGTTTGGCGGGGACAGGTAAGTGGCGGAGGTATCTAGTGGGACATGTAGCTAAATTTGGTTTTACATGCAAAAATTTGAAATTAGGAGTTCGCCAACCCAAGTTGGCAGTGGCGTGGGAAAATGGGAAAAGGCAGAGCCTTTAATGCATTAAATTTTTTTGGTCCTCGCGACCAGCTCACCTTGGAAAGTGTATGAGGGAAATTTGATTGTTTATTGTGTCGATTCGGATTTTGAGAAGTTGCTCTGCATTTGGTTTTTTTTTGTTGGTTCAGTCGAACCAGTTTCATTGGGTTTTATTACTGTTTCTTTGGAAAAAAAAAATTGGAGGTCATTCTTTGAGCTGAAGAGGAAAGGATTGTTCGGGAAGCTCATTGTCGCCGTGGAAGGAAATATCTTCGGTAGACGTGGTTTTCTTCGAGTTTTGAAAGAATTTACAGGCATGTTAAGCCCTTCTCTTTAAAAATACTTGCTTTGTTTAAGCGTCTCATTAAAACAACCCTGCTCTTGGGTTTTGGGTTTATGTGATTGTTGTCGTGTTGATACGATTTGGATTTAGTCGATTCTTGCTGTCATTTTTGGAAATGATAGGTAAAATCGTTTCTGGTTGTTGTATTTAAACTGTCTTTGCATTTTCTTGGAATGGAATACCTCCATGCTGTGTTGGTTTGTTTGACAGTAAGAGGAAAACTCGTCATATGTGATATGGAACTGTGCATGTTGTATGAGTTGTTATCTTTAATGAATCAATCGTTCTTTTGTTGAGGAACTGGAATGATAGAAACAGTAGTTGTTGAAGTTGTTTCTTACTGAAATCTTTGAAAAAGGAAATAGATCCTTTTCCTTCTGCTGTTTTGGTTTTTGATGGAAATGGCAAATGGGTTTTGTATGGGCATATGAATTCGATTTGAAGGAAGAAATGGTAATATTTTATTGCTGTCCCTTTTTCTTGCTTAAAGAAATAGACGAATACGATTTGGGTATTCGTGGGAGTTGGAAAAGAAATAGTTTTTCTTCTGAACTTATAATGAATTATATTATTTTCTTGCTGAGAAGGTAGGATGATTAGTTGTGTTTATTGATGTTGTTTGGTCTACCATTCGGACTGTGAACACGATTAAAAAAAAAAATGGCTTTGCATTTCTGAGCAATGAATGAATATTTATGAATTGTACTTCTTCTTGCCTTGGAGGAAAGTTGATTTGTTATGTCTTATTTGAGGCGGTTTGATCTCTAATTTGGAATGTAGTCGTGAAAACGAGTTTGACTTGTATTTCTATGCATTAAATGAATTATATTGATCCTTTCCGTGGGGTGGGAAATGATTTGTTGTGTTTTATTGATACGGTTGATCTTCTAGTTCGGTTGTCGTTGTGAACAAGAACTCGACTTTTTTATTTATGTATAATATGGAAAATTTTGGAAATAAGTAGGCGGTTTGGATCTGTTTTGACTGTACTTTGTTGTGCATCTGATATCCTATGCGGGTTTTTAATAATAAGGGTATTATTGTATGAAAATCACATTTTGGGTTCTGTACATCATTGTGAACAGAAAAATGGATTCGAGTAGAAACATTTATTGGTAAGGAATTCTTCTTCTCTCTACTATTTTGATTTGGTAAAATCAGTAGTCGGATGGTTTATTAAACTTGTAAGTTCAGTCTGTATAGAGGACAGTGGCATTTAAATTGTTTCCTGAGCGCTGTGTTTTTCTGTACAATTAGAATATTTAAATGTTTCTTGCGGTCTTCGATTTTACATAGTCATTTAAAAGAAATGAAACCGACCTGAACAATTCTTGTTGAGTTCGAAGAAAATGGTTGTTTTCTTATTGAAAGGTGAAAGGGATGAATTCTTCTCTTCTTGCTGTTGAATTCTGGGAATAGTATTAGAGCCTTATTGTGCTTTAAGATTTAGTCTTGCTGTAGGTAACAACAATGTGTAAATTGTATTTTGAACTGTATGCATTCATGGAAATAGAAAGTCATGCGAATAATTGATTTCGTGATTGTATAACTGTTATTTGGTTAAAAATACAGTGAAAGAAATATGGATTCTTCTAGTACAGTAAGTACAAAGAATGCATCCTTATACTATTTGATCTATGATAAATACGATGTTGTACTAACCTGTTTTTGGGTATTCATATGAGCTTGATTTAAATGAAGTATTGATAAGGACGATAAATTCTTCCTTGTTTTCATTTAAAGCTGATTATGAATGAAATTATTCTTGCTGCTGGAAAGTGAATTCCGAATGGATTTTGTAAGTTTCACTCTGAACTGTTATCTTGAATTGTGTCTCGTTTGGATTCCATTTTTAGAACAGTCATGAGGAAAGAGATAGGAATGTGGATGAATAACTTGGAAAAATGATCTTTTCTTCTTTCATTCAGTTGAAAATCTGTAATCGTTAATAACGAATCTTGTAGTGCTTAGATATGAGCAACTATATGCATTGCTGTTTGCTTCCTCGTCTGTGCTTGATTGCTTGGAATCTAATATGATGCATGAACTGAAAGGAAAGTAATTGGTTTACGTTTCAGTTAGTTTTACCCTTTGCATTTATTATTAATGAAAGGAGTGGAAAAGATAACAGTATGTTATATCAGCAGTATGATACTTGTATTCCTAAACTTTACAAATATTGTAATTTGGAACTTGTAACGGTTATGTGGAAAAATAGGACAGCAGTTCTTTGGCTGATTGGGATGGTATTTGATGGTTCAGTTGTTATGCTGTCCATTCTTTGATGCTTGATTTTTGATTGATGTTCTTACTGTCGTTACATAAAAGTAGGGTTCTTTTATTGAGACAGTTAATTGAAGCACCTCATTTTAATGACAAGTGCTTAATATGCTCAGTTCATTGAACTGACCCGTGCAAGTAATTTTGCAGATGGAATTTGATTAGAATGAAGACATGGCTGTTTTCTAATGCTTCTTTTGATTGTCTGGAGATGAATTGTATTTGTTAGTTAATATTCCTCTACGAGGAATTGTGAAAAGAAGAAAGTACATTCTTCTAACTATGAGTTGTAATGATGTTTAATATAAACAAAGTCCAATCAGTTGGATTGGCAAATGTATGGATTATGAAATGGATGATGAATACAAATACAAGTGTGGTATTTTAATGACTATATCAGTCGATATTGTTGATTAAATTGGAAATATAATGTTATTTCTTGATTTGGATTTATTTAATTGTCCTTGGATGGACGTTAAAAAGGAACTGATATCTATTCTTACCTTAATGCAACTTTTAAGTTGGAATGTGCAATTAGTTCATACTTGGGTAAAGATGAATTCTTAATTGACATTAAAAAGGATTAGGAAGAAAATGATCCCATAACTGATAGGTATTCAGGATTAGCTCGGAAGCTAAGGAATATCAATTAACTTAGGAGTAATCGAACTTTTCTTTCGAACTCCATTAATGACCTCGTATGTTAAATTCAGAAAGAAAGGATATGGGATAAGTATATCCATAACTAATGGACCTTAACTATGTAATGTTAAGGAGAATAAATGAATACATTTATTGGGAATTAGACCTCGTTTAAATGACGTCTAGTAAGCTGGAATTCTGAATTTAGTTACAGTTGTAAAAATCCTGGTTAAGTTTAATAGGTTAAACTTATCACGTCCGTCGGTAACGGGCTGCTTAATCCGAAGATTAAGAAGAAAACCAAGTAGAGAAATGCAGCCCTTCGGTACGAAGGAGAAGATGCATAGCAAGCTAAAGGACAGATTTAGTCTCTCTTAGCTACGTACAACTGTAACGGGAACGAGGATAAAGGATCAGCACGGTTGCTGAAAGTTGATCTTAAATATTAAGATCATATCCAAATCACTTGAGTAGGATGTGTACTCTCGATGGGAGGATTCCGTAGGACATTGACATACGCCAGCTACAGCAAGGTGTCTTCATGAAGACGGGGTCTTCATGACGACACAATGTTATAGCTGACATATTGCAATGCCCTCCCGAATTAAAACATCAAGAATACATAGGCTGAATGTGAAGTTCTTGGCTGGGGATAGGAGTATGATCACGTATACGGAGTGACTCCGGAGTACTAAAGATAACTAGACACATGGAGTCATGGGGAACGACACCGTATGTCTGCGTATCTTTAGTTACCAGGAGTGCCTTCCTATATTCGTTCATATTGCTAGTTGGAAATTGAAAGTTTAAATCTGACCTTAAATCGAGAGGACTGGTAGGAACCAGGAAAGACCATTCTAGATAACAGGTGAAGTGAAGTGAAGGACGTATTCCATTGATGTGTATCACATCCAGGAATATGATCATGCAAAGCATGTGAAAATCTTTGGCCAAAGTATCGCAAGTGCTGGTTACGTTGTCCTAATCACTTAATTTAAGATGCAGGATGTCAGATGAATATCAGTAACAGATATTCAGATAGGCTTCTTAAATGGATCACTTCGATAACCGAGAAACGGTTAAGAGAACTGGTATATATAATATACTATGCATGAACGAACATGAAGGATCGGTTGTTGCGAGTCATGAAATGAAGGATCGTTGAAACTCGAGCCATGAAAATGGAAGATCGGCGTTCTTTGAGTCATTTTACAGCAGCACATATAGAATCATTATAAGATTGAATGGCATTGAATGTGTGTTCCATATTGTAAATATGTGAACAGGGAACATTAGTTTTAAAAGGAAATTGTTTGTTCTAAACTGTGTTGTTTGGGCAGAGAACAATTATTAAAACTTGAACGTGCGTTTGAATTATATAATTCATAATAGAGAACGTTGTATATAATTTTTTTTCCCCCTTGTTCTAGTATCTTAAAATGGAGATGTTACGAGATCGATCTTTGGAAATAACACGATCTTGACATTAATCTCCTTGTGATCACGTAGTATGTGAAAGATATACCTAGTCCAAGCTTGCAAATCTTATAAATATGTGTTTAATACTGATCTTGCAGAGACATCCCGCATAAATAGTGACTGGCGAGGCACGTTTCACAGGTAAGAATATGATCTCAATAAAATAAACTCCAATTGTGAAAACACATAATATCTATTGGAACGTTTAATCGATGGAATATGAACTGTGCAATTAGAAGTCAGAGGGCACTCAAGAAATCATTTACAAATCAAGATATTCTCATCCAAAGGGGTAATTTCTTTAAACGGTGCCCCTAACACATTAACAGCCCATACTGAAAACCTACAAGAATCACAGTCGCTCTGATACCAGATGAAAGGTTCAAGCAATATGCAATTAATTAAACACAAAAACAATCTTCTCACAGTATATTCAATATATTATTTAACCCATATAAATAGGATTTTACATCCCTAGAATATAGGAAACTGCTTAAACTACCCAACCCACAAATATCTCACATTTCCTATATACGTAAGTTGTTTATTAATAACTTCACATATAAACAAATATAATAACAAACCTAACAATTAATAATAATGATTAATAATGTTAAACAATAATATTAATCCTAACAAGTTCACTTTACACACTCTCTATACCAAACCACTTAAATAATTTGCACATCTTCTTAAACATCATCCTACGGAAGAAGTTGTCAATGATCACACTATCTAAGGATTGACGGTGGGCGCCCACTGGTTTCTCTATCCAGTCATTATCTTAGATAAAGTCTTGCCCCCACCAAAACTTTACCGAAACCATCCTTAGATCTTGGATTTTCATAGGGCACCTTCTATTGAACCAAAAACTATGTTCTATTCACAAGTCAACCTAAAATATCATAAGTGAAACATAAAATTCACCCATAGAATTTCATGTTTGTTAACTTTTACTTGATTTGTTTTTTGAGTTGTGAGGTCGTATCATCCATTCTTTTCTTCCTTCCATACTCTATAATCATATTTGGTGTATTCGACTATTTTTGAGTGTGTTAGGGTTCATCATCACCATACTAAAATTTATGGGTTGGTATTTTATCTAATCTAAGTCATAAAAGTCTAGTTTTTCCATCTTTTCAAATTTCACGGTGTTGACCAGGTAATCGTTCCAACGATCATCATCAATTTACCTAACTGTTGTTGGTTACCTACTTTTGTTGGTCATTTTACCAAAAATAACACTCACCACATTTTCTGTTCTTTCGAGGTTCCTCGGACACATCATCATAACCTTGAATCGTTGAAATCACTTTGTAAAATCCATATTTTGTCTCATTTTCATCACTTATTAGCACATTTATCAAACTTTTAGTCATTCCACAATAATCGGTATCAGTTCTCCTAACTATCATCATCACCCTCTATCACCATCATCGATTAAACCAACCACCTTTAGTTCTTGTGTTTTAATTTTTAATTAAAATAAAGACCATTTTTACATCCCAAAACACATTCTATCCATTCCCTTTGTGCCTTTGTGTCATTTACAAAGATCAGATTACCAATTCTATGCTAACTCACATGGTTTTGACTCATGGCCAAGCTAACTCCTTGTGATCCACATTAGCATTTAGCCGCTCTCGCCTAGCCCATCACCACCCTCCGTATTGTCACCTATGGACCCCACTTAGCCCATTATCATTTGTACCAGTGACAAGGAGTTCACAAGACTCCTTGACCGAACCCCATCGCCTTACAATACTATCTCACTAATTCATCCACTGAGGATTCATCGGGTCAATTAGTATATGGCATGCCTATGTCCATTCCTCCTTTCCTCGCCCCACTTCCACGTCAACTACTACTAGCTCGGCCTTACCTTCTTCTACCTTACCACCTATGGTATCCCAACTAGACCCCACATCATCTATATTGGCTGCACCTATGACATATGTCACTCCCATGGTGTCAACCATTCCTTCATCACCACCTTGAGCATAGCCCCATACGCACCCTCCACCTCGTATATACTCATTGTATCGCAGCCACCCATGGTGTCAGAAACCCATACTCCCTTCCAAAACATTGTCCTCTCTATCCCACAGTCCCTACCCCTAATCACTACAAGGGTCGTTACATCCACCCACCTACTTACACGTATTACCAACAACCTCCTATCTCGTTTATCACCTATTTGGGGTATTTTCAACCTACCTCTATTCCCTCCTCACAATTCTCATACTTTGCACCACCATATATTGGGATTTCTCCTTCATCATACATTCATCACCTACCCCCTTATCTGCAGTAGGGGGTGCCTAATCATCACAACCTACCAACGACCTTATTAAAATGATGATGGAAAAGATGTAAACATTGGAAGCATCGGTCTCGGCTCTTGTAACTCTTTAAGATACGATGAAATCTGCAATGAGCCCATTCATCCATCCATTCTCATTCTCCCATACTCTGCGCGCATTGGGAAATTCCCAAATTCAACCGGTTTAACAACAAAGAACACTCGGAGCAACACTTGCAAAGTATTTCAAACATGGGTGTTATCTAATCACTCATGATGACACTCTACTCTTGCAGACATTCCCAATGTCCTTAATAAGACCTATGTTGGATTGGTATAGTGGTTTACCTAGACATTCCATTTACTCATTCAACCAAGTGGCTCAAGCCTTCTTAGACCATTTTTCGATCAATATCATTAAGAAGGCCACCATGGTGACTTGTACTCAACACGACAATATGAAGACAAATCTATCATAGATTTTTCGCTCTCATTGGCAAAGCCTCATCAACCAGCTTGCATTCCAACTTCCTCAAACCGAGCTTATAAATTTTTTTCACCAGGGCTTGTGTCGAGCTTATAGATGTTTTCACGAGGGCTTGTTTCAGGCACATCTCACCAACTCTCCAAGTATAAAACTTATGTACATTTGATGAGGTGTTCACCATGGCTATAAAACTTGAAATTTGTGCCATCAAGAGAAGAAAATTTAGTTGCGTAACAAAAATGATGCATTTAAATCAAACGATGCCTCTTCCTCTTCAAAACCCCAAAATAATTATTCCAAATCCAAAGGATCTGCCAATGCGGTAGTTTTAAAAGATGGCCCATCTCACCCATCTAATCAATCAAAACCTCCCTCCAACCTTTCTCCCATTCAAGCTTTTCAGTTCAAGTGGGAGCAACACAAATACACCCTAATCGGAGAACCCTACTCTTCAAGTATTAGAAAAAATTATAAAAGTCAGAGAAATTGCTCTTCCACCCATTAAACCACATATTGGTTTTGATCCCGCTTGTCCTACTCCTACTTGGTACAAGGAACATGACAATTGCAACTATCATCGCGTTAAAGGTCATAGCAATGGTAATTGTATAACCTTCAAAAAAATTATCTAGGAAATGTTAGATAATGGAGATCTCATCTTGGACAACCTAAATGCACCGGGTAATTAGAACTTGCATATCTTTAAGAATTCATTCCCTAATCACACCCCATCATCTAACCAAACTAGCAAAAATTTGACAAATGACAGTAATGTTTGTGAAGTTCATGTTGTTTTCAAAGTCGTACCATCCCTTCCTCAATTTCCTCCTATCCCCTCTATTGAGGAGATTCTTGCACGAGCTCCTTTACCCATGGAGGAACCTATTTCATCTACTCCTTTACCCATAGAGGATTCCCCTTCATCTCCCCTTCATCCACAGAGGATTATGCAATAGATACCAAATCCGTTTCACCACTTACCTTGTAAACTAACGAACAACCTATGATATTAACTCTCCTACCCATAGGAGATTCATGTTCACCTTCCTCTCCACCGAAAGAAGAACCTACCTCATCCCACATGTCATCTCCCATAGCCATAGGGGATCCTTTAGATGCACCTCTTACTTTTGATGACAGTTCCCATTATCCTTCTAAGGCCATGTTGATTTACTCTCAACTCTTTTACCTATAGAGTTCAAAGCCAACTATTTCCCTGTCTCACAAACATACTTTAAAGGGATTACTACTAAATCCAAATCATCTCCTCTTACAAAAATGACATTTTCATGCCTAGATGACCACCTGGATTATGTTGATAATTTCATGCTTTGGAGATATCTTTGGCTACCCTTTTAACCCAAATGCAAATGTCGCATGTGGATACCTCCACAATTTTTCCAAAGGTGTTTCAGATAATCGAACCAACCATGCCCATACCGGTCATAACGTCCTCTTCTTCATCACCCTTGCCTACACCTAAACCTTTAGCAATAACCAAAATTTTTCCTATGCCTAAGAGCCAACCTGCACCAACACCTTCCCCGCGTCTCAGAACCATCACCACATTAGGATTCATGCCGACATCAAGCCTAGTCCATCCTCCTGTCAAACTAGACTTAGCCATGTCCTCAGAAACCCACACAAAACTATTCCCCCACCTAAAAGGAAGACCCAACCTTCTAGGCCATATACACTGGTTTCACCTACTACCCCTATTTCACCTTCACCCCTTCCATCTATCCTATGACCTTACCCATCTTCCTTGGTCAAGTAGCCTCCTACCCAAGGTAAACCAAAAGCATGACAACCCACTTCCTCATCATGAGCCTCTATTATACCCAACTTACCTACATATTGTACACCTTCACCATCACCTACATCTATCTTACCACCTATACCCCCACTAATTCTAGTAGCCTCATCACTACCTATGATATTTCCTTCTTTTCAACCAATACCTTCCACCTCGCCTCTTCCCGCATCCTTCACCGCACATTCATTATCACCTTGACTAACCCGTCCTATTCTATCATCTTCCTTCCTTCTACATCATGCACGTTTTCTTCACCTTTACCGAGAAAGGTGCAACCAAAGTTGAAAAAACCACTACCTTCCAAAGAGGTAGTTAAGCCTACAACACGCTTTATTGCTAGTTCATCTACTACACCTTTACCCAAGAAGGTAAAAACCAATCCTAAAATAGTACCACCTATAAAACCAAAGTGGTAAAAAAATTCCACCTCCCATGGTGCCTCTCCCACTGAAATCACCCACACTTCAATCCAGACCTACACTCATTTCACATTGTGATCCATTGGTAGGGTCTTATGCCAACATTTTAGTTAACCTCTTAGAGACCTCTTTCATCACATTACGCCACTTAGACCCAAACAAAAAGGGTTTGACAATAATAAAATTTTCACCTACCATTGTGTGCGGGGCATGATGTAGAAAGAGGAAACACTCTTAAAACCACGCTCCTACAACTATGTCCTTGTAAACAAAATTTTGACTACAATGATCTTTTATACGAGGACCTTGTTCTACATTCTTCTATCACCACACATCCTCGCCCCTTATCTATTCAAAAACTGGCATCTCCACCTCCACAACCTTTCTATCCACCTCTAACATTCGAGATCAATATGGTGCATAAGAGACCTAGCCAAAACCCCACCAAAATTCTAGTGCATCCTACTCATTTCACAAGGCTCTTATCCCACACTAGGTTAACTTCCATCATGTTGTTATACCTTTCATGACACACCTTCTCCATCCACATCTCTTCCTCACATTAACATGATCCAAGTTTCCACTCATGCCCAAAAATACAAAGGAAAGGAGAAAACCACTAACACATTCGCTAATCTAGTCCCCAATAGACCATTGGAACTGCACCAAAATCACTATTTGGGGACCCACATACCCCATTTATAATGAGGGTCACCCATCGTACAATGTTAAAATAATTTCACCAATCCCCTTTAAAAATGTATTTGTACAACCTTGTCTAAAATTTTGAATCCCATTGATAGGCCCTCATGGAGGTTCTATAATTGATCGAGGTTTTATCAAATGACCCTATACTGTGGCCTCCATTATCACTCCTCACCATGTGGCCTCTCTTACCAATTCACCCCTTTCCTCTACACCCGCTACCACTCATCAAGTAGTCACTCTCAATTTCTCTGATGACAAGATTGTACCTCTCCAATCAGATGATCCTGATCCCACCCTTTTCATTTCCATCTATATTGATAATATATGCATTCGACACATTATGATTGATGGCGGTGCCAACATCAACATCATCTCCTCCCATGCATACAATCAAATGCGCATCCCTGCCAATTACATGCATAATAGCCTAGTTATGTTTTGCTTATTTAATGATGCCATCACTTCCACTCTTGCCACCATCATTCTCCATGTTCGTGTGGGCCTCCGTACCATTTTGGATTTGTTATATGTCTTAGAGGGGGATTTTTAGTACAAATTTTTGCTTGGCTAACCTTGGATCCATGTCATGGGTTGTGTTCCTTCAACCTTACACCGTTGCATAAAATTTGAACATGAAGGACATAACTATACCATCCAAGTTGACCCTTTTCCATTCAAAACCTATGACATGATGTATCGACCTAATGATGTCCTTATACCAGTTAAGGCATCTACCACCGTTGTCACTTCTCCTTCACCCACAACCCCATCCACCAATGCTATAACTACCTCTTCTACACCTAACTCCTCTATTCCCACTACAGTCACAACCTCTACAGTGACCCATCTACTTCTTAACCAACCAATGCTTCTTGTTCCCAACCACCTAGTAAATCCTCATTCGCTACCCACATATCCACAACCGATACCTCGAAGGTTTTTTTCAACACCTCGCTCCGGGGACTACCACCTGCATACAACATTAACACATTCCTTACTCCACAAGAGTGTGGTAACCTTTGCCAACATCCTTTCTATTATCACCGCATAGGCAAGATTTTCCCTTATGGTCCTCCCCACCTTTGTACCAACTTAACATATGGGGGGTTTAATACTTCCATCTACTTTCCCGAGCCACCTTCCCAAAATCAACCATTTTCATTTGACCTCTAATATCTCACCAACCACCACTTTACCGACACCTTCCTCCATTGTTGTGCATGGAAGGGATTTGGATTTGGTTTCTATGAATAAGGCTGCCATACTGTCATTCTGTGTACTAATCATAAACATAAAGACCACAATGGTATTGGATTTGTCAAACCATCTTCTAAGAAGGCCCAATTCAAACTTGTTGAGGATGAAAACCTTCTTCACCCCATTTACCAACTTTACCACCTTCACATACAGAGTCTTTGGATCTAGAATCCATTCCTCCTAAATTTTTATTTTTGTGAACACCATTTCCCTTAGACCTCTAACTTATCAATGAGATGGAGAGGTCCCTCTTCCCTTCCCTTCCTGTATCCTAACATGATCGATGACGATACACCTTCTATTAACATTGTTCAATGTTAGGACAATGAGTCTATTCTCACCTACCTTGGTGCGGAAGATTCTTATATTCACCGGTCGTTACCTTCTGACACACAAACCATATTGATCGAATAAACCATTGAAATCATTATTAACACTTAGGATGACCCGCACATTTTGAAGATAGGCCAATCTTTAGATGTTGTTGAATAAGAAGATTTTACTTCTTTCCTTCGGGATCATAACAACACTTTTGGTTGGTCCTATGTTGATATGCCTAGTATTAACCCAAAAAATGTTGTCCACAATATCGTCACCATTCCCGAAGCCAAACTTGTGAAAAAAAAGCTGCATAAAATGCATCCTCGCACCGCTTGCCCTTCTTGTTAAAGAAAAACTCTAGCACCTTCTTTTGGTTTCCTTCATCTCGCACATATATTATCCGCAATGGATCTCTAATATTGTTCCTATCATAAAATTGATAGGGGGACTCGCATTTGCACATATTTTTGTTATCTTAACCTAGCTTGCCCCAAATATGACTTTCCTCTACCTAGTATTGACTAACTAGTTGATCTCACCACCGGTCATGAGATGCTATCATTCATGGATGGTTTCTTGGGTTATAACCAAATATTACTTGCACTAGAAGATCAACAAAAAATTCCTTCATCACTCCTTGGGGAACCTTTTGTTATCATATCTTGCCCTTTGGCCTTAAAAATGCTAGTGCTACATATCAACGAGCTATGACTTACATCTTTCATGACATTATGCATCACATATTGGAATATTATGTTGAAAATCTTCTTGCCAAATCCAAACATTGGGTTGAACACCTTACGTGACCCTTAAGATCTCTTCGATCGCCTCATCAAGTATTGCGTTCAACTTCAACCTAAAAAGTGTCTTCATTTTTCTCTCTGGAAAGCTCTTTAGATTTATTGTTTCTTTGTGTGGTATTAAAGTTGACCCCGCTAAAATCAAGGCTATTATAAAAATTCCTCCACCCACTAACATTCATCAAATTCATAGTTTGCAAGGAAAATTTTAATCTATTCATCATTTTATTTCATAGCTTTTCAACTACTATCACCCATTTCATCATCTCCTAAAAAAGGATGTCTCCTTCAAATGGGATAATGAATGCCATAAATCCTTTGACACTTTAAAAAAATACCTCCTCCAAAACCTTGTGCTCATTCCCCCCAAGGATGACCAACCATTTTACCTTTATATTTCTGCTACTGATCATTCCTTGAGGGCCATGCTTGCTCATCACAACGAGAAAAATATTGAGCAAGCGGTTTAGTATATAATCCCTATGCTTTTGGACTATGAAACTAGATACACCCACGCTGAAAAACTCTATTTAGCCTTAGTTTTTGCCACCACTAAACTTTGACATTACCTACTCAACCAAAAACCTTTGTTGTCACCAATACTGACCCCTTACATTACACATACGCTAAGCCCTACCAAAATCAATGTGTTGCACATTGGCTCATTCTTTGGCCAACCTAGACCTTAAATTCACCCATCAAAAATCTATCAAAGGACAAACCATTGCTGACCAACTTGTAGATGTACCCTCTCCAATTTCAACCCTTTAACTTCGATTTCCTAGATGAATCCATCGCTACCCTCTCTTTGGAAGATACCATTTACTAGATGACCTTATTCTTTGATGGTTCCAAATGTCAATGTGGGGGTGGTGTCGGCGTTATCCTCATACCTCTTGAAAGCGAACCTATGTCGTTATCTTTGAAACTAGATTTTGATTATACTAACAATATCTCGAATACGAAGCACTCGTATTAGGTCTCCAAACTACCATCACCTTAGAAGTTAAATCGGTTAATATCTTTGGCAATTCCCAACTAGTTGTAAACCAATTTAATGATATATATGAGTGTTGTAACAAGATACTTTAAAAGTATAAGCATCATGTCGACGTACTTTTGACTACCTTTGAACTTTATGAAATTCAAACCACTCCGCATTCCACTAACAAATTTGTGGATACCATGGCTTGACTTGCTTCTCGATACCCACTTCACCCTCCGAATTAAAAATATTTGTCAGTACAAAGGTTACAATCACCCTCTTATCTATTTCGAGATGTCAACCTTTTGAAACCATTGAAATTGAACCATGTGACTTTTGGTATAAGCAATTTTTGGACTACCTTTCCCTTTCAATTCTACCTCTAGATCTTACTTCGCATGATGGACAACGAGCCTTTCTAAAAAATGTCTCTCGATATGTCATCATGGGTGGTCTTATTTATAAACATGAATTTTATGGTATGCCTTACAAGTTCTGAAATTCCTTATACCATCAAGGAAGTTCACGAAGACATTTGTGGAGGCCACTTGGTGGCTTACTTGTCACCAAGTGTATCCTTTGCACGGGATAGTCCGCCAACCCTAAACCGTGATTGTTTTGACTACGTAAAACATTGTGTGAAGTGTCATCAACATGTTAATCTTCATCATACCCCTTGTCATGCCTTATAGGTCACATGAGACCTTTGGCCTTTCTCTCAATGGGGTTTGGATCTTGTCAGAGAGATCGATCCTCATTCTTCCCAATGTCATCAATGGATTATCACCACTACCGAATATTATACTAAATGGGTGGAAGCCATACCTCTCATTTCTACAAAATTTGAGAAAATATGTGAATTCAACAATCATCACATCATTTGCCTCTTTGGTGTTCCTCACTGCCTAATCACCGATAATGAGAAAATAGTTCAAAAACAAAAGCGTATAGATACTCTATGATGCCTTCAACATTCAACTCAATTTTTCCTCACCTTATTACCCTCAAACCAATGGCCAAGGTGAATCAACCAATAAAACCTTGAACAAAATTCTTATGAATGTGGTTGGCGATACTAGAAAATATTGGCACACACACATTCCTTTTTCCTTATGGGCTTAGCATACTAGTATTTTTACCTCAATTGTTGCCACGCCTTTCTCTACGGTTTACAGTACATAGGTTGTCCTACCTCTTGATGTCCATAATCTGTGTATTTGTATTTCTCTCAAAGATATAGACTCATTAGGGTTTTTATAAATTAGGAAAATATTTTTGCCACCTTTTACTGTTCACCTTCTTCATTTCTTGTTGATTCTCCTATACTGAGGACTAGACCATTGAAACCTACATTTTAAAGACTTCCTCTTTCACCCTGAACTCAACCATGCCTAAAATGACCTAAACTCAACCATGTCTAAATGACCTAGACTCAATCATGCCTAAAATCTACCAACCCATTCCTCTACCTTATCATATTCTTCCCTTGCTTATAGGAGAACTACATCAGCCTAAGGCCCCCTTTTTGTTGGGGGTATGTAGGAAACACTCTGAGGGCATGGGGCCCTTGGAGGTTAGCTTGGATACTCTTTACCCTAAAAATTTCCCCCATTTTTCTATGCACATTCTACCTTAGTTAGTTTCCATTTTATACAACACTTGCAAATTAAAACAAACATACAAATACACAAACATGTATACCTACCTATTTCTTACATCATCGTATTATACATTTATTATTTAACATTTCCATGATATCAAATATTTGGAAACTTACACCAAAACATGCATATACATCATCATTCATTTTCCATACTACCAATACAACTTAGAAATTAAATTAAACCCAAAAACATGACCAAATCATGCCTAACTCACCTAAACTCCACCATGCCTATCCCGACTCCATCATCCCTAAATTAATTAAACTCAATCATGCCTAAATGACCTAAAATCAGTCATGCCTAAATGACCTAAAATCAATCATACCTACATGAACTTGACTCCACCATGCCTATACCTCACTCCATCATGCCTATACTTGACTCCATCATGCCTAAATGACCTAAAAATTCATCATGCTTGCATGACCTCAACTCAATAAGACCTAATTCACCTAGTTTCCATCAATAAAAAAATAATAATGGAAATTACAAACATAGGTACATTATCCATACAATAAATATCATCAACTATATAAATGGGAGAGTATATGTATCAATACACATATACACAGATAAAAATAAATACAAGTATCTCAAATCACTCAGATAAAACCTCACTATCTTCGGCATGTAGGCCAGTCTAAAACTCAAAATCACAAACCTCTCATATACACCTCACTATCTTTGGCACACAAAGCCGGTATATATATCAAAAATCAAAATAATGATCATATAAAGTGACTAATCGTCACCTCACCTAATATCCTCTTGACCAGTTTCACTTGTCTCCTCCTCTTGACTTGTTTGTCACTCTATTAACATATCTCTACCCTCCATAGGTCTCGGTCTAATCTCTTCTGACCCCCACCCAGGTCGACCTTCAAGAAATTGTCACATCACCTTGGCCCTATGCATGGGATCAATGGACCCCTATACTCCTTGAAATGTGAGTCCTAGATCTCATCCACTCACTAGTTTCCTGCTAGGCTCTATACTCGACATAAGAGGGAATATATATCCGACAGTAGTCACATCATCACGATAATAATGATCCTCATTTAGGGCATCCCTAAACCTCACCATTGACATAGTCAATGACGATGCCATGGGTCTCAAAGAAAACTATGAGCTCTACCTTGCTAATACCGACCTTGGTCCCTATACTTGTGATCCATGTCCTCCTCCGTATGCATGGTGGGACCTGTCCCCCTCGGGCTGCTGTTACCTATAGTATGGGACCCCGTCCTGGGCATGTGGAGGTACCTTTGCTACAAGATGAGCCTATAAGGCTAATACATGTGCTCGTGAAGTATCAATTGGCCCTATAAACTAGCCACATGTGCCTGTAAGGAAGCCACCTATACTCCATCACCATCACCGCCCTATGCCGATGCCTGCGTACCTATGCCATTGGGCTGTAACATTGTCACATGAGCTGCGGCAGGTGGCCACCTATGCTTGTGCCCTTGTCAAATGACCTTGAAAACATATGATCTTTGTCATAGGGTGGTTATCTACCCTTGCAATGCATATCTCTACATGATGACCATAACAATATATCGGCTTCCCTGGCCTCGGTGGTGTCACTCGTAGTTGTGTCACCCACCACTTCATATATCCATTAGTGAATCCTATGTCATTAATCTATCTATCTACTGCCTTATCCTCATGTCCTGTTGGCACACTCAGATGTGGTGGACATGGGTATCTCCATGTCATCTTGGTGGTATTGTGGAAAAGGTGGGGGTACATCCCGTGGCATCCCAAATTGTCATCTAACTCTATCTATAGGTATCATCTCATGCTCACTAGAATGACACCCCTATATCCACCTCAACAACTAGAGATCCTCTAACTCCTCTACCATGCCCCTGTATGAAGGGTAACTAATATATGTCCTACACATAATATCAACCCACGAAATCCCCAAACAATTTCTGTAGTATGAAAGATTATATGTGGCCCTAAAGAACCCTCGATTCCCACCATCTGGTACCCATCATCTATATCCAACTCGATAAATCCACCCCCAAATCAATCATGTCAAGGAAAACTAATTGGCTGCGCATATATGATGTGCTCATATACCTAATAATGCAATAAATATGTACAACACATCCCAAACCTCCTCAATCTCCCATAGGCCCATAACTCCCTAATTGAACTAGGAAAGTTGGTGCCCAAGCAAAGCATATCCACTCCTCAATCATATCCTAGAGCACTCCCATCAGTTCTCGTGGAAATCTCCCACCCTCAGAATCGGGAAGGGAAAAACAACCTACCGCCTCCATCATTAGTATAGACAACCTTGTCTCCTGTGGGTAGGCTGCATACATGTCTCCATAAGTGAGACTCACGTTGTGATACCTCATCTCACCCATCACCTCACCAAAAACAGCCACTATCGGCTCCACTAATGCCTCAAAAGTAATAGAATAAACTAGCTCCCCAACAATAGGAAGCCATAGGATCTGGTACATGTCCTCTAGGGTGACGGTCATCTCACCCATCAGTAAGTGGAAGGTATTAGTCGCATGAGAATCCCATCTATTAATGAGAGCGACCATCATATTATGATCTTGAAAAATGCTCCTATAGTGTTGGACCTCGATAAGTCTAACCTCAGTCATATGCTCCCACTCCTCTATGGTCATATTTGACTACATTTGTACTAAAAGAGGTGGTACTCTTTCATGCATCATAAGATGATCTCTAGCTTGTATCCACCAAACACAATCATGTCAAGACTTAAGTACCTTAAATCATGTATTACCCACCAAACCATACCTAATCACATCAATTATACTTTCCCGCTTTACCTAATTCACCTACAAGCCTATTAACCCTTATCATTATTACCCATTGTCTTAGTTCACTTCACCTACTTGCCTATCCCATATCACCAAAATCATATTTTACCCTCTTCCCTTTGTATACACTCTTCACATATCCCTTTTTACCTATTTTCCTTTCATACCTAGCCCTTCTTACCCCTATTCTTCCTTAACCTTAATGGTGCGATCACCTTGGTGTCATTGGTTTTCCTTGACCATCATCAGTTCCATTTAACCGGTGTCGGTCACATAAGCCTCGACTAATGCCCCACAACCATATGCGACGTCGGCCTAAACCTAGACCATCATCGGTCTCTGTCGCATACACACCAAAAAAATTAAACCCATCCCCCATTATTAAAAATTCACAAAAACCACCTAAAACCTACTCCCACCCACCCAAACCTGCCCTACCCTCATGCCCCAACCTATTTCACCTACTTATGCTATTCCCACCCTTCATTTTATTCCATTTTACCCACAAATTCACAATAAAAATCCCACCCAAAATTTTCAACCAAAAATGATTTTAACGATACCATTTTCAAACAAACTAGGGATTCATAGCATCACCTACCTCATCTCGGCACCGTCTCCATGGTAGCATGTCCATTTGTTGTGTCGAAGGTCCACCCAACCCCTCTCTTGCCTCTGCCATAACCAAATCCACTCCTCACCCCCAAATGAATCAAATCACTCAAATTGATCGGTGGATCTACCAATCAAATGCCAATCACCCACTATGTGGCTCACCAACTTAGCTCAACACCTCATACTTGTCATTTTCAAAGCCTCACCTTCTCCTCTATCATTTTATACAAATGGAAAAATTCAAAATCAATCCATAAAACATAAATTTTTCTTTTTAGACCCAAAACGACATGACCTAAATCGATCATGTTGTGCTCTACTAAATTGACTTGGTTACACCATAACCGACATCACCACCGCCATTACCATTTGATCCTTATTCTTCCCATTTTTTCCTAAAAACATTATAGAAAAATACCTAATTACCTTCCAAACACCTATTACACCCTACCCAAAACCCTAAATTACATATCCATTTCCTTAATTGCATTTAGGAACATGATATTTACCTATACCTATCTTTGTACTCATTCCATGACCTACATACCTTGACATAAACCACCTTTTGTGACATTGGAATTTGTGTACTCACTATACATTGCAATATCGTTACTGTGTTGTTTAACCTAATGAACTTACCTTTCTATTATCATATTGTTTATCTTAACCAAACCTTTGGTGTACCGGATCATACCTAAACGATCCTGTACCTAACCTAAGTTGTATTTCGGACCATATCATATACCATAGATACCTAAATCACTTCAACCTTGTTTGGATAAACCTATCGACCTTAGACGATGTAGAGTTTGCAAGCTCTTCCACCTAGTACCATGTCGTTGATCCATACATATGCATGTGTTTGATTTCCATTACCCATTACCCAATATGACCCTTACCCACTACTCAATTTGACCCTCATCCATTACCCAAAACAACCATACCCTTACCTACACCCCACTTAATCTCATTTTCATCACTTACCCATTTATCAAACCACTCACCGAACTCTGTCTCACACCTCATCCACTTCTGGTTTGAGGGGATCACCGCTACCCACACTTGGGGAAACCTCACCTTTAGCCCTACTTGGGTAAAACCCACTCTCAACTATATTTGGGGCAACCACTTCGTATTTTTGTTAGCATAGCTTATCAATAAAAGCCACGCGACAAAAAGGGGCAAATATAGATACCAAATTTAGGTCACACTCCCCTTAGTCCCCTTTAATCAGTTAACATAACGTGTTCACCTAACCATGACCCCTTTACCCCACATTCATATTAATTTAATTACTTATAATTGAATTAATTCCCATCCTCACATTATTTATTAATTTAATTACTTTAAATTAATTAATTCACACCTCACCTAGCCACATCACCTAGACACCTCACCATGGACTTATTATTAGTCTATTAATTAACTAGGACTGAGTCTCCACTTATCTTAACTAGCTGGGACTTAGTCTAGCCCTAAAATTAAATTCCTATTCTTTCTCCAACAACATTCCCACTTATCTAAGTGTTAACCATCACTTGAGACCCGAAATGACAAGAAAACATGCCAAACATAGGCAAGATCTACTATTTTTGGTAAACCTAGGATTTCCCACCTTAACCGACGTCGGTTATCCCTCAACCAACACTAGTCACCCTAATCATCTTTGGTTACTATATATATATATATATATATATAGTTTTATAACCTTTTTCCTAGGTTGGTCAATTCGTGTCTTGAGAAAGCTATCTACATTCAAGCATGAACCAAATATTTTCTCATCATCACGACGAGGGAATACGCTCCACCACAGCCCAAACAAATGCCCCGAGACTTGTCCACAAGCATTATATTTCACGGGAGCACTCGGGAATCATTTCCATGGCATCGACCACAATTTTCTTCACGGATCGACCATTACCTTCCTTCACTAACTAAGCATGCAAATACAAGTAAGTGTGCTGATTTGCATTATTTTTGTACTAACTTTACATGTTATTTATATTTTTTTATTAGATCTTGTTCTTCCCTGCATTCCTCCATTCCCACTTTCCTACCAATCCACCCAACCTACCACCCACCATCTTACGCTTCTCTCTCTATAGGCTGACTCATAGGAACACTTGAGCCTTCTTAGAATTTTTAAAAACCTAGCCATCCTCCCTCCATTCTCTATGCAATCACAAAGAAGCTAAAAAACCAAGTTTATTTAATTACCTCCATTTCATCCCTACCGACACTAGTTATCTTAACCGTCGTCGACTTCCCCTCTTCACTTGACATTTGTCATCCCCACCGATGTTAGTTCTTGTATCTCTGTCAGGACTTTCACTAAAATGACCTTATCACCCTAAGAACCTCATATAACCTTGCCAAAGCTTGGTACCCCACCTATGACCTCACCACAGACCTCCCAACTCTTTTTGTAGACACGGGAGATCCTAGACACTTATTTCTAACGTTCTTCCATTCCCATAGAAACCGATATCGATCATCTCAAACCGACATTGGTCATATCTAAATCATCATCGGTCATATAATAAATGGCATTAGACTCTGTGTTTGGTAGATTACCTTAGACCATCAAGCCTCCCAATCACCCAAATCAACCCCAAATTGCACCATATCTTACCCAAAACCTTCCTGTGACCCTCAGACCACTGTCCAACTCCGTAACCTAACCTAGGACCTACATTCACTATTTATCAAGTATTTAATTGGATTAACATTGATATTAATATGAGATACCTAAATCAGAACACTAGTGTTAGATTATTTTGTTTACATGTTCATTTATTTTATATTGAATTATATATATCAGTGGATTGATAAATGTCGAGGAAGTATCACACTTCTTGGATCTAGCTCACGCTAGGAAATCCACTAACCTTTTGCTATTGATTGTATTTTGTGGTCTTGTTTTGTATTATAGGTAGTTCCTCCTAGCCAAAAGGAATCTCACACAATCAATTTGGATCAGAAATCAGAACGCTTGTACTCAACCTTCAACCAACGAACAAAATGTATTCCTCCTTGGCCTTCTACCCTTTATCTATTTCATTATATACAACAATTTGGTGAAACAAATGCATCCAATGCACCACAAAGAAGGTGGGGATCAATGGCCCTCATGGCCATTCAATGAAGGGAGAGAAAACATTAGGGGTGTGGGAGTGGATTAGAAGCTTGATTTTTGGGAGAGTCGGGTCGGGACGACATAAGCATCTTGGGCCATGAGGAGTTAAGTTCGTTGAGACGTTGTGGAGCCCCAATACAAAGTGGTAATTTTGAGTTGACATGGCCTGAAATGCATACGTGATGAGTTGGAGAAAAAGGGATCCAAAGGCGTTATAATGGATCAACATTTGATGATCACATGGTCCCTAACTAGGAGGTGTAAGGGAGGTTGGCATGATCGATATACATGGCCATTATGGAATAGTTGATAGGGGTGGAGATCCCAATGCAAGGTGATCGGGTTATAAGTGGCACCGAGTTGGGGTAATAAGGAGATCGTAATATGTGGAGAGTAGGTTAGAATTGTAAGCAATCAACTCAACACCCAAGGCAAAGCCCGGGCGTGGAAGGTGGGAACCACTCGGTGAATTTGAAACAATGTTCTAAAACATCAACCACCCCAAACACAAAACATGAAAATGATGTTAAATGATGGGCCCACTATAGAAATTAAAATTCCAATATAATTTTAATTGAAGTAAAACATTAGGGAGAGGAAAAAATATTAAAAATGTATTTTACACCGTCAATTTTAAATTGCATAGTCCTTTGAAAGTCAAGAAAGCCTGACAAACACAAAATAGCCGCAGTCACTCAAATGCCCATAACTTGAGTGTTTCTCAGAAAAATTGTAAAACATTGGTCCTATTTGAATTGTGGTTCCGATACCTTTGTAAAGAGATAAAGAAATTTAGGAATTGATGGTGAATTTAATAGAAAACTAGCCTAGTTTAGAATAGTGATTTCAAAGTGGTTGGAAGCGTAATTAAGAAGCATGGGTAATCATTATTTCTCTGCTGCAAGTCATGGGACAACATGGGGTGCCTTTTTCAGGTCATGTATCATCATTGAGCATAATTATGGAACTTTTCAAGTGGCTAAAAAGTGGATTTTGGGATTGCACTTGTCTCTCTCTTCTCTAATTCTATAAATTGTAATATGAGCTCATTTGTAGGGGAGTAAGTCAATTCCTTCCTTCTCTGTTGGGTTGAATGTGGAGTTTAAGCCTCCTCTCAAGGATCTGTAATGGATTTTTCTTTCCTATTTCCCACTAATGTTATACTATGTAAACTTAATGGAAAAATAAATTGTGTTTTGTGATTCATTTTGTCCATCCTTTGCATGTGCTCTTATCTCTACATACCTTTTCTATATGCAGGGTATATTGTGCATATTTTTTTATGTTTATTGTAGGTTTTGAGAGATGTGTTTAATGGAAACAAATGGTTTTCTATGTGAATATATCTCTTGTCTGTGGTGCATCTTGTCCACCCTCCCCATTTCTCACCTCTCTTCAATTCGGGTAGTTTGAAAGTGATTAGAAACCTCCTTTCTTGGTGTAATACTACTTTTAGTGTAGGTTTATTTCCATGTATTCTATCTCCTATATCCTTGGAAGGTTAGATTAGGATTAGGTATTTTTTGCCTTTATTAGGAGTAGATTGTGGTAGGTAGGATTAGGAGTAAGAACCGACTTTCTACGGAGGGTTATCTCAAGCCCGTAAGTCCCACAAGTTGAGAGATAACCCAATGTTACAAAAATTAAATTGAATTCCTTGGTCCCTAAAACCATCTCATTTGGGGGTGTTGTAACTAGGTGATAACACTAGGTTACGGTAGCCTAGGCTCATAGGGAAACATTGATTGTGTTCTTTCCAATTCTAAATTACTTTAAGTTCCTACCTTTAAATAAATAAAAAAAATGAATCTGAATTAAATAAAAGATGATTGATTTCTCCTTTCAATTTAATTAAATTTGATTTTCAAGTATTTAATCAAAGAAAATAAAGAAAACTATCTAATTGTTTTGTATTTTTCAATGAAGCTTTGAATGAAATAAATAAATAAATCTAATTAACTTCTAAACTATATTTTTGGATTTTCTAGTTATTGAGAAATAAAATAAAATAAAATCTATAAACACAAACAAATAAATTAATCTAAACAATAATATACTTCTACACTAAAATAAAACAAACAAGGAATAGCCGGATGTAGCTATTCCTCTATTGCAGGTGTGGAATTAAATCTAATTTAATAAGAATTTATAATTGTATAAATCTAATTTACTCTAACTTATTTTACCTCATATTCATGAGAAGAAATAAATATTCTCATAATAAATTTCTTCTTTCCCATAAACTTCCCTAGAAAAATGAAAAATAGAATATATGTGTAATTAACAATGAAGAAATAAAAGAAGAATAATGAGACATAGAAGCTTCCTCCAACTTCTTTCCCTTACAAATCCATAGGGATAAGCAAGGAAGAAGATATCAATGAAAGTTTTTTCATACGCACAAAATTCTAAAAATGAATAAATGATAAATTCTACCTCTTAAAACAAATGTGTTTATTTAATCTAAATAACAATGTTCAGATGAAATCTTCAAAGAAATGTAAATACATCCCCAACTTGGTTATTGTTGTATTGTGACAGCTTCCCAAGTATGATGATGGATTTATTGTCTCCTCAACTTCCTTTCTTTTCCAGAGATGAGTTCCAGATGATCCAAGGTGTGTAAAGCTAGCTAGTAGCAAGGTGAACAAAAGAACTAATCAGTAGTTGATTGATTTGCAAGAAATCAAGAAAATGCTAGAGCTAGTTGGTTACAAGAAAATTGGTCACAAATGCAAGATTGGGAAGGAACATAGAAATGTATTGTGTTTTCTATGTAATTCTCATTGGGATTTTGGTAGCATAACAGTGTAATCAAATCTTAAATCTCCAACCCATCATCTGGATCAAATTTTGGTTAACATTAAGAAAGAGGGAGTTAACATTCTAAATATAGTAAACTGAGAAGAAGAATTCAATAAAAACTCATCAAGCTAAAAATCAAGTGAAACAGTCAAGAAATGTATGAGAAATGCATTCACAAACTTGAAAAACATGTGTCAAAACATGTATTTGGAACTCATAGACAATAATGATAGGACCTCCACCTGTCAAACCCAATGAGTTACGCATCCACCATGGCGATTATGTAACTTAAGTTGAAAAAAGCACAAAAGGGGGTGAAAAGTAGTTTGTAAAGGCAAAAATATAAAATAATTAGAATAAAATACTAAAAGTAAAAATAAACATCTCGAAGGAGAAGGTACGGGATCTGGATCTCATCATTGTTCTAGAGAAGGATTCTTTCATCATTGGAGACTTTACCGTATATCTGTCATGTAGCAGTGTAATTTTGGGTGCGTACGAGGCACGAACCCCCTAGATGACTCAGCACAAAATCAATCACCTAATTTATTTTCACCTATGTAATGTTGCTACAATAAGCGATGATGACTCTATTTGGCTCTCCTTCCTTCTATCCTCTTTAAATATGCCTTCTTTGTTAACTCACTCAAGATATTCTTCACTAAGATGATTAAGTCATATGACCTATCTCTCCAACATCGGCACACCCTATAGAACATCAAGACACAACCTATTCCCTCTCTTTATGTTTATAACTACATTTTTCACCTCTTTAAAATTCCATGTTACTCACACTTTTCTATCCTCTCAATCAACAACCAAATAGGTCACTAGGAACATGTTTATATACATGAGTTAAGCATCCAATACATCTAGGTCAGAAATCATAGGGCTAATATACTTAAAAAAATATTATAACATCATGAAAATACCATAAATAAGACCACACAGGTTAGAAATATCATCTACACACTCAAATCCTTCATTAGGACACAAGTAGGCCTAATGCACTCAAACAACCCTCTTGCCAAAATCAAGACCTCTTGAGCTAACCTGACCTTCAATTTTTTTTTGAAACCACTTATACATGTTTTCTAATTACAATTCATACTTGGTAAGATCTTGTAAATTTTTTCGATCCATTAGATCATATCATGAAGCCACCCATTAAGACATTTATCCTCATTACGTCTGCGTGACCTACAAAACTAGTTTTCAAAAATGAAGCTCAAACACTCATAAAATTACCTCAACCATCACAATATGATACATGGATGGAAATATCATGACCTCAGGTTCATCACTGATTTCTTGTAGTACCACAACTTGGATTGTAAGTTCCCAAGAAAACCTCTATAAAAAGGACCACCAAAACTGCCCTAAAACTAGTATTACAAAATAGACTTCCACAGACATCCTAAGGGATCAAAATTGATCTTAAACCACTCCAAGAATGTATTCTATCTTCCTAAATTCCTCAAACATCAATTTATTCACCATTTTCAACATAAAACTTAGGTGAAAACACAACTTCTTCATAAAATTACAAATTAATGTGGGGTCCACACACTATCAAGACACCTAAATGCCACCTAGAGAAATCTGGAGGAGTCCTCTACAACCTCAAATCATCATACTATCCAATCTAATCCATTCTAGGCATTCTTGAACAAGTTCTTCTCCATCACTACCTAACTAGGGTTTAATAAGGGTTTTAGACCTCCTTACCTTCTTAACAATTGTTCATAAAGATCTTATCCACAAACTAATACTTGGTACATGGAGCTATGACCCTTCCCTAACATCCATGGATATCTTATCCTCCCATGCATACTTCATACATTCCAACAAGAAACAAACATACCTTCTCAATCTTGGTTTCTCAATTTTGTGAACTCAATAGACGAAAAATTCTATATCTTGCTTTATCCTGTAAACCAACACCTAAAACATTTCTCACACCTCTAGAAAAACCTAATAAACCTTTTCCAATTCTTGACTTTTCATCTCCATGCTAAAATCATACCTTCTCACCTTATTATGCCAACAAGGGCTTAAGAATAGGTCTAGAAAAGACCTACAAAACATGTCCAAACCATATACATGTACTCTAATACACTTGTGAGTGTCTCCACACTTCATCATCATGCTTTCCATGCTCTCACCATGCATAACCAGCTATTACATACCTGACATACCACCTACTCCTTCATGTATGTTGACTAGGCCACCTGACCAAGCATCTTGACCATGCTTGCACCATCAATGCTAACCACCTCATGACTTCATCACTCTTTCCCACATACAAGAGCCTTTAAAAACTTCATGGCATCACCACAACATCACCACAACATTAAAGTACATCTACAACACTCCTACAAGCTACCACACTTGCTCAAGACACCTCAAGACACCATGCTATCTCATCAAGCAACTCAACTTTATAGCAACACAACACTTGACATTAATGAATGAAACTACCATTCAGCATTCATGTTGCTTACTCCTTTTGACATCAATGAAACCTATTGACATCAATGACAACACTACTTTCCAACATATGTATATGTATGTCTTTATGTATATATTCACACATACATATATGCATACGTACATACATATATAAATAATGTATATATTTATGTATACATTTATATATACATATATATTTATGTTTATATATGTATATGTTTATATATTCATATATGTGTATGCATATATATATATATATATAGATATATATACATATACATATCCATACACACACACACACACATACATACATACATACATACATACATATACATACATACATATATATATATATATATATATATATATATATATATATATATATATATATATATGTATATGTATGTATGTATGTATGTATGTATGTATGTGTGTGTGTGTGTGTGTGTGTGTGTGTATGTATGTATGTATGTATGTATATGTATGTATGTATATATATACATACACACACACATATGTATACATATATATATATATATGTATGTTTATATATATGTATATATATATATATATATATATATATGTATGTATGTATATATGTATATATATACATATATATAGATAAAGATATATACATACATATATATATAGATGTATGTACATTGTGTGTGTGTGTGTGTGTACACACACACACACACACACACACACACACACACACACACACACACACATATCTATGTATGTATGTATGTATGTACACACACACACAATAATTTACATAATAATAACCCCTTTCTAATTTAATCGATTATCATTCTTAAATACCTAATTCAATACTAATTCTAATTTTTTTCTAAAGAATAATAAGAATTTCAAGGTTAAGTTTGATGGTACTTGTATCTTTTGTGGAAAATTTGATCATAAATAATCTGATTGTTATTCTAAATAAAATAAAAACGCTGAAAGTAAGACTAATGAAAAGAAGAATAAGAACAAGAACCAAGCAAATATTGTTGAGCAAACTATTGCTTTATGAAAATGTTCTTGGTAATTTTATTTATACATGTTTAATGTATTTGTGATTGCATGTTTCATGGATTCATGTCTTAAATTTTTTTTCTTATTCTTCTCATTATGTTCTACAACTTTGGCATTATTGTTTTAGGAATGTATATACTATAGAGAAACCATTTTGTATTGACCTCTTAACTCTCCTCTGTTTTCTCCTAAAATAGAAATCCTAGAGTTTCTTAATCCTTCTTTGGACAATTTGGAAACAGATGTCCAAGAGGATGATCATCCTTATTTAGTTTTGATGGATTTGGATATTGAGGGGGAGTCATCTCAAAATGTGTCTTTATCTAGAATTCCTAAATGGGCTCAAATATAGGTTTTATTCCTCTTCCTAATAACCTAAGGAAGATAACCTGTAGTCATCATTTGTTAACATGCTTTGGAAACCTTTTTGAGGTTTATTATTTATCTTGAAAGAGCTAGTAGTGTTTATTTTATTCGAAACCTCTTGCATATTATTTTAATTCACAATCAATATTTCCATATCATTTTTTAGAGCCTAGCACCACGTGATGGGAAAATCTATTGTTTTTCTTCTATAACTCTAACTGAAGTTTTCTAGACACCCGATAGAGAGAAATTTTTTTATCTTGAGAAATATAAGGTTTCATGATCTAAAATTATGCTTCATCCTCCTACATTTTTGCTTCTTTGAGATATCATGACACAAATACACCAAATGCTCAAGACAATATTTTTTTACCAAAAACAAAGCATGGTTAACTGTGTACATGTTGAGGTTGTTTGGAAATATGTATTTTATTCCATTACATAGTTTTTACTTGTTCTTAAGCATTGAGGATAGCCTTATCATGAAAATGTAATTCAAAATGGATGAATATTTACAACTTTGTAAACTAATACTTGTCTATTTCTTTCAAGATATTACGGTGTAAATTTTGTCTTGTTGATTATGATTTGTAAAATCTGAAAACAATCATATTTGTTATTATTGTCTTATATATGATCTCTTAATTGCTTGTAGCAATAAGAATCTAATTCTTAAAATCAAAAAGAGATTAAGACAATGTTTTTAAATCTACTAATTTAAGTTTGCTAAATCATTCTTTTAAGCATGGTTATATGTCAAGATCACAAATATGTTGTTGCATCTCTTTTGTTGTATGCCACTAACTTACTTCAAAGAAGTTAGAATAATTTATTATAAACCTACATGTGATAAATTTATTTAACTATCACTAATATCCTATGAACTAGGAGTTTCTCCTAAGATTCAAATATGATCCTTATAAGGACCATTAAGAAATGAAAAAAGGATTTTAAGGTATAGTTAATTAGGTTTTGTATTATTTTGTTGTTTGTGATTTTAACCATGTTGTTGATATTGTAGATATACTATCTACTTCTGGGTGTTCTTATTTCAAGTTGAATGCAAGTGCAACCGCTTGGAATAATAAAAATCAATCAATATGGAGTAGTATGGAAGCACCAAAGGAATATATGTGGCTAAAAATAATTTTGGAATTCATATGGGTATAAAAAGAGGAATTCTTCATTTGAGTGACAACTAGATTTGTAGTTCTCTTCTAAACCATCCACATCGTCATTAAAGAATGGTGCATATCCAGTTGGTTTGTAGTTCAAATGGTGTATTTATTCTCCACCTCTAAATCTAATGATCATGTGGAAGACCTTGATCTCCACCACTGAATCTAATGATCATGTGGTAGAATTTGACTCAAATGATCATGTAGATAAATTTGATCTTCACATCTCGAATCTGATGAGCATATGTTGTTTGACTCAAATGATCATGTGAATGAATTTGATCTCCACCTCTGAATTAGATGATCAAGAATCAAATGATAATGTAAATGCTATCTTCACCTCTAAATAAAATGATTATATGGCCTTTTAGAGTTTCCCTTGAGGGGGAAATAAGGAGGAATGAGCATGTTTTGCCTATTTTTAACAATACCATCTCTTATCGGCTTGATTGTGTCAATCTTGACTATACCTATACTATTTCCATTTTGTTAAGTAAATTGTCACTTTATGTGAATTTTAGTTGTAATGCCTAGCGAAGCATTAGATATGAGAGATACTTGGTTCATAAAAGACTCCATAATCTTATGTAAAACTTCATACTTAATTGCTTTATCTTAAGAATCATTCTTTGTTCTTATCTATCATGATTTTTGTCTTTCCAAAACCCATGAACCACTATATGGTGTACCATGGAATTTTTTTTCTTTAAAAAACCGTGAAACACTTTTGAAAATGTAATGTAGTTGTTTCTAAAAACCTGTAGAACACTAGCTTTGTGTTGCATCTTTTTTAAAACCCTCAGAACACTAAACATTGTACCACATATTTTCTAAAATCAACATAACACTTAATAGTGTATTGTGGCTTTTCTAAAACTTGAAGAATACTTGCATTTGGTTCACGGCTTATATAAGTCCATAGAAGACTATGATAGTGTACCAAAGAGATGCAAACCCCATTCAACGCTAAAGTATTGTCTTTGTAGAATTACAAATTCCATAGAACAATTTTTTTGGTTTAATGCTAGCCTAAATCAATTGGATGATTTATGGATTGTATATCCTTTTTTAGAAAAAGGTGATTTGGCATGTGTTATTTGGAATTTTTTTATATATTTACATGTTAGCCTAAATTTTAATGTGATGATTTATGGATTGTAAGTTATTTTGTGTAAAATGTAATTTTTGCATGTTTCTGACTTAACATTAAGGGGGAGTGTTATGTTTGTAATATTAAGAGGAAAACAAGCCTAAAAAATGCCAAATTCTAAATGTTTTTGGCTTATATTTTATTAAAAATATAAAGCATTGTGAAATCTCATAGGTCGACATGTGTTTGAAATTAAAATTGCAAGAGTGATCCAAATAGTCACCCACAATGTATTAAACATGGTGATCTCATTAGAGATTGGTTATATAATGTGAGTGCAAGCAAAAATAGCAAGAAAACAAGTAACAAGTGTATGTGATCAAGAAATGTGAGAAAGTAGATGATACATGATGTGAATGGAGTAAAGAGTTATCTCAACCCATGAGTGAATGTATTTGATTGTTTATAATTCCTCCATGAAGGTGTAACAACAATGGATTTAAGGAAATAGTGGGAGTGTTGGGTGAAATGTTTATTCTCAATAAAATATAAGTGATTTTTCAACGGTTTTTTTACCTTATGCCCACTTAAATCGTGTGTGTGTGTTGTGTTGTGCTCATTTTAATTTCATGTTTATGCAATAAATCTAATATCTAATTCATTATGTTATTTAATTTATCATAATTTTTTATTCAAAATTAAACTATAATATTTGACAATTTATTTTGGTGGATATATAAATTTGTGGTATTATCTATCCTCGTATTTCCTAACAATTTCAATGTAGAATCTTACATTCCTTATTGGCGTGCATTCTTCACTAATTCCTTTACTTGTTAGTAAGCTTCTTCATCTACATGATTTATTGGGAGTTTATAATGAATCATCTTATGAGATGTTTGGTTAATCCTCTCTTTTTCTCTTATTTCTCTCTTTATTTATTATAGGGGATATCCATATTTCTCGTATGAGGCTTATTTAATAAGAGATATGTTCCGTGGACTTCTCTTGTCTCTCTTTTGTAGATGATTTTTTCCTACATGTTTTATCCTTTTTATCCACTTTATGAGGGATTTTATATGTTCTTGGGTACCTCATCATGCATAGTTTCCAATTTATTTTAATCGCTAGGCTATGCTTAAGGATAGGTGTTAGTGTAGGTTTTTAAATTATATTGCATGGTATTTATTCCATTGTATGGTTTTTCATACATGTATATTTATCTTGCTTATGTGTTAGTGGGATAAATGGGAGTTACACTTCTCCACCTCTTAAGGTGGCAGTTATACTTCCTCAACTCATATATATACACCTCTTGTAAATATATTTTCTCATGCATTCAATATATAATCAATATATTGGCTCATGTGTGGTTTATCTCTCTCACAACTTTACTCTCTTTGTATATTATATCTTATCAGTTCTCAATCTTGGCCCACATTCTCACACTTATGGGGTGAGGAAGGAATTCATTTGAATTTCCTTTGAGGAGTATCTTAATAAGTTGAGAAACAACATTCACAGTAATTTTATCATCAAGTTCTCCTTTATTATTAGAATTTCCTTGAAATTTAGAATTAGATGTATTAGGAGCATTAAAAACATACTTAATATTATTCATTGTAAGGAGATTAATTTTGTTCTTTCAAGGTATGACATGTCCGATAGAATAACCAAAATTTATCAAAGATAATATATTCTTGTAGAGGATTGAGGAGAGACTGAGTGAATAAAATTTAAAGCTCATTGTTGGCTAAGATATTGTTCATTTTAATAAACATAGTCTTGTTGTTTCACCATTTTTTTACATTTTTGAATGATGAAATAGATAGGGTTATGGGCTAGGATGAATACATGTTAAATGGGTTGGTTGGAGGTTGATGCACGTATTCTGACTTCTTGACCCAATGCCGATTGTGAGAGATTCCTTTTGGCTAGGAGGAACTACCTGTAATAGAAAACAAGACCACAAAAGAGAAGTTAAATGATATATGATAGTGGACTGCCTAGTGTATGCTAGTTCTGGGAAGTGTGATACTTCCTAGATGGCTGTCAATCCATTGTTTTAAAATAAATTAATGTAAGAAATAAGTAAAGTCCTACTATAGTTGATATGATTTAGGTATCTCATTCAAGTACAATAAGCAAATCAAATCAAAACAGGCTATGCTATAGTTGGATCTAAAGGATGAGGTGGTGCCAAGGTATTGGGACAGTCGGGGCTAGATTCGGGTTGTTTAGGTCAATTGGTAGGAGGTTGTTTGTCTTTGTTCTTAGGTAGGGTATAAAACATAGAGACTGACATCGGTCTGGTATGACTGGTGACGGTTTATGCAGAACTCGATGATGGTTATGGGTAACTAGCGTCGGTAAGGTCGGGGTGTACAAAACTCAAAGAGATCTAATTACAAGGTTTGATCTAGGATTTGATAGAGATGGTAGGGTGGATAAGGAGGTTTATAGAAGTCTCAGGTGTATTCAGGATGAAACAACAGGTGAGGATGGGTGATTTGGTAGTGTGGGTAAGGAAATGGTTGGGTTACAAGTTGGTAAGGGATAGAAGAATGAGCATGCAAAGTGTAGATTAATAACAGGAGTAACAAAATCTACTAACTGAAATAACAATGCTAGTTAGGGATACACTTATTGTGATGCAGATTAGATGGTTGAATGGTAATGGTAGTTGATCAGAAGGATGGTATTTGGTACCGTAGCAGTGAATCCTGGAATGCTTCGTGAGTGCAATGCTTTTGGATTTGTCCTGGTGCTGGCTGTGAATGTCTGGATGCGTGAAAGGATGTTGGTTCTACTTGCATGCAGCTCTGATCTCTCTCCTCTGGTCTAGAATGTGCCAACCTCTCAAACAAGGTTGCTAAGGTGAATAAATGGTAACCAACGATGGTTCTGTCTTGACCGGTGTCGATTTAGGTTTGACCAGCGTTAGTTAAGGTGAGATTCCCTAGGTTTACTAAAATGGGTAGATCTTTCTAATTTCTTAGGCCAAGTTGGTTTGTTGTTATGGATTAGAACAAAATATTCCCTTCTAATGAGCGGGAATGTGGTTAGAGAAATCTTAGGCATGTGCTTTTAGGGTTAGACCAAATCTTAGCTCATTAAGGCAAGTAAGACTTAGTTATAGTTAGTTATGGGAACATGCCAAGAATAGGTCTAGGGTGAGATGGTGGGTGAGGTGGGAACTAGGTCAATTAAGACAATTAAATAATGAAAGTTGTGAGGATGAGGATTAATTTAATTAAAATAATTAAATTAATATTAATGTGGGGTGAAAGGGGCCATGGTTAGGTGCCCATGTTTAAGTTGGTTATCCGATCAGGGGCTAAGGGGAATGTGACCAAATTTAGGTGTCTACATTTTTACCGAAAAACATAGTCACTTAGGGGTTCATTTAAGGCTTTTGTATTTTACACATTTGAGCATATTATATTTTGTCCCCAATATTGATAGAAAACTACACAAATAATTAATTATCGAAAGGATTAAAATCCCACACATAACGAATGAAGTTCATAGAAATATTGTAATGCATACTCTTTGAGGATTATAGAAAATATCTTAGTAAGTAATAAATCATTGTTATCATAATCTAAAAAATTAGCATAAAAAGCATGAAGGTCTTGTTCATGATCACTTTTTCCATCATAGATAGCAATATTAGGAGATTAAAACCAAAGAGGAAAAGGATACGATGTCACTTCAGGTACAATCATCTTGTGAAGAAATTGAGTAAAGTTCATGAAAATATAAGAGGTAGATAAATATTTTTGTAATTATAACACTTGTTCTTGTAAACTATGATTAATATGCTCAATGGAATTTATATTAGAATAGGAATGGAAGGTCACATTGGTATACACAACATATGTAGGAGTACTAGTATACATAGGAATGGAAATTCTAACATTTTAAATGGGAATATGTGGTGGCTCATAGGTATAGACACAATATTTGTAGTAATAATAGATGTAGCTATGATGGAATATGTACGGTGAATCACCAAAACAATTGATTCCTCATTATATTGTTGATCATGCTAAACCTTGGAGAAAAGGAGTACCTTGACAATTTGATCTAGATGATGAGGATGGTCATGAAGCTCTTAGTGAAAGTTAGATAGAAGTTTAACTTGATCGTGATCCACATCATTAATTTCATCATCAAGAAGAGGAATATCAATCTCATGATTTTTTTAATGGGAATCAAAGGAACATTATATTCATCATTTTCACAACTAAAAGGGGCGTATTTCATGGGGAAAGGGGAAAAATCCTTAAGAATCCAATGCTTTATTTTAGTGGAAGAAATATTAATATGCTCAATAGGTGTATCATTGAACTAATTAATTCACTAAAAGGCATATAAGAGAAGCATGCACAAGCTATTATGAAACCCTAGGGTGTGAAATAAAGAGACTAGTATAGAATAAGTAAAATTAGGCCCAAGAGGTTATGTATTTGAGTAAAGTATAGGTTCACCAAGTGATTTAAACCCTAATTTAATAAATAAGAGTGTATTAGTTAAGCTGCTTCTACTTATTTAAATTTCAAAGGGTTAGCCATAGGTGGTCTATTCAAATTAATTAATTAACATTAATCTATTTTATAGGATATAATATAGAAACGATTGCTAAAACACAAGGAAGTGGATGCACTTATTTGATTACATATGTAAGAAATTGAATTGGAAATTTAGAGTGATTATGCATGTGGAAAATGATATAGAAATACTTCATTTCTAGAACTAGAGTACAAAATGTAACAAGTGTGGATACGTCCAATATGTATGGTAACAATGGATGGTTTTATCACTTCTAGATAGATCCATATATAAATTTAATGGAAATTTGTAACTTTATGGGTGGTTGTGATTGAATCTAATGACTTATTAACTAAAACCCTAGGTGTCACACTTTTATGAAACCTTTTATGTGATGTGAATAAAATTTAAATCATAACCATGGGTAGTAGACTTTACAAAAAGGATTATATTTGAGTTAAAGTGTAATCCATTCACCATCTACATTGTCAATATTAAAAATAATCTTTAAAAATACGTTCGCATCTAGTATGTGATATCTATATGAATGCAACTAGATTAGAAACTTGATCACTTGACAATGGAAAAATGGCTCTGCATGCTTGGTGTGACTTGTTTTTTCAAGGTCTCTTAGTTGAGAAGATGAATCTTAAACCTGGTTGGGAGTGTTTCATACTGTGTAGGGGTTGATCCTAGATTATGTTGCTAATTTGAAGGGATTTTGGATATTTTGGAGTACTTTTAGAATTTATTTTGCAAGTTTACTCTTGAAAGTGCTAGGTGTGGTAAATAGGTGAGTTAAACTTGATTTTATAAGATTTCATAGGTTTAATTTTTCATTAAGGCTAACCTATAGGATATGAACCAAGTAGTGAAAAGATATCAAATTGGAAAACTAAGCGTCGGGTGGTTGGAGAAAATAAAGTCATCCTCAAACCAAACTATTAGATGATATGGTCATACATGAATGGTCTTGTACATGAAACTTTTGGGATTCTATAAAGTTATATTAATTGATGTGTGAGAGGTATATACTACTTTGGACTAATGAAATTACTTCTATGAAGGACCAAGTAGTGTGAATAAAGAACCAAGTCATGTAAAAGAGATAAGCTTGGAATGTGCTTGCAATTCATGTTTTAAGAGCAAAGCCTAAGTTGTCTTTGATAAATGATACATTTCCAAATTTGGATGTTTATAGATAACAACATGGCATAGAATAAAAACCATGTAGACATAATGATAAAATTATAGGAATAATGTTGTAATAACATACATTTCATTGAAGTATCTAAAAATTTCATCCACTAATCCACATAGAGAAATGAAGCTTTCAATGATAGGAAATGTTTCAAAATGTTGGATACACACCATAGAGTTAGAGAGTATTATCGCAAAGGTCATTTTGTGTATTTTTGCAACCACGATGTCACCAACACACCTCCCCAAATCCCATTTGATCCAAACATGGTAAATTGCATTTGACTAAATTTCCCATTTTTACCGATACTTAATTTTTTTTTTCAAATTCTATGTACTATGTGAATTCAAAACCTTTAAACTCTGAAATTGAAGTGAAAACAACAAATTTAACTCATTCAACCAATTTCACATCCATTTTCATCAATACTCAATTTTCTCGTAATTAATTAGAAAAATGTAAAATTGGCTTAATCCTATGGAAATCAGTATGAAATCTGAATTATGAGGTTCATATTCACCATGGAAAATATTTCAAATACCTCACTTAACTAATTTATCATTTTCAGTATTTTTCCAAGTTATCTCCATTTCCCATAGATCATTAAAAATGGTTTAAAACTTTAAAATTTAGATAATAAATTGATTAAAACTACAAATAGGAATAAAATGAGATATAAAATACTCCAAGATTGATAATGGAGTTCACTATGAGGGACTATGTATATGGATTCGCAAGTACAATGAACCTATCTTACTAACGATTCAAAGGATAACATAAATTCTTAGATAAAATCTCCAAAATGGGAAAATAGGACTATAAATACTTCTGATTCAATCTCTATAGAATATCCAATAGTTGATTCATGTAAAAATCGGATGAGTAACTACTCTTCTCTCTCGAAACATGCTTTCTTTCTCTCCATGAGGACATTTTATGTCTCTAAAAGGGCTATAACTCTCCCAAAATGTAGAAATAGTAATTCAAAATGTCTCTAGGGATTTCTTGGCTCCATATTGTATAAGACCCCTACACAAAAATGACATTATAACTATTAATTATGTTCATACATGGGACCAGTTCTCTCCATTATAGGTCTGCAAAAACAAAACAATGTTCTTTAAATGCCATAGGGTTCCTTATATCACATTGTTTGACGTGATGGGCTAGTGGTAAGGATTATCTTTTTAACCTAACTCAACCCAAGTCCAACCCTCCCTCTTTACTTGGAGGTCATTTCCATTTACATGTTGGGATGTATATCCCAAATCGGGTGGGATAAAGAAAGTTAAGGAATTTAATTAGGTGATAGTTAGTAAGGGTTACATAGTCATGCCATGTTGAGACTTATTTTCTTGGTGAAATATTTGAACTATCCATATAGCTCAGTGTTTGGCATGTAATTTTCATTAATCCATGAGCCCTCCTAACTTGTCCCGTAGCTCACCACTTGGCTCAATAGGGTGAGTTGGCTTGAATAGATCATTGGTTGGATGTGAGTTATCAATGTTTACTTGACATAACCTAGTAATGAGATAAATCAGCTTGGCCACTTTGAGTTAGTTGTCTCATTGAATAGTTGTTATGAGTCAACATCAAACATGAGACTCAAGCTCAACCCATGATGATGACATGGTGAGTCTATGAAGTGGCTTGGCCATTGAGCTAACTTTGTAGCTCCTCTAACTAGTCTTCCATCCGGTCGAGTTGGTTGAGAATAATGTGAGATTTGTCCCACATGTAAAAAATTATGGACTATAGATGGATTTATAAGAAAATATGGTTATAATACAATGTGAAATAAATGGTAGGGTCCCCTCCTAAAAAATAGTTGACCCCACTAGTATCAGGCCCCCATCTAGCATACCATGTGGGACCCACCTCGACCTTCAATGATCGGAGGCAAAAATCATATTTTTTCTTAGGTAGACTCTTTCACTTGTTGCACTCACATTTTTCCACTTATATGTTCTCACCATGCCACATCAACATTGCGTAACTCCGTGCTTTATGATTTCCAGTTGGAGATAAAATTTAGTAGACTATATCTCTTGCATATGGTATCCATTTCACCCCATTTAAAAAGCATAAAAATCCCTCGATGATCTCTTCTATATGTAACTATTTTTAGGAAGTTTAGGGAGAAACTAAGTCTTGAATATCCTCCATATCACACCTATTGGTACCCAAATTTTTATCCTTTACAATCTAAGTAGCATCGAGATATGGCATGAATCTTGAAGACAGATAAATCATGATGTATGTCGTTTTGTAGCCGGGGATGTGATCTAACTGGCACTCAGTTTGTGGAGAGATGGATAGCACTCAAATAGGACTTGATCTTGTCCTAACTGTTTTAGGTTGTGCCTTTCAACCAAGGTAAGAGGACCTATTTTTTAACCCTCAAATGGTGAAGGAGATGAAGATATCCCTCAATTTGTGAAAATAGTATTAAAAGGGCCTTGGGAAAATACGATCAACACTCTAAATCTGACTTTCACAAGTTGTCACTTCCAGATTATGGAGATATTTTCAATGCAAGGCAAGGGTTACTGAAAACATTTTGAAATCCTGATATATTCTACATACTTTAGCAAATGGATTTTGATCTTCTGTGGGTATACAGGTCAAAATAGGGGTAGTATGGGGCAAGATTAGTTGTTTAGAATGATTTTTGGTGGGATATTGACAAGAAAAACTTGACTATGCTAGATATTTGACAACCTCTACAACATGTGAACAACTATCAGATAAAATGCTTCAAAATAGTCAGGATGTTCTTTCAACCAGAAGAGATACACAAATGGAGGCATAGGTTTGCACTCTTCACACAATATTTGAAACCTCAACACAAAAGCTTGAGTTAAAGGACCCAATTAAACATCAAAATCTTTGATCAAATCACGCCTAAGGTACCCCCAAAGGCTTACAAGAAATATCTATCAACAAATGAAGGTGAAGTGATTTTAAACTACTTATTTTCAATGCCAAATGAAATCTCTTCTGACAAATGAAATTGCAAATGCCACTAAACAATCAATAAGGATGAGATCTATGTGATTCCTAAAGATTTCAATGCAAGATTGCAACAAGAACAAGGAAAACTATTTGTAGACATTTAAACATGATAACAGACATCATATTTCCCAAAATAACATAGATTAATTCAAAATCTTGTTAGATTCATCAATAAGGGAGAGTTTCAAGAACAATCTCAGAGCTGTGTGATGGCTATACACTTGTAACCAAATCAGCATGAATGGAGATCTAACATAGAAGACATTAACCATATTTTTGTAGGGTTTCTCGGGAGATGAGCTTCTCTCAAAATTTTCGTGATTTTCAATTTCGACCTTTTGCATGTCAAAAGCATGTATTATATAACATTATATTACATTTGATACTTCTTTCCCAAGAAAAGAATATCCAATGGCATCTTAGTTTGTTACAAATTCATCATGATTCACAGACAGGGATGTTTAACATATTTGCAACAAAAGTTGCCAGGTGTTTTGAAAAAGGTGAATCATTGCAAAATTCACATCATTATCCATTGTAGAGGCACATTTTTCATCTTCAAAGAATGTAGACCCCCTTCCTTTCATTATTTTATCCTTATCCCTCAAAAATCTAACTTTGTAACTTTTGGATTTGATATTTCATGTTTTTGAATGGGTTAGGGAAAAATTTATTTCAAAAACATCTATGATCTTCAAATTGATGCTCAAAAACGATTGCATTGGTCGTTGTAGGCACAAACGACATGAATTTGCCAAAAATTCAATCGAAATTGATGCAAAAATGTATTTCCACACTTCTGGAGCAAAAATGGAGGCCAAACTAAAAATGCACTGATTACTATTGATCTACCTTTTATCGCTTCAATCTAAGCCCTCCACGTGTCATAATGTGATTAGAAATGGGTTTGGGATCAATTTTTGACATTTTAACACTTTTTAAAAATGTAAAAATCTGACATTTTTCTTTGCCCCTCCGCCTTTTGAAAATGAGCTTGACACGTGTCCCAAAGTGGGTGGAAACACGACTCGATTCTACACATTTCCACCTTTTTTGAAATTTACAAAATTTCTCAGTTTCCTTCACCACTCCACCCTTGAGATTTGGCATTGACACGTGGCACAATATGATTGGATCCGGGGTCGTGGCTCAGTTTTACACATTTTGCCTCTTTTGGAAAAAGGAAATTTTTTCAATTTTCCTCCGCCACTCCGCCTCCCACAAGACACGTGTCCTCATATGATTGGTGAGGGGAAGCACTCTAATTTCATACTTTAATTCCTTTTCACCAAAGGAAAATTTTCAACATTTCCTCCACACTCCCGCACCTCCGATTCTATCCCTGATCCTACCACGTGTCCTCTCTTGATTGGCCCGACGGACCCGTGACCTTTTTCACAAATTTTTCTCCCTTTTTCCAAAAGGAAATTTTTTCTAAGTCCTCACCAGCCTTCCATCCCACTTTTGATGAAAACATGACACGTGTCCACCTCTGATTCGCTAAGGGCCTGCGCTTTGAAGCCGCCACGTGTTCCATTCTATTTCATTGTGGGCCTTAGGCATTTTCTTTATACCTTAAATATTTTTTCCAAAATGCCTTAAAGCACAAAAAGACCCACTGTCCACCTCACTCTACCTGTGACACGTGTACCTCCCTGGGGCCTACAGAGTTGTGGGGGAAACATCAATTTTTTCCAAAAACACAAAAACGTTAAGTTTTTCAAGCAGACCCGCCGAACCTTGTCTAATCACAAACGACCACATAGGAGAAGATTTTGAGCTAAAATTTGATGGGAAAAGGATGCTCGTATGACCGTCAAAAACATAGAAATTTCCAGCGATGCCCTAGAATGTTGAAGATGAATTTGACGGGAAAATGACACTCGTCTGACCGTAAAAAACACAGAAAATGCTAGGGATGCCCAAAATTGATTTTTTTCTTTGTGGGTGAAGAATTTTTTTATCAAAAGACAAATGGAAAGTGTTTTTAGGCAATTTACGACCATGACAAGGGATATTTGAGGGAAAATAAGTATAAAATGAACAATTTCAAGCTCCAAAGGCTAGGAAAACACGGGAAAAATGGTAGAGGCATTTGAATGGGCAAAATTAGGGCAAGGTAATGAGTTTGCAAACAATCCAATGCACAAGAATGGAGCTACAACTTCACATCATCGATTTCATGAGGAAAAAATGTTTTAGAGCACAAAGAGCAAAGGGGAAACATGGCAAAATGGCTAGAGGATCAAAATGGGCACCAATAACACCTCCTAAATGAAATAATTTTGTGCTACTAAGAGTTTATATTCTCATAAAATCATTGAATGACTAATTCCTTCATTTATGGGTTCCCTTCTCTTTTGTGAAGTAGAATATTTTCTGAAACATGTTAAGTACTTAGCTAAAAACATCATCGGAAGGAAAATTTAAATTCTCAATTTGAATTACTATCATCATTAGTTATCTCTATTTGAGGTTACGTGTGTGTGTGTGTGTGTGTGTGTGTGTGTGTGTGTGTGTGTGTGTGTGTGTGTGTGTGTGTGTGTGTGTGTGTGTGTGTGTGTGTGAAGATATCCCTCCTAATAAGGGTTGTCTCTCTCAACATGGAGTCATCTCTTCCATTACGAAGTTATATCTCGGAGTGTACCGATAAGTATTTTGTCTCTCAATTTTTAGACTCCATTTATCCAAAACTAAAACATGTAACTAGGTGATGAAGAGATTTTCACAATCTCTCTCCTATATTTTCCATCTAACCCTATACACATATGGTGTCTTGGTATCTTCCTTGTGAAGTTTTCTTACTATGTACTACGATAGGTTTGAATAAAGTGATAATTATATTCTCTTTACTTAACAATAAATGAAAACAATGTATTATAATACCGTGAAGTTTCTTAATGTATATATGTTAGCACCCCTATCTTACATTCAAATACATTTGTACAATTTACCCCATTTTATAGGGTCTTATAATTATTTACAACACATAGTTTTCTATTTATAGAAATTTCCCACAAATTCAGTTCTTATAAAGTGCATACAATAAATGTACACAAGTAAATTTTTTAAATGTTAAGAAACAAATTCCAATGTACATTCATGAAACAACAATACTTGTTATCTTTTGTAGTGACATCATGATACCTTATCTTCCATCTTGCAAGAACACTTTGGCTCACGACTATAAAGCTGTTTGTTACCATGTCTTACAATTGGTGTTGGGGAACCTTGATTTTTAAGTTCCCTCTTAATACAAAAATCATTGTTACCCATCTTGTCACCACCTTGTAAGAATTAGTAAGTAAACATTCATATTTTAACTATTAACATGTTTTATGAGAATGCAAATAAAATTGAATTTCATAAATTGCTCATATGGTTCCTTCTCTATTAGATATATGTTCTAATTTCTACCTCCACATTTTACTCAAACAATGAGTTAATTTTCTTCATACTTAAGAAATCCAAAAATATGAATTGGAGGTGTGAAACATACATGCCCAATAAATTTTAGCTATGTAAATAAACTATCCATAAAGGAAATAATTGTCTCACCCACCCATTCTCGATGAAGGTTCCTCATGGGTTGCTCCTTTTTACTGGGTTTTTCATTAGATAGTCTGGCTTCTTCATGAGATTGGATTGTAGGTGTTTGATCCATTTTATTCTTACTAATGATCAAACACATCTCTCGATATAGATTCTAACATTTCTTGATTCAATGACCATTCATTTGATAATGAGTATAGTATTTTTTTATTCCCCATATCTTGTTTTGGAGAGTAGTCTTTATTAATCCTTCTTTATAAGGATTTACTCTTCCAACACATGACCACATAGTGATTATTTAATCTAAAGTAAGAGCAGATAAATGAATTCCAAAATATTTATGTTACCTAGTCAACTTTCACATAGTTGAAGTGCACATTGAAGTATTTATCTTGTCCATTTCTTCTTGGAATTTTATTTGTGCAATATTGTCGAGGCAAAAATGTTTTATCTCCTCCTCCAAAATTTTCACCTCGCCTTGGAAATTTCCTACATCCTTTGTAAACACCTAAATTCAAAGTATCTCTACCCTTGTCTTCCCACGTGCGTATATTTCACAATGGTCATAGCTAGACCCCCTTAATTTAATTCACCCCCTTAACATTAATTTAATTAAATTCCCACTTATTATCCCATCACCTATAATCATAATTAATTAACATTGACTATTTAATTGTAATTAATTAATTATTAATATCCATTATCCATTATGCCCTAATCAACTTTCCTTTTAAGACGCTTTTATCCTAAATATGCATCCCTATGCTTTTATAACTTTTATCCTACCTATCTTTATCCCCTAAATACACATGACACATCCCTAAACAACATTTTCCCACCGAAAAACTTTAAAGTGATTTTATCATCCTTAAAACTTGAAATCCTAATTAAAACTCAACAAGGAAAAGGAAAGGGTTTTAGGACTTAGCCATATTTGGCATTTAAGGAAGCACATGAGAAAAGTGTGACCTAAGCATATATAGAGTGGATAAGGTAGCCCTGTAATTCGACTCGATGGTCAAGGAAGGAATATTCCATGTGATGGAAGGATCTAGAAAGACATCATTACAGAAAGTGGAGAGCTTAGATGGGAAGAAGCATGCTCCATTGAAGGACCACATGGACACTTGACAACTGATCTATTACTTCAGGAAGGCATGGCGGTGGATGCTAAAGCTATATATAGAGATGCTCAGTAGAAGTAAAATAAAGAGAATGGTCCTTGGAGAAAAGACAAGAGAGATGAAAAGAGAGAGATATCAAGAGAAGAAGAAGAAGAAGAGGAGAGGTGAAAGCTCTACATAGAAATAGGGATGGGTTATAGGGATTCTCATTAGGAAGGCTATAGAGAGATGACATATCTAGAGGGATGGGTCTATGAACATCTTTGTAATCTGGAAAGCATAGTTTAGGATTTTGATGTATAAGTCTTATCTGCATTAAGACATTTGGTTTGTAATGACCTTGAGGAATGTAATGTGGTTACTGAACAAGAGAGTAATATGAATATATGGATTTCTTTTAAAATATATACATTGTTCATGGGTATAAACCCTAGTGCCTTTTCTTTGTATTATCAGATATGTTATCTATTTGATATTTTCCTTGTTATCTAAATGAATGCATGGTTCTTTCCTTCTTGCATCTAAGATTCTATTAAGTAGGGGATGTATTCTCAAAAATCACATAAAGGAGGGGCTCAACACCCACACATGCCTCGGGTGAGCACCCAACGCCCATTGGGTGATAGGTCGGCGCGCATGGGATTAGACTGTTGTTTCTAAGGACATAAAAATGACTACATCTTGGTTCCATTTTCGGGACCTCTTTTGAAGTTGTTGTGAGAAATGGCATACATCTTGGTTCCTGTGATGCATGATGACAAAATGCATCTGACCTTGGAGAGTGTTGAAGCATGGTTTAGAGCACAGAGGATGAGTTTTCTCAAAGATTCAAAGCACTAGACCTAAGTTTGATGCATGTAGATGGGTAGAAGAGAACTGTACCATGAGTTATATGAGACATTCTTTGTTGTTTTCTAGTAGAAATATATGAATGGATTTCAGCATATGCATCCAAGATCGAGCTGGTACTATAGATCACACGTATGGACCCAAGATGATTACCAAGAGGCTACATAGGATGCAGATCTAACTTGGATGCATGTTGTTGATCACTGGTGGAAAGGAGTGTCTGACTAGTTATACTCTAGAATATGCCATTTCTACGTATTCTTTCCTAGAGGTTGTTGAGTTTGAGTTTTTGAGGGAACCCAGAGGATCATTTTTTCATGTTATCCCTTTGGCTATGAAGATCTTGATCATTACCCTAAGTTTAGAGGCATTTCCTATGGTGGCTAAGCTTCTCTAAAGTTGGGAGAGGAAGCTAGGGTGGAGGAAGATGGTGGACATTGTGGCTGAAAAGGGAAAGGGAAGAGAGATGACTCAAGTATAGTGAAGCTCATGAAAGGGAGATGGCTAGACAACGTGAGGTTGTAGGTGTGATGGATCTATGGAGGTAAGACATTATGGGAAGGAGTTGAGGTTCACGTAGAGGATGGAACCTAAGTAGTCTATGCTACCCCATCTGGAAAGTGTGGGAGAGAAGCCCCCTTCAAACTTTATGATGAGATTTCATCACATGGAGAAAGGAGAGCCATTCGGCATGCATCTAAACCCACCTAGTGACCAACCCCTGTGCTTGGTTTTTTCCAGATCAAGGAAGAAGTATTGTTAATATGGTTGGTATCGGTGGAAGTAATCGATCTACACCTAGGAGATATAATTTCTCATTTGGGACATCCATGGCTACGCAAACCATTCCCGTATTTGGAGGAATTTTTGGACAAGGTGAAAATACACAAGGTTTGGGTATCACATCTGGAAGTGGCATGGGACACACAACTGGCAGTGGGACAATATCACAAACCATCGGTGCGTAGTTCAGTGGGACATTGGGGACACTAGGCGTGACCACTTCAGGCCATTTTTTTTAGCTACAGAGGTGGATCTAGTGGTATAGGAGCTGGAGGACTGGTGGACCTAGTGGATCTAGAGGATCTAGTGGGTCAAGAGGGACAGGACCTGGTGGGTCTAGTGGATCTTGGTGGAGGAGGAAACATGGGAGGAAACCAAGGTTCTGGATCAGGAGGACAAGGGCCTCAACCACCCTACAAGTATTTTTGAGATGTCTTTACACTTACTAGACTACAAAGGTATTGAGGATGCCACATAACATGTGCACAAGTGTGAATTTCTATGGGCAAAGGGATCACTACCCTTGGAGAGAAAAGGCAAGTCATTTGCAAACAACATTGCAAGGGGGTGCATGCACATAGTAGTACCACAAGTATGACCCACATCAGATGGTGGTGGATTACACTACATTGAAGAATGCCTTCCTAGCAGAGTTCCATATCCCTGAGTTTGAGAAAAAGCATCAAACACTCAAGGAAATCCAACAAGGAATGGAAGAGAGTGTGTGGGAGTATGATGCATGATTCAAAACTCTCTTATCAAAACTATCCTATGACATACACCCTCTCAACATGCTCAATGGTTTTTTGGGGATTGATAACACCATTTAGAAGGGCATTATCACACAAGACTTTCACAGACCCGCACGAGGCCTTGAAGTTGCCTTGCCGAGGCTGTCGAGGCTATTGGGCATTATATAGTGTGTTAGCCCTTTTCTGGAGGCTCAAATTACTACAATGGCCAAGAAGTTGGAGAAGTTGTCTACAAATTCAGCTGCATGAGGTTTGTAGTGGGATTTGGTGCATAGATTATGAGTGGAGGGGCATACAAAGGATAGTTTCCCTCAGAAATTGGTACATGCATGCCATGGTAGTAGACTGTGAGATTTTCCATGGGGATCATGATGCAAATAGATGTCCTCTACTACAAGTGCAATAATCCACAAGAATGTTTCTTTTCTATTGCAAGATTTGTACCTCTATGACCCATGATACCAAGGATTACAAGTTGATTGACTAGATTCATGATGTTATTGATCTTGGTGTGTGCCAGACTAGCCTTGCAAGTAGTTCCAAGGATGATGATCACCACTATGAAGGGGCATGTAGATGGAGGAGCATGCATGGAAGAGGTTTTTCATGGAGGATTTCATGGGTCAAGAACGCAATGGTGGAGGAAGAAGTGAGTTCCCATGAGGAACCTGTTATAATTGTGGGTCTACAGAGCATTATAAGTGTGAGTGTCTGATCTATTGTAGTGCTCATGGTGTGGAAAGAAACATAAGTATGAGGAGTTCCCCTGAGTTGTTTGAGCACATGAGCCAACAACACCAAAAGACAAAGGCACTGGGATGGTAAGTATAAAGAAGGCCGACCCAGTGGATGCCAAGAGTGGCATGAGTCAAGATTAGAACCTGTACTAGTGACAACGTGAGCAGAGAGGGTGTGTGCAAGGGAGATGCCAAGGAAGAAATTGGTTGTTAGGGAAGAAGTGGTACATGGGAAGTATCCAGACCCTACTCATCAAGAAGGAAGTGTACCAAGAGACTATGGATGTGATTTAGGGATTACAAGGAGAGATCCAAGTGTCTAAAGGAGAAGTCAAGGAAGTTAGAGAAAAGGAAGAATGTTGAGGCTCCACAGAAGGATCTGGATGAGGTCAGGGAAGTGTGTAAAATGTTAAGGTAAGAGAATATCATTCCCTTACTAGGAGAATGGTTATAGGAGAAGGTACACATGCCTGGGAGAGAGAGCGTGAAAGGTAGGTTTTACATGCCAACCTTCCTCCTCACAGCCTTGACTATGATAAAGAGATTACATTGAATGTAGTTGTTGATGGGTGGCTTTTGAGAAATATCCTCATCGACACAGAGAGTGGAGGTCAATGTTCTCACCTTGGATGCATGGCATCAAATGGGAAGGCCCACATTACAACCATCTTTGAATGTGTTGTATATGGAAAACAAGACAAAGGAAATGCCCATTGGAGTCTTGAAAGATGTGGTTATCACTATTCAAGGGGCCAAGTTCACTGGGGACTTTGAAGTCTTGGCACTCACCGAGGTGGATAATTTCCCAAAGCATTACTTGGGCACCCTTGGTGTTATACAAAAAAATGTGACCTATGGTTTAACAAGGGGTATATAAGTTTTGAGAACAAGGAGGAAAGGGTGATCATCCCTTTAACAGATGGGAAATCAATGCACCCTATATACCGAGCCCTTAGAGAGGAAGTCCTTGACAGAATCTATGTGTGCTCCATCAGAGACCCTAAAATAATTCATCCTACAAAAGGGGTTATCCAATTTGAAGATGCTCATTCGATGAGTGATACAACTAGCATAACATGTGACAATTGGGCACATGGGACTTATGAGTTGATTGGGTGAAAATTGAGAGGATCTGTAATAAGGGTGATGAAGGCACACTTAGTCAAGCACCTGGGAAGAAAGAAGCTACCAAGTTACTCAGAGGAGCAAGCCCTGATGATTTCTTACAAGAAATGGAGGCTCAAAGTGAAAAATGAGGATGAAAGGAGAAGTATGCTTAGTTATAACTTTCTCAGACTACAACACATTGGTGGGAAACACATCGTGAGAGTCTCCTAGAGTGGCGTGAGGTAAGAGTCACATTCTCTGTAAGATTCTATGAAGCAAACAATGCCCACTATTATCCAAGACTACCATGGAAAAGAACCCACCTCTTCCCATATCCAAGCATGTGAGAAGGCCTAGATGGAGGGCAAAAGCTTTACCACCTTCATTATGGGTGCATAAGTTATATTCCACCTTATAAGGTGTGCATGCATGTGCATGGTATATTCACTCAGAGACATGCCATCAGACAAGGAATTGGTAGGAGTTAATGGCTGATCTCATTCAAGCATTTGAGTATCAAAGTACCAAGCCATCAGTGGATAAGGCATTGCAAGTTGTCAAGCACCTTACAATGGGAGATAGTGCTATGGTAGAAGATAGGTTACTAGAGTTTTGGGTGAACCTTGTTTGGAGACGCATCTCAATGAAGAAGAAATCAAAGAAATACAACTTGAGTGCACATGTGCATTGAAAAGGAAAAAGGAAAAATGGTCTATGTAGTAGATGGTGAAGAGATGGAAAGTCTGGATGTTAACCATTCCGTAGGTATGCGTGAAGTCATAGATAACGCTGATGATGAGTGAGTGAGCATGCACCTACCATGAGCCCTTAAAAATGAAGAAGGTTAACATTGGCTAGAGGTAGAACCTAAGGAAGCTATCATTGGGGACTATTGGTCGAGAAAGAAGTTTCAAAGATCATTGATCTATTGTGTGAGTTCCAAGATTTGTTCCCATGTGGGTACCATGAACTCAAAGGCATCCACCATTCCTTGGGGGAGATGAGGATCAAGTTTGAAGGAAGGTGTGCACCCGATTTGGAAGAGGCCTTATCGGATGAATCCAAACTTGTATGTATGGGTCAAGGAGGAAATAGATAAGATGATCACTTCAGGCATCATTGAGGTTATGGAGGAATCAGAATGGATAAGCCCAATGGTCATCAGTATCAAGAAGGATGGAAGAATAAGGATTTGTGTTGACTACAGGACCTAAATGTAGTATGTGTCATCGATCCTTTCCCAACCCCCTTTACTAAAGAAATTCTAGAGGGAGTAGCCTGGGCGTGAGGTCTACTCTTTCATGGATGGGTTCTCAGGGTATCACCAAGTAGGATTGCAAAGGAAGACCAGAGAAAGAAAACTTTTTCACCACTGAGTGGGGAAGCTTTTCCTATATGGTCATGCCTTTTGGATTGAAAAATGTGCCTATTGTATTCTCACGCATTATGGTACAAGCATTTTAGGACTTCATCCACAAATTTCTTCAAGTCTACCTAGATGACTGATATGTATGTATGGGCTGGTAAAAGACCATTGTGACAATTTGAGGCTAATGTTTGAGAGATGTCGAAGTTGAGGATATCCCTCAACATTAAGAAATGTGTCTTTTCCACTCCATTTGGAACCTTGTTGGGGCATATTATATGTAAGGAAGGCTTACTAGTGGATCCCACCAAAGTTGTAGTTATTGTGGGATTGGGGGAGCCTACTAGTCAAAGCAGCAAAGTGTGCATGGATTTCTTGGGCATATGGGGTACTACAAGAAGTTCATCAAAGGATATGCCAAGATCCCATGCCCTTGGAAGAATTGCTAAAGCACAAGAGTGCCTTTCATTGGGGAGAGGTGCATAACAGAAGGCATTTGACACTTTGAAGGATAGACTTGTCACTACCCATACTATACATTTTCCTTCTTGGGATAAGCCTTTCCATGTGCATGTTGATGCCTCAAGAACAACCATTGGAGCAAGTACTAACACAACCTAGTGAGGGGATTTTTGATCACCCCTTGTGTTTTTTACAAGTAGGAAGTTGACACAAGCAATAATAGAATTATACCACTACTGAGAGCACGAGGCACTATCAATGATCTACGCACTACATAAGTTTAGTAGTATCTGTTGGAAACACCTTTTATATTCTACATAGATCACATGGCATTGAAGTATTTGGTAAATAATCATTTTTCAAGGGTGCATATGTCATTGGGTCCTATTATTTCAAGAGTTTGAGTTCACGGTGGTTGTAAAACTAGGAAAAAGTAATTCAGACTGACCACTTATCAAGGATTGACTCAGAGAGGATGCACAAAGTATTGAGGATACAATGCCAGACATGCACAACTATTTAGGTTGTGGTGTGCATGCCCTTGGACTTAGAAGATATCATAGTATTCTTAAAAATAGGTGTGGCACCGGAAGGGATGAAGGATTCGAGAGAGAAAATAGTTAGCTATATGCACCACACCCTACATGTTGATTAGTGGAGATCTGTATAAGTTAGGACATGATGAGGTTTTGTGCCGATGCATATTGGAACATGATGCATGGAAATTATGGAGGAAGCACATGGTGGGATTGCAGAGAGGACACTATGCAGGAAATGCAACCATGTGAAAGATTCTAATCATAGGGCTTCTGGTGGGAAACCATCTACTAGGATTATATTGAATTTTGCAAGGCCTGTGACCATTGTCAAGCACTGGGAAAACCTGGAAAGAGGGATGAGATGCCATTAAGGTGATAGCCAGTGATAGAGCCATTTGAAAAATGGGAAATCAACTTTGTAGGGCCAATTTCACCTACCACACGAAGGACTGGTTCACGCTACATCATTACTTGTACTACCGATTACTTGACAAGATGGGAAGAAGAAAACACCTACAAAGGATTACACTAGCAATGAAAACTACTAGATTTTTATGGGAAAACATAATCAACATAGGTATGGATGTCCTTTGAGCTTGACTAGTGATAGGGGTACACATTTTCTCAATGAAATGGTAGGATTCTACTAGCATAATTTTATGGTGGCCCATCACAAGACTACCCCTTATCACCCTCAAGAAAATGGAACTACTTGAGGCATTTAACAAGATACTAAGTCACATGTTGACCAAGATTTGTGATGTGGAAGATAGGATTGGGATGACAAAGTATCATCTGTTCTATGGGCATACATGACAACCTACAAAATATTGAACAAGGCCACACCATTTCAATTGGTGTTTGGTGCAGAGGCTATTTTTCCCATTGAATTCATGTTACCATCATTATGTATATAGCATGCATAAGAGGTTTAGATGATGAACAAGCACTCGAGGAAAGGATTGATAATTGATGTAGTTAGATGAAAGGTGATCACTTGCTAGATGGAGTCAGAAGACTAAAAAGGCTAGACAAAAAGGCATGCATGATCATCATATCAAGAAAAAAAAGTTTGAGGTTGGGAAGATGGTTTTGTTGTATGATTCCAAGTTTTTGTGCCATCCTGGGAAATTGAAATTCCATTGGTTGGCCCTTACATCATCTCATACATCCTTGATTCAAGTGCATGTCAGTTATAAGTGCTGGATGGGACAAAGCTACCTAGCCATTTCAATGGGAGTAGGCTAAAGCCCTACTATAAATAAGCCTTCCTTGTGTTTGTAAATAAGGTAGTATTTCAGTTAGATTAGAATTTCCTTTATGCATTTTTTTTTTTCTTTTCTTTGTGTTTCCTTTCTCATTGTTTGTTCCTTTCCATTGTTTTGTTTTTGCCTTGTGCGCCAGTAACCACATTATTTTCAAAAGGTTGTGTATGCACAGAGGACCACACATCTATTTTAGTGTGGGGTAGAGTAGTGCGAAGTGAAGTATAAGTTGGCAGTAAAAGTTAAATGGCCTGGTTGAAGGATAGAAAGTGCATGGGAAAATGGTGGATGAGAATGGTTGGTGTTAGGATAAGGCTTTATAAAGACCATGTACAGAGAAGGAAAAGCACAGAACAACATGAGGTAGGTGAGGGGAAAAAATTGGGTAAAGGATAGAAGAGGTGCCTTGGTGCCGCTAGACATGCATGCGTAAGAGTCTTTGGTCAAGTAAGGATTTTTACACACCAGAAGGTTGTAAAGATTTTTTTCGTAGGATTGGGTGTGTGGGTAAGGGTGCTTAAGGTCGGATTTAGTGGAAAAATCCACATTTAATGCTAAGTATGTTGGTAGGTGGCATACATTTATTGCTAGAAAGGAGGAAAAAGCTATAAGTATGAGGTCGGGTGAATCATTATTTTACCTTGTGATTACAAAGTGGAAGAGCTCTTGCAAACTAGGGCATCTAGAGAGATTTGTGTGAAGGAAGAAGAATCATAGAGATCTAAGTGCGCAACTAGGTTGATCTATGAACCAGAGTGGAAGGAGTACATGGGCATGGGGAGAGTTATTTTGGAGTATGCCATCTTGTGGAAGGGTTTTCCTAGTTAGGGTTTGGCAGCTAGGGCATGGAGGTAGGAGGATTCTTCATGGAGTTGAGCCTTAGAGTTGAGAAGAGTAGTAGAGACAGAGAAAGGAGGAATTTAAGTTTTAACCCGACAAGTAGAATGACACCAAAGAAGGAAACCATCTCACCAAAGAAACAAAAGGGAAAGGGAAAAGGAAAACAAACCATTATCATCACTAGTTCCAATGAAGAGTGGTATGCAGAGATGTAGTACCTAGATGGAGTGTTTTTGGGAAAAGAGTGGGAATCACACTTGAGGAAGATGGTCATAAGTGACTACAATCATCACATGAGCACTATAGAAAAAGAGATGGCATTGGAACTGGTTCATCCAACTAACAAGAGGACACCAGAAGGAATGTTGATCTACAATGATGAAGTGAAGGTGAAGTTAGAGAAGGCCAAGTTGCTACAACTATATGAGTTTCCCTATTTTGGAAAGCCCAAGTGGTTATACTAGTGGTTGATGTCATGCATACACATGAAGACCACTTCTATTTTAGTAGGCCACAAAATGCACATAACTCCTCAACTCATATCAAAGTTCACTAGCCTGATTTTGTGAAGGAGACTCCATAGATGATGACTTGGATGATAAGGAGGCCATCAAGAAAACTGTGGAGGCTTATGACTACAAAAAGGGTTCATGCTATTTTGATATCACAGATATCCCCAACCCTATTATGAGAATGGCCACGCTTGGTTACCAAGTTGAATGATCAAGAAAGGTGGACACAAGTGAACAAGGCATGGTTGAATGTATGCCAAAAGATTTTGAAGGCACCATTTACAACTTATCCACCTACATTGCAGATGAGATCATTAAGCAGTGCAGGAAGGAGAGAAGATATTGTTTGAAAACATTCTCCTCACCATCATCTTCTCAGAGATTGGAGTGCCCGATGGGCCAGAGAAGTTCATATGGGAGTATCAGAAGAAAATCCCTCGCCACGAAAAGGTTTGAGAAATATACTTGTGAGACCATGATGACCACTCACAAGGCGTGCCTAGAAAAATGGTACAAGATGGATGCATGATGCATTTGGGGTAGAGTGGAGGATACCTGAGTAGTTTCCCATGCTCGTAGATGGGGAAGTGGAGTTTGTTATATATCAACATTTTTGTATTGGCCATTCACCTTAACAGATGGGACTAAGAGTCCATGGTGCAAGCTACCATTTTCTTTCACCACGTAATACTTCCAAGTGGGGGTCAACCATTTTAAGGAGGCCAAGAGACTAAGGTTTGACCTTAGTGAGGTAGATCAAGACCACCGCGAGCTATGCCGAAAGCTCGTATATCCAAAGAAGCATGCATATGTGGAGAAATATGTCTCCCATGAAGTGCAGATGATAAAACCAATAATGTCGATCGATCCTGGAAGGGCTGCAACAAGGGTATATCTATGCATAAGGCCAAAGTTTGAGAAGGGTGCCTACCTAGAAAATGATGTCTCCATTCTAGAAGACCCCACAAGAAGAAAGAAGGCCATGCCAAAGAAGAGGGAGAGAGAAGAGGTGCAGAGAGAAGAAGGCACCAAGTGTGTAGACAACACAATCTGTGGGGCATGCCAAAAACAAGTGCTAAGCCAAGCACTTATGCACACAAGAAGAAGTCCCTAGTCAAGGAGAAGACCCTAAGAAGAGGTGCCTAGAGAAAGAGGAGCCCTCACAAGAGAAGATTCACCAAGGAAGGAGTCACCCATGAAGAGAAAGAGAGGGAAGAGTCTCCTATACTGGAATCACTAGTTAGGAAGAAATAGAAGGTGATGGAGAAGGAAGACTTAGAGGAAACAGAGGCTTGGAGGCCTATAGGGGTGAGAGGGATGATGATGAGGATGAAGAAGTTTCAGAATCATCCCATGTATGATATACATGATTAGAAGAAGAAGGAAGTGAAGGGAAGAATGGTGAGGAAGAAGCAGATGCTCAAGGAAAAGGGGTGAGTGAAGAAGTAAACACAAGAGATCAAGAGGACCCCAAGCCTCACCAAGGAAAAATAGAAGAGCCATGAGAGAGAGAAGTGGTAGGCATCATCAAAAAATTTAGTGGAATAGGAAGTAGAGTAGCAACATAGATGAAGTGATGAAGGAGATTGAGGAAGAAAGCATTGGAAAGGAGTATGGAAAACATGGGTGGAGATCCCAATCTGGCTGTGAGCTTTCCAAAGGCTGTGCACATAGGTGGGAAGAGAGCATGGTGGCAGCACAAGGGAAAGGAATGGGTTACATCAATGATCCAAGAAAGGTGCTATGCATGCTTCTAGAGCACCATGCCAATAGAACAACTCTGGCCATGCCCTCATTTGATGTAGAAGGCACATACCCATGAACCAGAAGATGTTATCTTGGGCATTTGAATCCCATGTCGATGAACCTGAGTTTGAGGTAAGCCAAGGGGAAGCTAATGAAGATGCCTAGAGAAAAGGGATAAACCCCTTGGTTAATGCTCAAAATTTTAGATGAGAAAGTATGTAATGCACTCAAAAAGTTTAGTTGAGGTTGAGGCTAGATTTTTGGAAGGAATGATAGGGTGAGATTCCTAGAGGTGGAATTGGAGAAGAAGGAGGAGGAGCTTCTCGAGAAAAGAAAGGACCTAAAACAAGAAGAACTAATCAATGCATAGTTAAGGTGTGTGAAAAAAGAGGAGAAGGAAAGGGTGTGAATTACACAAGAAAATTGAGATGATTATAGATGTTATTGTCTTAAAGCATCCCGACCTAGCACCACCCGAGAAAAAATATGAATCAACCTTGTAGTTCCTGGAGGATTTGACTCACATCCTCACTATGGAGAGGAGGACCACTCACCTTAGAGTCCACAGAAGAAGCATTAGCATGCCAAGAGAGAGAAGACAAGCTGAAGGTCATAGGGATTTTCTCAATATACCAAACTCCTTGCCGATGTGAAGGCCACCTGCACAAGTTGCTAAAGTTTGCCTATGATAATTGTGTTGATAGAGATAGAGTAGCAAGCATCTTGGTCACTACACATGAGATGGAACTCAAGGAGTTCTAGGAGAAGAATAAGGGGAAAAGAAGAGTGGATAGGATCCTGGCTGAGGTGGAGAAGAAATCGAGGCTATCGAGACCTTGGGGCTCGATCAAAAACTGGTGAAGGAATTATACCCCAGATCACCCACAGGATGGATGCCCTCGAGGATTTGGGAAAACAACTAGAAGGAATTGTTGAAACAATGAGCACCAAGGGGGAAGGGCTAAGATTTGAGGAGGTAAGCCCTAGTAGGTGACCTCTGATCAAGCAAGCACAGTAAAGTGAGGTTAATGCCTGGGAGAAGCTAGAGGTAGATATAGGGAAGGATTTCCCTCTCCTCCTTCAACAATGAACATGTTCTCCTTCATTTCCCCATTCTTTCATTCTTTCTCCCAATTCTTCATTCCTTCATTCTTTTTCCAACTATTCAGAGCCCACCATTCTTTATTCATTGAAGAGAAGTGTTTCGAGGATGGAGAATAGGCTTAGTGTGGGGTGATGTTGGGCCTCATAATATTGGCTAAGTACAAGAAGGCGCGTGGGCATGTGGGACCTATATGAAGAAGGGTGCGCAAGGTAAAGGCACACAGAAAGGTTTTAGAAGGGTTTAGTATAACCCAAGGCATGCGTGTGCAAGGAAAAGGAAAGGGTTTTAGGACTTAGCCATATTCAGTGTTTAAGGAAGCACACATGAGAAAAGTGTGACCCGACTGAGCATGCAGAGTGGATAAGGTGCCATCCTGAGCAACTCGATGGTCAAGGAAGGAATATTCCATGCGATGGAAGGATCCAGAAAGACATCATTACAGAAAGTGGAGAGCTCGGATGGGAAGAAGCATGCTCCATTGAAGGACCACATGGACACTTGGAAACCAATCTATTACTTTAGGAAGGCATGGCGGTGGATGCTAAAGCTATATATAGAGATGCTCGGGTAAAAGAAAAAGGCATCAAGAGAGATATCAAGAGAGAGGAGAGAGAGAAGAAGAGAGAGAAGAGTGAAGCTCTAGAAAAATAGAGAAGCTCTATAGAAATAGGTATGGGTTAGGGATTCTCATTAGGAAGGATATAGGAGAGATGACATATCTAGAGGGATGGGTCTATGAACATCTTTGTAATCTAGAAAGCATAGTTTAGGATTTTGATGTATAAGTCTTATCTGCATTAAGACATTTGGTCTGTAATGACCTTGAGGAATGTAATGTGGTTACTGAACAAAGAGTAATATGAATATATTTCTTTTTTAAAATATATACATTGTTCATGGGTATAAACCCTAGTGCCTTTTCTTTGTATTATCGATATTATCTATTTATATTTTCCTTGATGCATTTATATCGAATGAATGCATGTTTCTTTGCACTTGCACATGCCTTGGGTGAGTGCCCAATGCCTGCTGGGTGATAGGTTGACGCGCATGGGATTATAATATTGATCTAAGGGCATAAAAATGACTATACTCAGCAAATGTGCTAACCTTCTTATAGTCCTTGGAAGTTTGTTTTGATAAACCACTTAACTTTGGTAGGTTTAACTTACTTTATTATGTTATTTTATGTTATTTATATCACTATCTTGTTACTTTTTTGTAGGACCATATCATCTTCAAAGACTCAAGGCTCCATTATCAACCTTACCATCAATTTTTTAACTTGTAGGTTACTTTTTCAATCCATCTACTCTTAGATTTGTTCTACCTTGCTACATTCTTCATCACCCCACCCTGGTCATCATCAACCAGGGTTCTATTTTTCAACCATCCCATCCAAATCATGGTTTTCTACCATTTTCTCAACATTTCTATCCTAGACATTCTTTTGTAGGTCATCCCCAAAGATCCACGGGCTTATGTTACCTTGAATTTGCATCCAGATCCTTTCAGATTTGTATATTTACTTTGTTGTATAGATCTTCACATACCTAGGTTGTCATCAACCTTCCTCTGCATAGTTTGGGTCATCGTCAACCCAGTCAGTACCATCTTATTTATATTTATTCAAATTAGATCAACATTTATATCTATCTTAGTTACTTTTAGATTCAGTAGTATTTATATTTTTGCATGTTATCTGCTTATCTATCCTTTACTTCACTTTTTCTTATCAAATGGGGTTAACATCCACAAAAGGTAGGCAATACCTCTTTGAACCGATTTGTCAAGATTCCTGTCCTAAACTATCTAATAAATATCCTTTTTAGTTATTCTTATTTGTAGGTTTATCAAGCTTGCGGTGAGATCATTCACATTATGATTGTGTATCCATCATAAATTTGAGGTACCTTCAACCCTCCATTTTATGCGTTGTTTACTTTTATTTAGTAGCTAACTCATTTAATTTGAAATAACAACATTTAGGCATGCCCGGTGGGACCACCCTTTAGGGGATTCCATTTCTTTTGTCTCGCCACTAACATTGCAGCACAAGGCTTCACTTTTTTCTTACTCATGTTAGGTTATGCTAGTTGAAGCACTCTTTTCTTAAGGTTCAGATGAAAAGGAAAATTTCTATCAATGTATTCCTCATTTTTTCCCTATTTTCTCCTTTCTGCATCGTATTTCCCTTTTCCTATGTGTGTCCTCATCGAAAGATCACATTTGGATTTGGTTTTAAAAAGAACCTTTCTTTTCTACATCCTGCTTGATCACATAGTTTAAGTAGGGGTTAACCTTCTACATCTCACATTCTCACACACACAACCAATACTCATTCATCCAAGTCACATATCTAAACATCATCCTACTAGGTGGACTGATTGGTATTTCATCACCCAACAAAAATACTCCGTGGTTTTTCGGCTACATTAGAAACTATATATAGACTCAGCCTCACATACCTTCGGGTATATCAAGGACTCCCGGTCATAAACCTAAAACTAAATATAGATTTCCGTCTCCTAGGTACCTTGTTACCCATCCCATAATTATATTTCATGCTTTCTTAATAAATTGAAAACAATTTTTTTTTTTGTGTTTCACTTGCTTAATCTAAAAATGAACCAAAATCTTACATCAAACAATATATTCACCTCATTATATAAAACTTATTCCTTGACCACTACCCTATCCATGTCTTTGGTTACCTCCCATATGGTTACCCAACACTTGATCATTTATCTACCTCATCAAAATCATTTTTTCCAAATCACCACCTATGAGGAGACCAATCCTTGTATACATTATCAATCTAGTCCCTCTAGACCAACTAAGCCTCAATATCCTACTCCTTTAGGGACTCCTATGCCTTTTTATAACCCCATATATAACTTCTTATTCAGTAGATTCCCCATAATATCTCAATCATATCACCCCACTCAATTCATGGATTATATTAAACCCCCATCTCGACATCATTCCTAGCATGCCTATCCAGCCATCACAATATATTGACATCCTCACTCCATTTTTTCCTCAACAATCCAATATTCCCATCCAATCCCAACCATCTTATTGTGTTCCTAATTTCCAACATCACACATTTCCCCAACCAATACAATCTCCATCTCATGACATCTTAGGGAAACCTTTTCCTAATCCACCACCATCAAATAAATTCCCACCTTCCACATCTTACCAATTCAATCCTCATTCAATAAATCATATACATCACATGTATTCATCCTCACCTATCTCATCTACCTCGTCATCTACTACCATCCTAGACATTTGTACCTATGAATTATGTAATATCTACCTCCACATTTGCATCATCTTCTACCACGTGTTCTACATTGATCCCTAATTTTACCACATCAACTTTGACTATACCTACCTCTTCCTCCACATCTATCATACCCTAACCTATCATACCTAGCCCATCATCCATAACTACATCAAACAAACCCATATCTGCCACACCATCAAATATACCCATGTCTACCTTGAAATTTATCACATATTCCTACATCTTTTCCCATGACCACAACACCCATTTCACCGCAATCTTCTAATAATTTAACATCTACCACTCCCACATCTACATCCATTACCACACCAAACACAACTTCTCGATCCACATAAATATTAGCAATACCCCTTAAAACACCTAATATAAACACGAAGGGAATTCACACCTCTTCCAAAAAACCCTCATTTCTACATCAACCCCTCCACAACCTATCTAATCCATATCTCACATAGACCTTATCAATCACATGATCCAAATACCTCTTTCTTCATTAATATCTACACCTACATCAACCATTGATTCTGTACCTATATCTACCTCATGCATGTCATTAAGTCTAATTACCCCATCGAATCTATTCCACCTTTACCCATCATACCATCCATAGAGTCAATCTTGGTTCCTCTTTCCATACTTCTACCCACACCTACCACATCAACTATTGAGACCACATCCACATCCTCTTCTCCTCCCTCATCACTTTCATCATTTGAAGAATTTTTGAAAGAACTTCAACTCGCAACAACTTCAAATGATCCTCCCATCTCATCTACACAATCCAAAACTTCTACATCAAACCAATCTTTTCCTTCTTTTTACCTCATCTGTAAAAACTACTCCTTCCACCCATACCTTTAGACCCTCCAGCTTAAGATTTTTGTATTCCCTTCTAAGGGTGTTCATTCTTAATCTAAGAATCTTGGAATGCTTACACAATGATCCCTTATGCATCCCCACAAGAAGATAGACCTTCCTACGAAAAATACAAAATCTACCTCATTTATTTTAGGACCACATCCCTCTATTCTAAGACCACCACCTTCAATCAACCAATCCAAATCCAAATAGTCTAATTCCCTCTTAAGACCAGATCCTTCATAGACAAAACTCCTACCACCTAACACTTCTTTGTCTAGAAGACCAATCATCACTAAACCAACATCTAATACATCAAGGCCCCAAAGTCCTTGCACTCCATCTTCAACATAAATTTTTAACATTATAATCATCCCATAAGACATATCCTAACACATCCATTGAATCCTATGCGGAAGTCCTTAATTAAATTTCAAACTTTTTCCATCATGCTTCCACCTATCAAGGCCTTTGATCTAAATAGTGTGAATCCATCGTGGTTCAACTCCCATCACATTTACACGTATCACCATACCAAAGGTCATGACACTAAGCCTTTTAAGACCCTCCAAACCATCATACATGATCTTATTGAGGATGATGAATCTCTCATGTAAGATGATACTTTTTCTCCATCTACCACAACCAATCCAATTCCTACATCCTTATCCATCTGATCTCATTCTTCATCCATATCCCCCATTATCATCCCTCCTCCATAAGAGGCTCCTCCCTTGTTCATCGATACATTGGCCTTACCAATCATACCTATGATCCTATCGAATATCCTTTGACACCCAAGGACTCATCCACATTTGAGTCTTTTGATGTTGGGGGAGTATTTTCCCCTTGTTATTGATCCTCTAACATCTTCTTCCTTATCCATGCATCCTATCCACTTCAATTCATCCTCTTATCCATCCAAAACTCTTTGATGCTTGGGGACTTCATTCTAGGATCGTTTTGTTTACGAAATAATTCATTTTCATCCTTGATATTGTCTTATCTAATCCATTTCATCTGATCTTATCTAGTTTATTTTAGTCATCCTATCTATCCACCATATTTTCATCTTAAGTCCACTCTTGTGGTCATATATGTGCTTCCCCTAGGAACAACATGGTCTTCATCCTAAGCCAACTTTTTGTATACATTTTTCATATCCTAAGAGGCATATTTCTCTATTCCTCATTTCTTTGGTGTTACGCATATTCTATAATATTTATTCCACTCATCTCATCTAATCTTACTTAAACTTATCTCATCCAAAGTCCACCTTTGTGGCCATATTTTTATTCTAAACCCACTTTCATGACCATCTATTTTTCTTGTTAGGGATCCATGTTTTCTCGCTTCCTCAAAGGTAGTGCATAACTATTATCTTCACACATCTATCCTATTACGAATTTAATTTTAGATACCTCATCCTTAAAGAAAATGAAAATGTCACTACTCTAGAAAGGATCCAATGTGGAAAATTTTCCCCTAACTAGATTGGACCATACATTATTACAAACAAGTATGCGTCAGGAGCCTATCATTTGGCCTCGCTCGATGGTAAACTAGAAGTGGAACCTCTTAACGCAATTCAATTACGATTGTTCTATTGTTAGCACATTACTAGTGAGCTCTTAGTCATACCCTTATATCATGCCGCCATCATTAGCCTCTTCTATATATCATTGTAATGATTTGGAACTACGTGGTCTACCATCACTTTCCTTGGCATGACCTTAAATTTGGGCACTAGAGCTCGCCCATAGAATTTTCCTTATGGATAGGTTCTCCCTTCTTGGTGAGAACTCCATAATCATTAAATTCATCATGCCCTTATTTACCTCTTGAAACCATGAAAAGGGCTCATAGGTGTCTCTTGTACATTCATTATTCCCTCCTAAGTGGTCTACCTAGATATTCCCAGCTCTTCCCCTTGTTAAATTCAAAAGTCATGGATGCTCTTATCGAAGGTCAAATCTATTAAAACATACTACTCCCTCAAAGGATAAATGTTCATACAAAAAAAAAAAATCAAATCAAATCAAATAAATAGACTGATCCCTCAAAGTATGACTATCATGTATATCATTCTTTCCATTTATATCATATATGTATAAATTAGACCATACCCTCGAAGGATGGAAAATATTTTTTATTATGGCATCAAAGGATTCCCACATTGATCAGCCTTTCATTTTATTAGCATCCTAAGAAAACTTCTTGTATTGATAATCTTTCTTCAAGAAAACTTCCGCATTAATCAATTTTATCTTTCCCCTTTCTAGAGATTGAGCATAGATTAGGTAACACCACTCATAGAGAAACCTATTCCCACATACAAGTTACATCACAAACCCTTTTTTGTGTTGAAATTAGGTTTATGAGTTCATTCCATCCTTGGTTTTCTCATGATATTTGGTATAACTAACTATAGTTGGCTATATGCTATCGTCTGTTTTCAGGATCGTATGTGTCTTACATTCCTGGATCACCCTCTTATTTACCCCAATACGATTGGAGGCATATTTTCCTTACACGCTCCTCGATATGACGTAGTATAGTTCATACCCATGGATCACCATTGGTAAGTTTTCTTTTATCCTAAACCTTATTTTCACATCCATCTTTTATCCCTCCTTTAATAAAAATATATCCACTCTTATCTTATCTCTCTTTTATTACGAACACATCCTTATTTATCTAAAACATTTATCAAAACCACATCTTTTACTTACTTATTCTTACCTATCATACTTTTAATAATCACTCATCACATCTATTTTCAAATTACCCTTTTTCTTGGCATCACATCTATTTTAAAATTACCCTTTTTCTTAGCATCACATACTATTCATACATATACATGCATCATCATCAATACAAAACATATTTATATCATCATATGTGTGTATCATCTATCGTACATTACAAACCAACCATCTAATCATACATTTCTTTCACAACCATCATCAAATATAAATTAAAGTAAACATAAAAAAATCATCATCACATCATGAATCCATCTCATTACATCATATAATAAACACATAATAAAGTATAATGAAAATCAAAATCATATATATATATATATATATATATGTATGTATATGTGTGTATGTGTGTGTGTGTGTGTGTGTGTGTGTATGAAGTGTATCAATACATCATCATCAAATATAAATTAAAGTAAACATCAAAAAATCATCATCACATCATGAATCCATCTCATTACATCATATGATAAACACATAATAAAGTATAATGAAAATCAAAATCATATATATATATATATATATATATATATATATATATATACAGGTATATGTGTGTGTGTGTGTGTGTGTGTGTGTGTGTGTGTGTGTGTGTGTGTGTGTGTGTGTGTGTGTGTGTGTGTGTGTGTGTGTGTGTGTGTGTGTGAAGTGTATCAATACATCATCATCAAATATAAATTAAAGTAAACATCAAAAAATCATCATCACATCATGAATCCATCTCATTACATCATATAATAAACACATAATAAAGTATAATGAAAATCAAAATCATATATATATATATATATATATATATATGGGGTGTGTGTGTGTGTATGAAGTGTATCAATACATCATCAAACTCTAAGGGTCCTCTGTTAAAGTAGAGATATTAGTAAAACCAATAAACTATACATCGAAAAGTCTCAAATATTACCCCCGAGAGGTAGGTCCATCTATTTGTCTATCGGCCTCATTACCACCACCTCGGCTCTCTCCTTAATGTAGCCGAGCCACACTTGATGTGCTCCCAAATGGCCCAAATCTAGTTGTTGATTGCCTCTCGTAGATGCTCCCAATAACATAGTTTCTTTTGACTTCTCGATCATGATCCCTTATAATACTTAGCCTCTTTGGCAAGGATCCGTATCTATCTATCAAAATCATACAAGGAGGTGTCATCTCCCCTCCTCCCCTAAAGTACTTCCTATCCATCACTTGTAGCCTTGAAAGCTAGAATAGTAGAAATATCTCCAAAATGAACCATATAGGCCTCCTCTCGCCTATAATACCAGCCCCTCTCCCGCATGATTGCATACCTCTACTATAGAGCCGTATCTCTTTCTACCCACATCTGATCCAACTTGGCATGTAATCCTGTCACCTCTATGGAATCTCCCTGCACCACCATCTCCACCACCTCCCGGAGATGCATCTACACCATTCTCCATCTCCTCTACCTCCTCCTCTCCTCCCTCCACAGCCACACGAGCTACCTAAGTGGTTGTTATCTAGTCGTGAGAATCCTACTCTAACTACCACATCATCATCTTCATCCTAAGGTTTTGCCTCCTCCTCCATTGTATTTTCCATAATAAGGCTCAACAACTCCCCTGTCTTGCTCCTCCCTCCTATAAAAATTTGGATCCCGAGGCCTTTGTCTAGATGACTACAAAATTTCATCACACTCACCAAACCTGCATGGCCTCAAGCATCTCCTACTATCTCCCATGACCCCACCTCATCCACCTCATATTGGCCAACTCGCATCTCGCCCTAGTCATGTGGAAAAATATCACTATGCCCACCATATGATCTGATCTATATCCAACTCGTAATCTGATCCACATACCACCACTCCTCTCTCCCCGCTTTTAAAGGCATGACTGTTCCTCCATCTCAAAATCCTACCATGCCCAAGCTCTATATGGCCTCCTGTGACCCATGAAAGCCATGGTGGTAGGATCACCACAATGTGCTCATAATCCTAGTAGTGAAGTAAGAAACCTACATCCAAAATGATCTCATGTTTTCCTTTTACATTGATAGCTCATGGTAAACCTAAGATAACAAGGAATTCTGAAAGAAAATATTGTCTTGCTATCCACAATGTCCGTGACCACACAAGTCGAGTCAGCGCCTATGTAAACCGAGCTCCTCTTAAGTCTAGAAATCCATAACATGATATAGCCTTATGACCAAGAAAATAAAACGGTTGTGAGGTACCTGTACGTACCCAAAATTATAGGGTACTGCATTGCCAGAAAGATGTTACACATACACCAATGATGATACAAGTCTCCTCACAAGGTGTTCGGGATCCAGCAAAGCTCGCCAAGTATATGTTTGTATCCCGTATGCCTCACCCGACCTCCACATGCTTTATTCTACCCTCTACCCCCTTTATTCTTACATTTTGGTCTTAAGTGATGAGACCGCTGCCCTGCCTGGGCGGCGGTCCCGTGACCGCTACCCAGGATAGGGCGGTGGTCCCGTAACCATCGCCCTACACAGGGCGGTGGTCCTGTTCATGTTTTCTAGAAAGTTTTGATGATCATGTCAAATGTAAATCTTCAATTTCTATCCACTTTCTTTAGCTACTTTGCTTTGCATTTATGTTTTGGCTGCCCTGTGAATAGTGTTTTCACTTTGTTTAATGGTAAAAGAGTTCAATTCCAAGTTACCTTCTAGTGAATGCATTTGCTATAAATAACCAGCTTGTTTTCAAACAAATGGCCCCTCTCCTTCTCTATTTAATCATTCAGTCTTTTGATTTTCTTTCTTAGAATTCCAATAGTTTCATGTTTTGCATCCATTATTAGTTTTCCTTTGTTGTTTAGAGGTCATTCAATCTTCTTGTTTCATTCTTGCTTCATCACTATTGCATGCAAGTCATTTTAAAACAAGATAGTTTCATTTTTAGATTGGAATCCATTTAAAGTTGTAGGTTTTGTTTAGTCACAAAATATAGATTCTAAAAACTCTCGGCGCATTTGTGTTGTATTCCCGTAATAAATCCCACCAGGAATTGCATAGTCAAGCTCTGTTCACTTGCACTATCTCTCTCTTACTCACATTGTATTCAGTCTATATCCAAAAGTTTCCATTGTTCGAGTGCCTTATTCTGCTAATGCTATCATGTACATGCTTTTATAGATTAAAGAGAACATGAAGGAACGAGGAGATCACACTAAGGGGACAAAGTCACACACAATTGGATTTACCACCATTCTCGTAAACATCGGGTTTGAGCTATCAAAGTTCTAGTTACAACGTATCAAATAGAGTAGTAAATTAGTTTATTTCACTCAAAACTCACTCTCGATATTACCAAGGAAGCTATGGGGATTGATAGTTTCGATAAATTGTGATTCATTCCTCACTTCTAAGGTAGGATCGAGAGTCTTTCAATCTAAAATAATTAGCTTCTTAGATATTTAGGATAACTTCACAACTACATAGAAAAATAGCTACACCAGGCTACTTTGTTTATTTTAATTTCATATCTTGTATTAGTTGTCCATTTTCTAAATATATTAGCATAGTTTCTCTTATTAATTTCATTAAAATACTTCATCAAAAATACACAAATAAAAGAATACATGCATAGTGTAGACATATCTTTCATAATTAGTTTGTTAGTTTTAGTTAAAAGTTGAATCATTTTGTATGAAAATCATGGGACCTAGAGATCCCAGAGAATACATATTTGAACCAATAGTGCCTCAACCAAATCTACCCACAACACTAGCTGATATAGATCAAGACCTTAGAATACAGGTCTTTTGAGTAACGACAAACCTACGAGCAATCAGTGAACAACTGAGAGAGTTAAATATCGAAGACGACAAGGCATACACATTCTAGTCAAATCATCCTAACTATAGAATTCCTTGATAGGATATCCACATGACCATACAAGAACCCGAAAGAGAACAAATATTTGGCTGTGATCCATTAGTTTCCGCATGACGGATGCGAGAGATCTTCTTATCGACATAAACACAGGGTTACGTATACAAGTTGCTAGAACCCCCGTAAGGTATTATGAGAAGATCACATAACTCCTGGTACTAAACATAGAAGATGAAAAGGCTTATGACCATTGGATAGTAGGAAGAAGGGATTGATTCTTGACATGACCAAAACAGGTCCACAACAACCATGAACTCATGGTTGTGATCCCCATGTCCCACAACCCAATGGGCCTGTAAGTCAGTTAAGTATTGACACCAGTTTATGAACGATGGTATTTAAATCCTCACCACTCCCGCTAGATATCATAACACAGTTCTCCGTATTAAATATAGAAGCCAATCAATCCAACATTTTCTGGGCTAGACCAGAAAACCACCCATAGTTTACTACAAATCCACTGCACCTCTCATTACCATTTTTAAATGACCTTGTCTGGAAATATATACGAAGCACCTACAGGTCACTTCCCACGTATCCAATAGCCAACAAATAGGATCTCGACAGAGCTCGACATTGATTGGAGCCTCCGAATAGCTATTATATCTGAATGATCCATTACACCAATGCAGGTTAGGAGGGCCTTCTTTGCCTTAGATTTGCGATTCCATTATTGTGTATTGAGGATATAAGATTGCCCAATTAGTTTGTCTGTATCCATATATAATCCACATTCACCGGCCGTCTTGGCACGACTTCGGGAGGTCATGTATGAGGAAGAGGTACTTGTATATTCCCATGCTCACATGTCACTTTTCCATCATACAAAACCGGTGAACTAGACGTGAAACAACAAATTCTTCCTCTTTTATTTTTTTCATCCACCTTCACTCTTTTCCATTATTCTACGGGTATTTATATACCCTCGAATATGTCGAGATACAATGCATATGGAAGACATCTCTCAGGTCTTGAAGCAAACTATAGTCAAACAAATAGATAGCCATCACCCTCACTTTCTCGCATGGGCTGATAACTATTCAAGTAATAACTTGTCATCTCAAACTCCCCTCACAAAACTAGTTCTAGTTCTTCGTTTTGAATTGAGGATCCGGATCAACTTGCACAAACACAACAACCAGAGCCATTAGGCTCTTACAATATGATGATTACTAGAGAATCTATTTCATCTCCTTGGGTCTTGTTTAGACCACAGATCAGTAGATAGTCGATCCACTCCTATTTTTGGATGAGGAGTATTTAGCTTGCTATGCTAGAAGTAAAGCAACACTTCCAAAACATGTACCCACCTATAGGAGTTTGCAAACACAATCGATACCCTATTCCAAGAAAACACCCCCATTCCTCCACCTATAGGAAATACCCTCGATGAAGATTGGTAGGGTAATGATCAGTTCATAGCAGGTACCATACCCCTTTACAACCTTAAGGTATACAACAAACACCATTAAGGCAAAACACTATGTCTTTAGCAATAGAGGTCATTTCAGCCTTAGTTGAAAAGGTTAGAGGGCAGAACTTGCTCAAGGAAACCAAAATTCATATTTTGGGAAAGCAGAGTCCCCAACCCTCCGCATCACCCTAGTCAAAGTTGACCTCCTTACACGGGAATGTTAGGCATGCCTCCTCAACATCCGTATAATTACCCACAACAAATGCCAGCTAGGACCATGTTTTTAAACACCGCTCTAGTTGAAAACACGACACCTCCTGACTTGGCACCAAACAACCCATACTAGAACAATGCTCCTCCTTACTTAAACATTTATTCAAAGTCACCACAAAGAGACATGTTCTATTCCTTGGGATGTTCGTCCAACCACAGGATTCCCTTATGTCCCTACAAATACATATGCTATGTCATATCAACAAACAATGCCACCCCACCCCCTCAAGAAGCACCATCAATGGTCGAAGCCTACATAGTAGGGACTTATTGAGAACATTTAAAAGATCCCCTAGACTTCACCATATGAAGTGTTATGCTTCCAAGACCTCTTTTTGATCTACCCAAATACAAAGGGGAAGGAGATCCAAATTCACACATTAAGGCCTATACCACGCCATACAGAATTACTCCTTGGGATGGGGTTGTTGCTAAGATATTCCCTAAAATATTAGAGGGTATTTCCCTTGATTGGTATTACAGAATACATGAAGCCTCGATACACTCATTTAAACAACTCGTGTTAGAGTTCATCAAAGCTTTTGACATGAACAAATTGTTAAGAATAGGAATTAGGGAATTCTTACATATTAAACAAGAACATAATGAATCCACTGCTCATTTTATTCAAAGATGGCATACGGTTCTCTACTCATCAGCAAGTGCTCCAAACATGGATCAAATGGAACTATGTGATTTATTCCTTCATTCTCTTAATAGAGAGATAAAGGAAGAAGTCCAGAAGTTTACATTAAGAACTTACGATGAAGTACTTGAGAGTGCTCTCCGAATCGACCAAGCAACGATAGATAGTGGTCGTAAGACATATGGGACAAATGGGAAATTAACCACTCCCAATCAAAACACCATGGCCTATCCTAATATCAGAACGCTAATCAAGGACCTAAGATCCTTAACAAGAACCACAAAGTTACAACAGATGGAGTAACTAACCAAGTTAAAAGGGAAAATGTTGTAAACATTTCGCCACCTGTTAATAATCAATGAAATAACAATTTTACTCCAACAATCAATGCGGTGGATTTTAATCATCCATCGCAACCAAAACAACAACAACAACAAAAACAAAAAAATCCAAACACAACGTCCAAATAAAAACCCAACTGGATATCAGAGTCAAAACCAAAGGCAACAACCTCAAAATTTTAACTCTAACAACCAACAACCTTATCAGAATTTTGGGCCACAACAGGTTTTAAATCAATAACCTCAAAATTATAATCCCAATTTGTATTGTGGCTTCCACAAGATTCAAGGCCATGATACTAGGACTTATTGTGAATACAATAAATTAATGCAGCAAAAGATTGCTAGAAGATAAAAACTCTTTATAGATATGTTTTTAGCAAATTTGGTACTACCCACACCAAACACTTATACATGGGTAGTTTCCCCTCAAAATGCACCCCTCAAGATCTTTAATGATCCACTCCCAAACCATTATAATAATAACAAGCTAGATCCTAGTGGAACAAACAAGGGTGTTGTAACAGGAAACAATGATCATAAAGCTTCAACTTCATTAAATCCACCAGTCTCACCCAACTAGGAACTCGACCCCAAACTAAGATAGTTGGTCTGGTAGAGTTAGACACCGAGCTAACCGTAGAAACCATAACAAGAACACGGGATTATTCTTCTCAACCAACTCCAAGTTATCCATTAGAACTATACAATAGGAAACAAACATTAGTAAAACCCATAGGCACCTATGCTTTAATTAATGACTTAACTAAAACCTTCTCTCACATCTCCTTTTTGGATTTGTTAAAAAAAACTCTCCCCCCATGGGCTGCCCTCTTAGAAGCATTAGGCCTTGGTCATTTAATCAACATCACTCCTCCTCCAGAAACGAAAGTAAACCATGTAGACTTTGACGTCTACCGTCCGGGGCAGCCAGATAGGGATATTGAGTTTATATTTGATATAATCAAAATGCCAATAGATGCCGAGATTGCACGAAGAGGTGACCCAACCTTACATTTACAAGTATGGGTTTACAATAATTATGTTAAATGTGCAATGATTGATGATGGGGTAGCAATTAACATAGTCCCCTTCACTTTTCTTCAAAAGTTAGGATATGGAGAGACAAATTGTTCCACAACACGAAATACGCTAAGAGGATATGATAGCCTCAAGGCCACTTCAATTGGAACCATAGTTTTACTAGTCACTTTAGGACCTAAGACGGTCCTCATCGAATTTTATATTATAGATCGGGAAACCAACTATAATATGATCCTTGGTCGCCACGGATACACCGCATGAAGGCAATCCCTTCCATGTTATTCCAAGAAATAAGATTTATACACTTAGGGAAAATATTTGTGGCACAAGGTGACCCAAAACCCTTCGATATACACCTAGCTGATTTGAAGAAGAGATCAAAGCGTTCACTCCGAGTTTGAACTTCCAAAAAAATCAATTTATCAAACCAATTAATTCAAAACAAAAAGAGAAGTTGATACCCACCACAGAACTGGAAATTACAAATCTAGCCGAGGACATTCCAACACTAAAAATGAGACCGATGTCATAGAAATAGTGTCACTAGGGACTGCTACAAAAATTGTCGAGTTGCTAGAGAAAGACTTACCTATTCTCCTACCATTTGATTCTATGGGTATGGGATGCACCCTAGGAATTTCTTCTCTTCCATCAGACAAAGTTTTTATGGTAGAAGTAATCAAGAAAAAGAAATAGATATGACAAATACCCCAACATCTATTTTTCCAAGCAAATATTGGACTCTCCACTTTGATGGAGCTAGATGTCACTTTGGAGCTAGGACAGGAGTGATCTTTACTTCACCTGAGGGAAAGATCCTACCTTTCACCTTTAAATTAAAAATTGAATGTATAAAAATGTGGATTAGTACGAAGCTCTCCTCCTTGGCCTCATCCTAGCCAAAAGAATTGGTGTTGATAACATTACAAAGTGTTAGGAGACTCACAACTAGTTGCAGAAACCAAGTCTCCGAGGTATATGAAACTAGGGCTGAACATTTACAACTCTATAAAATAGTGGTATTAGATCTAAGCAAGGGATTTAGCTTCATATCAATTAAAGAAATCCCACGAGAGCAGAACCTTCTCGCAGACTCAATAGAAACCTCAGCTTCCCGTTTCACTCCAAATAGTGAGTTGGAAGATAAAAATTTCATAGTATCACTTAAGATCGAACCATTAGTGTGTAAAATAACAACAAACTCACTCTTGACTCATGGAGAATTTGAGGATGATTTTTCTATCATGGATCACCTTGATGATGATAGAGTCACTTTGGAATATCTAAACGCCTCATGCGGAGCTACACTGCTTACCGCATAGTGGATCTTTCTCTAGTACCACATTCCTCTTCCTATTTTGGAAATCCCATGGTAAAGTCTCCTCCACAAAAGGATATCTATATCTACAAGATAGAAGATGGAGAAACTTGGAACTACCTCCAGCCCCACTTAAATTTAAAGAAGGTAACACTTCTTTAATAGAATAAACCATTGACATAAACATTAGAACGGAGGAAGAACAATTTTTTTGAAGTTGGGATCCTCGTTAACTCTGGAAGAGATAGAAATACACACCCAAATCCTCAAAGAACATCAAAAGGCCTTCACATTTAACTATAAAGAAATGACGGGCATTGCACCACACATCACGGTACATAACCTTCTCACTAAACCAGATGCAAAACCAATTAAACAGAAGTAAAGACCAATGAAGCCAAAATTGGCTCTCATGGTAAAAGAAGAAGTAATAAAACTTCTCCATGTGGGATTCATCAAACCTATTGACTATTTGTAATGGGTATCTAACATCATCCCTATTCTAAAAAAGAATGGGAAGATACACAGTTACATAGATTTTTGGGATATTAACAAAGCTTGTCCCAAAGATGACTTCCCGTTACCATCCATTGACATTATTATTAATGCAATAGCTGGATTTGAACTATTGTCCCTCATGGATGGGTTCTCAGGGTATAATTAGATTAAAATATCTGAACATGATCAAGCCAAAACTACATTCATAACTCCCTGGGAACTTATTACTACGCTATCATGCAATTCGGTCTTAAAAACACGGTGCTACGTATCGTGGAAATGACATACATATTCCACTATCTTGTCCATAAAATCATGGAATCATATGTGGATGAATTATTGGCCAAGGCCAAGAAATGTTGTGATCATTCAGAAGTACTTTGTATCATCCTCTCACGATTAATTGAATATGGTGTTTGTACGTACCTGAAATTATAGGGTACTACACCACCGAAACGATGTTACACATACCCCAATGATGATACAGACCTCCTTCCAAGGTGTTTAGAATCTAGAAAATCTTACCAAGTATACGTTTGTATCCTACATGCCCCACTTGGCTTCCACATGCTTTTTTTCCCCCCTGCCCCTTTTTTTCTTGAATTTTTATCTTTAGTGACGAAACCGCCGCCCTGCCTGGGCAGCGGTCCCATGACTGCCACCTAGGACAGGCGGAGGTCTTGTATGTGTTTTCCAGATTCTTCCGATGATCATGTCAAACATAAATCTTCATTTCACCCACTTTCTTCAACCACTTTGGCTTGCATTAATGTTTTTGGTTCCCTGGTAATAGTGTTTTCCCTTTGTTTATAGTAAAAGAGTTCAATTGGGAGTTACCCTCTGGTAATTGCATTTGCTATAAATAGCCAACTTGTTTTCAAACAAATTTCCCCTCACCTTCTCTATTTTATCATTCGGTCTTTGATTTCCTGCTTAGAATTCTACTAGCTTCATGTTTTGCATCAGTTATTAGCTTTCCTTTGTTGTTTAGAAGTCATTCAATCTTCTTGTTTCATCTTACTCCATAGCTGTTCCATATAATCGGTTTAGCATAGAATAGTTTCATTTCTAGATTATAATCCATTAAAGTTGCATGTTTTGTTGCTAGATTAGTTGTTGTTCATTTTTCTAAATATGCTAGAATATCTACTCTTTAATTTCATTAAAATATGTCATCAAAAATACAAAAATAGAAGAATGCTTGCATAGTGTAAATACTTCTTTCGTAATCAGTTTGTTAATTTTAGTTAAAAGTTGAATCATTTTGTATGACAATCACAGGACCTAGAGAGCCTAGAGAATATATATTTGAACCAATAGTGCTTCAACCAAATCTACCCATGACATTAGCTGATATAGATCAGGACCTTAGGATACATGTCTTCGAGCAACAACAAACCTACAAGCAATTAGTGAACAATTGAGAGGTTTAAACATCAAAGACGATAAGGCATACACATTTTGGTCAAATCATCCTAACTATAGACTGCCTTGATAAAATATCCAAATGACCGTACAAGGATTCGAAAGAGAAAAAGTATTTGGTTGTGATCCTTTAGTTCCACAACTTGATGCAGGAGACCTCCTCGTTGACATAGATACTAGCTTACGCATTCAAGTTGCCAGAACACCTATAAGGTATTATGAGAAAATCATACAACTTCTAGTTCTAAACATAGAGGCTGAAAAGGCATACGATTACTAGATAGTCGGAAGAAGGGATTGATTCTTCACATGACCATAACAGGTCCACAATAACCATGAACTCACGGTTGTGATCCCCAAGTCCCACAACCCAATGGGCCTGCAAATCAATTCGAGATTGACACCAGCCTTACGAACACCGGTATTTAAATCCTCACCACTCTCGCGAGATATCATAATGTAGTTCTCTCGATTAAATATAGAAGCCAATCAATCTAATATTTTCTAGGCTAGACTAGAAAACCACCCATAGCTCACTACAAATCCACTAAACCTCCTATCACCATTTTCATGACCTTATCTAGAGATATATACAAAGCTCCCACAAGTCACGTCCCATGTATCCAACAACCAAGAAACAAGATCTCGAAAGAGCTCGACATTGATTGGAGCCTCTGAACAACTATTATATCTGAATGATCCATTACATCAATTCAATTTAGGAGGGCCTTCTTCGCCTTAGATTCACATATTCCATTATTACGTATTGAGGGTATAAGATTACCCAATTAGCTTGTCTATACCCATTCATATTCAACATTCACCGGCTATCTCGGCATGACCTCGGGAGGTCAGATACGAGGAAGAGGTACTTGTAGATTCCCATGCTCGCATGTCACTTTTCCATCATACAAAATTGGTGAACCCAACATGAAACAAACAGTTCTTCCTCTTTTATTTTTCATTTCTTTCATCCACCTTCACTCTTTCCCATTATTCTACGGGTATTCATATACCCCCAAATATGTCGGGATATGATGCATATGGAAGACCTCTCTCAGGTCTCAAAGTAAACTATAGTCAAAAAAATAGACAACTATCACCCTCACTTTCTACATGGGCTGATAACTATTCAAGTAATTACTTGTCATCTCAAACTCCCCCTCACAGAACTAGTTCTAGTTCTTCATTCTGAATTGAGGAGTTTGATCAGCTCACACAAACACAATAGCTGAGCCCTCAAGATCTAATAATATGATGCTTATGGAGAATCCACTTCATCTCCTCAGGTCTTGTTCAGACCATAGATCAATAGACAATCAGATCCACTCCCCTTTTTGGATGAAGAGTACTTAGCATGCTTTGTTAAAAGTGAACAACGCTTCCAAAATATGTATCCACCTATAGGGAGTTTACAAATACAATTTGATACCCTATTCTAGGAAAACACCCCCATTCCTCCACCTATGGGAAATACCCCCAGTAAAGCTTGGCAGGGTAATGATCAATTCATAGCAGGGTATCACACCTCTTTACAACCTCAAGGTATACAACAAATGCCCTTAAGGAAAAGCACCGTGTCTTCACCAATAGAGGTCATTTCAGCCTTAGTTGAAAAGATAAGAGGGCTGGAACTTTCTCAAGCAAACCAAAATTCATATTTTGGGAAAGCAGGAATCCCTAACCCTCCACATCACCCCAGTCAAGTTGACCTCCTTATAGGAATAGGCACATTAGGCATGCCTCCTCAACATCTGTATAATTACCCACCACAAACGCCAACTAGGACCACAATTTCAAATGCCACTATAGTAGAAAACATGACACCTCCCGGCTTGGCACCAAACAACCCATACCAGAACAATGCTCCTCCTTACTTAAAAATTTATTCAAAGTCACCACAAGGAGACATGTTCTCTTCTCCTGGGATGTTCATTCAACCACAGGGATTCCCTTATGTCCCTACAAATGCATATGCTATGTCATATCAATAACCCTTGCCACCACCACCTCCACCCCCTCAGCAAGCACCATCAATGGTCGAGGACTATGTGGTAGGGACTCATTCGAGAATATTTAAAAGAACCCTGGATTTCACCATACGAAGTGTTCGCTTCCAAGACCTCTTCCCGATTTACCCAAATACAAAGGGGAAGGGGATCCAAATGCACACATTAAGGCCTATGCCACAACCATATGGGAATTACTCCCTTGGGATGGGGTTGTTGCCAAAATATTCCCTAAAACCTTAGAAGGTATTACCCTTGATTGGTATTACAAAATACCTGGAGCCTCGATACACTCATTTAAACAACTTGTGTCAGAGTTCATCAAAGCTTTTGACATGAACAAATTGTTAAGAACAGGAATCAGGGAATTCTTACATATTAAATAAGAACATAATGAATCTACTGCTCATTTTACTCAAAGATGGCATACAGTTCTCTACTCATCAGTAAGTGCTCCAAACATGGATCAAATGGAACTATGTGATTTATTCCTTAATTGTCTCAATAGAGAGATAAAGGAAGAAGTCCAAAAGTTCCCACTAAGAACTTACGGTGAAGTACTTGAGAGTGCTCTCGAATCGACCAAGCGGTGATAGATAGTGGTCATAAGACATATGGAACAAATGGGAAATCAACCACTCCCAATCAAAACACCGCGGCCTATCCAAATACCGAGAACGCTAGTAAAGGACCTAAGATCCTAAAAAAACCACGGAGTTACAACATATGGGGTAATCGACCAAGTTAAAAGGGCAACGTTGTAAACATTTCACAACCTATTAATAATCAGTGAAATAAAATCTTACTCCAACAATCAACGTGGTGGATTTTAATCATCCACCACGACAACAACAACAACAATGAAAAATCCAAACACAAGGTCCAAATCAAAACCCAATGGATATCAGAGTCAAAACCAAAGGCAACAACCTCAAAATTTTAACTCTAACAACCAGCAACCTTATCAGAATTTTGGGCCACAATAGATTATAAATCAACAGCCTTGAAATTATAATCCCAATTTATATTATGGCTTCCACAAGATTCAAGGCCACGATACTAGGACTTGTCGTGAATATAATAAATTCATGTAGCGTTTTCCAGAAGATCAAAAGCAACTCTTTATAGATATGTTTTTAGCAAATTCTGTAGTACCCATGCCAAACACTTATGTAGGGGTAGTTTCCCCTCAAAATGCACCCCTTAAGATATTTAATGATCCACTCCTAAACCATTCTAACAATAATAGGCTAGATCCTAGTGGAACAAACAAGGGTGTCATAACAGGAAACAATGATCATGAAGCTTCAACTTCATTAAATCCACTAGTAGTACCCCAACCAGGAACTCGACCCCAAACTAAGATAGTTGGTCTAGTAGAGTTAGACACCAAGCTACCCGTAGAAACCATAACAAGAACATAGGATTATTCTTCTCAACCTACTCCAAGTTATCCATTAGAACTAGACAATAGTCAACAAACGTTGGTAAAACCCATAGGTGCCTATGATTTAATTAATGACTTAACTAAAACCTTCTCTCACATCTCCTTTTTGGATTTGTTAAAGAACTCTCCGCCCATAGGGCTGCCCTTTTAGAAGTGTTAGGCCTTGGTCATTTAATCAACATCACTCCTCCTGGAAACATAAGTAAACCATGTAGACTTTGACGTTTATCCTCTGGGGCAGCCAGATAGGGATACTAAATTTATATTTGATATAAGAAAAATGCCAACAGACGTTGAGATTGCATGAAGAGGCGACCCAACTTTACATTTGCAAGTATGGATTTACAATAATTATGTTAAACGTGTAATGGTTGACAATGGGGCAGCAGTTAACATAGTCCCCTTCACTTTTCTTCAAAAGTTAGGATATGGAGAGACAAATTGTTCCACAACGTGAAATACACTAAGAGGTTATGATAGCCTCAAGGCCACTTCAATTGGAACCATAGTTTTACCAGTCACTTTAGGACCCAAGATGGTCCTCACCGAATTTTATATTATAGATCGAGAAACCAACTATAATATGATCCTCGATTAGCCATGGATACACCGCATGAAGGCAATCCCTTCCATGTTATTCCAAGAAATAAGATTTCTACACTTAGGGAAAATATTTGTGGCACAAGGTGACCCAAAACCCTTCGATATACACCTAGCTGATTTGAAGAAAAGACCAGGTGTTCACTCCAAGTTTGAACTCTCAAAAATCAACTCATCAAACCAATTAATTCAGAACCAAAAGAGAATTTGATACCCACCACAGAGTTGAAAATTACAAATCTATGAGGACATTTCGACACTCAAAAATGAGACCAACATCATAGAAATAGTGTCACTTTGGGGACTACCGTAAAAATTGTTGAGTTGTTAGAGAAGGACTTACCTATTCTCCTACCATTTGATTCTATGGGTATGGGACACACCCGGGAATTCTTCTCTTGCATCGATGAATTTTTATGGTGGAAGTAACCCAAGCAAAGGAAATAGATATGACAGATATCCCAACATCCATTTTTCCAACCAAGTATTGGAATCTCCACTTCGATGGAGCGAGGTGTCACTTTGGAGCTAGGGTAGGAGTAATCTTCACTTCACCGAGGGAAAGATCCTACCTTTTTCCTTTAAATTAAAATTACCAATGAGGTGAGTACGAAGCTCTCCTCCTGGCCTCATCCTAGCTAAAAGAATGGGTGTCGATAACATTAGAGTGCTAGGAGACTCACAGCTAGTTACAAACCAAGTCTCTAATGTATATGAAACTAGGGATGAACATTTACAACTCTATAAAACAACAATATTAGATCTCGAGCAAGGGATTTAACTTCATATCAATTGAAGCAATCCCACGAGAGTAGAACCTTCTCATAGACTCAATAGCAACCTCGCTTCACGTTTCACTCCAGCGGTGAGTTGGAAGATACACATTTCACAAAGATCACTTCATACCAAACAATTAGTGCATAAAATACCAACAAACTCCCTCCTAACTCATGGAGAAGGTGAGGAAGATTTTTCTATCATGGATCACTTTGATGATGATAGAGTCACTCTCGAATATATAAACACCTATGCGGAGCTACACCTTGCTCACCGTATAGTTGATCTTTCCCTAATACCACATTCCTCTTCCTATTTTGAAAATCCCATGGTAGAGTCTCCTCCACAGAAGGATCTCGATATCTACGAGATAGAAAATGAAGAAAGATTGGAACTACCTCTAGCACCACCTAAATTTGAGGAAGGTAATGATTCTTTAATAGAATAAACCATTGACATAAACATTAGAACGGAGGAGGAACAATTTTTTTAAATTGGGATCCTCGTTAACTCCAGAGGAGATAGAAATACACACCCAAATCCTCAAAGAACATCAAAAGGATTTTGCATTGAACTATAAAGAAATGACGGGCATTGCACCACATGTCGCGGTACATAATCTTGTCACTAAACTTGATGCAAAACCAATTAAATAGAAGTTAAGACCAATGAAGCCAAAAGTGTCTCTCATGGTAAAAGAGGAAGTAATAAAACTTCTCCAAGTGGGATTCATCAAGCCCGTTGACTATTCACAATGGGTATCTAATATCGTCCCTGTTCTAAAAAAGAATGGGAAGATACACATTTGTATAGATTTTTGAAATATTAACAAAGCTTGTCCCAAGGATGACTTCCCATTACCATCTATTGACGTTATCATTGATGCAACAACTGGATTTTAACTATTGTCCCTCATGGATGGGTTCTCAGGGTATAATCAGATTAAAATATCTGAATAGGATCAAGCCAAAACTACATTCATAACTCCTTGGGAACTTATTACTACGCTGTCATGCCATTTGGTCTTAAGAACGCTGGTGCTACGTATCAACGGGCAATGACATATATATTCAATGATCTTATCCATAAAATTGTGGAATTCTATGTGGATGAATTGTTGGCCAAGTCCAAGAAACACTGTGATCATCCAGAAGTACTCCATATCATCCTCTCATGATTAATTGAATATGGCATCACATTAAACCTAGAGAAGTGCGTGTTTGGTGTGACAAGAGGCAAACTTTTGGGCTACATTATATCTTCACAAGGGATTGATGTTGATCCAACCAAAATATGGGCTGTTCTCAAAATGATCCCACCATCAGATGAGTCTAGAATCAGGTCATTTCTTGGGAAACTCGGTGCAATCCAAAGGTTCATCCCAGATTTAAGTTTTTCCATTCATCCAATCAACAATCTATTAAAGAAAGATTATAACATTGATTGGACTGAAGAATGCAATAAGGCCTTCAAAGTAGTTAAATGCTTCTTGTTGTCTCCACCCATGCTAATGCCTCCCAAACTAGACCACCCTTTGATCCTATACTCACGAGCCACTCATGTCTCGCTCACCTGCATGTTGGCTCAAGAAGACAATGATAAATGAGAATGTGCGGTCTATTTCATTAGCCAAATGTTGCTCGATTATGAAACACGTTACACACAGGTAGAGAGAGAATGCCTTGCCATAGTCTTTGCAACAAAATGTTTAAGACATTACATGTTAAACCAAGAAACAAGGGTCATTGTAAAGACATATCATTTACGAACATTTCTCACGCAAGGATCTTTATCTAAAAAGGTTGGACGTTTCATAACCTTAATGGGTGAATTTGAGTTGACATTCATAAACCAAAAATCTATTAAGGGACAAATCATTACAGATTGGTTAGCTAACAATCCACTAGATGGAGGCAATCTAGTAAATCTGGACTTTCCTAATGAGTGTGTATACTTCACAAAACCAGGCCCCCCATCTCTACATGTCCCTGGTACACTGATATCATCAATTTTATCATAGACCACACATACCTGAAGTGGCCACATCACAACAAAGAAGGTGGTTACGCATTATTACCACTAAATATGTTGTTTTAGAATAGGTACTCTATCATAAAGCCTTCGATGGCATGCTTCTAAGATGCGTCGACATAGAAGAATCCAAGAAGATTCTTCATGAATCCCACAATGGGATATGTGGAGGCCACTTCGGTGGTCATGCCACCACTCACAAAATACATCAGATGGGCTATTTTTGGCCCACTCTCAAGCATGACGTAGTGGAATTTGTACATAAGTGCCACAAATGCCAAGAATTCTCTCATGAGATTCACATGCCAACACAATCCCTACAACCAATAGCGACCCCGTGGCCCTTCTCCACGTGGGGTCTAGACTTGATAGGGAAATTCTCTCCCTCATCAACCAATGGCCATAATTTTATAATTATAGCCACGGAATATTTTACCAAATGTGTGGAGGCCATGCCTCTCACCACAAAGATTAGGTTCGATAATTGCCAAATTCATTTTGAATCAAATAATTTATAGGTATGGTGTCTCACAAGTCATTATCTCTCGATAATGGCATGTCCTTTAAAAATGACAAGGTTCGTGAATTATTGAGAAAATTCAAAATAAACCATCACATGACCTCTCTTTACTACCCTCAAGCCAATGGGCAGGCCGAAGTGACAAACAAAATGTTAAAGGCTATTCTCCTCAAAACAGTCAAGGAGAACAAGCAAGATTGGCATTTAAAACTATATTCAGCCTTGTGGGCCCATCAAACCTCAATAAGAACACCAATAGGAGCAACCACTTTCTCGCTGATATTTAGGGAAGAAGCAATTCTCCCACTTGAGGTTGAAATACCTCTCTGCATCCCATTACAAGGGATTTTGGATGAAGAAGCTTATAGGGAGGCATGCCTTTCTTAACTGGAAAGCCTTGATGAGGCTAGGCTAAATGCCGAACAATGGCACAGAGCATATGCCGACTAGATGTGCCAGTAATATAAAAAAAAGTCTATGAGTGAGAAATATATGAGGGAGATCTAGTTCTAAGACTAGACAGCTGGATCGATAAGAAGACCGACGAAGGAAGGAAGTTCGGTCCAAATGGTTGGGCCCATACCGAGTCATGAAGGACTACGGAAATGGTGCATATCTTTTGTGCACACTAGAAGGTGAGGAATTCAATGAAACTGTCAATTCCTTGCATCTTAAACGGTTTTATGTATAAAACATTAGAATCACCACTTGTACATTATAGCTAGCTACATTGCATTAGTCATTTAGTCGTTTCATTTTGTCTCGCTCATTTCACAAAATTGCAGTCCAGAACTTACTCTTAGGCAATCTATTACAAATTTATGAAAGTATTGGCAAAAGCATTGAAATCACATCTCTTTAAACATCATCAAGTATTTTCAAATATTCTCATCAAGTTGACAGACAAGTATTGACAAAAACCATACCAAGGCCTGCATACTTGGTTTTGCTCTTTCTTTCTACTAGGTGAAGTTGTCCTTACTTACGGTCTGTTCTAGAAGCTTCTTGGTGTCACATCTATCCCTCTTAAATCTCTTTGAAAGAAAGGATATCCCAAATTCATAGATCAAAAATGTCAAAATAAAATGGAATGAAAAGCACCAAGCAAACAAAATATTTTATTTTACACACTACTTTTCCCCACCAACCTTTGGTGATAAGCCCATGTCTCTTACTAGTGGTGTGAGGTTGGGAAAGGAAATAAGTGCCTTACTTCCCTATATCTTGCCTTTGGTGACAAACCCATGCTTCTTACTAGTGGCATGGGACGGGGTATGGGGGTCCATTCACACAAATTAAAAATCTTGGTATGCTAGAAGTAAAATCAAATTCTATTAAGAGAAAACAAATGACCAAATTCCAAAGAGATCAAATCCTCAAAACCAGATTTTGTCAAACAAGTTGCCATTTATGAATCTAAGTCTAGATAAACTAGAAAGTAAGTGGCCTTCTAAGCTTGGTGGTAGCTCTGAGTAGGGTAGGTGTGTAGGTCTAAGTTTGGTTTTTGTTACTAGTTTGTTTGTCTCTCATCGTTCCATTCAGTCAAACTCATACAATTTGTGCCCTTCCTAACTCTTGGTGTAGAGCCCTCACATCTTAATGGATGGGTGGAGTTAGGAGTGGGGAAAATTCATCTCTTTATCACTATACATTCATCACGTTTTTCCAATATAAGAGGAAATCACAAACATTTCCCAAAGAGTTCAAAATTTTAGTACTACCATATGTTTGTATCATCTCATATCAGCATTACAAAAACATACAAAGTAAAACATGTTGTTTATTATCATTTTCCATCCATTACATACATACTTGAAAAACACAAAAACTAATACTCTTAAAACATCTATTAGACATATGGAAACAAGTCACAAAATTCTAGGCACCAAAACTCTAGATCCAAATATATATATATATATCAAGTTTCATATATAATGCCATCATGCACTAGGCATGGTCAAAATGCTCAATGAGCCTGAAAATTACAAAAAAAATCATATAGATATATGATAAAACAATACAAAAATGGCCTCTCAATCCCTATGGGATCCTTTAGAAGGCACACGACCACGTCTAGGACTCTAGCTATGCCGGCACTCCGAATGCACTAAGGGCTCACAGTCACGGCCAGTAGCTACCATCTCACTATGAGAATGACTCCTCATCAAGTGCTCGACCATCCTATATCCAACTACCTCAGCGTGGAGAGAAGTCATGATCTTTGCCACATGCTAGATAGAGGTAAAAACATCAGTATGCCTACCAGCTGTTGAAGGCTCCCCCATGTCCACGGAAAGCTCAGCATGAGTCTTCTCTAAGGGGAGCAACAAGGTATCTGTGCATACTTGGCGAATCAAGTCTCGCCACTCATCAGCAATCACTACAAACAAAGGAGAAAACAAGTTAGAAAATGATCAAAGATAAAACCAAGAGTAAACAAAACAAAAAGAAATAACAACTAAGACAATTCTAACTAAAACAAAGGCAAGAGAAGAGTAGTAACTCACTTAAATTGCTGTGACTCCAAGAAGGATCTCTAGAATCCACACCGCCACCGATGCCGCCACCGACCGGTGTCCATCTCCCACATCTAGGGCAATGTGACAGTCTATAATGGACTTGCTATCTCCCCCTAAATCCTGAGAGAGAAACTCCTCTGAGATTAGAGTCACCCTCTCTCGCACTCCACTCCACCCTCTCGACCGTAGGATATCTCGAGTGTCATGCCCATTAGAATCACCTGTCATCCTCCCCACCTATGCCTCCGATCTCCATCTCCTCTATCTCTTCTCTCCTCTCTCCCCGGTGAACTCCTCGGACTCGAGTCCACATCAATGGGCTCATTGTTGCTATGGGCAAGACCAACAGAAATCTGAAGTAAAGGTGCCCGAGGAGCACTAGCTACCCCTCGAGCACGAACCACCCTCCTAGCCACGATGGGGACACCAGGAGTAATAGTAGTCCAACCCCTGGCCTCTAGGACCTCCCCGAGCCTCATGAACAGATCTATACACTGGCCCCGCTAGAGGAAACATGTTAATGTATGGGAGGCCGAACTGCTGTGGTACTCTGTCAAAGGGGTGGATCTCTAGCTTCGCCGCCCTACCTAACAATTGGTGGTGGTAGTCTAACAAGTAGTCAATGTGATAGTCTCCTCTCCCCATAACCCTACCATGGCCTGATAAGGAGTGGCCTTGATATCTTCGGTGGTCAAAGAGGCCATTGGTTGGTGAGGCGCTCTAAGAATGGTCATCCCTATCCACCTCGCTGCCCTAACAACCCCAAGATCCTCTGCCTCTACACCTCTCCCATACAGAGTGATATGCTCATACACTCAACTCATGACAAGAGTTGGGTGACTCAATGACTATCCCTATAGTCATACCACCTTGTATAAATCATGGTAGGTGGTCCCGAGGATGTCTACTCCCCAAGTGTAAACACGTCCATAGCCCTCAATCGTGCAATGATGGTGGCCCAACAATATAACAGAGTTTCCCCTCCTTGTCCCTACTAAATCTCAAAGGAAGGATGCCCATGATAGCCTTCCGAAGCATAGAATGTATGAGCAACAATGGAGTGGATCCTCACCCCTTCTTCGACCCCATCAAAAAAACAACATCGCCCATATAAGTGGCCCACTGAACCACCTGAGATCTCGACACTACTGTCTTAAGAGACAGCCACCTCCCAAGGATTGGAACCCCCAGTATATGGTAAACATCCTCCAGGGTGATGGTCCACTCACCCCTAACTCCTGGAAATTGGAAAGTGTTCTGATCTACATCCCAATATGAAAATAAGTCACATAATATGTGACTAGTAGGTGCAACATGAGGGACCTGTGCAATCCTCCAAATGTCATCCCTCTGAAGAGTATCTCACTCTTCTTGAGTGAGTGCCTCTAACACTACTGGGAGCCAATCACACTCCCTCTCTCAACTCCATCTAATGTAATCCTCCTTTTGCATACACCCAAAAACATAGAAAAAGAGTAAGTTAGTAACAAAATCCAATTAGAAAAGCTAACAAGAACATGTAAAATGCTAAAAATGTGAAAATCAGTAAATAAAGCATATTTTTTTGCATTTTTTTATGAACCGACACCCTGTGCAGAGAAGTGGTTCCGTAACTCCTGCCTTCTAGGGCGGTGGTCCCATAACCGCCGTCCTGTGCATGACGGCGGTCCTGTCCCGAACCTGCGAACAACTTGAAAGCCCTAAAATGACCAAAAAAAGAAAAATACACCATTTTAACTAAAATAAGGACCTACCCTATGGACGCCCCTAGAGACTCATTTAAAACTAGTATTTTCAAAAAAACCCCCCAAGACAAAGATTTTATCATTTCTACAGTTTAGGTTTAAAAACAATAAATTGAGAAGAACTAACTTGAGAGTTCGCAGGTCGATGTTCTGCTCTCGGAGGCATGATTACTATCTCACCATGAACATTTTTACTATACTCTCATTGAAAACTATCGCCGTGGGTCTTAGAGCTCAAAAACTATCAAATCAATCCATGCAAATGAATAGTAAAATGAGTTTGTTATATATATATATATGTATATAAATTTTTAAAAATTGATTTTGAATGTCTTTCGTAGGGTCAGAGTGTCAATGGAGGTAAGTTCTAAACCTCGTGTAGATGGTAAGTCCTCATTTCATATCAATTTAGTTTTATTTCTCAATTTTTTTATCTAGCTGCACTTGAGTCCCCTTGTTTTATTTTATAAATAACGGGATTTTGGATGGCGACTTTCCAACACATGGGCGTGTCAGGTATAACTCCTAACTCCCCATTTCGGGACCGCCATACTCAGATCCATTTTTTTATGCCTCCTCATGGCTAAGATGCTTCTATGAGGGGGAAATATGTACATACCTAAAATTATAGGGTACTGCACCACCTGGAAAGATGTTACACATACCCCAATGATGATACAGGTCTCCTCGCAAGGTGTTCAAGATCCATAAAAGATCACCAAGTATATGTTTGTATCCCATATGCCTCACTCGGCCTCTGCATGCTTTATTTTGCCCTCTGCCCCATTTATTCTTGCATTTTGGTCTTTAGTGATGAGACCGCCGCCCCGCCTCGGGCGGTGGTCCCGTGATCGCCGCCTAGGACAAGGCGGCGGTCTCAGAATCGCCACCCTACACAGGCGGTGGTCATGTTCGTGTTTCCCAAATTCTTTTGACGATCACGTCAAACATAAATCTTCAATTTCTATCTTCTTTCTTCAGCTACTTTGCTTTGTATTTATGTTTTGGTCTTTGATGAGACGAGGCGGTCCCGTGACGCTACAAACGTAAATCTTCACGGGGTGGTGGTCTATCTTCTTTGTTTTCTAGAAAGTTTTGATATCATGTCAAATGTAAATATTCAATTTCTATCCACTTTCTTTAGTTACTTTGCTTTGCATTTATGTTTTGGCTGCCTCGTGAATAGTGTTTTCACTTTGTTTAATGGTAAAAGAGTTCAATTCCAAGTTACCTTCTAGTGAATGCATTTTCTATAAATAGCCAGCATATTTTAAAACAATCTGGCCCCTCTCCTTCTCTATTTAATCATTCAAGTATTTTGATTTTCTTGCTTAGGATTCTAATAGTTTCATGTTTTGCATCCATTGGTAGTTTTCCTTTCTTTGTTTAGAGGTCATTCAATCTTCTTGTTTCATTCTTGCTTCATCGTTGTTCCATAAAAATTAGTTTAAAACAAGATAGGTTCATTCTTAGATTAGAATCCATTTAAAGTTACAAGTTTTGTTTAGTCACAAAAGATAGCTTCTAAAAACTCTCGGTGCATTTGTGTTGTATTCCATGCAATAAATCCCGCTTAGGAATTGCATAGTCAAGCTTTGTTCACATGCACTATCTCTCTCTTACTTGCATTGTATTCAGTCTATATCATGTACACACTTTTGTAGATTCAAGAGAACATGAAGGAATGAAGAGATCACACCGAGGGGAAAAATTCACACACAATTGGATTTACCATCATTATGTAAACACTGGTTTGAGCTATCAAATTTCTAGTTACAACGTATCAATTAGAGTAGTAAATTAGTTTATTTCAGTCAAAGATCGCTCTCGATATCACCAGGAAGCTATGGGGATTGATATTTTTGATAAACTTTGATTCATTCCTCACTTCGAGGTAGGATCGAGAGTCTTTCAATCTAAAATAATTAGCTGCTTAGATATTTAGGATAAATTCACAACTGCACAGACAAATAGCTACACCAGGCTACTTTGTTTGTTTTAATTTTGTTACTATATTAGTTGTCCATTTTCTAAATATATTAGCATAGTTGCTCTTATTAATTTCGTTAAAATACTTCATCGAAAATACAAAAATAAAAGAATACATGCATAGTGTAGACATATCTTTCATAATTAGTTTGTTAGTTTTAGTTAAAAGTTGAATCATTTTGTATGACAATCACGGGACCTAGAGAGCCCAGAGAATACATATTTGAACCAATAGTGCCTCAATCAAATCTACCCACAACACTAGCTGATATAGATCAAGACCTTAGAATACAGGTCTTTCAAGCAACGACAAACCTACGAGCAATCAGTGAACAACTAAGAGAGTTAAATATCGAAGACAACAAGGCATACACATTCTGGTCAAATCATCCTAACTATAGACTGCCCTGATAGGATATTTGCATGACCATACAAGAACCCAAAAGAGAAAAAATATTTGGTTGTGATCCATTAGTTTTGCAGCCAGATGTAGGAGACCTTCTTATCGACATAGACACAGGGTTACGTATACAAGTTGCCAGAACCCCCGTAAGGTATTCTAAGAAGATCACACAACTCCTGGTACTAAACATAGAAGCTGAAAAGGCTTATGACCATTGGATAGTCGGAAGAAGGGATTGATTCTTCACATGACCATAATAGGTCCACAACAACCACAAACTCACGGTTGTGATCCCAAGGTCCCACAACCTAACAGGCCTGCAAGTCAGTTAAGTATTGACACCAGTTTACGAACGCTGGTATTTAGATCCTCACCACTCCCGCCGGATATCATAACGCAGTTCTCCATATTAAATATAGAAGCCAATCAATCCAACATTTTCTGGGCTAGACCAGAAAACCACCCATAGTTTACTACAAATCCACTGCACCTCTCATTACCATTTTTAAATGACCTTGTTTGAAATATATACGAAACACCTACATGTCACTTCCCACGTATCCAATAGCCATTAAATAGGATCTCAACAGAGCTCGACATTGATTGGAGCCTCCGAACATCTATTATATCCAAATGATCCATTACACCAATTTAGGTTAGGAGGGCCTTCTTTGCCTTAGATTCACAGATTCCATTATTGTGTATTGAGGATATAAGATTGCCCAATTAGTTTGTCTGTATCCATATATTCCACATTCACTAAACCGTCTTGGCATGACCTCGGGAGGTTGGGTACGAGGAAGAGGTATTTGTAGATTCCCATGCTCACATGTCACTTTTCCATCGTACAATACCCATTCCTTGTACCTCATCTCATATGAGAACACACCTAAAGAGAATCTAATATGAGGCGCATTACCTCCAAATATTTTTGTCAATACTACCAATCTTCCGTCACCTATGGTGGGGACTATCTTCTCCCCTTGAATAGGCAATAGAGGGATGTGATACACATCCTCTAGGGTGATAGTCATCTCCCTTATCCCAAATTAGAATGTACCCATCTCGTATATCCCACCTCTCCACCAACATGTTCATCAATCCCACATATCGTGGGATTTCTCGATAATTTATGAATCCACCTATCCCCATTGTGGAAAGATGATCCCACTCGACATATGTCACATCCCTTCGATCTTCTCATGTAGAGGCAACACTCAATCTCTCAAAAATAGTGTGTCCCTAGCCTGATATCACTAATAAAACATACATACATTAGATCCGCAATCAAAATCCATTCAAAATTCATTAAATGTACATCCAAAATCCATTTTAATCATCCAACATCCAATCTAACCCTAGTTAACACCAACCGTGTCGGTTCGATGTGTTCATGGGTCGATCGACATGCCTAAGTGCCCCTTCAATGTCAACCCATCTAGTTCACCGCCAACTATCCTCGATGCCATCCACTTTTTATAAAAAAATGGAAAAATAATTTAAACATAAAATTAAAAACAATTTTGGGCTTTGTTACTCACCATTCTCCGCACTCTCTCGGCATTTCCTCATTACTCTTATGGCCTAAATTTATCAATTTTCTCTTTAATTGCTCTAATATCTCTCATCACTTATGTGCATGAAAATGAGCATCATGTGCCGACCCTCGGGCTTATATATCCATTGACACTAGGTTGTCCAAACCTCTTGGGTCGTCGTTGATTATCCCTACTCGACATCGAATTGCCTTGGTAGCCCTTGTTTTGGCTTCCATTTTTCCTTTTGTGACCTCTCCTAGGATTTTCTCTCAAATTCCACTTTTGTGGCCATCTATATTCTCCCTTTAGGGCATTTTATTTTAATATTTCGAATCATCCCCTTATCATCTCGAAGTCCACATTTGTGGCCATATTTATTTTTCCTCTGGGAATTTAATTCAACATTCACTCTATCCATTTCTAATCTCAAAGTCCACCTTTGTGTCCATACCTATTTCCCCCTTCGGGCATTTTTATTTCACAATTCTATCCAATCTTCAAACGAATTCCACCTTTGTGGCCATACTTATTCCACCTTGGGGCATATTATTTTACCACCATTTTTCACTTTTCCATCTGGGCCATTTATTGTGTCTATCTATTGGGGCACCATCATATTCATCCCCATCCTCGCAGACGCATAACCTTTTCACTTGATTCCTCATGTACAAAGGATTTAACATTATTTTTGCATTTAGTTACACATGATTTGATGTTTTCCTATGACCCATTGGTCATCCTGGATCACATCCATTTGATAGGTTTCACGTTGGATTCCCTCCATTTTGCGCAGTGATTTACACCCACTCATTAGCTTGTAGAGCATTTACTTCATCTCCATTGAGACCTCCCCGTGTCCCCTACCCATGTGATATCGAGCCACCTCCATAGTTTTTATTTTTATTTCAATCCTTTTTTCTTGGGGCATCTTGCCTTCTGTTATCATTTTACCCATTTTTCTTCACCTACATACCCTTCATCACCTATTTTTTCAAATGTGTCATCGATTCCCCTTGGCATTATTGATCCCTTGTTTGAGGGGGATCATCATCAACCTTCTGTCACCCTCATCCTACTCTTTTTCTCTCATCACTTTTGTCTCATGGCTTGTTATCACAAACCACTCAAAAAAGGGGGTAAATGTAGACACCTAAATTTGGTATCTCTACCCTTATCTGCCCACGTGCACATATTTCACCATGGTCTTAGCTAGAATCCCTTAATTTAATTCATCCCCTTAACATTAATTTAATTAAATGCCCACTTATTATCCCATCACCTTTAATCCTCATTAATTAACATTGATTAATATCCATTATCCATTATGCCCTAATCAACTTTCCTTTTAAGATGATTTTATCCTAAATCTACATCACTATGATTTTTATAGATTTTATCCTACCTATCTTTATCCCCTAACTACGCATGACACATCTCTAAACAACCTCTTCCTTCCTACAAGATTTAAAGCACTTTTCTCATCCTTAAAAATTTGAAATCCTAATTAAAACACAAAATCAACCCCTTTGGGGAAAGTTTCCCTATAGTCAGCGGTGATTGACCTAGTTGTCGTCAAGCCTATAAGATTGAGTTCTTCCCTTTCCAAAAGGACTACAAACACACAGCATAAAAAAACTTGATTTTCTTATGTTTCGCAAATCCATCTTCAAACTAGAGTGTCTCAAAGAACTATGCTAACCTTCTTATAATTTATGGAAGCTTGTTTCGATCAACTGGTTGAATTTGAAAGGCTTAAATTTCTTTCTTGTGTTATTTTATTTGATTTCCCATCACTATCTTGTTAGATATAATGTTTTGTAGGACCAAGTCATCTTCAATAGTACTCAAGGATCCATCATCATCCTTCCCTTCCATTTTTGTACTTGAAGGTTTCTTTTTCAATCCATCTACTCTTGGCCTTATTCTATCATGCTACTACAATCACCATCACCCCACCCTAGTTGCCATCGACTGTGGTTCTATTTTCAACCATCCCATCCAAATCATTGTTTTATGCCATTTTGTTTCTTTCTATCCCATACATTCTTCGTAGGTCATCCCCCAACATCCATAGGATTTTGTTACCATCATTTTACATCCAGATCCTAGCAAATTTGTATATTTACTTTTATGTCTGGATCTTCACATACCCAGGTCATTGTGGATCTACTTCTACACATTTTGGGTCACCATCGACCTAGTCAGTTCCATCTTATTTATATTTAGTTAGTGCAGATCAGCATTTAGTTCCATATTAGTTACTTTGATTCGGTGAGTATTTCTGTTTTTACATGTTATCTCGCTTATCTGTCTGCCCTTTACTTCACTTTTTATTATCAAATGGGGTTGACATCCACAAAAGGAAGGTAATACTTCTTGGAACCTGCTATGCCGGGTAGCCTGCATAAAGTATTTAATCAATATCCTTTTTAGTTATTCTAATTTACAGTTTATCAAGATTGCGCAGCAAGATCGTTCACTTTGCACATGTATATCCATCACACATTTGAGGTACCTTAAACCCTCCATTTTTTGATTGGTTTACTTTTCTATAGTAGTTAACTCGTTTAATTTGAATCGAATGAGAAAATTATAACAACATACTTGTTAGATGTTTTTCCTTTCTTAGAAGGTTTTCCCTTCCTAATATGCACTCACTCCCACAATCACTTTGTGAGGCCTACCCAATATTTAGAGAAACCGAATTATCGTTTAGTAGGATTGAAAACAAAAAAATTTCCATTACCTTTCATGGGTTGTTTTTGGAGTTCTAATGATATAGGATTTTCTCTTGAAGCATATCTTGATTCAAGTAATTTTGGAGCATTACCCAATTTCTCTCTTACCACTATCATATCCCAAACTTACAAAGTGGGGTATTTCCTCTACCTATATGGGATTAGTAATACCTTGGATTTTTATCTAAGGCCCTTTTCCATAAAAAAATATCTTATTTAGTAATTTAGATCCAATACCTTTAGTGGGGTATTTCCTCTACCCGAATGGTATTAGTAATACCTTGGATTTTTATTTAAGGCCCTTTCTACTTTCTCACCATTTTGATACTTTGCAAAAATATTATCCTTGGCCTATAATTTAAATAGCAATGATTTTGTGACACTCAAGAGGATTTCTCCTTCATTTGTCAATCTATCTTGGAGCTCTTGATTTTCCTCCTCCAAGGATTGTTATATTCTTCTCAGCTTAGAATTATCTTCTTGAATTTAGTTTTTAATGGCTATTAGCTTCTCAAGTCTCTATTTTTTCAAACCTTTTCCCATGTTTATCCTATTATAACATGTATCGAGATACAAACTGAACCAATGCAATAATCTAAAGTAGATAAATGTTAATAATGCTTCACAAATCCTTCTTTGATACTAAACTTGATCCAAGAACAATAAAATTTTACCCGAGTTAGTTTATGTTTTTATGGATAATTAATTTTCACTCAAATTATACATACTATGTGAATTTTGAAACCTTTAAACTCTTAAATTGAAGTGAAAATGAAAATTTAACTCATTCACTCAATTTCTCATCCATTCTCATCAGTTCTCAAATTTCCCATAATTAATTGCAAAAATGTAAAATTATCTTAATATGATAGAAATCTATATAAAATATTAATAATGAGGTTCATATTCACCATAAAAAAACATTCCAGATACCTTTGTTATCCAATTTATCAATTTTGGGTATTTTTCTAAGTTATCTCTATTTCCGTAAGTGATTAAAAATGGTTTAGAACTTTAAAATTCAAATAATGAACATATTAAAATTGTAAATAGGAATAAATTCATAGATTAAATACTCCATGATTGATAATGGATTTCATTTGAGAGGGAATGCATCTATGGTTTCATGAATATGATGAACTGGTCCTATTAATGATGTAAAAATAACACAAGCTCTTACATCAAATCTCTAAAATGTGAAAATTGGACCTGCAAATACTTTTGATTCAAAGTTGTCTAAGAAATATCCAATAGTTTCTTCTTACAAAAACAAGAAAATTACCTACTCTTCTCTCTCCAAAATAGGATTTCTCTTTCTCCATAAGGCCATTTTCTCTCTCCAAAAGGGATATAATTCTCCCAAAATGTGGATATAGTAATTCAAAATGTCTTTAGGGATGTCTTGGTTCAATTTTCCACAACATCCTTGTACAAAAATTACATTATAACTATTAATTTTCTTCAAAAATGGGGTTTGTTCTCTCCATTATAGACTTGCAAACAAAAAACAATGCTCTTTAAATGCCATCAAGCTCCTTATATGTCATTGTTTATCCTAATGGGCTAGTGGTTGGGCTTATCTTTTAATCCCATCTCAACCTAAGCTTGATCCTCCCTCTCCACTTGGGGGTCATTTTTATTTCCATGTTTGGATGTATATCTTGCATTGGGTAGGATAAAGTGGGTAGAGGCCTTAAATTAGGCAAAAACATTGGTAAGGGTTGCATGGTTGCAGCCAAATTAAGACTTGTTTTATTGGTTAAATCTTTAAACTTGCAATGTAGCTCATTACTTGGCATGTAATTCACCCTTGATCCAAAAACCTTCCTGGCTTGGCATGTAGCTCACCGCTTGGCTCTGCATGGTGAGTTAGATTAATTGGCTCACTATTTGGATGTTATTTGTTGGCATTGTTTATTTTCCATATAACTCAGTTATGATATAAGGTGGCTTGAACATCTACTTGGCCATTAAGCCAAATAGTTGTGATGAGCTGGCATTGAACATGAGAATCATGCTCGGCATGAATTTCGACATGGTGAGTTAGTGAGGTGGTTCGCCACCGAGATGACTTTGTAGCTCCCCATACTCACCCTCCAGCTTTTCGAGTTAGTTGCAATCCTTTGAGCATAATAGGATATTATTCCCACATGCACCAAAATATGGAATGTACATTGATTTATAAGAAAAATTGGTTGCAATATAATGTGATATACGCGATAGGGTCCCCCTCTTGAAAAATAGTGGACCCCACCAGCTGTTGGTCCCCTAATTGGCATACCATATGGAACTTGTAGACACAAAATCATGCACTTGGGTACATTTCTAGGTCCTAAAAGCATGCTAGCATTTATATGATTCCTAAGAAATAAAACTAGTGGTTGATAACTATCTTTGGCCTCTTTTCTTTGTTTCTTATTTTCTCTTTGATCTTACACACCCTAAAACCTAGTTGGGCCTTAATTGATTTATCTTTTATGGGTATAGACATACTCTCCAAACCAAGATATTAGTGCCCGTATTCTAATGTCCCTCCTGGGAACCCATAACCATTTTACCTTACTCATTCTTTTTGGGTGTCTTTTATCTTTTGGGCATTTTTTCACTTATGGGTTAGCCTTCTAGTTGTTAATTATGAAATTCAAAAAAGGGAATCATATAAATGCATAGTTATGTTTTAAAAATAAAGGACCAATCACTAAGCATTACTATTACCACCTAAGCTTGCATTCAAAAGGCACCTAAATCACTCTAAGGCATTCATCTAACATCCATTCAATGGAAAAAGGACTGCATATTCTTCATACCCAATATAGGAATGGGAATTTTATTCTATTTCATTCACACATTTGCATCTTATAGAAAATCTATCCTGTTATCTAGTGCATCTTACATAACATATTCTGGGGCATCATTTCTACACACACACAAGAACTACATGGAGTCTGAGATGTAGTTTGGAGATCGATCATAAGTTCTCCTTTGAGGTGACCATCAAGGTCGACTGACTCCCCATTTTGCATTTTCCTTTTTAGGTTTGATTTGGTTTGTGGGATTATGTAGGTGAAGTTATCTTTTGTCGGGTTATAGGTACCTTTGGCGATCCTAGATCAAGTATCGGTGATAACCAGAGAATAATTGTGACACCCGTGACATAAAAAATACTAGATCCTAATATTTTTCACAATCACGATCACCCAAATCTGGTCATCAGCACCAGAGCCCCTTTCCTACCACAAGAACCTCTATCTAGAAATATTCATGAGTTCCAAGATTTACAGAGATCAATTATGACATTGTTTTCATCCTATCCAACACTTTACCCCACTCAAATCACTTCGAATCATGTGTAAATCAAATAATTCATTTTATCTCCCTCCTTTGCTTAGGATTTTATACTTTACATGTTTATTTTTTTTTTTATATTGTATGTTAGAAATTGAACATTATTTATTACATTAGTTACTCTACAATATGGTTTAATAATGATTCTATTTTTAGTAAATCATTACTCATGTGCCGATTCAACTATCAATGTAGGCACTACTCATTGCACTCATCCTCCTACCATTCCACTTGTCCCTGCTTACACCACCTATTACTTATACCATTCCTACCACCACCTCTAAAGGTTATGACATCATTAAGCAGCTTAAAAATACACCAACCAAAATCTCTCTTTATGATCTCCTACATAGTGCACCCAATTGTTTTCATACATTAGAGGTCTCCTTCACTCCATCCATATTGAAATTAATAATTATTTGGTTGCCTTTACCCATCTCATTCAATCCCTCAAAAATCTACCACATGTTATATCTTTTAGTGATGAGGATATCCCTCCCTCTTCATTGACAATCCCTTTTCACATTTTCTTTTCATAGCTAGTATTGGCTCTATTGCATTAAGAGTGTACTCATTGATAATGATCTACTATAAATCTATCTAATCTATCCCTCATAAGTAATATTGGCATTACTAATGATTTAATTAATAAATCTTCTTAACTCATCCACATTTGTGATTCCACTACTCACACAAGCATAGGAATTATCACGTTACTAAGCTACAAGTTAGGCCTAAATTCATTCCTAATTTATTATTTGTTATCAACGCCTCATTCCAGTTCAATTGCTTACTTGGTAGACCATGGATTCATGCAATGCATTTTTTCCTCCATGGTTCATATGTGCATCAAATTCCTACATGATGGCTATGAACATACAATTTTCGTTACCCTTGACCCCTTAAATTATTTCCATATAGACCCCATCACCCCCATGCCCATTCCTCCATCACAACCTATTCCATATCGCAATATTAGTACATACAATGTTGGTTAATCTAGTGCTCCTACTCCCTCTACTACCTATACATGCATTTTGTCCATTCCTATTCATACTACCGATATGCTCTCACACACCATGTATACCTCTATGGATACTACTTATCCATATATCATGGCTCCTCTCAACTCTACAACTTTCTCCATCCCCTGAAAATATCCTTTATAAGGATATCTAACAAGATAATGCTAGCACGATGATGAGGCTGATTTTTATAGCTATACAATGACACATTACATAATCTTAACTTCACTTCCATCGAAATTGATAAATCCTACTTCTAGGGTACTTTTTTACTATTGGCCCTCATGAATATCAATTCAAGAAGCCTCCTACTTCCATTAATGTCATGATACCTTTTCAAGGACATGTCCATATGCTAGACATTATACCACTTCCTTCATCTCCCCAAACTTGACCCCTTCACATGTACTCTCTTCATACATGACCCCTTATTAGCCCCACATTCTATTTAACCCTACTTACTCTAAATTTTTTTGCACACATGATGGCTTAACACGTCTTGGATTCACACTTGTTGATATCATACCTCCACCTCAATCTCTCACATTTATCATGGATGTGTCTTCATTACCACTACTTATGATCTCTCGGGTATTTGATTTAATGGTATTTTTTCATGTACTCCTCATTCCTCTCCACTCGCACTTGGGAACTCTTGGCTTGACTACATTGGTGACACTTTGGATCCTAATTGATTAACTAAAATGTGAATACTCTAGTGTAATCTAGATTATCATAAGGATAATATTACTGGGGAGGTATCATTCATGATCATCTTGGTTGATGTCTTGGTGCCTATGCGGGATCCATTGGAAATCATACCAACAATTATGAAGCCAAAGCTATGCTTTGGGGTATCATGATGTGCAGATATTTGAGACTAAGATCCATCATTATATAAGGTGACTCCTTATGTGTCATCAATGCACTAAAAGACTAGAGTAAGTATGGATGGAAACTTAGTAATATCATCAAGGAAGCTCATGTAATTTTGGAATCATTTGACAAGGTGGAGATCCAACACACCTACAAGGTAAGAAATAAACCTGTAGACACACTAGTTAATCAAGGAAATGACATGTCTAATCTGATGACGTGGTCAGGAACACGTATCCCTTGGAAAGACATTATAAAATTGATAAATGATGACATGTATTCGGAGGCTATTTAATGATGGTGACCAAGGCTCACATGCTTGGGAGATCAAAAAGATATTCTTGTATTTGGGAAAGATTATGACTCATTTGATTAGGCTATTAATCAATTTCGTTGAAATGGGTGAGTCCATTTTGTTTCATTTCAAAGTGAGAAGGTGTGCTAGGCAAAAATGGGAGGCTATAGAGTCATAACTAAGACCACTTCCTTCCTTCATTTGGAAAATGACACCATTCTATGGAATCTACTGTGAATGGAGTCTTCTCCAAGTATATACGGCCCCCTAAAAGGTAATGAACCTACCCTCTCTCTGTTGATTTTGGAAATTCCTAGGTTAAGGGGTTTCAATTTTAGGGGGTGAAAATTAGGGTTACTGAAGAATCCATAGCTGAGATAACTAGGCTTGCTATGGATGGTCTCAAAAATTTTAAAGACAAAACCCGTAAAAAACATGAGATAGCCATTTTTTTAACCCGGTGAACATATTGTTTCCTATGATGATGGCATTTCCCATACTTTCCTCCCTAAACATTAGGTTGACGTATGCCTTGTTGTCATGAAATATCTGACTCTAGAAGGAAAATTTAGAAATATCTTATCTTATCATCACTCCATCCTAATTCTCTTTCATAGGGATCAAGCTATGAGTCTGGATTTCTTCCTCTACGGGTCACGGTTTTCCACCATTGTTGACTTTAAAAACAAGAAAATTGAGGTTCCTTTGCATCAAGGCTTGATCCTCCTGTTAGTGAAAAAGGGAAAACCCATCATCCCTACTCAACCTTTGAATGTTGGTGACCCTGAGTCTGACCAAGAAAACCTTGCATCTTCCTTTAAAAGTATGAAGAAAATTAAGGGGAAATACACCCTTGAAGGGATTACCAATGCTCTTTGCAACCTGAAACGTGGGGTTAAGAATGTGGGTGAAAGATCTGGTAGTAGGGAGAGATATTTTGTGGACTGGGAAGCTAGGATTATACATGCTAAGTTGATTGTTGACACCATTCTCACGGTCAATAAGAATCGATCCAGAGTGAAGGAGTGCCACCATAAAATTGAGGTCCAAAACAAAATAATTAGGGGAATACAAGTTGACTTCATCATGTAGGAGTAGAGGGTTTCTATCCTTCAGGACCAAGTGGCCAAAGTGGAAAATAACAAGCCTAATATGAGACTAGCTCTTAGTGGTTTCGACGGTGATGAAACATCATATTCTCATATTGATGGTTACTCCGATTCGATATGCCAAACACCTAGACTAAGGACAAGAAGGAGAATTTTCCCAAGGAACTTCATAATGTGGACACCTAGACTATGGTAAATAATGAGAAAAAACCTAAACATGTTATCATCAAAGTTGGAGGTAAGAAGTATTTTTTCTCAATTTAAGCTCACCCATTTTTCTTGAAAGTTACCAAAAAATTTGTGTCTGATTGCTTGAGTTAAGAAATACGTATCTCAAAGAGCAATCCCCATTAAAAAATTCTGTTAGATCCTGTCGTTATACTATAGAAATCCACCTTTCGGTTGAGGATTATGAAAATGTGTCATAATTGAAAAATCCCTGTGAAATATGATGAAAAGGCCATGTAAAACCATGTTTTATCCTCTTCGAATGTCATCCTTTTAGTTCCCAGTGTAGATTACAAAATTCAAGAAATTTTCTGAGTCTCAATGATACGTGGCAAAAAACCATTGGTTATGGTGTGGCGGATTCTCCTTGTAAATAACCATAGTCATTTCATATTATAAATACAATTTGCAAGTCCTTACCCGAAGTCCAAAAAATATTCTTTTGAATATTCAAGTCAATGATACAAAAGGAAAAGTTGAACCTGTTCCTAAAAGAGGTGACGTGTTTGAAAATAATAGGAGGGGGAAAATGGAGTAGTATTGCATTTTTACACTAAAGGCATACTACAATGTAAAATGAAAATATGCCCCAAATCCTGACAGGTGACATGTGTCCATTCCAAAGGAAATGTCAAAGAAGCAGGGCTTCACATCAACATGGTAAACTTATATCTAGTTGGGAGAATGAGAAAATGTGCAAAATAGTCTTGTAATTCCATTCATGTCATGATATCAATAATAGTAGAGAGCGGGCATTTAGGTCAAACATGTAAAATTTTATATATTGAAAAGATAGTGTGAAAAGACTGCATGAGCCAGCAAGGCATCAACTTGACCCACGTGGATGGTCCACATTAAAATGAAAAAAGAAAGGTGGACAGCAAGGATATAATGCATTTATGATTACCGTCATTAATGCATTTTTTTCATGGATCAAAGTAAAATTGATTGAAACATTCAAACACTTCAAGTTTTTAATATTACATACAAAGATATCGGTAGCCTAAGCGTAAGCATTTTTAAAGGGAAAGAGGAAAAATCAACTAGAAGTGACTCAGAGGCATAGGAGAAAAAGATAAATTCATAGAGCTTTTGGATAAACGGGTAAGTGTTGCTTCACCATACTTAATTCAAATTGGGATAGAAGGAAAGATAAACTATATAAGATGAAGTATCTAGCATCAGGTTTTCACATAAATTCCAGTATTACTAGTGATCTAGATAAGGTCATGGACATGAAGTTGTTAAATGCTGACTTGGAGGATTTCGGAGAAGATTGAGCGACCTAAATAAAAGTAAATGGATGGCAACTATTGATGCTAGTGACATTTCCCTAGTAGCTGCTTTCCCACCTTCCATACATGCTCCTGAGCTCATATGGTTGTGTGTGGATAATTACAACCCATAATCGAAGGAGGTATTGGATGGAGGTGGAGAAAGCATGATAAATTTAACAATAGAAGCACGAAAAGCAATGCTAGGGTTTTCAAATTTAGATCAACCAATAATTTCTATAGTTGAATCTATGTAAAAGGACTATGAGGCAAGGCATGTTGAGTATGCTATAATTTTGAATTCTCAATGGCTAAAAGATTAAAAACATCCATCAAAAGGATTCCCAAAAGATTAACCAAGGCTATGTTTGTCGAGGAGGTGGAAGACTTGATTGTGTTATTAAATAGAATGACAGGGTCAGAAGGAATAATGAGACTTTCAAGAATGGATGTGTCCATTTATAATGGTTATTTTGGAAGAGAAAGGAAAAATTTTCTAGGCAAATTTCATATCAGCATCTATTCAGGCTCAATTTTTAGCAATGACTGTAAAAAGCTAGAATGGATAATCCAGTTGATATTACTTTCTATATGATGTCCTACTTTATCTATAATGTTGCTTTCTTCAAATCATTTCTAGGACTCCCATTACAAGCAAGTTTTGATGATCATAGGGTATATGATGTATACCCACAATTGAGGTTGGATAATTGGAAAGGAAATGTAAGGTTGGTGAATGATGCATTTATTGCCCCTGTGACATGCCTTTTTAAGCTAGAATGGGAACAATATCGATTTTTCTGCTACTCTTGTTAGGGAAAAAATTCAGGAATATGGTTGCATTTTCATACAATATAGGTTCTTTACATATTTTAGGGTGAGTGGATTTGAGGGACAACCTTGTAAATTACCAAGGTATGTAAATGAAAAATGGGCCCTAATGGAATTTTCAAGACAACTTACTCCTGTGCATAAAATGATTGCAAAGAAACACAAGACAAATATCAAATTCCCTCTACAAATTGGTAGGTTTTCATGCCAAAGTATAATAAAGGCCAGATTGATGGAGGAAGAAATGGAGAGATTTCAAATGGATATGTTCACACCAAGACCAAATTATGATGTTAGATGGGTTGTTAGTAATGGTGAACATGAATCTCATTTTGAAGATTATTGGATGAACTATCTAGATGAAGAGGAGGTCAGATTGAGAGACTTCTCTAGGATGACATTAACCCAAATTATTGATTTCAAGATTGTAGTAGTCCCACAGGGATTATAGATGACAAAGAGGTAATAGGGAAGTATTACCATGACTAGAAAATTGAATCAAAGACAATCATCTATGTTGATTGGAATGAGAAGGAATCAGATAGCCCTCATGTAAGGATTTCCAATGTATTAAGACATGATCCACAACTACCTAACAACATGCCCACCATAGGAATTATTGATGAACGAACATTAGTAGCTAGCAAGATTGTGACTTGAAGGTCTGTTTTGGTGCAGAAAGCTAAGGGGATACTATTTAAAGCCATGCAAGATGCTCCCATCACCAAAGTAGTACCAATCTAAGCAAAAGGGAAAATCTTAATTTCACAAACAACCTCCTCAAAGGTATTACCAAGACCATCTGGCATTGAAAAGATGATGAGAGGAGCTATAGCAAGTGCCAATATCCAATCCAAATCAGATGTTTCCAAAGAAAGAGAGGCACCAAATCTCAGGCACTTTGAAAGAACCAAGAAGATTAAATTTGTATATGAACAACCTTTGATAAGAGATGTTGGTGGTCATATATCAAGAAAACACAAACATAGAGATCCTGAGGTGATTGATCCTCCTACTCTGACTAAAGATCAAAGGAGGGTTACTACTTTACTAGCCCATCAAGTATTGTCATTCCAGACCCTTGGGAATGTGCATTCTATTCCAAATGTGACATTTCCTAATGTAGCTGCATTTTCATCTTTTTTAAAACAATTCTAGGAACAATTGGTAGTACTCATATGTCCTAGTCAGCATTGGAGTAAAGAAAGAACAAATACAAGATAAACTAGTGATTGAGCAGCTTAAAGAGCCACCAAAAATAACTGATGAGGTAGCTAATTTTTTTAAGGAGGTTCCTGAATTGGAAGTGATTGATGTAGATATTGAGACTTATACAACTGAGAATATAAGTATCCCTGAATAGGAGGTGCATGTCCAAGATATTCATCAGGTATTAACTGCAAGTATGGGAGATCAACCCCAAGATACTCAGAATAAAAATACGATTCTATCATAAATGATGAGAAAATAGTTCAAGCAAATTTGGATGAGGCACTTGTAGAGAGTAGGGTTCATATTGAAATTCAATCACCAAAATATTCAAATTCAGTAGGGGAAGATCATATTTTCCAAAAGACTGATATTATGAAGGATGTTGTTACTAAAATGTTAAAAGAAACAAGTAAATATGTTGGGATTCCTCCTAAAGAAGATACAAGAAAAATTCAGAAATCACAACTAGGATCTCAACCAACAGAGCCTGGAGTAGTTGAAAAGCAGCCCCAAGTGGATCCACCCACCAAAAATCACCAACAAAAGATGAAAATATTACGAAGGATAAGGGGGCAACTAAAAATTTAAGCCTGGATGAAAGTACCCCAAAGGAAATTGCAGATGTGAAAAATATTTCAGTGAAAAATATAGATACAAGTGCAATGAATATCCCTATTCGAGGATCCAAAAGGAGTGTCAAGTGAAACAGTGATTTCTACTGAGGTTTCTACAGAAATAAAGGTCAAAGTGAAGAAGCAATAGGAGGCAAGAAATTAGAGGATGCTACTCAGCCACAAATTCAAGGGCAGGATGCAGGAAAATCAGATGTTGTTATATTGGATAGTGAAAAATAAATAGTAAAAGTTGGAGAAACATCAAAGGAATTAGTAGTGTATTCTGAAAACCCACAAAAAGAAAATAAGGGGAACACCCCTATGGCTGGATGGTTAGGGGGAATTCTTCAACAAGGGGTGAAAGAGATCACTAAAAAGGAAACCTTAAGCATCACAAGCATCTCAATTCCAAATCCCAAAGAATATTTGAAGAAAGAAAGGGTTCTTACCAAGACACGAATAGATCAGCATGGGTTTAGAACTTTGGAGGTTGCAACTCCTCATCAGGGAAAGACAAAGTATGATATCATAGAGAGTGACTATGATATTCAACATATCCAATTGGGAATACCTACTAGAGAATCATTGAAGCAAGGGGTCACTGAGGTAGTTGAAAGTTTGTTGCATAAGTTTGATGAGGATAAGATATCCAAAAAGTAGCTAAAATAATAGGTAAAAACATTGACCTCATGCTTGCATAAATTGGTAAGATCTACCGAAGAAGTTATCACCACCATCACCCCGAGATGCTAGATAAAGTTGAAAAATCCAGTAAAAGGTTGAAGCAGTAGATAAGTGGGTAGAGGATTTGTCCCAAAGGGGTAGGCAAGTGATTGAAAAATCAAGAGATAGGTATATAGAGCTTACTAAAGTCCTCAATGAAATTAATGAAGTTATTGAGCTATGTGAAAATGAAGTGTTTTCTTGGGATGGAATTTTTCCTAAACTTGAAGCAATAAATCAATTGGATGAGGATTTACTGGAGAAAGAAGGAATAGTTTCACCCGAGGAGAAGGGAACTCAATATGTAATGGAAGACTTAGCCAAAATCAGGGTGGAAACCATAAACCAAGTTAAAGAAAAGTTGGAGATTGAAAAATATTGGGTGGAGAAGGTTATTGATAATATAGATTGTATATTGGAACAAATGGTGTTTGAAAAATGCAATATGGTTTATGGGAATTGGGAAATTGATACGTTAAATCAATCATTTGACAAGAATATCAGAGAGGAACCTTGTTCTTATGAGGTTATCAAAAACTTATCCTGGTAGAGAATAAAATTGTTGAAGTTGAACAAGAAGTTGAGAGAATACAGGCCAAGAATGTCCACATGTTGTGACATATTGAACAAGCATCACTTAATCTACAAACATCACCTGGGACGAGACGAGGAAGAGATAATGCAAATGTTTCAAATATATGATGCTTATATAGAGAGACAACTAGTTAAGGAAGAAGATGATGAAGATGAAGATGCAATTGTGAAGACTGATGAGCAAGTTTAGGCTTGTTTTTCTTTGAACAAATTTTTCACCTTATTTTAACTATTACTCTTGTTTCATGAGAACTGAATGCTATTTTGAATTGTTGTTTTCAAACATAAATGTAATTTGATGCAATACATTAGATATTTATATTGATTTCATAGAATTCCAAATCTATTATGAAGCATGTAAACTAATGTAACTGTTTGACATCTTTTGTATTGTGGAAAAAAATCAAAATTGGGGTTCTATAGGGGCCCCAACCCATAAAAAAGGGGTTACATAATTTTTTTGGAAACTAAATAAGAAAGAAAAAGAAAAGAGAAGCCTAATCATCTTCCACTATAAAGTCCTCTCTGCAAAGAGGAAGTTTCTTCACTAGCCTATTCTTTCTAGGAACAAATTCCTTTGTTCCCAATGCCATTTGAACAAACACAATGTCTCCAACCAAGGTGTGAGACATACCCAAAGACTGAGTTCATCAATAGTTGTCATAGGACCATTCAACAAACTAAGAAATTATGATCTCCTCTCATAGGAGGAAACCCATTCAGTCATGTCCAGACCTCCTTTAGGAAAAAAATTTTTTCTTGTTGCTTTGGAAGTGAATGATGGATTAACAGCTTGAGCTGGAAGTGCAATAACAACTAATCTGGAGCAGATGGAGTAGGAGGCATGGAACTAGATTCACCCCTATATTTCTTCACAAAGACGGGTGATGTGTTGTTCCAGATTCATTCATTATGTGAAAAGAGTAGGCACAATACCTAATGAAATCTCTCCATCAAGTACATAAGACCTAAAGGGATTTCCTTCATAGTAAATGCTTCATTACAAATGAAGGGGAATTTTTAATTAGTCAAACCTTGCACACTAGGCCTACTCACAAGAAAAAATATATTCAATACAACGGAGTCTTTTGATGTTCCAACCTGAAGAGATGAAAATACATCATCTAGAAGGTAGAAAAATGGGAATTATCTTGATAAGCCTTCTAACCAACACAACCCAAATAACTTGAGTTGTCAAAGGCCTAAGTATAATCTTTAGGATCAACAATCTCAAATAGCATTCTTACGAATGCCTCATTAGGGCCTGAAAGATCAAAAATTGAGTGCAAATCCTCAGTGGATATGTATTTAAAGCCTACCACCATAGGTGTTCCCACCATATTGCAGATAAATTTCCCTAATTCCTTACACTCAAAAAAGAAAATGTGAGTTTGTAAAGGAAATAGTGTGCATTTATAAGAAATTCGAGGCGGGAAAGTTGAGTTGAGTATAATCATGGTAAGATAGTTTCTAAAGATTTGAATGTGATATTCACATGGGAGAAATAAGTATGAAGTAAGTTGGTATTATGCAGAAGATAATGGTTGGCTTGATATGACATGATCCATGTGGGGAAAATTCTCCAGAAAGACATGAAAATGAATGTGTGTTTCCCAAGATAGATTCTCAAAAAGTAAAAGGGATTACACGTCAAATCAAATCACTTAGAGATGCTCAGAAATCATCAAAAAGGGTTTCTCTAATTGCTTGAAGAGATAAATGATTAAAAAAAACATCAAAGAAGTGACATGGCATCCTAGTCATTCTAGGAGAGTGAAAAACATGAATGACTCGTGATTCTTCCACCTGGAAACATAAAACAAAATATTTCCAAGAGAATAAAGATGGATTAGACTATGTGTTATAAAGAAAGAATATTATTCAAATATTCATGCTTTTGGGGGAAAATTAAAGAGTGAGTGAGTGATTGAGATTGTATAAATGTGATGAGAATACTCTCACATAAGGGGGTTAAATTTTTCTAAGATTTAGAGAAAAAGGAGAGAACCTATTTGTACTAGCTGAAAACTGAACCAATATGAGATATCCAAACTGCTATTCATTTGTTCCCAAGCCTTCTCACCAAGATGATTACACTATACAGTCATTGGCAAATATTTAGGTCATAGTTGTTGTGTCCCCTTATTGAAGAATTGGTGTTTCTTGAATCAATTTGCATGTAGTCTCATGAGCACTGTTACTTTGTTCAAGATGAATTGTTTTGAATTGATTGTCTGCATTTATGTTGCAATCTTATGCTAATTAATCTCTTTGAATTACATAAAGCCTTAGTTAAAATAGTGACAATTTGGTAACTGCAATTGCATGATTGATGGATCTTTCCTTCATAATGTGGTAAATGGTTTTAAAATCAATTTGTATTTGTTTGATCTAAGATATTTTTCAGTTCTTGAGTGTATCTGGAACATATTTGATCATAAGATTGTTAGTATTTTGTTGATAGTTTTTCATGATATTTTTGTTTGAATTCTCAAAGTTTGTGTGAAATCCTATGTTCTTGGGCTTCCATGAATACAAACCTTCTGGTTAAAGGAATGCTTTGGACTGTGTGATCCATATTTTACATCAAGAATAATTGTCTGCAGTATTTGTAAGGTTTATTTGAGGTTTTTCGTATAATCAACTTTATCCTTCTTAACTTCCCAACAATATATCAAAATTTCAACCAATAACCATCAAATCCACCTGAACTACCCCTTCTTGCATTGTTTATGCATAAATGCTAAGGATATTTGTTGAATTTTCCCATCCTTTATCCAAAATATGTAGAAGCAAGTTGGAATTATGACTATCTTTAGTAACTTGAGCCTTCTTTAGAAGATATCTGCATTTTCTAGTGTGAAAACTCATGAGAGTTAGATAATGTTTGTATTGACCATGTCTTCTTGAGGCTATTTTTCACTTCCTTGAGAAAAGGAGTCCAAATATTGTTGTTCTATCCACCACTTTTCACAAATACAGGTTATAAAATGGGTCCTCTCACCCTGGTTTCAAGAAGAACCTAAAGTAGCAGGGTAGGTCATACCCTTAGTGAGGTGTTATCCAACATTCCCAAGTCCAAGTAAAAGAGATTATCAGATCCATCCCTAGCTACAAAATGACTCAAATCTTAGTATGTCTTTCTCTAAGCATCCTGCTTAGCCTATTGATGTTTCTCGGACTTACAAGGTGGGACTAATTTGGGTACCAACACCCTCATGGCATCGTTTTCATGGAGTATTTCTACAAATATAGATAAATATCGACCTCTTGGTAGCATATTAAATATGTTTAGATGTAAATACATGATCTAGACATCATCCTTTGTTGATATTTATGAAAAATGAGCTTGATTAAAAGTTATTTTCTTGATATTTTCCTATTTTAAGAAATATTTCCATTAAATTTTCTTGGTTAGGGGTAAATATTGAAAAAGGATGCTAAGATTTTTCAAGATTTGTTAAAATTTATCATTAAGTTTCACATTGACAAGTCATTTGCAATGATTTACACATATAAGGTGCAAGACCTTAGTGGTGACTCCACATTGTTTAAAATTTATGGTAAATACCAGTTCCTCAAGCTTTAATAATTGAAATCTATCATCAAGATCTATAAAGATGGAAGGAAGAAGGTCCTTCTTCAAGATAGATCCTACTAGAAAATTGTTTCTAGAGCTAGGAAGGACAAATCCAACTAAGAAACAAGTCTAGAGAGCATTGGGAGATCAAAGGTTAGAAGAGAAAGTAGTGCCTATGGTTGAAAGTGATCAACCTTTGATAGAGGATTATTCTATCTCCTCAAATAGTTCTGGATCAAGCAGTCCCTGCATGAATTTATATACTCCAACTTGTGAGGGGCCTTCATTTGTAACTGATAAGGGTATTCCTCATCTCCCCCATTTTTGTTTATAAGTAATAGAGTTTTTATGAAATTGAATCATTAAAGGACCAGTACTTTGAGGATCATACACCATTACCTCAAAGACCCCATGTCCCACACTGTTTTAATCCTTCTATTGGGAAAACCCCTCAAAAGAACATGGCTTAACCTCCACCTAGACCTATATTTGTTGTAAATGTTTTTGGACCCATAGATTTCCATAGTATGGTGGGTTATCCTAATGCAGTTCCACAAGAAGTGAGGAATATGTTGCCTAAATTTCAAGGAAATAATGTTATTACTAGTGACCAACATCTTAGAATTTTTGTTAATATTATGGAGGATTTCAAGATTGAACATGAGGATGTCTATGTAAAACTATTTATTCACACCTTAGAAGAGGATGCTTAGGATTGGTATAAATACTTACCAGAATAATTCAATTGACTCATGGACTGAGATGAAGAATGCATTTAGGTCACAATATGGGGATAAGACTGACCCCATTTCTTCTATCTGAATTTGAGAACATAAAGAAGAATCCCAATGAACTGTCCAAGATTTCAATACTAGATTTAACAAAACCTTGACTAGACTACCTATAATTTTGAGGCCAAGTGATGAATCTTGTCTGATAAAATAATATGATTCCTTTGATAAGAAATTTGTGTATTATTTGAGGGAAAAAAACCCTAAGATTTTGAGGCAGGATTTCTCTATTGCAGTGCATATTGAAAATAATATACAAGACAATAGGAAACCTCCTAAGAGGGATGGTGTCAAGTTAGTAAATCCTGAAAAGCCTCAAGCTAGTAAGGGAGTTGAGGTAGTTAAGACTTTAGTAGGGGAAGTGAAAGAAATTTCCTACAAGCTTGCTAGAGTAGAGAAGGGAATAGGAAAAAGTTCTCAAGGCCAACACTAACCTCAAAACTAGAACATATTTTTAATCATCCTAGGGGTGATCATAGATCATATGAGAGAGGTAAAGGGCCCATGGGATTAGGAAATAAACAACCACAACTAAGAGAAAAAAAATTGGTCCCTGACCCTTTAACTGCTAGAGTTTCTATGATAGAAGAAAATCATGTTATTGAGTGGTGTGATAAATGTTTCTTACCACATTCCCCATGTGATATTAATGAAGAAAGTGAAGAGGTTGATGATGATGATACTTTTGGTAATGTGTGCATGATGGAATGCCCTAACAATCCACAATAAGGAGCCACTTCTACTAAATTACTAAGTGTTATGACTATGGAAATTTTTTGGAATTGCATAGACTGGGTATCTCCTCTTCCTTCTACTAGTGATCTTGAAGTTGATATGGTCCAAGATTTTGAATTTCCCAATCATGATTTTGAATACTTAAGGGAATTGATGATTAAGAAATATGATGGTGGAATCCCTTTTGAGGAGGATAGATAGTTGTTAATGAATGTAGTGGTGGCCCAAGAGAAAGAATATAATCTAAGAAATAAGACTATTAAAATGGGAGGGCCACAACCCAAACCAAATAATCCCCTCCTCACTAATATCCCAAAGGATCCCCCTAAGAAAGATGTGCCAACCAAAATTCCAACTAATGCCAATAAACCCAGTAACCCTTCCCAAGCCATGAAGAACCTCATACCACAAGAAAATTAAATTACCATATCTCTCAAGTATAACCCTACCCAACTATACCCCCTACAATATGGCTCAAAATTTGAGCCAAATCAATTTCATTGTACCCATCATTGAGTTTTTAGAATCCCTGAGAACAAAAAGAAGATTATTTGAGTACTTGGGGTTTAAGGAAGAGGTAGTGGCCCCGGGAAAATATATTAAAAATCTTGATATTCCTCCTATTATTAAAGAATTGGAGGTGCAGAGACATTGGAAAATTTGGGGAATCCCCTGAAGTATATCTAGGAACTTCCCTTGTTGAATCCCAACTTGATGTTGATCCCTTCTATACTACTTTGATTATTAATGACATGCTTGTTCATAATTGCATGTTTGATTCAGAGCTTCATGTAATGTGATGCCCCTTGAAGTTATGAATGAGTTGGATATCAAAGTAACAGCAGCCTTTGGAAAGTGCACTGCCATGGACTCAAGAGAAGTACTAGTCATTGGGTATGTGAAGGGTTTAGTAGTGCAATTAGCAGCTTATCTGGTAAGTATTTAACCATGAATGTAGTCATTGTGGATTGCCCTACTAAATGGGGTATGTTGTTGTCAAGGAAGTGGGCTGCCAGTGTTGGTGGAAGTGTGCAGATGGATATGTCATATGCCACCATACCAGTAGAAGGGAATCTTGTCAAGTTATATGGGGAGAAATATGTTACATCTGATTGAAGATCCTAATAATGCTTCTTATGAAGTTTTGTATACAGATGTGGATGTTAATAATTTTTTTGGGTATGCTAACTTTGAGGAGCATGGTATTAATGAAATTGAATGATCTAAGCACATAATGACCCTTGGAATTTAATGTTTGATGGAGCTTTCTTCAATATGGGAAATGAGGCTGTGGTTGTGTTTGTATCTCCAGGCCATGAGGTTTTTAATTTTTCCTTTAAATTGAAATTTGAATGCACAAATAATATTACAAAGTATGAGGCATTAATTTTGGGCTTAAGGATTGCTTGGAGATATGGTATAAAAGACATAGTTGTTAAAGGAGACTCTAAGTTGGTAGTCAAACAAGTTAGAAAATTGTATGCTACAAAAATCAAAGGATGAAACAGTATAAGCATGTAGTATGGGATTTTATTGAGATGTTTGATTCCTTTAACATTTTTATCATGATAGAACTCAAAATGTTGCAGCCAATAGGTTGGAAGTGCTTGGATATAGGTTTGAAAACTACATTGTTTCTCCTTATTGTGATTATGATATTGAAGTATTGTCAAGACCATATGTTCTTGATAATGTGAAACATTGACAAGTATTTGATGATGATGCCCAGGTTCAAAGGTTTTTATAGAACGAAGGAGAATTTACTCATTAGTGCATGGACTAGGAACCAATGGTTTCTATTTGTGATGGTAAAGAAACCCTATTTGGCAAGGATATCATTCAGTTAAAAACCAATACCATTCCCAGAGGGTTGGTTGCTTTAGAATCAAATTTTGATAATGCTGACATGGTGGTTCATAGACACATCTCTAATTCAAGGGATGTTGAAGAATTCAATTTGGGAACTAAAGAAAATCCCAGAAAGTTTGGATAGGAAGTAATTTGAGTAAGGAAGAAAAACAATCCTATGTTGAATTGTTAAAAAAATATCAAGACTGTTTAGCATGGTCTTACTCAAAATTAAAATCATATAGGGAAGATTTATTTCAACATGAAATACCTTTGGAACCTAATGCTAAACCATTTAGGAAAAAATAGAGGCCTATCAATCCACTACTCTCCCTTAAGATGCAAGAATAATTAAAAAAGTTAAGGGATGGAGGGATAATACAACCTACAAGATATTCTTCATGGGTGGAAAATCTAGTGCTAGTGAGAAAGAAAAATGGAGACATAAGGCTATGTGTGGATTTTAGAAATCTAAATAAGGCCTCAATCAAATACAACTATCCATTTCCTAATATGGATAACATGTTACAATTGGTCACTAGATCTGAGTTTCTTTCCACATTGGATGGATTCTCAGGATACTAACTAGGTAGTTGTGAAGCAATCAAAAAGAATTAAAACTAATTTTACCACTCCTTGGGGTACTTATGTCTATGTAAGAATGCCATTTGGTTTGATGAATGTTGGGGCTACGTTCCAAAGAGCCATGGATGTTGCATTCTCAGGATACATCAATGATTTTATTGCATTTTATCAAGATGATGTGATAGTGTTCTCTAGAAAGAGAAGTGACCACTTAAGCCATGTGGAGAGGATGTTGATAAGATGTAGAGAGTATGGAATCTCATTGAATCCTAAAAAGTGCCATTTTGGAGTTCAAAAGGAAAAGTTTTGGGGCACATTGTGTCAAAATAAGGGGTTATGATTGATCCTAAGAGAGTGGAAGCAATTGGTAAGGTTCATGTCCCTAAAAATAAGAAAGGAATTCAGTCCTTCTTTGGTCAAATAAATTTCATCAGGAGATTCATTTCTATTTTTTCTGAAATGACTATTCCCATTACAAACATGTTAAAAAGGACCAGATTATCCAATGGGAAGAAGAATCTCTCTAGGCCTTCACTAGAATAAAAGAATCATTAAAGAATTCCCCAGTATCGGTAGCTCCTGATTATAAAAAGGCCTTTCAGATTTTTTATTTTGCATCTGAAGAATACTATTACATCTATGTTATTACAAAAGGATGAAGAGGGAAATGAAAGTCCTATTTCCTTTTTCAATAAAGCCCTATAGGGTGCTGAGTTAAAATATACCATCATGGAAAAGCATGATTTTTCTTTGGTAAGAGCTACTAAAATTTTCAAGCCCTATATTTTGAGTTCTAAGATTGTAGCATATGTTCCTCATACTATGGTCAAATATATCTTATCAGAGATGGAATTTTATAGCAAGAAATTCCATTGGGTGAAGCTACAATACTATGACATGGATATTAAAACCACCAAGTTGGTTAGAGGTCTAGGACTTGCAAGGTTGGTGACAGAGAGTAACCTAGAGGTAATGTGAATTAATGAGATTGAATAAGGAACTATGGATGTCATAGAAAAGGTAATTAATTCCACATGGTATAAAGATATAATATTTTACCTCGGGAATTTTCAATGTTGGAGATCTTGTTTTACTATGGGACAATAGACACGAAGATAAAGGAAAACATGGAAAATTTGATGCCTTGTGGATGGGCCCCTATTCCATTGACATAAGAATTGGTGAGCACACCTTTTTCCTAAAATACCTAGATGGAGATTTTCTAGAGTTGCATGTTAATGATAGGCATCTAAAGCACTTCTTGTATTTATCAAAGTAAAGCTATGAGATTTTTTACAGTGTATAGTCCTTTCATTTTTGTTTTTTTGGTTTTTCTATTTTTTTGATTTTTGTTCCCTGGTCTATAATGACCAGTTGCCCTAGTATCTCAGTATGTTTATGTGAAGTACATTGGTTCGTTTTGACCTTCTACATGTTTAAAATGACCCTGTAACCCAATGGATTTGGGAACTTGGTCTGTTGTTTGTTTTGTTCATATGGTTCTTGTGGCACCCACAAGGGGTGCCCATCCCCGAGTTGGAGCTAGTGTTTGTGCTTGATTTAACCTCACCCCTTTTTCCTAAAAGTTATCTTTGAAATTTTTTTGTCTAATTGCTTGAGTTAAGAAATACGTATGTCAAAGAGAAAATCCCCATTAAAAAATCATGTTAGATCCTATTGTTATACTATGGAAATCCTCTTTTCTAGTCGAGGATTGTGAAAATGTGTCGTAACTGAAAAATCCCTGTGAAATATGATGAAAAGGCCATGTAAAACCATGTTTTATCCTCTTCGAATGTCATCCTTGTTGTTCCCAGTGTAGATTACAAAATGCAAGAACTTTTCGAGTCCCAATGATATGTGGCACAATGCCATTGGTTGTGTTATGGTGGATTTTCCTTACAAACAATCATAGTCATTTCATATTACAAATACAATTTACAAGTCCATCCCCGAAGTCCGAAGAATATTCTTTCAAATATTCAAGTCAATGATACAAAAGGAAAGGTTGACCCTATTCCCAAAAGAGGTGATGTGTTTGAAAATAATTGGAGCAGGAAAATGGACTAGCGGTGCATTTTTGCACTAAAGGCGTACTACAATGCAAAATGCAAATATGCCCCCAAAGCCCGATAGGGGATAGATGTGCATTCCAAAGGAAAAATTAAGAGAAGTAGCGCTTTGGGTTAACATGGTAAACATGTATCCAATCGGGAGAACGAGCAAACATGTAAAAGAGTCCCGCAATTCCGTCACCTCTAAGCTTTAAACACATGTCGTGATCTCAATAATAGTCAAGAGAATGAATTTGGGTCAAACATGTAAACTTGTATACATTCAAAAGATAGTGCAAAAGTGTGAAAAGACTCCACGAGCCCATAAGGCATCAAATTGACCCACATGGATGGTCCACATTCAAATGAAAAAATCAAGGTGGACAGTGGGGATATAATGCATTTATGGTGACATAATTAATGTGTTTTTTCATTGATTGAAGTAAAATTGATTGAAACATTAAAAAAATTTATTTTCATATATTACACATGAAGATCTCGGTGCCCTAACTGTGAGAATTTGTGAAAGTGAAAGAGGAAAAATCAACTAGAAGTGACTCGGAGGCACGGGAGCAAAAGAGAAATTCATAGAGATTTTGGATAAATGGGTAAGTGTTGCTTTACCATAATTAATTAAAATTGGGATAGAAGGAAAGATAAACTATATAAGATGAAGTATCTAGCATTAGGTTTTCACGTAAATTCCAGTATTACTAGTGATCTAGATAATGTCATGGACATGAAGTTGTTAAATGCTGACTTGGAGGATTTCTGGAGAAGATTGAGCGACCCAAATAAAAGTAAATGGATGGAAGCTATTGATGCTAGTGACATTGTCCTAGTAGTTTCTTTCCCACCTTCTATACATGACCCTGAGTTCGTATTGTTGTGTGCTAAGAATTACAACCCAAAATCAAAAGAGGTATTGGATGGAGGTGGAGAAAGCATGATAAATTTAACAACAAAAGCCTTTAAAGAAATTCTAGGGTTTCCAAATTTAGATCAACTGATAATTGCTATAGTTGAATCTGCACAAAAGGACTATGAGGTAAGGCATGTTGAGTATGCTACAATGTTGAATATGCATGTATATGTGTAAAAATGTGTGTAGAGATGCATGTATGTAAAAAGCATGTAATGAAAGTACAAAAATGAAAAAGGAACATATGCACTTGATCTGTGATGAGAAAAAGGGTGTATAAAGGATCTTATCAATGAAGTGAATTTTTGGGTGATCTCACGCCAATGGATGAAGAGGTGTGGGTAAGAAAGTATGATTTATCCTCCAACCTGTAATCGCTTCCCAAAACTAAAGATATCTCTATACTTTCTCGGTTTTTGGGCCATCCGATGCTCTTGGGTGAAGTAGTGTAGAGATTAAGGTTTTGTATATCCTCTAACGATAATTTCTCCCTAGATTGCTAAGGACAATCCACCATATACAATTCATTATTTATGGGTTTATGTAGACTGTGTTGAACCAAATCGTTGTGTGATATACCCCCTGGTTATAGGTGCTCCATGTAAGGTCATTGTGTTATGGACCCAAGTCTGATTTTGAGCCCTAAAATATGAAAAATGTATTATATTCGTACTTTGTTGTGTATACCTTGTATGGGGTGGTGATTCACCCAAATGATACCCTCCTCTTTGGGGCACATATGAAATCACTATAGGAGGATGCAGAGAAAAAGAGGACCAACCATTGAAACTTAAATTGTGCCCTGTAGGGGGAGGAGGGGATGTTCTTGGTAGATCCCAAGGCACATCCAAATAAAGTGGCTAGAAACAAGTGTTAGTACTAACAAGCATGCATGTAGAAGATAAGTAAACTATGTAGATAATGTGTAAGCGAGATAATGTAAACACCTAAGAAGAAAATGTAGACCATGCAAAGTAGGTTGCAAACATGGGACATCACTCACAATGTCGTAAGAAACTCAAGGATGCAATGGGTATAAAAAAACATGTTTACACACAATACTAAGGGAAAAGCCCGCAAACAAGAAAAATTAATAGGAGACAATGTAAAAAAAAAACATGGAAGAAAATATCCCTACATAAGAAATTATGCACATAAAACACCCATTATCATGTTAGAGAGATAAAACATATGTCAATGCATGTGTTGTAGTCACCTCTTACACTCTAATCTCTCTTTAAACCCCAACTGTGTTGGCCTATCACCCAACGTTGACACGGTGCTCACCCAAGGCATGCACAAGCATCGATCCCCTCTTGTATGTGAGCCTTGTAAGAATTTTTATAGTTAATGGAAGTATGTTTACACAGAAAAAGATACATGCATCTGTCCACTTAATCAAGATAAATAACTAGACCCAAGCATAGATGCACCAAACACATGAAAGTAAACATCAAAAAATCATATGGGAATCAGATATTAACTATAGCAATATAAATAACATAGAATTTCAAACCTATAAACATAAATGTACAAAACAATCCATTATCTATTGATTCATAACTATTCATAGTAGCTGAATACATCAAGTGACTCATAACTAGACTAGATAAATTCACAGGATCTCAATACTTCTCTACAATGGCTCCATTAGAGAAGTTACAATGATGTCCAGAACATATGTCATTTGGTTCGTCTACTCTCTAGTACACATGAATCACACATTCAATCATATTAAGCATTCTCTATCAAACCCTTACTTCCATGTTCTCCACTCTTGCTCTCTTTCTCTATCACCTCTCCTCTTCTCAACTATACAAATCAATACATACCATGGGGGTTGTTGAAGCTTCTCCTCACCACCTACTTATCATTCTGGTGGGAACCTCATTCCAAGTGTCATCATGAATTTCCATACTCGAGTATCCTTAGCATGCGATAAATCGGCCTAATCCATAACTAAATCCACTTTGAAATCCTTGATCTTTTCATGATCACCATATCCCTGGATATTCCTTCCTTGGGCTGTAAGTATCTATGCCTCAAATTTATCCATAACTAAGCTTGGTCACATATCCATGTGTCCTTTACTATGACTTCGATGGTGGTCCAAAATATGACTAAGCCTTGAGTTTGTTCTAGCGTGTGCAAACCTCTGCGCTTATCTTAAAGTTACTTATGTGAAAACCTTAGGTGCATAGTCCCTATGAGGGCTCAACATCACCCAACACTAATTTTATTTCCACCCTTCACAATCCTCCGCACTCTCCTAACAAAAATCTAGTGATCCAAAAATGGATAAGGAAAAAATGTTGCATGACTTAACAACTCAAAGGACTAATTGAAGGAGCTTAGGGAACTCCAAATCTATTTCATCCTTTAGCTTCTTCCACACCTCCAACTTTGCTAAGGTATTCCCTATTTCCTCCTTTACTATGCTTAGCACTTGGTCCGGTGTGATGTCCTCAACCTTCCCCTTCAAATCATGAATGACCACTACTAGTTCTTTGCAAACACCCTTAAACTCATCCATCTACTCTGTGATAGAGTCTCGTAGTTCACCAATGTGAAAATCCAACTTCTTGTACTTTGTCTTAATCTTGTCCTTTTGCACCATGGTTTCAATGATCAATTAAGCATGCTCAATTTTTTTCATTAGGACATTCTCCTACAAGGCCTTGAGAGTGGCCTCTTCCTCTACTACCCATGCATTGATAATGGGCTCACATTTCCTATAGCTATTGAAGTCCTTATCTGCCAAAACATTCACCTCCTTGAGTTGGATGAGAAAATCCTCCAACTCCGAAATCTTGGCCTCAACTACATTTTTTTTTTTCCTTTTCCTTCGCAAGATCTTCATTCATGCTCCTCACATCATCCTTTATGTTTTTCAAAAACATCCCCACTAGATCTTCTAAGTACTCAATCTCATTTGTGTAATATGTCTTGGCTTGACTTACCAATGTTGGAAATTCTCCTAAGATCTTCTACACTAAGGCACTAGCTCAATTATACGTTTCCTTAGTATGTGCCTAATTTCCTTTCAACCCTTGCACGATTTCTCAAGCTCTATCTCCTTTCCCTTATTGTTTATGACCAAGGTCCAACAAGTCGCCCCTATATCTAAAATTTTCCTTATAACCTTCGTAGACATCTTTTGTAGTGCATTGCATTCCTTCTCGTTAATGATGAGGCTTCGATCTATCTCCTTATACATCACACCTTCCTTCTTTCTCAAGTGAATGGTCTCGATCATGTGATCATTGACCTCAAATTTAGGCTCCTCTAAATGATAATTAAAGTTCCATCTTATCATCTTCTTTGTTCTAGTCACATCCCCATCTTGGTCCAACAAATCCAAACCATGTAAATTTTCTGGAGCAAGGGTGCTTTGGAACCTTGCACACTACACCTTCATGGGATCATCCAAAAGTCCATGTGAGGGGACATAGGTGTTCACTTCTTTATCTTTGACTTGCACTTTGAGTATTTTTTTCTTAGAGTACTTGTTCTGAAGTGAACCCTTTATCCTCATTGATAATGAAGGAGTCTCCCTTGTTATTTTCTTTTGGGCCCGTGGGCTATACATGTGAATTTCCTTGTGCTAGACTCTTCACGGGCCCTTCCACAAAGCATGTTTTTCTCCTTCCCATGCACATCAGCTATTACCTTGATGTCCACCTCTTCTCTTCTCTTTTCTTACTTTTCAAGTTATGCCTCGAGCTCCTTCCTTAACGTAGTCTGATCCTCCTCTGAGATTGTCTCCAAATTGGTGACATCATCTACCTTCATCCTTTTCATTGCTGGATCTTCCCCTTTTGATGCTTACCCTCCTAGCACTCTAGCTATAAAGCCTCAGTCTTTGCCTTTTTGTGAAGTTCCTGCATCTCCATTGCTACTTGGCCCATGTAATATTTTTTCCGGTAAGTATCTATTGTCCAATTTAGCCCTTGGGGTGAAATTAGACAACAAAGCATGCTTGTGTCAAGGGGATTTCATATCCATTTGAAGCTCACGGGTAGTTTGTAGTGATTAGGGAAGGATTAGGGTTTTGGGAGAGTTAAAGGTTTCAAGAGGAAATTTTCCTCTTCTTGGTATTTTTTTAGTTCAAAAGTTTCACCGGTCTGGAGCAAGCGGTGGCCATGGGGCTCACCTTGCAAGAATGAAAATGGAAAAATTGATGATCTTGTAAAAACCCCTTAGCACCTTCATAGAGCTCTCTAACATGTTGAAATGCAAGAAATTAGAAAATAGAATTTGGAAATTTGTCTAAGGGCCTCCATGGTGGGTGATGAGATATAACCGATATCTTTAAACCACCCATCGAGCTTAAAAGGTAAAGTTTCTCATTTTCATGACCATAGAGTTGTTTTGTTGTAGTCTTTCGTGCTTTATCTTTTCAAAGAGACCGAGCTATTTATGGTTGCAGCAAACAAGCCACCTTTCATGTCATCGAGTTGATTTTAAAAATGTCAAACTTTAACCATAGCATTGCCAAGGTTGAGCTAAGTAAAAAGGGAATCTCTTAACAAAGCTATGTTATATCCCAACCGAGTTATGTTGATAGTGGAAAAACAAGTGATTAGAACTATTGACGCAAAGCACTAATCTATTTTTTGTTCCACGAGCTCATAAAGAAATCTTCCAATCTAAATAGGAACCAAGCTACTTCAAATATGGGAGAATTCCACCAATCTTGTTTAACCAGACCATGCATGCATTGAAGTAGTCGAGATCTACCTTGCAAAAATATCCGCTCATCTAACATAATGAGCTTGGAGGAACTTGGACTAGATCAGAAGGGAGCACTTTAAAATAATGGGATCATAGTGGGAAAATTCATTATCTACATGATCTTGTGCAAGTGGTGTGGGGACAATGATGTGCAAAGGCACAATTGAGAAGGAGACATGACGAATCACCATTCCTAGAGGTTGAAGACCAATAGAACACAATCCTAGTCAAGCGAGACTAATGTATTGAACACAAAGCGGAGTAACCTCATCCTAGATTGAATGATATGAGTTACAGGTCATACTAGGGAGCCGAGTCATTTCCACATAATTTAAAACAATGAAGAATCATTACACCATGAGGAAAAGATTGAGCTATGGTGTTGAAATGGAAGGATTCACCAATGGCATTGATGAGCCGATAAATAGGGAGATCAAGTGAATCTCAAACGAGCTATGTGTAAGACTACTTCGGGGTGGTTTCAAACAAATTCATATCATTTTCATGGGGAAAATTCATGGCCAAGGAACTCAAAAACTCATGGAGCCATGGCATTGCCACAATGAATGATGATTGGGTGAAAACTTAACAAAATTTGTGAGCTTGTGTTGAAATTGGTGAGCCGGTGGGAAAAGGAAGTAGAGTCGTAGAGGGCGCCACTCGGCCCACTTGGCGTATCTTCGGATGGTATTAGAAGGAGAGAAACTCTAGGGGATCATGGTGCTTCCATGTTGAGTGTGCTGCAACAAACATGTCACAATGTAAAACATGGTGCTAAGTTATAATAATAGCTCCATGGTACGATGCGAGGGATGTTTCAATGTGGCGTCAAGTTGTAAGAGTTGGGAGGTCGGTGGAGTTAGTTTGTAGCCCTGAGGATAAAAAAGAGCTTGTTTTTTCAAAATATTATCTAACATGTGGAATCAAGGGGTCGGCATTCAATAGTGCATGATGAAATTGAGTTTGAGGGACATGAGGTCATGTCAAGTTGACAAAAGTAAATGGAAAATAATGGGCTCTGTGCATGAAGGAATACCCAACGACGGTGAAGAATGAGGAGCCAACTTGGCCGAGATTGCAATGTTAATTTATAATTATTCAAACATAAAATTTCTCCCATTTCAAAGTAAGGACAAAAATAATGATGGGCCCATAGGATTTTAATTCCTAAATCCTTAAAAGATATGCAAAACATTAGAAGAAGAGAGAAATTTATTAAAATTTGATTTCCAACCAAGAATTGATTTTACAGTCCGTAGAGTTAAGGAAATGCTTGCAAACTCAAATTACCTACCTACACTCAGATGGTCATAAATTTTTTGTTTCTCAATGGAATCACACAAAATTAGTCTCTCTTAGAATCGTGGCTCCGAGACCGATGCAAAATATTGAATAAATTTAGGTATTGATAAAGATTTGATGGATACTTTTACAAAAAATGAGCCCGATTCAATTTGGTTGCTTTGGTAGTTGGGAATGCATTAAATGAGCATGGGTAATCATTCTTTCACTATTGTAGGTCATGGGACAACATGGGGAGACTTTTTCAAGAAAATTTCCACTAACTACACTCATTTATTACATCTTGCATGTGGTTGAAGAGGAAAATTATGGATTTTTCTTTCCCTCTCCTCATTCTATAAAGTGTAATCTTGGGCTCAATTGTAAAGGAGCTATTCATTCTTCCTTTTTCCCATGTCTCTTTATTCTCTACTAGGGTTGAATGTGGAGATTAAGCCTCCTTCCCAAGCTTTGTAATGGAATTTTCTCACCTCTTTCCCCGCTAATGATGTACTCTTTAAATTCATGGAATAATTAATTTTTTTGTGATGCATCTTGTCCATCCTTCACATATTTTATTATCTCTTCTTGCCTCTCTTCATTGTAGGGTATACTATGCATATTTTGATGCTTATTATAGGTTTGTGGGAGCTGTGTTTAATGGTTATGAAGTGTTGTTCTATGTGAATCTATCTTTGGTCTTTGGTGCATCTTGTCCACCCTCTCCTTTTCTCACCTCTCTCCATTTAAGGTAGCTAGATTCTTGGCTAACAACCTCCTTTTCTAGTGTATCACCACTTTTAGTGTAGGTTTATTTTCATGAACTCTCTCTCCTGGTCCCTTAGAAGGTTAGATTAGGATTATTTTTCTTACCTGCATTAGGAGTAGATTTTGGTAGGTAGTTTAGGAGAAGGAACCAACCTTCTCTAGAGGGTCATCTCAAGCTTGCAAGTCCCTTAGCTTGAGAGATGATCCAATGTTATAAAAATTACACCAAATGCCCCATCCACATTTTAAGCCATTTGAGGGTGTTGTAATTTCATGATAACAGTTATGGCACACCGGTGGGACATCATAGAAGTTATAATTTCATTTTTCAAGGGTCTTCTACTATAGAGTTGAGTTGAAGATCATTTGTAGGTGTGCAGTTCATCTCTGGAGAAGGCTTCATTTTAGCAGGTTGGTGTGTTCCTGTTAGATTTTTAGATTTTGGAATCATAAAAAAACACATATGGTGACTCCATTTGGTCTAAATAACCCATTCTCTTATATTTCAAAACTTTCTCCATCTATTTTTCATCTATTTTCAATTCATCTTTCTTTCTATGTCTTTCCATTTTCTTCCATTCATGAAGTTGTGTGATCATGGCTTCATTACCTTAATGGAATTCACATTTTCAGAAGTTTCCATACAATCCATGTTCACCTCCAAACATAAAAATTTCATTTTCAAGTCATTATCAACCTCCTTCAGAATCATATTATGGTAGTGATCAATAATATGCATACCCCAAGAGCAAGAGCAATATAGACCAATCGATTTGGTTACATGTCGGACTATGCAGTTGTTGGAGAGAAAGATTATGAAAGCTAAAAAGAATATTATACACCTTAAGATGAAGATTTTTAGTTGAAAGTGCAAAATTGGGAGGCAAAATTGGTCCATGACTAGGGCTAGGGCTCAAGACGGCTTAAGTAGGCACTCATAATTAGATTCAAGATACCTTCTTCATGGTTTTCTCCTTTTCAAGGATATGATAGCTCATTGGAGAAACTTAATGACATGGTTGAAATGGTGCCCCACCTTGAGGCATTGATTAGTGATATTAAAGATTACGAACAAAATGTAAGCCATTCTTGTCAATCGAATAGTGCTACATTCCCAATGTCTCACCATCTAAAAGCCTCAATTTCCAAGTTTCTCACCTACTTCCCCCATTGTGGAATTCACTTCTCCATCTTCTAGTATTCCACCAAATCTCAGTTCTTCTACCCTTTTCCCTTCCAAACCTAAGTCCCCTCTAAAGAAACAAGAATTTCCACTTCCTCCACCACCACAAAAATTGCAAGATCTGTTTCCCAACCCACCCCTCCTCTTGTATTCGAATTCATCTGTCGGAAAAAAAAATATAGTAAAGATGATAAACATGAAGGAGTTCCAAGCCAAGAAGAAATGATGAAAAACTTGGTAAGATTAGCTCTAAAATTTGGGATCGATAAAATCCCCTTGTTGGTCAAGCCTTTGGAGGAGGCTAAGGTTGTAGAAGAACAAGTGGTGAAATTTGATCCGAGTTGCAGAAGTAGTAGACCAAGAAGAAACAGAAGAAGACACTCGATCTATATGCTTTGAATTTAGTGTACATAGTGGCACTTTATTTGAAGAGAATGTTGATCTAGTCCTAGTTACACAATCAAGACAAGGAGGAGGAAGACCAACCAGCTCCAAGTCTAGTTGAAAAGGAGCACATGGAGGTGGACAAGATGGATTGAGAGGAACTAAATCATGAGAAGGTTGCATAGGAGATTCCATATATCTCTCCCACTTCACCTATTCAAAGATCTGATTTTTTGGAAGATTTTAAACTCACTAGATTCATATTTGAAGAAGAATAAAACCATGATGGAAAATTTACAGATTCAAAGTCCATCATGTAACAGGAAGAATCTTTGGCACATTAGGACAATGAAGAGATTGATTTCCTATCAGTATTGGAGGAATTTTTTGATGAGGAAAATCTCATATAAATTACAACTTTCATTTCCCTATCATTCATCCACGAACCACAAGAACCTACTACCATAAAGGATAACGTACAACGACAACCTGCAGTTTGCAACATGCCTCTTGAATCGAAGTTAGAAGAGTTTGATCTTAGAAATGTCATACTGAATGCAGAGGAAGGAAAAGAGAAGGAATTTTTCATCTCTTCCATACCATTCACTCAAGAGAGACATCATTTTTCTATAGATGTGCAAGAAGAAGAACATCAAGGTACTGAGACAGAAATCCCCTCTCTCAATAAGGACTACAAGAAGACTCCATTTTAGAGTTGAATATCAAAGTAGTGGGCATATTTAAAGGACCGGATTGTGCCCTCTAAAGTACTTGGCTTCACTAGAGCCAAGGGAGAAGCACAACCTATCATTATAACATCTAAGCATGAAGAAGAACTCAATGTGCAAGTATCAACATCAATACCTCCGGAATCTAATGAGTAGTAGTTGGGAGAGGTATTTGTTTTATTTCTAGTTGATTCCTTGATAGAGGGACTCAAAAACCAATTTGCAACCAAATTTCCAATCCTAATCTCATTTGTACTCAGTGCCAAATAATTTGCATGACTTCCAATTGTGAGAAAGGGAAGCTAGTTCTCGACATTGGTGTCATGTTTCATTTAGTTTCCCATTTCTCTGGCTAGTGTAGGAGTAGGAGTAGGTTTTTTTTCAACAATTTTTTTTTTTCCACACTCTACATGTCTTAATTTAGGCATGTATGATTTTCCTCTTTTTTATATAGTTTTTTTTGGTGTTTCTCCAATCAATATAGTGCATCATGCCTCTAGTTATTGCAATAAGAAACTCATAGTCACATGTAATGGTTGCAAACTTTAAATCCAAACAAATGTACAACAACTAAAATCAATCAAGGAGGAGATTTTAATGATCCTCTCCAAGGACAACTATAGAAAGCTTCTGTGCTCGTGCATGAAATCAAGAGTTCATCCTAGAAGCCCAAGTCAGCAATCAGTTCCAATCAAGGTAGCATTGGACTTTCAAAAGAAGAAAGAAAACTAGAACTTAATGGAGTTCCATGATTTCAAAAGTGACAGGTGATCATCATTGAAACTCAACAGATTGCAGCTATAGGAATGAGTGTAATTCAAGTTTAAAACAACTTTCTACTATCACTAAACAAATTTCAACATTTTCCTATGAGATTTGGAGAGTACGAGAAGTGGAGAGCATTTCTAGGTGTAAGTAACAACATTTCAAATGTTCCGGGGTAAATTTTTTAGAGCTCAGATGAGCTCATGAAGATTATGCAGACTCAATGCCCAATGGATTGCTATAGGTAGCTAATCACACTTCATTTAGCAAGAAAATGGCCCCGTGAGTCACCAAATTGTTATCAATTTCACCCCTCAATTGAAATTGGATAATAGAGCATGCTTGTGTCAAGGGATTTCATAGCCATTTGAAGCTGACAAGCATATTGCAGTGATCAAGGAAAGATCAGGGTTTTTCTAGAGAGTTGAAGGTTATAAGAGCAATTTTTCCTCTTCTTGGTCTTGTTTTAGTTTAAAAGTTTCAACCGGTTTGGAGCAGTGGCCATGGGGCTCACCTTGCTAGCAAAAATGGAAAATTTGATATTCTTCATAAAAAACCCCTTAGCACCTTCATATATCTCTCTAACATGTTGACATGCAAGAAATTAGAAGGGATTATTTGAAAAATTTTCTAAGGGCCTCCATGGTGGGTAATGAGAATCAACTGAGCTCTTTAAACCACCCATCAATCTCAAAAGGGTGAGTTTCTCATTTTCATGATCACTTGAATTGTTTTTTTGTAGTCCACCGAGATATATTTTCAAAGAGACGGAGTTATTTAAGCTAAAGTGAGCCACCTTTCGTACCATAGAGTTGATTTTAAAAATGTCAAACTCCAACCATGGAAGCCAAGGCTAAAGCTACAAAGGAAGCTCTTAACCGAGCTATGTTAAATCCATGCCAAAGGCTATGTTGATAGTGGAAAATTGAGCTAATTAGAATTGTTCACAAAAAGCACCGAGCCATTTTCTAGTTCCCCAAGTTCATAAAGCAATCCACCGAGTTGAATTGGGAACTGAGCTACTTCAAATATGGGTGAAGTCCACCGAGATAGTTTAATGAGACCATGCATAATTGAAGAAATCAAGCTCTACCTTGTGAAGATACCCAACTCATCCAACACAATGAGCTTGAAGGGCCAATGAGGTGCAAAGGTACAACCGAGTAGGAGTTATGGCAAATCACTATTCCCTAGAGAGGTCGAATCCTAACAAAGAACACAATCCCAGTCAAGTAGGATACTCTATTGAACCTAATCGAGTAAGCTCGTCCTAGGTTGAATGAGATGAGTTACAAATCATATGAGGGAGCGAGTCATTTCCACGTAATGTCAAACTATAAAGACTCATTAGACCACGAGAAAAAAGGATTAGGTTATGGCGTTAGAATGGAAGGATTGACCAATGACATTGGTAAGGTGATAAACATGGATATTACTAAATATCAAATGAACTATGCATAATACATATCGGGGTGGTTGGAAAAAAATGGCATGTTGTGTCATGGGGAACAAGTCTCGGCCAAGGAACTGGAGACTCGTGGAACCATGACATTGTCACAATGAACAAAGATTAGGTAAATACTTAGAGAAATTGGCAAGCTTGTGTTGAAATTGGTAGGCAAAGGAAGTAGATCTGCAAAGGGCACCATGTGGCTCCTTGGTACATCTTGGATGGGTGTGAAGGATGGAAACCCCGAGTAGTGTGGTGCTTCCATGTGGAGCATGCCACGAGAAAATGCATTGTAATGTCAAACATGGTTCCAAGTTGGAACAATAGCTCTGTGGTCCAATATGAGGGAGGTTTCAACATGGCACCAAGTTGGAAGTGTTGGAAGATTGGTGGCGTTAGTGTTGAGCCCCAAGATTAAAAAAAGAGCTCTTCATTCAAAATATGATCTGACACATGGAATCAAGGGGTCAGTATTCAACAGTGCACAATGACACTGAGTTCAAGGGACATGAGGTCATGTTGAGTTGGATAGGAAAAAAAAACAATGGGAAAAAGTGCATGAAGGTAGGTAGAGGTTTCAGCGGTGAAGAATGAGGAGCCAGCTTGGTTGAGTTGGCTGAGATGACAATGTTAATTACCAATTATTAAAACATAACCTTTTCCCCATTTCAAAGTAAAGACAAAACTAATGATGGCCCCACCGGATTTTAATGCCAAAATCATTCTTAAAAGATATGTAAAACATTGGAAGAAGAGATAAATTTATTAAATTGTGATTTCCAACCAAGAATTGATTTTACACTTCCGTAGAGTTAAAAAAATGCTTGGAAAACTCAAATTACCTACCTACACTCAAATGGTCATAAAGCTTGCATTTCTCAATAGAATCAAGAAAAATTTGTCTCGTTGGAATCGTGGCTCCAAGCCTGATGCACAACAATGAAAAATTTAATGATTAATGAATATTTAATGGATAATTTCACATAAAATTATCCCAATTCATTTTGGTGCTGGTGGTGGTTGGGAATGCATTAAATGAGCATGGGTAATCATTCTTTCTCTGCTGTAGGTCATGGTACAACATGAAGATCCTTTTGTAAGAAAAATTTCATTAATTGCACTCATTTATTGCATCTTGCAAGTGGTTGAAAAGGAAAATTTGGGATTCTTCTTTCCCTCTATCCCCATTCTATAAATTATAATCTTGGGCTCAATTGTAAAGGAGTTAGTCATTATTCCTTTCTACCTCTCTCTCTTTCTTATTTTCTAGGGTTGAATGTGGAGCTTAAGCCTCCTTCCTAAGATTTGTAATGGAATTTTCTTGCCTCTTGCCCACTAATGATGTCTTGTGTAAATTTATAGGGTAATAATTTTTTTGTGATGCATCTTGTCCATCCTTCACATATTTTGTTTTTTCTTCTTTTCTCTCTTCATTATTGGGTATATTGTTCATATTTTGATGCTTATTGTAGGTTTGTAGGAGATGTGTTTGATGGGTATGAAATGGTGTTTTGTGTGAATCTATCTATGGTTTGTGGTGCATCTTATCCACCCTCTCCTTTTCTCGTCCTCTCTATTTCAGGTCGTTGGATTAATCGCTAACAACCTTCTTTTCTGGTGTATCACTACTTTTAGTGTAGGTTTATTTTCATGCACTCTTTCTCCTTGGTCCCTTAGAGGGTTAGAGTAGGATTATTTTTCTTACTTGCATTAGGAGTAAATTTTGGTAGGTAGTTTAGGATTAGGAACCATCATTCTCGGGAGGGTCATCTCAAGCCTGCAAGTCCCATAGCTTGAGAGGTGATCCAATGTTACACAATTTACACTGAATGCCCCATCTATATTTCGAGGCCATTCGGGGGTGCTGCAATTTTTGATAACAGTATCTAGATTTCCTTCACTTCCCTCTTCTTCTTCTTCCTCTCCTTCCTCCTCTTGGACTGCTTTCATTGGTGGGATTGGTGCCTCCCGTGGCTTTGGGAAGGTGGAGTCTATGACCTCCACTTCAACTCCTCCTTATGTCTTTGGGTACAGTTGTACAAACACTCGGTGGATGAAGCCCTTAATGGTGACATTGACTTGTGGGTGCAAATCCAGAAAATATGGCTCCAAAATATCTCTATATGTTGGCCTCACACCATACTTATAGGTCACATGTAGGGTGTGAACATCAGCTTCCACTTTTCAGCATCAAAATTTAGATTTTGTGCATCCTTTAATCAATTGATGATATACTTCATGTATCTAGTAGTGAACACAAATGGGAGCTTGCACCACTTCCTCATTTCTCCTTCCATCAGGTAACTTCGAGAAAGTAGAAGTCTTGTGTAACTACAAATTTTACGATCATACAAAACTTACGGAAAATCATGGGGGATGCACCATTAGTTTTGGAAGGCCTCACGTAATCTCTCATACCATTTTTTCATCCACTCTTAGTAGGTGTTTGAGATGGATCAATCATAGGTAAATTGTTTAAACTACACCTGTAAGAGATGAGTATGCCGGTGGGTGAACCTATATATTTGTCTGCGGCCCATCAGGGACACCAATTTCCCAAAATATAATTAACAAGAGTATGGATCCCCATGTGATCTTTTCTCCCACCTCATTCTACACTTACACCTCTGTAATTATATTGCTTGCAATAAACTAGGTAAAGTTGTAGTGTGCCCTTTTAGATACCCTGTATGTAATGTACATGAACCTCTTGTTTATATCCATCCACCACTCGGATGTTTCTAACTTGTAGCTAATGAGTCGGGTTGTGACCCTTAATGCTAGGTAAGCTAGGTCAACGATAACTTGAGATCTCCCTCCCTTCTCATAGCCCAATTGCTTCACCAATTCCTCAATATTTGTAGTGGCACAAAAATCAAGTGTCATGTCCTCACCAGTGTTCTGTAGGCCTGTTACTATTCTAATCAATTGGCATGTGAGTCTCATTCTTCTTCCCACAAAGTAGAAGAATTCCTCATGTACCTGCGCAACATCAACCATCTAAAAGAGCGCGGTGGGTTTGGCAAAGAAGGGCATTTCCCATAGTTGTAAAACCCCATTTTTCTACAATTCCATCTGTACCGAGTTATCCACCCTAGGGTTTCCTTGCTTGTCTAACCCTGGGATCTCCTTGACCAGATCTACCCGCATCAACTTGTCGTAATCAGTTGTTCTATGATTGAACTCACTGATCTTGCACCTATATAGCTTTGAGCTCCACTTTTCCACTTTAACCACTCCTGGGGGATACTTCATTTATGAGTAAACCTCCATAGGCTCCTCCTTTTCCACCACTAGTTTGTTATTTTGTGCCTTCTTAGGTGCCATCTATTTTCTCTATTCCATTCTCTAAGTGTTTTGATCCTTCCATGTCTACTTGAGTTTTCCAACTTCAATGAATTTCCTTGTTACACCATAATATTTTTCTATAGTTTACACAACTCCCTTTGTTTCATGACAAGTATCTCACTTCATTCTCAAACTCTTGTCGCACTTCAATCACTCGGGAGCACAAAAATAAAATTTTTGTGGGAAAGGTAGTTATAATGACTACCCTCACCCCCTATTTATACTTTTTAACACCTTAATAACCCTCCGACCACATGTCTTAACTTCACTTTTTAATAAATCACTTTATCCACTTAAGTCAACTTCCACAACTTCACCTCATGCGTTATAGTTATAACTTCGGCGTATTACCATTACTTCCTACCATAGACATCCTTTTACGCCTTACTATACCGAAGTACTTAACCTTTGTTCCGTCCACTAAGTAATATCCATGCTTACGCCTACATCTTGTTACACTATGCAATATTTATTTCTTCCCTGCGTGATCTATACTCAACTCAACTGAATTCTTCTTTAAGACACCTTTACAACAACACAAATTTGAACACCTTTTTCACTTTGCAAAAACCATTTTCTTCCTTTCGCACCAATGATTTTCTAAATGTAGATGCCAATCCACCCCAAACTAAAAGTATTTGTAGTCCTCTACACAAGTAATCGCTTAAAATATATTTAGCTACTGGCATGTCAATGTACACACAACACAAAACAAAAGGAAAATCATAACAATGATGAAAGGAAACATGTATAAAGGAAAGTGCATTAAGGGAAATTGTAAGCTACATGGAAATACTACCTTATTTACAAAAACACAAGAGACTTATTTATAGTAGGGATTCAACCTACTCCTATTGAAATAACCAGGTAACTACATTCTATCCAAACAACAGAACTAGGAAGAACTTGAATCAAGTATGTGTGATATGACATATGGTCCTAGCCAATGCACTTTAAGTTTCCTAGGATAGTGCAAAAACTTAGAATCATATAATAGAACCATATGCCCAACCTCAAACTTCTTGTTCTTAATATGATGATCATGCCATGCCTTCTATTGTGCTTTCTTTGTCTTCTAACTCCATCTAACAATGGCTCATCTTTCCTCTAACATCATGATTTAATCAATGTGCTCTTGTAATGTATGTTCGTCACCCAATCCTCCTGTGCACACATACGCAAAGAGGGTAACATGAATCCACAAGAATAACTGCGCTCCACGCTAAACACTAATTGAAAAGGTGTGGCCTTGTTTAATCATTTATAAGTCACGTGATATGCTCATAACATTGCAGATACCTTATCATCCCAGTCCATCCTTCGACATCACAAATCTTAGTTAACATGTGGCTCAGAATCTTATTAAATGCCTTAGTAGTTCCATTAGCCTGAGGGTGATAAGGCATAGTTTTGTGATGGGCCACCATGAACTCTTCCAACAAGATTATAATTGTCTCATTCAAGAAATTAATACCCCTATCACTTGTTAAACTCAACAGGCATCATACCTATTGATTATATTCTCCCATAAGAACCTAGTTGATGTGTAATCCTTCGTAGGCATTGCTTCCAACCAACATGTAAGATAATCTGTATAAGTGATAATATAGTGTGAGCTTGTCTTGTTTGTGGTTGGGGAAATAGGGCCCATAAATTCAATTTCCCATTTTTCAAATGGCTCTACACTAACAATAGGTCTTAATGGCATTTCATCTCTTTGCCTTGGCTTACCAAGGTGTTAGAAATGGTCACAGGCCTTGTAATACTCTATATAATCCTTATAAATTGTCTCCCACCAAAGGCCTGCCAATAGGATCTTGTGTGCAATCACATTCCCTGCATAGTGTCCTCCTGCAATGCCACCATGAGATTCTTCCATGATTGCGCAGTACACTCATGTTCCAACACACACTGGTGAAAAACCTCATCTCATCCTAGTTTGTATAGGTCTCTACTAATTAACATATAGGGCGTGACGCATATAGCCAACTACTTTTTCTCCAAGGCCTTCATTCCTTTAGGTGCCACACCCATTCATAAGAAAACAACAATATCCTCCAAATCGAGGGGCACACCGTAATCCCGAACAATTGTGTATCGGCATTATGTTCTCAATGCTTTTTGCATCCTTTCCTGAGTTAATCCTCGATAGATGGTCATGTCCTAAATTTATTTTTCCGGGTTTACAAAGTGACTAAAAAGTTGAACTCCTAAAACAATAAGATCCACCAGCATATGCACCCTTACAAGATAGGTTTTCTCCCTAAGTACTTGAGCGTCATATGATCAGTGTAAAAGATAAACAAAGTAGCCGATAATTATTTCTTGAACTTTCACATTGCATAAATCATAGATAACACTTTAGGCTCCATTGTTTTGAAATTCTTCTTAGCTGGGGTTAATTTTCTACTCACAAAACACAAAGGGTGAGCAACAATCCCCTCTCGAGGTTGTTCCAACACTGCTCCAATTGCCATACCTGATGCATCCACATGCACATGAAAGGGCTTATCCCAAGAGGGAAAACAAAAAATGGGCGCAATAATGAGTCGATCCTTTAGCACATCAAAGGCCATATGTTGCGCCTCTCCCCAATGAAATTTACTCTTATGTTTTAATAACTCTTCCAATGGCATGGTAATCTTGGCATAACCTTTGATAATTTTTTTATAGTAACCCATATGCCCTAAGAATCTGCGCACTGCACTTTGACTGGTAGGCTCCTCTAACCCTAAAATAACATAAAATTTGGTAGGGTCTACCAATAAGCCTTCCTTGCATATAATGTGACCCAAGTAATGTGCCAAATGGAGTAATAAAGACACATTTCTTAATGTTTAAAGAGATACTTAACTGTTTTCACCTCTCAAACATCAATCTTAAATTGTCACAATGATCCCTTACTAATCCATACACTATCTAGTCATCTAGGTAAACTTGCATAAATTTATGGATGAATTCTTGAAATGCCTCCACCATTATATGTGAAAATACAAGTGCATTATTAATCCCAAAGGTCATAACCGTATAAGAAAAAATTACCCACTCAATCTTGAAATTAGTATTCTCCTAGTGTTTCTTTGAGATTCTTACTTGGTGATAAATTGCGAATTCATCTGTAAAAGAATAGATCTCTCATCCCTGCGACACCTTCCAAAATATCCTCAATAAATGGGGTTAGAAAAGGATCTATCACACATGAAGCATTTAAATATTTGTAATCAACACAAATCCTTATCCTCCCATCCTTCTTGATACTAATCACCATTGGGCTCACCCACTCAGATTCTTCAATTTCCTCAATGATACTATATTTTATCATCTTATCAATTTCCTCCTTAACTTTTACACTCAAATTTGGGTTCATCATGTATGGCCTCTTTTTGACGGGGTGCAAAACTTATTTTAAATTAATCCACATTTACCCTAATGAGTGATGAACTCCCTTAAATTCATGGTACCCACACGAGAACAAGTCTTGGAAGTCATGTAATAGCTCAACTATTTTTCAAACTTCCTAGTATGTCTAGTAATCTCAATGAAAAATTCCTTTGGTTATGTCTCTATACCAATGTTATACTTTTTTTTAAGGGCTCATGGTAAGCGTGTGTCTTCTCATCTACTTTGTCCAATAATTTGTGCGTAACTTATGTATGGTTAAAATTCAAGTTTTATACCTCCTCATCATCTATCAGGTAGACTAACTTTCCTTTTTCCTTCTCTAGGAAGGTGCACTCAAATTGTATCTCCTCTGTCACTCCTTCTAGTTATTTTTATATGAAGTGTGCCCCTAACTCAAGTTCCCCTTAAAAATGTAGGATTTAGTCCTCAGGCATGGAACTATCCCCAAGGTAAGGCATTTGACTACCTACAACACCTCATTCACCGATGGCTTAGGAGATTGATACTCAAAATTCTAGATAATATCCATCGTTAACTCTTTCCAATTACCTATCTGATAACACAAATTTGAATGGATATACCATGCATGTGCACAACCCTACAAGGTGGAATAGAACTTATGCACCCATAGTGAGGGAGGTAAGGCTTCGTGCCTACCATCCAGGCTCTCTCACATTCTTAGATGTGGAATGAGGTAGATTCCTTCCCATGACAGTCGCATATTTTAGATGGTGTATTGTTAAAGAGAAACCTAACACAGAGTGTGATTCTCACTTTATTCCACTCTAGAAGGTTGTCTAGATGGGTCCGACACCAATTGTTGATGTCCTACACAAGGTATAAGTAATAATATTCCTCCTTTCTATTTGACATGTCCATTATGCCTCATCATCACGCGTAGCAAGATGTCGTGGTTACCTTCTCCAAAGTGTAAGCTGGGTAACTACCTTCCTCCAAGGTTCCTAACTAAGCATGCCCTAGTGATGCGAGTCACAGTGCCCTTCAATTGTCTTCTAACTAACTCATAGGTCCCGTGTGCCAAATTGTCACATGTAACACTAGTTGTATCACTCATGGACTAAGCATCTTCCCATTGAATGACTCCTTCTCCTGATGGATGGAAAACCTTGGGGTCTCTAATGGTGTGTACATAGATTCTATCCAGGTCCTCTTCTCCCAAAGGTTCTATATAGGTGCAAACTTCCCATCCTGTCAGTGGAATAACAACGTGCTCCTCTTTGTTCTCAAAACTTATGTACCCTTTTTTAAAGTGCAAGTCAACATTATTCTTATAACACTAGGGGCATCCAAGTAAGGCTAGAAATTTATCTACCTTAGCAAGTGCTAAGACTTAAAAATCTCTAGTAAACTTTTCCCCTTGGATGGTTATGGATGCATCCTTCAAAACTCCATTGGACATAGCCTTTGTATTATTTTCCGTAGACAACACATTTGAAGATGGTTGTAATGGAGGCATACCCATCTTATTCCATGCATCTAAAGTGAGAACATTGACCTCTACACCTGTGTCAATCAGAATGTTGCTCAAGAGCCATCCATCCAAAACTGCATTCAATGTGATTTCTTTTTCATAATCAATATTGTGAGGGGGAAGATTAGCATGCAAGACCTGCCTCTCATGCTCACCTCCAACATGCGATACTTTTTCTCTTATCCACTCTCCTAATAGAGGGATAATATTCTCCTAGCGCAACATCCTACACACTTATCTAAACTCATCCATGTCCTTCTAAGGGACCTCATCACTTTTCTTTTGCTCTAAATTCCATGATTATTCCTTCAAACATTGAATCTCCCCTTGTAGGTTTATAATCACCTCCATGGTCTCTTGGTAGACCTCCTTCGGATGAGTCGATTGGGATATTTCCCATGTAACACCTCTTCTCTAGTGATGAAAGGCCTTTGCTTTAGTATCTCCCTCACACTGCGTGCAGTCTCATCTCACGTAGTCATCAGGACAACTTCTAGCTCAGGGTTATGTGCTACCCTAGGCATCCACTGTGGATCATCTCGCTTCACACTCACCATCCCCACACCTTTTTCCTTCCTCTGGTTTTGGCTCATGTGCTCATAAAACTCAGGCACTCCTCATACTTATGCTTCTTTCTACACCATAAGCACTATAGAAAATCTAGACACTCGTGCTTGTAGTGTTCAAGTAGATCCACAATTGTAACAAGTTCCATAGGGAAATTCACTCCTACCTCCTTGACCACCATGACCTCTGAATCCTTGTGAAAACCTCTTCCTTGACCACCTCCATCTCCATGCCCTTCATACTGATGACCTTTGTTCTTAGAACTACTTCCAATGTTGATGGCACACACCAATATCAATGGCATCATGGATTTGGTCTATTAATCAACAAAGTCCTCTCTATTGTGAGTCGTAGATGAGAAAATATTATAATAAGAAGACACATTCTTATAGAGCACATGCAATAAAAATGGGCATCTACTTGGATCATGATCTTTGTGACATATTTCACAATCCAATGACATGGTGCACACTAAATTTTATGGGAAAATGTCCTTTGTGTGTCCTTCTACCTCACAATCATGCACCATAGTCCACTGCAAGTCTCATGAGCTGAGCTCATAGATATTTTTTCTAGTTATTTTTCCATGGTAGTAATTTTTTCTTCTAAGAATGGGATTACTCTAGTGTCAACACTTCTAATGGCTTCAGTGTGCAAAGCATCCTCCAAGGCCTCACTGGTCTTTGAAAGTCTTATGGGAGAGTGCACACCTAAAGGTTGTCATCAATCCTTGAATGAACCATTGAACATGTTGAGAGGGATGGATATCATAAGACAAATTTGGAAGAAGAGTCTTAAAGTGCATGTCATACTCCCACACACTTTCTGCCATTCCTTGCTGGATCTCCTTCGAGAGGAGTGATGCTCTTTGCTTAAACTCGGGAATTTAGATCTCCACCAAAAAGGCAACACACAATGTAGTATAATCCACCACCTTTGTCGATGTGGGTCATACTTCCGGTACCATCTATGCATGTGCCCCTACAATGTAGTTTCAAACTAGTTTTCTTTCTACTTTGGGGAAGTGATACCCTTAGCACACCATAGAAATTCATATTTGTGTACATTCTTCACCGCATCTTCAACACCCTTGTAATCAAGAAAGTGAAGAGACATCTCATAAAACACCTGTTGAGGTGGTTGAGGTCCTTGTCCACCAGATCTAGAACCTTGATTCCCTCCTGTGTTGCCTCCACCACCTAGATCCACTAGCTCTTATTCCTCTTGATCTACAGATCCTCCTCCTATCAGTAGGTAAGAGGCCGACATAATTTCTCTCTACATACCCCTTGTCACATTAAACTACATGCCAACATTCTGTGACATTGAACCACTTCCAAACATGATACCCAAACTCTATGTACCCACACCTTTCCCAAATGATGTGCCAGATAGGATTCCTCCAAACACAGGAAATGTCTATGTTGTCATAGATGAACTAAATGAAAAATTATATCTACCAGGTGTTTCTTGACTACCAATACCAACACCAACCGGGTTAATAACACTTATCTCAAGAATTGGAAAACTAAGCACCAGGGTTTGGTCACCAAGTGGGCTAAGATGCACACCTATGGCTCTCCTCCTTTCTCCATATGATGAGCTCTCACCAGAAGTTGAGGGGGTTTCTCTCCCACACTTTCCAAGATGGGGTAATATAGACTACTCAAGTCCTATGTTCTCTATGCAAATCTTAAATCCTTCCTGCAATGTCTACCCATAATTCAATCACTTTTATAACTTCATGTTGTCTTGCCAACTCCCTTTCCATCCCTTCATTATACTTGAGTCACCTCTCCTCTCTCTCTATTTCCTTCATAGGATCTGTCATCTTTCACCACACCATCTTCCATGCTGGGAAGTTGCCTAGTGGAAAGTTATCCACCATAGGAAGTGATGATTAGGATCTTAATGGCTAATAGTATAACATGTAAGAATGATCCTCTTGGCTCCCTCAAGAACTCAAACTCAACAATCTCTGGGAAAGAATACATAGAAACCATGTATTCCAAGGTATAGCTAGTCAACACTCCACTCCACCACTTATCAATGACATGAGTCTAGGTCGATCAACATCATGTAGCCTCTGATACTCTTCTTGTGTCCAAACATGAGGTCTATAATACCAAATCTTCCTTGATGCATATGTTGAAAACCATTCATACAACTCTACTGGGAAACAACAAAATAATGTTTCATAGAGTTCATGATACATGTGCTCCTATACCCATTTATATGCATCAAACTCACCCTCTGTGCTTTGAAGCCAAGTATCGATGTTGTCCAAGGTCAAGCATTCTGTCATCACACACCATTCTCACAATAGCTTTAAAAGAGGTTCCAGCAATGGAACCAAAATGTAGTCACCTCTTACCCTCTAATATCTCCTTAAACCCTAGGTGTGTTGGCCTATCACCCGGCCTTGACTAGGTGCTCACCGAGGTATGCGCGCAGTGTCGAGCCTTTCTTGTATGTGAGTCTTGTAAGAATTCTTATCATTAATAGAATAATGTTTACATAGACAAAAGATACATGCATCCATCCCAAAAATCAGGATAAAGAACTAGACCCAAGCATAGATGCACCAAAACATGGAAGTAAACATCATAACATCATAAATGAATCATATATGAAATTATAACAATATAAATGATGTATAAGTCTGAACCCATAAACATAGATGTAAAAAACTATCCATTATCTATTGATTCATAACTATTTATAGTAGCTGAATACATCAAGTGACTCATAACTGGACCAAATACATTCATAGGATCTCAATACTTCTCTACAATGGCTCCATTACAGGAGTTACAATAGTGTCTAGAACATATCTCATCTAGTTTCCTCTACTCTCTAGTACACATGAATCACACATTCATTCATACTAAGCATTCTCTATCAAACCCTTACTTCCATTCTCTCCACTCTCACTCTCTTTCTTTGTCGCCTCTCCTCTTCTCAGCCATGAAAATCAATACATATCATGGGGGTTGTTGGGAATATTCTCCTCACCGCCTACTCATCATTCAGGTGGGAACTACATGCCAAGTTTCATCATTCCTTACCATACTCGAGTATCCTTAGCATGTAACTGCCAAATAATCCATAACTAACTCCACTTTACATGCCCTTGATCCTATCATGATCACCATATCTCTGAATATTCCTTCCTTGGGCTACAAGTTTCCATGCCTCAACTTTATCCATAACTAAGCTTGGTCGCATCTCCATGTGTCCCTTACTATGACTTCGACCATGGTCCAAAATATGTATAAGCCTTGGTTCTATTCATTTGGTGTGAACCTCCATGATTATCTCAAAGTTACTTCCATGTGCGCCTTAAGTGCATACTCCTTATGAGGGCTTGACATGTGTAAACCAATAAAGTAGTGTTCTACAAACAAAAATGAAATGATATCACCTATATTGTACTAATATGGATTTCCCCAAGATCCGTTTTGAGTCTGGTACTAAGTCAAAACATCTATATTGTGTGTAATGGATCTATATAGTCTACAATCACAACTTAAAAAGTAAGTGAACATGCATGTGTGTAGGGTAAAAGTAATGACATACAAGATATCTATATACCATGTGTAATAAAGTGAGTATGTAAAAGTAAATGCAAGAAAGAGTAAATACAACCATAAAATATAGTATGTTGTGGATGGGTGGAATGGAATGCAGAGTGGATGATAGGAGTTGTGTGCCCCTCAAGTGAATGGAAGTGTATGCATTGCGGTTCATTTGTTTATGCCCCCTCAACAATTAAGAATGAACCATAAATGATAGTGCATCATCAGGAAATGGTCAAACTTATGGAGTGATGAGTAGGTAGTGAGTACTGTGGCATAGAGATGAAGTGTGCATGACGATGTAGCCTAAGCATATATCATGACAAGATGATCAAAGGAGTGATGATTTAGCCTAAAGTGTATATCACTACATGATGCAAGTGGAAGTGATGATGTAGCCTATGACGTATATCACTAACCTAGGAATGTTGCATGAAGAAAAAGATTGAATGGTTGAGTGTGGGAAAGTGATGTGGTCCATTTGTGATGTATACCCTCAACAACCCAATATGGACCGTGTGACTATAGTGTGTACTTGGGTAATGACGATGTTTAGAGTGTAGATGATGAAGCCCATTCTAGGATTTTAATATATGATATTTTGCATATGGGAGATGTGTTGATGTTGGGGGAGTGTGAGTACCATGCCCCCAAGTGTGTGTGACTAAAGGATGTAACCAATGAAAGTGAAATACGGATGTCCTCCATCTAATGTTTTTGGTGCTGAAAGCATATGACCATGCGCTAGTAATGGTGGTATAGTAGATAGATGTTGTGTAGGTGATTAGATTCTACGTGCATGTGATGGATGAGTATATGATGTATATCATTATGTAGAAAAATATGTATGGCATGGAGAGCTATGTGTAGAAGAACTCGATGGTGATGGACATCTATGTGGAATAAAATGAGGTAGTTATTTGTGCCTAGATGCAGTAAATTTCCTAGGAATTGGCCTATATTGTTTTGTTGGACTAGCAGGATGATGAGACCCTATTGGTTATATGTGAGTAGGTGAACTAGAAGCATATGGTGTTTTAGGTTTTATGAGCCAAGGCATACTAGGTGAAGTAGGGGATGCATTGACAAATGTGGGAGGAGAACACAACCATGGGGTAGATGGATGTAAACCATCAATAGAAATGACTTGATTGTTTTGAATGCATTTGAGATGTAAATGATTCATGAATATGATAGATTTATACCTATGGACCAAATTGAGACCTAAGACCATGTCACACCCATTGAATGCTTCTGCCATAGAAATGTACAAGCATAGTGAGACGACTAATGGTGATGTGGTGTTTTACAACACCATATGAACTATTCATCGGATATGAAATTTGTGATATTGGATAACCAATAGCGATGAGAATTGGAATAGAACATGCACTAATGGGCCAGGATAGATTGAACTTAGTATTATTGATGGAGACAAATCTAATAGAAGAACTAATATGTAAATGACTCAAGAGAATGTGACATTATAATCACAATCCGAGAAAATATAAGCGGTGGAGAAATTCCGGTGTTAGAACGATGAAATCAAAATCCCATGATGCGGGAAGAGGCACTACGTGATATACATAATTATTTGAGGATTTAGTTTTTTTGTGTCATGATTTAGTAGAGGATTGTTAAATATTTTGAGCTTATGATTTTCATTGATAGGTGCAGAAACTATAGGTTCTGGAAGCTCAATTTTACCATTATCGATTAGGTCTGAATAAGAATATGAAGCTATAAACAATGCTCTATGGAATGCCCTATGCACTATTCATATTTGTAATGAAAATTATCATCGTAATTACGCCCCTTTTTTTGAGATGGGTCTAATTTGAGTAGATGAGGAAGTGTGGTGAGGTTACCATCGACAAGTTGTGGCGGTTCAATATATTGAGGACGGTGAACTTTGTTAATGTGCACCGAGGTAGTTATGAATGAAGCTCTTTAGTGGTGGATACCACATTAACTATAGTTTTGTGTCAGTTGATTTTTAATTGAAGTTTTGAATGTTGAATTTCCTAGAAAATGTGTAGAGGATGATACATATTCTTGGAATTTGAGATTTCCAATGGATAAAATCTTGGTTTCGTGAAGCTTAATAATATGACATATTTGGTCAAATGTGGGAGATGTCTTGAAGATAAAACTTTCCTTAAGATGTGGTAATAAACTTTGAATGAATAAATCTTGAAGCTTAGAGTCCACAAGAACATTTGACATCTTAGCTAGGTTGTTTTTGTATCGTAAGACATAGTCCACTAAGTGTTCATTATATCCTTGCTTAAGTTGTGCGAGTTGAGCATAAGAGATCTTAGAGCTGATATTGATAGAGAAGTGAGTGAGAAAAGCATTGGTTAGATGTGTGAAAGATGTTACCAAGTGGATATGTAGGTCATAGAACCAACGCATTACATACTCTTGGAGACTGAGGAAAAATATTTTCTAGGAGTGTGTGATCATCCACATAATCAAGACATGCTATGTGAAAAGCTCAAAAATTATCTTGTGGGTCACCATGGCCTTTGAAGATGGGAAATTTAGGAGAGATGAAGTTTGGAGGTAGTAGATATACATAAATCGTAGGTGTAAAAGGAGGATGCGAAGTGAAGCGAGTTAAGGTATGGAGATACACGAGAAGTGGTGAGCTGTAGCTGGTGAATTTTTGTTTACAAGTCATAATATGAAAAAGTTAAATTAGGAGTATTCTAAGGGGCACCAGGTTATACATTGAAATTATTATGTGGAGTGATAGGATTGGCGGTGGCATGAATAGATATCTTTGGAGTGAGTGGATAAGTGGAGACCATGGGAGTCGAAGAATTAACAATAGGTGGACTTGTGGAAGCATCATGCATATTTTTACCAGTGACTAAAGCATGTTGAATATGCAGAAAATGGGTGGGATTATTATGCAAAGGTTTTCAAAAATCAGTAAGTGTGTTCAATTGGTATTGATCAACATTATTATCCTTATCATATGAATTCTTACTATCTAGACACTTCTATTTCATGAAGAGGAACATTGTGAGAGGTATCTAATGGATTTTTAGTTGTAGCCATGGATGTGGGGATATCAGCCATTTATTTAGAAATTCTATGGACATATGAAGAAAGCTCACAATATTGAAAATACCCAAAATGACCACTACAGTGATGTGAAATAAGAAAAAAACTCCAAAGAATAGGTGGATTCGAAGATCGAGTTTACCAAAATGATTAACTAAAATGTGAATAGTCAAAGTGTAATCTAGATTGTTATGGAAGCATTAAATGATTGAATAAATGAAATAATAAAGTACTAAAACAATATCAAAGAAAACTAAGTAAATAAAATGTATAAACCCTAATGTGCAAAGAGGGTTGGAAGAGCCTCACTGATTCAAATATTTCATAGGACTGTGTCGCAGTGGAGATCAGATGACTAGGAGAAGGAAACTATCACACATGAGCCTGAGGAAATGTGGATCTAGAGGATTTCACTAGACTTGTGCACTTAGGGAAGGATAGGGGCACCTATGGACACCCTGGTCTACACAGATGGTCAGAAACCTAAATTTTTAGGGTCGTAAGATTCCCACACTCATTTTCTTCTTATTGAGTGTATGTCGATGCACTCTATCAGATGTCATTGTAAACATGCAATGGAAGAATCTCCTGCAAAACCTTGAGCAAAGCATCAAAACCCTAAAAATGAAATATGCATATGAAGGGGTCAAACTGTCCTCAGTGGCCACAATGGTGGACTTACTAACTGAGCATTGCACTAAATATTAGACCCAATGTAGTTCTAGGTGTGTGTGGAAATTGTTCCCTAGGTTGCTCTTGTTCCAGTGACACTTTATGAGTAGCGAGAAATAACTAGATGTAGAATGTAAATAATGTGTGCATGGAATAGAATAGACTCCCCTCCTATGAAGTGTGATGTAGATGAACCATCCTTTGTCCCTTGTGATGGAGCTAAATGGATGTAAATTTATTTATATATTCCTTGATGGATGCAACCTTAGGTGGTGATAGTAGATGTTTAGTGCTTTTCCCTTATTATGATCACATAAATTTATATTTATATGCTTCCCTCACTTGTATTTCATAATCAACCCGAAAAGGTAGACTACCAAAAATATAAAATGCTCAAATGGCTAAATTGAGAGTAAATTGTAAAAATGATAGGGGCACCAGAGAGGACGAGGGTGCACGGTGTTGGTGTCCTAGTTGGGAGCTTCAGCCTAGAAAGGTAAAATTATAGTATGAAAAGACATACTAGACCAATAAAGGTGCAAGACTGAAAGTAAAAACAAAAAGCAACAAAAGATGGTTAAAGACATGTGTTAATGATTACTTTTCATACTTAAGAACCACATAAATAGTAACATGTAATTGAGACTATATAATTAACCAAATTGCTTGATTTTATGTCTACATAAATCATATTGACATTAAAATTCCCATGCCTTTTGGTCGTATCACTATTTTCAATGATTCATTTTTCAGATATGCTTAAAATATCACTCGTTGGTATGTACATGATATTCCACAACCACCTTTTACTGATGAAGAATATGTTATGGGCATGTATGACTTACGCCACACTGGATCTTTATATGATCAATCCCACATTATTTCCTATCAAGTCTCTAATCTAGGTCTAATCGGATATGACCTTGACACTAACAACATCCTATATGAGTTTACTTAATCATTATCCACATCACACACTTGGGGAAAATCACGTTTACTTTCCCCCGATATTCCTTCTAGTTGTCTCGGTATACATTGTCACACTTCATGAGCCATGCTTCAAGTCTAACCTTTCTAATAACATTCAAACCCTTTGATACACACACTGTATCATCATTACCCTATGACACACTCTAGTTCCACAATTTATACTCGACTACTAAGGGTCTAATTCTGAAATGAACCTCACATCCTTCACTCTTCCTGTTCTATGCTTCATGATACATCTTTCTAGCATCTATTCTCACACAAATCATTTCCCGATGACCCTCTTATTCTATGGTTCATTCTTGAATATTGAGGGGAATTTATAAATTAACCTAATTTCATACACATCCATTGGGGATACGCTGCTCCTATAATCTTCACAGTTTGCATACCATTCCATCATACTCATACATTACATTTGCATATCTTGGTTACATTTACTCTTGCTAGCTTATTCTATTTACATGTTACACTTTGTTTTGCATTCTAGATAGATTATTAGTATGTCGTCATATTTGTATATACACACACACATGTTCACTTGGTATTTTACAATGAATGTAGATCTCTTACGAGCTTTTTACAAGCTATAACAATTCTTAGAACTATACCTTTTACCACTCTGTTGAGGCTCGGTGGCATCTACTTTCCCTATTATCACATACTACATAGGTTCTATTGATACATTTTCACTACATCTAATTATAGTTACTTTATCTTCTCTCGATCTATACATGCTCATGACATACTATTTATCATTCTAACATGCTAACGGGTTCTTCATGTGTAGAATTTTCCTTGCAGGACTATTGTATGCTATTGTTTGCGAGTTATGCTCTATGTCTTACTTGATCATTTTTTTCTTTCTTACGAATGCTTCGACCTTGATTCTCTTGTGAAATTTTGAGCAATGTCCCATGTTTGAAACCTTCTTGTCACATTCCATATGTTCTGCATACTTTCTTGTTACAATGTCATATATTACATACTTGCTACTTTTTATACTAACACATGTTACTAGCCACTCTGTTTGCATTTTGCTTGGTTTCTACCTTACACATCCCCTCCCTCTTACACATATACATTTCATCTCAACATCATGTCCTCTCCTTTAGGCCGCATTCTCCTATCATCATCACATGTAACCCAAATGATGGGGTATACATTGGGTGAACAAATCACCCTTACAATAGTTTAGAGCTACAGTATAACACAACACAAAATAGAATCAACACATGCACACAGTCCACAGAATGGCCCCGTATCTAACTTGGATCTAATACACAAACGGACACCAGTTCCCAGACTCAGACACTAGTGCTTGGGAGCTTGTGTCCTCCCTAGGCACTAATGTCCTGGGGGAGTTTGTAATCATTCTATTATATTAGAATAGTCTACAACACTTCATATATCATTTCTATAGTTATAGGAACATACCTCTAATTAAAAAATGCATTCTATCTCCTTCAATCCAAACAACCAATACAATTAGAATAAAACGAAACAAATTTGAGACAACGGGAACAAATTGAGATGTACCATCTATAGTGGTTCTCATGAGGGTAGAGTCATGGAAGGAGAGTAACACTATACCATTCTCCCCAACACTCACTCTTAGCTTGAGATGGAAAAAAACTTTCTTTTAGTGTGAGATGGCCTAAAAAACTCGCTCTTGGCGTGAGATCTCCCAAAAAAGTATTATTGGCATGAGATCACCCAAAAAACTCACTCTTCACAATATTTTAGGATACTTTTCTATCCTTTTACGCTCTTTTACATCAGGTCCTTCCTTAATACGCAACAAGAAGAAGCCTACAACATAAAATACAAGAACAACAACATGTACAAGCAAAGCTTATGTTTCACCCCTAGGCTCACTTTCCTTTCCTAGTCTCCATGCTTCACTTATCCACTCGGCACACTTTTTGCCACACACTCTACTGAGGATCAAAAGGTATGCATCTCTTATCTACTTTATGTTATCAGGTATTCGCTCATCAACATAAAGTGGGGAAAATATAGACACAAAATTACAAACTTGGGTACATTTTATAGGTCTTAAAAGTATGCTAGCATTTATATGATTCCTAAGAAAGAAAACTAGTCGTTGACAATTATCTTTGGCCTCTTTTTTATTTTTTTATTTTCTCTTTTATCTTACACACCTTACAACCCATTTTTTACTTAATTGATTTATCTTTTATGGCTCTAAACACCATTACCCAACTAGGACAATAGCTCACAGCGCTCATGTCCCTCATGAGCGCCCTAATCCTTTCTTACTTTGCTCACTATTTTCGGTCTCTTTTATCTTTTGGGAATCATTTTCACTAATGGGTTAGCCTTTTAGTTGTCAATTACAAAATTAAAACAAGGGAATCATATAAATAAATAGTTATGTTTTCAAAATAAAGGACCAAGCACTAAGAATTACTATTACCACCTAAGATTGTATTCAAAAGACACTTAAAGAATCCAGGGGCATTCATATAGTATCCATTCAAGGGATAATGGACTACATATTTTGCATAAATCACATAGGAAGGATAAATTTATTCTATTCCATCCATAAATTTACATATTAGAGAAAATCTAGCCCATTATTTAGTGCTTCTTACATAAGGGCTTCCAAGGGCATCATTTCTACACACACACACAAGAACTACATGGAGTCTCGAGATGCAAGTGCAACACTTGGTCGTAAGTTCACTCTTGGGGTGACCATCGGGGTTAACCTAACTCCCATTACAAATTTTCCTTTTTAGGTTTGATGTGGTTTGTGGGATTGTGCATGTGAAGTTATATTTTGGTATGCTACAAGTACCTTCGACAATTCAAGAGTGACTATTAGGAAATCAATAGGGAACAACTACGACATAACAAATACCAGATCCTGAGATTTTTCATAGTCATGGGTGACCAGATCTAGTCATCAACACCCATGTACCCATTTCCCGCCATAGGTGCCCCTATCTCGGTAATATCTCTGCGAGTTCCGGATTTAGGAGATCAATTATGATGTTGGTTGCATCCTTTCCAACACTTTACCTCACCCAAACCATTTCTTGATCACATGTATATCAGCTAAGTCATTTTGTCTCCTTCCTTTGCTTCAGGTTTTATACTTTACATGCTTATTTTTTTGTGTCATATTATATGTTAGCAATTGAATATTATTTATTATAGTAGTTACTCGTAATAGGGTTTACTAATAATTATATTTATATTAAAACAAGGCCCACCTTGACTATCAAAGATCGTAGGTCAGTAAACACTCTTTTTACTTGGGAACAATTTGCCACTTATCACACTTACATTTTTTCACTTGCCACGTTCTCACCATTCCACATCGGTGTTGCGCAACCTATCCTTTATTTTTTCAAGTTGGAGATAAAATTCAATGGACTATATCTCATGCATACGATATTCATTTTACTCTATTCAAAAGGCGTAAGAAAGCTCTAAGAAATCTCTTCGTATGTAATTGGGTTGGGAAGTTTAGGAACAACCGACCCATGAATATCCTCCAAATCACTATGTGTATCCAACCAACTACATGTATGCCTCTACCACATTAGTCCCCATTAAATTGTCCATGTGCCCTATGTATAATTCCACATTTTACATACATATATACTAGGGCATAGATAATTACATTTAACAAAAATATGCCTTCCAAATTACTTCAATAGATGCCAATTTTCTATTTAAAGATCCCATTTGGTGTGGGTGAGAGAATGTTGGCATGAGGCTAAAAAGGGGTTGAATGTAATCGTTTCTTTTTTCAAACAAGTGAGCTTGTCCTCAAGGTTTATTTGTGCAAATTCTCACCCACCTCACCAACATTTCCACTAAAAGAAAATCGCAAGCCATGATGTAAATCATTTGTCTCACACAAAACTCAAGGGAGGAAAGGAGCTTGTAGATGTGCCATAATTTTAAAATTTGTTAATATTATTCCAAACTCATGCTCCTTATAGGATTCTATGGTGACCACAATATTGACCATCGATGGTAAAGTCATCCAAGAGCAACCTTTGCCACTCTTTGCCGAAAAATAGGCACAAACTCATAATTCACTAAACATTATCCAAGAACATGAAGGTTTTTCCTTGCTTCTAAAGATGACTGCCCAAACTTGCATGCCCCCTTGAAATTTCTAATTGAAAATAGATGAAACCCTAAATCTATTATTTTATTTTATTTTTCTCTTTTTTTATTTATTTTGTAAAACCACCGAATCTTTAAGTTAAACATTATATCATGCAGGTTTATAATATTTTATTATCGTATTACTAGTACAATAAATATATGTATATTATAATAAATGTGATCACATTTCATAAAAATTGTAAACATAATTCCACACCAAAAATCCCAATTGAATACTTAAGGAGGCACTTACACATTCACATTTTTCACCTCACATAAGCGAGAGTTAAGTTTGTTGGTATAATCATGTGATTTCTCCAACAAGACTCAGACCATAAGTCAATTAACTAGTAAGTGTAAGAGTACCCACCTCTCTCAATGGAGATTCAAACTCAGTCAAAACCCAATAAAATAAAATACACATGAAGGCACTAAATTGAGGTTCTCAAAAAGGTTCTTATAACGCTGACTCTTATGATCGACCTAAATGACATAACTCAAATCGAAATGCCAACCATTACGCACACTCAAAACTAATATTGACGGCTTTACATATACCTATCAATCAAACGTTGACGATTTAAATTGTTTTTATTAAACAACAATCAAATACCTTCACTCAAATGAGCTCCACACTCCACCGTAAGGTAAAGATATTATGAGTTTTCAATTGAATCTCTCAATAAGAGACATGTTTCTCACATATTCAAAGGGGGATCGTTAAAACTACCGCACTCACCACCTTTATGACCTACTATCACCCCCTCGACTACCAACAAGAGGCATCACATTGTAATGCAATGACACAAGCTCATGATAACTCATTGAGCCAACGAAGACCTAATATTGACATGAAAAATAGTCCACAACTAAGATGTCATTACGTTGAATCATTTACAATGAACAAAGATACACATATTTAATCCTCATAATAAATAAAATTTTGTCAAAAACCCTATTTCATATATATAGACATCCCACAAACCTCATAAGACATTGGACACTTGAATGAATCCTAGGATTAGGTACCATAGGAGACATGGTGGGTAGGGCTGAATTAAGGTTTTGAAGCGCCCTAAGTAGTATTCGGAGAGGACGCCCACGCCCCCATGAGTTTTCTTCACAAACAAATTTTAGGTAGTGGTCCAGTGGAAAAGGGACCAGGTTTGAGAATATTGGCATACTACAAGATCAATTTAAACAAACAACATTACAAGCTTACAACGGGGAGTCAAGAATAGCCTACGGATCTCTACTAGGAGAATTTTAATTGTGCATATAAACAAAAATATGTATCAAATAATGATTCATGAATCATACCTGTTATGTTGTTCAGGTTTTGTTCAAGCTCTTTGAAGCCTGAATTGCTAGCGTTGTAACAATTTTAAATTTTTCTTCATTTATGGGTTGGTGATTCGGTGAATGAATTGTAAATTGTAATTTGAATTTTGTGCAGCACTGGAAAGTGGCAATTTGGTAAAGCCACAAAGAAAAGTAAAGAAAACTATTTTAACACAAGTATCCAAGCAATGACTAAGTACTAGTATTATTATGCACAGATAGTTATGACAACAAAATGGAAGCATCTCATCTACTTGAGAAAGAAATTACATGAAAAGAAAAGAAGAAAGATGCATTTTAAGGTAGCAAATGACCTTCGTTGGCAAACTTAAACTTGGCAGCCTGCATAGCCACTACCTTGTTGGAAAGAAGAGCCACATTAAACTAATTTCTCACCTGGTGAGGTGAATACAAGAAAGTGGGATTGATAATAGAATTGAACAGCGGTGTTCTTCCTTCCCTCAAAAGTGACCCATATCCATCTCTCGTGCTTATTGGTCAATTCTGTTGTAGCGTCAACCCTAACGGTAAATTTACATAACCACTTCCAAATAGGTCGATATGGAGCTGAAAATTCATAGTAACTCGGTAATGAAGATAGATGCGATCCTTGAAAGCTACATTTACATTTAAACTTTGTCAACCAAGTATTTAATTAAACACTTTGAGTGATTGAATGGAATCTCAAAAATGGATAGAGATAGTTAACATATACTTAATTACAACTGCTCAACATGAATATAAAAAGCTTTGTGGTTGTTGGTTGGTCTTTATATATATATTCAATGGTAAATCCAACTTGAGGTTCGTAAATGCTAAAATTTGAATTTAAAAACAAATTTAAGTGCCTCTCTCTATTTAGCGCCCTAGGAAACTACCTAATTTGCCTAGGGAATGAAACACCTATGTCCATGTCTTACATAGCTTGGCCATACCTTTTTAATGTATCACCTATCCATTAAACAATCAACCCGATTTATATGGACAACTCGACCTTCACACACATAACTCGATGCATAATGTAAATAACTAGGTTTTGAGCTTGATGGGATCAATCTAGAACTCGAGATCTACTACCTTGAAAGATGTAATTTCTTGGATTCTTTGGCCATACCAAGGATGCGTGAAATGTATGAAGGTGTCCTAGAGATATGCATCAAATTTTTTTCACCGTGTTGCTAGTGGGCCCCGATCATCTCCTTCTTCTCCATTGATAAGACTCTCTACTCTGCAAAGACCAAGAAGAGGAAAAATCCTCTTTTGAGTTTCAACCTCTCAAAGATCTTAAGTGCTAACTCGTAACACCGAGAAGTGTTTATATTCCCTAGATGAATTGCATGTTTATTTTAATTCCCTTGGTGCAAGTCCTCGTTATCCATTTTTACCCGGGAGGTGAAAATAGATAACACCTAGCTCTCGATCCCTTTGGATACTATTTTTTTGTTTCTATTCTAGTCAATTTGGTGCCCACATGACAATTCTAGGTTTACCTCAATCACGTGTGAGAATATTCGATCCGATCATCAATAAACCAAACATTTATAGAAGCTAAATGGACATTGACAAATGTTTATGCCAATTAGTCTTCAAGGAAACACACTGTACCACCTAAGATTATTGGCCAACTTATTACCCTTAATAACAAAGAAGATATTTCGAAGAATCTTGGGCCAACCAAGAATATAGGGTTAGACCTTGTAACTCTTTATTTTTCATTTACATATCTATTTTCACTCATATGACCTTATTTAGAGAGGTAAACTTAAAGGAAGAAGGATTATTCCCTCGCATACGCTAGTTGGGTCGATCCATACTTAAATCTACTAATATTGATTAAGATCTACACAAAACAATCATCCTTTCTTGTAGTATCACTTCCATATAGGTTAGATGAGAATTCATCACTCTTGATTAACAAATCCCCAATTTTCTTGTTGAGAACCTTCGATTTCCTTGACTGTTGTTTCACCCGATTCTTAGACATTTCTTTGAAAATGACGAAATAGATAGGGTAATGGGCATAGGAGAAATACCTATTGAAATGTTGGTTGATAGGTTGTTGCGCACATATGAATTTTGAATCCACAACTGATCATGAGAGATTCTTTTTGGCTAGGAGGATCTACCTAAAATGGAACACAAGACCACAAGAAAGATTTAAACAGTATATACAAAGTGAACTTCCTAGCATGTACTAGATCCAGGAAGTGTGATACTTCCTGACGGTTGTCAATCCTTTATTTAAAACAATTTAATGGTGGTGATAAAGTAAATCCTATTGTAGTTAAAATGATTTAGGTATCTCATTTAAAACACAATGAGAAAGATCTAATCTAACAAGCTAGGTTAAAATAAGATCAAAGGTCAAATAAGCGGTTCGGGTCTTTGTAGGTCTAATGAGGTCTTAGGTAGGTCACAGGTGATTAAGGGTGATGCGGGAATAGGTAGGTAGGTTATTGTTCTAGGTTGTATTGGTAAATACAGAGACCGATGCTAATTCTTGTGGGATATTGGGAATGTCACAGAATGAGATTTAGATCTCCCTTATGATTGCACCAAGGACTAGGCTAGTCAGAATGAGGTATTAAGTTGTTTGGATGGGATTTGGCAAGGTTTTAATAGGGATATGGAGGGGTGAGTATTAATGGAGGTCAATGGGTGGCTAGGAGAACAAATGATGAAAATACAATGATGAAATGAATGAACTAGAGGAGTAAAATGTTCTACTTACTTGGAATCTGGCTCTAGATGTCTGTGAGTGAGGAATGAAGGTGTTCTTTAAGAGGTTGAATGCGATGAAAAATCTCACCAAATGTTGGGGAGCTCTTGCATGGGCTGCATGTGCTCTCCTTCTTACCTGATTAGATCAAATATGTGTTGGGGTGAGTGCCGGATGGTTCTTTGGATGAATGTTGGATGTCTATGCAAGAGAAAATGTGTGATATCCTTCTTTGCATGTGTATTCTCCCTGAAACTTGTTCTCAAAAGATGTGATATCTCTCAAGAATCTACCAACCTCGAAAATAAGGTTGTTTTGGGGGTTAAAAGGTGACTGACGGTGGTTCCGGCTTAACCGGTGGTGGTTAAGGGTAACCGCATTGGTTATGGTGGGATTTCTAGGTTTACTAAACTAGGTAGATCCCCTTGATTTTCTGGGATCTTGTGTGTTGGCCCCACGGATTAGGATGGAAGCTTCTTTTAAGCATGTGGGAATGTGGTTAGAGGGAATGTAGGCATTGATTTTTAGGGTTTGGGTAAGTCTTAGTTAGTTATGGAAACTTACTAAGAATAGGTCTTAGGGTGAGGTGGCTTGATGAGGTGTCTAGGTGAGGTGGATATGTGGGAATTATCCCAATTAGGAGATTTAAATAATAAATATGGTGAGGATAATGAATTAATTTAATTTAAATAATTAAATTAATATTATAGTGGGGTGAAGGGGGCCATGGCTAGGTGAATGTGATGAAGGTGTTTATTTATTGAGGGACCAAGGGGAGTGTGACCCAATTTTGGTGTCTACATTTTGCCCATTTTTGTTGCGTAGCTTTTATTAGTAAGTGATCTTTGACAAAAATAAGATGTGGTTGCCCCATGTGTGGGTGGAGGTGATCCCCCTCAAACCAGGAACTGACAAGGCATAAGGTAGAATCGGTGAGTGGTTTGATAAAAGGTAAATGTGATGAAAAGGAAGGTGGGTAACAAGGAAGAAAGGAGAAAGGTCTACTTGGGTAATCTAGGTAATGGGTCAGGGTCAAAGGTAGTAACAATCAAATGCACACACACATATAAACTACATTACGCTATCGGGTTTAAGAGTAGGTAAACTCTACATTATCCAATGTCGATAGGTTTATCCAAACAAGGTTGAAGTGATTCGGTATCAAGGTATAGGATATGGTCAGGAAACACAATATAGCAGTCAGGTGCATGAACGTTTAGATGTGTTCCGGTACACCAAAGGTAGGGTCGGGATAAACGGTCATGGCAAGAGGCAAGGTAAGGTCATTGGGTCAATCAACACGGTAATAATGCCGCAAGGTATAACGAACACATGAGATCAAAGGTCACTAGCGATGTTCCAAGTCCAATAATCTAGGTCATGGCATGAGTAGGTCAAGGTATGGGTAAAATAACGAGTCCCCAAAGGAGGATGAGGTTAGGTAGTAATTGATGAGGTTAGGAGGGTGAGGTAAATGGTTTGGGTAAAGGTGGGGTGGGGTAAATGGTCAGGGTAAAGGTTAGGTGTAGAAAAAAAGAGTGATGGGTAGGGTAATAGGGTAAAATTTAGGGCAATGTGTAAGAGAGGGTGACCAATGCCGGTCAAGGGTAGCCAATGCTGGTAGAGTGTAACTAACCACGGTAAGGTAGGGCACAAGACCGATGCCAGTGAAGGAAAAATCAACATCGGTTAGGTCGGGTTTATTATAAAAAAAAAAAATCTATTTTTTGTTATTCATTTGTCATCTAGCGAATTGAGAAAATGACACAAGAGAGAGAGAAAAGGGAAAAGTGTCTAGACGGAATGGAGAGTTGAGTTGGTGAGCCAAATGGGGGTGATTGGTTGGTGAGAGGTGGGTCCATGGGATCGGTGTGTGTGATTTGATTGGTTGGAGGCACGGGTAGCGATTTGGTGATGGTAGAGGCTGAGAGAGGGATCGAGTGGGCCACCGGTCAAATGTGCCACCATGACAATGGTAACATGATGAGGTAAGTTTCAACTCTTGTTGTGTTTTGTTAGATAGATTAGGTGATTTGGAAAATTGGGTTTTGGTTTTTGTTTTGGGTGGGGAAAATAAAATTTGGAAATGGGAGGGTAAATTGGGTAAAATAGGAGTGGGGAGAGAGATAAGTGGGAGAAGAGGGGAGGGGATGAGGTGTAGGGGAGTTATAGGTGATGTTGGGTGGGTAGAAGTGTCAGGGGTGGTAAGTTTTTGAGAAGGGAGGGTTTGGGGGTCACGGGTTTTCACCATGACAGTGACCGACGTCAGTCGGGTTTAGCCGGCGTCGGTAGGGTTAAACCGGTATCGGTCACAAAACAGGTGATCGATGCTAGTTTAGGGGTGATCGGGGTCGGTTAGAGAGAACCGACACTGGTTGGGTTTTGGAGAGAAAGGGAAAAAAGTGCCACAGGTTGGGTGGTTGAGATGGGTAGGGGAAAATAGGGTGCGGGAAAATGATAGTGGGTGAGTATGGGTATGATAAATGTAGATTAATTTATTGTTTGTATTAGATGCAAGGAGAGATCAGCTACGCATGTGGGACATGGTTCCACCCCTGCTCGTGATAGTTCGTGAGCAATGACCAACGAGGAGTTGCAACATGTGGAGGAGGTGGGCCTAAGTGGGGTCCGACGCTACCAACATGTAGTTCGACAACCGAGTCTGATGATTACGCTCATCGATAGCTGGGATTCCATGACCAACACATTCCACCTACCGACAGGTGAGATTACAGTCACCCTAGAGGATGTGTTCAGGATCCTGCGACTACCCATGTGGGTACAGTCTATTCGGTCTCCTCCAAGGCTTGAGAGGAGTTGATGTTGATGGTTTTGGAGAGGGGATGGTTGAGCTTACATTCCATAGTGTCGACTTAAGCTATGGGGAGATGTACCTAGCTCGTCTTGAGGAGATGAGGATAGTAGTTCTATTGATGGAGGTAGTGTGTTACTTTGCACTGCCAGATGCAAAGGGTGGGCATTTTCATTGATTGTTGATGGGGGTAATCCATGACACGATGATAGACCAAACCCAATTTTCCTGGGCATTAGAATTCCTGGTGTAGCTATATAGAGAGTTGTGGGTGTATGGGTGTATGTGTAGGTTTAGCCTATGTTGTACCTTTTCTAATTCACTATTTGGCATATGAGCACATTGTTTGTGTGCATCTAGTGGGTATGCCCCGGGCCAATGCCTTTCCGTAAGGCTTTGTACGAGTGGGGTATAAGTGATGGGTTCCTACCATTGGAGAGTGGAGATCAGATATGGCTACACATGATGTAGCTTTTTTTAGGTGACTATTGGAGGGGTTTTCTAGGTGGATATCATTTGGAGGCCATATGTGGGCTTCTCATCATATAGCCATATGCGTGATGAGCTAGATGGGATCTTTAGCTATTGAGATGGATACAAGGTCATCATGTCGGGGAGCATGAGATGATCTCGAGTTGACAGAGTTAGGTAGTAGTTTGGGCTGCTACAGGACATACCTCCACCCTTCTCGTAGTATAGGAGAGATGACATGGAGAGGCCCTTACCTCTACCATAGCTGACAGTGCCCACAGGGTAGGAGGAGTAGGCGGACTTGTAAAATGGGAAAAGAATCTCTAGTTTAGAGGCTGGTTCCTCAACTCCTCGATCGGATATATCACTTACAAGATATTCACTTACAAGAGAGGTTTGAATTCTAGTTCCTACCCTAAATTCCAAGGGGACAAAGATAGAGAATGCAAAAAAATGAAGCTAATGCTAATGAGGTGATGCACCAAAGGAGTTACGTAGACACCTGATACTACAATACATACACAATCCACAAGAAAACACAACACAAAGCATGCACAAATTTCTCAAAATGTAATGAAAGATCAGGAAAACAATGGTAGATATATGAAAGGATTGAGGGATTTTAATCACAGAGCATATATTAACATTTCAGATCCAATACAATGCATTACAGTGATCAAGAGGAAAAAGGGTGTTGTATTGCATGGAAAGGTAAAAATTTCCACAAATTCTACCAAAAGGAAGAAAAGGGAAGTTGCAGAGCTGAAAAGTGTCTCCTTTTTCAAAAATGAACCCATTCTAGCTTTTACAGTGCAAAGCCATGACCCCAGGAGAGAGAAACATGGGAAAACATGGGAGAGCTTCAACCACTGACCCAAAATGCATTAAAATAGCATGGGCATCCTTACAGGCCCATCCCCTGACATTTTTCGCCATGCTGGGAGAGAATGCGAGCCATTCTTCATTAAAAATGGTGGTTGAAACGTCATTTTTGTCCATGACCATGTGCCAGAGGCATTTTCAATTTTCTCTCTCCAAACTCCATCAAAATAAAAAATGACCCCTAGAATCTTGTAGATAATTTCACCAGCTTTCCATTGATATAAAGAACGTGAAAAACCAAGCTCTGGATCGAAAGATATGGCCGTTTGAAATTTTAGGGCAAAACAGGGCCAAATCGGATTGGCGGGCAAAATTTTTTTAAATTTTCCACTTTTTGGTCATTTGGAAAATTTTCCAAAAATTCCCCATGCTCCACCATTTCGGGTGCCACGTGGCATGTTTTGATTGGGTGTGGGCCTTTAATGCTTCATTTTCCATTGTTTTCCCTTTGGAAAATTTTCCAAAAAATCCCGTGGGCCGATGATCTGAGGACACGTGGCACGTGCTGATTGGGCGCGGGCCTGTCCTCCTAAATTTTTTCCATCACTTTGTTTGATCCTATTTCTTGACTCAGACACATGGAACCTCATTCATTGTGGGCCTTTCCCTTGAATTTTCCATGCGGGCTTGTCTTGAGTTTTTTGCACCTGACACGTGGCGAGATTCCATTGGTTCGCATTTTTGGGGGGTGATTTTCCTTTGAAATTTCCTTCTTTTTCCTTTGGGAAAATTTCCCAAATTCTCCCCACCTTCCCGGTCTGGGACATGTGGCAATTTCATTCACCATGGACCCTCTGCAAACATTTTCCTTTTCATGCAATCCCTTTGGGAAAAAATCCCAATCTCCCCCCTGCTCTGCCATTCCGGGTGCCCGGGACACGTGGCCTTCTCTGAATGGTTGGCGGGCCAGCGGGCCAATAATTTTCCTTTTGAAATTTGAAAAAACACTTTGCCAAAATTCTAACTTTCTCCTGCTCCCCGGTCCGATGCCATAGGACACGTGGCAAAATGTGATTTGGGCGGGCCTTTCCTTTAAAATTTTCCATGCGCCAACACTTAGTCAAATTTTTTCATTTTTTCCCCTTGGACACGTGGCATAATCTGATTCCGGCGGGCTGTGGGGAAAAATATCCCTTTTGAAAACTTTTCCAAACACTTGGTAAAAAAACCAAGTTTTCCTCTGACCCCCGCCACTTCCTTGGACACGTGGTTCCATTTTTCATTGATTTGCGGGCCTTTCAGGGGAAAATTTCCCACAAAAACTCCATGAGCCATAACTTCAAAAATACATGGAGTTAGGAGGAAAACTTTACCTTTCTGGAAAGTTGAGAAAGAGCTCTATCCAATGGTGCCATTTCCAGAAAGTTTTGAGTGCTAAAAAGAAAAAAATTATGGTGAGGCACAAGAGAGGGAAGAATGAAAGGAGTTAGCCACAAAATGAGCAAGGGTACATTTTGGATAACAATTTTGGTGACTCAGAGGGGTCATCTACTGCTTTGGATGAAGTTACCAGTTGCTGAAGCAATCCATTGGGCATGGAGTCATCAAATTCTCTGTTTGGTACCCCACTGACTAGAACACTGCAAGGAGGAAGATGGAGGGTGGGACATCATCTGATTGGAGCAAGGCCTGTAACACACATTTCCTAGGAACAACAAGCTTGTGCCAAAGCACTTAGGGAAAGAAAAACTAATCTACAGCAAAACAATGTGCACAAGCACTTGGAGGAATGAAAACCTAAGCTAATATGTACAAGGTGGAGAATTCCCTTTAATAGCAATGCTTTAGATGGATTCCATTGATTGGAATCTGTAGTTCTTCACCATCAATGAAGACAATTGGAAAGCATTGTTGTCCTTACACTTTGTGACCATGTATGGGCCACTCCAAATGGCATCAAATTTTGAATGCCTTCCCGGTTTTGCTCTATCTGCATCCCATTTTAACACTAGATCTCAACTTGGAAAGATCTATTCTTGACTTTCTATCAAAGGTCTTCTTTATCAAAGCTTGATCCTTCTCCATTGCTTGGGATGCTTGATTTCTGATTTCTTGGAGCTCCATCAATTCTGCATATCTAACCTCCATGGGCTCAAACTCCAACAACTCCAACTATTTCATGAGTTCCAATGTTGGCAACTCAAGTGACATGGGAAAAATTGCCTCTCTCCATAAACAAGCTTGAATGGAGAGTTACCTGTAGATCTCTTGGGAGTTATCCTATCAGCCCATAAGGCTGATTTCAACTTAGTATGCCAAGACCTCTGATTTTCATCAAGAGTCCTCCTAATGATCCTTAACAAGTTCTTGTTTGTAGATTCAGCCTTGGCCATTACCCTGAGGGTAATAGTTTGATGAAGTGCTTAGGTAGATCCCATTCTTGACAGCCCATTCGGTCACCTTGGACCCGATGATGAATGCCGATGCATTATCGATATTATTGTAGTAGGTATGCCAAATCTAGTTTTATTCCCTCATAGAAATCTAGGATCTAGATTCATTTGCTTCCTTGAGTGCTCTTGCTTGATCCACTTGGTGAAGTAAATCATTCTTTGTTAAAATCCATTTGTGCCCTTGGCTTGAATTGGGATTAATGACTCAATGAAGTCAAACCCCATTGCATGAATGGCTGGTCAAGCTGAAATTGGATGCGATGGAAGGGCAGCTAGCCTCTCTTTACCTGTGAAGAATGCACAATTCTTGCACCTCTTGATCCATGCATAACAATCACTGAAAATCTTGGGCCAATAATAGCCAGCCCTCATGATCTTTAGAGCTGTCACTCTTGGTGCAAAATGACCACCAGCTGATCCACCATGGAACTCTTCCAACACCCTATGAATCTGATTTGTACCAATGCATCTCAGTAACACTCCATTCACATCCTTTTGAACAAAACACCATCAACAAGGGCATATGGGACAACCTGCAATCTGAAGTGTCTTCTTTTGGTCTTGTTCATCTCTGGAGGGCATAGACCTATGCTTAGGAAGTGCATTATGTCTTGGGTCAGCAAGGAGTGAGGACACCATCATTTTCCTCTTGAGTGCTTCCTTGCTCATGGTTGTCTTGCAATGCCAAAACAGCCTCCTTCTCATTGCATGCTTCCTTTTGTTTTGCTCAAAATCAGCTGCTCACACAATCCTTTTCCTCTGACCAACTTGGTGACTTTGATCTCAATGTCATACTCCATGACATGAGTAATCCAACCTGCTCTCTTTTCATTCAAGTCTTTGTTGAGGAGGAAGTCTTTAACTCCCACATGAGAAACCAACAATTGAACCTTGTTGTTTGAAACTAGATGCTTGAATTTCTTCAAGCTTACGATTCTGCAAGAACATGCTTTTCAATGAAAGAATATCTCACCTCATAATCCTCAGGCTTTGGCTGAAGAAAAAATTGGCTGCTCATCATTGTCTTTGTTCTCTTTGTACCAAAATTGTAGAAATAGTATCATCACCCCCAAATGCATAGAGGATGAAATCCTTGGAGAAATCCGGGTTGATGAGAGTTGGGGCTTGAGAGATGGCTTCTTTGATTGCTTCAAAACTTTCCTTTGCCTCTCTTCTTGTCCATTTGAAAGCCATGTTTTCTTTAACATCTTGGTGATAGGCTTGACTGAGGGCTGCAAAATTTGGGACAAACCTCGAACAAAATTTATTCTCCCAAGAAACTTTGAAGGGCCTTCTTGTGGCTTGGCAATGGTAGTGCTCTTATGGCTTGACTCTTTACGGATCAATTGCTAATCCTTCTTTGGAGACAATGTGGCCAAGGAGTTTTCCTTCATGGGCTAGAAAAATACACTTTTTAGGATTCAAGGATACTCCAAATCTTCTGCACCTTTGGAACACTTGTCTCAAATGAAAGAGGTGGTCTGCTGCATTTTTTGAAAAAATAGTGATATCATCAAGATATATCAGCACAATGTTGTTAATCAAACCCTTGAACGCCATGTCCATTGCTCTTTGGAAAGTAGCTCCAGCGTTGGACAGCCCAAATGGCATTTTCCTGTATGCATAAGTTCCCCATTTGGTTGTAAAGGTTGTCTTGAACTGATCTTCTTCTTTCACCATAATCTGATTGTACCCTGAATAGCCATCAAGTAATGAAAACCTCTCAGAGCCAGCAACAACTTGTAAAATCTGCTCCATGGAAGGAAGTGGATAATGATCCTTGAGAGATGCTCTATTCAAATCTCTGAAGTCAACACACAATCTGATTTCCCCACTCTTCTTTCTAACTGGAACCAAGTTGGCTACCCAACTAGAATGCTTGATAGGGAATATGATTCTTGATTCTATCAACTTATTCAATTCCTTTCTCATGAGAGGCTCCATGTGTGGATTGACTGGCCTTTGTTTTTTTCTGATGGGTTTAGTACTTGGATCCAATTCAATGGTGTGTTGAGCTAACTTGGGATTGAAACCTTTCAAATCTTCATAGCTCCAAGAAAACACATCAGGGAATTCTTGACAAAGTTGTATGAACTCATACCTTTCTTGCTCAGTTGTCACTTTACCAATTTGGAGTGATTTGCCTTCTTCCACCGAGATGGACACTGAATCTTCTCCCTTGACTTGGATGTTTTTTCTCCTTCCTAAACTGATCATTAGGATTGAAAATGGACTCCAAAGTAATAAGTCCCTTTGGTAGTTTGTTGGTTCTCAGCTGTACCACTTGGTCACCATACTGCTGCTCCAACTTTTCTGATTTTTAGCTGAGAACTCAGCCTCTTCTTGCAAGAAATGGATGATTTTTTGATCATTTTCAAACACTTGCCAACTTACATTGTTATCTAGTACTTTGAAGGCCTCAATCACATGGATGTTTGGTTGTACCTTGTCTTTTTGAATGCTTTCAACAACGTCAAAGGCTGCCCTGATTGCTGCTGCAAGCTGTCGGTGACTTGGTTCTCTTTTCTAGGAATGGATTTTATGCCAAAGCCCTCAAAATCTTCAATGAGGTCCCACACCCTATTTTTGTAGCACTTGAGTAGATCATTCTTGATAGCATGCTGCCCCTTAACTTGGTTGACAATCAACTCACTGTCACCAAAGACTTGCAAGTTCTTTATTCCTCTCTTGATTGACCAATGCAATCCTTGTATCAAAGCTTCATATTCAGCAGTGTTATTAGAGCATGCAAACTGAAATCTAAAAGCTGAATAATACTTAACTCCTTGAGGTGAAACAAGCATAGCTCCCCCTCTTCCTGCACCTTTCTACTCCTTGATCCATAAAAAAACAACTGCCATACCTCATTGTCATCCTTGTGGTTTGGCTTGGTGATGCTAGGAATAGGCTGATTTTCTTCATGCATGCAATAGACTCCTAGCTCAGATTCTTCTATTTCTTGATAAGGATCAAAAGCATGCACCTTGTTTTCCCATTCATCAAGAGTTAGATCCGGGATGCTTCCTACCTTGGTGTCAGTTTCATCAGTTCTTGGATAATCCTCTTGATCAAAGCTTTGAACAATTGGTATTATTGATCGACTTGGAGTGTAAGGCTCAATGTGAAAGTTTGCAATAGGTTCGAGATCTGATTGTGGCCTTGGTTCCATATCTTGTTTTGAACAACATGTGTCAATCAGTAGATAAGTAACCTCAATCTTGGTTGTGAAATCCCTTGACAAACATAGGGCAAAGAGTGGTGGAAGATCTATTATTGAGACATCTTGTAAAACAACAACGTTGGGGCAGGCATGCAAGGTAAGACTCAAGTTTTTTATCACTCCAACTATTGTTATTGTTGTCCCATCCAATTGCACTACCCCTTTGGATATGACTTCATATTGAATTCCCAACTGATCAGCTATTTTCTTGGGCATTACTGAACTACTTGCCCCGGAATCAATCATGCAATTGTGTACTAATTGGTTTCCAATGATCAATGAAACATAGAATGGAGGGGCTTCAACATTTTACCTTGTTGTCCTCCATGATTCCCTTCCAGCTGGGCAGCATTTGTGAGCACCTTCTCTTGCATTTGGACTTGCTGATTTGAAGTTGACCAGTCCTTCATGGCAGCTTGTAGCAAATCTCTTTGGCCTGGGATAGATAGTGATTCCCACATTGATATGTTTACATTTGTCTTCTTCATCTGATCAATGATGTTGAATGGAGATGAAGCATCTCTTTTTGTCCCTTGGCCTACACATTCATTCCTTGCATATGGGCAGCAACAATTGGCATTTGAGTTGGCCTAGGAGCTATTTTAGGCAGCCCTTGTGTGTTTGGAACTGAATTTTGTTTGCCAATAATTTGTGGAGTAGTAGGAGGTTGTGGATTATTTGGAGCCAATGGTTGTTCTTCACCCAAATTCCTCCTTTTTGACCTTGTGTTGGCTGTAACACTTTGGGAAACTATTTGATTCATGCCACAAAAATCTCTCTGCTGCCAGTTTACAAGTGTGGTATCATTTGGAGCTGATTGCTGCTGGAATGTTTCTTGTTGTTGGTTATTTCCTTGACTACCTTCACCCTCCACACCAGTAGTTGTCACCATTAATGCTTGATTTAAGGCACCGTTGAAACACATAGACTTGGTTGTGAGGTTCATTGCATGGGAAACACCAATCATACTCTTGAGCTATGTTGTTTTTCATTGGCACTAATGCCTTAGAGGCAGATATAGCATTGGGATTATAGGGCTGAAATGGTTTGTTGGTAGGAGGTCTTGCTTGGTTTAAATTTGCAGCTGGATTGGGTGGTCTTTGAGGTTGGTATGGCTGCCTGTTAGGCTGAGCTTGAGGCTGGAAAGGAGGTCTAAAACCTTGGGCTTGCTGCCTCTTGAGTGTAACCAGCTCATTACCTAGATTTTGCAATTGCTTCATGACTTCTTGAAGTTCATTTGAGGCACTAGAAGATGAAGTAGAAGCTTCACTTGAATTCTGATTTCTAGGAGTGGGAATAGGAGCTAAATTAGGCACTTGACTAGTATTTGGGCTCTCTAAACTTGGAAACAATGGCATTGGAGGCCTAGGAGCTAGCTTGCCAGCTTGAATCAAACAATTTTCAGCTCTAATGGCAATGTTATAAGCAACAGGGATAGTTGTGCCTCCCATGGATTGAACAACATAGAAATATCAGAATTTAAAGCTTTAAGGTAATATAGAAAAGCACACCTACTGCTGTTGGCCCTTACTTGCTTTGGAATTCTCTCCCAAGTCATTTGAAATCTGAAGTTGAAGTCAGTCAGCTGCTCATTGGGAGCTCTCTTGATGGTTGTCAGTTGCTCCAAAAGGGACAAGTTGTCTCCCTTTTCTCCAAACTGCTCATGGAGGGCTATACATAGTTGGTTCCAATTTTGGATAGAACCTGAGGCAAGACTCCTGAACCATTGCAAAGCTTTCCCTTTGAATGAAGATGCAGTAGTTTGACAACAACTTGCATCTCATTGATCTCATGGATTGCACAAATATTAGCAATATCCTTAACATGATCACCAGGAGTGGTCTGATTCTCTCCAGTAAAGTATGGGATGTTCTTCAATGTTGCAATTGGGATTGGATTTTGTGCATTGAGAGCAAGTGGGCTGCTGCCAGTGAAATTGACATAGGGGTTGTTTTGTGCCATTCTGATTGGCCTTAGAACCCTTGTTGATTGAATGAAAGGCCTACCAGGTGGAGGAGTTGATAGAGTTCTGTTTGGTGGAGATGGAGACCTTTGAATTCTCCTCCCTCTTTGCCTTCTTCTTGGAGATAACTACAGATACTCAAACAACACCTCTTCTTCTCAACTCTTGACCTTGTGGTGATTCTTCTCATGAGTTTTCAGGTCTGCACTGCTAAAACCAGCTGATTCTTCTTCCTTGGAGTCGACCAGATGTGTAATTTAGGGCTCTTTTAAGCAAGAAACTTGCAAAAAATGCACATCAATTTGTTGCAATGAAGATGAAGACCTCTAAGGTCCCACCGGGTGTGCCAAAACTATTGTTGCAAATCAGCAGCACCCCTGGATGTTGATCAGACTTCTAGTTTGACATTTTGGACATCCAGTGTGATTGCACAACATTGAATCCTTTCCCCAAGTGTGGGACTTGTAAAATGGGAAAGGAATCTCTAGATTTAGAGGCTGGTTCCTCAACTCCTCTAATTAGATATATCACTTACAAGTTGCAGAGGTTTGAATTCCTAGTTCCTACCCTAAATTCCAAGGGGACAAAGATAGAGAATGCAAGAAAATGAAGCTAATGCTAATGAGGTGATGCACCAAAGGAGTGTGACACACGATACTACAATACATACACAATCCATAAAAAAACACACACAAAGCATGCACAAATTGCTCAAAATGTAATGAAAGATCGGAAAACAATGGTAGATATATGAAAGGATTGAGGATTTTAATCGAGCATATATTAACATTCGGATCAATACAATGCATTACGGTGATCAAGAGGAAAAAAGGGGTGTTGTATTGCATGGAAAGGTAAAAATTTCCACAAATTTACCAAAAAGGAAGAAAAGGGAAGTTCTGATACAGCTGAAAAAGTGTCTCCTTTTTCAAAAATGAACCCATTCTGGCTTTTACAGTGCAAACCACGACCCCAGGAGAGAGAAAAAAGGAAAACATGGGAGAGCTTCAACCACTGACCAAAATGCATTAAAACAGCATGGGCATCCTTACAGGCCCATCCCTGACATTTTTCACCATGCTGGGAGAGAATGCGAGCCATTCTTCATTAAAAATGGTGGTTGAAACGTCATTTCTATCCATGACCACGTGCCAGAGGTGTTTTTCAATTTTCTCTCTCAAACTCCATCAAAATGCAAAAATGACCCTAGAATCTTGTAGATAATTTCACCATCTTTCCATTGATATAAAGAACGTGAAAAAATGAGCTCTGGATCGAAAGATATGGCCGTTTGAAATTTTAGGGCAAAACAGGGCCAAATCGGATTGGCGGGCAAAATTTTTTAAATTTTCCACTTTTTGGTCATTTGGAAAATTTTCCAAAAATTCCCCCATGCTCCACCATTCTGGGTGCCATGTGGCATGTTTTGATTGGGTGTGGGCCTTTAATGCTTCATTTTCCATTGTTTTTCCCTTTGGAAAATTTCCAAAAAATCCCTTGGGGCCGATGAGTTGAGGACACGTGGCACGTGTTGATTGGGTGCGGGCCTATCCTCCTAAATTTTCCATCACTGTTTGATCCTATTTTTGACTCGGACACATGGAAAAACCTCATTCATTGTGGGCCTTTCCCTTGAATTTTCCATGCGGGCTTGTCTTGAGTTTTTTGGCGCCACCGGACACGTGGCGAGATTCCATTTGGTTCGCGTTTTGGGGGTGATTTTCCTTTGAAATTTCCTTCTTTTTCCTTTGGGAAAATTTCCCAAATTCCCCCACCTTCCTCGGTTTAGGACATGTGGTGGCATTTCATTCATTGGTTGCGGACCCTCTGCAAACATTTTTCCTTTTGCGCAATCCCTTTGGGAAAAAATCCCAATCTCCCCCGTGCTCCACCATTCCAGGTGCCCGGGACACGTGGCCTATTCTGAATGGTTGGTGGGCCTGTGGGCCAATAATTTTCCTTTTGAAATTTGGCAAAAACACTTCACCAAAATTCTAACTCTCCCCCTGCACCGGATTCGATGCCATAGGACACGTGGCAAACATGATTGGGCGTGGGCCTTTCCTTTTAAAATTTTCCATGCCAACACTTAGTCAAATTTTTCAATTTTTCCCCTTGGACACGTGGCATAATCTGATTCGGCGGGGGCTGCGGGGAAAAATATTCCTTTTGAAAACTTTTCCAAACACTTGGTAAAAAACCAAGTTTTCCTCGACCCCCGCCACTTCCTTGGACACGTGGTGCCATTTCATTGGTTGCGGGCCTTTCAAGGGAAAATTTCCCACAAAAACTCCACCGAGCCATAACTTCAAAAATACATGGAGTTAGGAGGAAAACTTTACCTTTCTGGAAAGTTGAGAAAGAGCTCTATCCAATGGTGCCATTTCCAGAAAGTTTTGAGTGCTTGAAAAGAAAAAAATTATGACTGAGGCACAAGAGAGGGAAGAATGAAAGGATAGGTCCTAGTTTACGAGATGGAAGTGGGGGTGGGAGAGGGATGATGGTTAGGAGAGGTATAGGGGCCAAGGCCTATGGGCCCAACACAAACCATTCCCATATCTAGGATATGGGATGCACCTAGGTGAGGCCGAGATCACGAGGCAGAGGAGTGGGGAAAGGGTAGGAGGATCATGATCGAGACCTATGGGACCTGCCGAGATAAAATTTCTATCCTATGTGAGAGTAGAGGTAGCAGCCGGGAACATGCCTCGAGTGAGAGGACTAGATCCCACACTCATGAGTGTGGAGAGAACGAGGGGACATTGAGCTCGAGATAAGATCATGGGAGAGGCCACTAGCTCATGAGGACCAGCTCAAGTGATGGAGGTAGGGCCGGCCACCACCTATGATGGGTGGGGAGAGATGTTAGTCACTAGACATAGGGCAAATGAGGAGGAGGCAGAGGGTATAGGCAGATGATAGAGATATGGAGGATGTCCACCAAGAGGGTGCCTGATATATGGCTCCCGATTTTTGACATAGTTTTGAGTTTTTGATATATACGGCCTGCGTGTCGAGAGATTGTTATAGAGGATATATTTTTTATCACATACCAGCTTGCATGCTGAAGAGAGTGAGGATGTATGATATTTTTGTATATTTTGAGCATATACTGGCCTACGTGCCAAAGAGATTTTGTATTGTTTTATTATTTTATTGTATATGAGACCAACCTACGTGCCGATGACATTTTGTATTGAGTATCGGCTGCGTCGATGATGATTTTTTGAGATAGACATGATGGGATATTCATGCATATTGTATTGAGACACACATATTTATTTATATGATGAGATACATGAGATGCTTGATTTGTTGGTGTTTTATGAGAATTTTAATTTTTGTTGTGATATGGATGAAAACTAGGTGAGTTAGGCATGATGGAGTTAGGTCTGGTTTAGGCATGGATTGAGTCAGGTCTTAGGCATGGTTGAGTCAGGGCATGGTTGAGTCGAGTTTTAGGCATGGTTGTGTTTAAATTAGTTGAAGTTGTGATTCATTAATTTGTACAATGAATGATGATATGGGTCATGTTGAAGATGTTTTATAATATATGCATGATGATAATAGAGAAATGGAAGTCATAATAAATGAATGTTGTGATGATGATAAAAATGTTAAACAACTTGTTGTTTGTTTGGTTTAATTTCCAATTCTGTGATATAAAAAGGAAACTACGTAGGGGAAAAATGTGATTTAAGAAGATGAAAGATGAATTGGTTAGGGTAGAGAGTGGTCGAGCTAACCCCAAGGGCCCCATGCCCTCGGAGTGCTGCCTACATAGTCCCGATGAAAAGGGACCTTAGGCTGATGTAGTTCTCCCATAAGCTAGGGAAGAATATGAGGAGGTATGAAAATGAGTTGGTAGGTTTTAGGCATGATGGGTTTAGGTCTATTAGGTGTGAGTGGGTTATAGGGAAAATTGGTATAGGTGATGTTGATTGTGGTAAAAGAAGAAGATTACCCCAAAGGTAAGCATCGAGGACCAAGTCATGTATAAGGTAATCAAAATGTAATAAAGATGGTTAAAAGATAAGAGGGGTAAGAAAGCTTCACCTGATTGGTTAGGATCATACAGAGTAGGTCATACCTTGGAGAAGGTGATGAACATAAGACCTAAAGACATTGCATGATTGATTGTTCTAAGGGTGAAAAGTAGTCACATGATCACCAAATGTCATGGTTCCAAGAGGTCCCTTGAGGCAGTAGGAAATGGGAGTGTGAATGGTGAGAGGGTGAAAGGTGGTTAATTTTTATATGATATGAGGTAGCATGCTCTTTGGGAAAGAGATCCGAGGTCACAATGGGCAAGTCCATGACTAAAAGTCTTCTATTTTGACTTGTATTTGAGATAGTAGATCGATGTGGGAAGTCTATATGGGATGAGGAAATTAACTCCTTGAGGTCTTTATGAAGCTGATTGATGTGGGAAGCTTCAAATTCTCTCTCACTTTTTTTTAAAAGAGCTTTACATAGTTGTCCTTTGAGGGAGCAATCTATTTATAGTAGTGATTGCAGAGAGGAAGATGTCCTTTTGAGGGAGTCATTTTTATTAGAATTTTGACTCAAGGAGTTGGGTCCCATGTGAGGGATTTAAAGTCATGGACAAGACCAAGGTGAAGAATAGGATTCTTGTTATAAATTAGGGTGAAACGACCATGGGATCTCATCTAAAGGTAGATGAAAAGTATCCATGAGAATCATGTTATGTGTAGCGACCGTGGTACACATATTCAAGAGAAGATAACAAGTGATGGGACATCACATGATTCTTGTTTAATCATTGGTGAGGTGTAAGAAGTGGATAGCGCTCAAGGGATGAGCATGGAAGGAGACAAAAAGTGATGTAGGACTAAAATTCAACAAGTAGAATGGTCGAAGATGCAAGGCATTAAGGGGCTCAAGTTTAGGTTTACCATCGAGTGAAGATAAATGATAAGCACCTGATCCGTAAGTATGAGTCACGATGTATGGTCCAAGCCAATTAGGACAAATTTTCCCCATTTACTTTTTTTTGCTTTGGTTACATGTTGATTTTCTTTCAGGACAAGGTCACCGACTTGGAAGGTTCAGTTCATGGACACATTTTTCGTAGGCACGTTTGATACATTTTGGTAAACTTGAAGGTGATCAAGAGCATTAAGATGACATTTCATCTAATAACTCAAGTTGTGCTAAACGGTCTTGACGAAAGTCATCATCATTGAGCATGTCATGGAGAGAAATGCGGAGTGAGGGAATCTGGACTTCGAGAGGTAGAATAGCCTCTGTACCGTAGACCAGAGAAAATGGTGTGGCAGTAGTGGAAGTGTGGATACTAGTGCGGTATGCCCATAGGGAAAAAGGAATGTGCGTATGCCAATCCTTCCCAAGTATCATTAACCACTTTCATGAGAATTTTGTTTAAGGTTTTGTTAGTGGATTGGCTTGGCCGTTGGTTTGTGGGTAATAAGGTGATGAGAAACTTAGCTGAATCTTTGAAGGTGTCAAAAGTTTTTGTAATGTTTTGTTTTTGAATTGTTTTCCATTATCAGTGATGAGGCGATGAGGAACACCAAAGTGACAAATGATGTGATGATTGATGAACTCACATATTTTCTGACTTTCATGGAGATGAGTGGTATGGCTTCAACCCATTTTGTGTAGTATTTGGTAGCGGTGATGATCCATTGATGTCATTGGGAAGAATGGGGTTGATCTCTCCGACAAGATCAAACCCCATTGAGAGAAGGGCCAAAGGTCATGGGTGACCTGTAAGGCATGATTGGGTGTATGATGAAGGTTGGCATGTTGTTGGAATTTTACACAATGTTTGACGTAGTCACAACAATCATGGTTAAGGGTCGGCCAATAATAGCCTAGGTGAAGAATATGCTTAACAAAACAAGGCCATTGAAGTGACCTCCACATATGCCATCATGAACTTCCTTAATGGTATAAGGAATTTTAGAACTCGTGAGGCATCGTAAGAGAATACCATCAAATGCAGCTTATAGAGAGGCCCCCATGATGACGTAATGAGAGACCTTTTTAAGGAAGGTCGTTGTCCATTATGGGTGAGATCAGGAGGTAAGATGGAGAGAGAAAGATAGTTAGAGTATTGTTTATACCAAAGGTCACTCGGGTCAGGGGTAGTGGTTCGATGGAGTAAACTTCATGAGGTAAATAAGAAGGTGATTAGAGTCATTGTATGGTGACAAATATTTTAGAATCGGTGGGGAAAAGCGGGTATTTGAGAGCCAAACAAGCCATGGTATCTAAATTTATTGGTTGAATGGGGACGGTTTGAAGGGCGTAATGGTCAAAGGTGGTCAAAAGTATGTCTACATGATGTTTATACTTTTGAAGTATCTCATTACGACATTGGTATATACCATTGACTTGGTTTATGACCAATTGAGAATCACCAAAGATGTTGATTGATTTGACATCTAGGGCATAGGTGGCTTGGAGACCTAATACGAGTGCTTTCGTATTCGGCAATATTGTTTGTGCAATCAAAATCGAGTTTGAAAGACAAAGGCATGGGTTCACCATCAAGTGGAATGAGGATAACACAGCCCCACCCCCCATGCTGACACTTGGAACCATTGAAGAAGAGTGTCATTTGGTAAGGGGTTCATCTAGGAAAGGGTAGTAATTGACTCATCTGGAAAGTCAAAATTAGAGGGTTGATCCCTAGAAATAGGTGCGTGGCCAATTGGTTGGTGATATCTTGGCCCTTGATGGACTTTTGATGAATGAATTCAAGGTCAAGGTCAGCTAAAGCATAAGCCATCATGTGGCATGCTGATTTTGATAAGGTTTGGCATACATGAAGTGTAAGGGGTCGGTGTTGGTCATAACATAGGTTTTGTGGTTGAGTAGGTAATGGTGGAGTTTTGTGGCAATGAAAAACTAAAAACTAAAGCTTTTTTTTTTTTTGGGATGGGTGTATCGGGTTTCATAGTCCAAAAGAGTATGGCTTATGTAATAAACCCCTACTCCCTATGTTGTTCATCACGATGAGTGAGCATGGCTCCCAAGGAATGATTGGTAGCTGAGATGTATAGGTAGAAAGGTTGATCGTCTTTAGGTGGAATGAGTACGGGTGGTTGGAGAAGGTATTATTTTAAGGCCTCAAAAGCTTTGTGGTAGTCATCATCCCATTTAAAGGAGACATCCTTCTTGAGAAGATGATGAAATGGTTGACACCGATCAGATAATTGTGAAATGAAATGGTGAATAGATTGTAACTTACCTTGTAGGCTACGGAGTTGTCTAAGGTTAGTGGGTAGAGGCATTTCTAGAATGGCCTTGACTTTAGCAGGGTCAACTTCTATACCACATAAGGAAATGATAAATCCCAAGATATTTCTGAGAGAACCGCATGAAGACACACTTCTTGGTGAAGGTGAATGCAATATTTAATGAGGCGGTCAAAAATGGTTTTGAGGATGGTAAGGTGCTTGAGAGTGGCATTTAGATTTGGCCAGGAGATCATCCATGTAATCTTCAATATACGATGCATGATGTCATGGAAGATATAAGTCATAGCCCGCTGATATGTGGCACCAACATTTTTAAGGCCAAAAGGCATGACTCGGTAGTAGAAGGTCCCCAAGGGGTGATGAATGAGGTTTTGTGTTGATCCTCTGGGGCAAGAAAGATTTGGTTATAACCCGAGAAGCCATCCATGAGTGATAGCATCTTGTGACCAGTGTAAGGTCAACTAGTTGGTCAATACCGGGTAGAGGGAAGTCATCTTTTGGGAAAGAAAGGTTGAGGTCATGGAAGTTTGTGCAAATGTGGAGTCCCCTATCACCTTAGTGATAGGGACAATGTTAGAAATCCAATGAGGATAATCAATGGGTAATATGAAGGAAACAAAAAGAAGGCGTTGAAGTTCTTCTTTGATGAGAAGGGAAATGCGAGGGTGCATTTTCCTTAGCTTTTGTTTGATGGGTTTGGCATCGGGAATGGTTATGATATTGTGGACCACTATGGTGGGGTCAATACCGGGCATGTCTGCGTAAGACCAAGTGAAAGTGTGGTTATGATCTTTGAGAAAAGAAGTGATGGCTTCTATTTAGTAGCATCTAAAGATTGACTGATCTTTAGGATGTGCGGGTCATCCTAAGTATGAATGTTGATCTCGATAGTTGATTCATTCAACATGGTTTGTGTCTCAGAAGGTAACGACCGATGAATATATGAGTCTTCTACACCAAGGTAGGTGAGTATAGATTCATCATCCTGACATTGAATGACGTTAATTGAAGGTGTATCATCATCGATCATTTTAGGATACAGGAAGGGAAGAGAGGAAGGGCCTCGCCCTCGTGTTGATAAGTCAAAGGCCCCAAGGAAATGGTGTTTATGAAAAAAAAAGTTAGGAGGGATAGATTCAGGATCCATCGACTCCATCGGTGAAGGTGGTGATGAAGGTGGAGTGGGTGAAGAAGGTGGAGAAGGGCTGATGTCCTGATGAGTTCAATGTGGGCTTATTTGGTAGGTGGTTCAGAAAGCCAATACCACTATGGTCATTATGTTTGTGAGGTGGTACATGGAATAATAGTATGGCAGCCTTGCTCATAAAATCCAAAACCAAAACCCTTCCATGCACATCGGTGTAGGAAGGTGTGGGTGAAATGGTGATTGGTGAGAGACTAGAAGTCAATGGAAAATGGGTGGGTTTGTGATGGTGGTTGGGTGTGTAAGTGGTAGTATCAAGTCCCCCATAGGTGAGACTAGTATGAAGATGAGGAGGACCATAAAGGAGGCATTCTCCTATGTGGTGATCATAGTGAGGATGTTGGTGAAGACTTCCATACTCTTGTGGAGTAAGGAATGTGTTGACACTATATAGGTGATACTCTCCCAGAGTGAGGCATTGAAAAATGCCTTCCAAGGGATCGGTGGTTGGTATGTGGGTAGCTGGAATAGATGATGTGTCGGAGGTTGATGTGGAGGTGGAGCTAATAGATTGGGAGGCTAATGGGTTGGCCATGGAGGTTTGGTTAGCCGTGGAGGTTGTGGTGGTGGTAGGAATGGAGGAGGCATGTGTGGTTGAGGTAGTGACTATATTAGTAAGTGGAGGTGTAGGTGAAGTGGTAGTGGTTGTGGAGGTAGATGCCTTTAATGGGTATAAGCACGTCATTGGGTGGTAAAGCATGTTGCATGTTTTAAAAGGTGATGGATCAGCTGGAATAGTATAGGTGTGTCCCTTCATGCTCAAACTTTACACAATGATGCAAAGTGGAAGGAACACAACCCATGACATGAATCTAGGGTCTGCCAAGCAACAAGTTATATTGAAATTCCCCCTCCAAGATGTAAAATAACTCTAGAATAATGTGGGGGCCCACAAAACATGGAGGATGATGGTGCCTAGTGTAGAGGTGATAGCATCATTGAATGAACGCAACATGATAGGATGTTTATGCATGTAATTATCAGGTATGCACATTTGAGTGAATGCATGGGATGAAATGATATTAATGCTAGCACCCCCATCGATCATTACACATCATACACGTATATCATCGATGTGGACAAAGATGAAGAGAGATGGGTCTGGGTCATCGGTTTGGTGTGGTGCGATCTCTTCCTCTGAGAAGCTAAGGGAGGCTATTTGGTGAGTAGGGTGAGGTGTGGATAAAGGTGGAAATTTGGTGAGAGAGGCTACATGATGGGGTGTGATAATGGAGGCTATGGGTGTAGGGTCATTGGGTAAAACCTCAATAGATTGAAGAACCTCCATGAGAGCTTGATGATGGGATTCCGAGGTTTGGATGAGGTCATATAAGGACATTTTGAGGGGATATTGGTGTAATTGTTTGAGCATGGTGCGATGTGTGACCCCATTAGAAATAGGGTATGTGGGGCCATGGATAGTGATTTTAGGTGTGGGTGTAGATGGTATGTTGGGTATAGGATTGGTTGGTGGGTCAGTTGCCTTTTCCTTACCTTTGTCCTTTTGAGCATGGGTAGTAACGTGGATCATGTTGATCTGAGGGGAGTTGGAAAATGGAGAAGGTGTAGGATGAGTGGTATAATGACATGATGGAAAAAACCTACCGGGGAGAAAAGCCTTGTGAGGTGAGTTGGGCACAATGACATTTAGGTAATGGTGTGGCAAGTTCTCTGATGTGAACCATGTTAATTTTGAATCTTGGGGGTGGCTCTAAGAGTTGAGGGGTGGAGGTCATGGTTGTTGAGTAGGAAGTGAGGGAAGGATTGTGGGAATGGGTGTTGGTGAAGTAAGGTCCTCATCAAGAAGGTCATCATCGTCAAAGTTGGCTTCAGGAGGACATAACTGGATAAGGATGAGTTTTCAAAGCCTTGCAGTTCTCCACATCGTGCCTGGCACATGATGGTAGGCACAAATTTTAGTGTCATCAAACCCTTTTGGCTTGGGTTTGAGGGGTCATAAGGTCTGAGTGGTGGTAATGTGATGATAGAAGTCTCAAGGAGGTTGGTTAAGATTTTGGCATAGGACCCTGCTAGTGGATTCGTAATGGGAAGTGAAAGTGGGTTTGGGTGTAGGTATGGCTGATTGTTGAGGAATGGTCCTTGTAGGAGGGGAGTGGGTCGAGCCATGGTTTTGGGTGTTGGAGTGGTCTTGGGTGTTGGTCGTGTTTGTTTGGGTAGGGGTATGGTAGATGAACAGGGAAGGAGGGTGTATGGTTGTTTTGACTACCTTATTGGAGGGTAGTGGATTTTTGTCTTTGGGTTGCACCTTCTTGGGTAAAGGTGATATGGGTGTATGAGATCTAGAGGGAAAAGTGGATGGGGAAGAGGGTGAGTTACCCAGGGGGATAACAGGAGGTGTTGTGAAGGTAGATGATGTGGGTCATGTAGGGGTGTGAGGGACAGAGACTGAAGTGTAGTGGGTAGTGAAGAAGTTGCTGAGGGTATTAGAGGTATGGGTGGTAAAGATTGTAGGTGTAGGTGTAAGTCGTGTCGGGCACTTGGGTATGTTAGAGGTTTGTGAGGAAGGAATGGGCTGTTGTGTTTTTGGTTTATTGATGGGTGGAGGTTTCTTGACCATGTTGGGAGGTTGAGGTCCTAAAATGGATGGAAAGGGTGAAGGTGATGCAGGTATGATTGGTGCAATGGGGTATGAGTTCTATGGGTTTGGTTCTTTTGTTTGGGTTCGGAGTAGGTTTGGTGTTGACTTTGGAGGATGTAGCTAAATCTAGTTTGATAGGTGGATGAGTAAGGTTGGTGGTTGGGGTGACCCCTAAGGTAGTAATAGGTTTAGTTGAGGAAGATGATGTAGGTGTGGGTTTGGATTTAGATGTATGTTGGGTTATGGGTAAGGGTGTATGTTGAGTTGTGATAGGTATGGTGGAAGAAGTTGTGATAGAGGTGGTTGTGTTTGGTTTGATTGGTTAAAATATTTTTGGGTAGATGGTGGAAGTATCAACAAGTGATATGCATTTGTGTTGAAATAGGAAGTAGAAGTGCCCCCACAATAAGGCTCTATCCACATAATCTAGGTGATCGGCCAAGCATGAGAATGACACATCTATAGGTGAAGTTGATGAGGACCTAATGGCAATTCCCGTAAAATGTGTCTTAGAGATGGGGAATTTGTTAGCTTTGGCTTTCGTGGGTAAGAGAGCCGAAAGTAGGTCTGTAGGATCTTGGGTAGCTGATGGAGAATGCTCACCTAGAGGAAAAGGTATCTCTACTGGATCCATGATAGGTGGAGGAGAAAATGGGTGTTCCTCTATAGGTGGAGGAGATGATGGGTGCTCCTCTATGGGTGGAGGAGATGATGGGTGCTCCTCCATGGACTGAAGAAGTACTATGGGTGACAGTTCCCTAGGTGGAGAAGCCAAAGGTGAAATGGTCTCGATATTAGTGAGAATATCCTCCACAGGTGAGGAAGGAGGTGAAAGGTGTTCCTCTATGGGTGGAGGAATAGGTGAGGTAGGTTCCAATGTAGAAGGAGGATTTTGAGCTAGAATTTCCTCTATGGAAGGAATATGAGGTAATTGGGAAGCAACAAGTGCATCATTGAAAATAGCGTGGACCTCGTGGGTATGGATATCATGAGTTGAGGTCTCAGAATTTGATCGAGAAAGGGGCATGATTGGGAAAGGGTTTCTTGAAGATATGTAGGTTTTGATTGGTAGGTGCGTTAGGATTATCCATGGAAAGGTCTCATGAGCCTTTCTCAAGCATTTCTTGACAATTATTTTTGAAAGTGATGCAAATTTTTGTCATGGGTCTTGACCCTTTACTCGATGATAGTTATGAATTCATGTTCTTTACCATGTGGGTGTGATGGGAGAAGGGTTAAAATAGTGTGTGGTTTTATAGGTGGAAGGGTGATCCATCGTGATGAGAAAAGTTCTAAAAGCATAGAAAGTAAGGATCCCCAATTGGGGTGTATTTCTTGTTCTCATCATTGAATTTGAAAGGTATGAATGGGTGAGAGATTGGATGAAGGGCCTCTTGCCTGAGCATAGAGAGGGTTGATGTTCAAAGTCATATGGTGAGGGTGACATTCAAGAAGTATATGGTGGTGCCATGTAGGTAGATTGAGAAGAAGGTAGTGAAATAGGGGTACGTACCTAGGGTGAATAATAGATGAAACATGAGGTTGTTGATAGTATGTATATGGAGGTGGAAGGGTCATGGTGACCCTAGTGGCAATGGGGATAATGATTGTGGAATAGAAAGGACCATGTTTTGAAAAGGGGTAGGGGTCACCGACACGGGAGGTGGTTGTGTAGCTACGGGTATATGCGAGACAATAGGGGTGGATGAGGTTGTGTTTTGGGTGGTTGTCAAAGGTATGGTGGATGTGGCGGGTGTACGGATGTAGCAGATGTGGCAGTCATAGCGGGTATAGGACCTAGCTGTGAAATGATACTAGGGGTAAGGTAGATGTGGGCAAAGCACGAGGGGTTGGGATGATGCGGGAGTAGGAGCGAGAGTCGGGGGGATAGATACGGGCATGCCATATATCAATTGACCCTGACCCGAGCATCGAGTGGATGAGTGGGAAAGATAAAATTGCAAGGTGAAGGTTTTAGTCAAGGAGTCATGTGAACTCCTCATCTTTGGTAGCGATAGTGATAGGTTGGATAGGATCCATGGTGGGTGATAAAATGGAAGGTGGTGAAGGGCTAGGTGGGAGTGGTTGACAACTAGCATGGAATACGAGGGTACTTTCTTGTCAACGTGTTAGTACCATGTGAACAGGTACTAACGTGGTAAGACTACTTTCTGTAAGTGACCATAGAAATGACACAAAAAGAGGTAGGGAAAATATGGTAATGGGTGAATTAGGTACCAAATGGGCTAGAAAGTGGACAAGATAACCGATACTAGATTAAGGAAAACCGAACGTCGGTTAGGGGTAACTATGGTCATCAGTCACTATGGGAAATGGATAGTTGGTCAAAAACAAGGTATAAGGCCAAATTTGATAGGTATGCCAAATATTGATGAGATTTACAAGGTCAATGGGAATGATAATAGTAGTGACAGGGACTCTGAATAGTGAAGAAGTGAATAGGTGTCCTTTTGGGTAGGTTAACCAAAAGGACTGGGAACCGAATCGGTTGGGTATAACCGATGATGGTTGAGAGGTAACCAATGATAGTCGGTTGACTAGATCGATGAAATTGAAATAGTGATGAAAGAAAAGTGGTTGTGAATTAAAATATGATGTGGAATCAAACCCAAAATTCTATGAGAATGATGAGAATATGGTCTAGGCACACTCAGATGAAGCTGGAATACACCAACTATGATGAGGAGCGTGCAAGGAGAAACAAGAAAAATGAAGAACGTGACCTCTCACCTCAAAACGCAAGCCAAGTAAAAACACTAAGAAAAATGCAATCCTAAGAGTGCCTTTTCTATTATGTTTGTTTAGCTTATGCTATTTAAGGACTGACTCATGAACTGTAGAATAGAATTTTTTGGTGAGGATGGCTTCCTACAAAGAAGGAGATCTAAAAGGTGAGGTTTTAGGTATGTTATGGTGGGGCGGGCTTTGCTGAAGTATGACTTGATAGAGAGCAGTGAGTTGGGAGTACCTGCCAATCCTCATATCAGTGCGATCATTGACAGGCATTCCCAGGAAAGATGTTGTTTAAGAATATGTATTTGTTTTGAATTTGTGCAATTTGGTAAGACTCAGAGAGAGAGAGAGAGAGATGTGCTTTCTATGATTCATTTGTCAACCATCAGCTGGGAATGACTTCAGCGTATAGGTTGCCCTCAATTAATGTGAGCTAATGCATAAAAATCAGAATGAAATGCAATGATTTTAAGCCCAAATTGAAATATGAATTTGATGACACAAATAGATGAAGAGGAGAGGGATGCTCTTTCACTAAAATGTAGAAAACAAGAAGAAATGGTTCTTTTTAAGTACACCAAAAGAAAGGTTTCTTTTAGAGAAAATAGAAAGAAAAAGAAGGTTACCAAGGAAGAAAATTAATGTGTATGCTTTTTGAAGGGAAACAAACACACAAATTTTCCTAGGAATGAATAAAATGCAAGGAACCCCAGATGGGTCCCACTGAGCATGCCAAAATGTTTCACTGATTCTTAGACATTTCTTTGAAAGTGATGAAATAGATAGGGTAATGGGTGTAGGAGGAATACCTATTGAAATGATGGTTGATAGGTTGTTGTTGCACGTGTATGACTTCTAAATCCACAACTGATCATGAGAGATTCCTTTTGGCTGGGAGGAACTACTTGAAATGGAACACAAGACCACAAAAAGAGTTAAACAGTATATGCAGTGAACTGCCTAGCATGTGCTAGATCCGGGAAGTGTGATACTTCCTAGATGGCTGTCAATCCACTGTTTAAAACAATTTAATGTTGGTAATAAAGTAAATCCTATTGTAGTTAAAATGATTTAGGTATCTCATTTAAAACACAATAAGAAAGATCTAATCTAACATGCTAGGTTAAAATAAGATCCGAAGGTCAAGTAACTAGTTCGGGTCTCTGCAGGTCTGACAGAGGTCTTAGGCAGGTCACAGGTGATTAAGGGTGATGTGGGAATAGGTGGGTAGGTTACTATTCTAGGTTGTATTGGTAAATATAGAGACTGATGGTTAAGGGTGACCGACACCGGTTGGGGAGAACTGGTGCCAGTTACTGTGGAATACTGGGAATGTCACAGAATGAGCTTTGGATCTCCCTTATGATTACACAAAGGACTAGGCTGGTTGAAATGAGGTATTAAGTTGTTTGGATGGGATTTGGTGAGGTTTTAATGGGGATATGGAGGGGTGAGTATTGAATGGAGGTCAATGGGTGGCTAGGAGAACAAAGGATGAAATACAATGATTAAATGAATGAACCAGAGGAGTAAAATGTTCTACTTACTTGGAATCTAGCTTTGGATGTCTGTGAGTGAGGAATGAAGGTGTTGATAAGAGGTTGAATGCTGCAGAGGATCACCAAATGTTGGGGAGCTCTTGCATGGGCTGCATGTGCTCTCCTTCTTACCGTATTAGGTCAAATCTATCTTAGGGGGTGATGAATGTCGATGTCTAGATGAATTTTGAAAATGCTTTTCTCCAGAAAATGCATGATCTCTGAAACTTGTTCTCAAAAGATGTGATATCTCTCAGAATGCCAACCTTTTTGCCAACCTTGAAAATAAGGTTGTTTTGGGATTAAAAGGTGACCGATGGTGGTTCCGGCTTAACCTGGTGGCGGTTAAGGGTAACCAAGCGTCGGTTAGGGTGGGATTTCCTAGGTTTACTAAACTAGGTAGATCCCCTTGATTTTTTGGGATCTCATGTGTCGTTAACTCACGGATTAGGATGGAAGCTTATTTTAAGCATGCGAGAATGTGGTTAGAGGGAATGTAGGCATTGATTTTTAGGGTTTGGGTAAGTCTTAGTTAGTTATGGAAACTTACTAAGAATAGGTCTTAGGGTGAGGTGGCTTGATGAGGTGTCTAGGTGAGGTGGATATGTGGGCATTATCCCAATTAGGAGATTTAAATAATAAATATGGTGAGGATAATGAATTAATTTAATTTAAATAATTAAATTAATATTATAGTGGGGTGAAGGGGGCCATGGCTAGGTGAATGTGATGAAGGATCACCCTCATTACTGGGGTAGGTGATAATTATTCATAAAAATTTCTCTCTCTGTAAACAACTCGTTCAATCTGTAAGACCTAAGGAGATAGACTTACCCAACCATATCTCTCAACCAATGTTTTAAAACTCAAACAACATGAAATTTATAGGATAGCACGATATTTACCCACATGTCTTATTGAAACCCCAAATCAATATGTAGTCCGATTCCTTTCCATTTCATTCGAAGGACATGAAGAACTCTTAGTGCGGTTTATCTAGAGCGGTATCCATCTTTATCTCTATATGGATATTTGGAAAGGATATAAGCATACAATAATGTCTTATTGTTAAACAATGTAGCATCATCCCCTCTAAAAGTAGAAGAAACACCACAAGATGGGGAGCTAGTTAAGGATCAATTCATAAGGGGTATCATACACTCCCTCAACCTAGTAATTGCAACACACAACTGCACAAGGAACACATCCTTCACCTAATGATTTCATTTTAATGTTAGTGGGAAGGATAAAGAAATTACAGATTTCATCGAGGATGCACAACATGTATAGATGAGTGGACAAGGCAATACTCCATATTATTATAATTATAATACTCCACTAATGTTCATCCAGTGCTAAAAACACCACTGTAGGTCCACTTGGGTATTCCCAGTGTTGGAGATCTTCTTATAGGATTTCAAACACTAGGAATGGATCCTCATCCTTCATATTCATATCCTACACAAGGTCTGGTTGGAAGTGCATTCTCAAATTCTATTCCTCCGAGAAATGCGACGTTCTTTGGTAATACTAACACTAGCGTATATCCTAGTGTTATCTCACCCTATGTCCAAATGTTCTCTAAATATCCTCAAATGGACATGTATAACTTTCCGGGTTCTTATATATGCAACATCCAGGATTCCTTATGCACTGAATAATACATTCATCATGCCTTATCAATATTTTACTCGCTTCCCCTCCTCACCAAGTGTCATAAATGGTTGAATCCTAAACAATGGGAACTTATTACGAATATTTAAAAGAGCCTATTGACTTCAAAATATGAGGTGTAGTGATGACATGGATATTTCTGACCTCCCCAAATTTAAAAGAGAGAGATCCATATGCCCATATCAAGGCATACACTACCGCGATCGAGAGCTCCTTCGTAGGATGTTGTTGTTACTAAGATATTCCCTAAAAACCTTGAAGTAATTTCTCTTGATTGGTATTATTAGATCCCTAAAGCATCCATACATTCTTTTAAATAACTTGTGTATGAATTTATCAAGGATTTTGACATGAACAAGTTGTTGAGAACAAGAATAAAATATTTCTTGCACATCAAGAAAAAACCAAATGAATCCGCCACCCACTTAATTCAAAGGTTGTGGAAAGACCTCTATTCTTCAAAGTGAGTACTCTAAATATGGATAAGAAAAAACTTTGTGACCTTTTCCTCCATTCAATCAATTGGGAAGCCAAAGAGGAAGTCCAAAATTTTCCCTTACGAAGCTACAAGGAATTCATAGAAGGTGCGCTTCATATTGACTAGGTGTTGATTGAAAACAATTGTAAAACATATGGAACTAATGGGAGGTTTTTCACCTCTTGCTAAAACAATTCAACCTATCCAAACAATTAAAACAACAGCTAATTACCCAAGGTCCTAAATTAAAACCGTAGTGTCACTATAGTAAATTTGTGTGAATGACCAACCCAAAAATCCAAATTTTGTGAACACTAACAATGTAAATAAAAATGGAAATATGAATAATAAAAGGATCAACAATCCCAATCCCTTTCTCAACGTAGTTGATTTTAACCATCCACTTCCATAACAAGCTCAAGAGTAAGCTCTAATTCAATATCGGAATCTCACCAAGGAGCTAAACATTATAACTATAACAATCAATATCAAAACCATAACCAAAACTATGATCCCAACTTGTATTGAGATTTTCAAAGAGTGATAAGTCATGTCGCTCAAATTTATAGGGATTGTAATAAGTTCATACAATAGATCCCTAAAGGCCAAAGGAATATTTTCATTGAGATGTTCTTAGCTAACCCTAGAGGATCTTCCAATAACACTCATATGGGACTGTCACTCCTCAAAATGATAGCCTAGTAATTTACAGAGACCCTTTCCCCAAGTGGCTAGAGAATGAAAATCCTACACCTTAGAATTCTAACAAAGGGATTCCTATGACTCTTAATGATCATGAGGCATCTAGGTCTAATGATCATAGAGTTTCTCCTAACTTGGATCAAAGAAACAAAATGAAAATAATAGGCTTAGTCAAATTGGAGACAGAGCTAGAGGTCAATACCACTACTCTCACTTGAGAGTATATGAAGTAACATCTTCCATCTTATCTTGTCATACATGACGATTCACTAGTAGTACCTAAAACTTTAGGAGCTTATGATTCAATTACGATCTCAAGCAAAAACTTATCTCACATATCCTTCTTGGATTTGTTGAATAATTCACTCTCTCACCAATATGCCTTGTTGGAAGCACTAGTTATTGGAAATATAGTGCATATCACTCCCCTCCATAAGCCCAAATCAACCACATTGACTTTGATGTCTATCTTATGAGACAATATGAGAGGGATGTTTGATTTTTTTTAACATTAGTAAGATTCCTACAAACACTAAGTTAGTATGGAGAGGTGATCACGTGTTATAATTATAAGTGTGGATCTATAATAACCATTTTAAGAGAGTAATAATCGATAATGGATCAGCTATTAACATTTTTCCTTTTTCATTATCACAAAAGCTAAGATATGGAGAAACCAATTATTCTTCCATTATGTACATGCTAAGAGGTTATGATGCCTAAAATCCACATCTATTGGAACTATAGTTCTTCCAGTTACCCTTGGGCCTAAGACCATCCTAATTAAGTTCTACATTATAGATAGGGAAACTAACTATAATATGATTCTTGGTAGGCCCTGGATCCATAGGATGAAGGCCATTCCTTCCATGTTGTTTCAAGAAGTGAGATTCCTTGACTTGCGAAGGTATTTGTAGCTAAGGGTGATCCCAAACCTTTCGATATTCACCTATAAAATATTAAGAATAAACTTGTGGTTCATTCTAAATTTGAACTCCCAGCTAACCAATTGAACAAGCCTCTTCCTTCCAAGGAGTTAGTCCCCATAACGGAACTAGTTTTGACAATTGAGCTAGAGGCACCCAAAGCAATCAAAAGTGTAGATAAGATTGAGAGTAAGACTATTGTGGTAGAGATATTGTCTACTAAAAAAACAAATATAGTGAAGCTTTTGAAAGATGAACTACCAATTTTTATTCCTTTCGATTCTTTAGGTATGGGAAATTCCCTTGGAATAGCCTCTCTCTTGATAGATGGATTTGAAGAGGTATGTATGGTTGAAGTTTCCAAATTCTAGGAAGAGGACTCTAGGAATAATGAAAATTATTATTTTTCCTAAAAACAATTGGACCCTTCATTATGATGGAGAAAAATGTCATTACAATGTAGGGGCTGGGGTGATTCTAACTTCTCTAGAAGGTAGGATCATGCCTTTTTATTTCAAGTTAAAATTCAAGTGCACTAAAAATGGAGCAGAATGTGAAGATATATTTTTGGTCTTATCATATCCAATAGGATGGGAGTGTGCAATGTTGGAGTCCTAGGTGACTCTTAACCCATCACAAACTAGGTATTAGAGGTTTGTGAGACTAGAACGAAACACCTCCAACTCTATGAATCTGATGTGCATGAGCTATTTAAAGATTTTGACTTTATCTCTATAGAGGCAATTCTAAGAGAGAAAAATAAACTTGTTGATTCTTTGGTGATGTCTTCCTCTCATTTATTCCTAAGAAAATATTTTCAAAGGAAATGTAATTCATGGTTTCAATTTTTTTTAGCCCTTATCTAAAAGATGCTTGATAATATAATTTTAGCATATGTAGAGATTGAAAACAAGCCTATCACATTATAATTCATTGAGAATGATGAAGTGATCTTAGGATTCCTACATTCTTACACTAACCTTCGTCCCGTACATCATAAGAAAGGATTTTACCTTGTCCATCACCCTTCCTTTTACTTTGGATGTAAAACAATGAAGCCCTCTTCTTCACAAGATCTTAAAGTTTATGAAGTTGAGGAAGAGCTTTTGGAATTAAATCCTGCTCCTCCCGAGTTTGAAGAAGGGAATGCTTCCTTGATAGAAGGAATTATTAACATCAACTTTGGGACATAGGAAGAGATCAAAATCCTAAAACTTGGTTCTTCATTGTCAATCAAGGAAATAGAGGAACATACGAAAGTTCTTAAGGAACATTCCCAAGCTTTCAATTTAGTTACAAGGACATGAAAGGACTCGATCCTAATGTAGTGGTTCATAATCTGGTTACCAAACCTGATGCAAAACCCAAGAATCATTATCAAAGAAGGCCAAAAAAATTCATAATGTTTATGGGTGATTTTGACCTTACCTTCAATAATCAAAATTTCAGGAAACCCTATAGATCATAGTGAAATCTGTGACTTGAGCTTTCCTAATGAGTGTGTATGCTATATAGACAAACCTTTCATTGTTGTCCCTAGTATGTAGACATAGTAAAACACATCATATATCGAACATATCATGAAGGGTCACCTCCCGAAAAGGTGAAGGATTCATGTCATAGCTACCAAGTATGTAATTGTATATCAAGTTCTATACCATAGATATTTTTATGGCATGTTATTAAGCTACATCAAAAAAAAAGTACAAAAGGTTCCCTTTGAATCCCACAATGAAATCTGTGGTGGCCACTTTGGAGGGCATTCAAGCATGTGAAATATACATCAAATGGGTTAATTATGGCCCATGCTTGACCATGGACCTATAGGATATGTGCAAAAATGTAAAATGTACCAAGAATTATTTTATGCTATACACATCCCATCTCATACTTTGCACCTATTGTGACGCCCTAAAATTTTTCCACTTGGGGCTTAGAATTGATAGGAAAATTCACTCCCACATCATCAAATGGCCATAAATTTATTATTACGGCCACAAAGTACTTCACGAAGTGGGTTGAGGCCATGCCTAGATGTGTCATGGCCAAGTTCATCTTGAACCAAATCATTTGCAACTATAACTTGCCACATGTCATTATTTCCAATAATGGATCTTCTTTTAAAAATTATGAGGTTTTTGAACTATGAGCTCAATTTAAGATATCTCAGACACAACCTTCTTATACTACCCTCGTGCCAATGGACAGCCGAGGCAACCAATAAAACCTTGAAGTCCATCCTCCTTAGGATGCTTAATGAGAAAAAGAGAGATTAAAACTTGAAGTTATTTCCAACCTTATGGGCTTATAGGAGATCAGTTCAAATACCTATGGGAACAACCCCCTTTCTTTAGTTTTTAGTGTGGAAGCAGTCTTACTACTAGATGTAGAATTGCCTAGTCTTCATGTTTCTTTACAAGGCATTTTTGACGAAGATGAATATCAAAAAATGCATGTCTAGTTGATCTATAAATATTAGATGAGAAATAGCTTAGGGAAAACAACATCATCAAATTTATGCAGAAAAAATGTGTTGGAAGTATAATAAAAATATCTATAAACATGAAATTTAGGTATGAGACCTTGTGTTGAGACTTGACAGTTGAATATATAAGAAGTTCAGAGATGGTAGGAAGTTTAGGTAAAAATGGCTAGGGTCCTACCAAGTAATGGAATATTTCAAGAACAACATGTATTGTCTATGTACTCTTGAGGGTGAGGATTTTAGTAAATCTGTTAACTTTCTTCACCTCAAGAATTTATGCATATAGTCACTTGCATTTCCACATTGTCCTCTCTTGCATTCATATTGTCTTATTACCTGCATTATCATTTTTTGAAATTGTAAAATGGAAACTTACTATTCAAGTAATTCTTTGAATTTCAAACATTGGAAAATATCTTAATCATACATATTCTACACTCTTTTCACACATTCAAATTATATAATCCTTATCATCACTTTCATTCATGAGACAAAATTTGACATTGTTTTATAAGGACTTACATACTCAATATTATTCATGGTTTCTTCGATTTGGATGTTTCTTACCCATAGTTTTCTCTAGAATCTTCTTGATGATGAATATTTCCCTAAAAATCTCTCTTCTTTACAAAAACAATCTAAACATTTTACCCAGAACTTGTGTTCCCCTATCTCAACCTTAAGTTATGAGCCTGTACATCTTACTAGTTGCATGGGGTTGAGATTAGGAGAAAATGTCTTTTCCCAAAAACATAATCCAAAGTCAAACAAGATAAAACAAAATAAATATTAACAATAAATACAAATATTCTTATTGCAAATAATTACACTTTTCATCCCTCCCAACCTTTGGTGATGAGCCCATACTTCTTACTAGTAGCATGAGGTTGGGAAAGGAGGGAAGTTCCATTACTCACCCATGTTTTATCTTTGGTGATGAGCTCATGCTTCTTACTAGTAGCATAGGGCAAGACGTAGGGGGTCGTATCAATAAATCAAAAGTTCTAAATAAACAAGGAAATAAAAGTGCTTGAAAGTATAAAATTCCCAAGAAAATGAATTAGATGTGTATGTTAGGAGAGATAATCATTCTTTAAACCAAATTTCATCAATCAATAGGCCATCCATGGATCTAAGTCTAGTTAAAAATTGCAAGTAAGTTTCATTTCAAGTTGGTTAGTTAATTTTGATTGGGGTTTGGTTGTAAGTTTTTGAATAAATATTTGTCAAAATTCTTGTCTCTTTGTCATCCTTCTCATTCACACTCTTTAAATCACATATCTCACAATATTCTTACCTCTCGACGATGAGCCCTTGCATCCTACTATTTGCATGGAGTTAAGAATGAATTGAGGTTATCTTATCATTGTACTATATTCAACACATTTTTCCAATGGAATAGAAATTCTAAACATTACTTGAAAAATAAAGTATCCAAGTTATAGTTTATTACTATATATATAATCCTAGATATCATTTTTTTCATAAAATTACATAACCATCCATAACATGTATTCAAAAACACAAAAACATCGGGAAATTATAAGCCATATAAGGGTACATAGATGAGACAAACCACAATGAAGTCAACTGATGCAAATGAATTCTAAACCAAAAATATATCAATATATATGTGTATGTATGTATGTCAAAGTGTCTCGTATACAATGCCATCACACCATAGGAAAAGTGTTGTCAAAATTCCCACTATGAGCTAAAAACACAAAAAAATCGATATATAAATAAAAAATTGTCCCAAAGAAATAAAGGCCCTAGGCTTATCCACCCCTCCAAGATCCGCGCAAAGGAGTAGAATGATGTAACAACCCATTTTCTTTAACTATATTACGTGGAAATAGAAGTTAAGAAAATACGTCATATTTTTTAAAAATATAATAGAAGTATATGTGCTACTTACATCATCATACATATATGAAATTTCTTACTTAACCACCAAATCATTTAACATTCATTATCAATAAAGAGGAAGGTAAGATTTATTTTTTCATTTTCCATTTTGCAAAATAAAATTTGATGTATCCAAATGCCATACATTAATCATAATAATGCTTTCTAACATTTACATTTTGTATGAATGTCATTCTTTACAAATTGATATTGATTATATCATATAAACTCAATATAATACTTATAGTGAGCTTTGTTTTTAGTGTAAAAGCTAGCAGGTTCCTCCCGCTCTCTCTATTTTTGTCTTCCTGTTGGTTCTAGTCTAGTTTTTTCTCGTTATGTGCTTGTTTTTTGGTTGGTTCTAGGATTTTTTTCTCTATTCTATTCTTTCTCCAGTTCAGAAATATTTATGGCTATATATTTGGATTATATATCCATGCAACCATGCTCGGGAGAGGGAGAGTATCATTGGGAAGTTTTATCACCAACCACAGACCTAGAAGTCTCCCTCACACCTCCTTTACGGAGTGGCCCTACCCTTCAGCCAAGAACATAGATCAAGGACTATGTAGGAGGAGGGTGTATCATGTGAACTAAGGTTGTCATCTACCTTTGGAAACTTTCCTTGGGAATCTCACCACACCTAGTGATTTAGGACTGGAATAATTTATATTCCTTTTCTAATTAAGTATACCATAATTTAAATTTCTTGTGGCCATAAGACTATATGGAAGACAAGAACCCACCAAATCTCTCAAATCCTCTCGCTAGATTTATCTAGACCTTAAATATTAAATAAAAATTAGTTCTTGAGGAGTTAACGTGAACAACACCACCTAGTTCGTCACATCCTAGTCTCAAAATTCCAAAGGGTTTAAAACCTTTCCAAAGGTTAAAAATACATTATCTCGCTCATTCTAGAAGCAAATGAATTAAGTGAGGGAATGAAAACATCATGATTAATAAAGGCATTAAAATTTAATTGGGAAAACCCTTTCATTTATTACATAAAATTTAAACTAATAGAAGGGTGTAGAAACTAGATTGTTGTTTAATAAAAAAATTTGAGAGATCACACGGTGAAATAATTTAATATTTATTATTATCTCATTAATTTGTATTGGATCAGTTTTCCTGGAGTCTGTGTCTAATTTGAAGGATTCTTATTTATTTATTAATTTGATTGACTAGGAGAAGGATAACATACCAGCACACAAAAGACAAAGTAATGGAATTTCACAACAATAATCAACTAAGGTCGATGGATTCGGTGAGAAGGGAAAATTTCCGCATTTGCTATGAGGTGAGAAAATTGATTAGCTTTTGATTAATAGAACTTACTAGACACTAGCTCATATGAGGAGGTTAACAAAAAAATTGGTAGAAAATAAAAACTAAGAATTTTAATTTGCAACAAACATCTCTAAATATGAAGCTAAGGGAAAAAACATCAACCATAAAAGCAAACAGTTGGAATCAAATACAATAATTTATTTTATTTTTCATGCATTTGAGATAATTATTTCTTAAAAACATAGGTCTACAATAGATAGTTGTGCATTACTTAATCTAACCAAACCTCTCTAATTAATGTTGTGAGATTGCAATTGAGTTTAGCCAGTGGATTGCATTGGCATTGAGTCATCATGGTTTTAAAAGGAAAGATAAACAAATATTGTTATGAAATCTACGCCAACAAAAGTGATAAGAAATCCCCACTTTTTTCATTAAAGGTGCTACAAATCCTTAACGAAAAATTAAAATTCTACATAAGAGGCTAAAGATGATTGAAAAAATAAAATTTATATTATCAGCTGGAAGTTTCTATTTATCCCAAAACCCAATATAAGAGCAGATATACCTAATTATGGTATTTTCAGTAGGATAAACATGTATATTATCACCGAGATTTTTGTATTCATTTCAAAACCCAATTTAAGAGAAAAATATAATTAATCCATGACATTTCTAATAGGATAATTCCCATACCTTTCACTAATGCTAAAAATTCCAAGTTCCTTATGCATTTTCTCCTCTTCCTGATTTTTTTTCATTTTTTTCTTGTGAATGAATGTTTTTGTTTTACCTCTTTTGTTTCTTTTATTTATTTCATTAACTACTTCCATTCTCCCCTTTATTAATTAAATTCCCCTCCTCCATGTGAATGTGGAGAATTTGTAGTTAATGGAGTGACTCCTCCTTAAAAGGTGGGTAATCTTCCTAAAATAGGAAATTTTAATAAATTTAAAAACTACTTCTTCCAACTAGTGCGTTTGGAGTTGAAAAATTCTCCTTGGATTCTTTGAATGTAATTAAAACATAACCATCCTTCCTCAAATTTTGGGCACCCCTTTTTGGTATTTCACTTGTACATGGTGTTACACATTATTTATTTTATTTAAAACCATTAATTTATTTTATTATTAACTTCTATATATTAATACTTGTCTCTTAGTATTATTTATTTATTTATTTATTTAGTAGGAAATTAATTACTATCCCTCACATGCTTTATTTATTTAATAATTTATTAAAAGGTACCTTCAATTTTTTCCGAATTGGAAGAGTTCCTTGCTCAGGACGGTCAGGGGCAAGCGCAGTCTTCGAGAATCACCCCTCAACTTCAAATTACGACTCTGATCTTGCACACAACAGTGAAACCTGATCTCTGTTACCTCCCTGTTGAGTAACATACATCATCTGTTGTATGCAATTAGTGATACCGACCCCACCATGCCGGTGGGAGTCTCCAGGGAATGCTCCTGGTGAACACCATTATTCTTCCACCCAGCCTTAAGGAGGCCTCGCGGCTATCTCCCTAGTCCCGAAGAATAGGGGCCAAGTGAAAGAGAAACTCGTCCAGTTGTGTGCCTAACGAGAAGGCATTACCCTACACAATCATGCGTTGGCTCATTCGATGTTATTAATATTTACGCATGAACTGAAAATATATATATGTATCGCCTATATAGACCGATAATCGCTGCATAGACCTATTTTCCATTAATAATTTAAAGGTTTCTTACCTACTCTTATGGCCATGTGAGTTCAGGAAAAAGGATTATATAATTACCTAAAGTGGACACAACATAGGCACATGGTTTACATCCCTTTGCCACATTGTTTTCCATCATCTATTTGTCTCTTCCCGATGATACTCTTCCTCCTTATGAGGGTAATTTTCCTATGCACACCACCGCTCAAGATAACAACCACACATTTGTTAGTGTTAGGAAATAAATGTTAAGAAATAAATTATCTTATAAAATCATAATAATAATTAATACTTTTGTAAGGCATAAATAAGACAACTTGATCATTTCATGTCTAACCATGGTCATATAATTTATTTACTGATCAACATGCATAACTCATCTCAAAACATATAACATCTACATTCATCCATAATTAAATAAAATACCATAATATTTGGGTTGTGACATCCCTCCCTACTAGGAAAATACATCGTCTTGATGTTAATCAAGTAAAAACATCACATGTTTGATCAACTAAAAAGATAAGTGTCTAAAACATAACATGTCTAATCAAATAAAAGTATCAAGTGTCTATCAAATGATCATAATGTATAATCAAATAAAATTATCAAGTGTCTATCAAATGACCATAATGTCTAATCAAATACAAGTACCAAGTGTCTATTAAATGACCATAATGTATAATCAAATAAAAGTATCAAGTGTCTATCAAATGACCATAATGTATAATCAAATAAAATTATCAAGTGTCTATCAAATGACCATAATGTCTAATCAAATAGATGTGGGAAGTTCCGAAGAACTTCATCCATGTCCTCCCATGTAGCACTGTTCTCAGAGTATTGGTCCCATTGGACCTTACACTGAGAAATCTCTCTATTCCATAAATGAATTTTGTGAGTATCAACAATTCGTAGGGGTTTTACTAGAACCACTCTCGGATCCTCCACCTATAAATATTTCCAATCAATAACATGAGATACATTTGGATGATATTTCTTAAGTAAAGAGACATGAAAAAAATCATGGATTTGAGCTAAAGCAAAGGTAGAGAAATCTAATATTCCAATGGATTAATCACTTCCAAAACTTTAAAAGGTCCCACGTATCGTGGAGAAAGTTTGGAAGCCTTCCCAAACTTGATTGAAATTTTCTTTGGTTTGAATCTAAGGAAAACCTTGTCCCCTTTCTCAAAAGTCCATGGAGTTATTTTTCTATATACATAGCTCTTACGTCTATCTGCTACCTCAGCCAATATTTTATTAATATGTATTACTTTCTCTTCCGTCTCTTGAAGCATTTCAGTCCTATCAAGATTATATCTTCCATTTTTTCCTAGCTAATGGTAGTGAGAAACTTACAACCATACAAATCCTTAAAAGGATCTATTCCCAAAGTAGTGTGAGTGGAGTTATTATATAAAAACTCAACTAAGGGTAGATATTCCTCCCATCTATATTTCTCGTTCATGTAGTACATGTGAATCATGTATTCCAAAACTTGATTAACTCTATTTTTTGTCCATATGTCTCAAGATGGAATGTAGTGCTGAAACTGGGATTTGTACTAAGGGATGTTGTAAGGAAATAAGGGATAAAATATGTAGAATAATCCCTCACATAATCGCAACAATAGAAACTAATATGCAGAAAATATTACATATTTTAAATAAAAGTGCAAAATAAAATAACACAACACAAAGAGACAATATTTAACGTGGTTCACCCAATTTGGGCTACGTCCACCAAGAATCACTTGCTCAGATTTTATTACAAGCCACCGCTCTCTCAATACAATACCCAAATCTATTTGGAGCTATGCTCAACAAACTCTACAGAATTCACACCCAAATTTAAAACACATCTATAATGTTACATTATACCTACCATATGCATAAAACCATATAAGTAGACAACTGCTTAAGTAGTTTTACAAAACCATGGGTATTAAAACCATGGGCCAAAATTGTCCCATAAACCTATGGGTCAAAAATCCTACGCATACAAGAAAATCATGTTTCGATATATTGGGCATGTTTTAAGGCCAATTTTGTTTTTTGGGGCTGCACCCCCAAACCATGGTACGAGACAACTGTGGAAAGTATACAATACTCTTATTGTACATTCTTCAACACTTTCTCACATGAAAACATGATCCACAACCTAACAGATGCATGAAAGGTTTTCCAAAACCTAGAAGTCATCCTAGCATCACGATATGAAATTATCTTCTCTGGAAATCCATGAAGTCTAAATATCTCTTGCACAAATCTACATGCTAGAGTGGGTGCATCATCTATCAAGTTTCTTGGAATGAAATGTGCCACTTTGGTGAGTTTTTCAATCACCACTAAAACAACATCATGTCTATTTTTAGACATTGGGATTCCTTGGACAAATTCCATGTTGATAACTTTCCATTTCCATTTTGGCACACTATGTGGGTATAACAACCCTGTAGGATGCACATGCTCAGCTTTGACACATTGGCATTCTAAACATTTGAAAACAAAATTGTAATATATCTTTTAAAACTTGGCCATACATATAATTATTTAACTCTGCTACCATCTTAGTTACCCTAGGATGACTTGAGTAGGGAGTACCATGTGCTTCCTCCAAAACTATGGTTCACAAACCACTATAGTCTGAAACATATATTTTCCATTAAACCTCAAGAGTCCATATCTCTCTATCTAATAATCCTTATATGTATGATATCGACTATCAACCTCAAGAGAAGCCTTGACTTACTTGTAAAATAAATAAGATGGTAAATTTTCTAGGATATGTTGTCTAAAATTAGTTCAAATTGTGGCCATGATGACTATGTGTCTTCACCGACTTAGTGCATCCATGACCCAATTTTCCTTTACTTTAATGTACTCAATTCCAAAGTCATGATTATTCGAAACTCTAACCAACGTCTTTGGTGGGCATTTAGGTTATCTTGAGTAAAACATATATTTGCATGATCAAGTGAGTAGTCTTGATTTCAAATGGTTAGCTTGAGTAAAACATATATGTTCCTCCAAGTTTGCAAGGCATAAAAATATCTGCTAACTCCAAATCATCATGTGGAGAATAATTTAGTTCTCCTTACCTGATTTTCATTGACTCATATGAAACAACGTGGTTATCCTACGAAAAAAATCCCCCAAAATCATCCCCTGACACATCTGTGATAACTGTGAAGGGATTGGGAACCGTTAAGATAGGAGTTTTCAAATTTTCTTTCAACAACTTGAAGGCATTCTCACAATTTTCAGTCCAAATGAACATTTTCCCTTTCTTTTGTAGTGAAGTAATTGGACTTGCAACCTTGGAAAATCCTTCCAAAACCTCCTATAATACCCAGTTAATCCCATACAGCTTCATACTTCATGTACATTATTTAGAGCAGAGCCATTACATAATTTCTTGGATCTTAGATGGATCAACCATTATGCCTTCTTTTGATATAATGTGACCAAGATATTGCACTTGAGGTTGAAAAAATGTGCATTTAGATAGCTTTCTATATAATTTATGTTTTCTCAACCTTTCCAAAACCAACCTTAGGTGTTCATGATGTTCTTCTTCCATCCTAGAGTATATTAAAATATCATCTAGGAAGATCAATTTTTGTCCAAATAGTCTCTGAAGACATTGTTCATTAGGTTCATAAAAGTTGTGGGAGTGTTTGTAAGTCCAAAAGTCATGACAAAGATTGAAATCGTAATGACCATAATGAGTTTGAAAAGTTGTTTTGTGTATGTCCTCATCTCTTATTCTCAACTGATGGTATTCATACCTTAAGTTGATCTTGGAAAATACCGTAGCTCCTCGCATTTGATAAAAAAGATTGTCAATGTGGGGTAAGGGGTACATGTTCTTTATAGTTACTTTATTCAACATCATGTATTCAATGCAAAGCCTTAAATTTCCATCCTTATTTTTCACAAATATCATAGGAGCACCCCAAGGAGAAACACTTGGTTGAATCAAACCTTTAGCCAATAATTATTGTAATTGATCTTTTAATTCAAATAATTCAGTTGTAGTCATTCAATATGGGGCTTTGGATTGGGGTTCAATTCTGGGCATGAGATCTATTGAGAATTCAAACTCTCTCCGAGGTGGAATTCCTAGAAGTTCCTTGGGAAAGACATCCTTATAATCATATAGGAAAGGATAGTCTTCAATGGTTGGTTCCTTTTCACTCTCCATATCATGGATGTGTACTGCATACATGACACACCCTTTTCTCTTCACCTTCTTTAGTTGCATCATAGATATTTTCCTAAGAATAATCTCTCTCTTAGTTCCTTGGATGCTTACTTCTCTTCCATTATCATCTAAACACACTACAATCTTAGCAAAAAAATCAACCTTAGCCTAATGTTTCCACAACCAATTCACTCCCAAAATCACATCATATGATCCCAATGGTGCAACATACAAATTTATTGAGGTTTCTAGTTCAGAAATTGTAAATCAACCGTAAATAAGTATTTCTATACTTTTCGCTGAATTTTGTTTCCATATTGCACTACCCAAGTATGTTCCATATAACCATCTTTTATAGATATTTTGCTTAAAATTTTAGGAGCTACAAAACATTTAGTTTCCCTTGTGTCTATCAAAATAGTGACTGGATGATCAAAAAGAGTACTTGATGCTTCTATAGGTGTGGTTTGATGGTCATCCTGATAGTTATCAACCACTACATGTATGTGTTGGTAAAAGGTTTTCTCGCTAGTTTGATGTGAATTCCTTTTTGGACCCTCTGTTGTTTGATGGACAATGACTAGCATAGTGATCTCCCCTACATATGAAGCACCCATATTTTGGTCCTTTGGTGAAAGTCCCATGGTTTCCTTTTTCAATTATTGTTCTAATTCTGATTTCCATTCCTATTTTTGTTACTAGTGTCCCCAAATATTTCACTTAGAAATCTTGGGATATTCCTTTTAAAAATTTTAAGTCTTCTTGCCTTGTGAAGATTTTTTTTCTTGTTCCTTGTGCCCCTTGAGTAAGCCTTAGTTTGTTTAGGTTGTTACATTAACTCATTTAAATTGTGGGATTGCTCTAGAATTCTTGAGAAGGTTGTAAGAGGTTGCTTGGAAGGAGTTAGAGAAATATCTATTTGCCTAAAATGTCTGAAGTCCCTAAAAATCCAAGTACTTACCCTATCAAGCAATCAAGTTTCTCAAATTACTTTACTTCAAATCTACAATAATTTTCCTCTCCGACCTGATTTTCACTATCACACATTTTGTGGGTTTACTTAGTTACTTTACTTATTAAAAATAACTAAGTAATGTAGTTATTAAACCCCACAAACAAAAGAAAATTTACTTTCTTCTTTGCACTAAATTGACACCACTTTACTTATGAAAAGTGGGCAAGGTAAGAACTTGCTCAATCCCAAAAAATAAGGATATTAGTTTATCAATCTTCCGGACGTACTTTACTTGCTTCAAAAATATCGTGTAAAGTTAAAGAGAAACCCCACAAACTTGAGGACCTCAACTAATTGGTGTTTCTAACCTACTTACTTCATAATGCAAAGTAGTCAAGTAAAGATAATGCCAAACACCATTGATAAGGACCTTGTTAATAAGGTTTTTCAAGATACTTTACTCCCTAAAATAAAATTAGATAAGCTAACCCAAAACCCACATTACTCCCTACCTCACGACCTAGTTAGGTTTATGACTACATGTTACTTCAAAAAACAAAATAAGCTAAGTCATTCACCAAACCTGCATTTAAGGCAAGTGATGACATGACATCCATACCAGTCATATTAATGAGGTGGAATATTTAAAAGGAAAAGTTATTCCACATCATTTCCATGTATCCTAATCACTCGAGAGATAAGTAATTCAACCTACAAACCCAAAGTAACCTCATGTTACGGTTGATTGAAGAAGTTTTTGAGGAATTCAACATTGACCCATTTGTAGGAGAGGTATGTTGTTTACTTTTCTTCCTTCTTTTCTTGATTTTTTCTTTCCTCCTCATTATTATTTTTCCAATTTTCTTCTCCATTATGTGAATGTTTTCTCCTTTGTACAAAGTCTATGTTTTGTTAAATCACTTGAAATCTAGGTCATTTTTGTTGAAAGAAGACTAGGTTTTGGTAGCATGGTTGAATTCATGGTTGTCTTGTACCAAAATGTTCGAAATATCATTTGTGGAATAAGCCCTAATTTTTCCCTAGTTTTAGCAGAGAACTAAAATGATTTTTCTTCCATTACTTTGCAAAGATTTAGCCCTCCACAACTTGAAACCTAACCTATGTGGGATTTCTAAACTTCTTTAATCTCATTTTTCTTATGAGAATCCGAACCCTAGTTACTTCCAAAGTGCATTGTGTGGTTTTGAATCTCTCTTACGGCCTACACTTTGTGTTAATTTAAACTACTTCTACTTCATCATACTTTGTGTGTTTCCCGATGTTGCTGTTACTTTTCATGCTTTGGGGTTTCAAATATACTCTTACTTCCCCTTGATTTGTGGGATTTTTACCAATGACTACTTCAACTATGTTATGCGCTAATTAAAATCCTCATACTTAAGAATTGTACTTTGTGGGCTTTCAAATGACCATTATTATCATGATTTTGGTATTTAAAAATGATTTTACTTTTACCTTCTTTATGTTGAACCAAACCTCTTCTCCTTTCTTACTCAAAACTTCAAGAAGAAGCACCTTGAAATCCTACACTGCATTACAAAAACAATTTGTTTTACTAGTTTACTTGTTGTAAGCTTGGGACTTCACTTCTAAGAGTTTTTTTGTATACTTTCATGACTAGATTAACTCTCGAATGTGCTCATAGACTTGAAGAAACTTATCCTAACTTGAACTCTACATTTGAAGTAGAGATTGTTGTTAACATTTAAGTAGTTGGCACACACTGATCACTTGAAGAAAAGTAAATAAAATGTTTGAGGAAAGAGAGGGATCACTCAAAGCAAGGGAAAAGTCATCAAAAGTTGAGGAAGTTTCCATTATTCAAGAAGATCCTAATCTTTTGATTGAAGAAACCTCCAAGGCTAGGAAGGGAAAAGGAAAAGCTAGATCCAGGCCAGTTAGTGAAACACAAAGGGGTAAAATGAAGTATGAATATAAAGGTTATCCAGTTGAATCTTGTTTTGCATATAATATTGTTGAAGTTAGTGACACAGACATGGGGCATGTGTCCACAAATGAGATTATAGAAAGATCCAAGGCCATAAGGAAGACACCTCTTATGCTAGGCCCTGACTAATAGTGGATTGATACAGGAAGCTGCATTTCCTAGTGTTGCTCAGTTACCCAAATTTGTTCGGAATGTGACAAGTATTCTAACTCCCTAACAAGGTCAATCAAGGATACATCAGGTAATATGGTATGAGGTTTGATACTTAATTTTATAATTATAGCTTAAATATCCCCACAAAGGAAAAAGTGTTGAATATGAATATGGAAAAGGCCAATGAGCATTGGGAGAAGAACACAACTGATGCCATCAGAATCATAAATTTGAAATACTTGAAGACATAAAATTATCCCTCCAAGTTTCCCAAGACAATAGTAAGGTCATATTTTTTCAAGATGTCGATGATATAACTCAGTTATTATGTAGAAGAAATGGAGAGAATATTTCCAAGTATTTATTCACATGGATGTATTAATTCATCAAAACCATTGAGACTAACAAATATAATGTAGTGATCAAATGGGTAGAGATCAAAAGTGATAAAATTGATCATCAGTTGGAACAAGGTTAGACAAACTTTCAATTTCAAGATGACTTCTTATCTAGTGTATGTTACACCAACAAATGTCACTTTTGTAGGTTACATTCTAAAGGTATTTTAGCTTAAAATTTTTTCCATGAGTGTTACCCTTAGTTTTTATTATCAAATTATTTTAAGAAATACATGAAAGTAAATGATTTCTTCTTCTATGACATTATTTACAAGTTCAATACTGAAGTAAGAGCTAAAAGGGTGATCAACAAAACATGGGACATAATTTACCAATATGGGTGTATCTTCATTCAATTCTCTACATTCACCTATCTCGTAACCTATGGTTTTTCAGAAAATCCATTAAACTCCCATAATATCCTAACGATACGTGGAAAATACCATAACTATGCAGCATAACTAGTGGATCTACATGAACTACAATCATCACTCCATAGAGAAGTGGTTAGTTTCTCTATTGTCATTGGCCATTATCATTATGATAATATCCACAAGGATAGGAATATTTAAAAATATATGTTCCATTTTTATGAACAAGAAGACTATGAATCCATAAAAAAATTTGACTTCAAACATATTGCACATAAGACAGTCACAATGGACTACATGCACTTCTTGACACTTGAAGATTTTTGACTTTTAATTTGAAGTTAGAAGAAGAGACTATAGAAGGTTGACAGTGTAATAGATTATTAACTTTTTCTTAGCAAAAATCCCTAAAAATCTCCATGATGATGGGAATGTAATTTTTGATTCCTACAATCAAATGGGAGGAGATAATGCTCCACTCCCATCCTTAAGAAATAAAGCTAAAATAGTTGAGGATAGAACATCAAGGGTCCTAGTTTACACTTCAAATTGGCTCATTGAAAAAGTTTATTGTCTAGAAGAATCAATAATGAAGCAGATGAGTGAAAAGAGCACCAAAATGAAATAATGACTGGGTGAAAGTAGTATGGGACCTAGGTGACAACCACTAACTAAGAAGCCTATAACAAAACGCTCATAATCCAAATAAAAATCAACTCTCGAAGTCACTCATAGTGAAGCTTCTCACTCATGAACACAAGTGGTATCTTCATATGTTGTTTCCCCTTCCATACAAATTCCTTCTTCACTAGTAGGGGTTATCATACCACACTTGAAGCCTACTACATTCATTCTTCTCTAAATAAGGGTAGACACTTTGTCTCCCCATCCCCTTCCTTTCTCTCTAGCAAGAAATCCTCCACCTCTATCATCGGATGATCACTCTAGTATTAAGCATGAGGAGGGAAACAATGATAGCATGGAGATTTATTCACTTCAATAATTGTCAAAATCACAAGAGAGAGAGAAAATTGCAATGGAAGCTAGGGAAATAGAATAAGGAGAAATTGAAAAAGAAAGTAAAGAACACACTCAATGAGATCATACAAAATCCCTAAGTGCACAAAGAGGTTCAGAAGGAAAATAAATTGGATTGGATTCTAGGAACCAAACTACCGAGGATAAGGAGATTGATAATAAAATGATAGCCCCAAAGATGGTTGAATTGGAGAAAGGGCTACTAAAGGTTACAATAGCTAAGACACAAAAAGAGATGATTATACATCCTACTACAACTACTAATCAGAAATGGTCATGCATTCCAAAGGTGCTTATACCTATTCAGGACAATATTTCTCATCATGGTTAGCATTGTAGATAGTCCCAAGTGCCAAAGAGATAATAAATCTAGAGGAAATGGACTTGCAGTTGCTTAAGAGTATTGATAAAAGAGGTAAGAAATATAAAGATTCTAAAGTAACTTCTAAGATGATAATTGAGTCATCAGGATAGAAATTTTCTGAAGTGTCCACCCCAACAACAAGAAACCAAAAAGGAGAATTAACAAAAAGGATAAAATTGTAACAAGAGTGCCTATGGGAGAAGTAACTATTAAAGGGCTTAAGTAAGACTCTCAGCCCATGATTGATTCTCTCTTCCTTAAGCTTGATGAGGAAAAGGCTGAGAAAGCTAAGCTAAAGGAACAAATATCTAAATTGTATGAGATAGTTAAAAAAATATGTTAGGACTTCCTCTCATCCTGTACTTTTAGGGGAGCAAGTCAACCCCAAGTTATCATAGTAATGGAAGAAACATGTGAAAAATAAAGGGTTGTGTATGATTGGGTCAAGAAAATTATAGATGAAGAAATAAAGTATTTATCAAAAAGTGTCAAACATCTTGGAGACTCTTAAAGGCAAGTTGAAGTAGATTCAGGATTTAGCCAAAGAAATGGATAATGAAAATGGAATTGTTGAACTTCAACTAGAGGCACTCAAAAGAATATATTCATTTCTAGAGAAGGTGTTAATTGAGGATCACATTATGCCATATGGGTCATTACAAAAGGGATAATAGTGGAAGTTAATTTTATCCTTCCATATGAATCTTCCCAATAAAATGGAGGAAATGAAAGTGTTAGAGGAAGAGGCATATGAGGCTTTTGATCATATTGATGATATCATATATTTTATTACAAAGTATAAATATTCCAAAACACCGAGAACTACAAAGAATTTTGTTGAGATTTTTAAACAAAGAATGGATAAAGCCACTACTCCTTTAACCGGTGACTCACTTGAGAAAATGGAAAATATCTACGAGGATGTCAAGAATCTCATGGAAAAAATTGGTAAAAACAAAAGGATTCAGTAATATATTGGAAAATGAACTCTTTAGGTACAAAATTGAGATGCAAGAAGATGAGAAGGCAATATAATATATTTTAGATCAACATGCCGTATACCAAGAGAAAACTAAGATTAAGGTGAGGAGGCGGTAAGGATGAGTCCGAGGAACAAAGTGATGATGAGACCAAAGATAAAAACAAGAATGAAAATGTTGTTCTTCAATTGGAATATTCTTCTTTCTTGATGATGTAATTAAGTAATGTGACTTTTTTGTATAACTTAAGTAATCTGGTTAAACACCATTAGTTAAAGTTGTTTGAATAAGTTAATTAAATATGAATATGTTGTAAAATATGAGAAATAGTCGAGGTTATTTAGGATTGAGGAACATTCCAATGTCATGCATGCCAATCAATGAGAATTTCAAGGAGGAAAATGCTCAAATTATTGTAGTATTGTAGCTAGGTACCTATGGAAATGTAATAAATGTCTCCTATTTGTAGTTTCTTACGGGATGCTATAAATAGAGAAAGAGGCCTACAGGACAAAGGATGGAACTTTTTGGCAACCAATTATTGTAATTTTATGCAAGAATTTAAAGATCTCAAACTTTGTGTTGAGATTTTCAAATTTTCTTTGTGTAACTTGGATGGAATCGAATAAGAATAAAGTATAAATTTGAAGAACTTTGTGTTTGAGAAGTCTCATTGTGCATCCCGTGAGGATTTTATGGTAAACTTTGTGTTACTTAAAATCTAAATCTGGATTAATTTATTTTTCATTTTCTTAAACTGTGTCATTTATCCAGTGTTTATTTATTTTGTATGGCTGTAATAAGATCTGTAATCTAATTATTTTGAATTACGTTTCCCTTTCCTCGCTATTATCTTTGTAATTCTATATTTTCATTTATCTTCTTTCTTGCACTCTTCCCAAAACACAATTACTTGCTGCAAAATTGACAAGTTATGGTTCATGAGATTTTCAATTAAAGTAATACCCTGAAAAATAATTAGAATAAATAAATACCTTGCACAAGAGCTTCACCATTAAATGAAGGGGATTTATCCCATGACTACCTAGGTTTGTGTGCATAAAATCTAGCCAATAATTTTTTCTGACTCCGCATTAGGGAAGAACAAAGAACACTAATCTCTACCCATCATGTTAGTTACTTTTTAAAAAAATTGGTGACTTCATATTTTCTTTGTTCTATTATTTCTTTCTAGTGTCAAGCTGGAAAGAATGACATATACTCAAGAATAATGCTCTATAAACAACTTTCATGGTTGTGCAACAACCACAAGCTCTGGTTCCTTGGGGTCCAACTATTGGCCCTCTTGTATTGGTTTAACCATTGCATGAATTTTGTGTGGATCACTAATAATTTCCCAAAATTCAATGGTGATGGGAAACAACACCCAAAAGATCATATAGCTGCATTTTTGTAGCTTACAAAATTGGGGTGTGCCTCATGAAGATCTATCTATTCTATTATTCATTAAGACACTTGAGTGTCACCGCACGGAATGGTTTTATCACCTTCTTCCTACATGTATCACCAAATTGGATACTATGAGAACATGGTTTGAAGCCAAATTCAAACCTATAGAATATTCACATGCTTTGTTAGCACAACTCACCCAGATGAAAAAATAACTGCATGAACACATGAGGGATTTCATTGTTAAATTCCAAAGGATACTTTATAAGATTCCTCTTGTTGCTTCCCTTAGCGATGAGAATCATAAGGTATTTTTCATTAATGCTTTGTTTCTGAAGTTGGTTATCAGCTGCATAGAGAATGTCCTACTAACTTGTTGGTAGCTTAAAACATTTCTATCAAAGTAGAGGATGATCTTATCATGGTAGGTAAAATCAAGCATTCAAATCCTAAGGTTGAAGGTTCTACTTTAGCTAATACTTTTGATCTGTTTTTGCATAGAATGAAAAATAATATGTTACGTATACATAAGTAGATGACATAAAGTAATAATGATGCTCCTACTAGGAATGCACCTACACATAACCACATTGTTTCTGCTCCTCAAAGAATGACAATTGAAGTTTCTCTAAAGAACAAAGTAAGAGTGAATCAAAATATCAAGATATTGTTGATCGTGATCTACCGAAGAACATGATTTTTTATAACTGCATTGGTGATTTAAAAATTGGTTACCTAGAATAAAAATAATATAATGAACACTATGAAACTTTTTAAGATGATTCTCGGTCACATTTTTGCAGCATTTAAAAGATATCGGAAGCAGAAAGGTGGTGAAATGTCTGCTAAGTGACAAAGAAGAGAAGGAGATGAACCAAGATCAACTATTCCTGAAGCCAATCCAAATGTAGCTACCTTTTATTTTGATATCATTAAGAAAACCAATTAGATGCCATTGTTGGTTAAGCCTCTAACAGAGGTTGGAATTGAGGAGCACAAGGAAGTTGATACCCAAGTGGAGTGTCCCACAGATTTTGATCTTGAAGAGGTTGATTTCTTATCAGATCTAGAAGATTGCATTAAAGAAGAAGAAGCCACTGAATTCATTTTTTTGCATTTTCACCATCTATATACCAATAGTAAGAGCCTCTTGCTACAGAAAACTCCCATAAATTATCCATGGAGGAAATGGTCAAAGAATTTTTTGCTAACCAAATCAGACTGTATGAGGAGAACCATGATGAATAAATTACAAAACCAAAAGTCATCATGGAGAAGGAAGAGTATTTTGTATAATTTTATGTGGAAGCAAAACAATAATCGATCGACTTGTATGCAAATTTATTCATGGAAAGGAAAGTCTACAAGATACCCCCATTTGGTCATGGGGATGAACTTCAAAGAAATGGGAAAATCATGAGGATTAGGACTTTCCCAATAATATATCTATCTATTTTAGATTCAACTGAGGAGTTGTAACCAGTCATTATTTTAGAGCGTGAGGATGAGCTACAATGCACCAAAGATCAACCACAGTATCTCTAAAATATAAATACAAAACAACTAAATGAGGTATTTATTTTATTTGTTGTTTTTGATACTTTGGTAAGAAGGGTGGAGAACCAACTTCAGAATAGTTTTTCACTCTTTCTAAGGACCATGTTCAATGCAAAATCAATTACATGGTCTAAGTTTGTGAGGAAAGGAAACTATTTCTCCCTTCATGTTACAGGATTTGTTTGAGCTTCCTTTTCCTTTGGTTAAAGTAGAGTAGGTAGTTTTGTTTTCAGAAAAATAAGTGCTTACGCACACTCTGCATGTTTCCACTTGGGACATGTATGATTTTACATGTTTTTATATAGATTTTTCAAGTTTTTGTTGCCTTGCTCAGGTTCTCTTCAGGATTAAATCATATAGTTGGAGTAGTTTCTAAGCTTTATATAGAGCTCTAAAAATACTTTCTAGCTAGTGGTCATTAGGAAGTTCCAGTTCAATGCTAAATTTGATCACAGATTCAGGAGGTAAATTTTCAAAGGAAAAGATCAATTTCTTCAAGGTTAAACTTGAATCCATATCCCAATGAACAAGACTTGAAACTAAAGATGTTGGGATCTCATCTCCATTTCTTCCATTTTGGTAGAAATAAATATGTCCACAGATGGAGCCAATCTGGTGTCCCCAAATATTTCACTTAGAAATATTGGGATACCCCTTTTAAAATTTTAAGTCTTCTTTCCTTGTGAAGATTTGTGTTATTATTTCTTGTGTCCCCTTGAGTGTGACCTAGTTTTTTTAGGTTGTTACCTTAACTAATATGGATTGCATGATTTCCCTAGAATTCTCTAGAAGATTTCAAGAGGTTGCTTGGAAGCAGTTGGAGAAATACCCATTTGTCCAAAATGTCCTAAAGTCCCTAAAAAGCTAAGTACTTACCCTGTTAAGCAATCGGGTTTCTCAAATTACTTTACTTCAAAGTTGTAGTAAGTTACTCTCATAGACCTGATTTTTACTATCTCACATTTTTTTGGGTTTCTTTAGATACTTTACTTATGAAAAAGAAATAAGTAATGTAGTTACTAAACCCCACAAACCAAAGAAACTTTACTTTCATTTTTACGCTAAATCGACACCACTTATGAAATGTGGCCAAGCTAAAAATTTTCTCAAACCCAAAAAATAAGGCTCTTAATTTATCTATCTTCTCAACCTTCTTTAATTTCTTCACAAATATCAAGTAAAGATGAAGAAAAACCTTGCAAACTTGAGGCCCTCATCTTCTCGGTGTTTCCAACCTAATTTACTTACTCCATAATGAAAAGTATTCAAGTAAAGCTAATGCCGACCCCCTCCAATAAGGACTTTGTTAATCAAGTTTTTCAAGCTACTTTACTCCCTAAAATCAAAGCGATTAAGATAACTCGAAACCTCCCATTACTCCCTACCTCATGACCTAGTCAGGTTTACGACTAGTTGTTACTTCAAAAGCTAAAATAAGCTAAGTCATTCGCCAAACCTCGTATTTAAGCCAAGTGATGATGTGGAATCCATACCAAGCATATTAATGAGGTGGAATATTTATAAGGCAAAGTTATTCCATGTCATTTCCATGCATCCTAATCACTCAGAGAGAAGTAATTCAGCCGGTGAACCATGAGAAACCTCGTGCTTTCTAATTAAAGAAGTTTTTGAGCAATTTGACCTTGACCCATTTCCACAAGAGGTATGTAGTTTACTTTTCTTCCTTCTTTTTGGGTTTTTCTCTTTTCTTTTCATTTTTATTTTTCCAATTTGCTTCTCCATCATGTGGATGTTTTTTCCTTTCTGGTAAGTCTATGTTTTGTGAAATCTCTTGGAAGATAGGTCATTTCTGTTGAAATAAGACTAGGTTTTGGTAACATGGTTAAATTCATGGTTTTCTTGTACCAAAATGTTTGAAATATTATCTATGAAATAAGCCGTAATTTTTTTCTAGTTTCAGTGGAGAACTAAAATGATTTTTCTTACCTTGATTTGCAGAGATTTGACCCTACACAGATTGAAACCTAACCTATGCAGGATTTATAAACTAATTTACTCTCCTTTGTGTTATAGTAACTCGACCCCTAGTTACTTCCTCAATGTATCACGTGGTTTTGAATCACTTGTACCACATACACTTTACGTTGATTTAAACTACTTCTACTTTGTTATGCTCGTAGTTTTCCCAATTTTTGTTAATTACTTGTGCTTTGTTGGTTTCCAATCTACTCCCATGTCCCTGTGAATTACATGATTTTGACCACTTTCTATGTCAACTATGTTATGTGCTAAATCAAATCCCCATTACTTAAGACTTGTACAATGTGGGTTTTCAAGTGACCATTACTTATCATGCTTTGTGGTGTTTCAAAATTATTTTACTTTTGCCTTCTTTACGTCAAAGAAAACCTCTTCTTCTTGCTTACTAAAAAATTCAAGCAGAATCAACCTGAAAGCCCACTTTGCATTATAAAAATAAGTTGTTTTACAAGGTTACTTATGTAAGCTTAAGACTTCACTTTTAAAAGTATTTTTGTGTAATTTCATGACAAGATTAACTCCGGATGTTCTCATAGACTTGAAGCCACTTATCTTAACTTGAATTCTACATTCTAAGCAGGATTGTTGCTAATATTTCAATATTTGGCACACACTAATCACTTGAAGAAAAGTAAAGAAAATGTTTGAGGTAAGAGAGGGATCACCTAAAGCAAGGGAAAAGTCATTAGAAGTTGAGGAAGTTTCCATTATTTAGGAAGATCCTAATCTTTGGATTGAAGAAACCTCCAAGGCTAGGAAGGGAAAAGGAAATTTATAGATCCATGCCAGTCAGTGAAACACAAGGGGGTAAAATGAAGTATGAATATAAAGGTTATCCAGTTGAATCTTGTGTTGCATCTAATCTTGTTGAATTCAGTGACACAAACATGGGGCATGTGTCCACAACCGAGCTTATAGAAAGAAATAAGGCCATAAGGAAAACACCTCTTATGTAGGCCTTAACTAATAGTGGATTAATATAGGAAGTTGCATTTCCTAGTGCTATTTAGTTACCCGAGTTTGTTTCGGAATGTGCCAAATATTATGAATCCCTAATAAGGTCATCAAGGATACTTGAGTAATCTCGATATGAGGCTTGGTACCCAATTTTTTAATTATAGCTTAAAGTGTAAATAATACATAGGTTGAACACACGAATATTTTATATATTATTCACCATATGTTGATTCATATGGGCCATTACATTTATATAGGCTAATGTTGCTCCTATAATCAAGGAAGCTAAACATAACCTCTCACTAACTCTATACAAGATGTTATAACAATACACTCCCTAAATAAGTGGGTTGTTGTAACTCACAACCAACCGCACCAACAATGCAATATTATATTATCCTAGATAATATAATTACTCACACTAACATATTAGTGAGCACTAATAGTTAGGATATTCCTAACATTCCCCCCCTTAGTGCGAACATGGGAGAACAACAATTGCACTTCCTTCTGCAGCGTGCCACCCGTGCGTGCTCATGATCTGGATGGTTTTTAGGACAGCCAACAACCTCAACATGGATGGTATTTCAGGACAACCAACAACCTCAACATGGATGGTTTTATAGGACAGCCAACAACCTCAACAGGGATGGTTTTATAGAACAACCAACAACCTCAATAAGGGATGGTTTTACAGGACAACCAACAACCTCAATATCATGATGCTTCTTTTCTTTATGCTTTCATCTCTCCACTATGCTTTTCCTTTAGGGAATTATGTAGGAAACACTGCTTACTGATAACAAATATGAAAAGATAAAATGGAACATTGGGACCATGTTCCCCCCCTCAATGTGAACATTTCACTTATTCAAGCCATAACAAGAACACTGAAAAATAATCATGCTGCACACAACTGAAATCAATTGCAACTCTGAAAAGAAAGCAAACTCACACACACACTATCACCACATATTTGTGCGGCCCCGTCATTGGTGACTGATGAGAGGTCGCTGAATGACCTCCAACCTCTTGTGCCTCTGTCCTCCAATAGCATGCTACTAGCTCAACGAATTATGGCTTTGAAGCTCATCAGGTTTCACATTGAACTTTATTTTTTCTCCCCCCTACAATGTAAACCACAAAATTTATTAGGATGTCGGTCACCGCCAAAAATGCATCCACAAGATGTTTTATTTTTACAAATTTTTACAATGACTCTTTTGACGATGAGACTACTTTGAACAATAACATTTGACAAAATGATACTGGATTTTGACAACACAATTATTTAGACAATGACATATATGAGAATGAAAACTTTAACACTTGACCAATTTATGACTATTACATAGAAGACAACTATAATGAAAAGTAATTAAAGATTACTTTTCGAGAATAGTGACACTTAACTCTTTTAAAATACGACAAAATGACAATGGTATACAAGACAATGATTCTTTTGATAAATGTGGATAACATAAACAAAAACTACATGAGAGACTACATGACATAGGAAAATGAAATCAGTTTTTCACTTGGACAAAAATAAAAAGGACTCCTTACTTAATGATGAATGAAAAAGCACAAGTGTCTATATGACAGATCTAAATAAAAAACAAAATAGGAATTAATTGAACCGACTCAATACTTGCATACGCATAGATAGATGAATAGTTTGTGCTCCTCATTGTTGGATGGCTTGCTTGTGTGTAAAACTATTGGCAACAAAAATCAGAGATGTGAACGCAATGTGTGTAATGAACTTCAATGCAAATCAAATCCAATCCAATCTGGCAATGTTGGTCGACTATCCTAAGCTTCATATTCGAGAGTGTGAACATCCGAGAGACATGTGGCACCCAAATGACGTGGCTTTACTTTCTATTATTGTCTCAGTTGATCAGTTTCACACATAATCTGCAAGAATCACTAAACTCTAGAGTCACAGATCGTAAACTCACACTTTTAATGGCACTTAACACGAAACCATAAATCTTGAATTTGTGTTGGGTGTAGATAGGTGATTGTAGATCTCATACAAGCTCATGAAGGGATCTCGACAACAATGTAGGTTGTAGATGTAAAGCAATACAAGTGTCTGAGAGTAGTATGTAGCCAGGGTTGTTCAGTGTAGATCTTGTTATGTGTAGTAGTAATGACATTAACAATTGATAGAATCTTCAAATTACACAGCACAACACATGGGGAAACTATTGAACCAATCTAACAGATGATGGCGCTCAAAAAAGATATGGAACAGGAATGTAATATCTCATATCTTAAATCCAAAATACCAATACAACCTCACAATAGGACCCGAATGCCAATAGATCTCATGGTTTGCACCTCCTTCGGATGATTGCAGATCCTCTACTGTAGACATCTCTTATGAGAAGACCTTGGCCTTGGGAAGATCGATGGCCTGTGCTTTTGGATTAACTATGCACAGCTACCTGATGTGAAACCTTCACTCCTACGATGCTACCCTTTATGAATGAATACGCCACAGTCACTAAAAGCCTTCACTATTATTGCAATGTAAGAAGGATCTCGACACAATGTAGTAGTAGATAGATCTGGTCACGTGCTCCAATATGCAGCGCCCTCTGTAAATATACAAACTTAAAAAACTAATTAATCTGAACTTATCAAATTAATAGACTTCATATGCCAGGGCAATAGAATAATCAATTTGCCCCTCTCCAATTTTAAGACTCCATGCCATACACAAAACCTGCTCTGATGCCAACTGAAAATAATACACAGGTTGAACACACAAATATTTTATATATTATTCACCATATATTGATTCATATGGGCCATTACATTTATATAGGCTAATGTTGCTCCTATAATCAAGGAAGCTAAACATAACCTCTCACTAACTCTATACGAGATGTTATAACAATACACTCCCTAAATAAGTGGGTTGTTGTAACTCACAACCAACCGCACCAACAATGCAATATTATATTATCCTAGATAGTATAATTACTCATACTAACATATTAGTGAGCACTAATAGTTAGGATATTCCTAACATAAAGATCCCCAAAAAGTCAAATGTTATGGATGTGACTATGGAAAAGGCCAATGAGCATTAGGAACAAAACACAACTGATGCCATCGAATCATAATTTTGAACTACTTGAAGACGAAAAAGTAGCCCTCAAAGTTTCCCAAGACAATAGTAAGTTCATATTTTATTTAAGAAAACGATGACATAACTCATTTGTTATGTGGAATAAATGGAGAGAATAATGCCAAGTATTTTTCCATATGGATGTACTACTTCATCGTAACAATTGATACTAATAAAGTTACTTTGCAATGAACAATTATGTAGAGATCATAAGTTATAATATTTATCATCAATTGTAGTAGGTTAAACAAACTTTCAATTTCAAGATGTCTTCTTATCTAGTGTATGTTGGAGAAATAAATGACACTTTTCCAAGTTATATATCAAAGGAATTTTTGCTTCGTAACCTATCTATGAGTATTTCCTTGATTGGTATTATTAGAGTATTTTAAGAAATATAGGAAACTAAATGTTTTCTTCTTTTATGACATTATTTGTAAGCTCAATATTGAATTAAGAGAAAAAAGGGTGACTAAGGCAAAGTGTGGGATACAAATTCCTAATATGGGTATATCTTCATTCAATTCTCTACTTTCACTTATCTCAGAGTCTATGGTTTCTTAGGAAAACCACTTAAACTCCCAAGATATCCTAATGATAAGTGGATACTACTGGAACTATGCAGACAACTAGTGGATCTACATGACCTACAATCAACACTTCATAGAAAGCAAGTGGTTAGTTTCTAATTGTCATTGGCCATTATAATTGTGCTAATATCCACAAGACTAGGAATATTTTGAAAGATATGTTTCATCATTATGAACAAGAAGACTATGAAGCTAGGAAATTTTTAAATTCATAAATATTGCCCAAAAGATAGTCACAATGGACTACATGCATCTCCCGACACTAGAAGATTTATGGATTGATTGTAGGGATGAATTTGATGTCAGAAGAAGAGAATATAGTAGGTTGTGATTTGATAGATTGTTGACTTTGGCTTAAAAAAATCTCTAAACATATCAATGATGATGGGAATGTAATTTCTAATTCCTACAATTAAATGGTTGGAGATGATTCTCCACTCCCATCCTTAAGAAATAAAGTTAAAATAGTTGAGGATAGAACATCAAGGGTCCTAGTTTACACCTCAAACTCGGCTCATTGAAAAAATTTATTGTCTAGAAGAATTAGTAATGAAGAAGATGAGTGAAAAGAGAATTAAAAAGAAATAAGAACTAGATGAAAGTAGTAAGGGACCTAGGAGGTCATCACTAACCAAGAAGTGGGATATTCACAAAGACGGGGACAAAAAAGTGGACACAAATCTATTTTTTTCATTTTGGCCATAAAACTCTTGCGTTTTGGCTAGGTCACGCTATAGCATGAAAAGGGAAAATCTAGGGCACATTGTAACATGATGGCATTATGGATCAGGTTTACCAAGCTAAAACACGCTCATGTTATGGTTTTCTATGTGTTTTTCCACATTATCCCTCCCAAATGGACATATTCTTCATTCGAAGTAGAACATGATCATGTTATAATGTGCTCATGTTTCATCTTGTTGGGGTTTCGAATACCCAATCCAAAGGCTTGGATTTCTCAAGCAGAGGTTTGGACTATGTATTGCGTGATTAAAACCATGTTTGACAGATAAACATCAAAATTTCACATGTGCACCCCAATATCTCCTGCATTAAAACATAATATTCAAAAATAAATTATACTATGATGTCATGCTCATTTTTAGTAGTGCTTTGTTTTCTTGCCAAAACCTATACATAAGTTTTGGTACACAATTTATGATTTTTTCATCAAAATTTAAAAAAGAAGTTTTTTTCTTAATTCCATTCTACATGCACTCAAAAAAAACTAATAACGTTTTTTTTTCTCAAAGTTGTGGGGGTGCACACACAAATATTTCATTTTTGGGATATGTGCACTTTAAAAATTAATTAAAAAATTATATATTCATCCAAAAATTATGAAAATTTAGTGGGACCTCGTACATGGTCTTATCTAACTTTCTACTAAAGGGATTTGAAAAAAAATTATACAACTCAAAAATGGGGGCACAAAAAAATAGGTTATTATCTTTTTACACAAAAATAGACATAATTTGTGTGCACACAACATTTGAGCCTCTTAATCTCAACTATTTTTAAAAAATAGTATTTTAGAAACTAGATTTCGAGCTCTACGGTACTTATTCTTATCACTTTGTCAAATTTTGAGCATAGGCATGCCAAATTATTCGATGAAGTTTAGGTTTCACTGATTTCGGGAAAAAGTGTCCCTTTTTACCCCCTTTTGGGCCCCCATCTTTGTGCACTTACCCAAGACTAGAAAAAAACTCATAATCCAAACAAACATCAACTCTTGGAATCACTCCAAGTGAAGATTCTCACTCATCAACACAAGTGGTATTGTCATCCTGTTGTTGCTCCTTCCATACAAATTCCTTCTACACAAGTAGGGGTTATCATACCACCCTTGAAGTTGGATACATTAATTATTCCATAAATAAGGGTAGAAACTTTCTCTCCCCACCCCCTTCCTTTCTCTCAACCAATAAATCCTCCTCCACCACCATCAAATGATCAGCCTAATACTTATAATGATGAGGGATCTGATGATACCATGGAGATTTCTTCACTTAAAGAAGTGTCACAATCACAAGAGAGAGATAAATATATAATGGAAGCTATGGAAATAGAATAAGGAGAAATTTAAGAAGAAAGTAAAGGACACAATCAGTCAAATACCGTGTAAAATCCCCAAGTGCATAAAGAGGTTTAGAAGGAAAAAGAAATTGAATTGGATTCTAGGAACCAAACCGCGAGGATAAGGTCATTGAAAATCAAATGATATCCCGAGAAGATGGCTAAATGGGAGAAATTACTACTACAGGGGTACAATAGCTAAGACAAAATAAGAGATGATTGTACATCCTACTATAACTACTAGTCAGGAAATGGTCATGCATTTCAAAGTGCTCCCGCCTCTTCAAGACCAAATTTATCATCATGATTAACATTACGAGATAGTCCTAAGTGCCAAAGAGATAATAAATCTAGAGGAGATGGACTTGCAGTTGCTCAAGAGTATTGATGAAAGAGGTAATAAATATAAATCTTCTAAAATAAATATTAATTTGATAATTGATTCATTAGGATAGAAATTTGTTGAAGTGTCCACCAAAAATAGGTAAATAAAAATGAGAATTAACTAAAAAGGATATAACTATAACAAGAGTGCCTCCGGGAGAAGTAACTATTGAAAGTCTTAAGTAGGAAACTCATACCATGATTGATGCTCTCTTCCTTAATATTGATTAGGAAAAGGATGAGAAATCTAATATAAAGGAAAATATATCTAAATTGTGTGTGATAATTGAAAAGTTGCTAGGACTTCCTCCTAGCCTGTAATTTGGGAGCAAGTCAACCCTTAATTTATCACGAAATGGAAGAAAAAAGTGACAAATAAAGGGTTGTGGATGATCAAGTAAAGAATTTTTTTGATGAAGCAACAAAGGATTTCTCAAAATTGTCAAACAACTTGGAGATTCTTAAAGGGAAGCTTAATCAACTTCATGATTTAGCCAAAGAAATGGATAATGAAAATGGAATTATTGATCCTCAACTGGAGGCCCTTGCAAGAATATATTCATTTCCAGAGAAGGTTTTAATTGAGGAAAACATTATTCATGATGGGTCATTACAAAAGGGAAACTAGTAGAAGTTATATTTATCCTTATGTATGCATCTTTTTCATGAAAATGGTGGAGGAAATGAAGGTGTTGGAAGAAGAGGTAGATGAGGCTTTGGATCATCTTGATGATATCATCTATTTTATTACAAAGTACAAAGAATCCAAACCATCAGGAGCTACAAATAAATTTCTTGAGCTTCTTAAACAATGAATGGATAAATCCACTACTCCTTTCACTTTGGTGAATCACTTAAGAAATTTGAAAATCTCTACATGGATGTCAAGAATATATGGCCAAATTTGGTAAAAGAAAAAGGATTTAGTAACATATTGGAAAATGAAATCTTAATGTATGAAAATGAGATGTAAGCGGTTGCTAAAGAAGAGGAGAAGGAAATATAACATATGTTGGATCAACACACCATATACTGAGAGAAGACCAAGAGTAGGTTTGAGGAATCAAGAAAGGATGATGTTGAGGAGCAAAGTGATGATGAGGCTAGAGAGACAAAAAATAATGAAATTTTTGTTATTTAATTGGAATAGCTTATTTTTCTTCTTCTTTATTGATGATGTAAATAAGTAATGTAACTTTATTATATAACTTAAGTAAATCCAGTTAAACACCATTACTTCAAGTTGTTTGAAAAAATCAATTACTTATAAATAGTTGAGGTTATTTAGGATTCGAGGAACATTCCCATGTCATGTGTGCTAATCAATGAGAATTTTGAGGAGGGAAATTCTCAACTTCTCACAATTTTGTAGCTAGGAACCTGTGGAAATTTAATAAATGTCTCTGATTTTATATTTTCCTACAGGATGCTATAAATAGAAAAAGAGGCATACAGACAAAGGATGAAACTTTTTGGCAAAAATTTATTGTAATTTTATGCAAGAATTTAAATATCTCAAACTTTATGTTGAGATTCTCAAATTTTATTTGTGTAACTTGGCTGGAATTGAATAAGAAGAAGGTGGAATTTTGAAGAACTTTGTGTCTGAGAAGTCTCATTGTGCATCCCATGAGGATTTTATGGTAAACTTTGTGTTACTTAAAATCTAAATCTAGATTAATTTCTTTTTCATTTTCTTAAACTATGTCATTTATCCAAAGTGTTTTTTTTTCTCTATGGCTACAATAAGCTCTACAATCTAATTCTTGTGAAGTACTTTTCCCTTTCCTTACTATTATTGTAACTTTAGATTTTCATTTATCTTATTTCCCACACTCTTCCCAAAACACAACTACTTACTTTCTAAAAAAATTCCAATTTATGGTTCATGATATTTTCAATTAAAGTAATACCGCTTGAGGAAAATAATTTGAATAAATAAATACATTACGAGAGCTTCACCGTTAAATGATGGATATTCATCCCATGAATGTCTAGGTTTGTGTGCATAAATTTTTTCCAATAGTTATCATTGCCATTTCTATTTTTTTTTTGAAATTTCCTCCTAATTTGAAGTTTTTCCCTTTTCTAGAGGGGTTGAACCTATTAATTTTCCAGTTCTTCTTTTGAAAAGATGTAGATTGAGAGTTGTTCCCCTTTTCTTTAAAAATTCCTAGCTTCATAGATGGCCTTCAATTTTTGTTCTTGCTTCAATGATTTCTCAAATAATTGGTCCATGGTTAAAGGTCCATGAACATCGACCTCAGCTCCTATTTTGGGTTTTAATCCCAAGATGAATTTTCTGATCTGAAACCAATTGTCCTTGTGATATTGCACAACATACTTGAGACATTGGGTGAACTTCTCCCCATTGTTTGTTACTGACATTCCTTCCTACTGAAGGTTTTGAAATTCTATCGGCTTCCTATCAAAGTATAGCTATGGTAACCATCTTTTTAAAAAGAGTGACGAACAATTCCCAAGTAGTATTTTTTGGGGTGAGGTTTCTTTCAACCTTAATGTTATTCCACCAAGTTGATGCCTCTCCAGTGAGTTGATAAGCTCCCCATATAGCTTTGGTCTTAGCTAAAAAGTTATGGAGCTCAAAGTATTTCTCCATCTCAATAATCCATGACTCAACTCCATCTCCTAGGGCATATCCTTTGAATTTAGGAGGTAGGACCCTCTTGAGATCCTTGGTCAATTTAGCCTCTATTCGAGGTCGTTTTGGTGGATCCTGCTGATCATTGTTTTGTTCTATCTCCTGTCATTGTTCATTTTGTTCCTCCTCATTTTGTTCCTCTTCTTCCTCTACTTCTTCTTCAACCCTCTATTCTAGAAGGTGTACCCTATCCCTAGTTTCAGTTAACATTTCCATAATTTGGTCTAATTTTTCTTGTTTCCCTTGACCCTCAACATTAGTTTCCCCACTATTGGATCCAGTTCTGGTTTAAGCCATTGTTTACCTAAACATTTGAAAGAAAACAATATTTAATGTTTTGTAATGAGATCCATTAGGCTAAGTGTTGAACCTATCTTTCTAATACCAAGATGTAACAAACCATTTTATTTAACCATATTATAACTGAAATAGAAGTTAAGAAAACTCGTCATATTTTTAAAAAATATAACAAAAGTATATGTGATACTTACATCATCATACATAACTGAAATTTCTTACTTAACCACCAAATCATTTAACATTCATTATTAATAAAGAGGAAGGTAAGATTTTTTTTCATTTTCCATTTTACAAAATAAAATTTGATGTATTGAAATGCTGATAAGAATCATAATAATGATTTATAACATTTATGTTAGGATAAATTAATTATGCATTATATGATTAATTATTTAATTAATTTTATTAATTAAATAATAATATTATATGGTTATATTATAAACCATATTACAATTGTATGGTGTTATATGGTTTTAAACCATATTTGTCTTTTTTGTTTCACGGGGATAATTGTTACAATTATTATAACAATTTATATGTTTCTCGGATGTATTATGGAAGCGATTGTGAGTATTATTTTACCTGTGTAACATATTTATTTATCGCACATGACTGTACAATACCTATAAGTATTGCAGTCCTGCTATTGTAAAATGGTTGATTGAGTTTAATAAATATTATCAGGCTTCCGCCCATGTTGCTCAATTTACATTTGGTACCAGAGTTGGTTGAAGCTCCTGGAAAGGTTGGAGAAAGTTTACAGAGGAAGGATAATTCATGGAAGAAGAAATCTGCAACACCGGAGAGCCAGTGTTGCCTCCTACAGCTTCCCAGACCTCCCTATAGTCTCACAACCTCCTGTGCATTCCCCATTTAGCGGGGAAATCCCTAATTTAGGGTAAATTTTTTTGTCCCCATTCAGCTTGTTTTTTCATTCTAGACAACATTTTCCAAAGGAGGACCACCCAAAAACTTCATCTTGGGCATTTTTTAACGGTTTTGGCATTTTGGGTCATTTTGGGCTCCGGAGGCCACAGGTCCCGTAAAACAAAATAAATTTGCCTCGCCATTCAATTTTTCCAGATTTTTAATGTAATTTGTATATCTTGCATTGTATTTTACTAATTTTCGAGTTGCCATAGTCAAGCTGCAAATTTTGTAATTGCTCAAAACCTGGAAAAATTGTAATAAAAACAGCTAAAAATTGGTTCTGTAACACTCACAAGATCCTAGATCTCATTCGCAGCATTCGGTATATACAGTGCCTCTGAGAAGCACTTACAGGTAAAGCCATCATAACTAATACTGCACTTAATGCCTAATATAGCTGCAAAAATGTCATCTGAGCATCGACCCTTTAAATCGACGGGGAGTAATAAGGTCATGATGCACACACTATGAGCCATCCCATCCATCTGTGAATGATTACATGACATAAATATGGAGTGAGAAATTATTTGAGTATATAGCAAAGTTACGTGGGTGTATGATGATATTTCTTTGAGCCAGTGTCAATAATCACACAGACCCCATCCAGTATTGTCTTGGTACCACGTATTGAATTCTTTCACGTACGTTAACACCTCTTTCATGTACCACCGAGTATATAGAAAGGGCGAGCTTCTTCCATGTACTGCCAGGTATATTGGAAGGGTGCGTATATAGAAAGGTTTGGTATATCAGACTGACGGTATATAGATTGGGAGACCTTATACCTGGAGTGATAAGAGCCAAACCCTGTCAGTGATCTCTGCAAAATGGGCACCAATTCCCCCAAATTTTTTCTTCCAGATTCATAATTACTCAGAGGAAACAACTATGTTGCATGGAAGACTAAAATCAAGACACAGCTTGAGTTTGAAGAAATCTGGCCTACTTGTGAATGGTACTACGACCAGATCAACTACTGATACAACACAACAATGGCAGTTTGATAAAGCAAATTAGAAGGCCAAACTCATCATCTTGTTTGGAGTGTTTGATGATGTGCAACCCCACATTCGAGATGCCAAAACAACCAAAGAAGTGTGGGATAAATTAAGCACAGTATACGAGGCCAAGAACAATAATGTTATACTAAATTTGTAGAGTTAGTTACACACATTAAAGTTCAAGAAGAATGAAAAAATAGAATCTTTATTAAGAAGAGTTGTATAATTGAGGGCTTCACTTCTAGCCTTGGGAGAACTGGTCACAAATGATGCTCTCATTCCCATTGTTTTGAGAGCACTCCCCTCTTCTTACCACATTTTTTTCACAACACTAAATGTGTCAAATACGATAGTTAGTTTTGACAAGCTGGTAAACCTACTGCAACAAGAGGAATAAATGCACAATAAGGATGATGAAGAGGATCAGACACTATCTTCACATCAAAAATGGAAAGGAAAAGGTAAAGGAAAACCTAATTCCTATCAAAAATCCCAAAATCAAAATTAGTATCAAGGGGATAGAAATCAGAAGAAGAAATGTCCAATCTACAAAAGAGGACATAACCTACAAGATTGTTGGTATAATAATTACAAGAAAGGTTCATCAAGCAACTCTGGACCTCCACAACAATCTAACAAGGGAAATTCTAACTACAATCAAGGGTAAAAAAAAGGGAACCGCAAAAGAAGACACCACCAACAAGGTAATATTGTTGAGCAACAAGAACAGTCAGACAATGAAGAATTCTTGTTCACTGCTCGATCAAGTGAACCATCCATGTCATCTAGTGATGTTTGGTATGTTGATTCAGGGGCCACTCGACACGTGACTAGACACAGAGATTGGTTTATTTCAATGAGGGACACACCATCAAAAAATCATGTTTTGTTGGGAGATGATTCTTCATATACAGTTCAGGGGATTGGGAACATTTCTCTACCCCTTGGTTCACGCATATGCAAACTATCGGATGTTCTATATGTCCCTAGGTTGACTAAGAATCTTCTTTCAGTTAGTCAACTCCTAGATCAAAACCTAAAAATTGACTTTGATAGTCAATTTGGCAAGGAAACGTGTTTGATTCGAGATAAATCAAGAGGCTCGAAAATAATTGTAAAAGCCTCCAATGTGGGATGCATGTTCCAACTTGATGTTGTTGACATAGATGATCAAACACTTGTGGTTAAGAACTCCACCTCAACATATTTATGGGATTGGAGATTTGGTCATGTAAGTTTCAAATATCTTGAAACACTTCACCGGTGTAATATGGTACATGGGATACCATCTCTTCAGAAGGATATAGACAAGTGTCCTCATTGCTTAGCAGGAAAACAACATAGATCTTTATTCCAGAGGAGTACATTTCGAGCTCATGGTAAACTTGACTTGGTTCATACCAATATTTGTGGTCCGATGCAGCCAAGTCATTTTGGGTTCCAGTACTTCATGCTTTGTGTTGATGACTATTCAAGAAAAATGTGGATTTTTTGTCTTCACAAGAAAAGTGAAGCATTTGAAACCTTCAAAAAGTTCAAAGTAGTAGTTGAGAATGAAACTGGTCATCACATCAAAAATCTCTACTCAAATCGAGGGGGGGAATTCACCAGTGATGAGTTCAGAGACTACCAACAAACTCACAAGATTCGTTGACAAATGCCTCCACACACACTGACGAAAATAGTTTTGTTGAGAGAAGAAATTGTACTATCATGGAAATGGTGCGATGCATGATCGATGATTCCGGACTTGCAAAGACATTCTAGGTAGAAGTAGCAAAGACAACAATGTATTTGTTGAATAGAGCACCCATTGTTGCTCTTGATAGAGTAACACCATAAGAAGCATGGTCAAAATAGAAACCATCTATTGCACACCTTAGAGTATTCGGGTGTAAAGCAAGCATGCACATACCCAAACATAACAAAAATAAATTGGACATGAAGTCACAGAAACTTGTCTTCATTGGGTACAGTGAAGAGACTCTTGGGTATAGATTAATGGATCCTAAGACCTAGAAAAGTCTACACCAGCAGAGATGTTGAGTTTTTTGAGAAGAAGGAAGCAGAGACTCCTCCTCTAGACTCACAAGAAGTAGATTTTTCACCAGTTATAAAAATTGAAGCTGATGTTCCCTCTAAAGATGAAAGTGATGATGGGGATGATGGTGTTGATTAGATAGAACCACGACCCATGGGAATAGTTTAGCGTATTCCCAAGTGGTGTACAAGCACATTACAAGATGCAAGAATGGATGCTCCACCAGATACATCCACCCCTGGACCACGAACTTGTAGTAAAGTAAGAGAAGAAGTTAACTTTGTCTTGATGAGTAGAGTTATTGAATCAGATGAGCCCTCAATAGTCCATAAAGCCCTATAGTCAAAATCTTGGAAAGATGCCATGGATTTTGAATATCAATCAGTGATGAAGAATAACACTTGGAAACTTGTCGATCTTCCACCAGGGAAGAAACCCATTGGATGCAGATGGATATTTAAAACAAAGTACAAAGCAAATGGGACAAAGTGGACAAGTATAAAGAAAGACTTGTAGTAAAGGGGTATACACAAAAATAAGGCATTGACTATGAGGAGACATTTGCTCCCACAGCTAAGATCAAAATGATTAGGATGATCTTTTCTCTAGCTACTCAGTTTGGATGGAAAGTCCACCAAATGATGTAAAAAGTGCCTTCCTAAATAGAGATTTACAGGAAGAAGTCGACATGACTCAACCTGAGGGATATGTAGTACCTAGTCAATAAGCAAAGGTATGCAAACTCAGGAAATCTCTGTATGACCTCAAATAGGAACCTCGGGCATGGTACATCAAGATTGATGAGCATCTCATACAACATGGATTTGTTAAAAATCCATACAATCCCAATATCTACCTCAAAAAGCAAGGGGGGAGATGGTGATTGTTGTCTTCTATGTCAATGATCTAATCATCACTGGAAATTCAGTGAGGATGATCGATGCAACGAAGAAAGATCTTAATCGATCGTTTGACATGACTGATCTCGGGCTGATGCATTACTATCTTGGATTGGAAGTATGGTAGAAAGAGAATCACATTTTTTTTTCTCAGATGAAATATACCAAGACAACACTCGAGAAGTTTAGGATGATGGATTTCACACCAATTGCTACACCTATGGAGAACATATTACAATTATCTTGTTCAAATCCATCTCCTGAGGTAAGTGCCACTCTCTATCGGTAGCTGATTGGGAGTCTCATTTACCTGACCTAAACTAGACCAGATATCAGCTTTGCAATGAGCTATCTATCTAGGTTCATGTAGGAACCCAAAGTTTGTCATTGGAAATCAGCAAGGCACATTTTGGGATATCTCAAAGGATCAGTGGATCTTGGTATAGAATACAAGAAGAACGACAACTTCTTCTTGACTGGATATTTGGATTTAGATCACACAGGTAACATTGATGATAGAAAATCCACTTCTGGATTTGTATATTTTATGGGATCTGGACCAATATCCTAGGGAAGCAAGAAACAACACTTCATTTCTCACTCTTCCAAAGAATCGAGTATCGTTCTATAAGAGAAGCTATCTCGTGAAGCAATTTGTCTACGTCGCATACTTGGAAGGACTTGGAATACCACATGAAAACCAACCACCATGTATGTTGACAATGAAGGTGTTCTAAAACTTGTTTGCAATCCAGTTTTTCACAAGATAACAAAGCACATTGAGGTACAAGTTCATTTCATACACAAACATGTGTTGAAGCACAACATCCAGCTTCAATATTGTCCAACAGCTGAACAACGAGTAGATATATTCACAAATTCACTTACACATGACAAGTTTGAGTTGTTCAGAGAGTTCCTCTCCTCATCCCTTGAAACAATACACAATTAAGGGGGGGAATGTTAGGATAAATTAATTATGCATTATATGATTAATTATTTAATTAATTTATTAATTAAATAATAATATTATATGGTTATGTTATAAACCATATTATAATTATATGTTGTTATATGGTTTTAAACCATATTTGTCTTTTTGTTTCATAGGGATAATTGTTACAATTATTATAACAATTTATATGCTTCCCGGATGTATTATTGGAAGTAATTGTGAGTATTGTTTTACCTGTGCAACATATTTCTTTGTCTGCACATGACTGTATAATACCTATAAGTATTGCAGTCCTACTATTGTAAACTAGTTGATTGAGTTTAATAAACATTATCAAAGCTTCGCCCTGTTGCTTAATTTACAATTTATACTTTGTATGAATGCCATTATTTACAAATTGATATTGTTTATATCATATAAACTCAATATATTACTTATAACGATATTTGTTTTTAGTGTAAAATCTAGCAGGTTCCTCCTGCTCTCTGTTTTTGTCTGATGTAGCATAAAATATACTATATAAAACCCAGGTGTGTTAACACATCACCCAGCCTAAGCCGAGAGATCACCCAAAGTGTGCAAAGGTAACAGGCCCCTCTTTAAAGTTTCTTGAGTAGGATGTTGGTGTGATGAAGATACAACATACTCAAAGCCATAAATAAGCATAAATATTCCACAGAGCATAACTAAATCTAGATCTTAGAGAATCATGAATTAAACAATAACTATAAGAAGATTAACCATACAAGAACCAGTTATAATCATGTTTAACACCATTATCCATCCAATATACTCCATTATATTAAACACTATAATACATAGAAGCTTCTTACATTACAAAGTATCCCCATAATTCATGCATGTATCGGATGTAGTAGGATGAATCTACAATAATTCACTACTCAATATATATCCCTAACTACATAGTTTAATACATACTTATAGGGGTGGGGAATTTCCATTCACCACCCACGCTCTTCCCAAAATAGGTCACATGCCGATAATAGCCATGCAAGTGCACTAATGATAGACATGTTATAGTTAACAAGAAGAAGTAATCCTATTATTATATTGAGATCATGTATGACACTTATCAGATGCTCATTCCCAAAATAGAATTTGCGTATCACACAAGTCTCCATCCCAATGTGTGCTTTAGATGCTATCCTCCAAAAATAGGTCACATCCATAAAAATGGCTAAGTCCCAAATAATCTTATCCTGGCACACATTTCCTTTCCTATCCTTTCGCGCCTTCAAGTGCACCTTGTTCCCATGTGCACATACTTTGTGTGTCTTCTCCTTATCTCAATAGCATGTCTTCTCAACATTACCCCACACTAAAGTACATTATCATCCCGAAAATGGGGATTCTTGTTGATGTTTCCAAATAACAAAGAATAACAATGGAAAGAATGTAAAGAATCACTGTAAAAAAGATAAGACCTTTACTCTGCAACACCCTTTTCTTCAACTGGGAAGATCAACTCTAGATATTCTATTTTAATCTTAGCCTCTAATGTTTGTCAGTCATCTAACACAGTACTTGTCTTCTCTGGAATGTTTGTGGTAATGGCTTCCAATTCATCTTGAGTAATATTTTCCTTTTCATTCTATAGTACTTAGACAACATTGGCCATAATATCATCATTCCCTCTAGAAGATCCATATTTTGTGCTATGAGCTTCCCAATCTCATTTATTCTCTCCTTATGTGGGTTTTGGGCTGCTGCAAGGGCTTCGCACTTTTGTTTCACAAGTGCCAATATTTCTATGCATCCCAGTGTCTCATCTTTCATGGCCTTCAAAAATCATTATCTTCAACGAGTTCTTATCCCGAACACTACTTCGGTGACGCATAAATATTCATAGCTTGGTCGATTTCTTTAGTTCATCCTTTAGAGTGTGGAGCAATGCCTCTATTGGCAAGAAAATTTTTGGGGACAAATTGGTGGTTATCTTGCCAACGATCTGGGATTCTAAGTCCCTCTACTTAATCGGTGTAGCTACCATATGTGCATGCATGAGTAAAATGTGATTTTTATCCTGGTGGCCTTTCAACCAGAGATCCAACAGGGGCACTCCACTGACCGTGTGGAAAAATCTTGCATATATCTATAAGAGAGGAGTTTTCTAGAAAAGTAGGAAAGGGAGTGAGAAATTTAGAAAAGATAAAACTAATGCTTGCAAGTAGAAAATCAAAGACTTGCATACATTAGCCATAAGTTTCATTACATGCACTTGAATATAGAAGAAAACAAATATGTATAATAGCTACAAGACTAAATAGCGTTTAATGAGCACAAAGTAACACTAAACTCCTTAATCAAAAAAGGCCAAAATTCCTTCTTCCTTTATTGAAGCTCAGGCAGAAATTGTACATAAAATATAAGTAGAAGACATTTTTAGTAGGATAAATGGAAGAAAATTTCTATCTCTTGCTCTCTTCACAAGGATATCTCTCTCATGAATTCATAAAAAATCTCAAACATCTAAGAAGTTTTAAGAAATTTGTTTAAGAAGAATAGGAAGTTTTTTAGAACAATTTAGAAGAAGCTCAAATGAGGAGCTTGTTAAAATTTATAGAAGAAGAGGCAACTCTTCATCTTCTTAGTGACTTTTCAAATACTTTAATGTGACTTTAGATTGTTCATATTCCACTTAAATATTTAAGTCCCTTTTATAAAACAAGGCAACTTAAAGTTTACATTATGTTTATAAAGTCACTTAAATTTATATTAAAAAGTGCAAACCACAACGAAAAAATATAACATTGATGAGAGAGAGCATTGGGTGAGAAGAGAAGAGAGAGAAAGAAGAGGAATAAGAAGAAAGAAGAAGAATTATGTAGAAGGATGAGCCACTGTAGTGGATTTGATCTCGCTCCCTAACTGGCTTCCACTTCACGCTCCTAAGAAGGAGTCTATTCCTCCAAGATCTTTGCTGAAACAAGTAGCTATAGGTTCCACCTTGTTGGCATGAGGGATGCGAATGTAGCTAAAGGTTTCGGTCCATCCATTAGTCACTTTGTTGATATCCTTGCACTTCATGAACCATGATGAATGATTTTCTGTGATAAGTGAAATAGATGCCCGAATCTCTGAGAGGATGTTGAGGGTATCCTTAGTGAAGGATGATGGGATACCTATCTCTTTCTTGATGTGTTTTTTAAATGGACCAATCAAATCATCAAAATTTGTATCTTCACCCATTGTAGGCACTCCAAGTTTATAAAGTTTCGATTTATACTATCCTACATTTTATATTCTTATTCCTCTTTTATTTTAGCTCTTTGATGTCCCTATTGATTGCCTTAAACCTGATTGCCAAGGCCCTCACCCATGCACATACAAGTCTTCTGAGGGATTTTCAAAACCCTTCTTGTTAATCAACTCCTAACAATGGGTGTTACTCATATCACTCACTACTGGTCCTAGAGGTTCCTAGTAATCTCTTTCTTTCTCCACATCCTATTTGAGTTTTTGCATTTTGATGGTTGTTGCACATATGTATGCAAAGATCTTGACTACCTCTTGGAGTGTTGGCTTCCCTTTATAGAGATTGATTTAATCCATTCATTGTTTTCTTTCCCGTATCGTGATCTCATGCACATAAGATCAAAGAGTTTGTACTTGTCCTCTAGTACCTAAATATTCTCTCTATATTATGTATTCCTTGTCATAATGCGAGTAAAATATTGTTGATATTTATGTAAATCTCCCTCATGAGTAGCTGGTCCCAATTGGATCGTGCTCATCTCGTATTCAGCAGTGTCATCTCATCCACTAGATTGATTACCTTTGGCCAAGCTACTTCGATGTAATGATTACTTGTCTCCCTAATGTAAAATTGTGATGTTATATGTGTAATATTTCTTGACCTTTTTCTTTAGCCAATGAGACAATCGTTGATAGATCAGGGGATGCTAATTTTTCAAAGTGCGAGTGTCAAGGATGACCATTTCCCACATCCATGAAAACATCTCGCTAGATTCAGGCTCAATGATGGGTGCACCAACCATTATTTTTTTTGGAGGAGGAGGCAAGTCTTGAATGAGAGGGCATTGGTGTCAACAAGAGGTGAGACCTCTTGTAGTGGTTCAAAGACTAGATCATGAACCATGTACTCCACATTCACTGTGCTTCGCTACTAGATTTTTGTTTGCATTCTCGAGATCAATTTTTCCTCCTACGGTGACAAATGAGCCTTATTCTACCCTAAATTTCTTGGGTGTCTTCTTGTGGGGATACGTTTCTAATTCCATGGCCTTCCTTTTGAAATCACTCTAGAGTGTTTAGATATGGAAGTCACCTCCACTACTTTTGAAGACAAATGATGTGAAGCTTGCTTCTAGCTTGGAGAAATTCCTCGTGACTAGATGACCATAGTCCTCTTCTTCTGAAACTAGTTCCTTGTTCTCCTCACCACCTTTTCATTTCGCTCCAATATATCTCCTGATTCATGAACATGCCATTTGATTTGGGGCATTGGGGACATATTGGCTATTACGTACTCAAGATCATACATTTTTTTCCCATCATCATGTAAGATGTCTTCATACCAAGAGAACTTGAATTTCTTCATCTCGCTGATTGTCATCCTCATATGGTCCTTTTCACATACTTCAAACTCATCAATATAGTTTGCCTAGTAGTCCTCAACTTATGGCTCATATTGCACTTCTGGGACATAGAACAATTCAAGATCTTCTCGGATGTTGAAGTAGGGCCCAGTGACTTAGGAATGCAAAGTCAGATGTGTGAAAGTGACCTCCAAGTGAGATGTGTCATTTGATATTTTGCACATGAACACCCCTAGAGATATAGAGAATGAAATAAACTTCTTTCTCCTGCTTCTAAGCTTGTTATTCACTTGAGTGATCTTCCTACAAATCTCAAACGACATAATCCTATCACCGAGGTACTTAGGTAGTCTCAACAGAGCTTGGTCGAAGCCAGTGACTCATATATAGGAGAAGGTTGAGAATTGTATGAAGTATGAGTCATATTCTTTAATCAGGGATGTCACTTGTAGTGACATCCTAGCTTTAAGATCCCCTTCTAAGCTTCGGACCACACATGGTGAACGCATCATTTACATGAGTGAAATTCCTATTACTCTCCTCCATTACCAACCGTAGAAGTTTCTCGAATGTAGGCACCTCAAAGCAACAATGATTTGCGTGAGAGCCAATCCTTTGAATGATCTCGAGCTTGTAAGGAGATAGACTAGGTAAAAATTCAAGTGGAACTTCATTTTCATAAGCACTTGAAGTAGTTGCAGATGGAGATTTCAATGATAATCTACACCCAAAGAAATTCTTTGCTTTCCTTTTGTCCATGTATGGATGAAAAGGTCCATCCGATCCTAGAAGTTTCTCATACTTGCTTTGCCCATAACTCTACTAAGGAGAGTGATGACATCGAATAACCATCTCGAACTCACAGCTTGGAAGATTCTAGGGCATCTTGGAATGATTTCTTCCTATTTTCAACCATGAGTGAGCACTACTCCTTGAATATATGAATCCATTTTTTCCCAATTATGCAAGGACCTATCATTTGAGATGATGACCATCTTTGGGGATGTCGGTAGCTACAAAGAGATTGAAATGGTCTTAGGGTTGATGACCACCATTGTTGTACCATTTTCATCTTAGATGGTTTGTGTCTTGGGCTCGTAGTGAAAAGAGTAGCCTAGGACTAACTCGAGACTTTACACAGACACTGGGTGTCCTGGAACGGTGAACAAGCCACTTGTTAATATCTCGGTCTTCAATCCTATTTCGATCCTTGGAGGACATGTGAGTCTTAAGGTTTTTCAGGTCTATGTACAAGGTGTCACCATCTTCCACATCATACTCATAGGATAAGGGCTATGTTGGCTTCGAATCATCCACTTTGACTTCATGTTTAGCATAAAAATAACAATTTACTTTTTTAGTAAGTGTGAAAAATCAAGTCCCCGATCTTTAACTGGATGTTGCGGCTCTATTTTCCTCATTCTCCCGTGTTCCTCATTCCTTCTCGGATCAGCTTTCTATCTTTAGCAGGTGTCTATGGGACCACTTACTATTTTTAGTAAGTTCTGAAATGCTCATTCTAGTGAATTCTCAGCTGTAGTGCACCTCCAATGTATTTGTCTCCTTTCAAGGTTCTTTTGTTGCTGACTTTCCAAAACAATGAGTCCTTATGTAGTAGATCTTATATTTTTTAAAAATGGGCTTTTGGAATTCAGATTAATGTGTAATGAATTTTTTAGATATGGGATTTTTCCCAATATCACCCCTCTAAAATTTTGGCTATGCCCACTCAAGTTTGTTGGATATTTTAAACTTTTAATTTTTGGACTCTGGCAAAGTGCTTACGGATGTGGTAGCCATTAATGGACCTCAAAATTGCAGGTTTGATTTTCTCCTCCATTTGTGAAAAAAATTATATTTTTGAGGTGGTTTTTTTCTTCTTATTCTTCATGTGCAATTCTACTTTTTTTGCTCAACGGTTTGACGAGAAATTGGATTTTTTCTTTGTTGAGCCAGAATTGGGATTTCTTTATTGTGGATGCTCTATTGCATAAGAGGAGAGTTTTAGTGTGTCTTCTTGATGGCCTTGGGTAGGGGAATGAATAGAAAAATATAGCTTGTTTTTTCACGCATCTGTTTGAGAGATTTCTTCAACCTTTCATTTCATGGCTATGGAGTTTTCTATGTTTTCTCCTTCTTCATTCCATGTTAGCTCATATTTTCCTCTGGGACCTATGTTCTTTCATGGAGTGAAGGGAAATACTTTGTGGAAGGACTGGTTTGAGGTTCATAAATGGTGGAATGTTGGATGAGAAGTTACAGAGGAATAATGGAGATATATGTGCGTGGGAGTGGAAGCAGTTAGAAGCACTGGAAGTAGGTGAATATTTTAAATTTTTGAAATCATGGAGGGAGAGGACTAGGAAATTTTTTCATGACTTTATGTACCTAACCTCAGGATGCAAGGGACATAAAATTCCATTGTAGTCAAGAGGATGACGTGTGTCCTCGATCTGACGGCAGGGAATGGAGGTGAAAAAGGTTCTTTAAAGCACCGAGAGATGAAAGTTGGTCACGTGGATGAACAAAAGACTCCTCATAGGGTTTGGGTGAATTTTTCATGACTTGATATCCCTAACCTCGGGGATTTTGGGGACATCAAATTCCATGGTGGTCCCTGGAGTTGACACGTGTCCTCGATCTCGACGACATGGGAATTTGAGCTCAAAAATGCACCCGTGGCTGAACCTGTCAAGTCTCGAAGGTCACATGAGGGTCCCTGAGGTCACATGCAGGCTGGGAACATTTTTACAAGGTTGATGTACCTGACCTCAAGGACGTCATGGACATAAAATCCCGCCAGATCCTGGTGCCGACATGTGTCCTCCCAAAAATTGACTAGCTCCTAAACTATTTCCAAGAGGGTAACTTGGAACAATGATAACTTAAGCTCCTGTGGAATTTATTGGTGAACATTTATATGATCTTGACCTGGAAATAGAATTTTGAATCTAACGATTGGGGTATCATGTATTTATTCTTCCATCCGATCCCTAAAAAGTAGGATTTTTATTTGGGACTCCACCTATGCCCGATAAAAACTACACCGTAAACCCTATGTTCCAAGGTATTGTGAAACATATAATTTCACCACCATGTATGTCTTGGAATCATATTTATTTTTATGTTTTGTGTTACTTCTAACTCCATCCGAGCTCTGGAATCTTCTTCTGAAGCCCAACATTTATTTTAGGCCTGTGTACTACCTAGGCTTGTGATCCCTAATTTTTACTCAGATTGCTCCAAGTTTTTCAAAACTTCCCCAAACATTCCAAAATCATTTCCATGATGTTCTAATGTCTTCAATTCACCTCCATGATTAATTTTACCATTCTGTTCCACTCTAGGGGAATTGATCAGTCCGGGAAAGTCATCGATAACCCTTCCCAATACCGCTTAAGATTACATCTTTTCATAACTTCCTAAAATCACCTAGGGGGAATGAATAGAATTTCCTAAATCACCAAGGGGGATGAGATAACATTAATCGGATATTACCGGACTCACATGATTTTACCTGGGGTTCCTAGGAATGATAAAACATGAAAATTTTGGCATTGGGGTATAATTGTCGTGCTTGGAAACTTCCAATTTCCCTGTCACATATTTGCATGAAAACAACTAACTCAGTAGCTTGGGGACATGACATGGAATGAGTGTAGAGAAGACATGACATGGGAATCAAGAATCTCAATTTTAGACCATATATTTCGTTGACCAGGTTCCTTATCCATTAGGCCCTGTGGAGTTATGTACAATTTTGAGAAAGAAGGAATGGAAGGAGGAAAAAAAAACACACACACACACACAAAATGATAGAAAGTACACACACGACACACAACAAAAAAGGGGAAACACACCTAGAAATAACCTATGGTATAAGGTGGGGGATAACCCACTTTCACTGATGATATAATTTTAGGTATTGCCCACTTTCGCTAGCCAATTCCAACGACGTTCCACCCAAATATGAGAGAAGAAAAACATTTTCACCGCAAGGTTCATGAATCTGGAATGGGTCAAGCCATAATGAATCGAAATTTCCATGACTACCTTTTAGTTCCCTTCTCTTGTCGCAGAGCAAGACAAAGTCTCCAACTTTGAATTCTCTTGTTTTGGCCTTCTTATCAAAAATATTCTTTACTTTCAATTGGTGTTATTTAATACGGTCCACCACTCGAAGTCTATTTTCTTCTAGCTTCTCAAGAAAGAGGATCCTCTTGTCAATGGAATCCTTGTACTGGCCATCTTCTATTCCTTGTAGCAACTTGAGAGATGACATCTCGATCATGAGGGTAATTTTTTCTTCAAGTCCATACAACAGCTTGGAAAGGTGTTACCTATTTCTTTCTTGGGAGTGATCTTGTCCTCCCATAATGCATCATACAACATTTTGTGTCAATTTATTTGATTATCATTTACAAGTTCATGGATGATGGTCACAATGTTGTTTTTGCTTGATTCAGCCTTTCCATTCCCATGTGGATAGTAGTCGTTTGACAAATTATATAGAGAGATTCCATATCCATAACAAAAATTGGCCAACTACCTTAAAGAGAAATAGGTAGTGTTATATGCTACAATATTCTGTGGTACTTCAAAATGCACTATGAATTATCCTTGATTAAGTTGCATATTGTTTCAAAGTTGTTCGCTTGTTCGACCGGAATGTCCTCCACCCATTTTGTGAAGTAATCTATTGTTGTGAGCACATAGGTGTGCCCCACTCTTGAGTGAGGATTCGTAACACCAATGAAATATATCCCCACTTTGCTGAAATGGTTCTTTAATAAAAATTGGCCCGAGCGGTAGTATAGAAAGTTATGGTCTCCCAATGAATTGTTGGCATGCTTCACTTTTGGAAACCCAATCTTGAGTGTCTCAGTAAAGAGGGTAGGCTATTAATACCTTCATTGGAATATCTATTTTGTAGTGACCATCACTAAAAATGTCTACCACATGCTTGGTCATGGTATGCTTCAAGTGATTTTAGTTGAGGCTCTTTGTCTACACATCTAAGGAAGCATCCATCTAGACCTCTCTTGTAAAACATGTGATTCATTAAAAATTTATCGCCTTCACTTGAGTGTTCTCATTTTATTGTAATCAAGGTGAGGAGGTCATTATATAGAAGTTAAGTAATAGGAAATATCAGCATGCCACTCATCGGTAGTGGTTACAAAGAGAACCTGTGGGTTATTTTCAGAACAAGTTGAGCAAGCATAATTTTCTTCACCATTTTGAGCTTTGAGTGTTTCATCTTCAGCAATCAACCTGCACAAACCATTTCCCCTTACTAGATTGGAGGGTCAAATCTCCAAGTCATATTATTGAGTCTTTGCAATCCAATTTCCTCTTTTAGCTCCAGGATCTTGCTGTGTTAAGATGGACTTGATTGCACTTCTAAGGACCATCACCATTGTATGAGAGTTGAGGATGTAAAACCTGAATTTTTTTACATCCTTAACCACTGCATAGGAATGATTTTCCAATTGGATGTAGTTTAGTTCATGATTTTTCAATGGACAACTCATGAAAGCAATAGGTTCTTCCATGCCTTCATCATTCTTCTGAACAAGAACAATAGAGAGGGTATATTATGATGCATAACAATACATGATGAATTCTTTGTTAAAATCTGGAGACATAAGAGTCAGATCCTTGGCAATGGATTTTTTGATATATTCAAATTACGACTTCCCTTCATTTCTCCATTTTAATTTTTCCTGTGGCTTCATCATGGTGGTGATGTGCTTTGTCAATTCAGCAAACTCAAGAACAAAGCGACGAAGAAAATTCACCTTTCCAAAGAATGAATGAACTCCTTTCTTACTTGTGGGAAGAGATAATGCTTGAATGGCTTGTACTCTCTCAGGATCAATGTGTGCTCCATGTTTGTTCACAATGTGCCCCAATAACTTTCCTTCCGTGACTCCAAAAATGCACTTTTTTGGATTTAGTGATATGTCATGTTTTCTACACCTTGCAAGTACTTGTTCTAAGTGATGGATATGATCTCCCCTCTTCTTTGAAAACACCATGAGATCATCGAGATATATGAAAATGCAATGTTTTAAATCCTTTAATTCCAAATTCACCACCCTTTGAAATGTATCTTCCACATTGATTAGGTCAAAAGGCATTCTCGTATGAAAAAGTGCCCCAAGGCGTTGTGAAGGTTGTCTTGGTGTGATCCTCCTCCACCACTTTTATTTTATTATACCTTGAGAATCCATCAAGAAATGAAAACATTTCAAATCTAATGACTGCTTGGAAAATGTGGTCCATGCTAGGGAGATGATAATTGTCCTTCAAAGTGATGCATGGCTCAAGTTTTAGAAATCCACACATGTTCTTATTTCACCATTCTTCTTCCACACCGGCACACTATGGCCACCCATGTTGCATGATGATGGGAGATAATCCTTGCATTGAGCATTTTCATTACCTCCTCTTTGATGGTATCGAAATATTTGGGTTATATGGCCTTTTTTTTTCTTCCTGAATGGCTTAGTATCCTATTTCAAAGGAATCAAGTCATGCATTTCCTTTGGTTGGAAGGATTTGAGTTCATCATAAGAGTAGGCCAAAACATCTCGAATATTTCTTGAGTAATGCAAAAAATATTCTCTCTCTTCAGGTGAGCAAAATTTTCCAATATTGACCATCCTTGGCTCCTCTCGGGTGATGATGTTTTCCTTATCAAAATCATCTTGGCACCGAGAAGATTGTTTTTCTTTCTCTTAAATGAATCTGTCATGTTTATCAAAGAGGTATTCCATAGAAACTAGACCTTTAGGAATCTTGTTTCCTTTTAATTTGATCACTCCTCCTTCATCAACCCCTTCAATACCTTCTTTCTCTTCTTGAAACTACTTCTTGGTGTGGATTTCGCCTCCTTCAAAGAAGATATTATTGAAATTATCCCTCTATCCTTAAAATGATAGAATCTAGTTATCGACATTAAAGACTTGTCAATGATTTGCATTATCGGTACATTAGGCCTAAATGCCATTTTAATGGTCACCTTTTCAATACCAAAATAAGGATGAGGTGTCACTAGGGAAGCAAAAACTGCAAGAGAATCAACATTTTCATTATTTTCTCTTGGGATAGCTTCAATGGAAAATGAATCAAAAGATTCAATGCATTCCCATACTCTACTTCTATAATGCGCAGATTCTTGGATTCTTCAAGTGATATTGTTGACATACTTGCTTTACTATCACCTCTGTATCACCTCAAAGATCTCAGCTTCTTGATTCCCATGTGTTATTCATATTATCAAATTGCAACTTGTAGGAAAATGGGTACAATTAACTGAAGGAGAGTACAACACTACACCTTCTCCCGAACCTGCACTGGAATGAATACCATCAAATTCCATCATCCAAACTTGATCTTCTTCCTCTTCCATAAGAAGTGGCAAGTTCTCATCTTTTTCTAATGTGAGGAAATAGTTTCCTAGCCCGTTCTCCTGAAAGAGAATGTTTTCCTTTGGATCATCATAATTTTGTATCGTGAACTTCATCTTTCTTACTGGAAGTAACTTATTCATCTCGACTTTCATTGGAATAGTTATAGATGACCAATCCATTTTTATTTCTACACCCAAGTCTATGAAGAAGCTTCGTCTCAAAATCATGCCAAAGGATGTTGGGATGTCCACCACGAGGATGGTTAGAAGTACCTTTTTGTCTAGAAAATCAGCTAATGTTACTTGTGTATCTTTGATTCTTCCTACCAATGGAACTTGTTTGGATACCATTGAATAGAAAGTTCCATTTTTTGTGGTCAAGGTAAGGCCTAGTGCATTTACAACTTTGACAGGAATCACATTATATGAGGTTCCAGAATCTATGATACAATTATTTAGTTGGAAGCCTTTAATGAGGAGTGACAGTAGAAAGGTTCACTCTTGTTGGTTTTGGAGGCACCTGGGGCTAACATGTTTTGAGAAGGTGGTGTGGATGGTGTGGGGAGTAACTCTTTAGAAATTGGACTGAGGTTATATGGTTACCACCATGAGCTACATCAATGAACCTATCAAATTGGTTAGGATGTGTTTGTAGGTATTATATTTATGAGAGATGGAAATTCTATTTATGAGAGCTGGAATTTAGTTTTTTTTGCATGTTCCAAAAAGTGAAATGAGGTTATGGTGCGAAAGGAAGAGGTTCCAAGAATTAAAGAAGATTTGTGTGATGAAGGTTTTGTTGTTTGGGGTGTTTAATTTTACTTCATGGATGTAGTAACTCGGCTTGAAAGGAGATGGGGATGTGGGTTTTGATTGAACCTTAGATGTTTTTATAGGAATTTTTTTTTAAGGAGGATTAATTTTAGTAACCTTTAAACTTACTTGGTATGGTAGCATGATCCTTGCTAGCTAGTGGGTCCACTTTTTCTTTAAATGACTCCATTGAAGTTGGTAATGGTGATCCTCTATTGATGATCTTATTTTGTGGGACCTCCACAAGGGAATCTTCTTTCTTCTTCTTATCCTTTACCTCAAACATTGGGGATGATGTACCTTTTTTGGACTATGTGAGTGAAAACTACACATGAGAAACTTGGAGCTTCATCATCATCATCATCTTCATCATCAACGTATGCAACTAGGCCATTGTGCGTATCACCATAAAATTCCTCAAACTCAAGATATTTTTCATATTCCTCTGTATTTTCTTCTTGAGTTCTTCAATTTTTTTCTCCATCCTCTACGGTTTTTCGGTGTCACGATGGCATCGATTGGTGGTGATTTGACAAGGAGTTGGTGAGGAGGTGGAGAAATCCTTGGTCTATTGGGAGGATTTGGTTTCCTTGGATTGTTTCGCATTATGATATGGGAGAGTTGTTTCTTCAAGGAAACCAAGTCATTTGCCATTTTTTGGAACATTGGGTCCATGGTTACTGAGATTGAATTTTTTCACTTTTTCTTTCCATTTGGGCCTTTCACTTTACTAGACAGGATTAGGTCATCATCGGTTTCTATCGCATGGTCTTCAACTTCCCTCAATGTTCTTGGTTGGGTTCTTCTAAAGAAGAAACTTACTTGATGGTAAGGCACCGATGACTAATATATTTAGAATATTTTCAAGAGGCACCACGTGTTTGGGGATTCTTATTATCACTCTATTATATCTTGTTATGAAGTCCCTCATTGATTTATAGGTGTCTTTTTCATTTGTACCAATTGGACCAAGAGATCCCGACAATATTTTGTGGTATTGAACCTGTCTTTAAATGCACTTCTTATATCTTCCCAATGGTGTGAGACCTTGGGGTTAGCATGTAGAACCATTCAACAACATTTTCTTGAAGTGACTTAATAAAAATATAGATTAACACATCTTCATCCTCAACACCCAATACACCGCAAGTGGTGATAAATGCTACTACATGTTCTTCAGGGAGTTGAGAACCATCCCCCTAAATTTTGGAAAGTTTTTCTTGAGCCTCTCGGTAGCCCATGAAGTGATTGAGAAAGGGTGAGTGAGCCGGTGTTTCTCCCCAATGTTACATTATGCATACGGACCTCATAATCATGATCATGATCCCCCATTATTTTTTTGTTTCTAGCTTCTAACCTCTCTAAGATGCGACTTATGTTGTCTTTGTTGCATCCACCTCAGCTTGAAGTATTTAAATTTCTTCAAGCTGAGATCTTATTTCCTCTTCTGCTCTTACTTCTCTTTCTCTAGCTTTTTCTTCTTCTCTTCATCGGTGAAATATTCAAAATTCTCGTTGATGTATGGAAATTCACCATCTAAAGGATCGACAACACTCGTGTTCCCAACCCGACCGTTGCTTGACGAAAAGGAGACCTCATAATTACTCGAGTAGTGCTTGTCTTCTTTGAATCTCTTCAAAAGTGGGGTTGGTTTTTCCTCCTTGTCTCTATTGTGGTGTATCTTCTATCCGCTACAATGGAAATGTATGCTCTTCTTTGCGGTGATGTAATTTTCCTTCGCTCTCTAATTTAGCAGCGCGTTCTTCTTCAAGATAAAGAATTATTGTGAAAATGAAGTAGTGATTGACACTTTGCCTTATCTATAATTTGAAGAAATATCCTCTTAGATGTGAAATAGAAATTCAAGTCTTTCAACAAGAGGATTTCCCGGAATAGCCATGGTTTGTAGACATGAGGTTCATATAGTTGTTCAAATTCTAGAATTTTTTCTTTTTTTGAATTTTAAATTTCTAATTTTATTTTGTATTTTTCTAACCTTTTGGTCATATACAAGTGTAGATGCTGCTAAATCTACCCCACGGTGGGCACCAAAAACTGTTGGCGAAATTTTTTTTTAGGGAAAAAATGGTGGTTATCTTACCAACGCTCTAGGATTCTAAGCACCTCTACTTAATCTGGTGTATCTATCGTACATGCATGTACAAGTAAAATGTGAGTTTTATCCTTGTGGCCTTTCGACCGAGAGATCCAATAGGGGCACTCCATTGACCTTGAGAAAAAAATCTTACATATATCTGCAAGAGAGGAATTTTCTAGAAAAGCGAGAAAGGGAGTGAGAAATTTAGATAAAGAGAAAACTAATGCTTACAAGTAGAAAATCAAAGACTTGCATACATTAGCCAAAATTTTCATTACATGCACTTGAATATAGAAGAAAACAAATTTGTGTAATAGCTACAAGACTAAATAACGTTTAGTGAGTACAAAGTACCACTAAACTCCTTAATCAAAAAAGGCTAAAATTCCTTCTTCCTTTATTGAAGCTCAGACAAGGAAATTTCACATAACATAGAAGTAGAAGACATTTTTAGTAGGAGAAATGGAAGAAACTTGTTATCTCTTGCTCTCTTCACAAGGATATCTCTCTCATGAATTCACAAAAATAGCTCCAACATCTAAGAAGTTTTAGAAATTTGTCTAAGAAGAATAGGAAGTTTTTCAGAAGAATTCAGACAATGCTCAAATGAGGAGCTTGTTACAATTTATAGAAGAAGAGGCAACTCTTCATCTTCCTAGTGAATTTTCAAATACTTTAATGTGACTTTAGACTATTCATATTCCACTTAAATATTTAAGTCCCTTTTATAAAACAAGGTGACTTAAATTTTACATTATGTTTATAAAGTCACTTAAAGTTATATTAAAAATTGAAAACCACAACCCAAAAATATAAAATTGAAGAGAGAGAGCGTTGTGTGAGAAGAGAAGAAAGAGTAAGAAGAGGAAGAAGAATAATTATGAAGAAGGATGAAAATTAATAGTAGATTTGATCTCAATCCCCGATTTGCTTCCACTTCACGCTCTGAGAAGGCCTCTGTTCCTCCAAGATCTTTGTTGAAATGAATAGCACGAGTTCTACCTTGTTGGAATGAGGGATGTGAATACAAATCAAGGTTTTTGTCCATCCATCAGTCACACTGTTGATGTCCTTGCACTTCCCGAACCATGTTGAATGTTTTTCTGCGATAAGTGCGATGGAGGCCCAAATCGTTGAGAGGAAGTCCAAGGTATCCTTAGTGAAGGATGATGGGTTTCTGGCTCTTTCTTGATGTTTTATTCAAATGGACCAATCAACTCATTGAAGTTATATCTTCACCCATTGCAGGAACTCCAAGTTTCTGAAATTTCTTATTTATATTATCATATAGCTTGTATGTTTGTTCCTCTTTTTCTTCTAGCTTTGTGATGGCCCTATTGATTTCCTCAAACCTGATTTCTAAGGCCCTCACCCATACACATGACAAGTATTCTTAAGGAGATTAAAAAACCTTCTTGTCACCAACTCATGACAATGGGTGTTGCTTATATCACTCACTACTAGTCCAAAATGATCCATAGGGATCTAGGAAAACACACCACTTCATTAGTTCCATCAACACCAAGAAGGAGAAACAAGAAAAAAAGAAAATGAGGTAAATGGAGGTTCTAGATAGAATCGCCACTTTGTGTAGAGCGGTGGTTTCAGAACCACCACCCTTCAAGGTGATAGTCCCGAAACTACCACCCAACCAAGGTGTAAGTCCTTTGACCACCGATCTACACAGGGCGGCGGTCCCTGATACTTTGAAGTAAAAGAAGAATGAAATGTGAATGGACGTGAATTTGAAGTGCCCATCCATGTCTCTTCCCTTACATTCCCTTTCACATTCTCTAGTGCACAGGAGGACATGCAAAGGCCTATAAATGCATGAAAGGAACAAGAGAATAGACATTCAAAGATCTAAATATATCAAGAAGTAGAGTTTAATGAGAGCAAAGTGAGCAAGATCTTCATACAAAATGTAATTGTCAGAGGAGCAAGGTGTAGAAGCGAGAAAACAAGTAATTAGAGAGAAGGTTTACACTGTTTCTTCTTTTCATACTTATTGTAATATGTAATTGGTCCTGAAAACGGGTGCTTGAAATTAACAATTTTAATCATTTCAAAGGATATTCAATTTTAATCAACTTAATAGGTCTTAATACTCCAAATTATTGATTAAAAATCTGATTTAGGACTGAATTCAAACTGAAATTAAGTTTGCAATTTTACTCAAAATTTCACTATTTGATCGAAGCCCCAAAAATCATTATTTCAGATTTAATTGATTTCCTAATTTTATCAATTATTGATTATAGTTGCATCCATATTCATATTCTAAATTTAAATTACTTGTAAATATCAAAAACTGAAAATAAAAATTAGAACACAACACCAGATTGTTTACGGGGTTCGGAATTCCTACGTCCCCGGGTTCGTGGTGAACCAATCCATTAATAATGTTAAAAATGTAAATATAATAACCTTTACATTAACCAATAATGAATCAAAAACCTGAAAAACATTGTTTCATACCTTCAAAGGGCGTTAATGGAGCTTAGCCTATGTCCTTCACCTTCCTGATCCACTTGTAGCAGTGTCTCCCTTTTGTTTTACACCTTCGTGTGACTTTAAAAGTAAATAACTCTGTCAAAAATCTCAAATTAGATAAATTATCACACCATCATGATCATCTTGAAATTATGAGCAACTTTCATATATAACTCGAGATCTGAAAGTGAGCAGAAGTGCCCCAAACTTACACTTTTCCAAAACTGCCTCCTTATTCCCTTGACACGGACACTGGCACTTTTTCCTCTATAAATCTCTGTGACCTCATTTTATAACCAAGTGAGCCCTTTGGGCAAGTTGGCTACTGGATTTTTCTTAGAGCTGTGAGGTCGGGGTTAAAATCTCGCCTCTTACTCTTTTTTTTCATTTGTTTGCACAATGTGGATAATACCCCACATGGTTGGCAAATTTGACAAGATTTTGGTTTAATATAAGCATGTTATGCCTATAATTTCGGCTTAGGCCACATCCCAATGTTTTTTTACTCATTATAATAAAGAATGAGCTATTTTGTGGTTGGGTCATGGTGGGCATGCTAAATTTTACTATGAGCTCCACCGATTTACTTGGTTGGTGTAAATAAGGTGCCGAAATGCCACAAGTGGGCAACATGAATGTTGTTGAGCCCAAGTAATATGCCAAGTAATGTGGGATAACATATATCCTTGATGAGTATAATGGAATTCAATTGTTTGAATAGATAAGCTTGAACATGGTGAATAATTACAAAGTAATAAAATTCAACCTTACAATAGTATGATATTATAATAATGAAATATGGAAAATTGAACCAAATGAAGTATGACAAATAAGACCACATGTCGATTAAAATCAATAGGAAAATCAATCTCGTGGTGGCAAACCAATACTTCATTTTTTTCCTTTTTCTCCTTTTTCCACGTGGTGTTCTCTGTAACAAAAGTTGAGCCGAATGAGCCACATTTTTGGCCAATTGTGCACATATACACATCACCTTGGACATGTTGATTGACGTTGACCTTACACAGTTGACTAAACTTTGACTTCACATATCTTGAGTTCTTGAGCTCGAGTGTCCATTTTCACGTTCTTATAGTCATCGGAAATATATCTGAAGGATCTACTATACTTGCATGGTTTAGGGAAGTTTAGGGAATATTTGACACTAAAATTGATCCCCTGATCACTCCTCCCTACTTGAGAAGGATTTTTGTCCACAAAAAGTTGTTTATCAACCCACAAATAATGCTATCTCTTCCTGCATTGCACAAACACATACAAGAACCCAAAATAACATTATAGGTTAATAAAATGTAAATAGTTTATTAGCTAATTACATAACCGATCAGATAATAACACCCAATTAAGCTAGTGTTCAACTAAAATGTTGTAACCCTGTCAACTCTACACACTGTTGTGAATTGTCATACCCCCTTTGTAATGCCATCAAAATAATTGACTAGATAATAACACCCATTCTAATATAGAAAGCTAGTGTTCAATGGTCACTTTGTGATATGGCTGATTTCCAAAAATTACAATAATAGATCAGTATACAAGACATATAAAATACCCACAATTAGGCTAGTGCCCTCCATCCATTTGAAACTATAAAAATTGTAAGTATTCACTATCCAAAATAAAATAGACTACCAACGCCAAAAATAGCTATAGTCAACAACTGAATCCATGTGAATCTACCAAAAACATTGTATCACCATCACAAATAATAAGTTCAGATAATAACACCCATCTATAACGGAAGCTAGTGTTCAACTGACACTTTGTGATTATGCTGATAACAACTGAAAATATTCACTATCCAAAATAATTAAACCATCAACACCCAAAATGGCTATAGTCAAAATCTGAATCAATGTGAATATGCAAATATTCTATCCATACACTGAATTGTAAAGGGATAGATTATAAACTGTATGCTTACCCAAATTGGTGAACTGCCATAATCTGTAAAATGATCACCTGGTACCTTTGCAAACCAGTTTGTTAGTGTAATAAATTTACACCCTAATTGCAACCACATTTGATAGTTACAAAAATAAAATTTTCCCAAATCTATCCATAAATTTGCACAAATGACAACACTATAAAACTACAAGTTTCAAAATAGACATTCTGATGATGCCCGCATCCCTACATAATGTTGTCAGAAATGGAATAACTAACCAAAATGCGAGAAGATGAATATGAGTATGATGAACCTGTCACTCAACTCTTCTCTATGGTTGCTTCCAAATTATTTCAAAGCTAAATATAAACATAGGATTAAATCCCTAAAATATAGCTTTGAAAATGTTTGCATACTATCACCTAGCATTCGCAATGCATACGAAACATAAATTTGACGAATGTTTTACCCATCCAATTACTTGGATTTCTTCATTTAGGTGGTTTTACTTCCCAAGTACGGAATGAGCATTTACATGAGTTATATTGACAAATCGTTGGTTTGAATTATTTTCCTTTTAACAACTTTCCAATGTTTCATGAAGGAACATACCAACACATCTTAACATCATGACCATTCCTTTTACAATGGGAACAAAATTTAACTTCCCTATTTTTAGGAGTCTTACCCATTTTTCCCATTCCTGAACTCTTTCTAGGAAAATGATTCCCCTATTTAGGAGAGGTAACATTTTTTCCATTTCTCACCTTACTAGAGTGAGATTGGTCTTTTACACCTGCCTTATCATTCACAAAAGGCATTAACTTCTTTATCATATTTTTCCTCTTCCAACAATATGCTATAGAATGATTAGTACCTTCACAAAATGTGCAAGGAAAAGCATACCCCTGTCTACCAAAGCTATATTTTTCAGAATGAAAGAGTGTTTTAGAAGTCTTAGGATTAAATTTCCCCTTAGTGCTATTTTTAGTGTAAGTGGGAGGAGGTGGAATTTAATTACCTCGTTTACTAGTTTTCTTACACCTTTCATTATTCCTCTTGATGGTGGAAAAATACTACAATTCTAGTGGTGTAAATCCTTGGCTATTGGAAGCTTGTCTTCCTTCAGCTGCTTTGGAACTTTCTCCAATTTCCATTTGCCCACTAGAATAACCCAAACCTGCAAATCGAGGCTGATCCTCTACCTGTATTGGGTTAGCATCACCTTGTTCATTTTTACCAAGGCCCTTTCCTGTTAAATCCCATCTTAACCATTAGTTTAGACCCAATTCCCTTAGTGTGTTTTTCAAACTGACCCAAAGGAATATCTGAAACTGAATGAGAGGAAGAATTAAAATGTGAACAACTTACAATGCATTCTATCATAGTACCTGCATCTGATTTGGAAGGCATTTCCTTCTTGTGTTCACCTTGTTGTAGCTTTTCCAAGAGGGCATCCTTGGTCCATATTTCTTCTTGTAACTCTTTAAAAAATCCCATCAACTTCTTTCTCTGTGCAAGCATCTCATTGACATACTCCTCTTTCTTTGTTATAGAGGATTGTGGCTCAGATTTTAACCACACTATTTCCTCTTCTAAGGAATAAAATTAGCTCTCAGGAAAGAGTTTTATTCCTGAAGTTGGCGATTAATGGCTTCAAGCTCATCCAGTTGCTCCTGTTTGGATGACTTTCCCATGATTCCTGTTCCTGCAAACATAACCTATACTTCCAAAACTACACACTTGCAAAAGAAGATTAACAAGCCCCAAAATGTTTGCACACTGAAAACTGAAATCAATATTGAAACTGAAGCCAAATTTTCAAACACAATTAGAAGCTAATCTAACAATCTAACTTCTCTGATACCAAACTTGATCCAAAAATGGGTGTTTGAAATTAACACTTTTAATCATTTCAAAGGATCTTCAATTTTAATCAAATTAAGAGGTCTTAATACTCCAAATTATTGATTAAAAATCTGATTTAGGACTAAATTCAAACTAAAATTAAGTTTGTAATTTTACTCAAAATTTCATTGTTTGATCGAAGCCCCAAAAATCATTATTTCAGATTTAATTGATTTCCCAATTTTATCAATTACTAATTATAGTTGCATCCATATTCATATTCTAAATTTAAATTACTTGTAAATATCATAAACTGAAAATAAAAATTAGAAAACAACACCAGATTGTTTATGGGGTTTAGAATTCCTATGTCCCTGGGTTCGTGGTGAACCGATCCATTAATAATGTTAAAAATGTAAATACAATAACCTTTACATTAACCAATAATGAATCAAAAACCTACAAAAACTATGTTTCAGACCTTCAAAGGCGTTAATGGAGCTTAGCCTCTGTCCTTCACCTTCCTGATCCACTTGCAGCAGTGTCTCCCTTTGGTTTTACACCTTTGTGTGACTTTAACAGAAAATAACTCTATCACAAAATCTCAAAATTAGATAAATTATCACACCATCGTGATCATCTTGAAATTATGAGAAACTTTCATATACAACTCGAGATCGAAAGTGAGCGAGAAGTGCCCCAAAATTGCACTTTTCCAAAACTACCTCCTTATTCCCTTAACATAGATTCGGCACTTTTTCCTCTATAAATCTCTGTGAGCTCATTTTATAACCAAGTGAGCCCTTTGGGCGAGTTGGCTAGTGGATTTGTCTTAGAGCTATGAGGTCAAGGGTTCAAATCCCGCCTCCTACTCTTTTGCCACGAGTTGTTTGCACAATGTGGATAATATCCCACATGGTTAGCAGATTTGATGAGATTGTGGTTTAATATAAGCATTTTTCGCCTAAAATTGAAATGTGGCTTTGCAACATCCCAACATTTTTTTGCTCATTATAATATGGAATCGAGCTATTTGATGGTTGGGTCATGGTGGGCATGCTAAATTTGATTGTGAGCTCCACCGATTTACATGGTTGGTGTAAATAAGGTTTGAAATGCCATGAGTGGGCAACATGAATGTTGTTGAGCCATGTAGCCTCCCGAAATAAATTGTTGACCATCCCAAGTAATATGCCAAGTAATGTGGGATAGCATATATCGTTGACCAAGTATAATGGAATTCGATTATTTGAATAGGTAAGCTCGAACATGGTGAATAATTACAAAGCAAAATAAAATTAGACCTTACAATAATATGATATTGCAATAATGAAATATGGAAATTCAAACCAAATGAAATATGACAAATAAGACCACCTGTTGACCCTCGATAGGAAAATTGATCTTATGGTGGCAAACCAATACTTCATTTTTTTCCTTTTTCTCCTTTTTCCACTTGTCCACTACCGAATGAGCCACTTGGCCAATTGTGCACACATACACATCACCTTGGACATGTTGACCAACATTGACCTTTTGGTTGACTAAAATTTGACTTGACATATCTTGAGCTCAGAGTGTCCATTTTTCACATTCTTATAGTCATCGGAAAGCTATCTAAAGTATCTACTACATTGACATGGTTTAGGGAATTTTAGGGAATATTTGACACTAAAATTGATCCCCTGATCACTCCTCCCTACTGAGAAGGAGTTTTTGTCGACAAAAAGTTGTTTATCAACCCAAAAATAATGTTATCACTTCTGCATTACATAAACACATAGAAGAACCTAAAATAACATTATAGGTTAATAAAATGTAAATAGTTGATTAGCTAATTACATAACTGATAAGATAATAACACCTAATTAAGCTAGTGTTCAACTAAAATGCTGCAACCCTATCAACTCTACACACAATTGTGAACTATCATACCCCATTGTAATGCCATCACAAATAATTGACCAGATAATAACACCCATTCTAATATAGAAAGCTAGTGGTCAATTATCACTTTGTGATACAACCAATTACCAAAAATTACAATTCCATAACATAAATTAGTATACAAGACATCTAAACTTCCCACAATTAGGCTAGTGCCCATTGTCCATCCTGAAAGCTCAGTAATAATTACAAGTATTCACTATCCGAATAAAATAGATCATCAACGCCCAAAAATAGCTATAGTCAACAATGAATCCACATGAATCTGCTCAAAAACATTGTATCACCGTCACAAATTATAAGTCGATAATAACACCCATCTATAATGGAAGCTAGTGTTCAACTTACAATTTGTGATTATACCGATTACATCTCGCAAATATTTACTATCTAGAATAATTAAACCATCAACACCTAAAATGGCTATAGTCAAAATCTGAATCAACGTGAATATGTAAATATTCTATCCATACACCGAATCTTGTAAAGGGATAGATTATAAACCATATGCTTACCCAAATTAGTGAACTGCCATAATATGTAAAATGATCACTGGTACCTTTGCAGAAACCAGTTTATTAGTGTAATAAATTTACACCCTAATTGTAACCACATTTGATAGTTAAAAAAATCCAAATTTCCTAAATCTATCCATAAATTTACACAAATGACAACACTATAAAACTAAAAGTTCTAAAATAGGCATTTTGATGATATCCGTATCCTTGCATCATTGTTGTAAAGAAATGGAATAACTAACCACAATGTGAGAAGATGAATATGAGTATGATGAACTGTCACTCAAATCTTCTCTGTGGTTGCTTCCAAATTATTTCAAAGCTAAATATAAACATAGGATTAAATCCCTAAAATATAGATTTGAAAATGTTTGCATACTATCACCAAATTCTTAATGCAAACATAAAGTTGAGGAATGTTTTACCCATCCAATTACTTAGATTTCTCCTTTTAGGTGGGTTTACTTCCCAAGATTAGAATGAGCATTTACATGAGTTAGATTGATAATCTGTTGGTTTGAAATTATTTTCCTTTTTAACAACCTGATTGTTTCACCGATTCTAGATTGTTTCTTTGAATGTTTCGAAAGCAGATAAGGGTAAAGGGCTAGGAGGAATACCTATTACGATGCTGGTTATAGGTTGTTGTGCGCGTATGACTTCTAAATCCACAGTTGATTGTGAGAGCTTCATGTTTTCTTGGAGGAACTACCTGAAATGGAAAACAAGACCACCAAAATGAAATTTAAACAATATATGTAGTGGACTACCTAGCGTATGCTAGATTATGAAAAGAGTGGTACTTCCGATGGTCTGTCAATCCACTATTTAAAACATCTTAATGGTAATAATAAAGGAAATCCTATTGTAGTTAAAATGATTTAGGTATCTCATTCATCTACAATAAGTAAATTCGCTCACAACAGGCTAAGCTATGACTGAATCTGAAGGTCAAGGTCTTGGTTAGGTATCTGGTACTAGTTAGGGTGAGGTTGGATAGTTTTGGGTATCTAGTGGAGCTTTTAAGCTTTGTTCTTGGTTTCTGGTCAAAACACAGAGATCGACATCGGTCTAATATGATCGTGTCAGTTTAGGTTAACCGGAGCGATTGTGGGTAACCGGTGTCGGTATGGTTGAGAGTACAGAAACTCAATAAAAACTTGAGATGGGGGTAGATCGAGGCTAGATGGAAATGGAAGGGAAATGGCAAGGCTCGTGTGGGTCCAGGTATGCACAAGAATGATTAAAATCTAGGTATGGGTAGTTCAAGGGTGTGGGTGAAGGGATGGTCAAGTTTGCATGGAGGAAAAATGGTGGGGGAATGGAAAGGGGAGCAAAAACTAATAACAGAAGTAAAGAGTCTACTTAAATGATAATGAACTAATGTTGGTTAATAAAAACTTACCATTCGTATGAGCTTGATGTCTAGTTGGAAATGGTGGGTGATCAAATGGACAAAACTTGGTGTGGTACTGGTGCTTCCCTGGATGCTCCCGTGAAGGAAAATGGCTCTGTGGTTGCTTCAGGTGTTGGCTATGGATGCTCTGATGTGTGTACTAATGCTAGTTTTGCTTGCATGCAGCTCTGGTTTTGTCACTTGTTCTCAGAAGATGTACCAACCTCTAAACAATGTGCCAACCTCAAAATAAGGTTGTTTTGGGGGTTAAATGGTAACCGACAATGGTTTGGGTTAACCGGTGACGGTTTAGGGTAACCGGCATCGGTTAGGGTGGGATTTCCTAGGTTTACTAAACTAGGTAGATCCCCTTGATTTTCTGGGATCTCGTTCATTTTTCTCCGCAGATTAGAATGGAAGCTTCCTTCTAACATGTGGGAATGTGGTTAGAGGGAATGTAGGCTTTGATTTTTAGGGTTTGGGTAGGTCTTAGTTAGTTATGGAAACTTACTAAGAATAGGTCTTAGGGTGAGGTGGCTAGATGAGGTGTCTAGGTGAGGTGGATATGTGGGCATTATCCCAATTAGGATATTTAAATAATAAATATTGTGAGGATAATGAATTAATTTAATTAAATTAATATTAGAGTGGGATGAAAGGGGCCATGGTTAGGTGAATGTGTCTAAGGTGTTTATTTGCCAAGGGACCAAGGGGAGTGTGACCCAATTTTGGTGTCTACATTTTACCCCTTTTTGTTACGTAGCTTGTATTGGTAAGCGACAGCTAACAAAAATAAGATGTGGTTGCCCCATGTGTGGGTGAAGGTGATCCCCCTCAAACCAGGAACTGACAAGGTAGAAGGTAGAATTGGTGAGTGGTTTGATAAAAGGTGAATGTGATGAAGAAGAAGAAGGTGGGCAATGGGTAAAAAGGGAAAAAGGTCACTCGGGTAATTTAAGTAATGAGTCAGGGTTAAAGGTAGTAATTGTCAAATGCACACACACGTATAAACTACAACACAACACTAACTTGAAGAGTAGGAAAACTCTACATTTTAAGGTCGATAGGTTTATCCAAACAAGGTTGAGGTGTGTCAGTATCAAGGTATAGGATATTGTAAGGAAACACGATGCGGGTCAGGTGTGCGAGAATGTTTAGGTATGTTCTTTTACACAAGGGTTGGTCGGGATAAACAATCATGAAAGAGGTAAGGTAAGGTCAATATGTCCATCAACATAGGTAACAATGCCACAAGGTATAGCAAACACATGAGGTCAAAGGTCACTAGTGATGTTCTAGGTCCAAGTATCTAGGTCACGGCATGGGTAGGGCTGAGGTATGGGTAAAATAATGAGTCCTCGAATGAGGACGAGGTGAGGGGATAAATGATAAGGTCAAGAAGGTCAAGTGGTGTGGCCAAGTGAGGTGAGGGTAAGATAAAAAAGGATTCAGGTCAAAAATTGGGGGTAGGAGGTAGTAGAAAGGCTAAGCAGTATAACCGATGATGGTTGGAAGGGACCGATGCCGGTCAAGATGGACTAACCACACGGAAGCTAGGGCACATGACCGATGTGGTTAAGGTGAAACCATCATTGGTCAAGTTGGGTAGGTTATAAAAGAAAAATTGCCATATTTTTCAAATCATTTGTCTTTTAGCAAATTGGGAAAATGACAAGAAGAGAGAGAGAGAGAGAAAAGGTGGGAAGTGACAGAGTGAGACTAAGGATTGAGTTGGCGAGCCATGTGGTAGGTGATAGTTGGTTGATAGGTGGATCCACAAGCTAGGTGGGATCGATTTGAGTTGATTGATTAGTTGGAGAGTGAGAGGGTCATTTGGTGATGGTGAAGAGGTAGGAGAGGGATCGAGGGGACCACTAGTGTAGTGGCCTGAGGTGCCACCATGTAGATGGTAGTGATGAGGTAAGATTCAATCCTACGCTTTGTTTTGTTTATGAGATTGAATTAGAGGTGGGTGGGTGAAAATGGGTTTTTATTTTTGGGGGAAAATAAATTTTGAATTATGGGAGGGAAATCAAGTAAAATAGGAATGGGGAGGGAGGGGATTGGGTGAAGAAGGGGTGGGGAAGGGTTTAGGAGGGATTTGGGTAAGATTAGGTGGGTAGAAGGGAGAAAAAGGGGATTTTGAATGAAAAATGGGGGTTTGGGCATCACGGTTTTTGATGCGACAATGACCGGCGTCGGTTGAAGGTTAGCCAACATTGGTGTTAGTGCACCGGTATCAGTCATGAAGCAAGTGACCAATGCTTGGTTAAAGGGGACCTAGGGTAGGTTAGGGGTAGTAGCCGATCATAGTCGTAATTGGGGAAAAAAGGGGCCAAAAGGTGTCCGAGGTTGGGTGGGTGAGGTAGATAGGGGTGAGAAAAGTGGTTTTGGTGAAAATCATAACATAGGTAAGGGGTAAAAATAGGTAAGGGTGGAGTTGTTAGGAAAAATGTATAGATGTGTAGGAAAAAGGTAAGGTTAGGGAGTGGGTCAAAATGGAAGTAGGTGAGGGGTCAAGGTGTGTGGTTTAATAGGTGAGGTGATATTAGGTTGGGTAGGGTTAGGGTTAGGTAGGTCAGTAGGTGGGGTTGGGTTGGGTAAGTAGGGAGGTGCGGGTTGGTTTGGGGTGGAGGGTAGGCCATGGGATAAATAGGTAAGTAGCGAAGTAAAAGAGGTAGGGTAATGGGAATGGGTATGGGTGAATGTAGATATGGTCATGTTTAAATAATGTGATTGTTTTGTTAGATGCAGGTGAGAGATCAGTTGAGGATGCGAGATAGGGTACCACCCTTGCTCGTGATAGTTCGAGGTGTAACGATGAGTCAGGAGTGGAGTCATGTTTGAGGAGGTGGGCCTGATTGGGGTTGACACTATCGGCATGCAGTCTAATAACCTAAGTATGATGGTCACCCTCATCGATAGATGGGATTTGGTGACCAACACGTTCCACCTATCGATGGGTGAGATGACAGTCACCTTGGAGGATGTGTACAGGATCTTGTGGTTACCTATATTGGGTACATAGGTATATTTGATTCTCCTCGAGAGGCATGAGGAGTTGATGTTGACGGTATTTGGTGAGGGGATGATAGAGTTGACATTCCATAGTGCCAGCTTGAGCTATGGAGAGATGTACCTAGCCCATCTCCAGAGGAGACGAGGCTAGTAGTATTACTGATGGAGGTAGTATGTTATTTTGCACTGCCAGATGCAGAGGGTGGGAGATTCCCATGATCACTGATGGGAGTGTTACATGACATGATGATGGAGAGGACCTAATTTACTTGGGCGCTAGCATTCCTAGTGTAGTTATATAGAGATGTGGGCATATAGGTAGCTCCAGAGTTCAAACTATGTTGTACATGCATTTCTTCACTCATTTTGGGTCCTATGAGCACATTATATGTTTGTGTCTAATGGGTATGCCCCAAGCAGATGCATTTGAGTCAGGTTTTGTGTAGGTGGGTACATGCAATGGGTGCGTTATTGGAGAGCGGTGATCGAAAGGGCTACGCATGATGTAGCATATTACGGTGAGTTATTGGAGGGATTATTGTCTAGGTAGAAATTATATGGAGACCATATGTGGTTTATCCCTCATATAGACATATGGCTGAGGAGTTAGCTAGCCTTTAGCTATTTAGATGGATAGAGGGGAACTATGTAGGAGAGCACGAGATGATGCCTATTGACATGAGTAGGTGGCCTTATACATTTGCATAGGTTATAGGTATACCACTACCAGGTTCCCATTGCACAAGTGCAGAGGATGATGTGGAGAGACTATAGACTTCCAGCACACACATGGTGTGAGAGCCAATGACACCATCGTGATGCACCATGAGATAGGGTCCATATTCATAGGTGGGGGAAGGAAAGGTATAGGGGCCAAGGCCGATGGGGCCACCACATACCCTACCCATATCCAAGAGATGCCCTACCGGGGTAGGTGAGACCCTAATTATTATCGGGATCAATTGATAGTATCTTGGGAGCGAGATAGATTTTCTATCCTATGGAAGAGTGGCACATTGCATGGCATACATGCCTCACCGAGAGGACCAGATCCTGTGGACTCACAACGTGGAGAGCATAGGGGGCCATTGAGCCCCGAGACAGATGTTGGGTGAGGCCACCATCTTACAGAGGCTATCTCTATGCATGACATACCAAGGTGTGGGCGATGGACGCGACCTATGGTGGGTTGTGAGAGGTTATCTAGGGTCCCACAGTCACCACTAGGGGAGTTGAGGAGGAGACAAGCCCGAGACTTGTATGGAGGATGTTACCTAAAAGGATGATGCCTGATGCACATCCCTTTATTTTGATGTATTTGATAGATTTTTTTTGATCATATACGAGAGTTTTTCATATTTTTATCATATCTTGGCCTCTGAGAGGCGTCACATGGAAGATGGTGAGGGGCCATCAAGCCCGATATGAGATTTTGAGAGATTTGATTATATGTCTTGTGATTACGTGCCAAAAATATTGACCTATTATGTAGATGGAGACACACATTTGGATATTTTTATTTAGGAGAGATGATGATGAGGATGATGAGGATGGTCATTATGTGATGATGGTTGTGGTTATCTTTTATTTTGATGTGTATATGTTATGGAAAATATAAGTAGTGTAGTGAGCATGATGAGAGTCATTTTTGATCATATAGGCATGGATCGAAGTGGTTATGGTCTAAGATGGATTTTTAGAGTTTTGTTATTAGGCATGGCTATATGGAGATATTTAGATTATGTAGGCATGGATGACACAATATTTTTATTTATAGAGATGATGATTGAGTCATTATGTGTTTTAGGCATGGTGGATTTTATTTTATGCATAGATGGGTTGTAGTCTAGGCATGGATTGAGTCGGGTTTGAGGCATGATGGAGTGGCATGGAGGAGTAGTCATGTTGTTTAGGTAGGGGTGAAGTTAGGTTGTTTAGGTATGGGTGAAGTGAGTTAGGTTGTAATTCATTAATTTGTGTAATGAATGATGATATGGTCATGGTTAAGATGTTTTATAATACATGCATGATAATGGTAAAGAAATGGTAGACATAATAAATGTATGTTTGATGAGGATAAAGATGGAAAGCAACTTGTTGTTTGATGGGTTTTAATTTCCAATTATTGATATAAAAGGAAACTAAATTATGGTAGAATGTGATTTAGGAAAATGAAAGATGAATTGGTTAGGGTAGAGAGTGGCCGAGCTAACCTCCAAGGGCCCCATGCCCTCGGAGTGCTACCTACATAGTCCCGATGAAAAGGGACCTCAGGCTAATGTAGTTCTCCCATAAGCTAGGGAAGAATGCAAGGAGGTATGAGTATGGGTGGGTATGTTATAGGCATGATTGATTCTAGGTCTTTTAGGTATGGGTGAATTGTGGGCACATTGGTAGAGGTGATTTTGAGTTGATTATGGGGAAGGAGGAGAAAATTACCCAAAAATAAGTGTCAAGTATCAAGTCCTGTATAAGGTAATCAATACATAATGAAGAAGGTTTAAAATATAAGAGGAGGTAAGAAAGCAACCTGATTAGTAAGGATCATAATGGGCGGATCATACTTTATATGGGATGATGAACGTAAGACCCTAAAAGCATTACAAGACTAAGGTTGGCATTCTAAATTTTAAACAATGTTAATGTAGTCACAAAAATCATGTAAGGGTTCCAGAGGTAGCCTAGGTAGGAAATGAAATGTAGAATGTTGAGAGGGTGAAAAGTGACCTTACATATGCCATATGAACTTCCTAAAAGGTATAAGGAATGTTTGGAACTCATAAGGCACCGTGAAAAGAGAATTCCATCGAAGCCACATTTATAGAGGAAGCTACCCATGGTGACGTAACGAGAGACTTTTTTTTTTAAGAAAGGCCCGTTGTCCATTTGAGTGAGGTCGGGAGACAAGATGGAACATGAAAGGTAGTCTGAGTATTTTTATATCAAAGGGGATAGTGGTTGCAATAGAGTAAACTTCTCAAGGTAAATACAAGGGTGATTGAAGTCTAGTACGGTGAGATATTTTAGAATCCGTGGGTGAAGTAGGTATTTGAGAGGTCAAGAGAAATATGTCCATAGTATCTACAAATTTTTTGGTTGAATGTGGGATAGTTTGAAGGGTGTAGTCCCATGTGATGGTTTAAGTCATTGTGTCTACTTGATGTTAGGATACTTTTAAAGTGTGAAATGACATTGGATATACCATTAACTTGGTTTATGACCAATTCAAAATCACCAAAGATAGTGATCGACTTAACATCTAAGGCATAGGTAGAGAAGACCTAAAGTGATGGTGCACATATTCATCAATATTGTAATCGTACAATCAAAATCAATTTTGAAAGATAAAGGCATGGGTTCCCCATCGCATTGAAAGAGACAAAAGATGAGGATAACACAGTACCCCATCCCCACACTAAAACTTGGAACCATCGAAGAAGAGTTTTTTAAGGGGTAAGTAGGTTCATTTATGAAAAGGGTGGCATGATATTGACTCATCTGAAAGTCAAAATTAGAGGGTTGATGAAATAGGTCTAAGCCAATTGGTTGGTGATAACTTGGCCCTCGATGGACCTTTTTTGGTGGATAAATTTGAGGTTTTCAGGACAAGTCAGCCAAAAGCATGAGCAAGCGTTTGTTCATGGACATGTTGATTTTGGTAAGGTTTGGCATAAATGAAGTGTAAAGGTTATGGTGTTGGTCACAACATAGGTTTTATGATCTTTAGAGAAGTAATGGCGGAGTTTTGTGGCAACAAAAAGTGCTAAGTTTTTTTGATAGCATGGGTATATTGGGTTTTGTAGTCTAAAAAGTGGTTATGTAATAAACCACCTACTCCTTGTTGTTCATCATGATGAGAAAGCATGGTGAGGAATGATCGACATTAGCTAAGATGTATAGGTAGTAAGGGTTGATCATCTTTAGGTGGAATAGTACGGGTGGTTAGAGAAGGTATTATTTTAAGGCCTCAAAAGCTTTGTGGAAGTCATCATACCATTTAAAGGATAATCCTTTATGAATTTTTGATAGGAGGAATGGATTTGGATCCATCGACTCATCAACAATGTGGTGTGAAAGGTGGAAGGGTGGAAGAAGGTGGACTTACCTAATTTCCTCAATGAGTTCAATGTGGGCCTTAGTAGGGAGGAAACAGAATACCACTTGGTAGGGTTATGTATTGTGGGTAGTACATGGAATAAATATGGTGACCTTCTCATAAAAGACAAAACCAAAACCCTTCCACACACACATCGGTGTTAGGAAGGTGTGGGCAAAAGGATGATTGGTGAGTGACTGGAAGTTAGTAGAAAATGGGTGGGTTTGTGATGGTGGTTTAGGTGTGTAAGTGGTAGTATCAAGTCCCCCATAGGTGAGATTGGTATGAAGGTGGGGAGGACCATAAAGGAGGTGCTCTCCTATACGGTGATCATAGCGAGGGTTTTGGTGAAGACTTCCATACTCTTGTAGAGTAAGGAATGTGTTGACACTATATAGGTGATACTCCCCCAGAGTGAGGCATTGAAAAATGCCTTCCAAGGGATCGGTGGTTGGTATGTGGGTAGCTGGAATGGATGATGTATCAGAGGTCAGCTCAGAGGTGGGGCTAATGGAGTGAGAGGATGACGATTTGGCTTTGGAGGTTGTGGCAGTGGTAGGAATGGAGGATGTAGGTGTAGTTGAGGTAGCGGCAACACTAGTGAGTGGAGGTGTAGGTGAAGAGGCAGTGGTTGTGGAGGTAGATGCTTTAATGGGTATAAGCACATCATTGGGTTAGTAAAGCATGTTGTAAGTTTTGAAAGGTGATGGGTCATCCGAATGGTATAGGTGTGTCCTTCATGCTCAAACTTTACACAACGATGCAAAGTGGAAGGAACACAACCCATGACATGAATCTAGGGTCTACCAAGCAACAAGTTATATTTAAATTCCCCCTCCAAGACATAAAACAACTCTGGAACTATGCAGGGGCCCACATGAACATGGAGGATGAAAGTGCCAAGTGTAGAGGTGATAACATCATTGAATGAATGCAACATGACGGGATGTTTATGCATGTAATTATTAGGTATGTGCATTTGAGAGAATGAATGGGAGGAAAATGATATTAATACTAGCACCCCCATCGATCATAACACATCGTACACGTATATCATCGATGTGGACAAAGATGAAGAGGCTGGATTGGGGTCATCGGTTTGGTGTGGTGTGATCTCTTCATCTGAGAAGCTAAGGGAGGCTACCTGGTGAGTAGGTGGAGGTGCAGATGAAGGTGTAATTTGGTGAGAGAGGCTACATGATGGGGTGTAATAATGGATGCCACGGGTGTAGGGTCATTGGGTAAGACCTCAATATATTAAAGAACCTCCATGAGAGCTTGATGATGGGATTCTAAGGTTTGGATGAGGTCATATAGGGACATTTTGAGGGGGGATTGGTGTAGTTGTTTGAGCATCATGCGCGGTGTGTAACCCCATTGGAAATAGGATATGTGGGGTTGTGGATAGTGATTTTAGGTGTGGGTGTAGATGGTATGTTGGGTATAGGATTGGTTGGTGGGTCGGTTTCCTTTTCCTTGCCTTTGTCCTTCTGAGCATGGGTAGCAATGTGGATCATGTTGATCTGAGGTGGGGAGGTAGGTGAGGTAGGTGAGCCATGAAAGGTATAGTGACACGAAGGGCAAAATCCCATTGGTAGGAAGGAACCTTGTGAGATGAGTTGAACACACCGACATTTGGGTGGAGGTTTATGAGTTCTCTGTTGTGAACCATGTTAATTTAAATCTTGGGGGTGGCTCTAAGATTTTTGGGGGTGAAGGTCTAGTTCGTTGAGTAAAATGAGGGAAGACATGTAGAATGGGTGATGGTGACATGGGGTCCTCATAGAGAAGGTGATCATCATCAAATTTTTCTTCGAGAGGACAGAACTAGATAAAAATGGTTTTCAAATCCTTGCAACTCTCCACATCATGCCCTGGCACACAATGGTTGGCACAAATTTTTGTATCGTCAAACCCCTTTGGTTTGGGTTTGAGTGGATTATAAATTCCGAGGGGTGGTAATGTGATGAAAAAAATTTCAAGGAGGTTGGTTAAGATTTTGGAATAGGATCCCACTAGTGGATCAAAATGGGAAGTGAAAGTGGGTTTGGGTGTAGGCACTACTGTAGAGGAATAGTATTTGCATGAGGGGAAGTGGATCGAGCCACAATTTTAGGTGTTGGTGTGGTCTTGGGTGTTGGTCATGTTTTCTTGGGTAGGGGTATGGTAGATGAACTGGCAAGAGAATGTGTAGTTGGTTTGACTACCTTATTGGAGGGTAGCAGATTTTTGTTTTTAGGTTGGACCTTCTTGGGTAAAGGTGATATGGGCGCATGAGATCTAGAGGGAAAAGTGGATGGTGGAAGAGGGTGAGTTACCCACCGGATAATGGAGGTGCTATGAAGGTAAATGAAACGGGTCATGAAGGAGGTGTGAGGGAAAGAGACTGAAGTGTCATGGGTAGTGAAGGAGTGATCGATGGTATTGGAGGTATGGGTGGTAAAGATGTTGCAGGTGTGGGTAGAAGTCATGTTGGGCGCTTGGGTATGTTAGAGGTTTTGCGAGGGCGGAATGGGTTGCTGCATTTTTAGTTTACCGGTGGGTGGAGGTTTCTTAACCATGCTGGAGGGGCAAGGTCCTAAGATGGACGGAAGGGGTGAAGGTGATGAAGGTGTAATCAGATGGTGTTGGGGTATGAGATCTATGGGATTGGTTCTTCTGTTTGGGCACTGGATTAAGCTTGGTGTCGGCTTTGGAGGATGTATCTAAATCTAATTTGATGGGTGGATGAGTAAGGCTAGCGGTTGGGATGACCCCTAAGATAGTAATAGGTTTAGGCAAGGAAGATGATGTAGGTGTGGGTTTGGATTTAAATGTATGTTGGGTTATGGGTAGGGATGTGAGTTAAACCATGAGTGGTATCATGGTGGAATTTTGATAGTTGTGGTTGTGTTTGGTTCGAATGGCCGAAATATTTTTGGGTAGATAGTGGAAGTGTCAGCAAGTGACATCTGCATTTGTGTTGAGACAGGAAGTAGAAGACGCCCCCAAAGTAAGGTTCTATCCACATAATCTAGGTGATCGGCTAGGTATGAAAAAGGCACTATTGTAGGTAAGGTTGATGAGGATCCAATGGTAATTCTCGTAAAATGTGTCTTAGAGATGGGGAATTTTCTAGCTTCGGCTTCCATGGGTAAGAGAGCTGAAAGTAAGTCCACAGGATCTTGGGTAACTGATGGAGAATGGTCACCTAGAGATGCAAAGGTATTTCTACTAGATCTGATAGGTGGAGGAGATAATGGGTGCTCCTCCATGGGTGGAAGAGATAAAGAATGCTCTCTCTATGGGTTAGAGATGTATTGTGGGTGATATATCTCTAGGTGGAGAAGCCAAAGGTGAAATGGTCTTGATGTTAATAGGAGTCTCCTTTATGGGTGAAGGGAAAGATGAAGAGTGCCCCTCTGTGGGTGGAGGAGTAGGTGAAGTGGGTTCAAGTGTAGGTGGAGGACTTCGGGCTAGGATTTCCTCGATGGAAGGAATATGAGGTAATTGGGAAGCAATGGGCGCATCATTGAAAATAACATGGACCTCATGGGTATGGCTATCATGAGTTGAGGTATCTCCGATTTGATCAGAAGAAGGGGCATGATTAGGAAAGGGTTTATTGAAGATGTGTAGGGTTTGATTGGCAGGTGCATTAGGATTATCCAAGGTTAACTCACCTTTCTCAATAATTTATTAGACAATATTTTTGAAAGTGATGCAATTGCCATCACTATGACCCTTTACACGATGATAGTTGCAGAAGTCATGCTCTTTATACCACGGGTGTGGGGTGAGTAGGATCAAAACTAGTGTGTGGTTTCAAGGAGGAAGGGTGATGGCCCCAAATTTAATGATCTTTTCTAAGATAGAAGAATAAGGCTCCTCTAATTGGGGTGTATTTCTATTGTTCCCATCTGAATTGAAAAGTCTGGACAAGAGAAAGATTAGATGAGGGGCTAGCCTAATTTGATGGATGACCCGGGCAGGCCTTGAGTACCACTGTGTTAGTGGTCCCCTTAGATTTTGAATAATTGTTTTGTGGTTTGAAGAAGAAGATGTATCATTTGGCTTAAATGTTGAGTTCTTATTACGTAGTTGGATTTTATTTTCTTTGATGGCCCGAATCTCTAGCTTTCATGCCATGGTGAATGCTTCATCAAAGGTTCGGAAAGTCTAGACCTATAGGTTGGTAAGATATGTCTAGCACAAGCCCACGTGAAGAGCTCTATGAGTTCGGTTTTTGGTAGTTGGAATGTGAGTTGATTGATCAGGCTACGCCAACAAGCAACAAAATCTGTGATAGATTCATCATCATATTGATGCGTAGAGTAGAGGTCAGTCATGGTAACCTTCTTAACAATGTTAATGGAGAAGTGATCCAAGAAGGCTTGGGATACTGATTAAATGAGAAGATAGAGTGTCTAGGTAACCCACTATACCAATCTAATGCAGGCCCAGTCAGAGATATGGGAAAGGTCCTCAGAAGTAAAGCGTCATCATGGGTGATCAAATAACACCCATGTTTGAAAGACTACAAATGTTGTTGTGGGTCTTCTTTGCTATTGAAGCGGTTAAATTTAGGCATTTACCAATGCATGGGTGGATAGGCTCATTACAAATATCATCGTAGGTGAGAGTGTTGTAGGAGCTAGAAACCGATGCTTCCAATCTATGCATCTTGTCCATCATTAACTTGATTAGGTCATTGGTAGGTTGTGATGGTTAGGTGACTCCTGTAGTGTAAGAGGGTTGGTGTTGGGCATATGAAAGGGGTGTCATTCTAGTATATGGCACTTTTGTATAGGTATATTGAGAAGGAGGGAATGAAATAGGGGGTACGTACCTAGAATGAATGATAGATGAAATAGGAGGATGTTGATAGTACATATATGGAGGTGGAAGGGTCGTGGTGACCCTAGTGGCAATGGGGCTAAGGATTGTGGAATAGAAAGAACAACATTTTGAAAAGGGGTAGGGGTCACCGACACTAGGGGTGGTTATGTAGCTATGGGTATATGTGAAACAATAGGTGCAGATGAGGTTATGTTCTAGGTGGTTGGCGAAGGTATAGTGGATGTGGTAGGTGCAACAGATGTGGTGAGACATGGCGGTCATGAAGCGAGGTATGGGGCCCGGCTATGAAATGACTAGGGTAAGTAGGTGTGGGTAGCATGGAGCTAGAGGAGGTCAAAGCATAAGTAGGAGTGGGTGTTGGGTGAATAGATACGGGCATTATGTATACAATTGACTTGAGGCATCTCGAGTAGATGAGTGGAAAAGATAAAACTACAAGGTGGAAGGGTTGGTCAAGGATTCATGTGAACTCCTCATCTCCTGTGGCGATAGAGATAAGTTGGGTAGGATCCTTGGGTGATAAAATAGAAGGTGTTGAAGGACTCGGTGGGAGTGGTTGATGACCGACATGGAATATGAGGAATTTTCTTGGCTTTGGGTCAACACCATGTGAATAAACAACGACGTGGTAGGAGTGCTTTCTATAAATAACACGAAATATATTAGAGAGGAGGATAAATAGGTGGTGATAGGTGAACTAGAGTTAAAATGTCAGCTGGAAAAATTACACAAGCTAACCAATGCGGTTAGGTTAAAGCGATGCCGGTCAGTCACAGAAACACATGGTCGGTTTTGTGGAAAGTGGATAGTTTGTGAAAACAAGGTAAAAGGCCAATAATCGCCAAGTATGCAAGCTATCGATGAAATTTTCCAAGAAAGTGAATGTGATAAGATTAACGAGACTCGAACAAAAATAAAATGAAGTAGGTGTCCTTTTGGATGGGTTAACCAAAAGAACAGTGAACCGACGTCGGTTGGGTGAAACCGATGATGGTCAGAGGGTAATCAAAAAGCGGTCACTAGACCTAACATCGATTCTTGTGAAATTAAAATAGCGATGAAGAAAATGTGGTTGTGAGTTAAAATTAGATGTGGAATCAAACCCATAATTCTAAGAATGATGAGAATATGGTCCAGGCACACTCAGATGAAGCTGGAATACACCAACTATGATGAGGAACTTATGAGGGAAAATAAGAAAATGAAGAATGTGACCTCTCACCTCAAAACGCAAGCCAAGCAGAAACACTAAGAAAGATTGCTTTTTCTATTATGTTTGTTTAGCTTATGTTATTTAAGGACTGACTCATGAACTTTAGAATAGAATGTTTGGTGAGGATGGCTTCCTACAAAGAAGGAGATCTAAAGGAAAGGTTTTAGGTTATGTTATGGCAAGGGCGTACCATCCTCTCGATGGGGTACTGATGAGAGATAACCGATAGGGGTACCCACTATACCGTGATCATGTGATCACCTAAAGCTTCTTCCAAGTGAGATTTTGTTTAAGAATGTGTATATATTTTTGATTTTTGATGTTTGGTAAGACTTAGAGAGAGAAAGAGAAAGGAAGTTCTTTTCTACGATTCATTATCAACCATCATCTGGGCATGACTTCCAGCGTATAGGTTGCCCTCAATTAATGTGAGCTAATGCAAAGAAGCATAATGAAATGAAATAATTTTTAAACCCAAATTGAAATGTTGAATTCAATGCCACAAATAGATGAACATGAGAAGGGATGCTCTTTCACTAATGTGATACTAATGAAAGGGAAGAAGTGTTCTTTTTAAAGCACCAAAATACGATTTTCTTTAGACAATAGAAGAAGAGAAGGTTCCAGGGGAGAAATTTTAATGTAAGAACCTTTTAGAAAGGAAACAAACATGCAAATTTTTACCTAGAAATGAAATAATGCAAAGAACCCCGAATGGGTCCCACCAGGCATGCCAAAATGTTTCACCTGATTCTAGATCGTTTCTTCGAATGTTGATGAAACAGATAAGGGTAAAGGGCTAGGAGGAATACCTGTTAAGATGCTGGTTATAGGTTGTTGCATGTGTATGACTTTGGGATCCACATTTGATCATGAGAGATTCATTTTTGCTTGTAGGAACTACCTGAAATGGAAAACAAGACCACCAAATGAAATTTTAACAATATATGTAGTGGACTACCTAGTGTATGCTAGATCCGGGAAGAGTGATACTTCCTAGCGGTTGTCTCATCCACTATTTAAAACAACTTAATGCTAAAAATATAGAAAATCCTATTGTAGTTAAAATGATTTAGGTATCTCATTCATCTACAATAAACAAATTCGCTCACAACAAGCTAAGCTATGACTGAATTTGAAGGTCAAGGTCTTGGTCAGGGTATTGGTCCTAATTAGGGTGAGGTTCTAAGTGGTTTTGGGTATTTGGTGGAGGTTTTAAGCTATGTTCTTGGTTTTTGGTCAAATCGCAGAGACCAAGGTCGGTCTTGTATGACCGGTGTCAGTTTAGGTTAACCGGTGGCGGTTGTGGGTAACTGGCATTGGTATGGTCAGAGTATAGGAAACTCAATAAAAACTCAAGATGAGGTTAGATCGAGGTGGATGAAAATGGAAGGAAATAACAAGGCTCATGTGGGTCCCAGGCTATGCACATAAATGATTAAAATATTGGTATGGGAAGTTCAAGGGTGTGGGCGAAGGGATGGTCAAGTTTATATGGAGGAAATTGTTTGGAGGAATGGAAAGGGGAAAAACTAATAACAGAAGTAAAGAGTCTGCTTAAATGTTAAATAAATAATGTTGGTTAATAAAAACTTACCGTTCATATGAGCTTGGTGTCTAGTTGGCAATGGTGGGTGATCAAATGGATGGAACTTGGTGTGGTACTGGCACTTCCCCGGATGCTCTGTGAAGGTAAATGGCTCTGTGGTTGCTTTAGGTACTAGATATGGATGCTCTAATGCATGTACTAATGTTGGTTCTACTTACATGTAGCTTTGGTTTCGTCACTTGTTCTCAGAAGATGTACCAACCTCTAAACAATGTGCCAACCTCAAAATAAGGTTGTTTTGGGGTTAAATGGTAACCGATGGTGTTTTCAGGTTAACTGGTGATAATTTAGGGTAACTAGTGTCAGTTAGGGTGGATTTTCCTTGTTTTACTAAACTAGGAAGATCCCCTTGATTTTCTAATATCTCATCCATTTTACTTTGTGGATTAGAATGGAAGCTTCCTTTTAACATGTGAGAATGCGGTTAGAGGGAATGTAGGCTTTGATTTTTAGTGTTTGGGTAGGTCTTCGTTAGTTATAGCAACTTACTTAGAATAGGTCTTAGGGTGAGGTGTCTAGGTAAGGTGGATATGTGGGAATTATCCCAATTAGGATATTTAAATAATAAATATTATGAGGATAATGAATTAATTTAATTAAATTAATATTAGAGTGGGATGAAAGGGGCCATTATTAGGTGAATGTGTCCAAGGTGTTTATTTCTTTGAGGGACTAAGGGAGTGTGACCCAATTTTGGTGTTTACAAAAATTTCCAATGTTTCATTGAAGGAACATACCAACACATCTTAACATCATGACCATTCCTTTTACAATGGGAACAAAGTTTAACTTCCTATTTCTAGGAGTCTTACCCATTTTTCCCATTCCTTGAACTCTGTCTCAGGAAAATGATTCCCTTGTTTAGGAGAGGTAACATTTTTTCCAGTTCTCACCGTACTAAGAGTGAGTTTGGTCTTTTACACATGCCTTATCATTCACAAATCGCATTAACTTCTTTATCATATTTTTCCTCTTCCAACAATATGTTGCAAAATGATTAGTACCTTCACAAAATGTGCAAGGAAAAGCATACCCCTGTCTACCAAAGCTATATTGTTCAGACTAAAAGAGTGTTTTAGAAGTCTTAGGATTAAATTTCCCCTTAGTGTTATTTTTAGTGTAAGTGGGAGGAGGTGGAATTTCATTACCTCGTTTACCTATTTTCTTACACCTTTCATTGTTCCTCTTGATGGTAGAATCCTACAATTCTAGTGGCGTAGATCCTTGGCTGTTAGAAGCTTGTCTTCCTTCAACTGCTTTGGAACTTTCTCCAATTTCCATTTTCCCACTAGAATAACCCAAACCTACAAACCGAGGCTGATCCTCTACCTGTATCGAGTTAGTATCGCCTTGTCCATTTTTACCAAGGCCCTTTCTGTTAAATCCCATCTTAACCATTAGTTTAGACCCAATTCCCTTAGTGTGTTTTTCAAACTAACCCAAAGGAATATCTAAAATTGAATGAGAGGAAGAATTAAAATGTGAACAACTTACAATGCATTCTATCATAGTACCTGCATCTGATTTGGAAGGCATTTCCTTCCGGTGTTCACCTTATTACTTTGCTTTGCCAAGAGGGCATCCTTGGTCGTATTTCTTCCTGTAACTCTTTAACAAATCCCATCAACTTCTTGTTCTTTCGCAAGCATCTTGTTGGCATACTCCTCTTCTTGGTTATAGAGGATTGTGGCTTAAATTTTAACCGCACTATTTCAAAGACAAGCCATGTTGCTTAATATGGACTTGAAGGATGAGGACATTCTGACCAAGTATTTGGGAGGACTTCACACTCACCTTCGAAGGAAGGTAATCTCCACGAATCCCAAGGATCTCAATGAAGCTTGTATACAAGCATACTACATTGATGATAAGAAGAAGCAAGAGAAGTAGAGCTAAAGGGAGACCAGTCAACAGAACAACATGACAAAGAACAAGGGAAGACAAGTAGTAGAGGTAAATGGAAAGGTAAACATGCCACTACTACTTTGCATACTTGTAAAGATCCTAAGAATTTCTATAAGAATTGTGATGTAAATGGACATACTGACGCCACATGTTGGAAGTTGCATCCGGAATTACACCCAAAGCACCAAACCAAGGATTCCAAGAAATCCATGGCCACTGTGAAGACAGAAAGAGAGGTGGAGATTGAGGATGATTCAGATGTAGACGAGAGGCTGGGATGCATGGCCACTAACATGTATGGGGTAGCAAGAAGAAGAAGATATGAGTAAGCTATTTCAAATCAGAATCCAAATCAAGAAGACTAAGGTAAACACTTTAGTAGATTCTGGTTCTCAGTCAAATTTTATTTCTAATGCGGTTGTAGAACAGCTTGGTCTAGAGACTTACATGCATCCACATCCATACCCATTGGGATGGGTGAAGAAGGGTGTAGAAATACAAGTTACAAGGAAGTGTAAGTTTCAATTTGGGATAAATACCTAATATATAGATTTATTAGAGTCTGATATTATTCCACTTGATGCATTTGATGTTGTCTTTGGAAGTCCTTACTTGTATACCAGGGATGCTATGTTCATAAGGAGGGAGAACCGGTATAGATGGGTCAAGGACGGAGTTTGTTTTAACATCTGGGCACACCAGAGAAAATCAAAGAAGGATATGGTAAGTGCCAACCAAGCATCAAGACGTTTTCAAGAAAATCATTCATTTTGTTTTCTTTAATTAGAAGAAAAGAAAAATGGACGTGAGAGCATAGATATTTCTGACCAAAGGATGGATAATTTGGATAGCACTTGTCAGTTTTTGTAGAAGAAGCCACCACAGAACTACTCATTCAAGGAGCAAAACAAACTTCCACTATGCAGTCACCGTATCTACCTATGGATTCACTAGACCTGACCATGGGGTAGAAAGAAGAAGAGGAGATATAAGGAATGGTGGTGACTATAGAAGCAACATACTTGGAGAGGATTCAGCCAATCCATCTCAAGAGACAAAGACAAGAAAGGACTAAACCACTACAGTATGGGACCTTCACCATACTTGAGTAGGTTAGAGAAGAAACCTTCAGGCCATACTTCATACAGATGCACGCGATAGTAAGTTGCAAGAGCTCACATCCACTAACGCCATCTATGCATGAAAAGAAGGAAAGATACGTGAAGTTACCTTCTAAGGAGGATTGCACTCAAGGCAACTAGAGGAGGATGTAGCACTAGAACAAAAAAACAAAGATCCACATGAGTCTTGACAGTTGGACAAGAGAAGACACCAACACAGACCCAATGGTACTTGTGAGCACGAGAGACAGTTGATTCCTCTACCACTCCCCCACTAAGATTTTGTGGGACCAAAATCCTCCTAATTAGGGGAGATATGATCCATAGGGATCTAGAAAAACACACCACTTCATCAGTTCCATCAGCACCAAGAAGGAGAAACAAGAAAAGTGAAATAAAATGAGGTAAACGGAGGTTACGGATAGAAGCCGACGCTTTGTGCAAAGTGCTAGTTTTAGAACCACCACCCTATAGGGCAGCAGTCCTAAAATAGCTACCCGGTCAAGCGGTGGTCCCGAGGCCACTAATCTACATAGGGTGGAGTCCTGATACTTTCGAATAGAAAAGAAGAATGGAACGTGAATGGATGCAAATTTGAAGTGCCTAGTCATGTCTCTTCCCTTCCATGCCATTTCACATTCTCCACTACATAGGAGGACATGTGAAGGCCTATAAATGCATGAAAGGAACAAGAGAATAGACATTCAAATATCTAGAGAGATCGAGAAGAAAATTGTAATGAGAGTAGCTAGCAAGATCTTCAAGTCTTTGGAATGGAATTATAGGAGGAAGGTGTAGAAACATAGCAAACAAGTAATTAGAGAGAAGGTTTACACTATTTCTTATTTTCATACTTATTGTAATCTGTAATTGTCTATGTTAGACCAATAAAAGTGGGAAGAAAGAGAATTTTCCCTTCCGAATGGTTTTCTTCCTTAGAGGTTTCGAGGATAAAATTGTTGGTGTTGAAGTTTGAATTATTTCCTTCTTTGCAATTTCCTTTCCATAGCACTAGATAATCAGTCACAAACCTCTAATTTTCAAGAAATTCTGTCATTTTCCAAATTTGAAAGTATAACAACATAGTTTTTTGATTCATAGAGTTCCAAAGTAGAAGTTTATGGATCACCAAAGGTTCCCAGTAATCTCTTTCTTTCTCCACATCCTCTTTCAGTTTTCACATTTTGTTGGTTGTTGCACACATGTACGCAAAGAGCTTGACTTCCTCTTAGAGTCTTGGATTCCCTTTTTTGATTTTGATTTGATCCATTCATTATTTTCTTGCCCTTGCATCGTGAGCTCATGTGTTCTTCTAATGGATTCTAGATTGAAGCTACTAATGGGAGCCACTTTCTCAATAAGAAGTGTCGTATGCTTGGTTCCACCAAGTGTTGCACGTAATATGAAAGAGTTTATACTTGTCCTTCTAATAACTCAATCTTATCTTTATATTCTTTATTCCTTGCCACCATGCGAATAGACTATTGTTGATATGTGCACAAATCTCTCTCATGGGTATCGGGTCCCAATTGGATTGTGCTCATCTCATAGTTGGCCAATGTCATCTCATCCACTAGCTTGATTACCTTTGGTCGAGCTACTTTGGTGTACTGATTACTGTCTCCCCATTGTAGAATCATGATGTTGTATGTGTGATATTTCTTGACCTTTTTCTTTAGCTAATGAGACAATCATTGATAGATCAAGGGCTGCTACTTGTTGCATAGTGCGAGTGTTAGGGATGACCATTTCCCACATCCATGGAAACATCTTGCTGGATTCAGGCTCAATGATGGGTACACCAACCATTCTTTGTTCTAGAGGAGGAGGAAACTAATGAATGAGAGGGGAATTGGCATCAACAAGAGGTGAGACCTCTTGTAGTGGTTCAAATAATGGGTCGTGAACTATGTACTCCACATTTGCATGTGCTTCTCGCTATTGGATTTTTTGTTTACATTACTAAGATAAGGTTTTCCTCCTGCAGTGACACCAATGAGCCTTCTTCTACCCTGAATTTCTTGGGCGTATTCTCGCAGGATAATTTTCCACTTCCATGGCCTTATCTTTTGAACTCGCTCTAGAGTGTTTAGAGCTAGAATTCACCTCCACCACTTTCAAAGATGAATGACATGAAGATTTCTTCTGGCTTGGAGAAATTCCTCATGAATGGATGACCATAGTCCTCTTCTTCTAAAACTAGTTCCTCATTCTCCTCGCCACCTTTTTAGTTTGCTCCAATATATCTCTTCATTTAAAAACATACCAGTTGATTTGGGGAATTGAGGACATCTTGACCACTTTGTGTACTTAGGATCATACATTTTTGTACCATCATCATGTAAGATGTCTTCATACCAAGAGAACTTGAATTTTTCATCTCGCGATTGTCATCCTCATATGGTCCTTTTCACGTACTTGAACTTGTCAATACAGTTGGCCCGATAGTTGTTGACTTGTGGCTCATGTTGCACTTTTGGGACATAGAGCGAGTCAAGATCTTATCGATGTCGAAGTTGGGCTGGTGACATAGGAATGCAAAGTCATATGTGTGAAAGTGACCTATAGGTGAGATGTTTCATTTGATATTTTGCACATGAAAACCCCTATAGATATAGGGAATGAAATCAACTTCTTTCTCCCTGCTTTTGTTCTTTTCATTCACTTGAGTGATCTTCCTACAGAGCTTAAACAATACAATCTTGTCACTGAGGTACTTAGGAAGTCTTAGCTGAGCTTGGTTGAAGTCGGTGACTCGTATGTAGGAGATGGTTGAGAATTGTATGACGTATGAGTTATACTCCTTGATTAGGGATTCCACTTGTGGTGACATACTAGCTTCAAGATCCCCTTCTAAGATTCAGACCATGTACATGGTGAATGCATCATTCATGCAAGTGAAATGCCTATTGGTCTCCTCCATTACCAACTATAGAATATTCTCAAATGCAGGAACCTTGGGAGAAATGTTTTGCATGAGATCCAAGCCTTTGAATGATCTTGAGCTTACTAAGAGATAGACTAGGTAAGAAGTCATGTGGAATTTACTTGTCATGGGAACTTGGAGCGATTACTGAGATGGAGATTGTCTTTGATGATCTTCCCCCAGTCAATTCTTTTCTTTCCTTCTGTCAATGTAAGGATGAAAATGCCCATTCAATCCTGGAAGTTTCTCATACTTGCATCACCCATAACTCTCGAGGAGAGTGATGACATAAGAATAACCTTCTTGGAACTCACACCTTGGAAAATTCTTGGGCATCCTGGAAGGATTTCTTCTTGTTTTCAACCATGAGCCGAGCACTACTCCTTGGACATATGAATCCATTGTTTCCCAATCATGCAAGGCCCTATCCTTTGAGATGACGAACATAATAGGGGATGATGATCTCCATCACTGTACCATTGTCATCTCGGATGGTTTGTGTCTCGAGCTTGTAGTGGAAAGAGCAAGCTAAGACTAACTCAAGACTCGAATGCACACGGGGTCTCCTGCAGTGTGGCAAACAAGACACTTGTGAATATATGGTCTTTAATCCTCTTTCGGTCCTTGGAGGCCATATGAGTCTTAAGGTCATTCAGGTCCATGTAAAAGACATTGTTTTCTTCCATGTAATACTCACAGTGAAGGGTTATGTTAGTTTCTGACCCATCCACTTCGAATTCATGTTTACCCTAGAAAGAACAACTTATTATTTTTAGTAAGTGTGAAAAATCAAGTCCCCAATCTTCAACTAAATGTTGTAGCTTTGGTTTCCTCTTTCTCCCTACGGTCCTTGTTCCTTCTGGATCAACTTTCTATTTTTAGCAAGTGTCTGTGGGACTAGTTACTATTTTTAGTATGTTCGAAATGCATGTTCTAGTGAATTCTCAACCGCAATGCACCTCTAATGTCTATGTCTCCTTCATAGGTTCATCTATTTTTGACTTTCCGAAATAGCAGTCCTATGTAGTAGACCTTCTTTTTTAGAAAGTGGGCTTCAAATTTTGGTCGTACCCACTCAAACCTTTAGGATATTTTAAGATTTTAATTTTTTGAGACTTGGTAGTGCTTCGGATGCGGCAACTATTAATGGACCTCAAAATTACAGGTTTGGTTTTCTCCTCCATTTGTAAAAATCTTATATTTTTTATGTGGGGTTTTTCTTCTGATGCTTCACGTGTAATTCTTCTTCGTTTCTCCCAACGATTTGAAGAGAAATTTGATTTTTTCTTTGTTGAGCTAGAAGTGGGATTTCTTTGTTGTGGATGCTCTATTACACAAGAGGAGAGTTTGAAGGTTTCTTATTAATGGTCTTGGGTAGAGGAATGAACATATAAATACATCTTGTTTTTTCATGCATCCGTTTGAGAGATTTCTTCAACCTTTCGTTTCATGGCCATGGAGTTTTCTCTATTTTCTCATTCTTTGTTCTATGCCTCTCCTTCTGTGTTTGGGTTATATTTTCATGACTTGATTTCCCTAAATTTAGGGACATAAGGGACATCAAATTCCATGGTGTTCAAGAGTACGACATGTGTCCTCGATCGACGTAGCAGGAATGGAGGTGAAAAAGCTTATTTAAAGCATTAGGAGCTGAAATTCAGTCATGTGGATAACCAAAAGACTCCCAATAGGGGCTGGGTGAATTTTTCATTACTTAATGTCCCCAAACTCGGGGATGTGAGGGACATCAAATTCCATGGTGGTTTTGGAGTTAACATATGTCCTCGATTCAATGACAGTGGGAATTTGAGCTCCAAAAATGCACACGGGGCTTAAGCGTCAAGTATGAAGGTCACATGGGGGCTAGACACATTTTTCCAAGGTTTATTTACATGACCTTAGGGACTTCAGGGACATAAAATCTCTCCAAGATCTTGGTGCTGACACGTGTCCTCTCGAAAATTGATTAACTCCTAAAATGTCTCCAAGAAGGTTACTTGGAACAATGATAACTTAAGCTCCTAGTGGAATTTATTGGTGAAATTTTATATGATCCTAATTGTAAATTAATTTTTAATCCAATAGTGGGGGTATCATTTCTTTATTCTTCCATCTCGATTCCTTAAAAATTGGATTTTTGATTTGGGACTCCACCTATACTTGAGAAAAACTACCTAAAAACCCTATGTGCCAAGGTTTTGTGAAAAATATGATTTCACTATCATGTAGGTCTTGGAATCCTCTTTCAGGACATGTTTTATTTTACTTCTAACTCCATCTGGAGCTCATGGAATATTCTTCTGAAGCTCATGAGTTGTTTTAGGTCTTTGTATTACAGGCTTGTGATCCCTAATTTTTTACTCAGACTGCTCCAAGTCTTTCAAAACTTCCCCAAACCTTCCAAAATAATTTCCATGAGGTTATAATGTCTTCAATTCACCTCCATATTGAATTTGGACTTTTTGTTCCACTCTAGGGGTTGATCCGGTAATGGGAAGGCCAATATAGCCCTTCCCAATACCGCTAGAAGATAACATCTTTTCAGAACTTCCTAATATCACCTAGGGGTAATGAATAGACTTTCCTAAATCACCTAGTGGGATGAGATAACATTAATCAGGAGGTGAGCAGACTTATGGATTTGACCTGGGGTTCCTATGAATGATAAAAAATAAAAAATTTAGCACTAGGGTATAATTGTCATTGTTGGAAACTTCCAATTTCCCTATCACACATTTGCACGACAACAACCTAATAATTTGAAATTTTCCTAACCATGGAGGCCTTTGATCATTCTCCTTTGTGTTCAAGATCTTTTGGCATTTGAATTCAAATTGGTCCATCTTCTAGCACCAAATCAACCAATGTGCACACATAATACATAGCCGAAGGAAACTTCTCAAGTACCTTATACTCAAGATGAGGTCTTGCTTTCAGAATGCAATCACCCATTTCTTCTACCATGCTAATGAAGTCCTCATTATTTTTCTTTTCTAGGTCCTTCTCTCCTTTAAAACATGTTATTTCTATAGCTTTTTCCTTGTTATCTTCAAGTAACACTCTAATGATGGCAGCCTTATCAATGTTCCTCCACGCCACCTTTGTAGATACCTTAACTAAGGAATTTCTCACCTGATCATTAGACATTAGAGTAGGATTTACTATCATGTGTCTTCTTTAGGGTGCCTTATTCACTCTCCTTGATACACAAGAGTCCTCGTACACATCAAAATTTGGCTCATCCATATGGGTCTACGAGGACCAAGATAATTGTTTCTATGCGTATAGTGGCCATGTCCTGGATCCATTAGCTCCCATGCATATAATTTACGGAATCAAGCATGGATGATTTTTCTTGTGTCCTCAAAGCATAGCTGATACTTGGTACAACATATCATTCACTTTTCTCTTTGTTCTTGACCCCTTAGGAACCTAAGTTCCAAGGTTTGGAGTTGTCCCTTCTTCATCTTGAGTATTAACATGCTCGTTGGGCTGATCTTGCACCGTCTCTTCTACTTTCTTCACCCCTTTCTCTTCAACTTTCATTTCTTCATCTCTAGGCTCCTCCAAATATTCTAGTTGCACTAAGGTTCCAAGCACACTCTCTTCAGACTCCTCCACCTACTCATTAAGCGTTAACTTTATCCTCTTCTTCTTCTCAGGTGCTTCTTTTTTGGGGAGAGTCTAGGGAATCTTCTTATAGATTGTGGTGTTCCCGCACCTTGGGTCCTAGTTCTTCTAAATACCCTCTTAAATTGGTGCTCCTCAGGGACTGCATCCATGTCCAATTCCTCTTCTCCTTCTTCAACCTGTGGTTGAGTCTCTGCGTGCTCACTCTCCACTTTTTATGTGGGTTTCCTCTGGCCTCTATGATCCAAAACTCCATTATCTTCATGATCTTATTCTTCCTCATCTATCTGTATGGTCGCGGAAGGCTTTAGAGCTGGCATATTTTCCATTGTATGTTTTCCTAAGGTGGCCTTGGGAGCATGAATTCATTCTACACATACTTATTATTCTCCCAAACCTAGGCTTGAGCTAAAGATATATGAATGTGGATCCACTATCCCCTATAGAAAAACTTACTAGCTTCATAACTTACTTGGTAGACCAACCTAGATATACATATTTTTTCCGAGGTGTGATAGTCACAATCTACCTTTTCTGCGTTGAAGTTTAGATGACACATATCAAAATATCTCGTGAACCGAGGCCTAGAAATAGTGTGATGTGAAGGCATAAGAAAGTTTTTACCATGGACTCCATGTGCCATCCTTCATGGAAAACTATGTGATGTAGTAATGTTGATACACTGAAAACTGTATTGCCTTACCTACAACCAAAGGTAGTTCCTTTGGAATGTGCCATTCCTCCTCAAACACCATGCGAAGTCGGTCATACCACATTTTTGACCTTTTCTTGAATGGGCCACTCATTGATCCTTCACATAATTATTTCTTAAACCTATTGGCGATGAAATTTTTCTCTGTGGGGTATTCCCACATTTTTTTCTTTGGCCCATCAAGAACTTCCATTTCTATAAATACAAGAGATAAGAGGATGGTGACAAAACTTATCTTTTTGCCTATGCGCACTTCCTCAATAATGGTTTTTGCAATATAGCCTGCTGAATTGTACACTTCTCCATGGGAATTTTTCTTTGCAATATGAAGGCACATGGTGTTTACCTGTGACCATCTCTCTTGGTCATTCAGCTTGGTGAGTAGATTCACGGCTTCCTACACCACATGGTACTTCCTCAATTTATAGATGTCCATTCCAAGCAGGCCCTTGGTATACCCCAACTCCTTACTTGTGTTTATAATTGCTACATTATTAGTCGGATCACTAACAATGTATGTCCTTGTGCCCTTCAAACTTGTTAGTGTTGTAATTAGGGTTGTTATGATCCTAACCCTCCATCTGGAAAAATAGAAGAAGTCCGCATGGAATTTTCTCATAAGCCATTGGTATAAAGGTTCATGTTTTCCAAAATATGTGATCTTACACGGTTGATAAACTCCTACCTACTTAAGCAATTTTTCCCAGTGTCGTCATACTTAACGACATATCTTCCATTGTGCACTTATTGGTCTTCTTATTCAACAAAGTTTCCAAATATCCCTTGTTATAAATGGTGCGGTGGTTGTATTCAATTACTTTACATTTGTGGATGTGGGAATCCCAATATTATCTCGATCATTACTCTTTCCGAGTATTGTATCTCTGAAAAATTTCTCTTGGGAGCATTTTCAACCTCAACTTCCACCTTTTTATTTCCTTTTCTACTTGTTGTAGGTGCTTTCTTCAGTTCCATTGTAAAAATCCCACCTTTTGTCTTCTATGTCAAGTAATTTCAACCCTAGCTCAAACTTTTGTGCCCTAGCTTAAAACTATGTGCCTAAGCTCCTTCTCAATGCTTCTACTTCACTTAAACCCTTCACCAATGGGTATGCAAGCCTTTTTTGTACACAAATCTGCTCTCCACTTTTGGTTCCGCAACTCTCCATAGCTCAATACGATTCACTTGGCTCGATTTCAATTAGCTCGCTTGAATAATTATGATTGAAAAGTTAAAAATGAATTCACATCATGTCCTTATATATATTTTCAAAACATTGGTGCATTTATTACTCCTTCACTTACCAACAATCCTCTCAATAATTGACCATTTTAAAAATTTCTAAAAATTTCCACGTGGTATAATTTCATGCCCTAGCTATAACCTTCTAGCATGCCTTCCTACCCTCTAGATACAAATTTTTCTTATGTACGCTTCCATGTGCCGAAGTACGTCACCATTGTGCCCTACCATAGTAGTTTTCATGGCCACTGCTTACCTCACATTATATTGTCCCTCCATTCATTTCCATCCATGGTCTTCTTTAGAATCAATCTCCTTTCCACACTCGAATAACACACCGTAGCAGTTTGTTCTCATGTGTACCCAATTGTGAATAACAAATAACAACCACCCCAAACCAATGGTATGTGCAATCCTCTACGCATAAAAACACTTCAGATTGTAATTAGCTTCTAGTGCACAAACACACTTATTACACAAAATACCAAACTAAATTGACAAAGCATAGCGAAAAAGAAGGAAATACAAGAAGGGAAACCTTTACTAAATAGCAACACTACCTTATTAAAATCACCAAGAAGACTTATTTATAGTAGGGCTTCAACCTACTCACAATAAAATAACTAGGTAATTGTATTCCATCAAGCACCTCTAACTAGCAAGCATTTGATTCAAGTATATGAGTGATAACATATGGTCCCAACCAATGCACCTTAAGCTTTCTTGGATGGCACATAAACTTAGAATCATAAAGTAGTACCATCTATCCAACCTCAAGATTCTTGTCCTTGATGTGTCGGTCATGTCATGCCTTCTGTCTAGCCTTTTCCTTCTTCTGACTCCAATGTGCTATGGTGTGCCTCTCATCCAACTATATTAACCTAACATTTTTTTCTAATTCTTTCTCATCAGCTAGACCTCCACGGTGTGCGATACGTAATTATTGTAACATGAATTATATTGGAATAATCGCTTCTACATCAAACACAAACTGAAAGGGTGTGGCCTTAGTCAACCTCTTATAGGTTTTTCTATATTCCCAAAGCATAAAAAAACTTTATCATCCCAATCTTTCCTTCCAACATCACAAATTTTTGTCAATGTCTAGCTCAATATCTTATTGAAGGCCTCAACAGTACCATTTTCTTGAGGATGATAGGGTGTAGTCTTGTGGTGTGTAACCATAAATTCATCCAATAATATCTTGATTGTCTCATTCAAAAGTGTGTGCCCCTATTGCTTGTTAAGCTCAGCGGACATCCATACCTAATAAGAATATTTTCCCATAAGAACTGACTGTTGTAGCTGCTGTACAATCCTTTATAGGTGTTGCTTCTACCCACCTTGTAAGATAATATGTGCAAGTGATGTTATAGGGAAATCTAATTCTATGTGCAACTAGTGCAATAGCACCTACAAATTCTATAGCCCATTTTTCAAATGGATTTGCACTAGTAATAGGCCTTAAAGGCATTTCATATCTTTGCCAAGGTTTTCCAAGTGTCGACTATGATCACATGCCTTACAATACTCTTTATAATCCTTGTACATGGTCTCCCACCATAATCTAGTGAGTAGAATCTTGTGTATGGTGGCATCACCTACATAGTGTGCACCTGCAATACCACCATTATCAATCTCGACCTAGTTTGTATAAATATCTATTGGTCAACATAAAGGGTGTCATGTGAATTGCAAGTTTTTCTTCTCCAATGCTTTCATTTCTTTCGCGTCATACCCATGCGTAAAAAGACAACAATATCCTCCAATTCTGAAGGTGTGCAATGTAACCTATATAACTGTGCATCTGACATTATATCTTTAATTGTATATGTATCCTCCCCTGACTGAATCCTTGATAAGTGGTCTAAGATAGAATTACTTTTTCCTGGTTTTACCACAACTATGAAATCAAATTCTTGGAATAAGAACAACCATCGACATATGTGCCCCTGTAAAACAAGCTTGTTTACCAAGTATTTTAATGTCATGTGATCAATCTAAAATAAAAAATGTGTTTCTAGCAAGTACTATCTAAATTTATGCAGTGCGTAGATCCTCGACAAGGCCTTACACTTTGTTGTTGTATAATTCTACTCTACAAGAGTCAACTTTCTACTAGCAAAATAGATAGGATGATCTATAATACCCTCTCCAAGTTGAGCTAACACCACGGCAATGGATGTGCCAGAGGTGTCCATATGTACATTAAATGGTTGGTTCCATGAAGGAAAATGTAGAATAGGCATTTTTGTAAGTCTCTCCTTCAACATCTCAAATGTACGCTATTGCGTTTCCCCAATAGAATGTCCCTTTTGATTTTAGTAACTCTTCTAGGGGTACAAATTTCTTTACATATCCTTCGATAAATTTCTTGTAATACCCTATGTCACCCAAGATTCCATGCACCTCACTGACCTGGTAGGCTCTTCTAGGCCTACAATAACTACAACCTTAGCTAGATCCACTAATAAACCTTCCTTGTAGATGATGTGCCCTAACAAAGTTCCAAAAGGTGTAGCAAATAAACACTTCTTGATGTTTAAAGAAATGCTTAATTTTCTAAATCTTTCAAAAATTAGGCATAAATTGTCACAATGATCCTTAACAAGTCCATACACCGTCCAATCATCTAAGTAAACATGTAGGAAGTTGTGAATAAAATATTGGAATTCTTGAACAACCATGCATGGAAATACATCAGACACATTTTTCAAACCAAAGGGCATCACTGTATATGCAAAAATTCCCCATTTAGTGGTAAAAGTCTTCTTTCCACTTGATTTTTCCACTGCTCCTCCATGTCACATAGGAATATCATAGGATCTCCTTCTCTAGTGTACCAAGGTACAGGGTTGTTACGTATCCTCTGAATACATTGAGGTTTGTTTCTCCATGTAAATGTTCTTCTTGCTTCATGCCCAACCATATCATAGGTGATATGTGCCCAATTGTCACAAGCAATACTTTTTGTATCACTAATAAAATGTGCATATTCCCACCGGAGGACTCCTTCCTTAGATGGCTCAAGTACTTTCGGGTCTTGAATGACATGTACATAAATTCTATTCAGGTCCTCCTCACTCAAAGGTTCAACGTAAGGTGCATATTTCCCATTTTCCAAAGGGATAATTAATCTTTCTTCCTTGTTCTCAAAACTTATATACCCCTTGTTGAATCGTAGATCAACATTACTTTCGTAATACCAAGGGTTACCAAGTAGAGATGGGAATTTGTCTTCTTCTCGTAAGTGTTAAGACCTCAAAGTCCCCAAAGTGAACTTGGCCCCCTATATAGTAATGGATGCATATTTTAAAACCCCTACGGGAGTGGCCTTAGTTAGATTGGCCATGAAAAATACATTGGAGGGTGGCTGTAATAGAGGTCTACCCATCTATACCCATGCATCCAAAGTAAGCACATTCACTTCCACACATGTGACAATCAATATATTGCTTAAGAGTCGTCCATCTACGACATAATTGAGAGTGATCTCCTTTTCATAATCCAAGTTATGAGGGGGAAGATTAGCATGCAGGATCTACCGTCCATTATCAATACCTACTCGTGGAGTGTTTCTCTTTAGCTAATTCCCTAGTAATAGAATCATATTCTTCGGTGCATCATTTTACATACCTATTTAAAGTCACCAATATCTTATTGGACTATCACCTGCTACCTTATTTTGTTCTAACTTTTGTGAATACTCCTTTAAACATTGTATTTCACCCTAAATATCTATGATTACCTCCATGGTTTCTGATAAACCTCCTTCGATGTGTAGGATCTAGATATCTTATATGTAAAACTTCCTCCTTAGCAATGGTAGGCTTCTCTTTACCGTAATGCCTCTTTGGCAAGTGCAACTTCAAAGCACATGTAGTAATCTTCATAGGTAATACCTCAAGTTCCAATGCTAGCTTTGGCATCCACTCGATTTTCCATAGCGTGATGTATTGTAACCATCCCCACACCCTTGTTATCCTATTTATGTTGCTTGCTAAGATGCTAATATAAGTCCATGCATTCCTCATAGTGTGATTTTTCCCACAAAAAGGACAAGTAATATTATAAGGAAATTTTCTCCTGTAGTGGTTAAGTGATCCACATGTAAAACACATTCCGCAAGGGAACTCACCTAGTCCACCACCATAGCCTCATCCCTCAAATCCACCATAGTATCCTCAACCTCTTCCATGAATTCCTTCAAAGTGCCCTTCGTTCCTATCATAGCATGCTTGAATGTGATCAAAATCATGGTGCTCACTTTTACCTGTAGAGTTATCTATTATAGTTGTCTATCACACACCAATATCTATGGCATCATGGATCTAAACAGTCAACCTATAGTCTTTTGTATCGTGAGTCATGGACCGAAAATTTTACAATAGCAAGAGACATTCTTCCTTATCGCATGTTGTAATAATAGTGTAGTTGGCATCATGATCCAAATGACATATCTCACAGTATAATAACAATGAGTGTACTAACTAGTGGGGAAAACTATCCTTAGTGTGCCCTTCCACTTCACAATCTATACACCAAATCCTAGTGCATGTCTCATGAGCTGAATGGGCTGATAATTTCTCCAAATGTTTGGCCATAGATGTAATTTTTGCTTCCAAGAATAGACCTACCCACAGTGTCTATACTTCCAACTTCCTTAGCATGCAAAGCTTCTTCAAGTGCTTTGTGTGGGTCCGTATATGTCTTATGTGACAACACCCTCCTAAAAAGTGTGATCGTGCCCCAAAAAAACCACTTTGTGTATCTTTGGCTTGCATAAATATCATAGGAAAGTTTAGCTAAAAGTGTCTTAAAATGAGCATCATATTCTTGAAGGCTTTCAAAGTAGTTCCTTAATTAATATCCTTGAGTGCACTTATACTCTTCTTCTTAAGCTCTAGGATTTGAAAATCCTTAAGGAAAACATCCTTTAATGCTACAAAATCTATGCAAGCATGATTAGGGTCAAACTTCATGTACCAACTATGTACGTGTCCTTACAATGTGGTTACTAACTAACTTTCCTTACACTTAATCCATAACTCATTTTTCATGCCATATTATCTCACACATGTGCACATGTTTTGCAGCATCTTCTATGCCCCTATACTCTAGAAGATGAAGATATATCTCCATGTAAATATTTTGCGAGTTTTATGCGAGACCCTACCCACCTGATCTAGAACCTCCTATGTTACCTCTACCTCTAGAACCACCAAATCCATAAAAGCTAGAGCCACCTATGCCCCCTTATTCTCCACCTATAGCCGTAAGAAAATAAGTGGATGTACTTCCTTGTGTCCCAATAGTGGTACTAAATTGAACTCCTACAATCTGTGAAGTGGTACTACTCCCAGAAGTGAGTCCAAAATTCCACGTGCTTGAGTTTTGTGCTAACGATGCATCTGAAAAGGTACCTCCAAATAACATATAAGATGTTTTCCCTACCATATATGTACTTTCTATTTGACTTACTCATGCTCTTCTACTACCCAAACTAACTTGTTGTTTGTATGATGTACTAGATAATCTTTGGAATACCAATCGCAAGTTCTAGGATGCTAGGTAGATTCAAATGCACACTTACAGCCCATGTCATCTCTTCTAACACACTTCTATGTGAGGTCAAGGAGGTTTACCTATGATGCTTACTCAAATGGGGGAGTTCCTGATGCTCTAGCTCCACACCTCCTTCTTGAGCTTCAAATCCTTCATGGTCCATCTCTCTCCTCAACACCATCCACTCTGTAATATCACATTGCTTCTCTACCTCCCTCTCATGCACCTGATTATACTTAAGCCACCTTTCCTCTCTCTTCCTCTCTACCGCTAGGTCTGCCATCTATCACCAAACATATTCTTGTCCCCGCACATGGTGGGGTTAGGCTAGCCATCAATTTTTCTTCTAAGTTCAAGGTTACCATCATTTTATCGATAGTGGAATGCATTGCAAATAATTTCCCCTTGGATAACGTAAAAAATGAAAATTGGCTACCTCCGAGAAAGAATAAGTGGAAAATGAGTACTCCAAAATATATTTATTCAAATCACCATGAAAGCAATTATCCACAGTGCACATCTAAATCAAATCATTATCATAAAGGGCCTAAAATTCTTCCTACATCTAGACAAGTGTGAGGCACCTCTAATTCCTATTAGAAACATAAACAACCAACCATTTTTATAGATCCACCGGACAGATATCAAAGAATCTCTCATACAAATTCTGCTCCACCCACGTGCATGTGTCAAAATAAGATCCAGTGTTGAAACTCGATCATACTCTTCTTCCAGATCCTTTATCCACTCCTCAACACTTGCGAAGGTCAACTAGTATGTGTTCATCGTGAAACATCCTTAAAAAACTAAAAAAGTGGTCCTGGAAATGGAACCAATGATGCATCCTAGAATCTACTATATAAAACCCAAGTGCGCCGGCACATCACCCATCCTAAGCTGAGTGCGCACCTGAAGCACACAAAGGTACCATGCCCGTCTTTAGATTTTCTTGACAAAGATGTTAGTGTGATGAAGATACACCATACTTAGAGCCATAAATAAGCATCAACATTCCACAAAGCATAATGAGATCTAGATCTTATAGAATCATGAATTAAACAATAACTATAAGAAGATTAACCATATAAGAACCATTTAAAATCATTTTTAACACCATTATCCATACAATATACTCCATTATATTAAATATTGTAATACATAGGGGCTTCTTATATTATAAATAATCACCATAAGTCATGCGCGCATTAGATCCAATAACATAACTCTACAATAATTCACTACTCAAGTAAGTATCCCTAACTACATAGTTCAATACATACTTATAGGGTGGAGACTTTCCCTTCACCACCTATGGACTTCCTAAAATAGGTCGTATGCTGATAATAGCCATGTGCCTTTACATTAACATGCACACATACAAGTGTGCTAATGATAGACATCATATAGTTAACAGGAAGAAGTAATCCTATTATTATCTTGAACTCATGCATGGCACTTATCAGATGCTCATTCCCAAAATAGAATTTGCATGTCACACAAGTCTCTATCCCAATGTGTTATTTGCACACTATCCTCCAAAAATAGCATGCATCCATGAAAATGGCTAAGTCCCAAATCAGCTTGTCTGGCGCATGTTTCCTTTCCTATCCTTCGTGCGTGCCTTTAAGTGCGCCTTGTTCCTTCATGTGCATACTTTGTGTGTCTTATCCCTATCTCAATATCATGGCTTCTCAACATTGTCTTTCGTTAGTTCGGCACTATTTTTTCTCTGTTTTGTTCCCAATTTCATACTAGTTATGGTCCTGGGTTTTTTTCTCTATTATGTTCTTTCTCAAGTTCAAAAATATTTATGGCTATATATTTGGATTCTATATCATTACAACCATGCTCGTGAGAGGTAGAGCACCATTGGGACATTTTATCACACACTACAGACCTAGAAGTCTCTCGCACATCTCCTTTATAGAGTGGCTCTACCCTTCGATGAAGCACATAGATCATGGACTATGTGGAAAGAGGATGTATCATGTGAACAGAGGTTGTCATCTACCTTTGAGCACCTACGGTGAGCTAGGACTAGAATAATTTATATTCCTTTGTCTAACTAAGTATACCATAATTTGACATACTTATGGCCACAAGATTATAGGGAAGATAAGAACCCACCAAGTATCCTAATTCCTTTGCTAGATTTATCTAGACCTTAAATGTTAAATAAAAATTAGTTCTTGAGGATTTAATGTGAATGAAATCACCTAGTGCATCACATCCAAGTCTCAAATATCCCAAAAGGTATACAACCTTCCCAAAGGTTAAAAATACATTGTTTTCTCATTCTAGAAGCATAAGAATTAAGTGAGTGAATGAAAACATCATGCTTAATAAAGGAATTAAAATTTAATTCATAAAACCCTTTCATTTATTACGTAAAGTTTAAAATAATACAAGGGTGTAGAAACTAGATTGTTGTTCTATACATTTATTTTCAAGAGATCACGTAGAGAATAATTTAATATTTATTATTATTTCATTAATTTTTATGGATCATTTTTCCTAGAGTCTCGTGATTTGAAGGATTTTTTTCACCACAAATGTAGAGATAAATCGGATAATAGGTAAGGGTGAGGAGTAATACACGTGATAGTAAAAAAATTGTTACACACGTGGAATGTTGAGCAATATGCTTATGAAGAGCTTCCTTTAGCTAGGAGGAGTGACATGTTAAGAAGAATAGTAAGACCACAAAATAACATTAACAATATAGTGTAATGGACTGCACTAGCGAGAGCTAGATATGGGAAGCGAGGTGTTTTCTAAAATGTTGTCAATCCACTTTCAAATAAAATTTAATGAAACAAATAACATGAAATAAGGAAATTTTATTGTAATTTTATTGTTTAGGTGTCTTGTGCTTATATAATAGGTAAATTTAATCTAACAATAAAATTTGGGATTAATTCTAGAGGGTGGTAGGTTGTTCTCGATTGTGAGGTCTAACAAAGGTTGTATGTGAGGTCTGGGTGAAGTTTAGTAAGGTTTTAGGTTTTTTGGGAGAATTTATGAGCTTGCAAGTTTTGAATATTTTATCATTCATAGAGACCGATATTAGTTAGGTGACCTATGTTTGCTCATATCACAATGGACTAACATCGAGTTAGATGACCGGTGTTAGTAGGAGAAATTCAATAAGAATATTAAAAATAAGGTTTTGAAATCTCTCTACGATTACACATAGAGTTAGGAAGGTTTGGGTAAGGTTGTGGGATTACTAGAAAGACTCATATATCATAAGAATGATATTTGGGAAAGATATGGAAGTTATGTGGGTAAATGGTCATATAGAGGTTTTGTATAAGAAATCTAGGTATGAGAGCGTATGAAATGAAATAAATAGATAATAAAGTTGACTAATCTACTGAAAATGAAAAAGAAGGAATAATACTTACTTGTGGAAGGCAGGTAGAAATTAGGTAATGGTGATGGTTGCATGAGAAGGTGATCTGAAATGAATGCAACTAGAGTAAGAGGACACAAAGTGCTTCCCGTGAGTGCACCTGGAGCTCGGATCAATTCTTGATGAACTATGTGTTGTCAAAACATTTGTAGGGTCTCTAGTGTGTCGCAAGATCATTGAAAATCTTAAGATTCAGTATGTAATGTTGCAAGAGATAGAAAATCACATTCAAAACCTAAATAAAGAGTTAGAAAATCTTATTTAAGGTAATCGGTGGTTAGGTGACTGTGTCGTTTGAGGGATAATGGGCGCTAAAGCGATTAAGGAGAATAGGTCATAGTTGCTAAAAATAGCTTGATCCTTACTAAATTTGGCATGATCTTGATTTTGGTTCCAAGTCATAAGTGAAGAATGACAGTAAATGGAGTTGGAAAGTGGTTAGAGGGATAATAGGTCATTAATATTAGGGTTAGACTAAGTCCCAGTTGGTTAAGTGGAGTGGGGACTTGGTCTTGGTTAATTAATGAGCTTGGAATAGGTCTAGGGTGAGGTGGAGGGGTGAGGTAGATAATTAACTTAATTTTGGTAATTAAATTAATTAAAATGTGTGTAAGTGGGCATGGTGGGGAAATAGTATTGAATTAATTAATTGAAGGGAGTTTAGAGGGTTATGATCTAATTTCTACATTTGCCCCTATTTGTCACGTAGCTTGTATTGATAAATGACGTTGACAAAAATAGGAGTGGTTTCCCTAGGTATGGGTTGAAGTTATGCTGCCCCAAGTATGGGTGGAGGTGATCTCCTCAAACCCATAATTAATGAAGTAGTAGATTGAATTGGTGATGGGTTTGATAAAATGGTTGATGATGAAAATACGGTAGGCTATGGGCACGAGAAATGGTGATTTTGGGTATAAGAAATGGTGATTTTGGGTATAAGTAATATGCGGGGGCATTCAAACACACACACACACACACACACACACACACACACACACACACACGTGTAGAATGTGAAAAGGCACTAGGTTAAAGAGATCACACAATCTACATCATTAAAGGTTGATAGTTTATCCAAATAAGGTTGATGTGGTTAAGGTATCCAAGGTACAAGATATGATCATGAAACACAATGAGGCTAGGTGTAGAAACATACATTAGGTGGGTTCAAAAGCACCAAAAGGTTTGGGTTGGTCAAGATAAACATCATGAAATTAGGCAAGGCAAGGTTGGTAGGAATAAAACATGAGTAACTTCATCACAAGGTATAGCGAGTAAGTGAATTTGAGTGTCAAATGGTTGGGTTCGGGTTAGGTGTATAGGTAAGGTTGTGGGAAATCCTGAGGTGTAGGCAAAAAACATGCCCCTAAGTAAAATTAGGGAGATGGACAGGCTAGGAAGGCTACTAGGTGAGCCTGCTAGGTGATGGTAAGACTATGGCAGAAATAAAATGGTATCATGCAACAAAAATTTGGGAAAATTAGGTTAAATGGATATTATAGGGTGACCGATACCAGTTGAGGGTGAACCGATGCTGGTTAGGGTAACCAATTTTTGTTGCTTAGGGCATAAGACCGACGTTGGTCAGGTTAAAATGGGGTTAAAAATGAAAAATCCACATTGAAAAGGTTTCATTTGTGCTTTTATATATTTGGAAAATGACAGAGATAGGGAATTTAGGATTTTGACATGGGAGAAAAGGACAAGACTATTTTCCAAGCTGAGTTGGAGAGAGTTGATTGGTTGGAGGAGTGGAGTGTTGTGGACCTATGAGATATTTTAGAGTGAGTGGATTGGGTGATAACCGAGAGGGTGATTTATTCATGGCAGAGATAGAAGAGGGCACCTGGAGGACCTCCGGTTCATGATAGAATAGACATCCCACCGAGGAGATGATGCCGAGTAGAGGTAGGATTCGATCTCCATTGGTGTGTTTGATTGAAAACTAAAGTAGAACAAATGAAGAATTTTGTTTTGAAATTTTGATTAGAGATCTGGGTAGAGAGGGTAAAACTGGGGATGGGGAGAGTAAAATGTAGGGTAAGTAGGTGGTAAATTGAATTTAGGTGTAATTTGGGGGTTTGGGGTAGGTTTTTAGGTGTTTTTGTTAAATGTTTTTTAAAAAGAGGGCTTCGAGGTTTGGCCCTAGGACCAAACTAGTGATTGACACCACTTGGGGATTGGCAAACATCGGTGAGCTAGCCAGGTATCGGTCGGGCTAAATGGGGACTAGTACCGGTTAGGGAGATTGATGTCGAGTCTCGTTAAAAGTGGCTAAGGCCTAAAAATGGGGGTTGGGATGGAAAAATAGAGAAGAGTAGGATGATTGAGTGTGTGAGGAGGTAGGCGTAGATGGACTAGGGGTTTGGAATGAAAGAATTGGGTGGATTTAGAGTTAATGTAGGAACAAATGGGTGGGTTTAGGTGAAATTTGGGTAAATCAGTGGAGTGAAAAGAATGAATCAGAATAAGTGTAAATGTTTAGGCAAGGTAGAATATATGGTAGACGAACAAATGGAGTAGAAGGTAGTTAGGCTAGTAAAATCACAGGTGGGGTGTGACTAGGTAGGATAGAATAAATGATCGCAAAGGGTAGTTGATTGACAATTTTAAATGGTAATGATGTAGGCACGTCAGTAGTTGACTATGCGAGACAGGGTGCCACCTCTTTTGGTACAGATGTGGCCTAGTGTTATAGATGATGAGTGGATGCATATGTAGGATGTTGAGCTTGGCACTATGAGGCAATACCAATGCATCATATGAGATCATAGTTTGATGGTAGCTCTCATCGATAGATGGGACTTAACGACCAACACCTTTCATTTACCTATCGACAAGATAATGATCAAACTAGAGGATGTCTACATGATTTTGAGCTTGTCGATGGTTGGAGAGCCTCTCTATCATATTTCTAAAAAGGCATTGGTTGAGCCTATAGTGAGATTATTTGGTGAGGTGATGATTGGCTTGAGATACCATAGTTATAGTATCAGTTATGGGGATATGTACAATAAACATCCTCAGGAGACCAGATTGGTAGTTCTAATGATGATAGCAGCCTCATGTTATTCTCTCCCAGATTTAGAGGGTGGGATATTTCCTCTAGCCTTGATGGGTGTATTGGAGGATTTGATAGAGCAGAAAGTGTGTTTTTCATGGGCGTCGACCTATTTAGTATAGTTGTATAGAGAGTTATGGGCATATCGTAGGATTCAACGATATGGTATCTATGCACTTATCTACTACATTATTGGGCATATGAACACATACTATGTGTCCACCCATAGACTTCCACAATAGGATTGAAACATGGGGGTATATAGGGATGAATATAGGAGGTGGGTGCAAAAAGGTCACATCCGTAAGTGGAGGAGGCATCACGAGATGTGACATACTATCAAAGAATATTAGAGGGATTATATTATTTATATATTATATGGTGATGGTATGTTGATTTCTCTTCCTATGGAGGCATAGAAGATGAGAGGGATTGGTTACAAATGGCTAGGTGGATACCGAGATGCATGCCTAGAGAACACGAGATGATACAGGTGGACTGGGTTAGAAGGTGTTTTGTGCTTTGCTAGGATGTGCCTCCAATGTTTCCATAGTACCACAAGGATGATGTTGAGAAACCATATTCTCCACCACATCCAGAAAATCCTATAGGGGGGAGGATCGGGTGGCAATAGGTGCATTAAAAATGCAACTAATACCGATGGATACAAGCATTAATGGATAGTCTAGATATAGGTAGTACCATTGAGGCCAATACATCCTAATCTAGCCATAGTTACAGTATATAGGGACCAACTATAGGGTCGGGTGACAATATTATAGCTACAACTTACTTAGGCACATGCCGTGTGGCCACCCTTAAGGGATATGTGATATGATTACAAGGGCATCTAGTACAGGCTTAGGCTCATGTTCTTGTATAGCCACCAAAAGAGGGGTGGAGGGAAGGTTAGTAGCACAGGCACATGTGACTTGGTTATAGGCACAAGTAGCCACGTTACAAGATCACCAAGGCGGTTACAGTGCACAGTGTAGGTAGGGGATGGGGATAATTGGTAGAACTACGGGATCAAGTTTTCAACTTACAAGCATAGGTTAGCACCTTACAGGGCCAGCTAAAGCAGCTACAAAAGCACTAACAGCGAGACATGGTCCCATTGTATAGGCTCCGATACTGGGAAAGGGTCATGTATTACATGCAAAGTAGGATAGGGTCACTATTATTAGGACATGGGCTACGGGTTGGAGTCGAGTGATGGCCCCTCCTCATGTTATATCCATGGTTAGTTACATAGATACGGTGTTGGAGGCTCGGTATTATAAAGACTAAATGATAAAGAGTGTTATCCTCATGCGACTTATGGCAATTATAGAGCACAATAGACAATGAGTGGTAGGACCATCTCGTGGACTCACGATTTTAGCATCTTAGAGAACCATTATCTTCATAGACAAGGTCAAGGAGAGGTGATGAGTAGGCAGAGGTGGGGAATAGATGAGAGTACCAAAGAGAGAAGCAGAGGTGTTGGCCCCTCACATAGGTGATATTAGAGAGATAACGACATTGTATTTTTATTTTTGATATATATACCAACCTGCATGCCAAGACGTGAGATGTATATGAGAGTTTTGAGATACTTGTATTTATATCTATATATTTAGTGTATTGATATACAAAAATTGAGGCATAAATGTATGATGATATTTATAGATGATGCACTTGGTTTATTTCCATTGTATTTTTATTATGGAAATTAGATGTGTAGGCATGGTTTGGATGATGTACATTTATTTCCATTATATTGGTGTCATGGAAACTAGATGTAGGTATGGTTTGGTTATGAGATTGAATGTTTTAATTTCCATTATTTTTATGTTATGGAAACTAGATGATTAGGCATGGTTGAGTCAATGTTGTCATGATGTGAGTTCATTCCCATTATATTGATGTCATGGAAATTATATGAATGATAATGAGATAATGCTATTTTGATTTCCAAGTTATTGTTCTTATGGAAACTTAGGTATTTAGGCATGGTTGAGTTTGATGTGAATTTCCAATTTATTGATGTCATGGAAATTATATGTAGGCATGATTGAGTTGTGTTTGTTTCGATTTAGTTTCCAAGTTAGTGACATTATGGAAAGTAAATGATGATGTATATGTGTGATGTATGGTTTTGTTTATGAGTCAATTTCCAAGGTATTGTTTTGATGGAAACTAACTTAATTAAGTTTTTGTTTGATGTGGAAAAATGGGTGAGGGAAAAGGGTGGAAAATGAGGAAAGGGAAAGAGTGGCCAAGCTAACCTCCAAGGGCCCCATGCCCTCAGTGTTGCATACATAGCCCCGATGAAAGGGGTCTCAGGATGATGTAGTTCTCCCATAAACTAGGGAAGAATGAGATTGGGTTAGGTCAGATGAATAGGTAAGTTGGATTGATAGGTTGGTTTGGTAAGGCATGTTTGAAAATAGGAAAGGTTGAATGTTGAATAGGTAATATGCAAGGTGAGTTAGACGTAGGTACAGATGAAGGTATCATGGTTAAATCAATTTTGATGATTTTTTCCTATTTATCAAACAACAAGGTAGGCAGAGGTGAACTAAATAGAAGTGAATTTCCCCAAGTTGGCAAAGACCATAAATGTCATACCCTTAGACTTATTAAATGTAAGTCCCTAGATACATTTCGTACTATGTTAGGTCTATAGGTGAAATAAGTGCATGGTCACAATGTGTAAAATACATGCATCGTCCCTTGAATTTGAGTTAGAAGATATTAGTCAGAGGGTAAGGTGGATGAGTTTATTTAGCATAACCTTTTTGTGGGACAACATGCCCCTTCTGCAAGATACCCAAAACTAGAATAGGCAAGTCCATGACCAAAATTTTGTATTTTTCTTGATTTTTCTTTTCTTTTTGTTTATATAGATTGATCGATGCAAGAAGTATATAATGGGATAAATAGGTTCTCCTTAAGGTCTTCATGAAGTTGATCGATGTGGGAAGCTCCAAAATTATTTTATTTGAGAGATACAATTTAGTCTTCTTTTTGGATAGACTAATTACAATAAGTGGCTAGCTTTTTATAGTTTTCCTTTGACGAAGCATTCTACTTATAAAGAAGAAAGAAAGGTAGATGTCCTTTTGAGGGATTCATCTATGCACAATAAGTTTGAATCAAGAAGTGGACTTCTTGGCTATCCCATGTATATTTTTATTTTTTATTAATTTTTGAACTTGAAGTCATGGACAAGACTATAAAGGAGTATAGGCCTCTTTTATGAAGGCAAGACCATAACATGAAAAGGTTAGCTATGAAAGAGGGGTTTTAAGTGATGAACAACCATGGGATTCCATCCTAAAAATATGAAAATCATCCATGAGAATCATTCCATGAGTAGAGTTGTGGTAATCATATTGAATATAAGGATGAACGATGACGAATAATCACACAATTCTATTTGAGTCATTGGTCCTTAAAAGAGGTAGATGGAAGAAAGGTTCACTCAAGGGATGAGCATATAGATGACATAAAGTGATGTAGTACTTTATTTAATAGTATAATGATCGAAGATGCAAGGCATGAAGGGGCTTATGTTCAAGTTTACCTTCAAGAGAAGATAAATGATAAGCACATGATCCATAGGTATGGGTGATAATGTAGTGTCCAAGCCAATTAGGAGAAAACTTTCCTTATTTGATTTTTTCTTATTTCATTATGTGTTGATTTTATTTTAGGACAAGATCACCAATCTTGAAATTTCACTCATGAATATGTTTGTCATAGACACGCTTTGATGCATTTTTGGTAGATTTGAAGATAGTATAGAGAATTTAAATGATGGTTGTCTAATAACACAAGTTGTTCCAAATGGTCTTGGTAAAATTTATCATAATTGAGCATATCTTTAAGTGAGATACGAATATTTGGAATTTGGACTTGAAAGGTAGGATGCCTTCTATACACGTAAACCAAAGAGAAAGGTGTGGCAGCAGTTGAGGTGTGAATGCTAGTGCAATAAGACCATAAGGCAAAAGGAATGTGCATATGCCAATCCTTGTCAGTATCATAAAAAAATTTCATGAAAATTTTGTTGAGGTTTTTTTTGGTTGATTCGGCCTGACCATTTATTTGAGGATAATATGGTGAAGAGAATATGAGTTTAATATCTGAAGCTATCGTAGAGTTGGCATAAAGTTTTGTTTAAGAATTCTTAACCAATGTCAATGATGAGGTGATGAGAAACACCAAAGTGACAAATGATGTGGTGGTTGATGAATTCAAATATTTTAATGCTTTTTATAGAATAGAGAGGGAAGACTTCTACCCATTTAGTGTAGTAGTATTTTTTTATGATCTATTAATGACATTCGGAAGAGTGAGAGTTAATATCTCGATGATATCTAAACCCCATTGGGAAAAAGGCCAAAAGTCTCGGTGATTATTAATGCAAAATCACAGCACCCCAAAATGAGTTATGGATCTACTTTTCTAAGGCAGGTCATTTGTTGTGATTTACATAACATGAGCCCATCTCTCAAGCCGTGGGACTTGCAGACTTGAGATGGCCCTCCAAAGAAAGCTAAGTTCTTCTTCCTAATCCTAATGCTAAACTAATCCTAAGGAAAGAAATGCAACTATCTACTCCTAATCTAACAATTCCAAGGGACCAAGGAAAGAGAGAGAGAGAATGAAAACAAAGAAATACTACACTACAGAGGTGATAGCACCAAGAAAAGGGAATTTTTGTCACAATCTTAGCTACCGAAGTGGAGAGAGGTGAGAAGAGGAGAGGGTGGAAAAGATGTACCACATACTAGAGATAGATTTCACACAGAACACCACTTCAAAACCCATTAAACACAGCTCCCAAGACCTCCAAAAAATCAGAATATGTATAGTTTACCTTGTAATAATGAGAGGTGAGGAGAGATAATAAAATAAGCAAGGATGGATAGATGCATCACAAAACATAATTTATTACTCAAAAATTTCACATAGTACATTGTTAGTGGGCAAGAGGCAAGAGAATGCCATTATAGAGTCATGAAAGGAGGTTCAGACTCCATTTTCAACCCTGGGGAAGAAAATAAGAGGGGAGGTAGAGAAGAAGAATGAAAAAAACTTTTTACAATGAATCTTACCCCTGTATTTATAGATTCGATCAGAGAGAAGAAAGAGAGAGGGAGAAGTGGGAAAAGCAGGTTGAAACTCAACCACTGCTATTAATGCTTCTAATAAAATCTGCCCCCAAATCCATCTTTACTGCATTGATCCTTGGTTTGGTGCCTTGAAGGAAGAGGAAATGGTGGAAATAAATTGAATCGACCTAGTTGTTAAGATAGATGGATCCTACATTGAAGGCCCGAAGACATTTCCTCCATTTTCCTTTACCTAACCTCCTCAAAATTAAAGTTTCAGACCTCCGTGGCATGGGTGAGGCCGAGATCTTTTCAACGACATCAGATTTGCAATATTTTGAGCCCTGAGCTGAAAGATATGCCCCTAAAGTTTTATATCAGGTCTGTACAGGAGGGCGGGAAAATAGTTTGAAGAATTGGGTCCCCCTTTACATATGGGACACGCAGCAACTAGATTAGGGAAAAATTAGACCCGAAGTTTATCTTTTGCCCTTTCCACAAGAATCACAAAATCCTGAAAACTCCCGGCCCCCACTACTCTACTTGGACACGTGGCACCCTTTTGTTGGCTAGGGGATGCGATTCACCTTTTATCTTTGAATCCCCTGTTTGGTTTGACTTGGGCTCAAATGATGACTTTTTACCTTTTTATTTTAGAGCCTTCCTAAGTCTATCAAATAGATTTAAGGCATAGATTCATGTGACAGAGCTATTTCTTCTCTTTCTTCTCACAGGGTCATGGCCAATCCAATATTTTTCTCGGGGGAAATATGAATAAAAATTTGGTGACTCACGGGGACATCTGCCTACTAGATGAAGAGACTAGTGGCCTTGAAGCATCGATTGGTCATGGAGTCTAGCCTTATAAACTGATTTTTATATGAACTCTGAAATTCTAACCTCTGAGCCTTTTGGAAACCCACTGAAACTGGAGCTGATCTTTGCCAAAAACCATTACAATGCACTGTGCAAGAGAAAAACAACAACACCAAAAACTATGTACAAATTGAAAATCATACATACCCCAAGTGGGATATGTAGAGTGTGTAAAAGCACTTCTTCTACTAAAAACAAACCTACCTACTCTACTCTAACCAAGAGCAAAGGGAACTCAAACAAAACCTACAACTGGCAGGGAGAAATAGCTTCCCTTCCTCAAAAACGGCAGCCATGCAACTGATTTGGCACTGAACATGGCTGGTTGGATGAGTGAAAAACTGACAATAAGCCGATCCTCCACCCAAATCATCAAGGTATCAACATTAATGGAAAATACCTCCTCAAGATGACCTGCATTGGACTCCTAGAGGTATTGATGGTGACCCTTGGTACTTTGATGCTCATCCTCATGCCCTAAAGTAGGCATGACTAGTTTTGGTTTCTCCTTTGGCTCCAATGAAGCCAAGTACCTAATTGGGCATGGTTTGATCCTTTGAATGTGCCCTTTGTTTTGAATTTCAACTCCAAGAATGGAGTCTTCCTATAGACCTTCTTGGGTGGTTGGTGTGAGAGATATGATGACATCCTCCTGCCTTTTCTCTTCCTCCTCCTTTGAAGAACATGGAAGATCAAGATCTTCCAACCTTGGTTCCAGAGGGTTGTTATAAGGTGCTAAGCTGTTATAAATGAATGTTCTCCTCCATAGCTGTTAAGTGTTCCTCTTCTTTTGGATTTGGAGCAGCTTCTCCTTCCTCTACTATTTGAAGACCATCTTGCCCTTGGATAACTTCTTCCTCTAGCATGAAGCTTGTCAAAGAAAACTCTTCAAACTACTGCTCTAGAGGACTATTTGGGACAGCCATGTCTTCTTTAGGATTTTCCTCCATGATGGATTCATCAACCAAAACAGGCCCTTCGAATGAAAGAAAGAAATTATCAATGATGCCTTCTTCTTCTGCTGTTACAAAATCTGATTTGGTCTCATCCATTTGCTCCTTCCCAATGGGACTTTGAGTTGATTGTTCTTCTTCTTTGGCTGATTGTGCAACTTGAATTGGATCAACATTTCTCTCAGACAAAGTGCCATTGTGGAACACTATACTCGAGTAACTTGATAACTGATCTTCTTCCTTTCCTTGATCTTCTTCTGCTATAAAAAAATCAGTCCTAACCACCATTGAGTCTTCAACCTTGGCCTCCTCTATAGGCTTAACCAGCAAGGGGATCTTTGTAAACCCAAATTTGGTAGCCCAACTCTTCAGATTGTCTATCATTTATTTTTGTTGGTGTCCTCTTCTTGTTGTTCTCCTTGACTAGATTCTTGAGTCTCTTCCCAACATGGGCTTGGGAAATCAAGAGGAGTGGCAGGTTGGGGTTCAACCATCTTTGCAATTGTTTATGGTGGGAAGGGAGGTGGAACTTCTTGTTTTTTCGGAGGGGATGACTATTTGGAAGGGAAAAGGACAGAAGAATTGAGATGAGGTGGAAGACTAGGGGATGGAGAAATGGATTTCACACTTGGGGCAGCATTCAATGGGAAGCTTGGAAATTGAAGCCCAAATTGAGATGGTGCTACTTGAGGAGTAGAGAGAAAATTACCAGATAATGGTGTAGGATTTACCCATTGACAAGGCTGCCTGACACCAAGTTTATAGGCCTCTATCTCTACTATCCATTGTGTAAGTTGGGGCAGCATTCCAATCATGAAGTCCAGCTTCTCCTGAGGGCTGTAGTGTCTTGGAAAAGGGCCTTCCCATGGACAAGGTTCCCTACAACCAATGTTGAAAGCCCTCATTTGAACTATTGCCCTTAATTGAACCATGTTTGCCTCCATTTTTTTATCTTCTCCAACAACTCAACATCCTCCATTTGACTGCTATCATTATATGCGTACCCCTACTCTTGATAAGCTTCATAGTCAAACTAGTTTTGACATTGTTCATATGGGTAAGCATAATGGTCTTGGATCTGATTATAATGTTGATCTAGAGGAGTTGGGAAATACATTGGAGTTGGACTGTGATATTGTTGTTGTTGTAGATGTGAATTCCATGGTGGGAATGAAGTCATGATTGCACAACCTCATGGAATGGGAGAAAATGAAAAAGATGGAAGAAGAAATGAGTGGAAATGGATGGAAAAGGTATGTAACTTAGAGAATGGGTTTTTACTAGATGGAGTCTCTAGATGTGCTTGAAAGTGCCTCTAAAGGCTGAAATCTTCACCAAGAGCACATCGAACATGGTGAAGTGAAGTGGTAAGGTGCTTTAGAGTTGTCCTACCAGGTGTGCCAAAACTATTAATGTAATCACATCACCCCCAAATGAGTTATGGATCTACTTTTCTAAGGCAGGGTCATTTGGTGTGATTTGCATAACATGGGACCATCTCTCAAGTTGTGGGACTTGCGGACTTGAGATGGCCCTCTGGAGAAAAGCTCGGCTTCTTCTTCCTAATCCTAATGCTAAACTACTTCTAAGGAAGGAAATGTGACTATCTACTCCTAATCTAACAATTCCAAGGGACCAAGGAGAGAGAGAGAGAGCATGAAAATAAATAAATCCTACACTACAGAGGTGATAGCACCAAGAAAAGGGAAGTGTTGGTCACAATCTCAGTTGCTGAAGTGGAGAGAGGTGAGCAGAGGAGAGGGTGGACAAGATGCACCATAGACCAGAGATATATTTCACATAGAACACCACTTCAAAACCCATTAAACATAGCTCCCAAGACCTGCAACAAACATCAGAATATGCACAATATACCTTGCAACTGACGAGAGGTAAGGAGAGATAATAAAATAAGTAAGGATGGATAAATGCATCACAAAATAGAATTTATTTCTCCAAAAGTTCACACAGTACATTATTAGTGGGCAAGAGGCAAGAGAATGCCATTACAGAGCCATGAAAGGAGGTTCAAACTCCATTTTGACCACGGGAAGAAAAAAAAGAGGTGGGTAGAGAAGAAGAATGAATAAAAACTTTTATAATGAATCCTACCCCGTATTTATAGATTCGATTAGAGAGAAAAAGAGACAGTAAAAGTGGGAGAAGCAGTCAAAACTCAACCACCAATTTTAATGCTTCTAGTAAAATCCACCCCAAATCCATATTTATTGCATCAATCCTTGGTTTAGTGCCTTGAAGGAAGAGGAAAAACGAAATGTAAATTTGGATCGAATTTGATATGGTTGTTGAGACAGATGGATCCTACATTAAAGGCTAGAAGATGTTTCCTCCATTTTCCTTTACCTAACCTCCTCAAAATTAAAGTTTCAAACCTTTGTGGCATGGGTGAGGCCAAGATCTTTTCGGTGGCGTCAGATTTACAGAACCGTAAGTGAAAGATATGCCCCTTAGAAGTTTGTATTGGGTCCAGTATAGGAGGGCGGGAAAATAGTTAGAAAAATTACATTCCCCTTTACACATGGGACATGCGATAGCTAGATTAGGGAAAAAAATTGATCACATTTTATCTTTTTCCCTTTCCATGAGAATCACAAAATCTAGAAAACTCCCATGGCCCCGCTGCTCCACTTGGACACGTGGCACCCTTTTGTTGGCTGGGGGATGTGCTTCACCTTTTGTCTCTGACTCCCGAATTTGGTTTGACTTGGGCTCAAATGATGACTTTTTCCCTTTTATTTTAGATCCTTCGGAGTCTTTCAAATAGATTTAAGGCAAGGATTCATGTGACAGAGCCATTTCTTCTCTTTCTTCTCGCACAGGGTCGTGGCCAATCCAATATTTTACCCGGGGGTGAAATATGGAAAACAGTAACTTATAAGATGTGTGTTGGGCCTCAAAATATTGATTAAGTCCCCAAGGGCACATGCGTATGGGGGACCATTAAGAAGAATGGTGTGCAAGGAAAAACACATAGGACAAGGGTTTTATAAGTGTTTTGGAGAAACACACTGCACGCGCAAGATAAAACAAAGGGTCTCAGGACTTAGCCATATTCGGCATTCCAAGATGCACATGAGGAAAGTGTGTTCCGACTAAGCATGTGGAGTGGAGAAGGTGTGTTGGTGAGTAATATTTTCATGTGCACAAACTTGTGGATTTCTTACCAATGCTCGGGAATCTAAGTCCCTCTACTTATACTCAGTGCGATTACCATATATACATGCACATCAAAAGGTGGATTTTAGTGGTGGCATTTCGACCAAAGATCCAACAAGGACACTCCAATGAACCTATGGGAAAGCATGCAGATACCTAAAAGAGAGGACTTTGTCGTAGAAAGGGAAAGGGGAGTGAGAAATGAGATAGGGGAACTAATGTTGCAAGTGGGACATCTAATTCCTTCACACACTAGTTAGAAAATTCAACACATGCATTTATGAGAATAAAAACCCTACAAATGGCAACAAGATGAGATAATATTGCAAACTCATAGTTTATAAAATATCCTCATCAAATAGGATAAAAAATCTTTCTTCTTTTATTGATGCTTAAACAGAAGTTTTACATAGTGTGGGAATGGAAGAAATTTGAGAGTGGATGAAAGTAAAAGAAAATGGCTATCTCCTTTTCTTTCTCTTGGTACAATGCACTCCTAAGTTTACAAGATCAATTTCCAACCTTTTGAAATGGGAATGGCATTACAATTTATAGATTAGAATATGACTCTTCATCTACCCCCCAATTCCTTTTCATATGTCCTCGTACAACTTAAAACTTTTCAACTTCCTAGGAAACTTTTAAGTCCTTTTTATAACATAAAGGTGACTTATTACATTAGGAACATTAGGACATATGAAAAAGTGCAATCCCAATGTGAAATTAGAATATTGGAAACTGAGAGAAAGTTGGGGGAAGAGGAGAGAGAAAGAGCGAGAAGAAGTGGGGATGGAATTTATGATGAAGTCCATTGATCCTCGTTGATGGAAAGCTCCAAAAGCAGTGAAACTCTAAATCTTCAAATCCCTTGCACACTGTGAATCTCCTTCAAATCAGCTCATGAATGCTTTCCAAGTTGAGTGAACTGTTCCACTAATGACCGCAACTCCCATCCTGTGTATGATATACTATTTTTTTATGAGTGGTGAATTTTGCCTCTTCTCAACCATCGTGATGTGATGAAATCCCTCATTTGATACATGTACCCTACCCTTGCCTCACTCGCTTCTTTGGGGTGACTTACTATTTTTGTAAGTGGTCATTTTCATTGTTTTCTTCTCACGAACACTCATTCGACTTCCTCATGATCTTGATGCCCATTGGCTTTGTCTCAATTTCTTTTGATTGACTTTCCAACCATAGCAAGTTTATATAGGAAAACTTACTATCTTTATAAAGTGTGTTTCTAGTGCTTGATTTGTGATGGAACATACGTTTTTAGACTCGTTTTGTCATTATGATCACACCCTCTGAATTTCACATAGTTTTGCTTACTAGAATGATTGGAAAGAAATTTTGAAATTTGGACCTGGAAGTGGCTTCGAGCACAGAGCTACCATGGCAGCCATTAATGGAGCTTAAAATTTACAGGTCTGGTTTTTGTCTTCATTTGCAATGAAAAAAAATCCATTGCGATAGATTTTTTATTTAGATCCCATGTGTAAATTTTTAGTTCATTTCCATTGTCAGAGTGATGGGAAATCTGATGAATTTGAGCTGGTGCATGAAGTGAGGATTTTGTTAGAGAAAATCATTTTGGGAACCTTTTTACCTCTTGTTTTTTGCATCTTGATTGTATTACCAAATTTGAAAGTCTGCGTAAAAGATGAAATCTTGATCTGACTTGTACTTTTCAAGATATGAGGAGTTTTTGATCGGGTGGCTTCACGGTTCTTTGGAAAAAAACCATCATTTTCTTCCTGTTCTTCATCTTTTCAGTATTTTTGATCATCCTTCCCCTAAAATCTATGTATTTTCATGGACTGGTTTTTTATGTTGCCATGGTGGAGTTGGTTTGGAGTAACAATGGTGGACTAGGTGTCTGGACAATCATGCATGGAGCCATGACAAGGTATGAAGTTGTGAAGGAGAAATGAGGGGGAAGAAATGGCTAAGTGCTAGATTTAAATTTTCAAAGAAATGCACATAGATGGGCTAGGTTCATTCTTTTTCCTTGATGTCCTTAACCTCATGTATGTGAGGGACATGAAATTCCATGGTGGTCAAGGTGATGCCATGTGGCCTCGATCCAACGATAGGGGATTTTCTTGAAAAATGCACTTAGGGGTTGAAAGTTGGTCATGTGGGTGTCTAAAAGACTCCCATATGGGATGGGCACATTTTTCCTGTCTTATGTCCCTCACCTTAGGGACATAAGGGATATTAGTTTCCACGGTGGTCTTGGAGTTGACACGTGGCACTTGATCTGACGGCAGGGAATGGATGCTCCAAAAATGCACCAAGGGGTTGAAAGTCGGTCATGTGTGTGGCTAAAAGACTCCCCATAGGAGTTGGGCCCATTTTTTAATGTTTGATGTCCCTCATCTTAGGGACATAAGGGACATCAATTTCCATGGTGGTCCTAGAGCTGACATGTGGCACTTGATCCAACGACAGGGAATGGATGCTCCAAAAATACACACTTGGGGGCTGAAATGTCAAGTCTGGAGGTCACATGAGGGTCCCAAAGGTCACATGGTGGCTGGTCACATTTTTCAAGGGTTTGTGTACCTGACCTCAAGGACGTTAGGGACATGAAATCCCATCAGGCTCCTAGTGTTGACATGTGTCCTCCAAAAATGACTAAGTCCTAAACTGCCTTTGAGAGGGTAACTTGGAATGATGAAAACTTGAGCTCTAGTGGAATTTCTTGGTGAAATTTTATATGATTCTAAATGAAATGGAATTTTTAATCCAATGGTGGGGTTCTCATGTCTTTATTCATCCATCTCGATCCCGAAAAAGAGGAATTGTGATTTAAGACCCCACTTGTGCTTGATAAAAATTGCCTACAAATCCTATGCGTTAAGGTGTTGCAAAAAATCTGATTTCACCATCATGTAGGTCTTGGAATCATTTTTCCAGCAATGTTTTCTTTCCTTCTAACTCCATCTGGAGCTCTTATAATCTTCTTCTAAAGTCAAATAATTGTTTTAGGCCTGTGTACTGCCTAGGCTTATGAACCCTATTTTTACTCGGAATACTCCAAGTCTTTCAAAATTTATCCAAACCTTCCAAAATCATTTCCACAATATTCTAAGGTCTTAAATTCACCTCCATGTTGAATATGGCCCTTGTTCTTCTCAGGGGTTGATCTAGTCCTGGGAAGGCCAATGATAGCCCTTCCCAATACTGCCAGAAGATAGCATCTTTTCAGAACTCCCTAAAATCACCTAGGGGGAATGAATAGACTTTCCTAAATCACCTAGGGGACCAATTTGACATCAAATAGGGGGTGACTAGACTGACAGATTTGACATAGGGTGCCTAGGAATGATAAAACATGAAAAATTTCGGCACAGGGGTATAGTTGTTGTGCTTGGAAACTTCCAATTTCCCTGTTGCACATTTGCATGAAAAAATTGGCTCTAGCTTGGGGACATGGCATGGACTGAGTGCAGTGAAGACATGACATGGGAATCCAAAATCTCAATTTTATACCATATAGTTTGTTGACCAATGCCTTATCCATTCGCCCTGCAGGAGTCATGTACAACCTATAACAAGAGAGAAAGAAAGTGAAGAAGGATACACACACAAAACAATGGAAAGGAAACACATGAAATAGAAAGAGAAACATGCCTAAGAATCACCTATGGTATAGGGTGGGGACAACCTACTTTCACTAAAACACTTTCCATTTCTCAAAATTTACCCGTGAGTGGGAAACACTTAGTGATGATGTTCTGCGAAGCTATTGATGGGTTCCAGAAAGTACCCTCCCTCAATTATTTATGGAATCTAGGTACTTCCATGATTTTCCTTTTAATTTGTAGGATTAAGTCCATCTAAGCTTCTTAATGTTCAAGTCCTTACTTGGAAATTACATTGCCTTCATGTTCTTTGAAGTTGGTTTCATAGTGCCAGTTGCCTTCCATGTTTATTTATATAGCTGATTCTCCATTGAGCATCTCATCACTTCCCCAAAGCTGATTTTCATTCCAATTCCTTGGATATTCTGAGTTACTTTCTTTCTTGGGTCTATGCTCATTGACATATTCTCCATGAGAAACATTTGATTCATCCTTTATCTCTACTCCACTGTGAGGCATTTGAGTACTGACGAGAGGATTGGACATGGACTCATACTTGTCTTGTATGTCCATGACATGAGTGAAGAGATCAAGGATCAGCTTGGGATCTTCCGTAACTTCTACTACATCCAAGATCTCTTGCACGGAGTTATGCTTCGTCATTTCATGCAGCTCCTCTTTGTGTGCCTTTGAAGAATATTTATTTTCTGTTCAAGGAAACTATCTGGAGGGATTACCTCATCATCTTGGGAATTGATGCACTCTACCAATCCTTCATCAAAAATATCTTCATCTTCAAAGGCCTCAAAACTTCTTGCTTCCATTTCTTCATCATGGAAATAATCTTCTTTTGCAAATGGGAAAGAAAATATCTCCATTTTGTTGTTGTATCCATCAACCATTGGTTCAAGAAGGACATCATATTTCACATCTTTCTTTGTTTCAACATAGCCAACCTTCACACCGGTTGATTTTTCCAAGTCAGCTTCATGTTTGTCTTGCATATTCATGGCTTGCATTAGGAGTTTGAGACTTATCTCAGGGTCTTCTATTTCTTCTATGGCTCTTAGCATTCCTTGTATGGATATTTATTTCAAGCCTTTCAAAGGCTCATTGCAAGATGATTTTGTCTCTCCATAGATGGCTTGACTGAGATCATCTTCATCCCCAAATGGGAATGAGAATAACTCCTCATCTTGGAAAAGCATATAAGCTGATTTTTCTCCTTGAAAATCATCAAGCACCATTTCCTCTTCCTCATGGTCTACATCATCTAGTAATTCAGGGCTTCCCTCTTATAACTTGAATCTCCTCAATGCTTCTTCAAAGTCAAAATATTTTCAAGAGGGTATTTATGGACCTATCAAAATGGGGATATCCTCCTCCTCCTTGGTTTCCACAAAGTGATTCATCGCCTACTACCCTGGTACAAAATGTTAGCTTTTAGGCTTCAAGAATTTTTATCCTGTGTACCTCATTTTATTTTCAGGAAGAAATTTATCCATGTATCCCTTCACTGGTATGGTTGCAAAAGACCAATTCATCTAAATTTTACCTCCCAAGTCTTGAAAGAAATTTCTACTCAGCAACATTCGAACGATCTTTGGGATGTTTACTACCAAAATTATCAATGAAACTTTCTTGTCTAGAAATCTGGCGAGAGGCACGTATGCATCTTTTACCTTCCCTACGAGTGATACCTCTTTTGATTCCAAAGAGTAACAATAGCCACTAGGTGGAGTCATGGTAAGTTTGAGATCCTTTGTGACCTTCAAAGGCATCACTTTGTTAAGGCACCATAATATATTATGCAATTGTTCAGTACATATTCTCCAACAAGAAGGGAGACGTAGAAAGGTTCAACTTTATCAATCTTTGATGCACTCAAAGAAATCATGTTCTATGAGGGAGGTGTAGGTGATTTTGGTAGCATGCCTTTAGAACTAGAAGTTACAACATTTGGTGTTAGACTACCACTCTTGATATATTGAATGAACCTCTAAAATTGTTTAGGATGAGTCCACAAATATTCAGTTTTGGTAATCTACACTTTGTCTTTGTTTTCATATTCTATGAATTCAAAAGGAGAAGATGTGGAAAAGGGGGTGAAGGGACTGATTTTGGAGTCTGGATAGGCTTGGGAGAAAGATTTGATGTTTGAGGGATGGATGATATTTTGAATGACACACTAGGAGCTTTCAAGGTATTATATTTTACATGAGTAGATTTAGATTTAGATTTGGAAGAGACATTGGAAGACTTACTTGGGATTACGAGTGTCTTCTTACTTGATACAGGGTTAGGATCCAACAATGCAAACTTCATGGAAGATGGAAGTGGGGATCCTCAACTGATTATTTTGTTTTGTGGAGTTTCCACAGGAGGATCATCAACCTTCTTTTATTTTGAAATAGTGGAGGGAGATGCTCTTTTCTTGGAATGAAAATGAGTAAATATTACACATGATAAACTAGGTGCATCTTCTTTGTCTTCTTCATCACCTCTGGAATACTCACAAAATCTGATTTTTCTATCGTTCTCAAGTTCAACAATATCTAGGAAGTTTCCACCTTCACTTTCTTGTTCAAGCTCTTCTTCACTTTCTTGAAATCTGCAATTTACGTTCACTGGGTGGGACGCGTCCAAGGAAAGCCTTTGGGGTGCTCCTGAAATTTGATATTTTTGCTTCTTTGAGAAGATACTTGTTAAAATAATTCCCTCTTAAAATATGTCATTCACCAACTTTTACAAATGATGGATTGGTTCTCTCATCTCTAGGATGTTAGGTATTTCCGTTTGATGGATTCTTGATCTTTCTAGAGAGGATGAGATCATCATCAAGTTTAATGGCCATCCTTTGTGCTTCTACAACATTACTTGGTTGGGCTCTTTGCAGCTAAAAAACCTACTTATTATGATTGAGCATTGATGAAGAATCTCTTGACATTGTTTTGAGATGGTGAATTCTCTACAGGTCTCCTGTGAAGAAACCATTTGAAATGACCCATGAAGTCTCTCATGGTTTCATTTTCTCCTTTCTCTATTTAAGTCAACTATACTAGGAGGTCCCGACAGTATTCAGTTGATTTAAATATTTCCTCGAAGGAAGTCTTGATGTCATTCCAACCAGTTATGGATCAAGCAGGCATGAGGTAGAACCATTTTACTACTTTTTCTTGGAGGGACTCCATGAATAGTCTTACAAACAACATATTCATGTTGGACACCAAGAATTCCACATGATGTCATGAAGGCAATGATGTGTTCTTCAGGGTGTTGTGTTTTTTCACCTTTGAACTTTGGAACTTTCGTGTGGAAACTTGTTGGTAGATCATGGAGAGGTGGTTCAAGAGCAAGCGGGCCCGTATTCCTTCCCCATGGAACAATGGGTTGAGGTATTTCACCTTCATCTTCCATTTTCATTTCTACTTCTACTTCATCCTTTACTTCTTCAAATTCTTCTTCTTCCATGAACTCGATGTTTAATGGTGGTTGTAAAATGGGAGGATTTGAAGGGGAAATATTAACAAGTGTTTTGATAGTATTTCCAGATAGAGAGGAGGCTTGAGAGAAGAAGTATGGATTATCTCTAATTAATTCTTGCTGATTTTGTAAAGCCTCAAAATTGGAATCAGCAATGTCTCTCGACCTTCTCAACATGGTGTATCTTCCTTCATCTAGCTTTTAGAAATTCTTGACGTGGGAATATGAAAATATCATTGTGGAATATGAAAGGTCACTTATAGGAATTGAGAGTATATTTTTCAGCAATGGATTTTCATGATCTCCTTTTTTGGTTTTTCAATATTGACTCTTCATCTACCCCACAATGCCTTTTCATATGTCCTTGCACAACTTAAAACTTTTCAACTTCCTAGGAAACTTTTAAGTCCCTTTTTATAACATAAAGGTGACTTATTACATTAGGAACATTAGGACATATGAAAAAGTGCAATCCCAATGTGAAATTAGAATATTAGAAAGTGAGAGAAAGTTTGGGGGAAGAGAGAGAGAAAGAGAGAGAAGAAGAAGAGGAGATGTCATTTCCGATGAAGTTTGTTGATCCTTGTTGATGGAAGGCTCCAAAAATAGTGAAACTCTGAATCTTCAAATCCCTTGCACAGTGTGAATCTCATTAAAATCATCTTGTGAATGCTTTCCAAGTTAAGTGAACTGTTATGTTGATGAACACAACTTCCATCCTATGTATGATATATTTTTAGTGAGAGGTGATTTTTTCCTCTTCTCAACCATCGTGATGCGATGAACTCCCTCATTCGATATTGTGTAGCCTACCCTTGCCTCAGTTGCTTCTTTTGGGTGACTTAATATTTTTAGTAAGCATCCATATAAGGGACTTACTATTTTTAGTAAGTGGTCATTTTCACTATTTTCCACTTTGAACACTCATTCTGACTTCCTCGTGATCTTCAATTCCCATTGGCTTTGTCTCAGCTGCTTTTGATGATGACTTTCCAATCATAGTAAGTTTATATAGGAAAACTTACTATTTTTGAAAAGTGTGTTTCTAGTGCTCGATTTGTGATGGAACATACCTTTTTAGACTCGTCTTTTAATTATGATCACATCCTCCAAATTTCACATAGTTTTGCTGACTAGAATGATTGAAAATAAATTTTTAAATATAGACCTGGAAGTGGCTTCAGGCATGGAGCTGTCATGGCGGCCATTAATGGAGCTTGAAATTTTTAGGTTTGGTTTTATCTCCATTTGCAATGAAAACAAATCCATTGCGATAGGTTTTTTATTTGGAGCCCATGTGCAATTTTTTAGTTCATTTCCATTGTCGGAGTGATGGGAAATTCGAAGAATTTGAGCCAGTGGCGAAGTGAGGATTTTGTTGGAGAAAATGATTCTGGGCACCATTTGACCTCCTATTTTTTGCATCTTGATTGTCTTAAAAAATTTGAGAGCCTTCAAAAGATGAAATCTCAATCCAACTTGTACTTTTCAAGATATGAGGAGTTTTCGATCGGGTGGCTTCACGGTTATCTTGAAAAAAACATCATTTTCTTCTCATTCTTCATCTTTTCAGAAATTTTGATCATTCCTTCCCCTAAAATATACGTATTTTCATGGATTGGGTGTTTATATGGCCATGACAGAGCTGGTTTGGAGCAAAAATAGTGGACCAGGTATCTGGACAATCATGCACGGAGCCATGACAAGGTATGAAGCTGTGAAGGAGAAATGAGGGGGAAGAAATGACTAAGTGCCAGATTTAAATTTTCAAAGAAATGCACATGGAGGGGCTAGGTGAATTTTTGTGTCCCTGATGTCCCTAACCTTAGGGATGTGAGGGACATCAATTTCCATGGTGGTCAAGGTGATGTCATGTGTCCTCGATCCGACAATGGCAGGGGATTTACTTGAAAAATGCACCTAGGGGCTGAAATTCATTCATGTTAGTGTCCAAAATACTCCCCATAGGGTCTTGGAACATTTTTCCATGTCTAATGCTCCTCACCTCAAGGACATAAGGGACATCAGTTTCCATGGTGGTCTTAGAGCTGACACGTGGTGCTTGATCCGACGACAGGAATGAATGCTCCAAAAATGCACCTGGGGCTTGAAAGTCGGTCATGTGGGTGTCCAAAAGACTCCCCATAGGGTCTGGGAGATTTTTTCCATGTTTTATGTCCTACACCTCAGGGAAATAAGGGACATCGGTTTCATGGTGGTCCTAGAAGCCGACACGTAGCACTTGATCCGACAAAGAGGGAATGGATGCTCCAAAAATTCACCAGGGGCTCAACGCCATGTTTGGAGGTCACATGGGGCTAGGAAAAAAATTCAATTCTTGGTTTACCTAACCTCATGGACATTGGGGACATGAAATCCTACCAGGATCTTGGTGCTAAGATATGTCCTTCCAAAAAATGACTAAGTCTGAACTGCCTTTGAGAGGGTAACTTGGAACGATGATAAATTGAGCTCCATGTGGAATTTATTGGTGAAATTTTATATTATCCTGACTTTAAATGTCATTTTTAATCCAATGGTGGGGTTCTCATGTCTTTATTCATCCATAAGATCCCTGAAAAAGTGGATTTTTGATTTGAGACTCCACTTGTGCATGATAAAAACTACCTAAAAATCCTATACACTAAGGTGTTGTGAAAAATATGATTTCACCATCATTTAGGTCTTGGAATTATCTTTCTGGTGATGTTTTTTTACTTATAACTCCATCCGGAGCTCCCGGAATCTTCTTCTAAAGCCCAATAGTTGTTTTAGGCCTGTGTACTGCCTAGGCTTGTGAACCCTATTTTTTCTCAGATTGCTCCAAGTATTTCAAAACTTATACCAACCTTCCAAAATAATTTCCATGATATTATAGGGTCTTTAATTCACCTCCATGTTGAATTTGGCCCATCTGTTCCACTCCAGGGTGGTTGATCCATTCCTGGGAAGGCCTGCGATAGCCCTTCCCAATACTGCCAGAAGATAGCATCTTTTTCAGAACTCCCTTAATTCAAGGGGGATGAATAGATTTTCCTAAATCACCTAGGGGACAAATTTGACATAAAATAGGGGGTGGTCAAACTAACGGATTTGACTTGGGGTGCCTAGGAATGATAAAACATGAAACTTTTGGCACAAGGGTATAATCGTCGTGCTTGGAAACTTCCAATTTCCTTGTTGCACATTTACATGACAATAAGAATCTAGAAAGACATCATTGTAGAAAGTGGAGAGCCCAGATGAGAATAAACATGCTCCATTAGAGGACCACCTTAACACTTGGAGACCGATTTTGCTACTTCAAGGAGGCATGGCGGTGGGTGATAAACCTATATATAGAGATGTTCACTTAGAGGAAGAAGAGAGGGGGCATATGAACTAGAGAGACTACTCTTGTAAAAGGAATCATCATAGAGAGGATGAAAGGTGAAGATATATGAAAATAATAGGAGGTTCCAGAGGGCTATGGTTACCATTAGGATATTGTAGTAATATTGGCATATCACAAGGGATAGGTCTGACAATTTTTATAAAATATGGGAAGCATAGTGAGGATTTTTATGCGTAAGTCTTATCTTCCTTAATACATTAGTCTGTTATGACCTTGGTAAATGCAATGTGGTTACTAAACTATGATCAATATGAATATATGGTTTTGTTATAAGAATATAATGTTCATGGATGTAAACCCTAGTGCCATTTCTTTATGTTATGGATCAGATTTGTTATATGTATGATGTTTCTCTTGTTATCGAATGAGTGTATTGATATGCTAACTAATATTAGGCTCTCATAATGAATGCATGGTCCTTTACATTTTGCATCTAAGTTTATTTCCTTAAGTAATGTAATCTCACAAAATTCACATAAAGGAGGGGCTCAACACCCACGCATGCTTTGGGTGAGCTCAAAGTGCTTAATGGGTGATAGGTCAACGTGTATGGGATTCGAAGGTTATTCTAAGGACATAAAAATGATGACATCTTAGTTATGTTTTCAAGACATTTTTTTGAATTTGTTGTGAGAAATGGCTACATCCTTGTTCCTTTGATGCATGATGATAGATCGCTTGACCCTGGAAAGTGTCAAAGCATTGTTTAAGAGCATGGAGGATGAGTTTTCTCAAATATTTAGTACTAGACCTGAGTTTGATGCATGCATATGGGTAGAAGAGAACCTGTATCATGAGTTGTATGAGACCTTCTTTTGCTATTTTCTAGTAGAATTGTATGAATGGATTTCAACATATGCATCCATATCAAGTTGGTACTATAGATCACTTGTGTGGACCCTAGATTATTACCAGAGGCTGTAGGATGTAGATATAGCTTGGACGCGTGTTGTTGATCACTAGTGGAGAGGAGTGCTGACCAATTATACCCTAGAATACACCATTTCTATGTATTATTGTCTGGAGATTGTTGAGTTTGATTTCTTAAGGGAACATAGAGGATCATTTTTACATGTTATCCTATTGGCTATAAAGATCTTGGTCATTACGTTAAGTTTGGAGGCATTCCCTATGGTTGGCTAAGCTTCTCTGAGTGTTGGGAAAGGAAGCTAGGGTGGAGGAAGATGGTAGACATTGCAGCTGAAAAGGAGAGGGAAGAGAGATGACTCAAGTATGGTGAAGCTCGTGAAATGGAAATGGCTAGATAATGTGAGGTTACAGGAGTGATGGATTTATGGGGGCAAACGTTGCGAGAAGGAGTTGAGGTTCATGGAGAGGACGTGGAACTTGAGTAGTCTGTGCTACCCCATCTTAGCAAATGCGGAGAGAGACCTCTTTAGCTTCCGCTGAGATTTCATCATGTGAAGAAAGGAGAGCCATTGGCATGCATCTAAACCCACCTAGTGACCAACCCATGGTGCTTAGTTTTCTAGATCAACAGATAAGCATTTCTAACCTAATTAGTATCGAAGGGAGTAACTAATCTGCACTTAGGACATATAACTTCTTGTTTGGGACATCTATTGCTAACAAAACCATTCCTATGTTTGGAGGATTTTTTGGGAAATGTGAAAATACATGAATTTTGGGTATCGTGAGTGGCGTGGGACACATGTTTCTTAGCGAGGCAATATCAAAAAGCATCTACGTGTAGTTTAGTGGGACATTAGGAACACTAGGCTTGAAAACTTTAGGCCCTTTTTGGCTATAGGAAATTTAGCTAGTGGTGTAGGTGTCGAAGGATTTGGTAGGCCTAGTGAATCTCAAAGATTTGGTGGGTCGGGAGGGATAGGACCTGGTGGGTCTAGTGGGTCTGGTGGTGGAGGAAACACCAGAGGAAACCAAGGTTATGGGTCAAGTGGGTAAGGACATCAACAACCTTCGTGATTATTTTTTGATAAGACGTTGCACCTACCAGACTACAAAGGTATTGAGGATATTACAGAGCATGTGCACAAGTTTGAATTACTATGGTGTGCAAAGGGGATCACTACTCCCGAGTAGATGTCAATCAATTCAAAAGCAACATTGCAAGGGCACGTGCATAGTTGGTGCTACAAGTATGACCCCCATCAGATAGTGGTGGATTACACTACACTGAAAAATGCCTTCTTAGTAGAGTTCCATATCCCTGAGTTTGAGAAAAAGAGCATCAACGCTCTAAAGGATATCCAGTAAGGAATGGAAGAGAGTGTGGAGTATAACACACGGTTCAAGACTATCTTGTCAAAACTATCCTATAACATTCACCTAGTCATTTTTATGTCCTTAGAATAACCTTCTAATCCCATGCACATCCACCTATCACCCAACATGAGTTGGGTGCTCACCTAAGGCACACATGGGTGCCAAGCCCATCCTTTATGTGAGTTTTGTGAGAATACATTACTTAAGGATAGAAACTTAGATGCAAAAAGGTAAAGGACCATGTATGATCTATAAACTCTTAAAATTTGGAATTATCCATAGAATCACAAATAAAAAATTTTGTTCTACTTTCTATTAGAAAATGATAGAGATAGCTAGTGAATGAATTTTTCTTAGGCTTAGAATCCACAATTGTAGGAAAGGAAAGAATATAAACTCATAAAAACCAACAAGTTTTATCTTGGAAACCTTCAGAGGAGGAAAAACTAGTTAGGAAGGGAAATTTCTCTTTCTTCCCACTTTTATTGGCCAATTCAAAACAAAAAGTATAGAAATTACAATAAGTATGAAAGAGAAGTAGATAATATCTCACACTTCCTCCCAATTATTTTCTTGCTCGTATCAACACTCCTCCTAAAAACACAATTATAGCACCAAGAACTTCTTGCTCACTAGCTTTCATGCTTTGATGATCTTGTTCTCTTCTACAAACATGTATTTATAGCCTTTCTAATGTCCTCCCATGCACTAGAGAATGGGGAAGGTCATGGAGGAGAAGAGACATGGACAACCTTTCAAAATCTGTGGTTGTTCATTTTATATTTTTTTTTCATGCACGAAATATCTAGGACCTTAGCCTAATACGAGACCACTTTGTATCAACCTAGTTAGATGGTGGTTTGTAACCACCACTCTGCATGAGTGGTGGTCCTATTACTATAAAGAAAAAACCTCTGTGTATTATTTTTCCTTCTTCGGTGCGTGATCGATGAAGTAGAGTCATTTGGATCCCTATAGATCACACCTCCCATTCTTATGAGGATTTTAGTCCCACAAAATCTTAGTGGGGGAATAGATGAGGAAATAATTCTCTCACTTGCGCCTTCAAGTACTACCGGGCCTACCTTGGTATCTTTCCTTTTAGTCCAATCTTCCAAGAGTCTTGTGGACCTCTCCTAATCTTTCTGACCTTCTGCTGTAGCACTACATCCTCCTCTAATTCACCTCATGATTCCAAGATGCAATCCTCAATGGAAGGTAGCAACTCTATTCCTTCATCTTCATCTAACATGGATGGCTCATATAGGTGTAAGTTATCACAGTTTACTATAGAGTACATCCTCATAAATGATGGTAAATCAAGTCAAAAGGCATTTTCTCCAACTTGCTCCAATATGGTGAAGGGCCCATATCATAGTGTCTTGAGCTTTTGTGCTTGATCTTGTAGTCTCTCCTTTCTCAAGTAAAGCCAAAATTTATCTCCAACATGAAGCTTATGTTCCCTCCTATGTTGATCATGCCTAGCTTTGTACTTGGCTTGAGATTTCTCTAGATGTTCTTTGACTTTGAGATGGATTTTTCGGATCCTCTCAATGAATTTATTTTCTCTAGTCACCTATGTGTCTTGTGTCTCCTCCCATCTTGCTTCCCAACCTGCTATGTCCAAAGTGTATTCGTAGGTAGATATCCCAAGCATGATTCAAATGGTGAATTCATAGTGGATGTGTGTACTTCTCAGTTATAGGAATGTTGAATGTAGGCTAAGGACTCATCCCAAGTCCTTGGGTATTTGTTGTTATACACTCTGATCAATTGTACCAAAGTCCTATTCACCACTTCTATCTGTCCATCTATCTGTGGATGGAAATTTGTGCTCCTCTGTAACTTGGTATCCATCATGTCCCATAAAGTATTCCAAAACTTTCCCAAGAACCTACAATCCCTATAAGAAACAATAGACTTTGGAAAACCAAAATGCACCCATACATTAGCAAAGAAAAGATATCGCCTCATGTGCTTTTACTATCTTTTTACATGCCATAAGAATACACATCTTACTAAATCCACCAACAACAACATAGATATATTCATGGCCATGTTTAGAAATAGGTAATCCTCCTACAAAATCCATAGAAATGTCCTCCCACTGACGAGTAGTACTTCGACAAAGGTGTATACAAACCCTCCTTCCTAGTCTTAGGCTTCTTTGGGAAATTTTTTTACACTCATGTATAAATTTTATTCTTCTTCTTGCATATTTGGCCAATACATGTACCTTTACAGTGGGCTAGGGTCTTACAAATACCAAAAAATGTCTCACTACTTTCAAGGTATGTGCTTCCCTCATCAATAGAATTATTTTTTCTTTAGGCATGCAAAGCTTCCCCATTAGTAGAGTGGATTATCCATGAGATAAAAATCTTCAATCCATGTCCTTTTAGTCTCATGGGACTGCAACTATTGAAATATCACCCCAAAGTCTCTGGCCTAAACATATGCCTCTCCGTAAGCTTCATTCGTGAAGGGCTCGATTTGAGAGATAATGGCCAAACAGGAAAACTTCTCCTATGTGGGAATCCTAGATAACATATTTTCCACCAAATTTGTACTACCCTTCTTATATTTGATCACCAGATGGAACTACTGAAGGAATCCCATCCATTTGTAGTGCCTTGCCTGCTGTAATTTAGATTTGTGCTTACAAATATTGGAGAGGTTTGTGGTCAATGTGAACAATAGTTTTTACCCAAAAATGATGCTTCCATTTTTAATTTCTTGAACTAGTGCATACATTTCATATTCATATACAAAATATCCTTTAACTACTGAAGTGAAAAGTTTCAAAATGATAGCATAAGGGTTTACATCCTTGAAGCAACACTACACCCATAGCGTAATCACTGACATTTGTCTCTACTTCAAAAGGATGTTGCAAATTAGGAAGAGAAAGTACTGGAGCATGACTAATCTTCTATTTCAATAAATCAAAGGATTTTTCTTGTTCCTTACCCAAGTAAAAACCCTTACTCTTTGTGGCCACTATGTGTAGAGGTTATGCAATTGTAGAGAATCCCATAATGAACTTCCACATGTATTGTACTACTCCCACAAAAATCCTAGTCTATGTGGCTCCTATTGATGTTGACCAATTAGTGATGGATTCCACATTCTTTGGGTCCAATCGTAGCTCTCCGATCCAAGCATGTGCCCAAGATAAATAAGTGACTGTTTGTCAAATTCATATTTATTCATATTACAAAGCAATTGTTTCTCCCTAAGAACTTGCAAGACCATTTGTAAATGAGTTAAATGTTCTTCCCATGTGGCAATAAAAATCAAGATATCATCTAGATATACAATGACACATGAATCTATGAAATCCCGTGTAATACATCATTTATCAATCTCATAATTGTAGCGGGTGCATTGCATAATCCAAAAGGAAGTACTAACCATTCATACAAACCTTGTTTTGTCTTATAGGAAGTATTCCATATATCCTCCTCCTTCATTGTGACTTGGTGATAAACTAACTTGAGATCCAAATTCATGAAGAATTTGGCATGTTGAAGCTGGTCCAAGAGATCATCTATGCGTGGAAGTGGATATTTTTTTATTTATGGTGATCTTGTTCAAAGAACGGTAGTTGATGCACATTATCCAAGAACCATCCTTCTTTGGCACCATCATAATAGAAAGACCACATGGCGAGGTACTATGATGTATCACCCTTAGTCTAGTAGTTCTTGGAGTTGTTTCTTTACTTTAGTACTTCAAGCAGGGATTTCCTATATAACCCGATGTTCGGTAGAGGGGACTCTAGAAATAGCTGAATCTCATGATCTACTTCCCATTTTTGTGGTAACCCATTGGGATCCTGAAATACTTCTGAAAATACTATCCAAATCAATGTTTTCCCTAGTTAGAAATCTCTGAAACTTCTACCCCATCTTGTTTATCCTTTAACAAAAGTAAAAAAACTGATTATGATTTTCCTGAATAAGTCATTTTTCTTGGTTAGCACTCACCATAGTAACCTATGTCTTACTTTAGTTTACCCGGATGTTGTAGTCGATCCCATCCTTGATCCATCTGTATCGGTTTTCCCTTCTCATAAATATAACATCCCTAATATACAAGTAAGGAATCCTGAATACAACATCAAAAGCATCAAGTGGAATAATGTTAGCTTCCAAAACATCAATATACTAGGAATTTATCCCAAACTTGACCTTACATCTTCTTGTTACCTGAATTTCAACACCCTTCTTCACCCAACCCAAAGGATAAGGGTGTGGATGCTTGTAAGTCTCAAGACCAAGCTTCTTTACAACTACTTCAGAAATCAAGTTAGACTGAGAACTCGTTATCAACTAAAGCATTTACCTTAGTTATCTTGATCTAGATTTTGATCTGGAATATTCTACTCATCTCCTCTTCTTGGCTATCTATGTTGGTGGTCTGTGCATCCAAGCCTTTAGTCTACATCAAAGTCATCTTTGATTTCCACCTCCCCTTCTATTTTTATAGCTGTCATGAAATTATTTGAGACCTTAGTTCAGTTCTTCAGATGTAGCTGCGGATGTAACTTCCAAAATGTAGAATCAGTATAACCATTGATATCACATTTCTTACAAACATTCTTAGGATCTTTACAAGTATTTAAAGTAGTGGCATCTTGTTTACCTTTCCCTTTCAACTTACCCTTGTTACTTGTTTTCCCATACTCTTTTTTCTACTAATTTGTTGACTGCTTTGCCCTTGTCTTTAATTCTCCTTATTTATTTTCATCATCTATGTAGTATTCCTACACACACACCTCGTTAAGATCTTTGGGCTTTGTAGAGATGAATTTTCTTCGAAGGTGAGTGTGAATTCCTCTTAAGTACTTAGTCAAAATATCCTCATCCTCCAAGTCCATGTTTAGCAACATGGCCTACCTCCAAAACTCCATAGTATAGTCCTACACACTTTGACCACTACCTTGTCTAAAATACTGCCATTTAATCATTTGGTCAATCTTGTGGCCAATAGGATAGAATTTAGCTCTAAGTAATTCTTTAAATTCTTGCCAAGATTTCACAATAGGATGCTTCTTATTTTCCCAAGTGGTTAGATGGGTTTCCCACCAAACCATAGTGTGTCCCTCCATTTTTAGATGTGTAAAGGTGATCCTTTTTCCTCAATGACATTATGGACGCTAAAGTAGACTTCTAACTATTTTAACCATTTATCAAGAAACTTTACATCTACTTGTCCTTCAAAGCTTTTAATCTCAACTTTCGGCTCAACTTTAAAAGGATTATGGTCAGATTTTACCTTTTCTCTTGCACTTGAAGTCTCTTCACGTTATTCCCATAATCTTCCTCATGGTGGGTCTTACCTATGCCAAAATTTTTAGCTAAGCCTCGAACCACTGAGTTCATGGAGTATTTCTTGATGAAGTTGTCTTCTACAATTTTATAAGTTTTTCTTTCCTTCTAAACATCCTATCCATCATGGTCTCCAGCATGTCTATTCTATGGACCAAGTTATCTTCCTCCATTTGTCCCCAAATTCTCTGTTTCCACTTCTTTGTAGAAATTTCTGGATCACAAGGTAAAGCCTCTTCACCTTTAGATCTCATCACTGTCATACAAATCCAAGAACGAATACCATAGTCTTGGATACTTGTTAGCTTTGATACCAAAATGATCTGTAAACTCTTCAACTTTAGAATTATCCATAGAATCACAAATTAAATGTTTTGTTCTACTTTCTATTAGAAAATGATAGAGATAACTAGTGAATGAATTTTTCTTATGCTTAGAATCCACAATTATAGGAAAGGAAAGAATATAAACTCATAAACACTAACAAGTTTTATCCTGGGAACCTCCAAAGGAGGAAAACCCAGTCGGGAAGGGAAATTTCTCTTTCTTCCCAATTTTATTGGCCAATTCAAAACAATAAGTACAAATATTATAATAAGTATGAATGAAAAGTAGATAATATCTCACACTTCCTCCCAATTACTTGTTTGCTCTATCTCAACACTCCTTTTCCTACAAAACACAATTTTAGCACTAAGAACTTCTTGCTCACTTGCTTTCATGCTTTGATGATATTTTCTCTTCTACAAACATGTATTTATAGCCTTTCTCATGTCCTCTCATGCACTAGAGAATGGGAAAGGTCATGGAGGAAAAGAGACATGGACAACCTTTCAAAATATGTGGCTGTTCATTTCATATTTTTTTCTGTCTACGAAAGATCAAGGACCTCTCGTCCAATGTAGTGATGGTCTTAGGATCGCCACCCTAGTTGGGTGGCGGTTATGTAACTACCACTCTGCATAGAGCGGTGGTCCTATTACTATAAAGACAAAACCTCGTGTATTATTTTTCCTTCTTCATGCTGACTAATCTGATGAAGTAGAGTCATTTTGGATCCCTATGGATCAATGCATTCATTTTGAGAGCCTAGGATGAGTTATTATATCAATACACTCATTAAAATAACAAGAGAAACATCATACATATAACAGATCTTGTCCATAACATAAAGAAATGACAGTAGGGTTTACATCCATGAACATTATATTCTTAGAATAAAACCATATATTCATATTGATCATAGTTTAGTAACCACATTACATTCACCAAGGGCATAATAGACTAATGTATCAAGGTAGATAAGACTTATGCATCAGAAGTCCTCACTATGCTTCCCATATTACATAAAAATTATCACAGACCTATCCCTTGATATATGCCAATATTACTACAATACCCTAATGGTAACCCTTGACCCTCTAGAAGCTCCTATTATTTCTACAGAGCTTCTCCTTTCATCCTCTCTATGATGATGCCATTTTATCAAGAATATTCTTTCCAGCCCAATGCCCCCCTCTCTTCTTCCTCTACTGGGCATCTCTATATATAGGTTTATCACCCACCACCATGCCTTCTTGAAGTAGTAGATCAGTCACCAAGTGTCAAGGTTTTCCTCTAATGGAGAATGCTTATTCTCATCTAGGATCTCCACTTTTTGCAATGATGTCTTTTGGATCCTTCCATCATGTGGAATATTCCTTTCTTGGTCACCAAGTCACTAGGCAGCATCTTATCCACTTCACATTCTTGGCGAGTTCATGCTTTCCTCATGTGCTTCTTAGAATGTCAAATATGGCTAAATCTAGAAACCCCTTAGTTTATCTTGTGTGTGTGCCATGGTTTCTACAAAACCCTTCTAAAACCCTTGTCTGTGTGCTTTCCCCCAAATTCCCTTCTTCATATTGGTCTCGTACGCACACGTTCCCTTAGGGACTTATTCAATATTCTAAGACCCAACATTTCCCCACACTAATCTCATCCTCCATCCTCGAAATATCCTTCCTTCAAAGAATAAATAATGGTGGGACTATGAATAAATGGAACAAAGAAGGGAAGAATTAAATAATGGAGGAAAGAGGAAGAATATTTGTATTGTTTAAGGAGGAGTGGGAAATACTTCATTATATCTTCCTCAATCTTCTCCTAGGCATATAATTCATTTTGTGCTTCCTTGAGTAGGTCACCCACCAAAGTGCTTACCTCATCAAAACTCATCTCATCCCCCTTAGCACCCATTGTATCAATGATCCCTTCCAGTTGGTTTCCAAAGTCATCAAGCGCATCCATCCTATGGGTGATCTAGGGATATAGATCCTTCAACTGATTTTTGATCAAGCCTCTTAGGGTCTTGATGGCTTCAGACTTCTTCTCCACCTCGGCTAGGATCTTATCCCATTTTTCTCTATTCCCCTTATTCTTCTCCTGAAACTCCTTGAGCTCTACCTCATGTGTAGCAACTAGGATTCTTGCTACTCTATCCATGTCAATGTAATTTTCATAAGTAGCTTCAGCTATCTATGTGGCAGATTTTGCAGTAGTGAGGAGTTTGGTGTACCAAACGACTATCTCCACAACCTTCAACTTCTCCTCCTTCTCCTAGTGACTCTATGGTGAGTGGCCGCCTTTCCATTGTAAGGATGCGAGTTAAATATTCCAAGCACTGCAAGGTTAATTCATATTTCTTCTCGGAAGTGCTAGGTATGGATGCTTTAAGATAATAGCATCTGTAATCATTTCTACCTTTTTATATACCTCACGCACCCTATCCTTTTCCTCCTTTAGCTTGCACCTTAACTATGCGCTGATTAGTTCCTCTTGCTTCATATATTTTCTCTTTTCAATGAGCTCCTTTTTCTTCTCCAATTCCCCTTCTAGGAATCTCACCGGTCATTCCTTCCAAAAATTCTTGCCTCAACTTCCACTGAAACCTTTTTGAGTGCATTACAAACTTGTTCATCAAATAATTGTGTAGAATTACCAGTGGGTTTATCCATTTTTCCTTTGGAATTTTCATCAACGCTAGTTAGCTTACTATGAACTTAGGTTTATCAATGTGGGACTCAAACACCCAAGATAGCATCTTCCTGGTTCATGGGTATATGCATTCCTCATCAAATGAAGACATCATCGAGATCTTTCTATTGGCACAGTGCTTTAGAAGCGCGTATGTAGCACTTTGTTTGGATCATTGATATAACCCATTCCCTACCCTTGTGCTACAACCATACTCTTCCCTCATGTACGCACAACCTTCAAAAAGCTCACCGCTAAGTTGGGATCTCCACCCATGCTCCCATACTCCTTCCCTACGCTCTCATCTTATATCTCCTTGAGTATCTCATCCGTGCTCCACTCCACCTCTTGCTCTACTAACTTCTTGATTATGCCCACTACTTCTCTCTCTGTGGCCTCTTCTATCTGCTCCTTGGTGAGGCTGGGGGTCCTCTGATCCTTAGTGTTCACTTCCTCGCTAACCCCTTGCCTTGAGTGCCTTCATCATCTCCATTATTCTCTTTATTTCCTTCTTCCTCTGAATCATGTACATCATACATGGGATGATTATGAACTTCTTCATCCTCATCATCATCCTTCTTTGCCCTTATAGGCCTCCAAGATCTCCATCTCCTCCGAGTCTACCTTCCCCACTACCTTTTGTTTCTTCCTAGCTAGGGATTGTTCCTCTTCCTCGGTAGGTGATTCCATTCTAGGTGACTCTTCTTGTTATGAAACCTCTTCCTAAAGTATCTTCTCCTTCTCCTTGATTGGAGACTTATTCCTACACACTTGGTGCTTTCTTTTCCAGTGCTTATTTTTCTAGGGTCTCTTCCCTTTCTCTCTTATTTGGAAAGGCTTCTTCCTACTAGTGGAATCCTATGGGATGCAAACATCATTCTCTAAATAGGAACCATTACCAAACTTAGGCCTGATGCAAAAATACACCCTCATCGCGGCGCTTCGAGAAATTGTTAGTGTTAAGGGTTTCATATCGTACTTTATTGGAGACATAATTCTCCACATATGCATGCTTCATTGAGTATAAGATCTTCCTACACAACTTGCAGTGGTCCTGGTCCACTTCCGTAAGGTCAAAACTTAGCCTTTTGCTTCCTTGGAGTGGTTGACCCCTTCTTGGAAATAGTGCACGGTGAAAGAGAAAAAAGACGGTTTGCACCATGGAATTTTGGTCCCATATGTCAGAGTGAATCTGCCAATGTAGAAGTGTTAGTATACAACAAACTCAGCCTCTCCATCTACTAGTGTGGGCAATTGTTTAGGTATTCTCCATTCTACCATGAATGCGTTGCGCATTCACTTGTACTATTTCTCTAGGCACACCTTGTGGGCGGTCATCATGGTATCACAAGTATAATTTTCAAATATTTTTGCAGGTAAGGGATCCCCATATGAATACTCCCATATGAAATTTTATAGCCCATTGGAAACTCTAATCTCTAAGAATAAAATGGTGAGAAGGACATTTCCAAACATTATCTTATCTCCTTCCTGTGCACTACTTATTATCTCTTCTATAATATAGGTGGATGAGTTGTAGATGGTTCCTTCGAATCTTTTGGCATACATTCATCAATGCCTTGTTTACCTATGTCCACCTTTCTTTGAACATTTAGCTTAGTACCCAAGCATGCATCTATCCTCATCACGGGGTTGGGGATATCTATGATATCCATGTAGGCTAAACCCTTTTTGTAATCATAGGCCTCCATTGTCTCCTTGATGGCCTCCTTATCTTCCAAGTCATCATCTATGGATTCCCCTTACAAACCAAGCCCGTAAACTTAGATATGAGTTGGGAGTTATGCACATTTTTGGCCCACAAAATAGAAGTGGTCCTCATGCACATGTAACATCAGCTAATGGTATAACCACTCAAGGTTGCAAAAATAGGGAAACTCATAAATTTGCAGCAACCTAGCCTTTCCCAACTTTACCTTTACCTCATTGTTGTAGATCAACATTCCTTCTGGTGTCATCTTATCCATCGGATGAACCATTTCCAATGCCATCTCCTTTGTGGTACTCGTGCAATGATTGTAGTCACTCATGGCCATCTTCCTCACATGTGATACCCTTTCTCTCCCCAACGACACTCCATATAAGTACTTCATCTCTACATACCACTCCTCATTAATACTCATGGTGGTAGTTGCCTATTTTCCTTTTCCCTTTTTTTAAGTGAAACAGTTTCCTTCTTTTGGTGTCATCTTCCTTATCTCGGTTAAAATCTAAAACTCATCTTCCTCACTCTTCTTCCTCACTCTGCTCATCTCTATGGCTTAACTTCATGAAGCAATCCTTCTACTTCTATGCCCTAGCTTGTAACCCTAACACTGGAAAAATTTGTCCACAAGATTTCTTCCATATGCCCATGTACTCCTTCCACTCTGGTTTATAGATCATCCTAGTCACGTACTCAAATCTCTATGATTCTCCCTTCACATAAATATTTCTTCATGGATGCCCTAGTTCACAAGAGCTTCTTCAATCTCGTAATGGAAAGGTAAAATAATAATGTGCCCAACTTCATACTTATAGCTTTTTCTCTTCTCCGAAATAAATGCTATACCACCCACCAATCTACTTAGCATTAAATAAGGTCTTTCCCACTAAATATAACCTTAAGATCCCTTACCCATGCACCCAATCCTTCACGAAACCTTCTACAACCTTTTGGCATGTAAAAATACTTACCGACCGAAGACTCTTGCCCACGCATCCGTAGCGCCTGAAGGCATTTATTCTCGTTGACCTAATTTTTTCCCTCGCCTACCTCATGTTGTTCCTATACTTCTCATCCTTTGTATGTGGTCTTTGTTAAGCTATCTTGACACCAAAAATTCTTGTCCACTATTTCCACATGTGTTCTTCTATCTTTTGCACCTTTGATCCTTCAATTTGGGCCATACAATTTTCACTACAAGCTTGTACCTCACTTCGCACTACTCCACCCCACACTAAATCAGATGCACGGTCCTCTACGCATACACAACATTTTGAAATTAATAAGTGGTTACCAGTGCACAAGGCACAAAAAAACATAAATAGAAGGGAACAAGAAATGAGAAAGGGAAACACAAGGAAAGGAAAATTCATAAAGGGAAATCCTAAGCTAATTGGCAATATTGCCTTATTTACAAACACAAGGAAGGTTTATTTATAGTAGGGCTTTAGCCTACTCCCATTGAAATGGCTAGGTAGTTTCATCCCATCTAGCACTTGTAATTGGCATGCGCCTGACTCAAGGATGTACGAGATGATGTATGGGCCCAACCAATGGAATTTCAACTTCCCGGATGGTGCAAAAACTTGGAATCATACAACAAAACCATCTGCCCAACCTCAAAATTACTTATTCTTGATATGACGATCATGTCATGCCTTTTTTTTGGCCTTTTAGTCTTTTGACTCCATCTAGCAAGTGATCACCTTTCGTCTAACTGCATTAACTTGTCAATCCTTTCCTTGAGCACTTGCTCATCATCCAATCCTCCTACGCATGCTATACACAATGATGGTAATATGAATTCAACCAATAAAATAGCCTCTACACCAAACACTAACTAAAATGGTGTGGCTTTGTTTAGTCTCTTTTAGGTTGTCCTATATGCCCATAGAATGAATGATACCTTGTCATCCTAATCTTGTCTTCTAACATCACATATTTTGATCAATGTGTGACTTAGTATCTTATTAAATGCCTCAACTATTCCATTTGCTTGAGGGTGATAAGGGGTAGTCTTGTGATGGGCCACCATAAACTCTACCAATAAAATCCTGACTATTGCATTCAAAAATGTGTGCCCATATCACTTGTTAAACTCAATGGACATCCATACCTATTGATTATGTTTTTCCATAAGAAATCCTTTGTAGGTGCCGACTCTACCCATCTTGTCAATTATTTATTACAAGTGATGATATAATGTGAACCATTCCTTTGTGCAGCGTGAGTTGAATTAGGTCTTACAAAATCAATCACCCATTTGCCAAATTGTTTTGCATTGGCTATAGGCCTCAAGGACATTTTAAATATTTTCTGTGGCTTGCCAAGGCACTGGTACTGGTCACATACATTACAAATTTCAATAAAATCCTAATATATGCTATCCCACTAAATCCCTACAAGTAAAATCTTCTACGTGGTTTCATTCCCTCGCATAGTTTCCTCCTCTAATCCCACCATGCGCTTCCTCCATGATTACAATGTGCTCGTGTTCTAATACGCATCAAAGCACAAAACCTCATCACAAAATAACTTGAACAAATATCCACTAATAAACATTTAAGGTGTGATGCATATATCCATCTTATTTCTCTCCAAAGCCTTCATTCCTTTCGGATTTGCACACACTGTTTTCATAAATACTGAAATATCCTCTAAGCCGAGGGTGCACGTTATAACTTAAACGATTTCACATCTGATATGGTATACTCAATGCTCTACACATCCTCCTTGAGTCAATTCTTGATAGATGATTAGGTTTTGAATTACTATTTCTTTGTTTTACCACAATCGAAAACTTGAATTCTTGAAACAACAGAACCCAACAACATATGTGTACTTGCAAAATGAGCTTATTTACCAAATACTTCAATGTCATGTGATATGTGTAGAAGATAAATGATATTTTCAGAGGATACTAACTAAAATTACGCAACACATAGGTCATTAACAATGCCTCGCACTCAATAGTAGTGTAATTCTCTCTCATCGGTGTCAACTTCTACTTTGGAAAAACAAAGGGGGTGATCAACAATCCCCTCACCAGGTTGTGCTAGCACTACTCTAATGGCTATCCCCGAGGCATCAACATGCACATGGAAGGGCTTATCCCAAGAGGGAAAGCATAATATGGGCGCAGTGACAATATTATCCTTCAATATTTCAAATGCCTTCTGTTGCATCTCTCCCTAGTGAAAGGCACTTTTGTGTTTAAGTAATTTTTCCAAGGGCATGAAGATCTTCACATACCACTTGATAAAATTCTGTAGTACCAGTAAGCCCAAGGAATCCATGCACTATGCTTTGACTGGTAGGCTCTCCCAATCCCATAATAACAATGAATTTGGTGGGATCCACTACAAATCCCTCCTTACATATAATATGTCCCAACAGGGTTTCAAATGGAGTAACAAAGACATATTTCCAAATATTGAGGGATATCCTCAACTACCAAAATCTCTCAAACATCAGCCTCAAATTGTCACAATGGTCTTTTACTAGCCCATACATAGTCTAGTCATCTAGGTAGACCTAAAGAAATTTATGGATGAATTCCTAGAAGGCTTGTACCATGATGCGCGAGAACACAATGGGCACATTCTTTAGCCCAAAAGGCATGACCATGTAGGAAAAACTTCCCCATTTAATGGTGAAAGTTTTATTCTCCTAGTATTCCTTTGTAATTCTAACTTGGTGGTACCCGATAACCCATCCATAAAAGAATAGACCTTGTGCCGGAAAATCCTTCCAAAATTTCTTCAGTGAAGGGGTTTAGAAAAGGATCAATGAAACACACTACATTCAAGTCCCTGTAATCAACACATATCCTTATCCTTTCATCCTTCTTAATGCTTATGACCATTGGACTTACCCATTTTGATTCTTCTATAGCCTCAATGATACCTGATGCTATCATTTTGTCTATCTCCTCCTTGACTCTTACACACAAGTTTAGATTCATCCGATAAGGTCTCTTTTGAATTAGGTGCACACCTTCCTTCAACTTGATCCTCATTTCCCCCAAGGAGTGGTGAACACCTTTAAGCTCATGGTATCCATGTGGGAACAATTCTTGAAACTCACGTAGTAGGTCAATAATCTTATAAACCTCTTTTTTTGACCAATAGTCCCCAATGATAGCTTCCTTAGGTTCATCCTCCGAACCAATGTTAACCTTCTTCATTTTCAAGGGCTTATGGTAGGCACACGCCTTCTCATCAGCACTATCCATGACTTCACATGTACCTTCAGAATGGTTAACATCCAGATTATCCATCTCTTCTCCATCTATCACATAGACCATTTTTCCTTTTTATTTTTCAATGCACATGTGCTCAAGCTATATCTCTTCATATTCGTCTTCATCAAAATACGTCTCCTAACTAGGTTCACCCAACAACTCCAGTATCATATCTTCTGTCATGGCACTATCTCTCATAGTAAGGTGCTTGACTACTTGCAACACCTTATCCACTGATGGATTTGTAACTCGATATTCAAAAGCTTGAATGAGATCAGCCGCTAACTCCCGTCAATTCCTTGTTTAACGACGTGTCTCTAAGTGAATATACGATGCACGTGCACATCTCTCGTAAGGTGGTGACAACTTATGTACCCATAGTGAAGGTGGTAAAGCTTCTATGCCTTCCATCTAGGCCTTCTCACATGCTTGGATATGGAAAGAGGCGGGTTCTTTTCCATGATAGTCTTGTATAACAATGGGCGTGTTGCTTCTGTAGAACCTAACAGAGAATGTGACTCTTACCTCATACCACTCTAGAATATTATCGTGATGTGTTTCCCACCAACGCGTTGCAGTCCTAAGAAATTTATAACTAAGCATACTTATCCTTTTGTCCTCATTTCTCCACTAAGCCTCCATCTCTCGCAATAAATCATCAGGGCTTGCTCCTCTAGAGTAACTTAGTAATTTCTTCCTTCCTAGGTGCTTGATTAAGCATGCCTTTGTCACCCTTGTTACAAATCCTCTTAATTGTCACCCAATTAACTCATAGATCCCATGTGACCAATTGTCACATGCTATGCTAGTTGTATCACTCATAGACTAACCATCTTGATTGGATAATTCCTTCTGTAGTATAAATTACCTCATGGTATCTAATAGAGTGCACATAGATTCTATCAAGAAATTCTTCTCCTAAGGTCTTAGTATAGGGTGTTGACATCCCATCTGTTAAATGGATGATGACCCATTCTTCCTTGTTCTCAAAACTGGTATACCCCTTTTCAAACCATAGGTTATAATTTTTTTTTTAACACTAGGGATGCCTAAGCAATGCTTGGAAAGTTATCGCCTCAGCTAGCTAAGACCTTAAAGTCCCCAAAGAAACTTGGCCCTTGAATAGTGATAATTGCATCCTTCAAGACACCAATGGGAATTTCCTTTATCTTGTTCTCCATATACAACACATTCAAGGATGACTGTAGTGTGGGCCTTCCCATTTGATGTCATGCATCCAAGGTGAGAACATTGACTTCGCACCCATGTCGATCAAAATATTGTTCGAAGCCATCCATCTACAACAACATTCAAGGTTATCTCTTTTTCATAGTCAAGGCTATGGGGAGGAAGATTAGCATGCAACACTTTCCTCTCACGCTCTCCTTGTTTCGCTCGGAATATTTCAAGCCGGGAATAGAGTTGCTTCTATCCTTTCATTCCTTTTAGAAACAAATAAGGTTAGGGCTAGGAGGAATACCTGTTGAACGTCGAGATGGTGTGCGTGTACCGTAGAGAAAGATCAGGTTGACTGCGAATAACTCCTTTTTGTCTTGGAAGGACTACCTGCAAATAAGAACACAAGACCACACAATTTTGATTAGACAATAAATGAGGGAACTACCTTGGGCCCAGGAAATATAAAACTTCCTTTCGAAGGTGGTCAGTTCCCCTGCTAATATGAATTAACACAAAAGACTGTAAGATATCAATTAAATTGCTACGTTGAACTGGGTAGGGGAAAGGCTGGTTTTTGGTTATAGTCAGGATAACCGATACCGGTTGCTGATAACCGATATCGGTATGGTCTAGGATCTGAAGGTTGGTTGTTTTGTGGGGGTGGTTGTGTTTTTGGTAGTTGTGTTATTTGTAAGGTCAGTATATAGGTGATATTAGGAAATAAGGTGATGAGAGGTAGATGAATGATAGTTAGATGCAATAGCACGCTGGGTAGTGGATCTAGGAATGGATTTGTGAGGATTGTGCTTCAAAAAGTCTAAGAAATGTTATTAAAGAGGACATGCAAGATGTAACTTACTGGTTATTGACGAAGATGCAGGTCCAAGAACTCTGATGACAAGGTAGAACTCTAGCTAGGATGGTGGACAAACAAGATGAAATATCTCCTCCCGATGATCACCGAGTATCCGAGAACTCGGGCTCGTTCATTGCGCTTTGGGCTTGATCTCCTTTTGCTGTAACTCTTCTGGTTTCTTCACTCATCTCTGCTCGGTCAAGTGAAGATCTGGACTCTCTTGATCGCTCCCAAATGATCTCTGTTGATTCCTAAAATCCTTCCACCCTTGTTTCTGGTTAGGGGAGCCCATTTTACAGGGAACCGATGGCGGTTACGTAACCGACGGCGGTCGAGTAGGAATCGGCATCGGTAAGGAAAAAGTAGGCTATTTTTAGTAAAATAGCCCACCTTCCCTGCTTTTCTCCCGAGGGATTAGTTGCGGGCTTGGTCAAGTGACTAGAAGGTCGGTTTTGGGTCCGAGAAAGGGGTCATTAGTCATGGGTGTAGGTGTAGACCAAGTTATAGGTCTTAATTAGGTTAGTTTAGGGTTAGGGCTAGGTCATGATGAAGTGGCAAAATGAGGTGGCAGGTGAGATGATGTGGATTTGTCAATTACAAGGTAATTAATAAATAATTGTGTAAGGTTTAGGTGATGAGGTTAGGTTGCGAGATGAGATGCGGGTCACAAGGGGTCGTAAGACACAAATTTGGTGTCTACATTAGCCCCTTATTGTCATGTAGCTTGTTTTGTAAAGCTGCGTGGACAATAATATGAAGTGGTTTCTCCTGTTAAGGATATAGGTAATCCCCCTCAAATCTATCACAGATTGAGTGAACGGGAAATCAGGGATAGGGTTGATAAAGGGTAAATGTTGTAGAGAGGATGGTAAGGTGGTGGGGTAGGTCCAAGGAAGCAGACGCATGTTGAAATGCAATAGTATGACTAGGGTACATGATTTGACAAGGGTGATATAATCCTGGTATCCAAGGCATAGGAAGTAGCTCCAGGGTATATAACAGGTAAGGTACAGGAACGTTTAGGCATGTTCGGCAGTACCAAATGGTTGGTTTGGTTGAGATAAACGTCACGGTCTAAGTCTGGGCAAAGTTGGTCGACGGATCAAGTCAAGGACCCTAATCATGCTAAAACACGAACAGGTGAGCTCGATTAAACAAAAAAAAATGACAGGATGGGTGGATAAGAGTGTATGTTGGTGATGTTGGGTAGGGTATTGAAGTGGTACGGCCGTGGGTCGGGCCAAGTTGTTGGGTTGCGGCCTTGGGTCGGGCCGGAAGGGTAGAGTGAGGCCTTGGGTCGGGCCGGATGGGTAGGGTGAGGCCTTGGGTCGGGCCGGATGGGTAGGGTTGCGGCCTTGGGTCGGGCCAAATGGGTAGGGTGAGGCCTTGGGTCGGGCCAAATAGTTAGAGTTGCGGCCTTGGGTCGGGCCAAATGGGTAGGGTGAGGCCTTGGGTCGGGCCAAATGGTTAAGGTTGCGGCCTTGGGTCGGGCCAAATGGGTAGGGTGAGGCCTTGGGTCGGGCCAAATGGTTAATAATGTTTGCATCAAAGGTTGATATAGGCGATGTTGGTGGAAAAGGGGCAATAGTAAATAAGGGCAAAAAGTTGGGTGAGGAAAGGAAAAACCGATATCGGTTATCTATGACCGGTACCGGTTAGGTAACCGATGGCGGTTTCTTAGGGCACGATTTGACCGGTATCGGTTCTATGTGAAAAACCTATAAAAAGAAAAATACGGCCGGTCATTGTCACTTTGTCAATTTGGAAATCAAATTAAGTTGTCTGAGGTGGAATATTGACATTGGTGCATTTGTTCGCTGAGGTGGCACTATTGGACTGGAGGAGTGAGTTGGTAGCGGGCCCGAGTGAGGAGGAGGCAGTAGTTGATTGGTTGAGGACCCAGAAGAGGACAGTTGGAGCCATGGCACAGCCAGGAGGAGCAGGAGGAGCTGGACCAGCTGGACCACCACCACCCATCCCACCACGACGACGTGTCGTCGTACGGGTAGGTTCGAAACCCCTCATTGTGTTTATTTGATGTTATTAAGCTAGATGGGGGTTTGGGTAGGAATTTACATGTTTTAGGAAATAATTAGAAAATGGAAATAATTCGAAAAAGGGAGAGGGTAGATAGGTGAAATAAGCCAAGGCGGCTGGGTGGGTAGATTTTTAGGGTGTTTGGGTGGGTATGTAGGTAGAAAGATGAAAAAATGGAGGTGGGGGCCGCGCGGGGGTTCGGCTCGGGGAAATTACAGCGACCGATGTCGGTTTCTAAGCGACCGGCATCGGTCACAAAATTTGCGGGCAGGGCGCTTTGTGTTTGGCCGGTGGCGGTCGGTAGTCGACCGGCGTCGGTGGGAAGAGGGCCGCGGTCGGTTATTGGGGACCGGTACCGGTCCGTAGTTTTTTTTTTTTTTTGGATTAAGTTATTGTGTTGTGTTGAGTTTGTGGTGGTGAGTTAGGTGTTGTTTGGGTTGGGATGAGGTGTTTTGGGTGTTGTTGTTGTTGGGGTGGGGTGTTGTTTGGGTTGGGATGGGGTGTTTTGGGGTGGGTTGTTTTGGGTAGAAGAGGGAGGCGAATAGCATAGAGAATAGGTGGGTAGAGGGGTGTGTTAGAGAGTCGTGGTGTGGCTAGGTGGAGAAGAAAAGTGGGTGTAGAGGGTGGTGGTGTTGTTGTAAAGAGTAGAGCTAATGTTGTGGGTTGGTTTTGCAGGCACGTCAGCAGCTGACGATGCGGGACAGGATGCCCCCGCTGTTGGTGTGGATGCGACCACATGTATCCGCAGCACACTGGGCGATCATGCGCGAGGTGGGACTTGGCGGAGTCCAGCGATACAGAGCTATCGACAGAGATCATAGTTTGATGGTTGCCCTCATCGAGAGATGGGATCCGGCGACCAATGTGTTCCATCTCCCGACTGGAGAGATGACCATCACATCGAGGATGTATATCGCATCCTTCGATTACCTATTGATGGAGAGGCCTTTTTCGGTGGATGCAGAGACAGCCATGGACAAAGATCCTACTGTGTTTTGGGATGCAGCTACGCTTAGTGACATATCACAGCGTGAGCATCGGTATGGTGATATGTACCGTGCGCACCGACATGAGACACGGCTTGCCGTGTTGATGATGATCGGGATCACCTGCTTCGCCCTCCCGGACTCAGAGGGAGGCCGCTTTCCATGGGCATTGATGGGGGTGCTTCATGAGATGGTGGAGGAGCACACCTGTTATGCTTGGGCACCAGTATATCTGGTGCAGTTATACAGGGAGCTGTGGGGCTATCGCCGGATGAGGTGATTCGGGATTTGTTCGACATTTTTACTTCACTGTTGGGCATATGAGCACATCATATGCATCAGACCAGTAGGGTTACCCCAGCAGCCAGGGCCACAGGTCATATACAGATATGGCTTTCAGAGGTGGTTGGGGGTCGTGGGACAGCCACGAGCAGTGCTTGCAGGGCGGGACGTCGCCTATTACAGGCATTTATTAGAGGGCCTGACAGCGGTAGACATCGTATGGAGACCTTACAGAGGTCATCACCCGCACAGAGGAGCCCGAGTACAGTTACGCTTGATCCAGTACACTTTCTGGATAGCAGGACGGAGGCCGGGAGAGTACGAGAGGATACCCCTAGAGAGGGTACGCAGGCAGATGGGGCTGCGACAGGACGAGCCACCTCCCTTCCCTCAGTACAGGAGGGATGATGTAGAGGCCCCACTACCTGCACCACAGCCCGTGGATCCAGATTGGGTTGCTGAGAGGCCGGCAGATGACACTGTAGATGATGCGGGCTGTACGGGAGCATATATGGTTTGGTGGGCTGGTCAGAGAGCAGCGAGGGTAAGATGTACCGCATGCCTGCCCAGATTTCGGGCAAATGTGATGGCAGAGTGAGATCAGCTCAGGGGTCAGGTGTAGCTATTACAGGGCATGGTTACGCAGCACGTAGCATGATAGGTGTTTTATGTGGGCAGCTAGCCTAGCAGTGTGCATTGTGTGCACAGTAATGCAGCATGTGCAATTGTGCACAAGTCACCACCAAGATAGTGGCAGCCCACAACCCAGCAGCAGCACGTGATACCACCATGGTACCACAGTGGCAGCACCACAGGCGCCAGTGGCACCATCACAAGCACCATCACAAGGTGCACAGGGGGCACTGGTAGTAGGAGTCCGGGGACTAGCCCCAGCACCTACTGGTGGCACGGGACAGATATATGGAGGCGAGAGCGGAGGCCCGGTACTATCAAGATGTTCTTGATGGTACCGGAGCTGAGTATCAGCCATATGCAGCTTATAGAGCAGAGACCTCCCATAGTCAGAGATCGCAGGGAGGTGCAGCCACAGCCGGTGTGTCTGTTACAGGCAGGAGGCGAGAGGCACCACAGGGACCAGCAGGGAGAGGTGCTGAGGGCGGTGGGGAGAGCTGAGGGATCCCTGCATTGTTTTTGTATATGGACATGGGCACCGGTCTGCGCACCGGTTGTGTTGATAGAGGCCTGCGTGCCTACATTTATTCATTTATTCATTCATTTATTGTATACCGGCCTGCGAGCCGAGTACGGGTTGTATAGTTGATACCGGCCTGCGAGCCGAGTATATTTTTGATATGAGGGACCGGCCTGCGAGCCGAGTCGAGGTTATTGACATTTATTGCGGCCTGCGTGCCGGCTTTGTTGTATTATGAGATCACAGAGGTCCCGATGCAGGGCATATTGTATATTGGAAACGTTGTATATGTGATATATAGATATGAGGATTTGACTCACATGCTGTGTTCAAAATGTTTTTAAGTATTTTGTCGATGGTTTGTGATATTTGATGTATGATAAGTTTAATTGACATGTTGATATATTGATGATGTTGATGTTTGTTGTTAATGGGATGCAGTCATGTTATATTATGAAATGTGGCATGTTTTGTTGCTGGTTTGGTGACATTGTTATATATGTATCTGATGAGTTGGATCCAAATGGTGTATAGATTGATAGTTTTTTGATATCCTTAGATGATGGCATGTTTGTTTTGGTAATGTAGATAGATGATATGGATGAAATCGTAATGAGAAGTGGATTGGATGGACAAATATGGATAATGGTGTTGTTATGCAGGAAAAGAGGCGGGCGTGATAAAAAATTAGGTAGAAAATGAAGAAAAGAACTATGTTTCAAAAAGGCAGGTGTGTAACCGATATCGGTTATAAAACCGACGCCGGTAGTTAGTAGACCGATATCGGTCATGTAACCGAAACCGGTTATTTAGGTATGAGCTTTTCTAAAAATAGAAAAGCTAGGGTGGCAACTTAAGTTCTAATTTTGAGAGCCATGCAAGAAGTTAAATACGCGAACGTGACGCTTTTTGACGACTGAGATAGGTAATTGCATGAGAGATTTGAGTGATAAGGAGAAAAGAGACAGGGAAAGTGAATGTGTTCTGAGATTCAGAAGGTAGAAAGGTGAATTTGAAAAGGGTGGTGATCATGGCAGAACGAGGAGAAGCATCCAGCAGGCAGGGACGAGAGGGAAGACAAGTGCCACCTCAAGCTGCTGCAACTCAAGAGGTAAACGTTTTGGTTGTGATTTGATTACTGCATGTTTTGTGAATAAGATGGGGGAGAGTAGGTGGGTAGATATGAGAAAGAAAACATGATAACAAGGGTTATAAATGAGGTGAGTATTACGTGGTAGGTAATCAAGGGTTTTGTATGTCTGTGTATACAGAGAGGAATAAACGAGCAATTGATTGTCGTAGGTGGTTGTTTAGGCAAGGTGTATGTAATTGACAGTGACCGATAGCGGTTAGGGATAACCGGTATCGGTCACTGAACCGGTACCGGTTATTTATAACCGATACCGGTTACTGGAGGAATTTCCAGAATGTGAGAAAAACCCTTAGGGATTTGATGGATTGAATGGTTGTTTGTTGTTTTGATGTATGCAGGCAGAAGCAGGGTTGAGGATGAATGATAGTGTGCCAGCGCTGTTGTCACGAATCCGAGCGGATGTAACACCAGTGGAATGGACATTGATAAATCGTTTGGGGTTAAGTGGAATCCGCTATTATTCACGAATCACACGTAACCATGCTATGTTGCAGGTGTTGATTGAAAGATGGAATCCAGAGAAGAATACGTTCTATCTGCCAACAGGGGAGATGACAGTAACATTGGAAGATGTGTTCCGTATTTTGAGGCTCCCTATTACAGGAAAACCAGTATATCAGGCATTACCTAGCGCGTGGGGAGCGATAAACAAATATTTGGTCCATACGCACGAGATTTGACACAACGAGGTTTGTCATTCACATATGGGATAATGTATGCAGCACACCCTGAGGAGACAAGGTTAGCAGTGATATTAATGATAGCGGTAGGGTATTATGCATTACCGAGGGCGGAAGGGGGAAGATTTCCAAAGGCATTGATGTGTGTTATTTGGGAGATGATAGAAAGGAACGTGACTTTTGCATGGGCACCTGCATATTTGGCGGAACTATACAGGGGTTTATGGGCTTGTAGGCGAAATCATAGGACGACACTGGATTGTTCATACTTATTACACTGTTGGGCCTATGAGCACATTGTTTGTGTGTGACCAATAGGCCGACCCATCCAGCAGGAGAGACCGGAGTACAGAGGTTGGGGTTCAGACGATGGGTCCAGACAGAACAAGAGGCAAGATCCCAGGCTGTGACGGGTGACATTGAGTATTACAGGCAGGTATGGGAGAGGGTGACGATTATGGATATCTGCTGGAGGCCTTACGGGAACTATATGGTAACAGAGAACATAGCTGAGGAGTTGAGGGGTGTAGAGCGATTGAGGTGGATCGCGGGGCATAGGCCAGGTGAGTATGAGAGGATTCCTATAGATCGCGTGCGGCGACAATTCAGATTTGTGCAGGATATACCCCTGGCTTATAGACCATATATGAGGATCGACGCCGAGGCAACATTCTCACCTCCCCGGCCAACACCTCCAGAAGGGCCAGAGGAGATAGCAGCCGATCGCAGTGTAATGGATGCAGGAACGACAGAGGCCTATAGATTATGGTGGGTAGCAGAACTGCGAGGTGTACGTGATCGTCCTGACATAGCTATGATTACAGCAGAGAGAGATCGTCTACAGAGTTTAGTTCAGCAGCTTCAAACACAGGTGAATGAGACAAGAGGATTGTTAGCGGTTGCGGAGTCACGGGTGGAGAGACTAGAGGCTGAATTCCTCCATGCGAGGGAGCGTATTCATATGTTACAGGAGAGATTGGTAGATCAGTGGGCGGTACCAATAGCCGTGGTACCGTTGAGGACAGAGAGGGCGGGTGAGAGGCGTCGACGATCACGGTCATCACCTGGTGCGGGATGAGGCGTGAGGGTCTGAATAAATGTTAGCAAGGTATAAGAATAAATAAGGATGCCGACCTGCGTGTCGATGATAGAGGAGATGTATTTGTTTAACATCTAAATAAGACTGAATATGTATGTTGATTTGAGTTATGATAATAATAAGAATGCTTTCGTTTTGACTGTTGGTGTTTTGAAAAAGGATAAAAGAGGAATGTGATTAAATAGAAATACACAAAAATATTTATATTTACCACACATGATAGGTTATGGTAGGGGATGGTCGAGCTAACCTTGGGAGACCCCATGTCTCCGAAGTGCTGCCTACATAGCCCATTGCACAAAGCAAGGAGGGGCCTCAGACCGATGTAGTTCTCCCTTAGGACCAGGGAGAGGTGAATTTAGGCAACTTGGTATGATTAGGCAATTGGTTGGTTGGTAAAAATGTTGATATTAATATTGGTAAGGTAAGGTTGAGGGTGTTGGTAATGAATTGGTGATGTTGTAAAAGGTATAAGGGAAGCGAAAGTTAGCCTACCCAAGTGGTAGGGAATCATGCCCTGATTAAGATCAACACACAATCCTAGATGCGAGGCAAAGAGGAAAGATTGCTCCGTAGGTGAAAAGAGCTAAACAAACCACACAACGTAGAACGAGCTTGAAGCCCTAGGTACCGATGCATAGACGAGAAGTCAATAGGTGAAAAGAGTTGTATGATCACAACATATCGAGTGTACGTTACGTCCCTTGAGTTGAAACAAATGGTGAGGTGAGGTGAATGGTATAGCTGAGGTACGGAGAACTTATTACAAAGTGAGTGTTCTGACGAAAGAGAACCTACCCTAAATAGACAAGTCCATGACGCAAAAGTTCTTTTGAATGAGGCTTTTATTTATTGAATGTAGACTGATCGATGCGGGAAGTCTACAAGGGATAATGATTGTATTATTCTTGAGGTCTTCACGAAGCTGATCAATGCGAGAAGCTTCTGATAAAAGGCTGACTGTGCATAGCTGTCCTTCGAGGGAGCAGTCTATTTATAGTAACAGCTGTGATTTTAGTGCATAGCTGTCCTTCGGGGGAGCAGTCTATATATGATAGCAGCAATAGTTTGGCATATAGCTGTCCTTCGAGGGAGCAGTCTATATATAATTTAGATAGCTAGATGTTCTTTTGGCGTGAAGCATCTAGTTTGGTAGGAAGTTTGACTCAAGAAAATCCCATAAGAAGGTGTTATTTTAATACTTTGAAGTCATGGACTAGACTAAAAAGGGGAAGGCATCGTTAAGGGGAGGTGAGAAGTGAGCTTGATTTTATTTGGAGATGTAGGAAACAAAGTGTATGTAGCGGTAAGTGAGCTCAAGGGACGAGCAGTAGGTAGATAGGAAGTGATGTAACACTAAATTCAACAGTAGAATGGTCGAAGATGCAAGGCATTAAGGGGTTCAGGCTCAGGCTTACCATTAAGCGAAGCTAAACGATAAGTACCTGATCCATAAGTGTGAGTGATTATATAAGGCCCAATCCAATTAGGAGCAAATTTTCCACGTTTACTCTTTTCCAGTTTGGTTACATGTTGATTCTCTTTGAGGACAAGATCACCAACTTTAAAGGTATGCTCATGAAGTCGCTTATCATAAGCACGCTTGATACGTTTTTGATAGATTTGAAGGTGATCGAGAGCTGTAAGATGACGTTCGTCAAGAAGCTCCAATTGGGCTAACCGCTCTTGGCGGAAATCATCGTTGGTGAGAATATCCTGAAGAGATATCCTGAGGGAGGGTATTTGTATTTCGAGAGGCAAGACAGCCTCGGTACCATATACCAAAGAAAAAGGTGTAGCATTAGTAGAGGTACGAATGCTAGTACGATAAGCCCAAAGGGCAAAGGGGATGTGATCGTGCCAATTTCTTCCAGACTCATTGACAACTTTCATGAGGATTTTGGTTAGGGTTTTATTAGAGGATTCGGCTTGTCCATTTGCTTGTGGATAGTAGGGTGATGAGAAGCTAAGTTTGATACCAAAGTTGTCACAAAGGTCTTGCAATAACTTATTTTTGAAAGATTTTCCATTATCTGTTATCAGGCGATGAGGAACACCAAAACGACAGATAATGTGGTGGTTAATGAACTCTACAATTTTTTCTTTTTTGGTTGAAATGAGTGGAATAGCCTCCACCCATTTTGTGTAATATTCGGTTGCTGTGATAATCCATCGGTGACGTTGCGAAGAGGACGGGTGAATCTCACCAATAAGGTCTAAACCCCATTGTGAGAAAGGCCAAAGATCTCGGGCGACCTGTAGGGGGTGGCTAGGAGTATGTTGAAGGTTGGCGTGTTGTTGACACATAACACAACGCTTAACATATTCGTAGCAATCGTTATTGAGAGTAGGCCAATAATAACCAAGGCGAAGGATTCGTTTGGCCACGGCAAGGCCACTAAAATGCCCGCCACAAATACCGTCATGTACTTGTTGGATGGTATGGGTGACCTCCGCACCGGTGAGACATCGAAGGAGGATGCCATCAAAGCCATGTTTATAAAGGAGTCCTCCCATAACAAGATAACGAGAAACGTGTTTAAGAAACGTGCATTTGCCGGTACTAGTAAGGTCAGATGGGAGAACAGAGGTTGTAAGGTAGTCGTGAAATTGGTGATACCAGGTATCCTGCGAGTTAGCAGACACCGTATTTATCGTACAAACAACCGGGGCTGAATAAGATGGGGCAAAGAGTTGTTGGACCAGGACGAAAATGTCAGAGTCAGTTGATGAAGCTGGAATTTGCGAGGCTAAGCAAGCCATAGTATCCGCAAATTTATTAGTGGAGCGGGGAATGGTTTGGATAGAATAGCGAGTAAATAAGGCTAGAAGTGAATCCACGTAGTGTTTGTACTTTTGAAGTTCCTCATTTTTGCATTGGTAGATGCCCATAACTTGATTGACTACCAATTGAGAATCGCCAAAAATATTGATAGATTTGATACCTAAGTGTAACGCAACTTGGAGACCCAGAACAAGGGCCTCGTATTCCGCTGTATTATTAGTGCAAGGGAAATCGAGTCGGAATGAAAGAGGCATGGGCTCAGCGTCGAGAGGAATGAGAACAACGCCGGCTCCTCCACCACGGTGGCATTTGGATCCATCGAAGAAGAGGGTCATTGGATACGACTCCTCCTTGAGGGAAAGAGTAGCGATGAGTTCGTCTGGGAATGTAAAATTGGTAAATTGTTCCCCTGGTAGAGGGGCTTCCGCAAGTTGATCTGCGATGGTTTGTCCTTTGATTGATTTCTGGTGGACAAACTCAAGGTCGAGGTCGGCGAGGAGCATGAGCCATCTGGCGATGCGTTGGTTTAGATGAGGTTTGGCATACATGTAATGGATGGGGTCCGTGTTGGTGATGACGAAAGTTTTGTGATTCAGAAGGTAGTGTCGGAGTTTGGTAGCCACGAATGATAGGGCTAGGCATAACTTTTCTACATGTGTATACCTAGTCTCATAGTCCACCAAAGTATGACTTATATAATAAATGGCTTGCTCTCGATTCTCGGAGTCACGATGTGCAAGCATGGCCCCTACAGCGTGGTCAGTGGCGGAAAGGTAAAGGTAGAAAGGGCGGTCATCCTGAGGTGGGATAAGCACGGGTGGCTGCAAGAGATAAGTTTTGAGAGCTTCAAAGGCTAGGTGGCACTCTTCGCTCCATTGAAAATCAATGTCCTTCTTAAGAAGGTGATGGAAAGGTTGACATCGATCCGAGAGTTGGGAGATGAAACGTCGGATAGATTGGAGCTTACCTTGTAAACTACGCAATTGTTTGAGATTGGTAGGTGGGGGCATTTCTAGGATAGCTTTGACTTTAGATGGGTCGACCTCGATGCCACGCAAAGAGACGATAAAGCCAAGAAGTTTCCCCGAAAGGACACCAAAGACACATTTCTTTGGTTGAAGGCGGACAAAATATTGTAACAGGCGATCAAAAATAATGGTTAAAACATCGAGATGTTCACTACGATGTTTAGATTTGCCAAGAAGATCGTCGACGTAATCTTCAAGGATAGTGTGCATAATGTCATGAAAAATGTAGGTCATAGCCCACTGATAGGTTGCACCAGCATTCTTAAGGCCAAATGGCATTACACGGTAACAGAAGGTTCCCCAAGGAGTTATGAAGGCAGTTTTATGTTGATCGGCGGGGGCAACCAAAATTTGGTTATATCCCGAGAAACCATCCATGAGAGAGAGCATCTCATGGCCTGCAGTGAGATCTACAAGTTGGTCAATGCTAGGCAGGGGGAAGTCATCCTTAGGGCAAGCGAGGTTAAGATCCCGGAAATCCGTGCATATCCGAAGTCCCCCCGTCACTTTAGTGACAGGTACGATGTTAGAAATCCATTGAGGATAGTCAATAGGCAGAATGAAGGAAACAGAAAGGAGTCGTTGAAGCTCCTCTTTGACCAAGAGAGCAATGCGTGGATGCATTTTTCTCAATTTCTGTTTAATTGGCTTGGAATCAGGTTTTAGTGTAATGTTATGGACGGCAATGTCAGGATCAATTCCTGGCATGTCAGCGTAGGACCAAGCGAAAGCTTGGTTGCGAGCACGGAGAAAGGTAGTAAAGGCGACTTGTTCTGATGTGTTAAGGGATTGTCCGATCTTCACAATGTGAGGATCTTCCTCCGTGTGGATGTTGATTTCTATAGTAGATTCGTTCAGCATGGTTTGAGTTTCAGATGGTAAGGCACGTTGAATATAAGAGTCATCCGCGCCAAGGTAAGTGAGGATGGAGTCATCATCCTGACACTCAACAACGTTAATTGAAGGTGAGTCCTCTTCAATCATATCTGGATACGAAGGGGATAAGAGGGTCCTCATTATCGCGTTGATAATTGAGAGGACCTAGGAAGATAGCATTTATGAAAAAAAAAAGTTAGGAGGGATAGATTCGGGATCTATTGACTCTGTGGGTGACGAAGGCAAAATGGGTGATGATGGTTCGGTAGGGGTGACGTCGTTGTCTTCTAGAAGACAACTGACACGAGGTTCCTCCTGTGTAGGTGTTTCAGGAAAACCGAGACCACTGCGATCATTGTGTTTGCGTGTAGTCACGGGAATGAGTGTATGTCGGCCTTGTTCATAAAGACCAAAACCAAAGCCTTTCCAAGCACAGTGAGTCAAGAAGGTGAGGGCGAAATGATGATTTTCAAGTATTGAAAATCGGATTGGAAGGGAACCACACACCAAGAGGGGGTTCGGGGTAATGGAGGATGCGCCAACACCCCCATACGTTAGGTTGGTGCGGCAATGGGGTGGTCCGTAAGAGATTACTTCCCCCACACGACGGTCATAGGTAGGATGTGCATGTACCTGTCCATATTCCTGTGGGGTATGGAAAGAACTAACGTTATATAGGCGATACTCCCCAACAGAAGGCGTTGAAAAACATCTACTAAGGGGTCTGCGGTTGGGATGTTAGCTGCGGGAAGGGAAGTGGTTTTTGCGACGGTGGTTTCATCAGTTGAAGGCGTAGGTGTGGTTGAGGTGGATGGTTGAGGTACATTTGAAGAGGATGGTTGGGTTGAATGAATGGGTGTCTTGATTGGTATAAGCACATCGTTAGGGCGGTATAACATATTGCAGGTTTTAAAGGGGGGAGGATCAGCTTTTACGGTGTAGGACTTCCCCTCGTACTCAAATTTTATGCATCTATGTAATGTTGAGGGAACGCATCCCATAGCCCGGATCCAAGGGTGACCTAGCAATATGTTATATTGGAACTCTCCTTCAAGGACATAGAAGAGTTCGGGTAAAGTACGTGGTCCTACCCGAATGTTGAGGATCACGGTGCCTAAGGTAGAGGTAATAGCGTCATTGAATGACCGCAACATGATGGGATTGGCACACATGTAGCTAGAAGGGATATTCATTTGTTGGAAGGATTTTGAAGAGATGATGTTTAGGCTAGCACCCCATCAATCATAACACGACGTACCCGAATGTCCCGGACGTAAGCTGAGATGAAAAGGGCAGGGTCAGGATCTTCTGTACCAAAGTCAACAATTTCATCTTCAGAGAAACTGACTGCCGCAGCTTGTTGCAGAGACAGAAGTGGTTGGGGCAGTGGGTTGTTTGGTGAGAGAAGCAACGTGATTGGGTGTTAGAATGGAGGCAACAGGCAGGGTTTCATTAGGTAAGACCTCGATCCCTTGAAGAATTTCAACGAGAGCTTGTCGATGGGATTCAGAAGTCTGAATGAGATCATATAGTGTCATTTTTACGGGCGATTGGTGAAGCTGTTTGATCATGGCTCGATGGGAAACTCCATTAGAGATGGGGTAAGCGGGTCCACGAATAACCACTTTGGGTGGTGGTGCAATCGGGATGCTGGATGGAGAAAGAGAGGACGCATGTGTGCTTTCTTTTGCTTTCTCGTTGTTTTTCTGCGCTCGAGTAGCAACACTAATCATATTAATCTCGTAGACCTGAGATGAGGAAGATGGTTGGGATAAATCATGGTCTTCAAGAGGTGGGGTTGTAATAATGATAGATCTTGGTGAGGTGGGGACAGATGGTATAGTAGAGGGAATTGAAGCTAAAGGTCTCTCCCTTCGTAAGTTGTCTTTCTTAACCTTTGTATCTGGGAGAGGTGACTGACGAAGGATGGTTTTTAAAGCTTTGCATCCCTCCACATCATGTCCTGGTGTGCGGTGATAGGCGCAGATTTTAGACTCATCGTAACCTATAGGTCGAGGTTTAGACGGGTCATAAGGTCTAAGTGGGGGTAGGGAAATGGTCGCATTCTCCACCAACATAGCAAGGATTTTGGCGTAAGATCCTTTGAGTGGGTCAAAATTGGAGGAGGATGAGGGTATTGGTTTTGTGGGTTTTGGTAATGTTTGGGCATGGTTGGTTCGTACGGGTGGTGGTTTAGCCGAGGGGTGTTGACACGTGGTTTTCACTAAACGTGGTTTCTTTGGCGCAGAAGCTATATTCAGCTGGTTAGATGATGAGGCTACAGATGACGTGGTAGCGGGAAACAACCACGGAGAAAGGGGAGTGACAGAAAATAAATCCTTTGATGATGGAGTTCGTTTAGGGTTGATGGGTGGACAGGATATGTGGGGTGACAATGTTGATATACCCTTTGATCTCTGTATAGGTGCAGAAGGCATAGGTCGTTTTGAAGAAAACGCGGGAGGTATGATATATTGATGCAAGGTGGAGGGATGAGGTCCCAATATGGAAGGTAGGTGTGACGATGATGGTTTTGATTGTGATAGAGGCATGGATTGAGTTTGTCTCCTAGGTGGCGGGGTGGCTTTATTTTTGGATAAATCAAGTCGCTTAGGTGGGTGCGTTAGACTGGGCATTGGTGAGGTCCCAAGTGTAGGGGAAGATTTGGTTAGGTTAATAGAGGTGGATGGGCTACTTGGTATAGATACGGGGGGTGAGACTGAGGACATAGGCATTTTGAGTTTCTGTAAACACTTAGGATATATGGTAGAGGTGTCCGGATCGGTCACCTGCATTTGAGTAGAATAGGGGGTACTCAAACGTTCCCATAGGACTCGTCTATCTTCTGGAGAATGACAATCTTCAGGCATGAATTGTAAATTTGGTACGGAAGAAAGACGGGTTGTGATTCCAGTCCACTGTGGGTGTGATACAGGGGGTAGATGAGGTACTGTATCAATAGATATTAAGAGGTCGACCGGTTGTTGAAAAGATTTAGGCGATGAAGGACTAATAGGCAGGAGGGCATGTTTGAGAGGGTCTGTTATGGTTAAAGAATTTGGTGATGTTGGTGCAAGAGATTTCTCGTCTAAGGATGTCAAAAGGAGTGGCGAGCCTTCCTCTTGTGCAGCAAGAGTGGTAGAAGGGGACATTTGGGAAATAGATAAATTAGATAACATCCGTTCGCAGTCTTGTAGGGATGTGGTGTAAGAAGACTCATTGATGAGAAGAGAAGTCAGGGCTTAACTCTTTTATGGGTAAAGGAATGATTTCGCTTTGGCTTGATGGTGGTGAAGGAGGTTCGGACTCCTGTGTTAGTGGAGAGGCTTGATTCAAAATTTTCTCGATAGAGGCTTTTGGCTGGGAGTCGAAGACTGCATGGATCTCATGAACACTCTCCTCGGCTAAGATATCCTAGTTTACGTTACTGTTGGACGAGTGATTTGGGAATGGTTTGTTGAAGATTTTCAAATTTGGTTGGCAGGGGCATTAGGATTATCGAGGGTTATATCACCTGCATCAACCATTTCCTGCACTATGTTTTTCAACATTTTGAAGTTTTCATGACTATGTCCTTTTACGCGGTGAAAGTTACAGAAGTCATTTTCTTTGTACCAGGAAGGTATAGCGCGGGTAGAATCAAACCCAGAGTGGGGTTTAATAGGAGGCAAGGCGATAGCTCTGGCTTTGAGCAATTTTTCCAAGATGACACCATAAGTTTCTCCCAAGGGAGTGTAATTGATGGGCTCGCTTTGTACTTATAGGTGGGGTATTAGACGGTGTTTGAGATTTGACCATCACCGCGTGGACAACTCCTTTTGATTTTGAAGAAGTGGACGTGTGAGGAGTGGTGGTGTTTGGTTTATTGGTAGAATCTGGAGTTCGGAAATTGGGGTTTTTGTTACGCAACCGCAATTTCTCTTCTTCTAAGGCTCGAATTTCTAGTTTCCGAGCCATGGTAAAGGCCTCATCAAATGTGCGGAAAGTTTGAATTTGAAGAGTAGGAGAAATGTGCTTAGCACATGCCCGCGTAAAAAGTTCGATAAGTTCAGCCTGAGGCAAGGCATATGTAAGTTGGTTGATAAGGCCCCGCCATCGTCCAACGAAATCTGCGATAGATTCGTCTTCGAATTGTCGGATGGCATAAAGGTCAGTGATAGATACTTTCTTGGCAATGTTAATGGAGAAATGATCCAAGAAAGATTGGGCTAGTTGGTTAAAAGAGAAGATTGAGTGCTGGGTTAAAGCACTGTACCACTCCAAGGTGGGTCCTGATAAGGACATGGGAAAGGTGCGGAGTAACAAGGCATCATCATGAGCAATCAAATAACAAGCATGTCTAAATGATCGCAAGTGTTGTTGAGGGTCCTCTTTACTGTTAAAACGGGTAAATTTTGGTAATTCCCATTGAGGAGGATACGAATGAAGGGGGACAGAAGGGTGAATAGGCTCCCGACAAACTTGTTCGTATGTTAAGGCGCTACGACTTCCTGAAACAGAGGCCTCCAGATTTTGCATTTTGTCCATCATTTGTTTGATGAAATCCGTGGTTGGATGAGATGATGGTGCGATTGTGGTAAATGGAGGCAAATTGGGCCAAGGGCCTCCGCTGGACAATGGTGGGGTTAAGTGTTGATAAGGTATGGAGGATGAATATGTTGAGGCGAATCGAATAGGGATGTCCCATATAAGATGTTGAGGTCACTGGATACGTGTATGGGAATGAAAAGGTAGGCGGAGCTTGAGAAGGAAAGCTAGTGTGGATAGGTGGCAGAGAGCAAGTCATGAACGGAGCAGTCTGTAAGAGAGATGAGGTAGGGGCAGTCGGTGGTAATGATATGTGGGGTCCAAGATTAACCAACGGAAAGCCAATCTGAGTCGTATGAACCTCTGAAGCCGTCGGATTGGGAGACGGGGCTAGAGATGCAGGAAGCAAGGCGGTGTTATCAGGCGGAGTGGGAGCTAAATGAGCAGCTATACTAATAGGCATACCAACAAGGAGCTGACCATCAGGCGTACGGTCAGGGGTATGAGACAAATAGTATTGTACAGCGCTAGAATTAGCATCCAGAAACTTGGCAAAGTCCTTATCTCCCACAGGAATTTTAGGAACCTCGCTGGTATCCGTAGGATTCCCCACAGAATGTGAAGGGGGTGATTCAGGCAAAGAAACAGAGCAAGCATGTGAAACCATGGCGGCGGCTTGCTTTCGAGTGATAACAACCATGGACAGGAGTTCACAGTAGGGTTTCAATCTGTCAGGAATAGAAACAAACTCAGACTGGTGAAATTGGTAGGTTGCTGGTTTGTCAGGAATTGGGAAAGACAGTAACCGATATCGGTCTCGTAACCGATGTCGGTTATACTATAGCCGACGCCGGTCAGGTAACCGATGTCGGTGTAAGAAGTCTGGGCTAACAAGATATAAAAGGCTGCTAATTTGATTTTTAACAACGTTTAGTATACTTGTCCAATTATTGATCACAGAAGACAGGGTATGAGAAAGAAAACAGAACTAAAAACAAGCAAGATGCACACGCAAATCCAGAGACTAACCCTAGGGTTAATTTTAATTATTGTGGGCTTATGCCTTTAGACGCGGAATGATGTCAATCCTAAACAAAAGACTTAGGGGAAATGTCAAGTTGTTTTGGCTTATAAGGTTACCTCAATCGGGCGGAGGAATACCGCGGAAAAGGGGGATGTTTGAGCTGTTGTGTTAATTGTGAAGTGATTCGGTATGTGTTGTGCAGTGAAAGTAAGATTAATTTCTTGTCAATACCATGGATATCACCCCCACGTGTACGACCTGTTACTTAATCTATGTTCGCTAGAATTGAAAACAACAAGCAGTAATGCAATGCACGTGTTTTAAACCCAAATCGAAAATGATATTCGATGAAGCAAAAGAGATGACTTTCACTAATGCGAGATGTAAAAAGCAAAGCAAGTTCTTTTATCAAAATAATACAAAACCTTGTGAATATCTTTTAGAAGAAGAAAACAGCAAGTATACTCCCTATATGAAAGCAAGTAAGAAAGAAAGAAACCCAAAATGGGTCCCACCGGGCGTGCCAAAATGTTTCGCTCGGAATGTTTCGGCTTCTGGGAATAGAGTTGCTTCTATCCTTTCATTCCTTTTAGAAACAGATAAGGTTAGGGCTAGGAGGAATACCTATTGAACGTCGAGATGGTGTGTGCGTACCGTAGAGAAAGATCAGGTTGACTGCGAAGAACTCCTTTTTGTCTTGGAAGGACTACCTGCAAATAAGAACACAAGACCACACGATTTTGATTAGACAATAAATGAGGGAACTGCCTTGGGCCCAGGAAATATAAAACTTCCTTTCGAAGGTGGTCAGTTCCCCTGCTAATATGAATTAACACAAAAGACTGTAAGATATCAATTAAATTGCTACGTTGAACTGGGTAGGGGAAAGGCTGGTTTTTGGTTATAGTCAGGATAACCGATACCGGTTGCTGATAACCGATATCGGTATGGTCTAGATCTGAAGGTTGGTTGTTTTGTGGGGTGGTTGTGTTGTTTGGTAGTTGTGTTATTTGTAAGGCTGTATATAGGTGATATTAGGAAATAAGGTGATGAGAGGTAGATGAATGATAGTTAGATGCAATAGCACGCTGGGTAGTGGATCTAGGAATGGATTTGTGAGGATTGTGCTTCAAAAAGTCTAAGAAATGTTATTAAAGAGGACATGCAAGATGTAACTTACTGGTTATTGACGAAGATGCAGGTCCAAGAACTCTGATGACAAAGGCAGAACTCTAGGTAGGATGGCTGGACAAACAGAAGATGAAATATCTCCCTCCCGATGATCAGCTGAGTATCTGAGAACTCTGGCTGTTCTGTTGCAGTTTTGGGCTTGATCTCCTTTTGCTGCAACTCTTCTGGTTTCTTCACTCATCTCTGCTCGGTCAAGTGAAGATCTGGACTCTCTTGATCGCTCCCAAATGATCTCTGTTGATTCCTAAAATCCTTCCACCCTTGTTTTTGGTTAGGGAGCCCATTTTACAGGGAACCGATGGCGGTTACGTAACCGACGGCGGTCGAGTAGGAATCGGCATCGGTAAGGAAAAAGTAGGCTATTTTTAGTAAAATAGCCCACCTTCCCTACTTTTCTCCCGAGGGATTAGTTGCGGGCTTGGTCAAGTGACTAGAAGGTCGGTTTTGGGTCCGAGAAAGGGGTCATTAGTCATGGGTGTAGGTGTAGACCAAGTTATAGGTCTTAATTAGGTTAGTTTAGGGTTAGGGCTAGGTCATGATGAAGTGGCAAAATGAGGTGGCAGGTGAGATGATGTGGATTTGTCAATTACAAGGTAATTAATAAATAATTGTGTAAGGTTTAGGTGATGAGGTTAGGTTGCGAGATGAGATGCGGGTCACAAGGGGTCGTAAGACACAAATTTGGTGTCTACACTCCTACAGCACATGGTACCTTCTGCTATAACCACTCTCCTAGCAATGGAATGATTTTCTCTTGCCTTAACATCTTACATACTTTTATGACCTCATCCAGGTCCTTCTGCAGAAGGAGCCTCAACATTCTTCCTTTGTTCCAACTACTTTGAGTGCTCCTTCAGACATTAGATCTCTCCTTGTAAACTTTGAATCACATCCATAATCTCTTAATATACCTCTTTCTGATGAGTAGGGTCTAGATACGTTTGATGTACCACTTCTTCTCTCATAACTAGTGCTCTTTACTTTCATATATCTCTGGTGCATGTGGTCGCCACTCACATCATCACCAATACTGAGTTCTAATCCTAACTCACCCATCACTCTTTACATCCACTATGGGTCAACCTTCTTTATGCTCACCATCCCAGTGCCTTTATCCTTTTGGTGCTACTGGCTCATGTGTTCAAATAGCTAAGTACACTCCTCATACTTATGTTTCTTTCGCACCATGAGCATTGCAATGCATCGAGGACACTCATGTTTATAATGTTCCGTTGACCCATAGTTATAAAAGGTTCCATGTGGAAACTCACTTCTTCATCCACCACAATTTACGCAACCACAAAATCCTCTGCAGAAACCTCTTCCATATGTTCCTCCATCCATACATCCTTCATAGTGGTGATCAGCATCCCTTATGTGAGTTTTGTGAGAATACATTGCTTAAGGACAAAAACTTAGATGCAAACAGGTATAGAACCATGTATTCATTCCGAGAGCCTAGGATGAGAATAAGAATGCTCCATAGAGGACCACCTTGACACTGGCTGACTGATCCGCTACTTCAAGAAGGTATGGGAGTGAGCGATAAACCTATATATAGAGATAATCGGGTAGAGGAAGAAGAGATGAGGGCATTGGAATTGGAGAGACTACTCTTGGAAAAAGGGCATCATCATAGAGAGGATGAAAGGAGAATCTCTACAAAAATAATAGGAGGTTCCAAAGGGTTGGGGTTACCATTAGGGTATTGTAGTAATATTGGCATATCTCAAGGGATAGGTCTGTGATAATTTTTATGTAATATGGGAAGCATAGTGAGGACTTCTAATGCATATGTCTTATCTGCCTTGATACATTAGTTTGTTATGACCTTGGTGAATGTAATGTGGTTACTTGAACTATGATCAATATGAATATATGGTTATGTTCTAAGAATATAATATTCATGGATGTAAACCCTAGTGCCATTTCTTTATGTTATGGATCAAATCTATTATCTATATGATGTTTCTCTTGTTATCTGAATGAGTGTATTGATATAATAACTCATCCTAGGCTCTTAGAATGAATGCATGGTCCTTTACCTTTTTGCATCTAAGTTTATGTCCTTAAGCAATGTATTCTCACAAAACTCACATAAAGGAGGGGCTCAATGCCCACGCATGCCTTAGGTGAGCACCCAGTGCATACTGGGTGCTAGGTTGGTGCACATGCGATTAGAAGGTTATTTTAAGGACATAAAAATGACTACATCTTGGTTCTATTGAAAAGTGAAAAGATTTGAAGTAAGAGGAACTAATCAAGACACACAGTTAAGGCATGAGCTTGTTATCTCATTTTTAGTGATTTCAGCTAAAATTGAGATAACCATAGAAATTTTTCTGACAAGATCTCCTAAAAATTCTCTTTAAAGGATATCTTTGGGTTTTTGGGTTTCCATCACATGGAAACATGTCTTTTACATGCTTCATGTCAATTGTCTTGAAACCTAAAACTCGATTACATTCTAGTGTATCAGGTTTTCAGAACTTAGGAGCATCGGAACATACCTTTCAAAAAGCATGCTTCATGTTTCTTGTTTCCCAAAACCCAAAACCCAAACCTTTCCTTTGTATCAGGTTTTCGGAACTTGATAACATCCAAACATGTCTTTTTCATGCTTCATGTCAGTTGGTTCCGAAACCGATTTGATAAGAAAACCTTTGTATCGGGTTTTGGACGTGCTAAGCATGATGACATGGCATTAATGTCAAGTTGTCTATTAGTTGGCACACGTGTTGGAGGAGGTGTAATTAATGCTAGGGCTTTATAAATAGTCCAATTTTACATGTCATTTTTACCTGGCATATTTTCATTTGCATGAATTTTTCGTACATGCTCCTTCGACCTCCAAACCCGACTGAATCTCTTGATCAATTTCGTGATCCATCTTCGACCATTTTTTGAATTTATTGAAGGTATTTTTCTCTTCTTATCATTTTGGGGTCTTTGGGGTTGTTTTTGAAGTGTTCATTTGGTGTTTTTCCCTCTTCTCTTTTTCTTCCCTCTAGGTTTAGGGTTTTAGGTTGTTTTCTTCATTTTCTGTTGTATTCCCATGAAACCTCTTGTTTAAATTTCATCTTGGTTGTTTTCTTATTTTTCCCATGGGATATACTCTTTAGATTTTTGAGAAGAATATAAAAATTCTAACTTACAAACTTGGAGGGAATTTTATGTGTTTTGACATCCTAGAAACCCGACGCCTTTGTTTCAGGTTTTACAGGGTGTCCGACATCATTTGGCTTCCGCAGAGTATCAGGTTTCTCCAAGTGCTCAACATCCTCCAATTTCAACTTGTGTTGGGTTTCGCAGAGTGTTCAACATCACCTGAGTTTCACCTTTGTGTCGAGGTTTCACGAAGTGTCGACACGACCTAGTTTCTGATATACACTATAGTGTGTCGGGTTTCACGAAGTGCTTGGTAGGTCTCAAAGTTTGATTAGTGTGGCAGGTCTGTAGGGTTGCTCAGCAAGATTTCAAGCCCGATTGTTTAACCAAAAGTCATCTAAGCATTCTTCCTTCAGGACTTCTCATGTTAGATCCTAGAAAATCTAAGGATAAGTTAGATAGATCATGAAAGATGAAGTACAAGTACTAGAAAGATGGAGTCCCCTTCCTACATAGATTACAATTATGATATCCGGGACACGAAGCTTGGTAACATAGACATGGAAGAATTTTGGAATAGAACCAAGGATTCTTCTTAGAATCCCTAGATGAAGTCAATAACCAGCAGTGGCCTCCCTCTTGCAGCAGGATTCCCAATGTCTACTCAATTCCCCGAGTTCATTTTGGCCTGCGCTTCCAATTATGACTCAGATTCTCACTCAATGAGAAATCAAGTAGGAGAAATCATAGTGAAGTTGGATGGGGGTTACTTTGATGACCTCTTAAGATTTCCCAACTTTGAGGAATATGTTGATGTAGATCTTAAGTCAACACAGAAAGCCTAGGACAAAGATCAAGAAGACTACATCAAGCATGTGAATAAAAAGTTCTTGATCAAGGCCAAGCCAGCCATCTCTAGGTTTCCCAAGTTTTTCCCCAAGAGTGATTTCATCCTTGAAATTAGTGATATTATCACCCTGCTGAGTCAAGTATTTGGACTCCCGAGTCAAGAGACTTCCAAGGGTGGATGTATCAATTCATGGTCATTATAAAGAAGAACGAACAAGGGATCGATTGGAGCAATCTTATAAGTGATGAGATTGATTCCCAGATGAAGATAGTCTTGTCTACTGGAAATTTTTATATGTCATCATATGTCACCTATGCAGCAGCTGACATGAGAAATTATCCAGGGTTGGATGCAAAGGGAAATAGGGCAACAAAACATGTATATTGGTACTTCCCTTAGATGACAATGAAGGGTTTTGAGGATCAATTCAGAAGAGTGAACAATGCCTTTTTATGAAAATATCTGCAAGATGAACCCTAATCTAAGGAAAAGAAGAGTCTCTAACGAAGCATGGGCGAAGTATCGAAATGGGGTTGTATCTTCTTACAATTCAAGAAGTTAAAATACCTTCAGGTGGTCATGTACCCAGGTGATCCTTTCCGATTGCCTAGGTTCCCAGGTGATAAGCTGATCCTGATGGAGTTGGTTAGAAAATTGTTAGATTTTCACAAATTCCAACAGAGTAATCACAAGGCCACCGTCTCCTTCCCTATTTCCATCGGAAGGTACACATTCTCAATAGTGGTTAAAGCCAAGAACATGGTGCATGAGTTGCAGGACAAGTTGAAAAAGCACATGAAGCACAAAGATGGGTTTGATTTCCAAGGAGTCCTTAAGTTGTATAGGACCTTATATCTACATGTGCCTAGTGTAGAAGACATTTGGGTTGATCTTCGGGATGAAGTTGCCATCCGAAGAAAGGACAATAACAGGTTAACACTTGAAGAGATTCAGATGTTAGATCTATCTGACATCCCAGAAGGCACCATGGATAATGAAAGTGTCCTTGATGCCTCATATGATGGGCTGAATGAAGACCAGTATGTATTCCTATCCATTGATTGGTCCATTGCTGAGAAATCTTCTATTATAGGAAGAGATACTCAAATTATTACTTGTACTAAGGCGTGGCTCATTTCTTGGGGAATGAGTTATAAAGAAAAGAGTTTTTCAAAGCTAGCTACTTTGGAAGTGGGACCCTCCAAGGGAAAAAAGGAAAAGGATAAGGACTCTTCCAAGAGGCCAATAAAGGTTAAGTTTGTCAGAAAGGGAGAAGAGAAAGTGACCACATCATTGGCCACTATCCCACAAATGGTTGAGATACTTGATTCACCTCCACCACCAGAACAAGGAAATCTTCCTTCAGGAGAAGAGGTTGGTCAACCTCTCATTCCCCTTTTGGTTGGTAGCTCATCAGAGGTAAGTCTTCCTCTTACCTCTCAAGCTTTAATTTCAAAATCATTACCTCCTCCCATTCAGCCTTCCTTGCCTCAGATTTCTTCACCAAGTTCCTTAGCCATGGCCAACATCTTCTCTGGCCTCTCACCTCTCCCCATTGGACCCAAGTTAACCATGGATATGCCTCCTCCTTCTGTACCTTCATTCCCTGAGTCCATTTCCATGGACACTACACTCACAATGATCACCACTCCATAAGCAAACCTTCCTCCACCTGAAGATGTGACCATAACACCTATGATGGGAGAAACTTCTTCCAGTATGCCTCAATGGTTAATAGATCAGACCCCAAGGAAGAGGAAGGTGGTAGTTCCCCTACCAGCCTTTGATTTTAGTTCCCTCAAGGTCACTCCTACCAAGTCTACCAAGAAACCCAAAATAGTTTCAAGGATTTTAGTGGATGCCTCAGGGCATAAGTTTGCGGAAATTTCCACTCCTGCAGCTAACAAAACCAAGGATGATATAATGGTCACCGATTATTAGATCACAAGGGTTGATCTAGGAAAAGTGACAATGGAGGGAGCACAATAGGATGCACAAGATGCCATGAATGTGTTGTGCCAAAAGCTGAAGGAAACAAAGGAAAACAGAGATGAGCTAAAAGAGAAAGTAGAGAAGTTAACAAAAATACTACTTAAGCTCTTAAATCCTCCTGAGTCAGCACCATCAACTTCTACTCCTATCAGGTTTGATTTCTCATTGGTACCCATGATTGAGAAGATTAATGAGAAGGGGAGAATGGTCGATGAATGGATCCAAAGGCTGATCCTATAAGGAAAAGAGGTCATTGATGACACCGTGGAAGTCTACAAATCCTTAGAAGATATAAAGAAGGATGGCAAGAAAATGGATGATGAATTTTTAGTAGAAGTCAAGAACCTAGAGTTAACTTTTAAAGCTCTCAATACGCTGAAACAGGTTCCGTCCCACGTCTTGATTGAAGAAGGCATCATTCCACATGGGGATGATCACTTTCAACTAACCAAAGCCATTATATTTAGAATAAAGATTCTTAATGAAGCTTGCAAAAATTGAGGGAATCAATAGATCAATTGGTTGATTGCACAAATGACATAGAAGAAGAGCTAATCAAAATCTGCACTAAAGTGTTGAATGAAAGCTCAAGTATTCTGCATGTTGATGATCTTTACAAGAAGATCCAAGAATCAATTCAACACGAATAAACTAATGGATTTAGCCTAGAAATCATTGATAGGTTCATGAAGATTGAACATTCTTTGGAAACACTGAGGAAACTCAACAAGAGACTGAAGAAACTTCCTGGTAACATGAGCGATACTCAAGAAACGTGTGAAGTCCTGAGTGATCATTCCACCGTGCCTGATGAAGATGAGATGCAGGGCATAATCTAAAATTTCTAGGAATTTTGGGACAAGCAGGCTTTGCTTGGAGGAAGACAAAAATGATGAAACAAAATAGGCATAATGTTTCATGTCATTTCAATCCTGAAATCGACATGTCTTTTTCATTTTCGTTTCGTCATGTAGGAAGAAAATTTTGACTTGGTCTCCTATGTGAGAGTCAAGAAAAATAGGACTCTCATTAAAAGGACTATTTTCTAGGATTTATCCTATTTTATCTCAACTCATTTTATTATAAATAAGGGATGCTTGTGCATTTTAAAGGGTTGAGATTTTTGGAATATTGAGAACTATTGTGAAGAAGAAAAACTTTGTGTTTTATTTTAATCATTTGAGGAATAGAAACCGATGCTATTTTTACAAACTTTGTGTTGTGAGATTCATCTCTCTTAAGATATTGTTCTTATGTTTAGGATCTTAAGCTATTCTTTGTTTAGAATTCTCGATTATTTTAATTGTTTCAAACATTACATTACATTTGTTATCTAAATCTCGTATGATTATTTTATGCTCTGTGTTTACTCAAAAGAGAATATGTTCCTCTCATTTCCTTTCCATTGTGTTTCTTTCATAATAATAATTTCCTTTCTAATCCTTTCCATTTCTAAAATTATAATGTCTTCATCTTCGTGGATACAGATTTTAGGATTCTATCCCAACCCCAATGGTTAGATTAGTGTGAATATTGTATATATTATTTCTATTGCGTTTTAGATTAGTAATAAATAGGAAACCTCACCTATCTTTGAGGAGGGATTTAATACCATGTACTGTGGTTGAACCTCATATTTTGGCTTGACAAAATATCTAACCAACAGAATTTGAAGGAGGAAAAGGATAGGGTGCTTGAGGTATATAAAAAGATAGAAATGATTACAGATGTTATTATCTTAAAGCATCCAGACCTAGTGCCACCTAAGTAGAAATATGAATCGACCTTGCAGTTCTTGGAAGATTTTACTTGCATCCTGATAATGGAAAGGAGACTAATTTCCCTAGAGTTAGCAAAAGAGGCAATGACATTCTAGGAGGAGGAGAAGCTGAAGGTTGTGGAGATAGTCACAAGGTACACCAAACTCTTCACCACTATAAAATCTTCCCTATAGGTAGGTGAAGCTGCTTACAACAATTACGCTGACAAGGATAGAGTAGCAAACATCCTAGTTGCTATGCATGAGGCAGAGCTCAAGGAGTTTCAGGAGAAGAATAAGGGGAATAGATTAGAATGGGATAAGATCCTGGCTGAGGTGGAGAAGAAGTTTGAAGCCATCGAGACCCTAAGAGGCTCGATCAAAAATTGGTTGAAGGAATTATATCCCCTAGATCACCTGCAAGATGGATGCACTCGATGAATTTGGCAACCAACTAGAAGGGATCGTTGATACAATGGGTGTCAAGGGGGATGAGATGAGTTTTGATGAGGTAAGAGCTCTAGTGGGAGACCTACTCAAGGAAGTGTAGAATGAAGTAGATTCCTGGGAGAAGATTGAGGTAGATATAAGGAAGGATTTCCCACTCCTCCTTCAGTAATAAACATATTCTTCTTCTTTCCTCCATTCTTTAATTCTTCCATTCTTCATTCCTTCATTCTTTGTTCCAACTATTCGAGTCCCGCCATTCTTTATTCTTTGAAGGAAGGATGTTTTCAAGGATGGAGAAAAAGCTTAGTGTGGGGTGATGTTGGGCCTTAGAATATTGACTAAGTCCCTAAGGGTGCATGCATGTGCAAGACCAATATGAAGAAGGGCGTGTGGGGTAAAAAAAAAAAAAAATGACAAGGGTTTTAGAAGAATTTTGTAAAAACTATGGCATGCACGCTATAGATAGAGAAGAGGAAAAAAGGGTCTGGAGAGACTTGGCCATATGCATTGTAAGCATAAGATAGGTCTATGACAATTTTTAAAAAAGGGTCTCTCAGACTTGGCCATATTCAACATTCCAAGTAAAGCACTATGATCAATATGAATATATGGGGAAAGCGTGACCAAACCAAGCATGCGAAGAGGATAAGGTACCTTGTTATCTAAAGCGTGGCGACTTGGTGACAGGGAAAGGAATATTTCACAAGATGTAAGGATATAAAAAGACATCATTAGAAAGTGGAAAGGCGGATGGGAATAAGAATGCTCCATTAGAGGACCACCTTGACACTTGGCAAGTGATCTGCTACTTTAGGAAGGCATGGTGGTGGGAAATAAACCTATAGATAGAGATGCTCGGGTAGAGGAAGAAGAGAGGGGGCATAATAACTGGAGAGACTACTCTTGGAAAAATGGCATCATCATAGAGAGGATGAAATTTGAAGCTCTAGAGTACAATAATAGGAGGTTACAGGAGGGATTTTGGAGTTACCATTAGGGTATTGTAGTAATATTGGCATATCACAAGTGGATAGGTCTATCCAGAGGGTGGAAGTATTTTGGTTACCATTCATTTGGGGTATTGTAGAATTGTCAAAGAATAAGGTCATATGATAAATAGTGTCATCAAGGGAGATTGTAGCAATGGATTCATTTGGAAAATCAAATTTAGAATATTGATTTCGGAAATAGGTACCTATACAAGATGATGTGCAATGGTTTTTAGTTAACATACTTGATGAATGAATTATAGATCTAGGTATTGTTATCCATATTTTTCCCCCTCGGAAAAATATTGGATCAACCATGATCCCACATAGAAGGAAAAAGAGTCAAAAGGTAGACAGAAAAGGGCTTTAAAATTGGGTAAGTATAAAGGTGTAAGTGGAGAATGCTAAGTATCAGTATGGCACTGATTCAAGGGGTAAATAGAGAAAAGGTTTCTAAATGAGTGCCAGATTGTTGCATGTCCCAGGGGAAAGTGGACCATCGGGAAAAAGTTGGTTCTTTTCCCCTTGTTATAAAAAGGGGTAAAAGGTACAAAATGGCCCATAACACCTTAAGGAAAAAGTCGCATTCGGGCCCGAGTCAAAGCCAAGCGGGGAATCGGAGGAAAGGGAAAAAGATAAATTATTGACCTGTAGGCCCAATTTTTGTTCCAATTTGATTTTCAGGTGTCCCATATCAAAAGGGGAACCATTTTTCAAGTTGTTTTCCTGCCCTCTTGTAAGGACCCGATATAAACTTTGAAGGGGAATATCTTTCAACTCAGGGCTTGAAATATTGTAAATATGATGTTGTTAGAAAGATCTCGGCCTAACCCATGCCATGGAGGTCTGAAAAATTAATTTTGATAAGGATAGGTGAAGAAAAATAAAGGAAACATCTTCGGGATCTTAATGCAAGATCTTCTTGCCTCAAAAACTAGATCAGATTTGATCTGTTTCATCATTTCCTCTTCCTTCAAGGCACCGAACCAAGGATTGATGTAGTAAAGATGGATTTGGGGAGAGATTTCATTAGAGGCATTAACAATGGTGGTTGAGATTCAACCTACTTTTCCCACTTCTCTCTCTTTTCTTCTTTCAGGTTGAATCTATAAATACAAGGGCAAGATTCATTGTAAAGGGTTGGACATTCTTTGTTTTGTAGGCTCCCTTCTCCTCTTAGCAAAGGGATTTATGGGGTTTAGGCCTTCCATCAAAAATTTCATCACGTTTCTACCTCTTGGCTAATTTGTAATCGAACTATATCAATCTACATAGCAATAAAACACGTATGTGTTTGATTTTAGATCCTCTCTTGTATCTTTTACTTTCATCCGGTCTCCCATTATATATCCGGCTATCTTTGCTTGTTTATTGTATGTATTTTTTTTTGGTTTGTGTCTATTAGCAAAATAAGTGTTCATCATTCCTTTGGTGTATCACCTCATAGTTTAGCTTTTTTAAATTTCTATATTCCTTCTATCCTTTTCTCCTTGGTAAAGTTTAGATTAGGATTAAGAACAAAACTTCGCAAGTTTCTACGTATGCACCTAAATAGAGGAATAAGGAACCGCCTTCAATCTAGAGATCTTTCCCATTTTGCAAGGTCTCACACCTTAGGGAAATTTTAATGTTATGTAATCACACCAAATGAGTCTTCCTTAGAAAAATAGATCTTTTAGAGATTATTTGGGGGTATTGTGATTTCACACTAATAGTTTTGGCATGCCCAGTGGGACTAAGAAGTCTCCATCATATTACAGTAAGGATTGATGTGAACTTGTTGTGATTATGGCTTTTAAGAAGCCTTAAAATTGTACATCTAGAAACTCCAAAAGAAATAAATCTATTGGTTTTAGCAGCCCAAGCTTGGGAGATTCATGAGAAAAACCTAGTCTAGAGCAAGGAAAGAAGGTATATTTGAATACTTGCGTCTATCCCAGGTAGAGAAAGGAGGGGAAGAAGAGTTTAGAGGTCTCCATCTCCACCAAGTAGAACCTTGTCAACACCTCCACCTATAAGGCCTTTCTTTTAGTTTGCAAGGATTCTTAGGTCAGTCAGAATGGTACAACCAAATCCATATGTAACAAAACCCAGTTCTAATTACAACATTAAAGAGCATCCCATATTTCACTAGGGAAAATCAAACTTCTCCTGGTGACCATGTCCAAGATATTGCAAATTTTTGTACAATCCACGAGATCCATGAGATGGACATTGTAGTCAAGTTACTCACCTCTTCATTCAAAGGGAAAGCTTCACAATGGTTCAGGAGTCTTGAAGCAGGCTCTATCTAGAACTAGAACTAGTTGTGCATGGCTCTTCACAATTAGTTTGGGGAAAAAGGTGATAACTTTTCTTTGTTGGAGAAACTAACAACAATCAAGAGATCCCTAAATGAGTAGCTAAAAGACTTCAACCTCATATTCTAGTGGACCTGGGATAGGATTCCAATAGCAAAGTAAAGCCCACTAATGAAGGTGCCTTCTTATACTTTCTTAGGGATTTAAATTCTGATATTTCTCTGATGATTCATTCAATGGGGGGAACTACATTACCTACAACCTATAGCCTATCCATAAGGGCTAAGAACCATTTGATTCAAGCTGGAAAAATAACTCATAGGCCATCCATGCCTTTTACCCTGATTTAGGAAGCCTAGATACTAGTCAAGTGCCTACATTAGCTCCTATGTACCCAACCCCGGAGTCAAAGCTCAGTTTGAAGCTTCCACTTCATCATCTAATACCTCTAAAGAGCTTCAGTGAAGTGATGAAGCAACTTCAGAACTTTGGTAATGAGCTAGTGAAAATCAAAATACAATAAGATCATAGTTTTAGGCCATACCAGCCCCAGGATCAATATTAAGCTAGACCCAAGTATCAACACAATAGGCCACCACCTAAGAATGTGAGTCAAAGCCACAACCAAGGGCACCACCAAGCTACTAGACCTATCGGGTTGTATGATCCTAACATAGCTTCAACATCAAGAGCATTGGTCCTAGCATAGAACAATAAGGCACATGAATATTGTGATGCCCGTTAAAACAACCCACTTGAGACCCAAGAAACAACCTAGGGTTAGTTAGAAAATTATGGAATTTATTTTTGATTAGAAGTGTCCACAACCAAGTTGCAAGACAACAGTTGACCCTATTAGGTTCTAGAAAAAAACTAAATTGCTAGAAATTATCTTTCCTCATTAACAAACATCAAGTTCACATGGTTCAAATTTTAGGGTTAGAAGTTTCAGTTAGGTTCAGGAGTAATTTACCCCCATACCCACTCTCTAACAGGATCAGAGTTTTAACTTGATTTTTCTCATACTTAATGCATCCAAAATTTCCCTAAATCATTCCCATTGGATAGGAAATTTTCTCACCTTTCTAGTGATATAAATAAGTCCTCCTAACTCCTTCAGAAACTCAAGATATGGGCAAGTGGACTTTAGAGGTCAAATTTTCCCCAAGGGGACATGTGTCAAGTAGTAGGGGTGAAGAGCAAACTTTGGGTTGGTAGGTCGTGGGGCGGCATTTTTAAGTTTTCCTTGTGCAAAGAAAACTCCCGTTTGCACCCACCTCCATGGGTCCTCCAAGGACACATGTCAGTCTTGATCCAAAGCGGGAGAGGGTGAAGGAAGGGCAGAGTGGTGGAAGAATTTGGGGCATTTCACCCAAGAGGGAGAGAAGTCAAAACAATGATCACATGCCCACGGGTCCACTAGGGACATGTGGCGATCAACAGGCCATCACGGGGATGAAGGAGAGGGAAAGGTCGGTGGCATAGATTATTGGCGAACTCTTTGAAGGGGAGTTAAGGGGAAAGTTAGGCACGCGGGTCAATTTTATGGAGTTATGTGAAATTTTAGGAAAAATTTATGGAAAAAATAGAACATTGTTCCACGTCCATTTATTCTTTCCAAACGGAGATCCAACTATCTCTTTTGTCATACAATGAAACATTGAATTCAATCCAACAATGCATATGAAAAAGGTCTTTCAACTCTTTATTGACTTCAATTATAAATCTTTACATCTTTCCATGTTGAATGCAATAACAGAATTTTGTTTCTTTCCAATAAATAGAACAGGATATAAATGTCTTTCACAATTCAAATATATAACTTCATAATCAAATTACATACATCTTTCTCCACAAATACATATTACAATTTCATCCACAACAAGTGGGAAGGGATTACAATGAATATGTTTTCACAAGGGATTGTCAAACTATTTTTTTCCTTTGCTCCAGGACAGCAACATGCACATTTTCTCTTTCTCCAAGTTGATCACAACAAAAGAGGGGGAAAGGCAACACTCTCCACCCAACCAAGACATCTAATGAAAGGAGAAGTCTTCCTTCATCATTGGCCCTCGAGACCCAAAAAAATACAATAAGAGATGCAATTCAACCCATGGAAACAACTGGATTCCACAACACATAGCATTATTTCACATGCATAATTCAATATAAAACATAGTTCAACACAAAACAACAGTTCACAACTACAATTGAAAACATTCCAATCAAAACTCATGCTTGATCATGCAAGCCAAAGGAGCAAGGTCTATGGGGGAAGCTACTTATGCCTCCTAATTGGGAATTGGGCATCCACCAAGTAACAAACCGCCAATAAATTTCACCATAAATATCCTTATGCCCCCCAAAAATCCCTCCTTATCCCCCCACAAAGTAATAAATGCAAGATATTTCTTTTCCATGGTGGATCCACAACCCAAACTTCCTCCACAAAATTCTGGTGCCAATGGCATTCCTTTATGCCCCCCACATGGATTCCCCATAGCCTTCTCATATACCATTGCTAAGGCAGTCTACCCAACTAGCCAATAAATAAATAAAAACATGCACCATTCACACAACAAGGCAAGAAAATAACAACATAAAAGGAGAGTTAAATTCCTACCTCTACATGGTTACTTTGCTTCCAAACATCAAGTTTTCAAAGTCAATAACATAGTTCTAAACAACAATCTCTCAAGTATGCAAAGCTTTCTCTAAGCTCCTTCCAAAAGCAAGAGCTCCAACACAAGAAAATGCACCCCAATGATCTTGAAAAATGATTCAACAACCTCCAAAACAAGCAAGAGTTTGAATTATATAGAAGATGGAAGAAGAGAGGATGATGTGGATCCATGTAGGATTCCACATCACACATCCTCAAATTCAAACACAAAAGACAAAATCCATTCTCCCAAGCACAATAAAGAGGTGGGTGAAAATATGACAAGTTACTTGCACACTCCAAAATTCCACACCTCAAGGGACAACAAAATAAATAAAATGTAAGAAAGTGTAATTAAAAACATGCAACATGATTAATAAAATTCATTATAAAATTCACAAATCACTTCTCCAACCATAAGTATGGTTGGTAGATTAAATTTAGAGGCATGGGACAAGTTTTACTTGTCCCACAATCCTCCAAAAACAGCCCCAAAGGATAAATTGAATTTCCATGGAGGTGTAGTATTTGATACTCCAAATTCTGACTACACAAACTCTTACACAACTTACACATCCCTTATCTATTTAATACAAACAACCAACAACTCTTATAATTACTTTCCCATATCTAAATTTAATTTATTTAAATTTTAATCATATGATTCTCACATTAATCCACCACATTGTAATTAATTAAAAGAAGGAAACACATTACTAATAAAATACATAAAATAATAATAAAAGAAACACATTAATAAAATACACAAACCCATGGTCACACATAAAGAAAATCCCCCATGGGAATCCATAACAAAATACAACAAACACACACACAAGACAAGTTGCCATGGTGACCTTGTTGAATTCACCTAGAATTCCATTGTGGTTGGTCTTCGATCCCTTGATATTTTGTTGTGATGTTTTTAACATGAAAAATAAAAATACCTTCTTCGGCCTCGTGGCCATATCGAACATCCAATATGATACAAATAAAATCAGAAAAATCATCTAAGTGAGTGAATCACCACAATGTCGAAGTAACAACTACATCATTTGCATTTTTAATCAACAACTATATCATCATCAAAATAATATCCATTTTCTAGATCAACTCATAATATCCAAATCACATGTCTGAACAACATCCATAAAACATCCATGTCAAATAATATATCATCATCCACATCTAATTTGTCTCTAATAATCATCATGCATCATAATCAAATCAAGATAAACAATAATCCATGATCAATGTCTAATAGCATACTAAATCAAAACATAATAATGTATATAATGTAATCACAATATCAAAATAGGTATCCAAAAGGTGTCAAAGGGAAGTGGGCACTACATCCCCCTCCCCTTAGACTCGACTTCCTCTTGGAAGTCACTAGAACAAATGTGGAAACGGAACTTGTAATGAAGTAGCATCCTCCCATGTAGCTACAGTTTCATCATATATTTCCCACTACACCCGAACCCGATAAACCTCTCTGCCTCAAAGGCCTGTGGTCCTATGATCTAGGATGTGAACAAGATCCACCATCACCCGCCTCCGATCCTACACCGCAATGATGTCCAATCTAACACATGAGACAAATCTACAATATATCCCATGAGAACTTAAACATGAAAAACATCATGTATGTGAAACAAGTTGGGTGGAAATGATGGTAGGCCAAAGAGCGATACGCTCTAAGATCTCAAAAATACCAACAAGTCTAGGATCTAACTTAGAACCTTTTCCGTAATGGATAGGTCTCTTTTGTGGGTGACACAAAGGAAAACCTTCATGCCCACATCGAAACTATGGTCGATCCTATGCTGATCCGCATACTTCTTTTGCTTTTCCTATGTCAACTGTAATCTTTGCTTGATCAACACCACCTACTACTCCATGTCTTGTAGAAGAGTTGGTCCAAGAGATACCCTATTCTCTAACCTATCCCAGCCTAAAAGGCATCCTGCACTCTACCATACAAAGCCTTAAATGGAGCCATACCTATAGAAGCTTGGAAACTATTATTGTAGGCAAACTCCACTAAATACTGTGTACTCCTCCCATATAGAATGCTAATCCATCATATACATCCTTAGCATATCCTCTAAAATATGATTCACCCGCTCATTACGTCCATCTCGTATCGAGGGTGATATGTTGTCTTGAAGTTGATCCTCATCCCGAGGACATCTTGCGCATGGTAGTATAAAAATGTGAAGTTTATAAAGGATCGTGGTCACAAATGATCTTCCATAGAATCTTGTGTAACCTAACAATCTCATCCAAATATACTCGTGCCACCGCTCTAGCTATATAAGTGGTCTTCACCCAATAAAAGTGAGCCACTTTTGTCAATTTATCAACCATGACCATGATGGTATCGTGGGTATATCTCAACATCGGTAGCCCAACAATGAAATCCATGGAAATGGTGTCCCACTTCCATTCGGTATAACATGAGGATAAAGAAGGCCCGCTAGATGCTAATGCTTGGACTTAACTCTCGGAACTCTAAACATCATGACATGAACTAAGCCATGTCTTGATGAAGTCCTCTCCAATTATACAATCTGTCGTAAGGTGGTGTGCATCTTCTTCACCTCTAAGTGGGCTGAATAGGGTGCACGATTTGCCTCTACCAAGATGTCCAACCTCAAGCCTCCATCTCTAGGAACATATATTGAGCCTTTTTTCTTGAGAAGACCATCTATCTCTAAGTAAAAACCATCAAACTTCCCCTCAAGGGGTCTCGTGATTCACTTTCGCTCATTATGCCCCCCACAAATCACTCCTTATGCCTCCCATAAAGAAAGAAACGCAAGCTATTTTTTTTTCCATGGTGGATCCTAAACCCAAACTCCCTCCAATTTTTTTTGATGCTAATGGCATTCCCTTATGCCCCCCCACATGGATTCCCCATAGCCTTCTCCTGCACCATTCCTAAGGCAATCTACCCAACCAGCCAAAAAATAAATCAAAACATGCACCATTCACAAAACACAACAAGAAAATAATCAGCATAAAAAGAGAGTTAAATTCCTACCTCTCCATGGTTACTTTGCTTCCAAATAGCAAGCTTTCAAAGTCAATAACACAATTCCAAACAACAATCTCCCAAGTATGCAAAGCTTTCTCCAAGCTCCTTCCAAAAGTAAGAGCTCCAACACAAGAAAATGTGCCCCAATGAAGTTGCAAAATGATTCAACAACCCAAAACAAGCAAGAGTTTGAATTATATAGAAGAGGGAAGAAGAGAGGATGATGTGGATCCATGTAGGATGCCACATCACACATCCTCAAATTCAAACACAAAAGACAAAATCCATTCTCCCAAGCACAATAAAGAGGTGGGTGAAAATATGATAAGTTGCTTGCACACTCCAAAAGCCCACACCTCAAGGGACAACAAAATAAATAAAATGTAAGAAAGTGTAATTAAAAACATGCAGCATGATTAATAAAATTCATTATAAAAGTCACAAATCACTTCTCTTACCATAAGTATGGTTGGAAAATTAAATTTAGAGGCATGGGATAATTTTTACTTGTCCCACAAGCCTCCAAAAATATCCCCAAAGGACAAATTTGAATTTCCATGGAGGTGGAGTGTTTCATACTCCAAAATCGACTTACACAAACTCTTACACAACTTACACATCCCTTACATATTTAATACAAATAGCCAACAACTCTTATAATTACTTTCCCATATCCCAATTTAATTTATTTAAATTTTAATCATATGATTCTCACATTAATCCACCACATTATAATTAATTAAAAGAAGGAAACACATTACTAATAAAATACATACAACAATAATAAAAGAAACACATTAATAAAATACACAAACCCATGGTCACATATAAAGGAAATCCCCCCCATGGGAATCCCTAACAAAATACAACACACACACACACACAAAACAAGTTGCCATGGTGACCTTGTTGAATTCACCTAGAATTCCATTATGGTTGGTCTCCGATCCCTCGATGTTTTGTTTTGATATTTTTAACCTGGAAAATACAAATACCTCCTTCGGCCTCATGGCCATATTAGAACATCCAATATGATACAAATAAAATCAAAAATCATCTAAGTGAGTGAATCACCACAACGTCAAAGTAATAACTACATCATTTGCATTTTTAATCAACAACTATATCATCATCAAATAATATCCATTTTCTAGATCAACTCATAATATCCAAATCACATGTCTGAACAACATCCATAAAACATCCATGTCAAATAATATATCATCATCTACATATAAGGTGTCTCTAATAATCATCAGTGCATCATAATCAAATCAAGATCAACAATAATGCATGATCAATGTCTATTAACATACTAAATCAAAACATAATAATGTCTATAATGTAATCACAACATCAAAATAGGTATCAAAAGGTGTCAAAGGGAATTGGGCACTACATCCCCCTCCCCTTAGACTCAAATTCCTCTTGGAATTCACTGGAACAAATGTGAAAATTGCACTCGTAATGAAGTAGCATCTTCCCATGTAGCTGCAATATCATCATATCTCATGTCCCAATACATTGGAATCGATCAACATCTCTCGCCTTGAAGGCCTAGGGTCTTGCGATCTAGGATGCGAGTGGGATCCACCATCACCTGCCCCTAATCCTGCACTTGCAATGATGTCCAATCTAACACATGAGAAGGATCTGCAATATATCTTCTAAGAACTGAAACATGAAAAACATCATGTATGTGAGACAAACTACGTGGCAATGCTTGATGGTAGGCCAAAGGGCTGATATGCTCCAAGATCTCAAAAGGACCAACGAATCTAGGAGCTAACCTAGAACCTTTTCGTAATGGATAGAGCTCTTACATTGGCTCGACATGAAGGAAAACCTTCATGCCCACATCAAAACTACGGTCGATCCTATGCTGATCTCGCATGCTTCTTCTACCTATCTTGTGCCTCCTAAAAATCTCTGCCGATCAACACCAATCGCTTCTTCATGTCCTATAGAAGAGTTGGTCCAAGAGATACCCTATCCTCTAACCTATCCCAACTAAGAGGTGTCCTGCACTCTCTACCATACAAATCTTGAAAAGGAGCCATGCCTATAACACTTTAGAAACTATTATTGTAGGTAAACTTCACTAAGTACATGTACTCCTATTTATACTGCTCATCCATCACATACATCCTGAGCATATCCTCTAAAATATGATTCACCCACTCAGTGTGTCCATCTTTCTTAGGGTGATATGATGTTTTGAAGTTGATCCTCATTCCAAGGACATACTGCATGGTAATCCAGAAGTGTGAAGTGTACAAAGGATCGCGGTCACAAATGATCTTCCGTAGAATCCTGTGCAACCTAAAATTCTCATCCAAATATATTTATGCCACTTCTCTAGCTGTATAAGTAGTCTTCACTAGAGAAAAATGAGACACTTTTGTCAATTTATCAACCGTGACCATGATGGCATCGTGGTGATATCTTGACATCGGTAGCCCAACAATGAAATCCATGGAAATGGTGTCCTACTTCCATTCTCGGTAAAGCATGAGGATTGATAAGGCCTGTTGGATGATAATTCTTGGCCTTAACTCTCGGCACTCTAAAAATCATGACATGAACAGAGCCATGTCTCGATGAAGTACTCTCCAATTATACAATTGTCGCAAGGTGGTGTGCATCTTCTTCACCCCTGGGTGGGCTGAATAGGGTGCTTGATGTGCCTCTACCAATATGTCCTTCCTCAATCCTCCAACTCGAGAACATATATCCGGCCTCTGTTCCGAGAAGACCATATATCTCTAAGGAAAAACCATCAAACTTCCCCTCAAGGGGTCACTGTGACTCGATCTCTACTCATACTGTAATGTAGAAGATTTCAAGAGGAAGCTATTAAAGAATCCTACTCCGCAAATCTGTGCTCATATAGTAGCCATAGCCACATGTTTTCGTCTCTTTGAGAGCATCTGCTACCACATTCTCCTTCCCATTTACATGCTCTTTGTTAGGTAATAAGGGTTAAAATAAGTGGAATAATAATCATCATGTAGAAGCACAACAAAGAGAAACTAATATGCAAAAATTATTACAGATCTAAAATAAAATTGTAGAATAAAATAACACAACACAAGGAGACAATATTTAACGTGGTTCACCCAATTTGGGCAATGTCCACCAAGAATCACTTGCTCGATTTTATTATAAGCCATCGCTCTCTCAATACAATACCAGATCCGTTTGGAGCTATGCTCAACAAACTCTCTGAAATTCACACCCAAATTCAAAACACATCTCGTAATACATTTTCTTGTGCATCTATCATATGCATAAGACCTTATAAATAGACAAATTCTTAAGTAGTTTTACAAAATCGTGGGTATAAAAACCATGGGAAAAACCCATCCCATAAACCTATGGGTCAAAAAACTCACCCATATGAGAAGAGCACTTTTCCTGATATGTCGGGTGCATTTTTCGAGGCCAAAAAAATTACTCCTAAAAAATTGTTTTTGGGGGCTGCACCCCTGAACCCCGGCGAGGATACATGAAAAGTGTATAGTACTCTTAGTGTATAGTCTTCAACACTTTCACACATGAAAACAAGCTCCACAACCTAACAATATCCCACTTGGAGACTAGTTTTCCTCTGAGCAAGCTTCTCAACCCTTCACTAGTTTCTATGAAGACCAACCAAAGTTGAACACAACTTTAGTTTTTCCCTTGTGACCACCTTGGTCATCATGTCTGCAGGATTTTGACTAGTATGAATCTTCTCCAACTTCAACTTCTCTTCCTCCAAAGTTGTCCTAATGAAATGGTACCTTAATTATATATGCTTCGTCTTGGAGTGGAAAGCAGAGTTCTTAGCTAGGTGTATAACACTCTGACTATCACTATGCAGCTTACATTCCTCCTGCTTATGCTCCAACTCCTCAAGCAATTTTTGTAACCAAATCATCTCTTTTCTTGCCTCTGTTGCAGCAACATACTCAGCCTCGTGGTTGACAAAGCCACCAGCTTCTGTAGTCATGAAATCCAGCTCACTGTTGTCCCACCTACAGTGTAAATATAACCTATCGTGCTCCTCCTGCTGTGTACATCTCCAGCCATGTCTGAATCTACACAACCACGTAAAGTGGTGTTTGATCCACTGTAGCACAAAAATATCCCCATGGTCCCTCTCAAATATTGAAGGATCCACTTTACTACTTGCCAATGCTCTTTACCTGGATCACTCATAAATCTACTCACAGCTCCCACTGCATGGGCAATATCAGGCCTAGTGCACACCATAGCATACATCAAACTACCAACCACTGAAGAGTAAGGTACTTTGGACATCTGGTTTCTTTCCTGCTCTGTCTTGGGACACTGCTCCTTTGATAACTTAAAATGGCCTGCCAAAGGAGTCCCAACCGGTTTAGCATCCTGCATTTTAAACCTATCCAATACCTTCTTAATGTACTCTTCCTGAGATAAAGTTAGCTTCCGTTCCTTCCTATCCCGAGTTATCCTCATTCCAAGGATTTGTCTGGCTGCCCCCAAATCCTTCATATCAAAGGATTCACTTAGTTGTTTCTTAAGTACTTTTATTTCCTGCATGTTTTTACCTGCAACCAACATGTCATCAACATACAAACACAAGGATAATATAACTTCCATCCTCAAATTTCTTTGTATACACACAATGGTCGAATGACATCTAATATAACCTTGCTCCATCATGAAGCTATCAAACTTCTTATACCATTGATGTGGAGCTTGTTTCAGGCCATACAAACTCTTCTTCAGTTTGCACACCATCTCCTCTTTACCTTTGACTTCATATCCTTCTGGTTGTTGCATATATAGCTCCTCCTCCAAATCACCATGAAGAAATGCAGTCTTTACATCTAACTATTCTAAGTGCAAGTCTTCTACTGCCACTATTCCAAGAACAGTTATGATAGAAGTCATTTTTACTATAGGAGAAAAAATATCATCAAAATCTATACCTTGTTTCTGTGCAAACCCCTTGACCACCAACCGGACCTTATATCTTTTCTTTCCTCCTTCTTCATCTTTAACTCTGTACACCCACTTGTTCTACAATGCTATTTTGCCTTCCGGTAGCTTCACTAAATCCTAACTTTGGTTCTCCATGAGATACTTATGCTCCTCATCCATGGCTTACTCCCACTTCTTACTGGCATCTACCTGCATTGCTTCACCAAATCTCTCTGGCTCTCCACTATCAATGAGTAATAAATAATAAAGAGAAGGAGAAAAATGTTCAGGTTCTTTTCTTACCCTAGAAGACCTCCTCACTGTAGGAGTTTGGGGTTCCTGTGAGTAGGTTCTTGAACTGATTCATGGGTCACTTTCCCATTTGGAAGATCCTCTACCACTGCATATTCTTTCTTGGATTCTTCCCTATTTTCCTGCAACTGTTGCTTATACTTGATTTTCTCATTAAAGACCACATCCCTAGACCAAATGATTTTCTTGTCCTTAATACTCCAACATTTAAATCCAAAGTCATCACCACCATAACCAATGAAAGTACATTTTTCTGATTTAGCCTCTAACTTAGTCCTATCATCCTTGTCTATATGAACAAACACCTCACATCCAAAGACTCTAAGAAATGAATAATCAAATTTCTTACCATACCATGCCTCCTCAGGTATGCCTCCATCCAAGGAACTTGAGGGTCCTCTATTTATCAAGTACACAGTTGTGCTCACCACTTCTGCCCAAAAAGAAAGAGGTAGTCCTACATGTAACCTCATGCTCCTAGCATGTTCCATTATTGTTCTGTTCATCCTTTCTAATACCCCATTCTACTGTGGAGTTCTTGGAACCATCTTTTTCCTGTGGATTCCATTCTTAGAACAGTAATCATTAAATTCATTGCTGCAATACTCCCCTCCATTATCTGACCTGAGACATTTTAGCTTAAGACCTGTTTCATTCTCTACCAAGGCTTTCCATTTAACAAAAGTGTCAAATACATCAGATTTGTTTCTAATACAATAAACCCAAACTTTCCTTGTTGCATCATCAATAAAAGTAACATAATAACTTGAACCCCCAAGAGATGATACCTGAGCTGGCCCCACACATCAGAATGTACCAGCTCTAACTTACTCTCTTTCTTTGTAGGTCCAACCTTGAGAAACCTTACTCGCTTTTGTTTCCCATATATGCAGTTTCTCACAAAAATCAAAACCTGTTTCGTATATCCAAGCAAATTCTTCTTTATGATGTTCATGCCTTTATGGCTCATATGACCGAGCCTATAGTGCCATAATGTTGTATCTGCATCTGAAGCCACAAGATTACAATCATTAGTACTATCAAGTGGTTAAATAAAGGTTCCAACCTTCTTACCTCTTGCCACCACAAGAGCACCCTTGGTAACCTTCCAAGAGTTAGTTGTAAATATCACAGTACAACCATCACTTCCCAACTACCCTACCGATATCAAATTTTGTCTTAATGTAGGCACATGTCTGACATCCTTTAATAGCCAAGTATTCCCATTCTGCATCTTAACCTGAATAGAACCTTTTCCAACTATGCTGCAAGGCTCATCATCACCAAGAAAAACATGCCCAAAATATCCTTGAACATAATCAACAAAATAATGCCTATGTGGAGAAGCATGGAAAGAAGCCCTGAATCTAAAACCTAAGATTCAAGTAATATTGTCTGCAAAGAGAGAATCAAAGAATCCTTACATACATTACCCGTTGCCACATTTTCCTCCTTGTTTTCTTCTGTTGTTTCTTCTTATCCCAAAGCTCCCAACAGTCCTTCTTTGCATGCCCAGGCTTTCCACAATTCCAGATACAATCTTGTTCTTGGATTTTGACCTTTCCCAATCTTTCAATTTTCCATGGTTTCCTCTATTCTTCTATCTCCCTCTAGTTTCCATTATCAAAGCATTCCCTGAAGTAGAAGATTCCCAGAGATTTTTCTTCACATTTCCTTGCTTAGAATCACCCCTACAACATCCTCAAACTTCAACTTCGAGTTAGCTAGAACCGAGTTACTTACCGCCATTACCAGGCTATTCCAACTCTCAGGTAAAGAGCACAAAATTAATAAAGCCCTAACTTCTTCATCAAATTCTATTGTAACCAAAGCTAGCATACTCACAACCATATTGAAATCATTTAAATGATCTGCTACTAAACTATTCTCAGACATCTTCATATTAAACAACTTTTTCATTAAAAATATCTTATTAGAGGTAGAGGGTTTTTCATACAACTTCCCTAATGCATCCATTAGATATTTTGTAGTCTTTTCCTTTGAAAAATTAAATAATACCGAGGATGCAAGACACAGTCGAATCATTCCAAGTGCCTTCTGATCCAACAAATCCCATTCTCGCATCTATCATACTCAAGGGTTTGTTCGCATTCTTGAGACAACGGAGTATAAAAATCCTTTTGATAAAGGTAATCTTCCATCTACATCTTTCAAAGACTAAAATTCTTCCCGTTGAATTTATCAACCCTAGATCTTCCATCATCTGCCATAGCTCCCACTCAAGATAAAACTTTCCCTCGCGATTCAACAATTCAAAGAAACCAACCTGCTGCTCGATACCAATTGTTAGGTAATAAGGGATAAAATAAGCGGAATAATCCCTCACGAATAGCAATAGTAGAAACTAATATGCATAAATTGTTACAGATCTAAAATAAAATTACGTAATAAAATAACACAACACAAGGAGAAAATATTTAACGTGGTTCACCCAATTTGGGCTACGTCCACCAAGAATCACTTGCTAAGATTTTATTACAAGCCACCGCTCTCTCAATACAATAACCAGATCTATTTGGAGCTATGCTCAACAAACTCTACTGAAATTCACATCCGAACTCAAAACACATCTACAATACATTTGCTTGTCCATCTATCATATGCATAAGACCATATAAATAGACAACTGCTTAAGCAATTTTACAAAACCATGGGTATCAAAACCATGGGCAAAACCTGTCCCATAAACCTATGGGTCAAAAACTCACCCATATGAGAAGAGCACATTTCCCGATATGTCGGGTGCATTTTTCGAGGCCAAAAAAAAATTTATGCCTAAAAAAAAAATTGGCCGCACTTCGAAACCTCTGCACACTGGGCCGCGCCTACCCCAACCCCGAACTCCTGGCAAGGATAAATGAAAAGTGTACAGTACTCTTAGTGTACAGTCTTCAACACTTTTACACATGAAAACAAGCTCCACAACCTAACACTCGATCTCCATGTCATACTCACAAAGAAACTCCATCTAATGCCATTGACGAGCGTTGAGATTGGGTTGTGTGAAGAGGTGGTAAAGACTCAAATGATCTGTCTTGAGTGTGAATCTCTTTCCAAAAAGGAAATGTCTCCATCTAACCAAAGCATGCAAAACTACAACAAGCTCAAGATCATGGGTAGGATAATTAAGCTCATGATCTTTGAGTTCATAATACTCAAAAGCCACTACTCTTCCCTCCCCGCATCAACACACCTCCAAGGCCTGCCAATGAAGCATTTATGTAAACAAAGAACTCATCCTGTGGATCCGGTACTATAAGAATAGGTATTGTAGTGAGGCACTCCTTCAAAGTGTCCCGAAGGCCTACTAACATCCTGTCTCGACCAATTAAACTTCTTCCCTTTTCTATGAAGGGAAGTGATAGAGTGCGCAACCCGAGAGAAGTCCTAAAAAAATCTCCCGTAGTAACCTGCTAATCCCGTGAATTTTTGCACCTTGGGTCACCGTAGTGGGTTCTAGTCAATCCATAATGGCTCTAATCTTTGAAGGATTTACTATGATACCTTCCCCAAAAATGATATGACCCAAATACCGTAGCTCGTCTCGAAAGAATGCACACTTCTCCAAGTTTCCGTAAAGTTTCTACTCCCAAAGACATCGAAGAATTTGGTGAAGGTGCCACTTGTGCTCCTCACACATTCGTGAGTATATCAAAATGTCATCTAGGGAGATGAACATGAAGTGATCTTAAAATTCCTCAATACCCTATTCATCAAACTCATGAACAGTGTGGGGGCATTAGTCAAACCAAAAGGCACCACTGTGAACTCCTAGTGCCCATATCTCGTGCGGAAGGCTGTCTAATGAATGTCCACCTCTGAAATCCTCAGTTGATGGTACCTTGACTTGAGATCAATCTTAGAGAAAGTTATGGCTCCCTTCATCTGATCAAAAAAGTCATCAATATGAGGAAGAGGATAACAATTCTTGATCATTACCTTGTTTAGATGGCAGTAATCAATACACAACCGCAAGGATCCATCCTTCTTCTTCACAAAGATCACGGTGCACCCCAAGGGGATACACTAGGATGGATAAGGCCTTTCTCCAAAATTCCCTCAAGCTACAACTTGAGCTCATAGAGCTCTGGGTGGTCATCCGATAAGGTGCCCATGAGATAGGCTCTTCTCCAAGAACTAGATCTATATGAAAATCAATCTCACGTGGGGGTGGTAACCCGGTAGCTCCCTAGAAAGACATCTACAAAATCTCTCAAGATTGGATGATCATCTAGAAATGGTCCGCTAGACCCATCCTCTTATTTATCACTGACTGTAACAACATACATCTGAAAACCCCATCGCACACACCGCTTAAGCTACATAGCAGAGATAATGTGAATAGAAATGGGTCTCTTGACCCCCAAGATCACCGAATCAACTCCCAAATTATTTACACAAGATATAGTCTTGTGATAAAAACCATCCGGCCTTGTGTGTAGATAACCAATCCATACCCAAAATGACTCCATACGAGCCCAAAGGAAGGATACAGAGATCTGAGGTAGTGGTGAAAGGTCCCAAATCCACTACACACTCCTTAACTAAGGAGTCTATAGAGATCTTGGCTCTAGAAGCCATCTTGATATCCCAACTAAGACCTTGCCTAACTTCCACCAGCCTGCATCACTCTACTAAAGATGGTGCAATGAAAGAATCAGAAGAACCAAAATCAAACAATACAGAGGTAGGGATACCACTAATGTTACCTGTGGTCTCAATGATTGTGCTATGATGCTCTACCTGGTGGTTCTCAACCACTGCATAAATCCTGTGGCTACATCCCATGTCACCAACATTCAGTGTGTAAAATCTGTGCCTTACCCTTGTTATCAAGGTTATGTGGGCAATCTCTCCAAAATTTTCTAGTAACTCCACATCCAAAACATCCTCCCAATCCTCCCCAATGAGTGGCACCTCAAGTAGGTGCCCTAGAAGTCTGTGGTGTGGACCCTAATGATCCAATTGCGGTTATCTTAGGTCTCTACCGACGAGCTCCCACCGACCGAGCTCTCAATCCACCTTGTGTCCTGATGGAACCCCCAGGAGGAGGCCCCATACTCGACCTCTCTCTCGCATCAACCCTCATGGAGGTCTATGAGGTGGGCGAGACTTCATCTGTTACTACCGTGGCCTAAAGGATGACTATTATGTACCCTACGCACCACGAGGAAGGTGTATTGACCCCTCGATCTACCGTCCCGCATCTACCGAATGTAGCTCTTGACTCGCCTCTAGCTGGTTGGGTCTTTCCCAAGTCTCTTCTATAATATAGGCCTTCTCGAGAGCCTCTACTAATTTCTATGGGCGGTGGATCCACATATCACCTTCAATATCTAAATTCAGGCCCCGGATGAACTTCGAATCCACACCTGCTCATCCTACATATACTCTACATACTGAAGTAGATCTAGAAATCTACTCTCATACTCCGCTACGTAAAGAGATGCTTGTCGAGGTCATGGAACTCGTTAATCCTTTGCTATATGAACCTTTGTGACAAATACTTGCTCCTAAATCTCTCCTCAAAAAGCTCCTGTGTCACTTTGTCTCTAAATCTACATAGAGCTTCGCTCATCGTCCTCCACCATATTCTACTCCATCCCTCAAGTAGATGGATCAAAACATGAGCTTTAGTGTTGCTAGAACAAGGAAAAACCTTAAAGCAACCACTCAAGCTCACTAGCCAGGCCTCTTCCTTAAATCCACCCATGTCACCTGAGTAATGTGATGGCCGAAGGTTTAGGATCTCTCCGATGTGATCTACTACCGTGGTCCGACAACCTCTAGGTCTCTTTGCATGCTCATCCCTAAGTGTAGGGCTCTGAGACCTCTCTCTATGATCGGAACTCGTCATCCTATCCCCAGGTGGTGACTCTACTCTAGCTAACTCCACATGGGAGTTCTCTCCTCTATGCTCCTCACCGGGTTGAGTGACACGACCCTCGATAGAAGGGGCTCTATCATGACTAGCTACTTTGATACCAAGTGTGATGCATATTAAAAAAACCACTACTCTGATACCAAGTGTGATGCCCATTAAAAAAACCCACTTGAGACCCAAGAAACAACCTAGGGTTAGTTAGAAAATTATGGAATAATTTTTTTTTATAAGAACTATCCACAACCAAGTTACAAGACAACAGTTGACCCTATTAGGTTCCAAAACAAAACTGAATTGCTAGAACATATCTTTCCCTTACTAACAAAAATCAAGTTCACATGGTTCAAATTTTAGGGTTAGAAGTTTCAGTTAGGTTCAGGAAATAATTTACCCCCATACCCACTCTTTAACAATGTGCTCATAGTTTTAACTTGATTTTTCTCATATTTAGCACATCCAAAATTTCCTAAATCATTTCCATTGGATAGTAAATTTTCTCACCTTTCCGTTGATATAAAGAAGTCCTCCTAAGTCCTTCAGAAACTCGATATATGGGAAAGTGGACTTTAGAGGTCAAATTTTCCCCAAGGGGACATGTGTCAAGTAGGGGTGAAGAGAAAATTTGGGTTGGCAAGTCGTGGGGTGGCGTTTGGACTTTTTCCTTGCATGGGAGAAAATTTCCATTTGCGCTTGCACCTCCGCGGTTCTTCCAAGTACATATTTTGGGTCCTGATCCAAAGTGGGAGAGGGTGAAGGAAGGGTGGAGTGGTGGGAGAGTTTGGGGCATTTCGCCCAAGAGGGAGAGAAATCAAAATAATGCCCACGCGCCCGTGGGTCCGCTAGGGACACGTGGCACTTAACAGAGGCCATCGTGGGGATGAAGGAGAGGGAAAGGTGGGTGGTGGAGATTATTGGTGAATTTCACCAAAGGGGGAGATAAGGGGAAAGTTAGGTGTGTGGGTCCGCGCATCCGTAGGAGGATTTCCAAAAGGGTAGGGGCAAGTGTGCTGGGTTGCGAGAAATTTTACGAAAAATTTCCAAAATAATTTTCTAAAGGTAAAGTTCACAAAGGTTTTGCCCCTCCTTCGTGCCATGTGGTAGCCTATGATTGGCTATGGGCCGGGGAAAGTTAAGAAAATTTTACAAAATTTTCAAAAATGCTAAGGAAGAAAAAGTGGCATGCCTCCGCCTCTTCCCCATGAGGACACGTGGCAACCTCTAATTGGTTACAGGCTGGTGGAGAAAAATTCAAAAATTTTCCCCAAAAATTTTTTTAAAAAAATTCGAAGGGTAGTTTTTACGGGAAATTTTCGTGTCAGTGAGCCTCTAGGGAATCATAAATTTTACTTTTTGATAAATTTTAAAGGGTCAATTTTAAAAAATCTGCAGGCTTTTAAAAGCCAACTAGTAATTTCTAACTTCTAAATTTGATTAAATTGGATCTCCTCCTTCACTCAACATGCCAAATAGACATGGAGGATTTCTAGGAAGGATTTAAAGTGTTTTAGGGAAGTAAATTTTCTCAATTTATTCCAATTTGAATTTTGTCCAATAATTGACAAAAACAATTGAGGAAGGGATTGAGTTCAATTTTGCAATGGTTAAAATTGTTTTCTTAAGTTTTCTTTGTCAATTTGAGTTCCTTGCTATTATATCATGTTAAATTTCAAGGTTTCCAAGTTGATTATAATGTGCAGGCCTGAATTGTACATTTTAATTAAATTTATTACCAGTTTTAAAGTTTATAACAGAGATCTATTTCTTTTAAATCTGTATATCAAATTTTATCCTTCAAATGTGGCATTTCATTTCTAAACTAATCTAATACATTCAGTTGTTTATAAACAACCATTCTGAATCCAAAGCAAATACTAAATTTCATTTATACACATTCCCAAAATACAAAATACAACATTGTTCCACGTACATTTCTCTCTTTCCAAACAGAGATCTAACTATCTCTTTTGTCATACAATGAAACATTGAATTCAATCCAACAATGCATATGAAAAAGGTCTTTCAACTCTTTATTGACTTCAATTATAAATCTTTACATCTTTCCATGTTGAATGCAATAACAGAGTTTTGTTTCTTTTCAATAAATAGAATAGGATATAAATCTCTTTCACAATTCAAATTTATAACTTCACAATCAAATTACATACATCTTTCTCCACAAATACATATAACAATTTCATCCACAACAAGTTGGAAGGGATTATAATGAATATGTTTTCACAAGGGATTGTCGAACTATATTTTTACTTTACTCCAAGAGAGAAACATGCACATTTTCTCTTTCTCCAAGTTGATCACAACAAAAGAGGGGGAAAGGCAACACTCTCCACCCAACCAAGACATCTAATGAAAGGAGAAGTCTTCCTTCATCATTGGCCCCCGAGACCCAACAAAAATACAATAAGAGATGCAATTCAACCCATGGTAAAAACTGGATTCCACAACACATAGCATTCTTTCACATGCATAATTCAATATAAAACATAGTTCAACACAAAACATCAGTTCACAACTACAATTGAAAACATTCCAATCAAAACTCAGGCTTGATCATGCAAGCCAAAGGAGCAAGGTCTATGGGGGAAGCTACTTATGCCTCCCAACTAGGAATTGGGCATCCACCAATAACAAACTACCAATAAATTTCACCATACATATCCTTATGCCCCCAAAAATCCCTCCTTATGCCCCCACAGATTTCCTTATGCCCCCACAAAGTAAGAAATGCAAGCTATTTCTTTTCCATGGTGGATCCCAAACCCAAACTCCCTCCACAAAATTCTAATGCCAATGGCATTCCCTTATGCCCCCCCACATGGATTCCCCATAGCCTTCTCCTACACCATTCCTAAGGTAGTCTACCCAACCAGCCAACAAATAAATCAAAACATGCACCATTCACACAACACAACAAGAAAATAACAACATAAAAGGAGAGTTAAATTCCTACCTCTCCATGGTTACTTTGCTTCCAAATAGCAAGCTTTCAAAGTCAATAACACAGTTCCAAACAGCAATCTCCCAAGTATGCAAATCTTTCTCCAAGATCCTTCTAAAAGCAAGAGCTCCAACACAAGAAAATGCGCCCCCAATGAAGTTGCAAAATGATTCAACAACCCAAAATAAGCAAGAGTTTGAATTATATAGAAGAGGGAAGAAAAGAGGATGATGTGGATCCATGTAGGATGCCACATCACACATCCTCAAATTCAAACACAAAAGACAAAATCCATTCTCCCAAGCACAATAAAGAGGTGGGTGAAAATATGACAAGTTACTTGCACACTCCAAAAATCCCACACCTCAAGGGACAACAAAATAAATAAAATGTAAGAAAATGCAATAAAAACATGCAACATGATTAATAAAATTCACTATAAAAGTCAAAAATCACTTCTCCAACCGTAAGTATGTTTGGTAAATTAAATTTAGAGGCATGGGACAATTTTTACTTGTCCCACAAGCCTCCAAAAACAGCCCCAAAGGATAAATTCGAATTTCCATGGAGGTGGAGTGTTTCATACTCCAAAATCTGACTTACACAAACTCTTACACAACTTACACATCCCTTACATATTTAATACAAACAACCAAAAACTCTTATAATTACTTTCCCATATCCCAATTTAATTTATTTAAATTTTAATCATATGATTCTCACATTAATAAAAGAAACACATTAATAAAATACACAAACCCGTTAAGTCATATATAAAGGAAATCCCCCCATGGGAATCCCTAACAAAACACAACACACACACACAAAACAAGTTGTCATGGTGACCTTGTCGAATTCACCTAGAATTCCATTGTGGTTGGTCTCCGATCCCCCAATGTTTTGTTGTGATATTTTTAACTTGCAAAATACAAATACCTCCTTTGGCCTCGTGGCTATATCAGAATATCCAATATGATACAAATAAAATCACAAAATCATCTAAGTGAGTAAATCACCACAATGTCGAAGTAACAACTACATCATTTGCATTTTTAATCAACAACTATATCATCACCAAATAAAATCCATTTTCTATATCAACTCATAATATCCAAATCACATGTCTGAACAACATTCATGTCAAATAATATATCATCATCCACATATAAGGTGTCTCTAATAATCATCATGCATCATAATCAAATCAAGATCAACAATAATCCATGATTAATGTCTAACAGCATACTAAATCAAAACATAATAATGTCTATAATGTAATCACAGTATCAAAATAGGTATCCAAAAGGTGTCCAAGGGAAGTGGGCGCTACAAATATGATTTTTGATTTCCATGTAAATCACCCATATAACCAATCAACGTGTGTTAATGGTGCTCTAAATCAGTCCTTGATAGTGTAAAGCAAAGATGGTGCCATAAGAATCTAGCCAAGAGGAAGGTTAACAACAAGAAGCTCAACAAGGTGGCCCCAAATGAGACTATTCTTATCAATCGGTGTCAAGACTTCTTTGGAATGAATCGGTCCCCTCCTTAAGGTGTGGCTGCCAACACATGGTCAAAATAAGAAATATTGGACAAGGCCAACCACTAAACTCAGGTGACCCTCAACCTTCCATCGCTCCACAAGATCCTCGGTGCTCCAATCGCAACTCCCAACATGTTGAACCAATCCAAACCACCTTCTAAACCTAGTTAGGCACCGGTTGTAACAACCCATGTGCATCAAAGAAATGTCTGGGAAGGGGCAGCAAAAAGATAGCTCATTCAATATTATTGATTAGATGAAAAGGAAAAGTGTGAAAATTTCACTATGGGAGTCACTAGCCATTCTAGGGCAGAGGGATCTATTGCGCAGACTTCCATGCACTGGTCAAGTTCAAATCACCCCCTAACTAGCAAGAGAGAGTGCTTGCTAATGTGGTTCAACCAAGGAGAAACCATGGAGAACAACAAGGTAAAAACTTGAGACCTCCTCCCTTATATGTCTCATTGATTATTGGAGACAAATTGGTGCATAGTTGTATGATTGATTCTAGGGTCAGTAGTTGTGTGATGCCCAAACAAATAGCCGATCAGTTGGGTCTCCAATATGAGGTCATCTCTAGAGGAGTAATCCAATTAGATGGAGAGTAGTGACCACTATGGGAATTATCAAGGATCTGAGTCACACTCTACACAATTGCCCTAATGCGACTATTTTGCAAAATGTGTCAATCATAGACTTTCCACCACAATTTGCTTTGTGTCTGTCCAGAGACTTCACTACCAAAATTAGAGGCTACCTGTCTACTGATTGGTCACATATGCTCTTTAGGACAAGGTATGGGGTGAAGGCCACAATTAGATCTGAACCTATTGTTGATTATCATATTGAATCCTATGTGCCTAGCCCAATCAATGCCAACTTCTCAGCTTTTGATTAAGAATACCTTCTAAACACTAATGAAATAGATACCAATGTAGGATGTATCCCATACTTGACCCTAGATGAGTGGGCCAACAAAAAACATGTTTTTGACCCCTATAAGGAGATGGAGGAATCTAAACTGGGTTTCTACTATCTACATGAAGAGAATCATCCTCTTACCAACCTAATCAATCTAGAATACAAGGATGACATTGAGGTATGGAAATTGTTCTTTGATGGCTCAAAGAGTAGATAAGGAGCTGGAGGAGAAGCCATGATTGTGTCCCCTAGAGGTATGAGATATTATTCAGCCTTGATTCTAGTTTGCTTTCTCAAATAACATTGTTGAATATGAGGCTTTAGTCTAAGGTTTTCATTGGGCAAGGAAGTTGGGAATAAAGAACTTGCAAAAATTCAAAAGTGGCAGTGAATCAAGTTACCAATCAAGTTAGAGGACTAAATGTTGTCAAAAATGACCCGCTCAAGAACTAAAAAAGTAGGGTATGGGATCTCATGGAGGATTTCGAGGCCTTCGGTGTTGTGTCCATACCTAAGAAGGAGAATGAAGCTGTTGATGGACTTTTCGCGGTCGGGGAAACGTTTGATGTGGTTGACAACATCAAAAGAAATAGAGAACAACCACATATCCATGTTGTGAGGCCATTAGTGCTAGATAATAATAAATTCTAGTAGCTATTTGAGAATGATCAACATATCATTAAATTTCTACAAGAAGAAGCTAAATTCTCATCTATAAACTAGAATAGACAAGAGTAGCGAAGACAAGAATCGATAGTACAGCCTACATATAAACAAACTTCCCAAAGGCTTAGTGACACTGGAATCTATTTTCAATCCTAATGATCAGTTCATAAAAGAGAAGGCTAACATGCAGATCAAAGGAGAAGAGTCAATCCTAGTTGGAGAAGACAACCACTTCAAATTGGCAAGGTGGCCACCGAGAAAGAAAGGTATGAATTCATACAACTTTGCCAAGAATTTCTTGATGTGTTTGCTTAGAGTTATGAAGACCTAAGAGGGTTCAATCCAAAACTAGCACAACACACAATTGAACTAGATCTAGCTACTTAGCCCATTAGGTAGAAGCAAAGACCAATCAACCCACATATAGAGCCTCTAATGAAGAAGGAGCTAAACAAGTTGATAGAGGAAAGCATCATATTTCCAATCAAACACTCAAGCTGGGTTACAAATCTGGTCCCAGTCAGAAGAAAAATGGAGAAATTAGGTTGTGTGTTGACTTCAAGGATTTGAACAGAGCCTCCCTCAAAGACCACTACCCACTCCCTTCAATGGAGTAGATCTTGCAAGTAGTGTCTAGGTCAAAAAGGTTCTCCCTCCTAGATGGCTACTCAGGGTATAACTAAATAATGGTGAAAGAAGATGATCAATTCAAAATAACTTTCACCACCAAATGGGGCACCTATGCATACAAAAAAATGTCATTTGGACTATCTAATGCTGGGGCTACTTTCCAAAGAGCCATGGATATGGCATTCAAAGGGCTAATCAATAAAATAGTGTTGATCTATCTAGATGACATCATTGTGTTCTCTAAAAATGCATCAGACCATCTTTTTCACTTAAGGAAAGTGTTTTAAAGATACAGAGATTCTCAGGTATCTTTGAACCCTAAAAAATGTATATTCTTGCCCCATGAGGGTAGAATTTTAGGCCATATTGTGTCTAAAGAGGGTCCTGGAAATTGACCCGAGAGAGATTTGAAGCAATAAAAGCACTGCCATTACTAAGTCTCAAGAAGGATCTTCAAGGATTCTTGGGAAAAATCAATTTTGTCCATAGGTTTGTTCCAATATTTGTTTCCCTTGTGAAGCCAATAACGTTGATGTTGAAGAAGAGATTAACATTCAGGTGGACATCTGAAGGAAAAGAAATTTTTGAGGCTATCAAAGAAGCCATATCACGAGCCCCAACTCTTGTGAACCCATATTTTTCCAAAGACTTCATATTGTATGCCTTTTGTGGTAGCGACATAATTTCTGCAATCTTGGTGCAGTAGAAAAAATAAAGTATAGAACAACTAATTGTTTTCTTCAGCCAAAGTCTAGAAGATTATGATGTGAGGTACTCCTTCATTGAGAAGCAGGTCTTGGTGATAATCAGAGGATTGAAGAAGTTTAAGCATTTGGTTTCAAACAACAAAATCCAACTATTAGTCTCCAATGCGGGAGTTAAAGAATTCCTTCTTAGAAAGGACTTGAATGAAAAGTGTGCGAATGGATCACTCGTGTCATGGAATATGACATTGAGATCAAGGTCACAAGCTGGTCCATGGGAAGGGGTTGTGTGAAAACTATCCTTGAGTCAACAAGATGAAACAGACAGTGAAAAGGAGGTTGTTCTTGTTCTACAAGAAGATCAAGAAGAAGGGAGAGATGATGTACCTACTCCTTGTTGGACCCAAGATATGGTGCACTTCCTTCGAATAGGCCTATATCCTCATGGGATGAGTAAAGAAAAAATAAGGTATTTCAGGCTACTGTGCCATCCCATATGTTCTTATTGATGGTGTCTTGTTCAAAAGAGACATCAATGGCATTCTACTGAGATGCATTGAGACAAATCAAGTGGAGAGAGTGCTACAAGAATTCCATGTTGAAGCAGCTAGAGGCCATTTTTCTCCAAGAGTGACAGCACTCAAAATCATGAAAGTAGGATATTATTGGCCCAGAGTGTTTAGTGACTACTACACATGGATCAAAAGGTGCAAGAATTGTGCATTCTTCAAAGGCAAGGAAAGGCTAACAACACTTCCATTGCACCCAATCTCAGTCAACCAACCTTTCATGCAATTGGGATTGGACTTCATTGGAGTCATCAATCCAAACTCAAGCCAAGGTCATAAATGGATCCTCGACAATGATAGATTATTTTACCAAATAAACCAAGGAAGTCGCACTCAAGGAGGCAAATGATTCTAGTATCCTAGATTTCTATGAAGGGATAGTGACCAAATTTGGAGTGCCACCACCATCAAATTAGACAATGCATTAGCGTTAATAGGTTCTAAAATCATAGGATGGGCTATTAAGAATGGGACTTATTTGAGTACTTCATCAAACTATTACCCTCAAGGTAATGGCCAGGATGAGTCCACAAACAAAAACTGCTAAAGATCATCAAAAGAAATCTTGATGAGAATCAGAGGACTGGCACACAAATCTCAAAATGGCCTTATGGGCTGATACAATAATGCCCAAGAGATCTACAAGTAGCTCTCCATTCCATCTCATCTATGGGAAAGAGGCAGTGTTGCGAGAATTAGAGCTCTTTAAGAAACTAGAGATGTCTGAATTTAGACCAATGGAGGCCAAGTATGTGGAGCTGATAAAATTAGAAGAAACTAAAGAGCATGCTCTCCAAGCAATAGAGAAGAATTAGGCTTCAATCAAGAAATGCTTTGACAAGAAGAAAAAGTAAGGACCTTCTAGGAAGGATACTTGGTTTTGAAATGGGATGCAGATCAAGAAAAACCAAGAAAGCATTCCAAATTTTATGCCATATGGAGTGGCCCCTATATGATCACAAGATGCAAAAGTAGAAATGCTTTCCAATTATCTACATTAGAGGGTGAAGAGTTACAGATTCTAGTAAATGGGATCTATCTTAAGCACTGCTACTAAAAGGGAGTTCTCACCCTGTACATATTAGTTTATTTTCTCTTTCCTCTAAGTGCTTATGCACATTGTCTTATTGTAGTGTAGATTGCTTTTCTCCTAAGTTCTTTGCACGCTCCGCATGTTCCATTTGGATCATGTATGATTATAATTTTTATATAGTGTGGTGTTGTTTTGTGGCTCTTATGTAGTCCATTCGGAAAGACAGATGAAACCCCATGTAAAAACAATTTTCTACTCTCAGAAACCTTCATTTCAAGATTTCTTATGAAAATTGAGAGTGCAAGTAGTCGGGCTTGTGAATCAGAGGTAGAATAAATACTAGACCATCTTTCTCAACTCCATGCCAAATGGATATAGCAAGGCAATCTGGTCTTTTCATCTAACAGATAGATACCCCTATGAGTCGCCCAATTGTTATTCATATTTTTCCCTTGGGAAAAATATTGGATCAACCACGATCCTGCATAGGAGGAAATAGAGTCAAAAGGTGGACAGAAAAGGGCTTCAAAATTGGCTAAGTATAAAGGTGTAAGTGGAGAATGCCAAGTGTCAAGTATGGTGCTGATTCAAGGGGTAAATAGAGAAAAGGTTTCTAAATGAGCACCAAACTGCCGTGTGTCCTAGGGGAAAGTAGACCATCAAGGAAAAAGTTGGTTCTTTGCCCCTTGTTATCAAAAGGGGTAAAAGTTGCAAAATGGCCCACAACTCCGCCCAAGGAAAAAGTCAACATTCGGGCCCGAGTCAAAGCCAAGCGGGAATCGGAAGAAAGGGGAAAAGATAAATTACGGACCCATAGGCCTGATTTTTGTTCCAATCTAGCTGCCACGTGTCCCATATCAAAAGGGGACCCATTTTTCAAGTTATTTTCCTACCCTCCTATATGACCCGATACAAACTTTGAAGGGGCATATCTTTCGACTCAGGGCTCGAAATATTGTAAATCTAATGTCATTGGAAAGATCTCGGCCTCACCCATGCCATAGAGGTCTGAAACTTTAATTTTGAGGAGGTTAGGTGAAGAAAAATAGAGGAAACGTCTTTAGGATTTCAATGCATGATCTTCTTGCCTCAACAACCAGATCAGATTTGATTTGTTTCACCATTTCCTCTTCCTTCAAGGAGCTAAATGAAGGATTGATTCAGAAAGATGGATTTGGGGAGAGATTTCATCATAGGCATTAATAGTGGTGGTTGAGCTTCAACCTGATTTTCTCGCTTCTCTCTCTTTTCTTCTTTCAAGTTGAATCTATAAATACAGGGGCATGATTCATTGTAAAGGGTTGGACATTCTTTGTTTTGCAGGCTCCCTTCTCCTCTTAGCAAAGGGATTTGTGGGGTTCAGGCCTTCCATCAAAAATTACATTACGTTTCTACCTCTTGGCTACTTTATAATGGACTATATCAATGTACAAAGCAATAGAACACATCTGTGATCGATTTTAGATCCTCTCTTGTCTCTTTTTCTTTCATCTAGTCTCCCATTATATATGTCTATCTGTTCTTGTTTATTGTATGAATTTTGTTGGTTTGTGTCTATTAGCAAAATAAGTGTTCATCATTCCTTTGGTGCATCACCTCATAGTTTAGCTTTGTTTTAATTTTTGTATTCCTTCTATCCCTGTCTCCTTGGTAAAGTTTAGATTAGGATTAAGAATAGACCCTCTGCAAGTTTCTACGTATGCACCTAAACAGAGGAATAAGGAACCAACCTTCAATCTGGAGAGCTTTCCCATTTTGTAAGGTCCCACACCTTGGGGAAAGTTCAATGTTATGTAATCACACCAAATGAGTCTGCCTTAGAAAATTAGATCTTTTAGAGCTCATTTGGGGGTGTTGTGATTTCACACTAACAGTATATAAGGAGCATGAGCCAATGCAAAGGGTGTTGGTGTTGATAAGGCTTAGTATACATGTAATACAAAGGGTCACTGTTGGTGATGACGAAGGTCTTGTCATTGAGTAGGTAGTAGTGAAAATATTAGGGCTTAGTAAAGTTGTCCAAAGTGTGGGTATATCTCATCTCATAGTCTAAAATCATATGGCTTATGTAATAAACCTCTTGCTCCTTGTGTTTATCATCATCATGAGTGAGCACAAGACCCATGGAATGGTTAGTAGAAGAAATGTATAGGTAGAAAGGTTTTTCATCTTTAGGTGGGATGAGAAAAATTTGTTGAAGAAGGTATTTCTTCAACGCTTCAAATGTTATGTGGCACTCATCATTCTAATTGAAGGATACATCCTTTTTAATTAGATGATGAAAAGTGTGACATCGGTTAGAAAGTTGGGAAATAAAGTGTCAAATGGATTGAAATTTTCCTTGCAAACTAAAAAGTTGTCAAAGGCTAATAGGTGGAGGCATCTCAAGAATAGCAATGATTTTGGTGAGATTGACTTGATGCCTTGCAAAGAAACAATGAAACCAAGGATTTTTCCAGAGAGAACTGCAAAGACACACTTATTTGGTCAAGGAAAACATAGTATTTGATAAGATGATCAAAGAATATTTTGATAACTCAGAGGTGTTTGTCACGAGTTTTGGACTTACCAAGAAGGTCGTCGCGTAGTCTTCTAGTATTTCATGAATGATTTCGCAGAAGATATAGGTCATACAATGTTGATAAGTGGTACTAGAATATTTAGATCCAAATGACATGAATCAATAAAATAAGGTCCCCTAAGGGGTGATGAAGGAAATTTTTTTGATCCTCCTCCATGATTAATATTTGATTATAACCCGAGAACCCATCCATGAGAGATAGTATCTCATGTCCCATTTGTAAGATCAACAAGTTGGTCGATGCTAGGAAAAAGAAATTCATCCTTAGGGAAAGCAAGATTAATGTCATGGAAATCCATGCAAATGTAGAGTCCCCCTATCGCCTTGGTGATAAGAACAATGTTTGAAATCCATTGTGGATAATCGATAGGTAGAATGAAAGAAATAGAAAGAAGGCACTGGAGTTCCTCTTTGACAAGAAGGGAAATACATGGATACATTTTTCACATCTTTTGTTTCACATGTTTGGCATCTAGTAATAGTAACGATATTGTGCACCACAATATTTGGGTCAATACTGAGGATATTGGCGTAAGACCAAGAAAAAGTGTTGCAATGATCTTTGAGGAAAGAGGTCAAGGCTTCCTATTCAGCAGAATCTAAAGATTAACCTATCTTTAGAAGTTGAGGGTCATCTTGAGTGTGAATTGTGATCTCTATGGTTGATTTGTTCAACATGGTTTGTATCTCGTGAAGTTAATGACCAAGTGAATGTAATAATCTTCTACATCTAAATAGGTGAGAATGGAATCATCATCCCGAAATTGATAGAAGTTGTGTTTTCCTCTACATGTCACGATAAAGAAGAGGAAGGGAAGAGGGCATCTCGCCATCACGATGATAGGAGAGGTCCCAAAGAAATGGTGTTCATGAAAAAGAGTTATGAGGAATGGATTCTTGATCCATGGACTCCGTCGGGTGAAGGCATTACAATGGGTGAAGAAGGAGAAGAAGGTAAAGAAGGTTGATCTTCATATACAAGGTTGATTCTTTCCTCTTAGGACTAGTTGGTTCAAGCAAACCTGATACCACAAGGATATTTTTAATTATGGGTAGCGTAAGTAATAACTATATGATGACCTTATCCATAAATACCAAAGCCAAATACTTTATGAGCACAATGCTAAAGAAAAGTGCGGGTGAAACAACGGTTAGTGAGGTAATGAAATTTTTAGGAAAAAGGATGTGTTTGATTTGGTGGTTTGGGAGAGTAAGAAGAAGCATCAAGTCCCCAAAATTTCAAGTTGGTATGAAGGTGGGGAGGACCATATGGAAAACCTTCTCCTATACAAAGGTCATAATGTGGGTGTTGATGAAGTTTGATGTACTCTTGAGACATTTTGAAAGTGTCGATATTGTACAAGCGGTACTCCCTAGTGTAAGGTGTTGAAAATACATGCCAAAGGGTCGGAATTTGGTACTTGGGTGGCATGAATGGATGGGTTATTTGAATTTGGAGAAGAAGGGTTGGTATATAGGCTAATTTTGGAAGTTGCAGTAGTAGTGGGGATAGATGGGCTAGTTGAGGAGGATGGAATAGCATAAGTGGTAGAGGAAGCAGTGGGAGAAGATGAAGTGGTAGTTGTAGTAGATGAGGCGGAAGTGGTAGTAGATTCCTTAACTAGAATAAGGACATCATTGGGTCGATACAACATGTTGTAGGTTTTGAAAGGTGAAGGATTTTCCTAAATAGTGTAAGGGTGTCCTTCATATTTAAACTTGATGTAGCGGTGAAGAGTCGAAGGTACACACCCCATGGCATGAATCTAGGGTTGGCCAAGAAACATGTTGTATTGGAATTCCTCTTTGAGAACATAGAATAGTTCAGGAATGGTGTGGGGACCCACGCGGATGTGGAGGATGACGGTGCCAAGAGTAGAAGTTAGAGCATCGTTGAAAGAATGCAACATAACTAGGTTATTATGCATGAAATTTGCAGGGATGTGCATTTGTTAGTACACACGGGAAGAGATGATATTAATGCTTTCACCTCCATAAATCATAATGAGTGAGATGTGGGTATTCTCAATGTAGATGGAGATGAAGAGGGTGGGATCAATATCCTCTAAATGATGAGGAGAAATCTTTGAGTTAGAGAAACTAATGGTAGAAACTTGGTGATTGACAGGAGAATAGAAATTTTAGGAAAAGTAGTGAGAGAGGCCACATGATGAGGGGTGAATATGGTGGCAATGGGCATAGGGTCATTTAGTAGAACCTCAATATTTTGAGGATCTTGAGGAGGGCTTGGAGATGAGACTCAAATATTTGGATGAGGTCATATAAAGACATTTTTAGAAGAGATTGATGTAGTTTTTTGATCATGGTACGATGTGTGACTCCATCAGAAATTGGATAGGTTGGCCCATGGATGGTTACCTTAGGGGTAGGTGTAGATGGAATGGTAGGTGTAGGTGCACTAGATGGGTTGCTGAATTTCTCTTTTCCTTTGTCCTTTTGTGATCGAGTGGCTACTTGAACCATATTGATTTCGAAGACTGGAGGTGGAAAATATGGTTGTGGAGATGGAGGTGAGGGTTATTGGATGGTTATGGGGTTAGGTCATGTGGTGGTGGGTGAAGGGATACTGAAAGTCTCATTAGAGTAGTCATATTCCTCCAATGGACCCTCCAAAGTACAAAGTTTAAGGAGAATTTTTTTAAGGGATTTATAATCCTTGATATCATCTCCTATGGAACAATGATAACCACAAATTTAAGTATCGTCAAATCCTATTGATTTGGGTTTGAGCGGATCGTAAGGCTTAATGAGAGGCAATGTGATAGAAAAGGTTTCTAGCAACCTAGCACAGACATTGGAATAGGATCTCGCCAACGGATCACAATGTGAGGTTAGAGTGGTTTTGGGTGAAGACACATGTGATTTTGGTGGAAGGGGTGTTGTTAGAGGTGGCGTAGGTGGGGCTACCTTTTTAGTAGGTAACGAAGGTTTTGTTTTCATTTTTAATTTAGGTTACACCTTATTGGGTAAAGGTGTGGGTGGGATATGTGAGGTATAAGGATATGCAAAAGATGGGGGAAATCTAAACAACCATGGTGAAAGTGATGGTTTTGGCTATGATATGGTGGTGGGTAAGCGTAACATCCTCATTTTATACATTAGAACAAGTCAATTTTTTTTTTTTTGATAAATGCATCCTGGTTCTAAATACGTAATTTAGAACTCACAAATCAAATAACCATTCTTATAACAGATAACCATATGTAGCTGTAATGACTCGGAGTACCTCCGATCTATTCATTCCATGACTCGGTAATCTACCGATCTATTCATGAGTAATAAGAGTTGGAGTTTTTATTTAACACTTCACTCTCGTGGTTCTCTTCCCTATTCTGGGATTCAGAATGCTCTGTCCAAGGAACCTAACTGAATAATTGTTACCATTATTCATCGGCATCTCATCCCTTAGACCAGGTGACTCAGGACAACGCAATCAGCAGCTTGCGATACTTTGGCCAAAGATTTGAAACATACTGCTTATGTCTCGTATTCCTTAACGCATACTCGTCAATCTAGAATACGTCCTTCACCCCATTCTTATGTTATATAGAATGTCTTATACCGACTTCTATCAGTCCCCCTTATCCCAAGTTATTCACTCGGAAACGGATTAGTAAGGTGACAATGTTATATGGATGCTCCCGAGGACTAGGGATAAGATGACATACTGGGTCAACCCTAGTTAAACCAGTGTGTCAAGATACCCCGAGTCTCCTAGGCAGCCTTATAATGTGACCACATTCCTAATTGGTCCCAGAGTAACTTGTTCGAGTTAAAGGTGTAAATCTTAATGATCAATGCAAAGGGTGTCGTCATAAGTCACCTGCATTGTTGTATCTTGAGAAGATCCTAATCTTCTTGAAGGTACAACCCTACAGTTGACTTGTGCCGTCAACCTTTAAATCCACCTCGAAAAGATCTACTTATTAATAAGCGTTACACACATTGAGTTTAAATTATATTAAAAGAGGTTCCCCTAAGGTTAGCCTTTCCCGATCCTTGGGTTCCTCACCTTAGAATGACCTTTCTTAATAAAACCCTTTACACAGAGAAGTTATTAAGGCTATGGTCCCATCAAGGAGTTCATAGAATTTACTTAATTCTAAATCAACGAAATTGGACAATAACCCAAAATCTTCACTTGTGATTGCCAACCGAACCCTTTTTAGGTTTATCTCAGTTCTCATAACTGAATTTATGTCTTACTTATTAGTATCGAGACATAATGATTAAGAGTCCAATTAAACGTTGTCCTGGCTTAATCAAGACTAGGAATTGATAATTTAATCCAGCTTGTTTAGTGTCTTGCTTAGGTTTATTTTTACCCTAGCCTCTAGAAAGAAAGTGATCTAAATTTCAATTTAGCTTTGGATAGAACATATAAGAACTGCTAAACAATCATAAATAATCAGTCACATATTCTTGCAAGCTTACATTGATAATCACAAAAGTCTCCAATATAAACAATAATAACAATGCTCTTTAGATCATTTGAACCAAAGAAGGTCAAACTATCAAGATACGATTGCAAACACATAAGTATCAAATATCTATTTCCATTCCCTTCAGAACTAATCAAATACATTTTATGCATTCAGATACTTGATACAATGCTCAACGGAAAAAGAACATCTTTCCTCATATAGTACATTTAGAGAATCAAACTGTAATTCATCATAAACCAAGTTAAACAATCTGAACATCCTATCAGATCTGCTTGCTTTTACCACTTACGGCAACCATCTGCAAAATTGTCAACATGGGTCAGTTCGATGAACTGAGCATGATAAGCACTAACTCTTAAAACAATTGCAATCCACCAACTGTTTTCATTAAACAACCTGTTTAAATGAGATCATTTCACCAAACAAGTATACATGTTTCAGACTATGCTTTTGTAATACAAAAATGACTACAAACGCGTAACTCTAATTATCGTTACAGAATAGTCCTAAATATTTCATCAAAATATTAGGGATCAAGAAGAACGAAAGTATCCAAAACAACTATCCATCTGAATTCCAAGGACAGCAAACATCAGACAGATCATTACATTCAACAAGTAAAAGGAATATCATAACAAATCATGATTCCATCAATATGTTAAAAACAGTTCTAACGGTTAGATAAAAATATCAACATATACTCTACAACAGAAGAGAAAGAAAACAAGTCATTCATATTTCCCTTCAACAAGTTCATGACTGTACCATCTCCTCAAAAGGAAAGCATTCACCTTACATGCATACGAATAAGTCAGACGAGCCACAAGAAGAACCACAGTTTTGTTAAAATCAAATATAACAAAACTCCTGTAGCTTACTAACAGTACAGTAGCTCTCACGCCAAAACAGTGATGAATATCAACCAAACAGACTCCACATGACCTTCCACACGAAGCGACAAACAAGAGGATATTCACTGACATCACCTGTCGAGGTGCAGTCGACAGCTCCTTAGTTCATTCAGGCTCAAGACTAGATATACATGCAACAGAAGACGTAATCATGTTTAAACACGACAACTATCCCTCTCAGCAACATACAACTCATTCTAATCCCTACTAAATACTGTAAGGCTTTAGATTCAAGGTCGAAATCAAAGAACTTCTCTTTTATCGCAGTCAACAAGAGACTCCTTGACATCAAAGCAAATGATGCTTCCCTAAGACTATGCAGAGATATTCATACAAAATCCACGTGCATGCACAACTTCATTAAACTGGAATTATTCAGAAAGAAACATAACATACTGTATTCACATCTGAACTCATTCAAAGTCTGAAAAGTATGGTAATCATGACCCACTTTTACAGAAGCCAAGATACATGATAACTATCTAACTTAAGGAACCCAACAGAGCCAAAAGCAACAAGCATCAAAACAGGCTTATAAAGAGGCAGATACACTGGTTACCTATCAAGGATTTCAACTGAATCCGAACAACAGTATACACAATAAAGCTCCAACAGAAGCCGATATACAAGAATAATTATCAGTTAATGATTCCAACCGAGCCAACAATGGTAAATTACAAAATCAGGCTTATACAAAGGCTAATTGCTGATTTCGTAGCAAGGAATCCAACTGAGCCTCTAAAACATTATACGCTCAAGCTTAACAGATAGGAAACGTAAAAAGTACAACAACTGAGTCTGTACCAAAATTTCATTACTTAAATGAAGGTATACATTACAAGATAACAGAAGTCGTATTACCATTTACCCCTCCAGGACTCCGACGGAATCAAGCTAACAGTATACACATACGTAACTTATACAGTAATCCAATATACGAACCAATCCAAGGACTCCACAAAGTCATCTTGTAAGTAAAATAAATATAATGCAAACCATCAACGGTTTAAATTCCGTATTTGCAACACAAGGAGGGAAAAACAACTTCTACAGGGTCGCATCAAATACTGAAACACAGTCAGTTATCCGTTCTACATAACCTAAGTATCATAGCGAACCCAACAATATTCAGTAACCACCACCTATGCTAACCACGACGGAACTTACAAAGAAGTCCAATAAAACTGAACATTCAAACAAAAGTCCATCAGTATCCTTTCTAACAAGTATCAACAACAAGCATCAATCAACAAGTATCAATTGTGGCCTGAACCCAACAAGGGAACAATTCATGGGCTATCACATAGCAGGTCTAATATTCTTTCTTGCATACATTTCACAGACTTAAGCCGGAATGCAAAACACATCAAAATAGAGCAACAGTTCGAAACACAATACACACCCATCAAGGGTTAAACTTGAAAAATCGAACCAGCAAGAAGATACAGTAACAAAATCACACGAAGCTACCAAAAAAACCATCTAAACCCATAAATCATCTGAACAGAGTTGTTCTAATGAAATCACTTGAAAGAAAGCAAGATTTTTAAAGGTTAGGGCCTAACATGCCTGGTTATTTGCTTAAAAATCCGAAGAAGACCACTGAAAGAGCTCGAGCCTTCTCCTCTTTTTCCAAGTTAGATTCACCAACAAGAATTTGTTATTTCCATGACTTATAAATTTTCCTTGCCAGAGAAAAGAGCTAGTTACGCTCATACTTGCCATGCAACACCAAGAAGACTGGTGCGAAGAACCAGTGATCAGACAGAGGGAAAACCGGAGCACATGAAAAACCAAACAAACTACTAACTTTCCATTTTGCATGCCTTCCCGTGAAACCCGAGCTCGAAGACCGAGTTCATAAATGACATTTGCTCCAAATTCCCTACTAAATTTCCATTGCCACCGACCGCCATAGTTGGCGATGGATAAAACCAGTTCAAAGACCATTTCCAACTTTGGCGACCTGCCACGTCAGCTCTAGCTAGCCGTTTAAAAACTTCTACCAAATTACCTGTCCTTCACACTTATCCCTTTATTTAATGCCATAGAAACTACCGCCCATGGTTCGCACCCTTCCATAGGTCCCCTTCTTCCTTGTTCAATAGTTAGGTTAGTAACTTAGGTTAGGATTTAGGATAACACTTAGTCTAACCTCTTAACACATAGATACTAACTTAGAACATTAGCTTATAGCCTAGGCCTAGGTTAGATTAACACTAATCTAACCCCTAGGTTATAGTTTAGTTTTAGGTTACTAACCTTAATAAATCCAGTTAGGTCTAACATTTCAAATGCTCAGAAAAAGAATCTACAACATACATTCACGAACAGGGTTCACTCCTGTACTGCCAATAGGCTAGTGAATTAAATGTAACTGAATTATTACCTGGTCCACGATCAAGACCTTCCTGATATTACGATATCGGGAACCAATTCATTTAACACGATCAGCCTGAGTTATACTCCATACTAGCTTATTCAATGCATCCAGACCTTGCAACCCGCGTAAGGTCTATAATTTTAATTCATCACGAATAAACTTAAAGCATCACTTGGATCAATACCACTGATCCAAGGCTAGGTCTTATAGATGGATAACTCCATAATTCATTCCGAGATCAGATTAAACTCAGGTGTAAAATGAAAGAAATAAAAGAGTCCAATCATATTCGACTCGACTACCAAAGATCTGAAATCTCAAAGAAGATACAGTCCATATCAAGCATGACTTCTCAAAGGAACACATACTTTTACCAAAGAAATCACGTATCAACACTTGTATGCTCAGGAGGAAGTAGTTACAGATTAAGAAGATGTAGGAAAGTGGGGTGATAAAGGTAGAGGCATGGGTGTGGGCTTCTGTGCTTGGGATTTGTTTTAGTGAAGAGGTAAAGGTGTGAGAAAATGAGGTGATGAAGGTTCGAGATGTGGGTTCTTTATACCTCAAATTTTCCTTGGTGAAGTGGTTGCTTGACCAAGGTTGATGGATGTGGGCCTAAGATCAATGGAAGAGGTGAGGGAAAATAAGGCCTAGGATATTGGGTCTTCTTCTTAGGCATGAGATTTGACTTTGTGACGGGTGGTTTTTAGTAGTCAAGTCTAATTTGACTATGGGATGTAGTAGACTAGGCATAGGATGGACCCCAATGTAGCATTAGGTTTAGGTGTAGGTGAAGGTTTGGGTGCGGATGAAGGTTTGGGTGTAGGTGAAGGTTGAGGTGAAGGCGAAGCTAATGAAGAAGATGTTAATATGACTTGTTTAGGAATCTTAGTCTTAGTTGTTTGGAATATCTTTGGATAAATGGTTGAAGTGTTTAGGGTCAACATCTTCATTTGTGTAGGTACTAGGAGACAAAGGCATCCCAGAGTGTAGTGTGGTCAACATACTCTAAGTGATTGGCCAAATGAGAGAATGGCATAGAGGTAGAGGAAGATGATGATGACTTGGTGGAGATCCATGTGAAAAATTTTACGCGTCTATGAGATAGGGAATTTTGTAAGGGATGCAAAATTGGGAAACATTTTGGCAACTCGTAAGGGTCATCTTCCTACTAGATAGATGATCAGTAACCTTAGGCATCCATTAGGTACAAAATCAACTCGATTGATTTAGCTTCTCGTATTTGACTCCTTCACTTGATGGAAACTGATCATTAAAACCTTTAACTTCATTAATAACATCATCCTCTGAAAACATGGAACCTATGTAACGACCTCCCGAGTAATAAAAAATATGCAAAGCACTCAGGGAAAAGAAATCTTAACTACCAATAGGATAATGTGCTAAATGCACTTGGAGGAATTAGAAATCCTATCTACTATGTACAAGATGCATGAAACCTCAATGAGAAGGTTTGAGATAAATACCATTAACTAGGATTTGAAATGAATTCCCATCAATTTCAGACAACTCAAAATAATTAGCCACCTTGAAGCAGTAATGATGTATGGTCCACTCAAAATAGCATCAAATTTGGAGTGTCTTCCCGTTTAGATCCATCTACATCCCATTTTAAGACTAGATCTCTGAATTTGAATGTTTGAGGCCTAGCTTTTTTATCAAACCACTTTTTGGTTGAATTCTTATGTTTCTCCATCCTTAACATGGTGGCATTTATATTTTCTTCAAGTTCCACCAGTTCCACCATTCTGATTTCTCTTTGATCCATGCCTTCAAATTCTAGCTGTTGAGCTAATTCAAGTGAAGGAAATTCAAGTGACAAAGGAATTCTAGCTTCTTTTCCATATACCAATTTATAGGGAGAGGTGTCAATGGCCTTCTTTGTTGTTATCATATCTGCCCAAAGAGAATTTTTCACTTTTGTATGCCACTACCTTTGATTTATGTCCATGGTTCTCTTCATGATTTTGATCAGATTTTTGTTAGTAGATTCCACCAATCCATTTCCTTAGGGGTAATAATTGGAGGAAGTCTTGAGATAAATCCCAAGTTGAAGAGCCCAATCAAAGATTTTTGCACCCAAGAAAGCCTTATTATTGTCAAAAATAATGGTTTGGGGTACGCCAAACCTTGTAACAATTTCTTCAAGAAATTCCAAGATGGTTGATTCAGTGGCTTCCTTCAATGGCGCGGCTTTAGTCCATCTAGTGAAGTAATCTATTGCTGTGAGAACCCATTTATGACTAGCACTGGATGGAGGATTGATCATACCAATGAATTCAATACCCCATTGTGTAAATGGTTGATCTTCCTAGATTGGATGAAGTGGTAGGGCTACCAATATTTTCTTTCCAATGAAGAGTGCACACTCTTTACATTTCCTCACCCACTTGTGAGCATTCATGAACAATTTAGGCCAGAAATATCCTTCTTTTATGATCTTCATGGTTATGGATTTAATTAGGATGTACTAAAATTAGTAACATCCCCATTTTAGTACATTAGAACAAGAATTTTTTTTTTTTTATAGAAGCATTCTAGTTCTAAATACATAATTTAGAACTCTCAGATCATAACAATCATTCTTATAACAGATAACCATATGCAGCTGTGATGACTCGGAGTACCTCCGATCTATTCATATCATGACTCGGTGATCTACCGATCTATTCATGAGTATCAAAGAGTTGGCATTTTTATTTTAACACATCCCTCTTGCGGTTCTCTTCCCTAATCTGGGATTTAGAATGCTCTATCCAAGGAACCTATCTGAATAATTGTTACCATTATTCATCGGCATCTCGTCCCTCAGACTAGGTGACATGGGACAACGCAATCAGCAGCTTGCGATACTTTGGCCAAAGATTTGAAACATACTGCTTATGTCTCGTATTCCTTGACGGCATACTCATCAATCTAGAATATGTCCTTCACCCCATTCCTATGTTATGTAGAATGTCTTACACTGACTTCTGTCAGCCTCCCCTGTCCCAAGTTATTCACTCAGGAACGGATTAATAATATGACAATGATATAAGGATGTTCTCAAGAACTAGGGATACGCTGACATACTGGGTCAACCCTAGTTAACCCTATGTGTCAAGGTACCCCGAGTCTCCAGGGCAGCCTCATATCATGACCACATTCCTAACCAGTCCCAGAGTAAAACTTGTTCGAGTTTAAGGTGTAAATCTTAACGATCAATGCAAAGGGTGTCGCCATAAGTCACCTGCATTGTTGTATCTTCGAGAAGATCCTAATCTTCTCGAAGGTACAACCCTGCAGTTGACTTGTGCCATCAACCTTCAAATCCACCTCGAAAAGATCTACTTAACTTTAAGGTGTTACTTACGTTGAGTTAAAGTTATACTTTAAGACGCTCCTTTTAGGGTAGTCTTTTCCCAACCCCTGGGTTCCTCACCTTAGAATTTCCTTTCTTATTAAGACCCATTTCACAAAGAGAAGTTAATAAGATTTGAGGTTTCATTAAGGAGTTCTTTGTTACACAATGATCTAAATCAATGAAATTGGGCAGTAGCCCTAAGTCTTCTCATAAGGTTGCTAACCATACCCTTATTAGGTTTATATCAGTTCTCAAAACTGAAATACATCTTACTTATTAGTATTAAGATATAGTGATTTAAAATCAAATTAAGGCGTTGTCTTGACTTAGATCAAGATTAGGGAGTAATAATTTATTCAGCCCATTCAGCTTCCTGTTGAGGTTTATTTTAACCTTAGCTTCTCGAAAGATAGTGATCTAAATTCCAATTTAGCTTTAGATAGAACATAACAGAACTACTAAACATTCACAAGTATTCAGTCACATAATCTTTGCAAAGCTTACTTAGAGAATCCCAAATGTCTCCAAGGTATACAATAATAACAATGCTCTTAAAATCATTGAACCGAAGAAGTTCAATCCATCAAGATACGAATGCAAACACATAAGTAACAAATACCTCATTTCATTCATTTCTAAGCTAATCAAATACATTTTATGCATTCAACATATTTGATACAATACTCAACAACAAAAGAACATCTTTCTTCAAGTAGTACATTTAGAGAATCAAGTTGGAATTCATCATAAAACCAAATTAAACAATTTGAACATCATATCAGATCTGCGTGCCTTTACCACTTACGGCAACCATCTGCAAAAATTGTCAACACGGGTCAGTTTGGTGAACTGAGCATGATAAGCACTAATTCTTAAAACAATTGCAATCCACCAATTGTTCTCATTAAACAACCTGTTTAAATGAAATCATTTCTTCAAATTCCAAACATAAATCAGGCTATTCATCTTATATGTTAGAGACTAAGAACAAATGAATACAACCATTCTAAAGACAACAAAACTCCTACAAGAATGTTTCTAACAATTACTCAAAGGTAGTTTATAACATTCAACAAGCTCAACTATCATAATTTCCTTTCAATCATACATTATTTTAATGGTATTGATGAGTATACCTACTTATACAGAACACACATTTTATACAGTCTCTCCATACAATACCACAGTCTATTCTTGTTATGCCCTTACCGTAGAGATCGCATAAGGATACAAGGAGAAAGCACATAAAGTTTCCAGACTAGGAGAGAGAGAGTATTTTCTTATTCCTCTTATTACACATCAACATATAATTTACAGCTCAGGAGAAGGAAACAGAGTAAATCAGATTCCCATTTCAATCATGTTCTGGACTGTACCGACTCCTCTAAAATAACGTAATTACTTTTACGCATGATTAAAACAGTCGAGATCACAAGAAGAAACTACAGTTTCATCTAAATTCATTAATAAAAATCACCTGTAGCTATTAAGCATTACAAGAGCTCTCGCGACAAAGCAAAAAGAAAATAATCCAACCATGAAAGACTCAACAAATCTTTTCCATATCATTCATCAACATGAAAATACCCAACGCCATCACCTGACATGGTACAGCTAAGAGCTCTTTGTTTCAGTCAAACTCGAGACAAGATAACATTAAAAACAAATAACGTTTCCATATGCAAATACAAGTGACATTCACACTGAGTCGAAACACAAACATGCACAACTTCATTCAACTTAAACAAATCCCTACGATTATACAGCAAGGACTTATATTAGAAGCCGATTTCAAGAAAAATAATCACAACAAGGTCTTCACAGAAGCCGAATTCCATAACAATAATTTCCTCAAAGTTTCATCCGAAGTCGAGCTACTACGAAATACAACAGGGTCTCAAACAGAGTCAAGTTTGTAAAGAAAACCCATCCTTTAATTCCATAGAAGTGAACTGAATATAACACAACAATGTTAAGAAAGAGTCTATACGATATGCATGCACAACGAGGACTTAATTTGAGAATCGAGCCAACTCGCAACATATCAAGGACTCCAAACAGACAAAACCAATGAGTATCCACAACAAGCTTTGATTCAAGTCAAACTTCAGAAGTCGATAACATACTATCCATTTCAAGGATTCCAACAAGTATGCACACAAAACTTCTCAAGAAGTAAAAACAAAAGTACGTTTCAAGGACTCAAAAGAGTCAAACCATATAGTATTTCAAAAACAAAGTTACGTTTCAAGCTTAAACTCAAAACATACTATCCATTTCAAGGACTCTCAACAATAAACCATAGTATTCTCAACTAAACTTCTAACTAAGCTTAAGTCGAAAACATACTATCCATTTCAAAAATTCCAACAATATCATGCTAAAAAGTATTCACTAAAAAAAAACTTCAAGAAAAGTAAAATACTATCTAATATCCATTTCAAGAATTCCAACAATATCATGCTAAAAGTATCCTAATTGCAAAACTTTCAATGAAGTCAAAACATACGAAACATTTCAAGGACTCCAACTGAGTCATTTTCGTATATAATCCTTGAAAACTTTCAATGGATTCTAACCCAAAATTGCAACAGTAAGGACTTCAACAATAGTCGCATTCAAGTAGTATAATCACAGCAAGCATTCCAAATAGAAGAAACTTCAAGTATTCATAGCAAGATTCAACAGGATTCAACAACAATAAAAGCACACCCGGTCTTCAATCGAAATGAATCCAAAAGGAAGAATAAATACAAGAAACATTCCAACAAAGTCTTCGAATAACCCGAGATTCCTAATTCCACAGGAAAAGAAGAACCAAAACATTGCTTCAAACCAACTGAACTAAAATCACCTGAACAGAGTTGTTTTAATGAAAGCATTTGGAGTAAAGCAAGATTTTTAAAAGTCAGGGCCTATCATGCCTGGTAATGTCACTTAAAAATCTGAAGAAGACCTCTGAATGTGCTCGCGCCTTCTCCTCTTCTTCCACGATAGATTCAGCAACAATAATTTGTTACCCTCATGTCTTATAAACTTTCCCGACGAGAGAAAAGAGCTAGATAATCTCATAGTTGCCATGCAACACAAAGTAGACTGGTTCGAAGAACCAGTGATCAAACAGAGAGAAAACCGGAGCGTATGGAAAACCAAACAACCAACTAGTTTTCCATTTGCATGCCTTCCCGAGCAATCCGTGCTCGGGAACCGAAGTTCATCAATGACATTAACTCCAAGATTCCCACCTAATCTCCATTGCCACCGACCGCCAAAGTTGGTGATTGACAAATGAAAACAAATGACCATTCCCAGATTTGGCGATTACTCGCCACGTCGGTCTCAATAGCCATTTGAAATCTCCGCCATATCCCTTGTCCTTCATGCTTATCCACCTCATTTAATGCCATGGAAACCACCGCCCATGACTCGCACCCCTTCATAGGTCCCCCTTCATCCATGATCATTAGTTAGGTTAGAAACATAGGTTAGATCTTACGGTAAGACATTAGTCTTACTTCCATAGTGCTTAGGTAGCTAACCTTAGGAGCATTAAACCTATAGTTTAGGGCTAGGTTAGTTTAGCAATAATTCAACCCATAGGTTATAGTTTAGGTTAAGGTTATTAACCTTAACGAATCCATTCTAGGTCCCACAAGTAGGTTCGATCAGTATTAGAACCAACAGGTATAACATTCCCGAAATGGATTCTATCCGGCATTGATAATAAGCTTGCGAGTATACACGAGAATTTATTACCTGGCTCAAGGTCTAGGCCTTCCTGATATTACGATATCGGGAACCAATTCATTTAACATGATCAGCCTGAGTTAGACTCGAATTGCTTATTCAATACATTCAGACCTTGCAACTTTCGTAAGGTCTATAATTTTTGTTCATCCAGAATAAACTTAAAACATCTCTTGGATCAATGCAACTGATCCAAGGCTGAGTCATAAAGACGGATAAATCCACAATTCCTTTCGAAATCAAATTGAACTCAGGTGCTAAAAATGAAAGAAATAAAAGAGTCCAAGCATATCCTGACTCAGTCAAAGATCTTCAAGAGCAAAGAAGATACAATCCATATCAAGCATGACTTCACAATCAAAGGAACACATCCTTTTACAGAAGAAATCATATATCAACACTTGAATGCTTAGGAGGAAGTAACAATAGTTCAGGGTGTTACATGCTTCCCTCCTAAAAGATTCATCATCCCGATGATTACATATTTGATTTACCTTCAGGTCAACCAATTTATTAGTTCACAATACAATAAGACTATTTCCAACTTGAATAGTTCCAGAAATCAATGTCACGATACATTTTATTCAACCTGAATAATGTTTGCCTCAATCTGGCTTTCATATAGACATGAAAAAGATAAGTTCATAAAAATGTTTTGTCAACAGATTTCATTCTATTGAAAAAGAAAAGGAAAAGCAATTTTCATCTCTTCCAGATTTTCCCAAGTTGCACTTTCTTCGTTAAACTGGTCCCACTGGACCTTACATTGTTGTATTTCACGATTTCTCAAATGCAATTGGTGAGTTTCCAGCACTCGTGTGGGTTTAACCATGATTATTCTTGGGTCTTGGACCTGCAAGGAATTCCAATTTAAGACATGTGACAAATCTGAAACGTATTTCTTAAGCAAAGAAATATGGAAAACATCATGCATGTGAGACAAAGCAGGTGGTAATGCTAATCGATAAGCTACAGGATTGATTATTTTGACAATTTCGAAAGGTCCCACGTAATGAGGTGACAACTTGGCAGCCTTGCCAAAAGTTATAGAACTCTTTCTGGGTTTAACATGAAGAAAAACCTTCTCACCAAGCTCAAACCTTGATCAACCCACTTAAGGTCAGCATAGCTCTTTTGCCTATCTGCTGCTTCCTTTAATCGTTCACGAATCAACTTAACTTGTTGTTCCATTTCAGTGAGGATCTCTGGTCCAATTACCACTCTATCCTCAATACTATCCCAACTAACAGGGGTTCTGCACTTCCTTCCATAAAGTGCTTCAAAAGGTGCCATTTTAAGAGATGAGTGATAAGTGTTGTTGTATGTGAATTCAACTAGTGGAAGATACTCTTCCCATTTATACTGTTGATCCATGCAATACATTCACAACATATCTTCCAACACTTGATTTACTCTCTCGGTTTGTCCATCCGTTTCCGGATGATATGCAGAACTGAAGTTTAGTTTCGTTCCAAGAGCTGTATTAAGCATTTGCCAAAATCTTGACGTCATTCTAGGATCCCTGTCAGATATAATCAATTCTGGTACACCATGTAACCTGAAAATTTCATGCACGAATCTTTTGGCCAACACTGGTGAATCATCCTTTAGATTTCCAGCGATGAAATGAGCTACCTTAGTTAGTTTATCTACAACTACCAGGATAACATCATGTTTATTCCTGGACATAGGTAACCCTTGTACAAAGTCCATGCTTATTACTTGCCATTTGTACTGTGGTATGCTATGGGGATATAATAGTCCAGCAGGGTGCATGTGTTCTGCCTTAACCCACTGACATTCCAGAAAATGAGTCACAAAATCAATAACATCCTTTTTCATACCTTTCCAAAAGTATTGTTGTTTTAGATCAGCGAGCATTTTTGTGATACCCGGGTGTCCAGAGAAGGGTGAATTATGAAATTCAACTAACAACTTCTTTCTCAAATCATTCAGCATAGGTATGTATACCCTGTTTTCATAACGTAAGATTCCTTCATTATCAAAATGAAAACCTTTATACCTTTCATCATTAGGTTCTGCAGCAAGCGTTGCTTTTACTTGCTGAAAGTATATATCAGATTCTGAGGCACTTTTTACCTCATCCTTAAACTGAGTTCTTAATGTTATAAGAGCAGAAATGTGCTTCCTACGACTTAGAGCATCTGCTACCCTATTCTCTTTCCCTTTGATGTAGCTAATATCAAAATCATATTGAGATAAAAACTCTAACCACCTTCTCTGTCTGGCATTTAGATTAGGCTGAGTGAAAATATATTTCAGTCCTAAGTGATCAGTTTTCAACTCAAAAGGTTTCCCAAGTAAATAGTGTCTCCAGACTTGAAGCGCATGAACAATGGCAGCAAGCTCCAAATCATGAGGAGCATAATTCAGCTCATGTAACTTAAGTTTTCTACTTTCATATGCTATGACTTGATCATTTTGTAACAAAACACCTCCAAGGCCTTCCCCAGAAGCATCCGTTACAACAGTAAAGCTCCCATTAGGGTCTGGTATAGCTAATATAGGTGCGGAAGTCAACTGGCTTTTCAGACTTTTGAAAGCAGTTTCACACTTATCATTCCAAATAAATTTCTTATCCTTCTTCTGCAATGAAGTTATCGGTGCAGCCACTTTAGAAAAATCCTTAACAAATTTTCTATAATAACCAGAAGACCCATGAAGCTTCTTACTTCGTGCACATTCTTTGGTGCAGGCCACTCAGTTATTGCCACTATTTTTGAAGGATCTACTGCAATTCCTTCTTTACTAATGACATGACCCAAATAGTGAACTTTTGTATCAAAGAAAGAACATTTGGATAACTTACCATACAACTTTCTTTTTCTCAAAATTCCCAAAACTATCTTCAAATGCTCATTGTGCTCTTCAACACTTTTAGAATAAATGAGAATATCGTCCAAGAATACAAGTACAAACTTGTCCAAATATTCTTGAAAGATATTATTCATTAAGTTCATAAAAGTTGGGTGCATTAGTTAATCCAAAGGGTAGAACCATGAATTCATAATGTCCGTACCTTGTTCGGAAAGTTGTTTTATGAATATCTTCTTCTCTAATCCTTAATTGATGATAACCAGATCGAAGATCTATCTTAGAATAAACCGCTGCCCACACATCTAGTCAAATAGATCGTCGATCCTTGGAAGTGGGTATCTGTTCTTGATTGTTGCTTTGTTCAACATCCGATAATCAATACACAGCCTAAGTGTTCCATCCTTCTTTTTCACAAATATTACTGGTGCTCCCCAAGGTGAAACACTTGGTCTAATCAAACCCTTAGACAAAAGTTCTTGCAATTGTGCCTTAAGCTCGACTAACTCTGTAGTAGTCATCCGATAAGGTGCTTTGGAAATAGGTTCCATTCCTGGTTTGATTTCGATGGTGAAGTCAAATTCCCTCTTGGGTGGTAAACCTGGTAATTCCTCCGGAAAAACATCCTTGAAACTTTGCAACAGTGGAAATCATTTCATGGAATCACCATCTTCTTCTGAAAATTCAGATATCTTTACTGCATAAAGGGTACATCCTTTGTTTTTAGCCTTTTTAAGCTGCATAGCTGATAGTTTTCTAACTGAAATTTCCGTTTCACACCTTGAATCTCTGCTGCCTTCAGCCGATCATCTAAACATTTTATATTCTTTTCATAGCAGTCTACTTTTGCTTTATGGTCAGCTAACCAATTGACACTGATGACAATGTCATACGATCCCAAAGGTGTAACATAGAGGTCAACTTCAGTGGAAAAGTTAGGTAAGTCAAGGACTGCCCCAAAAAGACACATACTCACTGTATGAACAGAATTATTACCATACTGTACAGTCCAAGATTTATCCATTTTTCCATCCTTTCTTTTAAGTTTAGAAGCAAGTTTACTAGAAATAAAACATTCAGTAGCTCCTGTATCAAAAAGAATAGTGACAGGTATGCCAAATAACTTACCGGAACTTCTATAGGTGTCACTTACTTTTCAGCTTGCTTGTCTGCTACTGCAGCATGTATCTTATGCTGTTGATTACGATCATCCTTCTTCAAAGGGCACTGATTTGCGTAGTGGTCTTTGCCACAATTGTAGCAAGCCTCCTACAGGTCCCTTTTTAGGCTCAAAATTTCCTCCAGCCTTGTAATTATCACGTTGTCCTCCATAGGGTTTCTGCCCATTGTTATAATTTTTGGCAAAACTATCCCTTACATTTCCAGCAGGCTTATTCCCTATCATTTTCTTACTATTATCCCCTGGAAACTTACTTCTGTTTCCAAACTTTTTCCATGGCCCCTTTTTGGGTGCAAGTGAAGTTGAAGAAGGGTTTGCAATCTTCTTCCACACTTCCTCTTTATGAGCAGAAATAGCCTTTAATTTTTGTTCTTGTCTTATGGCCTTTTCAACAACTCCTTCCATAGTGGTTGGACTATGAACATCGACCTCTCCCCCTATCACGGGATTCAGTCCCATGATGAATTTTCGTATTCTGAACTTCTCGTCAGTTTGATATTGTGGTACATACTTGAGGAGTTTTGTAAACCACTCCCAGTATTCAGTTACCGTTAGCTTCCCTTGAGCTAAGTTCTGGAATTCTGTCATTTTCTGATCATAGAAAAGTTGTGGCAGCCAACGTTGCCTAAAATAGCCCTTAAATTGATCCCAAGTAATATTGGTCTCATCAATATTTAGCTCAGCTTTACGGCTATCCCACCACGAAGATGCTTCGTGGGAAAGCTGATAGGCTCCCCAAATAGCTTTGGTTTCTCTCGAGAAGTTTCTTATTGCAAAGTACTTCTCCATTTCACTGAGCCAGTTCTCAGCTCCATCTCCTAATGTGGTGCCATCATATTTAGGTGGACTTATCCTTTTTATATCATTAGTGAGTTCCACTGCCAACCTGGCCTTTTTGTTTTCTGGTTGGACAGGTGCATTTCCAGCATTATTATCAACACCCATATCGGGGTTGTCCTCAGGAGGTTGCTGATTGTTGTTACCAGCTTCATCATCCTCCTCATTTCCCATTACTTGTTGTTCAAGTACAGCCAAACGATCTCTTGTGTCCAATAGGGCAGTAAGGATCTCATCAAGCTTTTGGGTTGTTGTTGCCCCTCCTTTAGGTGGAGCATTATTCGCAATGTTCCCCCTTGTTCTAACCATTTTCTGTTACAAGAAAATTCAGGTTTTTATCAGATTATGGACACAATAGGTCCAAGAGCTGCAACCTTTAGCTCTGATACCAAGATGTAACATCCCCATTTTAGTACATTAGAACAAATTTTATTTTTTTTTTGATAGAAGCATTCTAGTTCTAAATACATAATTTAGAACTCTCAGATCATAACAATCATTCTTATAACAGATAACCATATGCACAGTGTGATGACTGGAGTACCTCCGATCTATTCATTCCATGACTCGGTGATCTACCGATCTATTCATGAGTATCAAAGAGTTGGCGTTTTTATTTTAACACATCCCTCTTGCGGTTCTCTTCCCTAATCTGGGATTTAGAATGCTCTGTCCAAGGAACCTATCTCGAATAATGTTACCATTATTCATCGGCATCTCGTCCCTCAAACTAGGTGACATGGGACAACACAATCAGTAGCTTGCGATACTTTGGCCAAAGATTTGAAACATACTGCTTATGTCTCGTATTCCTTGACGGCATACTCATCAATCTGGAATACATCCTTCACCCCATTCCTATGTTATGTAGAATGTCTTACACTGACTTCTGTCAGTCTCTCCTACCCCAAGTTATTCACTCAGGAATGGATTAATAATATGACAATGATATAAGGATGTTCTCAAGAACTAGGGATACGCTGACATACTGAGTCAACCCTAGTTAACCCTGTGTGTCAAGGTACCCCGAGTCTCTAGGGCAGCCTCATATCATGACCACATTCCTAACCAGTCCCGGAGTAAAAACTTGTTCGAGTTTAAGGTGTAAATCTTAACGATCAATGCAAAGGGTGTCGCCATAAGTCACCTGCATTGTTGTATCTTCTTTGAGAAGATCCTAATCTTCTCAAAGGTACAACCCTGCAGTTGACTTGTGCCATCAACCTTCAAATCCACCTCAAAAAGATCTACTTAACTTTAAGGTGTTACTTACGTTGAGTTAAAGTTATACTTTAAGACGCTCCTTTTAGGGTAGTCTTTTCCCAACCCCTGGGTTCCTCACCTTAGAATTTCCTTTCTTATTAAGACCCATTTCACAAAGAGAAGTTAATAAGATTTGAGGTTTCATTAAGGAGTTCTTTGTTACACAATGATCTAAATCAACAAAATTGGGCAGTAGCCCTAAGTCTTCTCATAAGGTTGCTAACCATACCCTTATTAGGTTTATATCAGTTCTCAAAACTGAAATACATCTTACTTATTAGTATTAAGATATAGTGATTTAAAATCAAATTAAGGCGTTGTCTTGACTTAGATCAAGATTAGGGAGTAATAATTTATTCAGCCCGTTCAGCTTCCTGTTGAGGTTTATTTTAACCTTAGCTTCTCGAAAGACAGTGATCTAAATTCCAATTTAGCTTTAGATAGAACATAACAGAACTACTAAACATTCACAAGTATTCAGTCACATAATCTTTGCAAAGCTTACTTAGAGAATCCCAAATGTCTCCAAGGTATACAATAATAACAATGCTCTTAAAATCATTCGAACCGAAGAAGTTCAATCCATCAAGATACGAATGCAAACACATAAGTAACAAATACCTCATTTCATTCATTTCTAAGCTAATCAAATACATTTTATGCATTCAACATATTTGATACAATACTCAACAGCAAAAGAACATCTTTCTTCAAGTAGTACATTTAGAGAATCAAGTTGGAATTCATCATAAAACCAAATTAAACAATCTGAACATCATATCAGATCTGCGTGCCTTTACCACTTACGGCAACCATCTGCAAAAATTGTCAACACGGGTCAGTTCGGTGAACTGAGCATGATAAGCACTAATTCTTAAAACAATTGCAATCCACCAATTGTTCTCATTAAACAACCTGTTTAAATGAAATCATTTCTTCAAATTCCAAACATAAATCAGGCTATTCATCTTATATGTTAGAGACTAAGAACAAATGAATACAACCATTCTAAAGACAGCAAAACTCCTACAAGAATGTTTCTAACAATTACTCAAAGGTAGTTTATAACATTCAACAAGCTCAACTGTCATAATTTCCTTTCAATCATACATTATTTTAATGGTATTGATGAGTATACCTACTTATACAGCAACACACATTTTATACCAGTCTCTCCATACAATACCACAGTCTATTCTTGTTATGCCCTTACCGTAGAGATCGCATAAGGATACAAGGAGAAAGCACATAAAGTTTCCAGACTAGGAGAGAGAGAGTATTTTCTTATTCCTCTTATTACACATCAACATATAATTTACAGCTCAGGAGAAGGAAACAGAGTAAATCAGATTCCCATTTCAATCATGTTCTAGACTGTACCGACTCCTCTAAAATAACACAATTACTTTTACGCATGCGATTAAAACAGTCGAGATCACAAGAAGAAACTACAGTTTCATCTAAATTCATTAATAAAAATCACCTGTAGCTATTAAGCATTACAAGAGCTCTCGCGACAAAGCAAAAGAAAATAATCCAACCATGAAAGACTCAACAAATCTTTTCCATATCATTCATCAACATGAAAATACCCAACGCCATCGCCTGACATGGTACAACTAAGAGCTCTTTGTTTCAGTCAAACTCGAGACAAGATAACATTAAAAACAAATAACGTTTCCATATGCAAATACAGTGACATTCACACTGAGTCGAAACACAAACATGCACAGCTTCATTCAACTTAAACAAATCCCTACGATTATACAGCAAGGACTTATATTAGAAGCTGATTTCAAGAAAAATAATCACAACAAGGTCTTCACAGAATCGAATTCCATAACAATAATTTCCTCAAAGTTTCATCCAAATCGAGCTACTACAAAATACAACAGGGTCTCAAACAGAGTCAAGTTTGTAAAGAAAAACCCATCCTTTAATTCCATAGAAGTGAACTGAATATAACACAACAATGTTAAGAAAGAGTCTGTACGATATGCATGCACAGTGAGGACTTAATTCGAGAATCGTGCCAACTCGCATCATATCAAGGACTCAAAGTGTCAAAAGACCAAACCAAGTCAATTCATCCAACAATTCAAGGACTTCCAAAACAATGAGTATTCAAAACAAAGTACATGAATAACATAACATACTATCCATTTCAAGGATTCCAACAGTATGCACAACAAAACTTCTACAGAAGTTAAAAACATAAGTTACGTTTCAAGGACTCAAAAGGAGTCGAAACCATATAGTATTCTCAACTAAACTTCTACAGAAGTTGAAACATACTATCCATTTCAAAAATTCCAACAATATCATGCTAAAAAGTATTCACTGAAAAAACATCAGCAAGTCAAAACATACTATCCATTTCAATAATTCCAACAATATCATGCTAAAAAGTATATCATTTCTACAAAACATTCAACAAAAGTCGGAACATACAAAACATTACAAGAAACATTACAAAGACTCACACTGAGTCATTTTCGTATATAATCCTTGCAACTTTCAACAGATTCTAACCCAAAATCACAAACACAGTAAGGACCTCGACAATAGTCGCATTCAAGTAGTATAATCACAGCAAGCATTCCAAACAGAAGAAACTTCAAGTATTCACAGCAAGATTCAACAGGATTCAACAACAATAAAAGCACAACCGGTCTCAAATGAAATGAATCCAAAAGGAAGAATAAATACAGAAACATTCCAACAAAGTCTTGAATAACCCGAGATTCCTAATTCCACAGGAAAAGAAGAACCAAAACATTGCTTCAAACCAACTGAACTAAAATCACCTGAACAGAGTTGTTTTAATGAAAGCATTTGGAGTAAAGAAAGATTTTTAAAAGTCAAGGCCTATCATGCCTGGTAATGTCACTTTAAAAATCTGAAGAAGACCTCTGAATGTGCTCGTGCCTTCTCCTCTTCTTCCATGATAGATTCAACAACAATAATTTGTTACCCTCATGTCTTATAAACTTTCCCCAACAGAGAAAAGAGCTAGATAATCTCATAGTTGCCATGCAACACAAAGTAGACTGGTTCGAAGAACCAGTGATCAAACAGAGAGAAAACCGGAGCGTATGGAAAACCAAACAACCAACTAGTTTTCCATTTGCATGCCTTCCCGAGCAATCCGTGCTCGGGAACCGAAGTTCATCAATGACATTAACTCCAAGATTCCCACCCAATCTCCATTGCCACCGACCGCCAAAGTTGGCGATTGAAAAATGAAAACAAATGACCATTCCTAGATTTGGTGACTCTGCCACGTCGGTCTCAATAGCCATTTGAAATCTCTACCATATCCCTTGTCCTTCATTCTTATCCACTTCATTTAATGCCATGGAAACCACCGCCCATGACTTGCACCCCTTCATAGGTCCCCCTTCATCCATGATCATTAGTTAGGTTAGAAACATAGGTTAGATCTTACGGTAAGACATTAGTCTTACTTCCATAGTGCTTAGGTAGCTAACCTTAGGAGCATTAAACCTATAGTTTAGGGCTAGGTTAGTTTAGCAATAATTCAACCCATAGGTTATAGTTTAGGTTAAGGTTATTAACCTTAACGAATCCATTCTAGGTCCCACAAGTAGGTTCGATCAGTATTAGAACCAACAGGTATAACATTCCCGAAATGGATTCTATCCGGCATTGATAATAAGCTTGTAGTATACACCAGAATTTATTACCTGGCTTAAGGTCTAGGCCTTCCTGATATTACGATATCGGGAACCAATTCATTTAACACGATCAGCCTGAGTTAGACTCCGGAATTGCTTATTCAACACATTCAGACCTTGCAACTTTCGTAAGGTCTATAATTTTTGTTCATCCAGAATAAACTTAAAACATCTCTTGGATCAATGCAACTGATCCAAGGCTGAGTCATAAAGACGGATAAATCCACAATTCCTTTCAAAATCAAATTGAACTCAGGTGCTAAAAATGAAAGAAATAAAAGAGTCCAAGCATATCCTGACTCAGTCAAAGATCTTCAAGAGCAAAGAAGATACAATCCATATCAAGCATGACTTCACAATCAAAGGAACACATCCTTTTACAAAAGAAATCATATATCAACACTTGAATGCTTAGGAATAAAATATTTGGAGTAATCTAGATTAACCAACATAGGAGCTTGGGCTATTTCTTACTTGATTTTATCAAATTTGTCCTTCCCCTCTGCGGTCCACCTAAAAGTTGAATCCTTTATGAGCATAAGTGTGAGTGGATTTACCAAACTCACAAAGCCAGGTATGAAGTGCCTAACAAAGTTAACCTTTCCAAGAAAAGATTGCAAAGCTTTCTTGTGAGATGGAAAGGAAAGAGAAAGGATGGTAGAGACTCTTTCTAGATCAATGGAAATTCCTTATTTAGAAACAACGTGCCCCAAAATATTACCTCTAGGGACTGCAAAATTACATTTCTTGGGGTTAAGAGATACCCCAAATTCCCTGCATATTTTAAATACCTTCTCGAGATGACTAATATGATCTTGGTTATGCTTTGAGAAGACAATGATATCATCAAGATACACAAGGATAAATTGATTAATATATCCTTTGAAGGCAATATCCATTGCTCTTTGGAAGGTAGCACCTGCATTTGATAAGCCAAAAGGAATATTTTGATATGCATACATTCCCCATTTAGTAGTGAATACGGTCTTGTATTGATCCTCTTCTTTCACTTTGATTTGGTTGAAGCCCAAATATCCATCAAGCATTGAAAATCTCTTAGACCCAACCACTGTCTGTAGAATCTGCTCCATTAAAGGAAAAGGATAATGATCCTTGAGCGAGGCCTTATTTAGGTCCCTAAAGTCAACACAGATCTTGATTTCACCATTCTTCTTCCTGAATGGAACCAAATTTTCCACCCAAGTAGAATATTTAATGGGAAAAATAATTTTAGCCTCAATGAGTTTAGACAATTCTTTTCTCATGAGGGGATCTATCTTGGGGTTTACCAACCTTTGCTTTTACCTAACTAGTTTGATATCAGGATCAAGGTTGATAGAATGTTGGGCTATATTTGGGTTAAAATATTTTAAATCTTCATATCTCCATGAGAATACATCACTGAAATTTTGACACAAGAAAAAAAAACTTTGATTTTCATGTTCATCACATACCTTTCTAAGAAAAAGTTATTTTCCTAGGAAACTTCAATAGACTAAAAGTCTTCTTGTTTTGCCACCATGCTCTTTTTGTACCTTTGAATTCATCATCTGGACTGAAAATTTGTTCTAGAGTGACCAATCCTTTTGGAAATTTATTTGTTTTGAGTTGAATAATCTAGTCACCATATATATCCTGCAAATCGAATCGGTGTACATTTTTAAGAGAATTCAACCTCATTCTATATGAATTGGAAAATTTTCTCATCACTCTCAAATATTTTCCAGCTGGTTACATTATTAGGTATGGATGGCCTAACAACCATCTTGATATGTTTTTTTCCTTTAACCAAGTCTTCTGCAGGTGAAAATTGAGAACCAAGAGCCGTCATTTGATCGGATTTCTTATTCAGCCACGTGGTATACCCTGTAGGTTGAGAGCATCAAAACTCTCCAGTAGGTCCCAAACTCTATGTTTGTAGGCCTTCAATAGCTTTTTTTACAACGCATCTTGCACGTACTTGTTCAATGATCAACTTAGTATCTCTAAATACCTACAACTCCTTGATTTTTCTCTTTTCCGCGATCAACAAACCATGCACTAATGCCTCATATTCTACCACATTGTTGGAACAGGAAAATTACAGTCTATGGGTGAAGAACTTATCTTCCTCTAGAGAAACCAGCATGATACCCACCCCAACTCCATTTCTACTTCTAGAACCATCAAAATACATCCACCATAAGCCATAAATTGACTCCTTATCTTCTTTGAATACCATGGGCATAACAAATTCCTCTTACAGGACACAATAGGTGCCAAGACCAGTTTCATAAGCTTTAAGATCTTCAGAATATGGATCAAATTTGTGATCTCTCTCAGCCCATTCATCAAACAATAAATCAAGCATGAGAGGGGGAGCAGGTTGTTCTTCTAGACTTGAAATTTGATCTTGTTGTTCTTGTATCAAACAATTTGATTAGATAGGGGAAGGTTCATATGACTCTATGTGATAGGAAAAGATAGGCTCATCTTGAATTGTGAATCTTGTGCCATATTTGGTCCTTAAAATCATGTGTGTCCAATCCGAAGATAGATAACCACCTATTTTAGTAGTAAAATCTCTAGATAGGAAAATTACAAACATGGGTGGCAAGTCTATGACTGATATATCATGGGTTATTATGAGACTTGGGAAAGCATGGAGGGTTAACTCAAGGTCTTTAACTACCCCAAGACATTCACAATTGACCCATCAAGCTATAAAACTCCCCTAGACATAGGATTGTACTTGAGACCTAAGATGTCAACAATTTTCTTTGGCATGAAGTACTAGCCCCTAAATCAATCATATAGTTATGAACTAGGTGTTTACCCACAATTATAGACATGTAAAAGGGTGGGGTTTTGAAATTTTTACTTACTTGATCACCCTTTTCTTGACAAAAATACATTGCGGCATGTGTCTTCTGGATTATTGGATCCGCCAAAGGTAATTTCTTAAGAGATTCACATAGGAGATTACGTTGTGATAGAATGTAAAATGCATCCCACATAGAGAAATTAACATTGGTCTTCTTCATTTTTCCATGATGTTGAATGAAAAACCCGTGGCCTTTTACATCTATAACATACTACCCTTATTCCTTTGTTGCAACATTGTTTGATCATGTGATTTATGTGCAACAAAAACCTCTATTCCCACAAAATAATATTCACGAACTATGGATTTTTTAATTATGTTTCCTACTCCACTTTGCGGTTTCTCACATCTTCTCACTTCTTCTTGATCTGTGGATTTTATTTCATTCCTCAACCATACTTTCCTTTATCTCGTGACATTACCGTGATCTCATGGGAGTTTCCAAATGTGCTTCCAAATTTCTTTTCTTGTTCTGCGTGTTTTCAATAATATTCATCTAAGGTCTACCAGAGCCACCAGACATTGAGTTGAGTGCACAAAAATCTTCAGCTCCGAAAAATATGAGGTTCGCATCAAGCGTGGCTTGCTAGAATTCTTCTACACCATGGTTTGGTGCTTCAATAAATGGTTCTTGCTGACTAGAAGCACCTTGAACCATGTAGGCTTGGAGATGCATTGCTCTTTCACAACCAATTTGGTTATGAGGTAGATTACATGGAAAGCACCACTCTGTCTCTTGTGCACGATGACACCCTAAACTTTCATAATCAAATTGCAAAGCTAAACAAGTAAGGCTAACACCATTTCCACGATAGCTAAGGTTATAAGTCTAGGAATGTAACATTAAGATAAAAGCTTAAGATAATGCTTAACTAGTATGAAAACAATAAAAATCTAACTAAACATGCTTACTAATATGCTTGAATTACCTAACATGGGCCTAAATAGACCTAAAAGGGCAATCAAATGGTTATGGTTGCTACTCCAAACAAGGCGAAATGGCCTCTCCAAATGACTTCTTGGTCATTTTGGATATCCATATACTAACCCCATTGAAGGATTTAAGAAAGGATTGAACTTGGCTATATATCATATTTATTATATGAGACGTAAATCAAAACATGTTGTAAAGTATACAGGAATGAGATGCACCCTTTTTATAGTTTTCATTTTGGGAGAAACTTGTATTTTGGTGCATGTGGGACTAAAATCCCCAAATTAGATTAGAATTGTTAATCATGATTAGGCCTTTCTAATCATAATTAGTGAATTACCAAGTGATTAAGAGGTATGAATCCTTAATCAATCGCTTAGGGTCAAGTAGGAGGCTAGGATAAGCTTTTCAAGCTTTTTGAAATGTTGTGGAGGTGAATGGGGTGATTTTGAGTGGTTAAAAGAGGGGTTATAGTCAATACTATGGTATATTTGACCAAAAAAGGGAAAAATAGACTTAATTAGCTAATAAACACTTATTGTCTTCTTTGAAGAGGATTTTGACTTACAATTTGTCATAAAGTGACATCTTGAATGCGAAGGGTTTATGCGAATCAACAACATGGTGTTGATTGGCTAATTTGGTAAGGAACATTATTTTATTAATAAAACCACTAATTATAACATATTAAGCTAGAATTGGATTGATTTGTGTACGTTATGGAAATAAGATTGCAAAAGTGGGATTTAGGTGTGTACATTTGCCCCTGTTTGAGGTGAAGTAAGTGAATTCTCTTAAAATATAGTAAACAAGAATAAACATGTAATTTTTTGAAGAAAAAATAGCAGGATGAAGGATTCCCCCTCGAGTGTCGATGGGGTGATAGAATAATTCAATTGACGATCTAAAATATGATTGAAATGGATAGAAGAAAATAGGTTAGAACAGATGTGAAACCCTTGGGTATTGAGAAGGAATAAGGATAGCGATAAACATGGTTGTTTATTGCCACAGGTGATTTGGAAAAAATAATAAGCGGTAATAAATGATAATGGATAAGAAGTGATTAATGGATAAATATGGACAAGCCCAATTTTTGTATCGACCTTTCAATAAACAACCTATTTATATCATTTTGTTCTAGTTCTACATCATCGAATTTTATTAAAAATAAACAAAAGTATAATATAACATAAAAAGATACATTACTAACATTTGTTTACTACTAAAAATACATAACTCCATGCAACATACATTATGCATTGCAATATGAGAAAGTAAAATGATGCTTAACTCCATGTACCATACATAATGCAATGCAATATGAGAAATTAAAAGGAATCTTAACACCATGCAACATATAGAATGCACTACAATACAAGAAAGAAAACCAATGAACCTAATAGAGAAACAAGTAAAATCACATATACTCAAACAAACAACGTTAAAAATAGTTGTGCCAATGTTTTTGTTATCAAGCTACGAGTTCTTGAATTTTCTTGTTGTAATGACAAGGGTTAAAAATGATGCCCCAAGCAATAACACGTGTGAAGGGAAAATGGAGGACACGAGGTAGTCCTATGGAAAAACCTTTGTACACTACGACACATCTCTCGATAACTCACTATTACACAGGAGTACCGATGTAGTATGAAACTGAGATTTTGTTAATGGAGGTAGATCATGATGATCTAGTAAGTCATTTGAGACCAAAACAAGAAAGAACCCTAGAAAGATGCTTTTGTAAGACAAATTTCAACATTCGAGGATGATGCAATTGACACAAGATTTAGCTATGTATATGTTGTTTACAAAAAAAAATGAAATTTATTACATTTGTGTAATTTGTTGGATTTGTTGGCTAGATTTTCTACACTGACTAAAAACCAAGGTAGTCATGAGATAAATCTCCCTCATTTACTGGTGAGGCTCATTTGTAAGATGTTTATCAATATGGTAAGTATGAATCCTAATAACTATTTGTAGGGGTTTTACTATAATTACAAAGCTCATGAACCATAGCCAAGAAATTTTGCAACAAGTAAGTAGTTATTTGTGGAATATTTACGAAGGGGGAAATAATGGAATTTGGGAAAGAAGAAATGAAGATATGTGATTCAACTAATAGTTTTCAAATTTGGTTTCATACACATGGATTAAATAAACAAGTAGATCTCATAATATTTAGAAGTAAAAGAAAGTGAAAGCTTCTAATCTAAATCTCAGATAACGGAAAGTTTATCTAACATGCACACATGTAAGTAAGAAGCAAAGCTAACTTTGTTGACACAAAAAGTTCTCTAGAAATCTACCTTTATTCAATTCCTCAAATTTCATAGAAATAACATCAAGGGTTTGTTAGTGCAAATTCACAGCACCCCCAGATGAGTTATGGATATGCTTTTCTAAGGAAAACTCATCTGGTGTGAATGCACAACTTTGAGTTTTATCCAAAGTGTGGGACCTTACAAGGTGAGAAAACTCTCCAGATTGAAGTTGGTTCTTACTCCTCTATTTAGGTGTATGCATGAAATCTTTGTAGAGGTTCTGATTCAAAATTATTACTCTAAAATTACCAAGGGGATAGGGTTGAGAGAAAACAAGGAAATGAAAACAAAACTAAGCAAAACAGAGAGGTGATACACCAAAGGAGTGCTGAAATCCTTGCTTTGAAAAAATAGACATAGATCATGAAGATACAACAACAAAACATGCACAAATTTGCCAAAATACAAAGAAAGATCAGAAGGAAACAAACCAATGCAAGAGAGGATTGGAAAATCAATCACAGAGCATGTATTGTCAGTTCCAGAATTGATACAATACATTATAGATAACAAAGAAGGAAAAAACATGTTACAATCTCCATGGGAGGTCTAAAACTCCTTCAAATCCACCTGCTAAGGAGAAATGAAGATCTTTCAGAAGCAAGAACATCCAACCCTTTACAAAATGAGCCAAAATTGGCTTTTAACCATCGAGCCCAAAATGAAAGAAAGAAAAAATGTGGGAAAATCAATTTTTAACTTCAACCACCGACAAGATTGATCTAAATGGCCTGCAAAATGATGGGTTTCCATAAAAAATCCCATATTCCATAGTACATTTCTTTACAGAGCAAAACAGAGGCCCATACTTCATTGATTTTGGTGGTTGGAGTCATTTTCTGTGTTTTTTGCATGCCATAGGCATTTTCCTATTTTCTCCCACAAATATCCATCAAAATACAAAATTTAACCCTATATCATGTAGAGGACTTTAATAGATTTCCAATGAAACCAAAATCAAGAAACACTAAGCTCTGGATTGAAAGATATGCCCCTCTAAAGATTTAGGGAAAAACTGGGGCAAAAATTAGGTCGGTGGCCGAAACCTAAAATTTTCCCCTTTTTTTAATTTGGGAAAAATTCCCCAAAAAGCTCCGCACCCCACCACTCTCTTTTGCCATGTGGCACACTTTGATTTGTACGAGGCATGAATCAATTTTCTTTCCTCTGCAGGCCCATGGGAAATTTTTTTCCTTTGCGCCATTTTGAACACTTTGGAAAATTTCACCAAATATTTATGCGCCTCCGACCCCTACCACGACTGGACACATGTCATCCTCTAGTTGGTCCGTGGGCCTTCACAAATTTCTTTTCCTCCATGGGATTTTTGGCCAAGATTTTCCTTTGCACCATTTTTGAAAAATTTTCAACTTACCCCCGTCGGCCCGACCCCCACTGCCACGTGGCGCTTCCTCATTTGGCGCGGGCCTCAAACCATTTCTTCTCCTCCGTGGGTTAGAAGGAAAAAAAATTCCTTTGCACCATGCTCACTCTGGAAATTTTTCCAACTTGCCTCCACTATCCTGACCTCCACTGCCACATGTCACATTTCTAATGGTCACTGCCCTGTCAAGGGAAATTTTCCCCAAAAAACTCGTCGAGCCATAACTTGAAATTTACAAGGAGTTAGGAGGAAAATTTTACCTTTCTGGAAAGGTGAGGAAAAATCCTATATTATGGAGCCATTTCCAGAAATTTTGAGCCCTTGAAGCATGTCAAAAATTCAATTAAGTTCCAAAAAAGGAGAAGAAGGAGGAGTTAGCCAAAAATAAGCATGGGGCTTATTTTGGATAACAATTTTGGTTACTCAGATGGGTCATGTGCCTGCTAGATGAATGATCAGTAGCCTTTAAAGCATCCATTGGGCATGGAGTCATGAGTAGTAGCCTGCAAAATAATCTAAACTTTGAAAACTTCCTTCTGAGCCACTTGAAGCCCACTGAACTTGGAGTTGTTCTCACCAAAATGCCACTAAAATGAACTATGCAAGAGCAAAACCAGTAATACCAAAAACTATGTACAAAAATGGAAATCATACATGCTCCAAATGGAACATGTAGAGTGTGCACAAACATTTCTTCTACTAAAAGCAAAACTACCTACTCTACTCTAGCTGGAAGCAAAAGTGAGCTAAACAAACCCTCTGTTGGTTGTGCAAAATAGCTTCCTTTCTTCAAAATGGGCAGCCATGCAATTGATTTGGAGCTGATCATGGCTGCTTGGATGAGTGGAAAATCAACAAGAAGTTGGTCTTCTACCCAAATCAACAAGGTGTCAGCTGAAGGCAAATTAGATACCTCTTTTAGTTGCTTTGTATTTGGATTGAAGAGGTAAGGCAGCTGATCCTTGACACTTTATAGCTCATCCTCATGCTTGGGAGTAAGCATGACTAGTTGTGACTTCTCCTTTGGCTCCAATGAAGCCAAATACCTTATTGGGCAAGGTCTAGTCCATTTGATATGCCCATAGCTCTGAAATTCAACTCCAAAAATGGAGTCTTCTTGTAGACCTTCTTGAGTGAATGATGTGGAAGAAATGATGAAGTTCATCTATTGTTCTCCTTCCTTCATGGCAGCATGGAACTCTTCTATAATATGCAGCTCCTCATTATTGATTGCAACATCCAATGAAGTTATTTTTGCATTGTTGTAACTTTGTTGGAATAAATTGTTGGCTTTGGAGCTCATCTTTGTAGTTTTGGAAGATCAAATTCTTCCAACTTTGATTCAAGAGGCATGTTGCAAACTACAGGCTGCTGTCCTTGTATTCTCTTGTCCATGGCAGCAAGTTATTGTTGTTGGAGAACGAATGTTGAAGAAGGAAATGTTGTAATTTCAGTGGCTCTTCATCCAAACATTCTTCTAAGTTTGATGTCAAATCAAACTCTTGAATGTCTTGGTGCAAAGCAAAGTCTCTCCCTCTTGTATAGTGGCCTCCAAATCTGCATTTCCTTCACCATGTGTAGTTTCATTTTTAAACATGAAAATTGTCACCCAAAATCATCCAAAAATCATATTTTGGAGAGATGAAGTGGGAGAGAAACATAAAATTTCTTGTGCCTCTTGCTCAAAATTTGGACCTGTTTTGTTCACCTCCATAATGGCTTCATCAATCAAATCAGCCCCTTTAAATGAAAGTAAAAATGTATCAATAATGCTTCCTTAGTCTGATGTTGTAAAAATGAATTGATCTCATCCATTTTCTCCTCTTCAATGGGATTTGGAGCTGGTTTTTTTCCTCCTCTACCTTTTGAAGACATGATATCCAAAATAAGCCCCTTGCTTATTTTGTCTAACTCCCCTTCATTTCTTCCTTCCTTGTGCCTCAGTCAATTTTTTTCACTTTACAGGCACTCAAAATTTTCTAGAAATGGTTTTCATAGATAGAGAATCTTCTCACTTTTAGAAAGGTAAAGTTTTCCTTCTAACTCCTTATATTTTGCAAGTTATGGCTCGGCGGAGTTTGGAGGAAATTTTCCCATGGGAGGTCCGCGACCAATAGGAAGTTGCCACGTGGCATCGGAATGGCGGGGGTGGAGGCAACTTGGAAAATTTTCACCAAGTATTGGTGGGGCGCACAAAGAAATTTTTGGCCCGAAGCCCCAATAGAAAGCGGCCACGTGTCAGAGGCCGTCGGAGATTGGAGCGGTGGGAGGAACTTAGAAAATTGTCAAAACTTGGTGCAATGGGGAAATCTTGGCCCGAAGGCCCACAAAAAATCATAGCATGCCACGTGTCCTTAGAGTTCGGAGAGGCGGAGGGTGGAAGAAAATTTTCCCTTTCACCAAACTATGAAAATAATGGAATGAGAGCCCACCCGCGATGGCCCGCACCAATCAGAAGGTGCCACGTGTCCATGTGGCCGGAAAAATCTTAAGGGCAGGTGCGACAAAGGAAAGTTTTGGGTTAAATCCCAAGCCAATGACAAGGTGCCATGTGTCTCATTCAGGGTAGTGGTCGGAAGCAATGGAAAATTTGAGAGCAAGGGCCCGCCAGTGAATCAGGAGGCATGCCACGTGTCCTCGGAAAGCGTCGGGCGTGGAGATTTTTGGAAAATTTTCCAAAGACCGAAAAGGTCTAAAATGATCATAGGAAGCCCACGAACTAATCAAAACCTACCACATGGCATTGGAGTGGTAGGGGTGGAACTTTGGGAAATTTTCCCAAAGTCAAAAAAGGGAAAATTTTAAACTTTCATCCCGCCAACCCATTTTGGCCCTTTTTGCCCTAAATCTTCAGAAGGGCATAACTTTTGATCCAGAGCTCAGATTTTCATGATTTTGGTGTCATTAGAAAGATGGTGAAATTATCTACATGATGGAGGGTTAAATTTTGTATTTTGATGGATAATTTTGGGAGAAAATTGAAGAAATGTCCCTAGCACGAAAAAACGTAGAATTGACATTCAACCACCAAATTTAATGAAGTATGGTCATTTTTTTATCTGCAGAACAATGTACTTCTAAGTATGGGTTCGTCCATGAAGCCCATCACTCTACAAGTGAAATTTATGGATTTGGTTGGTGGTTGAATTCATAAATCTATTTTACCCGCATTTTTGCTTTATTTTTTTGGCTCGGCCATTAAAAGCTAGATTTGGCTCATTTTGTAAGGGTTGGACATTTTTATGTTTTGCAAACTCCCTATATCACCTTGGAAAGTGATTTTGTGGAATATCAGACCTCTTTCAGACTGCAACTTGTTTTCTACCTCTCTGCTATTGTAATGCATGTATTTTTGAATGGGAATGATAGTGCAAGCTCTGTGAATGAGTTTCAATCCTCTTCTTGTATTGTTTTGCTTCATTTATGATCTTTCATTACATTTTAGTAGTTTGTGTATGATGTTAGTTACATTTCTGTAATCTGTGTCAATTTGTAGAAGTAAATGTTCACCACTCCTTTGGTGTATCACCCCCTTTACTTAGTTTTATTTCTTTGCATCTTTATCTCTGTCTCCTTGGAATTTAGAGTAGGATCTGATATTAAACCTCTGTAATTTTCAAGTAATACATCTGATCAGAGGAGTTGAGGAACCAACCTCTAATCTGGAGATTCTTTTCCCATTTTTACAAGTCCCACACTTGGGGAAGAGAATCAATGTTGTGCAATCACACTGGATGTTCCATATCAAACTAAAAATATGAGACAACATCCAGGGGTGATGTTGATTTGCACTAACAGTTTTGGCATGCCCGGTGGGACCTTAGAGGTCTTCATCTTCATTGCAACAAGTTGATGTGCATTTGTTGCAAGTTTCTTGCTCAAGAAAGAGCCCTGATATGCACATCAGACGAATCTCCAAAGAGAAAAATCAACTGGTTTTAGCAGTCCAAGTCTGAAGATTCATGAGAAGAATCAACACAAGGTCAAGAGCTAGAGAGGAGGGATTGTCTGAGTATCTGTAACTATCTCTTGGAAGAAGACAGAGAGGAAGAAGGATTCAAAGGTCTCGATCTCCACCAAACAGAACTCTATCAACTCCTTCACCTGGTAGACATTTCACTCAATCAACAAGGGTTCTTAGGCTAATCAGAATGGCACAACAAAACAACCCCTATGTTAACTTCACTAGCAGTAGCCCACTTTCCTCAATGCACAAAATCTAGTTCCAGTTGTAGTATTGAAGAACATTCCATACTTTACTGGAGAAAATCAGACCACTTTTGGTGATCATGTCAAGGACATTGCTAATGTTTGTGCAATCCATGAGATTGTTGAGATGTAAATTGTTGTCAAATTACTGGCATCTTCATTCAAAGGGAAAAAATTGCAATGGTTCAGGAGCCTTGGGGTTGGCTCTATCCAAAATTGGAATCAGTTATGCATAGCTCTCCATGAGTAGTTTGGAGAAAAGGGAGATAACTTGTCTCTTTTGGAACAATTGACAACTATCAAGAGAGCTCCCTAATGAGCAGGTGACTACTTCAACTTCAGATTTCAAAGGACTTGGGATAGAATTCCAGTGGTAGTAAGGCCAACAGCTGAAGGTGCTTTTCTATACTATCTCAAAGCTTTAAATTTTGATATTTCTATGTTAATTCAATCCATGGGAGGTGTAAATATACCTGCAGCTTATAACATTGCCATTAGAGCTGAAAATTGTTTGATTCAAGCTGGTAAACTGGCTCCTAGGCCTCCCATGCCCTTGTATCCAAACTTAGAAAGTCCAAGCACTAAAAGCACCTACATTAGCTCCTATTCCCACTCCTAGAAATTAGAGTTCAAGTGAAACTTCTACTTCATCCTCTAGTGCCTCAAATGAACTTCAAGAAGTCATGAAACAATTACAAAATTTAGGCAATGAGCTGGTTACACTCAAGAGGTAGCAAGCCCAAAGTTTTAGACCTTCTTATCAGCCTCAAGCTCAGCCTAATAGGCAACCATATCAGCCTAATAGGCCACCCAATCAAAATCGAAGTAAGGCCTCCTGCCAATAGACCATTTCAGCCCTATAACCCCAATGTTGCATCTACCTCTAAAGCCTTAGTGCCAGTGCAAAATAATATGGCACAAGAGTATGATTGGTGTTTCCCATGCAATGAACCTCACAACCAGTCCATGTGCTTCAATGGTACTTTGAACCAAGCCTTGATGGTAACAACAACTGGTGTAGAGAGTGAGGTGAATCAGGAAGCAAACCAACAACAAGGAACATCCCAGCAAAATGCAACTTCAAATGAGACTACACTGGTGAATTGGCAAGCTAAGGATTTTTGTGGCATGAATCAAGCAATGTCTCAGAATGTGGCAGCCAATACAAGGTCAAAGAAAAGGAACATTGGTGAAGGGTAGTCATTAGCTCCAGGTGATCCACAACCTTCCACCACTCCACAAAGTTGGCAAGCAAAATCTAGTTCCAGTTATGCAAGGACTACCCAAGCCACCTTCTAGACCAGCTCAAATGCTAGTTGTTGCTGCCCATGTGCAAGAAAAGAATGTGCAGGCCAAGGGGCAGAAAAGAGATGTTTCATCCCCATTCAGCATCATTGATCAGATGAAGAAGACAAATGTGAATATATCAATGTGGGAATCACTATCCATCCCAGGCCAAAGAGATCTACTACAAGCTGCCATGAAGAATTGGTCAACTTCAAATCAGCAAGTTCATATGCAAGAGAAGGTACTCACAAATGCTACTCAGCCTGAAGGGAATCATGGAGGACAGCAAGGTAAAGTTTTGAAGCCCCCTCCATTCTATGTTTCATTGGTCATTGGGGATAAGCTAGTACATAATTGTATGATTGATTCTGGGGCAAGTAGTTCGTAATGCCCAAGCAAATAGCTGATCAGCTAGGCCTCCAATATGAAGTTATATCCAAAGGGGTGGTGCAACTAGATGGGACAACTAGTAACAATAGTGGGAGTGATCAAAGATTTGAATCTTACTTTGCATGCATGCCCCAATGTTACTATTTTGCAAGATGTGTCAGTGATAGATTTGCCACCACTCTTTGCCCTATGTTTGTCAAGGGATTTCATAGCTAAAATTGGAGGTTACTTATCTGTTGATTGGTCACACATGTTGTTTAGAACAAGATATGGAACTAAGGCCACAATCAGGTCTGAACCTATTGCAAACTTTCACATTGAGCCTCATACTCCAAGCCAAATCAATGCCAATTGTTCAACATTTGATCAAGAGGATTATCAAGCACGAGATGAAGCTGGCACCAAAGTTGGAAGCATCCAGATTTGACTCTTGATGAATGGGCAAGCAAGGTACATGCTTTTGATCCCTACCAAGAAATAGAAGAATCTGAGCTAGGAGTCTATTGCATACATGAAGAAAATCAGCCTATTCCTAGTATCACCAAGCCAGACCATAAGGATGACAATGAGGTATGGTAGCTATTTTTTGATGGATCAAGAGGTAGGCAAGGTGCGAGAGGGGAGCTATGCTTGTTTCACCTCAAGGAATTAAGTATTATTTAGCTTTTAGATTTCAGTTTGCATGTTCTAACAACACTGCTGAATATGAAGCTCTGATACAAGGATTGCATTGGTCAATCAAGAGAGGTATCAAAAATCTACAAGTCTTTGGTGACAGTGAGCTAATTGTCAACCAAGTTAAAGGGCAGCATGCTACCAAAAATGATCTGCTCAAGTGTTATAAGAATAGGGTGTGGGACCTCATTGAGGATTTTGAAGGCTTTGGCATCAATTCCATCCCTAGGAAAGAAAACCAAGCTGCTGACAAGCTTGCAGCAGTTGGGGCAGCCTTTGATGTTGTTGAAAGTATCAAGGAAGATAAAATATAGCCAAGCATTCATGTGATTGTAAGGCCATCAGTGCTAGACAATAATGTAAGTTGGCAAGTGTTTGAAAATGACCAGCAAATCATCAATTTCTTGCAAGAAGAAGCTGAGTTCTCAGCCAAAAATCAGGAAAAATTAGAACAGCAGTATGGTGATCAAGTGGTACAACTGAGAACCAACAAACTGCCAAAGGGACTTGTCACTTTGGAGTCCATTTTTAATCCTAATGATCAATTTAGGAAGGAGAAAGCAAATATCCAAGTCAAGGGAGAAGATTCAGTGCCCATCTTGGTTGGAGAAGGCAAGTCACTTCAAATTGGTAAAGTGACAACCGAGCAAGAAAGGTATGAGTTCATGCAACTTTTCCAAGAGTTCCTAGACATATTTTCTTGGAGCTATGAAGACTTGAGAGGTTTCAATCCCAAGCTAGCTCAGCACACTATTGAATTGGATCCAAGTGCTAAACCCATTAGGCAAAAACAAAGGCCAGTCAATCCACACATGGAGCCTCTCATGAGGAAGGAATTGAATAAGTTAATAGAGGCAAGTATCATATTTCCCATCAAGCATTCTAGTTGGGTAGAAAACTTAGTTCCAGTTAGAAAGAAGAGTGGAGAAATCAGATTGTGTGTAGACTTCAGAGATTTGAATAGAGCATCTCTCAAGGATCATTACCCACTTCCTTCTATGGAGTAGATTTTGCAAGTTGTTGTTGGCTCTGAGAGGTTTTCATTGCTAGATGGTTATTCAGGGTACAATCAAATCATGGTAAAGGAAGAGGATCAGTTCAAAACAACCTTCACCACCAAATGGGGAACTTATGCATATAGAAAAATGCCATTTGGGCTGTCCAACGTTAGAGCTACCTTCCAAAGGGAAATGGATATGGCGTTCAAGGGATTGATCAACAAGATAGTGTTGGTATACTTAGATGATATCATTATTTTTTCTAAAAGTACAATAGATCATCTCTTTCATTTGAGACAAGTGTTCCAAAGATGTAGAAGATTTGGGGTATCCTTGAATCCCAAAAAATGTATTTTTCTAGCTCATGAAGGAAAGCTCCTTGGCCACATTGTTTCCAAAAGAGGGTTAGTAATTGATCCAGAGAGGGTTGAAGCAATAAAATCACTACCATTACCAAGTCATAAGAAAGCCCTCCAAAGTTTCTTGGGAAGAATCAATTTTGTTCGAGAGGTTTGTCCCAAATTTTGCAGCCCTTGTCAAGCCAATAACCATGATGTTAAAGAAAATCATGGCTTTCAAATGGATAACTGAAGGTAAGGCAAGTTTTGAGGCAATTAAAGAAGCCATCTCACAAGCTCCAACTCTCATTAACCTAGATTTCTCCAAATATTTTATCCTTTATGCATTTGGAGGTGATGATACAATTTCTGCAATTTTAGTACAAGCAGAACAAAGAAAATGTAGAGTAGCCAATTGCTTTCTTTAGCCAAAGCCTAGAGGACTATGAGGTGAGGTATTCTTTCATTGAGAAGAAAGTTCTTGCAGTGATTAGGAGCTTGAAGAAATTTAAGCATCTAGTTTCAAACAACAAGGTTCAACTGTTGGTTTCTCATGTGGGAGTAAAAGACTTCCTCCTCAACAAATATTTAAATGAAAAATGTGCAGGGTGGATTACTCGTGTCATGGAGTATGACATTGAGATCAAAGTCACCAAGCTGGTCCGAGGAAAGGGATTATGTGAGCAGCTAGTCTTGAGAAAATCAATGGAAGCATGCAATGAGAAGGATGTTGTTTTGACATTGCAAGATAGCCAAGAACCAAGAAGCATTCAAGAAGAGAATGATGGTGTCCTCACTCCTTGTTGGACCCAAGACATAATGCACTTCCTACACATAGGCCTATGCCCTTCAGAGATGAACAAAACCAAGAGAAGACACTTCAAATTGCAGGTTGTCCCATATGTACTTGTTGATGGTGTCTTGTTCAAGAAAGATGTGAATGGAGTGTTGCTGAGATGTATTGGGACAAACCAAATTAATAGAATACTAGAAGACTTCCATAGTGGATCAGCTGGGGGTCATTTTGCACCAAGAGTGACAGCCCTCAAGATCATGAAGGCTGGCTATTATTGGCCCAAAGTATTTAGTGATTGTTATGCATGGATCAAGAGGTGTAAGAATTGTGCATTCTTTACAGGAAAAGAAAGATTAGCAGCCCTTCCATTGCACCCAATCTCAGTTGACCAACCATTCATGCAATGGGGTTTGGACTTCATTGGAGTCATTAACCCAAACTCAAGCCAAGGACACAAGTGGATTCTAACAACAATAGATTACTTCACCAAATGGACTGAGGCAGTGGCACTTAAAGAAGCAAATGAATCTAGCATTCTAGACTTCTATGAAGGGATAGTAACCAGATTTGGTATACCTACCACTATAATATCAGATAATGCATTGGCATTCATAGGATCAAAGGTGACTGAATGGGTTGTTAAAAATGGGATTTATCTAAGCACTTCATCAAATTATTACCCTCAAGGTAATGGCCAAGATGAGTCTACCAACAAGAACTTGTTAAGGATCATCAAGAGGACTCTTGATGAAAATCAGAGGACTTGGCACACCAAATTGAAATCATCCTTGTGGGCTGATAGGATAACTCCCAAGAGATCCACAGGTAACTCTCCATTCAGACTTGTTTATGGAAGAGAGGCAATCTTGCCCATGTCACTTGAGTTGCCAACATTGGAACTCATGAAGTAATTGGAGTTGTTAGAGTTTGAACCCATGGAGGTTAGATATGCAAAATTGATGGAGCTCAAGAAATCAGAGATCATGCAACCCAAGCAATGGAGAAGGATCAAGCCTTAATCAAGAGAACCTTTGATAGGAAAGCTAAGGCTAGAACCTTCCAAGTTAGAGATCTAGTGTTGAAATGGGATGCAGACCGAGAAAAGCTAGGAAGGCATTCAAAGTTTGATGCCATTTGGAGTGGCCCCTACATGGTAACAAAATGTAAGAACAACAATGCCTTCTAATTGTCTACATTGGATGGTGAAGAACTACTGATTCCAGTTAATGGAATCCATCTAAAGAATTGCTACTAGAAGGGAAGCTCCACCTTGTACATATTAGCTTAGGTTTTCATTCCTTCAAGTGCTTGAGCACATTGTTTTTTTGTAGCTTAGTTTTCCATTTCCCTAAGTGCTTTGGCACAAGCTTTGTCCCAGAAATGTAGTTTTGCAGGCCATGTTCTAGATCAAATGATGTTATACTCTCACACTCTTCCTCCTTGTAATTTTCTAATCAGTTGGGGTACCAAGCAATATTTTTGATGACTCCATGCCCAATGGATTGCTTCAAGAAACTGGTAACTTCATCCAATAGGTAGATGACCCCTCTGAGTCACCAAAATTGTTATCCAAAATAAGCCCTTGCTTATTTTGTCTAACTCCCCTTCATTTCTTCCTTCCTTGTGCCTCAATCAAATTTTTTCACTTTACAGGCACTCAAAAATTTTTGGAAATGGTTTCATTAGATAGAGAATCTTCTTAGCTTTCCAGAAAGGTAAAGTTTTCCTCCTAACTCCTTATATTTTGTAAGTTATGGCTCGACGGAGTTTTGGAGGGAAATTTTCCCATGGGAGGTCCATGACCAATAGGAAGTTGCCACGTGGCATTAGAATGGCGGGGGAGGCAACTTGGAAAAATTTCACCAAGTATTGGTGGGGCACACAAAGAAATTTTTGGCTGAAGGCCCGCCGGCCAATAGAAAGCGGCCACGTGTCCAGAGGCCCATCGGAGTCCGGAGCGGCGGGAGGAACTTAGAAAATTGTCAAAACTCGGCGCAATGGGGAAATATTAGTCTAAAGGCCTACAACAAATCATAGCATGCCACATGTCCTCCGAGAGGTAGGAGGTGAAGGGTGGAAGAAAATTTCCCTTTCACCAAACTATGGAAAATAATGGAATGAGAGCCCACCAGCGATGGCCCGTGCCAATCGAAGGCGCCATGTCCTTGTGGTGACAAAATATTAAGGGCGGGTGCAAAAAAGGAAATTTTTGGGTTAAATCCTAAGCTAATGACAAGGTACCACGTGTCCCATTTGGGGTAGTGGTAGGCAGTGATGGAAAATTTGAGAGCAAGGGCTCACCAGCGAATCATGGCATGCCACGTGTCCTCAGAGCATCATCAGTGGTGAGAGATTTTTGGAAAAATTTCCAAAGACCGAAAAAGGTCTAAAATGATCATAGGAAGCCCACAGACTAATCAAAACCTGCCACATGGCATCGAAGAGGTGGGGGTGGAAATTTTGGGAAAATTTTCCCAAAGTCAAAAAGGGGAAAATTTTAAACTTTCATCCCGCCAACCCATTTTGGCCCTTTTTGCCCTAAATCTTCAGAAGGGCATAACTTTTGATCTAGAGCTTAGATTTTCACAATTTTGGTGTCATTGGAAAGTTGGTGAAATTCTCTACATGATGGAGGGTTCAATTTTGTATTTTGATGGAGAATTTTGGGAGAAAATTGAAGAAACATCCCTAGCATGAAAAAAACACAGAATTGACATTCAACCACCAAATTTAATGAAGTATGGTCATTTTTATTGATCGAAGAACAATGTACTTCTAAGTATGGGTTCATCCATGAAGCCCATCACTCTCTAGTGAAATTTTGGATCTAGTTGGTGGTTGAATTCATAAATTTTTTTTTACCCACGTTTTTTGCTTTCTTTTTTTTTGGCTTGGCCATTAAAAGCCAGATTTGGCTCGTTTTGTAAGGGTTGGACATTTTTATGTTTTGCAAACTCCCTATATCACCTTGGAAAGTGATTTTGTGGAATATCATACCTCTTTAGGATCTGTAACTTGTTTTCTACCTCTCTCTGCTATTATAATGCATGTATTTTGAATGGGAATGATAGTGCAAGCTCTGTGAATGAATTTCAATCCTCTTCTTGTATTATTTTGCTTCATTTCTGATCTTTCATTACATTTTAGCAGTTTGTGTATGATGTTAGTTACATTTCTATAATGTGTCAATTTTAAAATTAAATGTTCACCACTTCTTTGGTGTATCACCCCCTTACTTAGTTTTATTTCTTTGCATCTTTATCTCTATCTCCTTGGAATTTAAAGTAGGATCGATATTAAACCTCTACAATTTTCAAGTAATACATCGATCCGAGGAGTGGAGGAACCAACCTCTAATTTGGAGATTCTTTTCCCATTTTTACAAGACCCACACTTGGGGAAGAGAATCAATGTTGTGCAATCACTTTGGATGTTCCATATCAAACTAAAAATACGAGACAACATCCAGGGGTGCTGCTGATTTGCACTAACAAGACCATCTTGCTCTTGATTAAACTCTCCCTCTAGCATGAGGTTTTCAAGTCAAACTCTTCAATCTACTGCTCTAGAGGACAAGTTGGGACTGCAAGATCTTCTTCTTCCATGGCTGATTGTACAACTCGAATTAGATCAGCATTTCCTTGAAATAAAGTGCCAACATGCACACTACATTCGAGAAAAGCTGATTGCTGATCTCGCTTCTTCTTTTTACTCTCCTTCTACTGCAACAAAATCAGTCCTAACCACCACCTGTTCAACTTTCACCTCCTTTGAAGGCTTAATCATCAAGGGATCTTTGTTATCCCAAATTTGAGAGCCAAGCTTACCAAATTTTTGATATTTTCATCCTTGTCCGGCTCTTCTTCTTGTTGTTGTTTTCCTTGACTGGCATTCTAATTTTTATCTTCCCAACATGGATTTAGGAATGCAAGAGGAGGGGTGAGTTGTGACTCAATTGATTTTGAAATTTTTTGTGGTGTTCAAGGAGGTAGGAATTCTTGTTTCTTTGGAGGGAATGGCTGTTTGGAAGGGAAAAGGAGAAAAGAATTGAGATGGGGTGGAAGACTAGGGAATGGAGAAATGGAATTAACTCTTGGGGTAGCATAGACTGGATTTAGAATTTGGCATTCCAAATTAGATGGTGTTGCTTGAGGAATGGAAAGAGAAAAACCGGATGATGGTGTAAAAACATTGACAAGGTTGTTTAGCACCAATTTTATAGGCCTCTATCTCTGTTGTCCATTGTACAAGTTGGGCAGCATCTCCATCATGAAGTCCAACTTCTCCCGAGGCTGAAGTGTCTTGGAAAAGGGCCTCCCCATGGACAAGGAGTCCTGTAACCACCCCTGAAATCATTCATTTGAGTTTGTTGCTCTTGATTACAACATTTTTCCTCCATTTTTGGATTTTCTCCACAAAATCAACATCTTCCATTTGATTTTCTTCATTGTATGCGTACCCTTCTTTGTTGATATGCTTCACAACCAAACTGATTTTGGTATTGCTCATATGGGTAAGCATGCTAATATTGTTGTTATTGTAAATGTGAATTCCATGATGGAAATGAAGTCATGATTGTACAACTTCATGGAATGAAAGAAAATGGAAGAGATGGAAAGAAGAATGGATGAAAATGGATGGAAAATAGGTCTGCAACTCAGAGAATGAGTTATTTACCAAATGGATTCACCAGATGTGCTTTTGAATATGCCTCAAAAGGCTGAATCCTTAACAGGAACACACCAACCTATCAAAAATAAAATGGAAGACCTCTAAGGTCCCACCGGAGCATGCCAAAATTGTTAGTGCAAATTCACAACACCCCCAGATGAGTTATGGATCTACTTTTCTAAGGCAAACTCATCTAGTGTGAATGCACAACATTGAGTTTTCTCCAAGGTGTGGGACCTTGTAAGGTGAGAAAACTCTCTAGATTGAAGCTGGTTCTTACTCCTCTATTTAGGTGTATGCATGCAATATTTGTAGAGGTTCTGATTCAAAATTCTTACTCTAAAATTACCAAGGGGATAGGGATGAGAGAGAAAATAAGGAAATGAAAACAAAACTAAGCAAAACAGAGAGGTGATACACCAAAGGAGTGTTGAACTCCTTGATTTGAAAAAATAGACATAGATCATGAAGATACAGTAACAAAACATGCACAAATTTTCCAAAATACAAAGAAAGATCAGAAGGAAACAAACCAATGCAAGAGAGGATTGGAAAATCAATCACAAAGCATGTATTGTCAGTTCCAGAATTGATACAATACATTGCAAATAACAAAGAAGGAAAAAATGTGTTATAATCTCCATGGGAGGTCTAAAACTCCTTCAAATCCACCTACTAAGGAGAAATGAAGAGTTTGCAGAAGCAAGAACATCCAAACCTTTACAAAATGATCCAAAACTGGCTTTTAACCATCGAGCCCAAAATGAAAGAAAGAAAAAATGTGGGCAAATCAATTTTTTAACTTCAACCACCAACAAGATTGATCTAAATGGCCTACAAAATGATGGGTTTCCATAAAAAATCCCATACGCCATAGTACATTGCTTTACAGAGCAAAATAGAGGCCCATACTTCATTAATTTTGGTGGTTGGAGTTGTTTTCTATGTTTTTTGCATGCCAGAGACATTTTCCTATTTTTCTCCCACAAATATCCATCAAAATACAAAATTTAACCCTCCATCATGTAGAAGACTTCAATATATTTCCAACGACACCAAAATTGAGAAAAACGACCTCTGGATTGAAAGATATGCCCCTTTGAATATTTAGGGCAAAACTAGGGCAAAAATTGGGTCGGCGGGCCGAAACCTAAAAATTTTCCCCTTTTTTGAATTTGGGAAAAATTCCCCAAAAATTTCCATGCCCCACCGCTCTCTCTTGCCATGTGGCACACTTTGATTTGGCATAGGCCTGAATCAATTTTCTTTCCTCTATGGGCCCGTGGGAAATTTTTTTCCTTTGCGCCATTTTGAACACTTTGGCAAATTTCTCCAAATCTTTCCGTGCCTCCAGGCCCCTACCACGAATGGACACATGTCATCCTCTGGTTGGTCCGTGGGCCTTCACAAATTTATTTTCCTCCATGGGCTTTCAGGCCAAGATTTTCCTTTGCACCATTTTGGAAATTTTTTAACTCACCCCCCATGGCCGACCCCCCGCCACATGGGGCTTCCTCATTCGGCACGGGCCTCAAACCATTTCTTCTCCTCCGCGGGCCCACGGGAAAAAAATTTCCTTTGCGCCACGCTCATTTTGGTGATTTTTCCAAATTTCCTCCATTATCCCGACCTTCGCTGCCACGTGTCACATTTCTAATGGTCGCGGGCCTGTCAAGGGATATTTTCCCCAAAAAACTCCGCTGAGCCATAACTTGAAATTTATAAGGAGTTAGGAGGAGATTTTTACCTTTCTGGAAAGGTGAGGAAAAATCCTATCTTATGGAACCATTCCCAGAAATTTTTGAGCCCTTAAAGAATGTCAAAAATTAAATTAAGTGCCAGCAAAGTAGAAGGAGGAGTTAGCCAAAAATAAGCATGGGGCTTATTTTGGATAATAGGGTTACAACACAAAGTTTGAAAAATCTAGAATGTTAATTAACAAATTGTGATCCTTTAACCCACAGGGTCTTCCTCTATTTATAGTGTATAGAAGGCAATTACAAATAGGAAGCTTTTAATAAATTTCCACATGTGAAAGATATGAAAAAGGGAAGCGAGTTTAGCAATCCTCCTCATGAAATTCCTCTTTGCATGACATGTATGATTTATAACTAAAAATAGAAACTTTTATTTTGCATGTCTTCCACCTATTTCCAAGTAGTTGACTTCTTCCCGTAACTTGAAGTATCAGATTTTACAGCCAATTACTTAAGTTTTACAATTTTAATTGATTGATCAATTGTTTTATTAGAGAAAATAAGAGAAAGAAGAAGAAAGAGGAGAAGAAATCATAAGAAAGCTGCAATAATCTCAGTCTTGTTCTTTTTCCATACTCTGCATGTTGATCCAACCTATATTACACTTCTTATTCATTCAATTTAGCAATGAATGATCTGAATGATATCTCTGCCTTGAATCGAGATTCCTTTTTCTCCCATATATTATTAAATCATTTTCTTGTATTCTCACAAAGCTGGATCTGGGAGTAGGTGATGGTGATTTTGCTTGCAAGTGTTTCCTTTGACCTGTCTTCTCCTCTTATCCTTGAAGCTTTTACAATTCTTCTCTAATACATGCACTAATAAAATTCTTTTCCTAAACAATTCAAGACAAAACTCGTCACCTTTTATTTTTAATTGCATATGAGTAATTTTAAATTTTGGAAAGAACTTCGGGTGAAGGAAAATACAAGTAAATTCAAGGAAGGCTTCAACTGGAAGATTGGGAGCATAAGCACAAGCTCCTGAAAGGAATCTTCCATGCAATGACTTCCACATGGGCTGCACTAGAAACAAGAGGTTGAATTTTTCCTGGAAGACTTTGCAATTATGAGAGCTGAATCTATTTCTTCCTTTGATTCTGAAGATATATTCAATGTATCAGATATTGACTTCTATTTTCTTCACCAATATGGGCATAAATGAAGTATTCCTATAAATAATTTAGACAAGTATGCAGTCCATAGCATGAATATCTAATTTCTTCACCAAGATTTGATTATAAAGCCTGTTACCCTCTATTTTTAGACTTTGCTTGCATGCCAAGCAAGATAAAAATATTATTTTATTCACTTGTGCACTCACATCAACATGCAAATAGCCAGAATAATAAAAATGAAGCCTTTCCAACCCAAGGCGCCAAAACTAGATGCTTCTCGACAATTGATATAAAAAGGTCATATTTTAGGCATTTAGATATGTCAGAATGGGTTGCACTTTTTGGCTAAAATTCTTGTTAAAAATAAGAAGGAAAGGAAGTGGGAATTTTTACCCTTCTAGGAAGCTCCAAAATTCCCATCTTTCACTTAAGTGATTTAACTTTAATGATGGGAAAAAATAACCTTCCAGGAAGGCTCCAAATTCCCACCTTCCTTCTAGCACCAAAATTCCCATTGGCACTTAAAAACCTTCCTTCCAAAAAGTGTGACTTGCATAAAAGAGAGCTCTTTTCCAAAAGTGCGACTTGCATGGGTGAATAAAACTTCTTTGATGGGAATTCTTACCCTTCCTAGCAGCCCCAAAATTCCCATTTGTACTTTAAGTGATTTATCTTTCATAATGGGAAAAAATAACCTTCTAGGAAGGCTCCAAATTCCCACCTTCTTGCCAGCACCAAAATTCCCATTGGCACTTAAGTGATTTAACTTTAATGATGGGAAAAAACAACCTTCTAGGAAGGCTCCAAATTCCCACCTTCTTTCCACCACCAAAATTCCCATTGGCACTTAAGTGACTTGATTTCCATCATGGGAATTTTTCACCTTCAAGTAGCCCTGAAATTCCCACCTTCCAGGCAATGCCAAAATTCCCACTGGCACTTAAAAACCATCCTTCCAAAAATGAGACTTGCAGCAACAAACACTTATAAGTGCCATAACTTTCAATCTATGGCTCCATTTTAGGTGTCATTTCTCACGAGAGTGCATATTTTATCGAGCTCTACAAATTGATTGTAATATTTTTCTTATTTTCATAAAATCCATTTTTGCACCTTTTTGGACCAAGTGACTTCTTGCAATCTCCTGAAAGAATCATGAGCTACGATCACCTTTAAACATATTAATAATTAAAAATACTAGATAACTTTTCAAAATCCTAGGAATGGGGAAAGTTCTTGCGGGGGAAGAATGAATAGACTATGGGAATTTTTGGAGAAAACAAACCAAAACAAAGACAAAAAGAAAAAAACAAAAAGAAGCTGCAGGAAATTGCTCAAAAAAATTCTCCAATTAGATGATCTATAAAAATTCTTCCCCCGAGTGAATGTTCTATGGTAATAATGATGGGGTGAAGTGATTTATATAACCTAAATACTCAATTTTAGTTCAATATATTTTTAAAAGAATTTTATTTATTTAATAAATAAATAAATAAAATGCTTGCAAACAATGTCTAGTGAAGGGATTGAGTGCGATTTGGCATGTGGGTATTTGTTGAATTTGGCTTTTATGTCTCTCTTGGGATAGCTTAGAGCAATGCAAACAATTGTAGGAAAAAAATACAAAACAAACCATTACTTGAAAAGAATGAATTTTTTAAAATGGGTAGTCCCAGATTTTGGGTGAAATCTCGAGGACACTGGATTTTTAATGATATAACTAGTTTTTGGGGTTTTTTGAAAAATATTTGAATGTTTTAATTTATAAAACATATTTGAATGTTTTTTTATTTTTGAGAAGTTTTCTAAAGCTATATACAGGGAAACGAAGAAATGTGGATGCCCCGGTGACGAGATGGGATGTACTGAGGAAAATCACCACGCACATGTGCAAGAAAGTGAAGATGCAAAATTACCCCAATGTTAGATGGGAATATTCATAGGAAAACTCTTCATGCACAAAAGTTAGATCAGGGCCAATATAGATAGGTTCAATCATGATGATGAACGTAATCTAATGACATCTTTGGGAAGGAACAAGGATGACCCTAGCGTAAGTTGGCCAAGAATAACATGATAGAAAGAAGTGGAATATTGTTTTGAGAAATGGGACAAAGGTTCTGAAAATATGGAAAAAGGCAATATTATACACATGGATGTTACGAACAAATTAGAAGAATAGTGAATGTGAATGAATGCGGCTTAGAAGCCTTGTGATGAAGAAGTAATTAGCCAAAGGTACAAATCTTGAGACAAGATACGAGACTAGAGTAAGAGTTTGAACAAGGTCCAAAAAAATAATAAAAACACTTGGTAGCATACTAATTTTTTTCTCTCATAGAGATCTAGTGTGTGCACGTTTAAGTTTATTACCTCTTAGAGGGGATATTTGATAGACAACAAGTGAAGACACCCTAACCAATATGTAGGAATGATTTATTTTTCAAAGTTTATTTTTTTAATGGAATGTTGAAGGAGAGTCGTACATTGTTCCACTACTAGCCATGCATCCATAGCCCGATGGAGATGCATTTGATTCTAATCGTAACATTTCTCTACTATCAATCAAGTGTCCATAGCCCTGGTAGAGATTATTGGAAATACCCCAAGAGAGAGTTATACATCAATTTGCTTTTTCTTTTAGCTTTGATTTTTGATTTGATTGTTTTTTTTGAAAACTTATTTCAGCTCTCTTGTTTGTAAAGGGGTTAAGAACCATTGATGGCTATATGGAAGGAGACGAAAGTGATTGCGATGAAAACATTGGCTAGTGTCAATACATATATCCAAAATTTCTTCACAATAAGTTTTTAGATGTTTATTGTGATAGGATCTCTAAGAGCTCGAGTCATTCTTTAATTTACTAAGATGATAAAAGACCAAGGAAAAATGGATACCATAGAGATAAATGTCACAAAATTCATACGAATTGGATAACCAAAATATCTTTGAAGGGATGAAAATGGTAGGAAGACTTACGGAAGAAAAGCAAGGAAGGGAAGAAAGAACATCCATGTATATGATACCTTGATTACATTGTGTGTTTGTTTACTTTTGATTTTTTGAAATGTTTTCTCATTTTTTTACATTTGTGAATTTTTTGAAAGGTGGGACAAAAATTTCACTTTACGTGATAAGATCCAACAACAATGTTAGCAATTTCCATGATAAGTACTACTAAGCATGTTTTCTTATCAAGATTCATATTATCCCTGATCTCAATGATCATGGTGAGCTCATACTCAATAAGTACTACTACATTTTATCGTGAAATGTGGATTTTGTATTTGGGATATTGAGGTCCCTATCCATAGGTTTTTGCACTTTACGCCATACTTGATGGTTGTGTTGATGTGCATTTTTGAATTGTGTTTGATTCTGAACTTTAAGATTGTTGGATTTGTTGGGAGCCATAGAGCTCTTGGAAGTTTTAATCATAGTTAGATGAATGAACCATTTTGGTTTCCTATAAGCTACTACATGACTTGTTTGATCCTAAGAAGTAGGAGAAGAAAGTGGACAAATAGAGTTAATGTGAGGAATGACAGTGGGCTTGACAAAATCATTGATAGAAGGTAAATGTGATGGACATGAAGGGTATGGTCCAAGAATGAAAGAGGATGGGCTACGAGGATGTGTCCCATATACTAAAGATAAAGGACTTTAAGGATGTGGCCCTAATATTGAAGATGAAGGACTTCCTAGTGGCATCCCATAGATAGAAGATGATGGGATACTAGGACGTGGCCCAAGAATAAAAGATGAGGGAATTCTAATACGTGCCCCCAATATAGAAGAAGATGGGCTACCATGAGGTGAACCACATATAGAGGATGTGGGGCTACTTGGAGGTGGCCCACATATAGAAGAATATGATGGGTTTCTAGGTGGTGACCCAAGTTAAGATTGTGATGAAGGAATCCTCATTGATAAAGAATGATGTGAAGAAAAGATAGGCTATTACTCAATGGTTGTAGGATCTTCCTTAGTATTCTGAAAAAAGGAATCAATTTCTTCTTCCCAATACACAAGCATATTGAAGTCAAGATTAAATCCTTGATTGTAATCCTCTAGGGGAATGCCATCATGTGACCCCGGGAATTTCATGATTGTCTCCTCATTTTAATATGAATCGATTCGTAGGGCTATTTTTTCTTTGAACATACGAGGTTGATTAGAAGAAATGGGTCCAATTGGTGTGGAAGATTGAGAACATGATGACTCAAGAGATGAATTTGGATTCACCTAGATCTTCAATTAAGGAAGATTTTGTCGAGGTAGTGAATAAGGGAGGCTCACGAAAAGCAAAGGAGGATTGTGGCTCAAAAACCAAATTAGAATTTTTAGAAGATCTAGGTGAATCTAAATAATTAGAATAATAGTTTGGATCAGAGTCAGAAGAAGAGTGGGATGAACCTGAATAATAATTTGGATCATAAGTGTCCAAACCATACCACCAAATATGAGATGAAGGTGGGGAACAAGGTACCTGAATGGGTTCTCTAGCACGAAGAATCAAATGAGGTCTAGTTGTGATAGGCATACTTTGATGGGAATGCTGAAACCTAGGTTCCTTACTATCATAAGTATGTGGAAATACATGATAATTAGTATTTTTGGCACATGCCTAGACATAGATAGTCTAGGGGATATCACAGGGGTTATGATGTTGACATTTTCAACAAGTGTATCTACACAACCAATGAGGGCATCATACTTATTCTCCCCATTAGAGACATAATTAGCATTCTTGTCCTAATTATGTTTAGGAAAAACCTTCATATTAGGGGATATTTTAGGAGTGGATGAATCCATCTCCATATCACCACTTTAGATTAAGTTCTCGATGTAGTGTTGTAAATTCAAAAACTTATTTGTTTTGTGACATTAAACGCGATGGAATTGGCAATATTCATTATCTCTAAACCATGATGACTTATGTGCGTCATCCTCATAAGGAGTAGTTTCGGGATATATCACCATATTAACCACCCCTAGCTCTTTAGTATTGATGATATTGATTACGAAAGAGGAGTGAAAGCATGAAGTTTATACTCGTAAGTGGAGCTCCCTTTGCGAGATTCAAAGGTGTGTAGTTTTGAGTGGATTGTGCTCTTTTATTGTCAAATTCCATCATTAACAATGTTTTTTTTTCTTATTAGGAACAAACTTTGGCTTTTCATTGGTCTTAGAATCATTATGATCTCTTGAAAATGGCTTTAGGGTTCCTCTATTTAATAATGCCTTTTCAATTTTACTCCCTTTTTCTATTACCTCTTCAAATGTGTTACCACAATGTGTTTAAAAGTGGAACATAATGTCTTAAAGGAGGTTGGGAAAAATATTCCTATCATTTTTTTTTGGGTATGGAGAAAGGAAATCATCTAGCTAAACTTCTCCATCATTGTAAAAATGCAATGAAGTTTTCGTTATTTCATTTCTTATAATTGCGAGAGATCTAACATGGTAACGTAATCTTCTATATTGAAAGAGAAGTGTTGTACAAATCTTTCGCTAGTTCGGCCATGTTGATATGGATCCCTTAGGGATATGTATAAACCATTTTAGCTTTGTTGCTCCTAAACATCATGGAAACAAGTGCATAAGATAATTATCGTTGAATTCCACCTCTTGACATGCCATATAAAAGTCCTTTATATGATCATGAGGGTCACCTTTTCCCTTATATTTATAAAATTTTGGAAACTAAAAATGTCTTGGGAAAGGTACTTGTAGCATGGATTTTTCAAAAGGGTAGGAAATAACTCATCAAACCAATACTTCTTATTATTATTACCAGTTTTGCCCTCTCGTAACCCTTGAATGATGTTCTTCATTGTTGACCACACTTGATTAAAAAATGGATCTTGCGTGGGTGGTGGCATAGGTATATACAAAGGATTAAGCCTAGGCATATGCCCACCTCGATTTTTGTGAGAATCTCTTCATAAGGATCTCTTTGTGCCTCCCATCGAGGAGTGTTTATTGGGAATTGAAAACGTAGCTTTAGGTTTTTCCTTTAGTATAGTTTGTTTCACAACTTTTGGTTGTTCCTTTTGTATATGCGAAGCCAAAATTTCCAATTGGCGAGTGAGGTCTTGGACTGTTGTTCTAACATAACCTATTTAATAGGTATTTCATGATGATCTTCATTAGGAGGAGGTTTTGCATGATGAACATGTTCTTCATGGTCTTCACAAATAATTTTTAATAGGAGGAAAATGATAGTCTTTGTCATTTTCAAACAATATCTCCTCATTATTTTTTCATGTAGAAGTAGAGGCATGACCTAGATTTAAAATTTCATTAAGAGTGCAATGAGGGAGGTCTACTTCTTCTTCTCCCCGAACCATGCCGATGATAAGAGAAGGGTCTACTATGGAAGGTAATTTGGCTCCTAGTTCTACAACCCACATAATAACTTCATGTTTGTTATGAAAAATGTATTCATCAAAATGGGAAGAATGAACCTCTACATCTACGTGAGGAGAATCCTCGTCTCCACCACTATGGTCAACCAAGAGATTGTCCTCTAAAAGAGGGTTGTAACCTCCAAATATATTGGCTTCTAACTTTCGTGACCCCATTCTCATACTAGGCATTACTTAGAATAGAAGGTACAATGTGAAAGATTTCAACTAAGGTTTATTAACAATGGACCTTATTCAGATTTGCTGCAGCGTAATGAACCTAAGTCGTCAAAAATAATGGTGACTATTAAATAACCACAAATTCAATAGGTCAATGTGAACCTAAGAATTAAAGAATAAGCTACCTTAGAAGGTAATATATGACACAATTTTTCCTTAGAATAATACAATGATGTACAACACTCAAAATTTAGTTACACCAAATAGTTTATTCTCTAAGATTTCATCTAGATAGGTTTATAACCAAATAATGACAACACAACTTCACTAGTTAGGTCAAGTTTGCAACAAACAAAGCCTAAATGATAACAGAACATTGACGCAATCTTATAACAAGATATACTAAAAACCATTTTCTAAACACTAACAAAGTCCAAGTCTCGTAAAATGGATAATAACAATGTGAGTAGCGTAACGACACTATTTGGACATGTGAACCAAGATTTCGGGAAAGAAAGATTTCTAGTGTCAAAATGATGTTATCGCGATGCTAACAATGTATCCTCAACACTCACAAAAATCAAGACAAAGTTAGAATGTAAAAACTACGTCTAAGTATAACAAGAAATTGCTATGCGTGCGAACAATGTAACTCTACAATATAGAGATTTAGGCCGAATTTCACAATGTAAACAAAACATACATATCTCAATTTTATTACTACAATGTGGGTAACGTAATAACTCAAAAGAAGACAAGGATGAAATCACCTAACTAGGATTATAATAAGTCTCAAATATGGTTTTTTGAGACAAGGGGGCCTATTAGATTATGAGTGCGTACCATGCACACTTTCAACACTTGCACTGCGGCATTGCAACCTAGTTGCACAACTAGAATACAAAAGTGATGGACATGCGATATCTAGCGGTATCCATATATGTTGTTTCCTTTTGTCTAAAAATGGGCAAGAAGAAAACAAGGGTGTAGACCAAGTGGTGTTGAAATAAACTTGGTGTTATTTTGGCATAATTTCACCTTGTCTTAGGACAAGACAAAAACTAGGACAAAATGAGACCAGTAGATTTTGTGATGAAAATCACGTCATTTCAACTTTAAGAGATTCTTTCCCTTTTTCAAAAACAAGAATTTGAATCTATCAAAGTTATCACTTTGTGAGAGTTGTCAAGTGTATTATCTAAGATAAAAACAATGGCTTCAAGACAACAAGCTTCCTAAGTGGTTCTCTCTCTAGGTGTCACAAGATATCTAAAACGAGCTTGACTTACTAGGGTTCCCCAAGGAGTATCTTGGATTTACTTTACCCCTTTAGTATAATGAGCACCGAAGTGCATTTAATTATACTTTCACTAGGGTCACGATACAAATATCTTTGACGTTAATCTCACCAAGGTGTACTAGACAAGTCGGTAGTGTGGAGCACTTTCTTATTTCATTCACAAGGTTCCCTCTTATGTGAAATACTTTAGGGTTCCTAAGACCACCCCCATTGTTGTACCTTAAGGCTTATGCCAAAGGGGTTATGTCCTAGTTGAGTGGACGAGCCGTAACTCTTAACCAAAACTTGTAAATACAATGTGATGATTGTGGTGTATTTTTTATCTTTTAGACTTAATGTGGTTTTTATCGTACTCCTTTTAGCAACCTACAATCACACGTGTAGTTAGAAAAAAATTAAGTCCTCCTTCCTTTGACTAACATTAGGTACTTCAAAAATGGTTAGTAATTTTGAAATAGATTCAAAATATTATAAGAAAATAGTAATGAAAAATGCTTGTAAATAAACTAACTACCATCAAACTTTATAAAAACAAGGTTTATTCCCAATTCATCCAACTAATTTTTAATGAAAAGACTAAAATTGATTTTGATTCCCAAGATCACACTAGGTGTAAGGGAAGAGCATACACAAATTATAGCCTTGGTTATTTAGCAAGTGAAAAATAATTTAAACTAAAAGATGATTAAAAAGTTTCCTACTTACTCTAATGATAGCAAAAGAAATCTTAAAAGTGTTTTTGATTCTCTAGATCACACGAAGTGCAAGAGAAGAGCATACACACCTTAACCCAAACTCATACAAAGCATGGAAAAAATATTAATTCCTTCAAACCCTAAGTGATTTTATGAGAAAACTTACTCTAAATCTATGAAATTGAAAAAAATGGCATCTAAAAACCTCTGAAAAGTAACATAAATCCTAAAAACAAAAAAGGAAATTTTGAGTTTGTAGGAAAAATTTATATATACACACCTACACACCCCTTTCAGCATGTGCATGCATGTTTCAAAACATCCATACCTATGTCGACGCATATGTGACCTTATGTAAAAAGTGACTAAAAACTGAAAAAGGTGAGTTATGTGTACACTTCCAGAGAAGCGGGTATGTTCTGTTTTGATTCCGCGCTCCCGTTTTGGCGTGTGCACTCTTGTTTCAATGCATGCACTTCTAGTTCCATGCCTACGCACCCTTTTCTTTGGAAGTGGTCAAAAATTGATTTTTGACAAGAATTTCTTCAAAAAAGTCAAATATTTGGTATTTTTTGGCAATTTTGGTAGGGCTTCGCCTTCTTGAGTCTTTTAAGTGTGGATCTTAATTACTTCACAAGAAGCTTGATTTTACATGTTGTTGGTTTTGACAGTGACCGTCATCGGTCAAGAGGTAATGACATCGGTCGGGAGGTAACTAACATCAATCAAGAACTAACTAACATTAGTCACTTGTGTGATGATGCTTTTTTATTTGAACGAGAATTAGAATAAATATTTTTCTTTAAAGATGATTTCTTGATTGTAAAAGCATAATTAGTTTCCCAGAATATATATATGCATGTATTCATTGTATGAGGGTATCAGAGAATTAAATAGCAATTGTTTGCATATTAGTTTTCTTGGTGAGCAAGAAAGAGTAGCTGAGTGAGTGAGGAAAAAAATTAAAAATCCTATGATGTGTTGGAAGATAGCGAGTTCTTCATCGTATTTCCTCTCTAAAGTATTGAATAATAATATTTTTAGTTTTTATGTGGACATAGTCCACATTGGGTGAACCAAGTTACATCTAGTGTTATCTGTGTCTTGTTTATTTTATCTTCTAGTTTATTTCGAATTCATTGATTAAATGCTTTATTTGATTTTAGATATGTGCAACATTATTATATGGTTTAACCCAATAGAATCCTCAAGGAACATAAAAAAACAACTTCTACCACTAATCTAGTTGAAACAACTACCTAGCTTGAAAAAATGATCTAAAACTTTGAAAATAATATAAAAATCTTGAGAAACTAATCTAAAAATCTTTAAAAGTACTCTAGAAATCTTGAAATTTAAACTAGAAAACTTGAAATTAATCTAGGAAACTTGAAACTAATCTAAAAACTTGAAATGAAAAACTTTGAAACTAAGTTAAAAAGCTTTAAAAAGTGAATGCAATGGGGTATTCTCCCACTGGGCATGCCAAATGATGACACCCTAAACTTTCATAATCAAATTGCAAAGATAAACAAGGAAGGCTAACACCATTGCCACCTAATAGCTAAGGTTCTAAGTATAGGAATGTAACATTAAGATAGAAGCTTAAAAAATGCTTAACTAGTATGAAAACAATACAAAATATAACTAAAAATGCCTACTAATATGCTTGAATTACCTAACATGGGCCTAAATAGACCTAAGAGGGAAATCAAATTGTTATGGTTGATACTCCAAACAAGGTGCAATGGCCTCTCCAAATGACTACTTAGTCATTTTAGATATCCATCTACTAACCCCATTGAAGGCTTAAGCAAGGATTGAACTTGGTTATATATCATATTTATTATATGAGATGCAAATCAAAGCATGGTGTAAAGAATAAAGGAATGATGTGTACCCTCTTATTAGTTTTCATTTAGGGAGAAACTTATATTTTGGTGCATGTGGGACCAAAAAGCCCCAAATTAGTTTAGAATTGTTAATCATGATTAGGCATTTCTAATCACAATTAGAGAATTACCAAGTGATTAAGAGGTGTGAAACCTTAATCAACCACTTAGGGTCAACTAGGAGGTGAGGATAAGCTTTTGAAGCTTGTTGAGATGTTGTGGAGGTGAATGGGGTGATTTTGAGTAGTTGGAAGAGGAGTTAGAGTCAATACTAGGGTATATTTGACCAAAACAAGGGAAAAATATGCGTAATTAGCTAATATATGCTAATTGTCTATTTTGAAGAGGATTTTGACATACAATTCGTCATAAAGTTACATCCTAAAAGTGAAAGGCATTAAATAGTCAACAACATGGTGTTAATTGGATAATTTGGTAAGGAACATTAGTTAATTAGTGAAAACCACAAATTATAATGCATTAGACCAGAATGAGAGTGATTTGCGTGCATTTTGGAAATAAGATTGCAAAAGCGGAGTTTAGGTGTCTACAAAACCATATTGTTTTGCTTTGGAACTAAGGTTTGGCTTGAACCGGGGTAATAAGTGGCTAAGGAGGAGGAATTGTTTCCATTGGAAGAGGAGCACTCGATTTTTCCATCTCATTTTTTTTGTTTTTGTGCATATCTTTGATTAGGTTGTTGGTTTTTATAAGGATGATATCCCTGATTTGAAGATTGCCCTTGATTTTGATAATTTCTATATGATTGGGCTTGTTGTTTTTCTAGGGATATAACTTTGTTTTTCAAGATTCTAATCAGATTCCTCATTTCTTCATCCTCTTTTTGTTTTGCAGGGGTTTGTGATGTGGAAGCTATAGGTTGTAGATTTGGCTAGGGAATAGGAGCAATGGAGGGTTGTGTGGCTTGTGGAAATTTGGGGGATAATGGCATAGGTGGCCTAGGAGCTAATTTTCTATCTTGAATTAAACAATTCTCAGCCCTAATGGCCAATGCATAAGTTGTTGTCGATTTACACCTCCCATGATTGCACCATAACATATATATCGAGTTAAGATCTTTCAAAAAGTAAATAAATGCACCTTCATATTTATGCCTAACAAGAACTAGAATTCGTCCTGAGTTCTCTAGAATCGAATTTGAAATCCACCATTTTTCATTAGGCACCCTCTTGATTATGGTTAATTATTCCAAAAGAGACAAGTTATCATCTCTTTCCCCAAATTGATTATACAAGGTTGTGTACAACTCATTCCAATTCCTGATTGATCCCGTGGTTAAGCTTCTAAACCATTGCAGAGATTTTCCTTTAAGTGATGAAGCTAGAATTTTTACTGCCACATCCATTTCAATAATTTCATGAATTACACACACATTTGCAATGTCTTAGATATGGTCAACTGGAGTAGTGTGATTTTCTCCAGTGAAGTATGGAATATTCTTTAAAGCAGCTACTAGGATAGGATTATGGGAATTCAAAGCAAGTGGAATGCTTCTTGTGAAGTTTACAAATGGATTCTGAGGTGGTGGTTGTTGTAAATGAGCCATTGTAATGGGTCTGAGAACTCTAGTGGACTGTAAGAAAGGCCTACCAGGTGGAGGTGTGGAGAGAGTTCTATTTGGAGGAGATAGAGATCTTTGAATTTGTCTTCCTCTTCTTTCTCTTCCTAGAGATAACTACAAATATTCAAATATGCCTTCTTGTCTTGTTCTAGACTGATTTTATATCCTTCTCATGAACTAGGAAGGATTGAGCCACCAGTACTACTGGAACCAGTTGATATGTTGAATGGATTTGTCAAATGTGTTTCTGCAAAGCCTCTAAAGGCTTATAATTTTATCAAGATACACACTGAAACTTGATAAAACTTTAAATATTGATTTCAACTCTACCATCGGGCATGTAGAAATTATCGAGCTCAAATGTGCACTGTCTCATATTATAGGAATATGAGGTTTGAGACAACATGGGACAATCTCTAAGTTATGGGAATTAAACTAAGACATACCTCTAGAGAAGACCAACTTCCTCTACCTATTCCTAATGTTAAACTACTCCTAGGAATTGAAATGTAACTATCTAGCTCTACTCTAACTTTCCAAGGGGCCGGGGTGAGAAGGAGATGCATAAAATAGGAATTCTAATCTACAGAGGCAATAACACTAGAAAATAAGGGGATGGATACATTCTGATAAGAGGAAAGGGAAGGTAATGATAATGAAGAGGATTGAATATCAAACACAAGATAAAATCATTCCCAAAATCCACTTTCACGATGCATAATAGACAGAGACTCAGAAAATGATACATACAACACACATGTGAATGCAAGAAAGGAAACAAATGCAATAAAAGGAACAAGGGAAGAATAAGCCACAAGATTATATTTTATTTCCCGAGATCATGCACAAACTATTACAATCACGAGAGGAAGATGTAAGTATTTTTTAATCCAAATCCAAGGCATGCAACCCTTAGGACATACACGTAATGCAAGAGAAAATCCTTATGTTACAAGATGCCCAAAATTCTAAAAGTATCCAACATTAAGAATGTGCATTGCACTACAATATATAGAAAATCATGGAAGGGAAAAAAATAAATTAGAGGGAAATTCAAATTTCTCAACCAATCCCAACCATCTTCATTAATTTCTCCTAGGGAACAAGGCACCACTCTATTTATCCATTGTTACACGCCTTCTTCAAAGGAGTTCCCATACCACATTCAATTGTTGTGGTTGTGCCACCTGAAGCTACAATTTTGCATCTTTGGATAATTTTTCTTCACTTCTGCCACCTACCAACATTTATTTCATGAAATCTGATTTCCTTCGCATAGAGAAGGCCAAAATCTTCAAATAAAAATGAAATTTTCATAATCGAATCATATTTTATATCATTAACTCGGTATAGAAATGTTAAAATTATTGTTTTTTATTACATGACTTTTTCATTCGGTGTTATGTAGGTTTTGATATCCACGAATCATTTCTTTATATCACAAAGATCCGAGTCTAACGTGGCTTTTAAAAACTTTTCGAGGCTTGTCTAAATGAAAAACTAGCTGCATCTTACCCATGGCCCACCTTTTACTACTACCTCGATCTGTGGCACTATTTATAGTAGCGTGGTTTTGAAAGTCCAAGCTGCGGATCCAGGTTCTTTGTTTTTCGGCAATTTCCCTTTTCTGTGGTTTTTCTCTTCAATCTACAGGATGTTAAAAGCTTTCACAGTTCTTCAAATTTGTCTTTGGATATCCACCAAGTATAACATTTGTATAAGTTGCTCAAATTTTTCAAGGGATGAAAAATTGGGCAACACATCCTAAAATAAGAAAATTTAGGACTGATTCAACCTCCCCCTTCTCGAGTCCTTTGTGCTTCTAACAATTAGTATCAGAGCGGGTCCTTGAGAAGCAAGTCTAATAGCTTGGAGGAGATCCTATAAGCATAATATGGTGAAGCAAATCAGAAAGAGAATCAAGAATTGAAATCCATGGCTAAGAAGGATGAAGAAACCATAAAATATCTCAAGAGTTAGTTAGAAAAGTCCATTTCAGATCTGAGCACAAAGGAAGAGGAATGTGAAAGACTAAGAAACAAGCCATATGAGGTGTGTGTGCATGGACAAGTTGACTTCAAAGAGGTGGTATTTAATCTACAAGTAGATTTAGCATTCCATAGGATGGAGAACATCATATTAAAGACTGAAATCAAGGATTTGACAAGTGTTCTTAAGGCCAAGGAAGAATAATGTGACAAGCTCAAAGAGGATATTCAAACCCTAAAGATCAAATAAGTTGAGAAGCCTACTCTTGCAGATCTAGCAGTTGGTCCTAGTTCCAAAGCAAGTGAAGATGATGGTGTTCATGGAAAGAAGGTCTATTCAAGGCCTAATCCTATTAGACAACCAAATGCAATGAGGTATGCAAAGTTTCATGGTTATTGTTATGCTTGCAATGGTTATGGTCATAGAGAAATGGATTATAGGAAGTTTTTCAGTTGTGAGTACCCTTGGAGAAATGGAAAAGGACACAAAAGTGATCAGTCAAGTGGTAAACATGAGGTTACTTGCTACAAGTTTCATCTAAAGGGTCATGTTGCAAAGTTTTGTAAGGTGAAATAAGTGTGGATGCCAAAATCTGTCATAGAAGGATTTTTTTAGTCAAATTCAATGATCAAAAGGTAGCCAAGAAGATCTCAAGCCCAAATATGGATGACAAGAGGCCTATCCATGTAAGAGAGATCAAGAATATTGATTCAAGAGTTGAAGTGAAACACTCATCTGTGTTTGAGAAGCTAAGGAGTTTAGGAGTATGGGATACCTCCAAGGTTATAAGGTATGGAAAATGATTCCTCTCATGCATTCTTCGAGTCTTTGTTCTTATAGGTGTTTGAGTTTGTCAATATATGCATGTGTCAGGTCTTTTTAGGTGTGTGTTTCATTGTATTGGTCATGATAAGTTCTGATGTGTCAAGAAGCTTGTATTATCTTCAAGGTATTTTTGTTATCTCCACAGTCATATGTTGAATCTTGGTATAAGTCTAAGTCCATTTTCATGGAGATGTGCATGAGTCTATATTGTCCATGTTAGGTCTGTCTTCATCATGATGTAGTGGTCTGTGCTTCTCATTTCAAGAGTCTCAATGGTTTCTTGAGTGTCTCCACAAAAGTTGATGGTCTTTAAGATCAATGTGATGACACAAAGTCTTGTTGAATTAATTTCAATAGTATGTATGCTTAAAGGTGTGCCTAGTTCAATGATTGTGTTGTCAAGGTTCTATAAGGGTGCTTAGTCTAATAACACCGAGTTTTAGAAATTTATTTCTAACAAAAGGTGTCTACCACTTTTTATTCTTGTAATTTATGGTCTTGTTCATCTCAACATGTCCACTCTAGTTCAAACTGGTGTAAGTATGTTATATGACTTCTATTCTACATATTCGAGTCATCATGCTTGTTAATTGAAATAAGTATGGTTTGAATTGTGTGAAATGGTTGTGTACATGTGTATTATGAAAAGTGAGTACGTTCTGTGTTAGTCATAGGAATGTGCAATCTATGTTTTTTTAAATTATCTATCTTCCAAGTCAACAAGTCGATTTTGTGTGAGTCTCATGTCTAAGTATCACAACAATTATCATTTTGTTAAATCCAAAGAAGAGAAAAGAAAAGAAGGTTGAAAATGCCTATTCTCGGTGTTTATTAGTGATGTAGGTATCCAAGGTTAATTATGGCATCATTTTGATGATGTTACAGTGTGAAGAGATAAATCATGATGTTACAGAAATGCTAAGGGTCAATGATGCTATCAAGTATGTGATATTCTCGATTTCTACATTAAGAGATTATTTGAAGAATAATTTGTGATAATCATGTCAAGATAAGTTTCAAGCCTTGATGGCCATTAAGCTTGTATGAAAGTAATGTTCGAGTTCTTAAGTCGGTTGAGTCTTAAAGGACATATGCAAGTCAATTTCTTCCGTGTTGAAGGGTTCTCTGATATATGAAGAAGGAGCACATCATTACATTTTAGAGTATATGAAGTTAGTAAAGATGAAAAATTAACTTACAACCATATTTAAATAGTATTTAATGTGCCATAATAGGTGCATTTAGAAGCAAAGGAAGACATAAATGTTGTTTACATGCATACTCAAGTTGAGTGACCATAAAAAGGTAGAATGAGGGTTCTTAATGATCAGCAAGGTTCTTGTAAGATTTTTCAAATGTTGGCAGTGTATATTGACTATGAAAATTCTAATATCATAGGTATAATGTCGTGGTTCCATGATGGAGTGGGTTATCTAGGGTTTCTAATCTAAAAACCAAACACTATGTCTTAGACATTTTGCATAGTCTTGATATACCTTGGGAATTGATCAAATATGAAGTGAAAAGTGTTAAGTACAGGGAAAGCAAATGCAAAACTACAAGTGTGTGATCTTTAAAGGTTTATGAAGAAGTATTTCAGTGTTATCAATGTGGCAAGGCTTGAATGCTTATAAACACTTTGTCTAGAAATGTTGATGTGTCACTATGAAGACATGTAATTGATCCTTTGAAAATTATCTATAAATATTGTATAAAGAATCAAGAAAGTTTTCTATTACCACTTTAAGTTGTCTTTGTGCTACAATAATGGACTAACGATTGCTTCATGTGAGTATTTGACCTAAAAGTGTGTCTAAGAAATTGGGTCAAGTTGAGCTAGTTTGTTTTAATTGTCAGTGTGTGCTTAGAATTATTTGATTTCATATAATTGTATGGAAAGTTGTTACATGCTTGTTCAAAATAAGTCGTGTCCATGCTCAATCAAGGTTTTGTAGAGCTTCAAGTGAATTTTTATATATATGACGGTGAAGTATAGAATGAATGTCATAGGGTATGAGACATGTGAAAACTTGAAGCTATAGGTACAGGTCCTATACAATACATCAAAAATGGGAAGTGTGATTTAAATGAAAAAGTGTCAACTATAGTGAATCTAAAGGTAAAGTGATCATTCAAGGACATAAAATAATCAAGCTATAGGTCGAGTACTCAAAGGTACTATAGCATGACATTGAGGAGGCAAAGTGGATAAAGAAGATGATCTCTAGCTGAATCATGAAGATTTTTTATCCACAAAAGCCATCAAAAACTAAAAGAAAGTGTCTTTGGTTCCTAAATGATGAAGTATCAACAACTAAAGTATGGGACAATAATGATGATATGTATGGATGTGAAACAATGTATCAATATGCCTAGAAAAGTTGTATAATGCTCTTCAAGTCTAAGTATGCAAGCATGCTAACAAGTTATGTAAGATATGTCAACCGGAAGGTCAAGATAGGCTTATGAAAGTTGTTAGAATGTTCAAGATGCTCCAATAATGCTTTAAGGACTATGATAGTGCTTCTAAGGGCATATAAATGTGCCAAAAATATGAAAAGATCTAGAAGTTCAAGTATAAGCTACAGGAAAGTCAAGAAGCTAATTAGTTTCAAGAAGTGTGAGCTATAATAGTGAACTAGTGAAAACAATGACACCCTATAGGCTTGAAGAAGGGTTTGTAGTTGTACTTCAATGATGTGAGTGTACATGGTTAGAGATTTCTTGAAGGGTATGTGTACCTTACTTTTAGTTACTTCAAAGGTTTGTGTGTAATTCTCCTCATGCCCGAGTAAATAAAATGTTACAAAATTATGCTTGATTAGTAAAAGACTATGAAAAAGAGCAGGGTATGTTTTTTTCAATGACATGTCATAAGTTCCAAAACTCAGTCTCATTAGAAAAGGTGTGTTTATTCATAAAAATTTGGTTTCTTGTTTGGTGGTGTAAGAAGTAGGTTTGATTTCTTAACAAGGCCAAGAAACTTGTGTTGTTTGATGAGACCAAAATATGTCTCGTAATATCACCAAATAACACTCTTATTCTCTCTCTTAAAATCAAGATTTCAAGTGAATTTAGATGTAGTTTTAATAACTGATAGCATATTTAAGGTAGAATATAGGATTTATCTTATCATCTCTTTAGAAATATATTTGTAATCTAATTGTTGTTATTTCTGACATTTCTTCTAAAGTTGGAATGCAATAGTCTATAGAAAACAAGTCATAAGAAACTCTAATCCAAGTTCATAGATTACAACTACTAAAAGGCCCATTTTTTCATGGTTTTTGTTAGATTTCTTCTATGGAAAATCTTCACACAACTACGAAAATGCCTAGCTAGTGAAAGTATTTTGGTTTGTTACGAACTATTCAGCCCACTCTTTGCTTCCATGTCATCAACCAAGAATACATATCCAAACATGTGGCAATCCAAAGTCATGCATGCATGTGGCATTCCAAGAATAATTCAAAGTCATAGACTTAACACTCCTCCATTTTATCTCCATGTTTTAAGGATGAGAAAATAGTGGAATAGTATTAGGAATGTTGAATAAGTATTCTCCCACTTTGTGTTCCTAGATTAAAGGGATGAGTTATTAGGAATGTTGAATAAGTACTCTCCCATTTTTTGTTCCTAGATTAAAGGGATGAGTTGTAGAAATATCCTCCATGATAAGTGGATTGTTGTAGTCAAGTTTGTTTAGGATTTATTTCTTTGAATAAATCCACCCAAGAATAGGTAGTTAGTTCTTGGTGTGTGGACTAAGGAGTTGGTTAGATGCATGAACTATAAATGTAACCTTCCATACTCTTGTCTGTAATCTTTTACAAAGAAATGAAAATATGTTCTTTTCTCTCTAATATTTTGAAGTTTTGAATTAAGATCTTGGAAGCATGATTTAAATCCTCTTCCAAGGAATGAGTTGACCACTCATTCCAAGGAAGATGGATCTATGTATTTGTGTTTTTGTCTTGTAACAATTTATGTTTATGTTTATTCCTTTTTCTGTGATGATCATTTTGTTGTATTTTTTTCTCCTTGTATTGTAGTCTTCATATTCATTCAATTTTTATAAACCTACAGGGTTTTATTTGTTTTATTTCCAATTCAAAAATTTCCTTTATGCAAATGTGCTTTCATTTCTACAAGTGTGATTTTTATTTCTCGCAAGTGTGTTTTTTTGTTTTTGTAAGTGTGCTTTTTAATTTATGCAAGTTTGGATTGTGTTTGAAGGAGTTGTTTTTCAAAGATATCTTTATCCTATTTCATATTTCCATCAGACACTAGCCCTGGATTGACATTATTAATGAATAGGATTAATGACCCTCATCATTATTTCTCAAAATAGAAACCTATAGGCTTTTAGAAGCTCATATCTTGCATGGTGTCAGTTTTGTTGAAGTACTAATGTATTTCAATACTTTATTGATCTTTTTTTCATGGTGAATATGTATAGTGAAGTGTGTTCATGGTTAAAATGATCTAGTTGGGTCATTATGTTGTTTTTATCCTCAAGTGAATTCCGACACACACCTACAATACACTCGAATGATGATAATCAAGGTAGGGGGATCTTTCTAGGACTCCTAAAAATGACATGCTTAGTGTCTCAGAGGAAAATTCAAGCCTGAGATAGGAGTATTTGTACTTATAGTATGAAGTTAAGGTTATTGATTCCATCAAACGTTATAATTGCTTGATAAGTGTGCTCAGGAAATGATTAACAAAGGAAAATTTATTCTTGTTGTTGATAGGAGTATAGGATACTTAGAGGGATATCAAATTACAAATCAAGTGTGAATATATCAAAGTATATGTTGGTAAATTGTTATGCAATGAATTATTTGAAATCCATGAGAATCCAGTTTGACCAAAATATGGTGAAGAAAGAAGAGTAATAGTTACAGGAGGAGAATGTTTCCATCTCTTATAAAATCTTATTATCTATCAAGTATATTTTGTCCTCAAAACAATGGATGTGAAAACTTTAGTAGTGCCTCACAGTTTGAGTGTTCTTAATGAGGATGGGGGAGCATATTTTTTTATTGTGTCAAGTTCATTAGTCTCTAGAGAAGGTCATGAACCAAGAAAAGTGTGATAGACTACAAAGAAGGTTGATATCACTTTGATTACCTATTTTAGGACTGGTGTGAAGTGTTTGATCCTCATTCAATTTGTGTAAACAAGGTATGTGGTCGAAAAATTGTATTAATAATTAGAGATATGTAGTATGATTCCAAGGGAATTTTTGGCATGCTTTGTCAAGATGTGTTTGATGTTCTAGGGTCACCAAATTTGGTTGAAAATACACTAAAAACTCTAGTTAGGGCTCCTAGTCATAATGAGGTATGAAGAGAAAGATAGTGCATTGTTATGCTAAACCTATGCCTAGAACAAGTAGCATCACAATTTGATCAGGATGCTTAGAGACAAACAAATCATAATAGGAGTCATTTTGTAGCTAGGGATGGATTCTAGATGACTCTTTATCACTCTGGTTTGGAAAGGATTGGGTATCACCATGCTAAGAGTTTGACCTACCCTTACTACTTTAGGTTGTGCCTTCAACCAAGGTGAGAGGACCCATTTTGTGACCTGTATTAGTGGAAATTATCAATGGATTAGCAATATTTGACTCTTCCTTTACAATATTTTGAAGGAGACCTTGAGAAAACATGGCCAATATAACATAACCTAACTCTTACGAGTTGTCACTTTAGAAAATGAAGATGTTCTCTAGATAAGGCCCAGGTCACTAAAGACAATGATAAAAACTGATTGCACTTGCATATTTTAGTAAAGGATGGATGAATTTAATGATCTTATTTATCATTTGTGGATACAAAGTGCAAGTAGGGATAGTTCATGTATGATGTATCACTGAATATGAAATTTATGGTTGGGAAGTTAAGCAGATAAAGTTGATTATACTGAATCCTTGAGAACTTTAAACAAATGTTGACATATCCACAAGGAAAAATGACAAATGGCTTCAAATAGTCAGGATGAACCTTCAACTAGAAAATTGTGCATCTATGAAAGCTCAAAGACACACGGCTTCACACATTCTTCAAGGATTTAACATAAGAACTCATGTTAAAGACTTAATTAAACCTTAGAAGTCCCTAATATATCATGCTTATGATACACTCATAAACTGACAAACAATCTGTATCACTGAAATGAAAGTAAAGTGAATTTAAATCACTTATTGCATCATGAAATGAAATATCTCTTCATAATGTAATTGCAAATGCCACAATATTGTCATGAGGGACAAGATCTTGTGTGATTTTAGAGGGATTCCTAATGTAAGATTGCAACAGAACACAAATAACTATTTGAAGATATCTCAAAATGACAATAGACATAACATGGTTCATGATTAACACAAATTACTTAAGGTTTTTCAAATTGATCAACAAGGGAAAGTTTGTTTACAATCTCAAAGTTTTCAATGGCTATACATTTGCAACCATCTTGACATGATCAATTTCAAAGATACACAAGAAATAATTGGTTTCTCAAATGAGTTCCTTCAGAAAATGGCTTTTCTCGGCTTTCTCTCCTTTTCTTTTCTCTAAGAACAAATTTAGAAAAATTAACCCCCCCTTTTTCATGATTATTCTTCTTCCTTTTATATCATCTCCTTTTCTTGTTAACTTTCAAATTTATTTCCCCAAAATTTAGAATATTCCCAAGAATATTCTCCTTTTAAAAAGTGTTCTAGAACATGGTATTTAGAAAGGTCTTTCTTGAAGTTTCTAGGTGTACAAATCACCAATCTTTTCAATCAACTTCACTAGTGTTCAATGGGATATCAGGTAGTCTTTTCTGGTGGTTTATTTTAATCATTATTTCTAGTATTGATTAGATAATCATTTCAAACAATCTCTCGAACACCTTCAGATAATATTGAAATGACATATATCCATACTCGCTTTTCAATAATCTACCTTGGGTGCACCACACCCTCTGCTTCATGTCTCATTGGCTTAATTGCCACACATAGTTTCTATTGAATCACCTTGATTTACCATCTCTTGCTCATCCCTAATTTTTCCAAATCTTAAATTCTCCTCTTGTGCAAATTAAACAAAATCTCCTTCATTTCATGGGAAAGATTACATCAAATCAAAACATATGTCTCCTTCTCATTATAAAACTTGGCTCAATTTCATTATCATCATGCCTTTCCCTTCTTATTCTGAGTATAAGGAATTTCAAAGAGAATGGTGAAGGTACTCGTAGCTCACACCTGAAGGATATTTCTTCAGAGGACTTAAATCAGATTTTTGATTTAAGTGGTCCTGATGAAGCTTTTTTCAGGGCTCTGTTTGAGATAGAATGTGTGGGTGACACCAGAGGGCCCCTAACATACTAAAAAGTCTTGATTAGCACTTCTTACAAGGCTGATCAGGATCAATCTATGTGTTCACATCCTTCAGGTTATGTATTTCCATCTTTTTAGATGGGAGCATATGAAAATCCCAAAGACTTGAAAAAATACTGGGTTGAGAGAAGACCCCAAGTCTCTGGGTAGACCAATTTTCAATGTCCCTTTCTATGTGATGAGGAATTTGTATCAAAAGATATTCCTAAGGAATCATATGTGTTGTATGATAAATCCTCCATCGACACAGTGCCTACTATCTCCCACAAAATAGAAGAGTTAGAGAAAAGGATCAACTTCCGGAGAAAAAAAGTAGAGACCATGCCTTCACAATCAATTTCAGCACCAGGGTCATCTTCAGGGAAAAGGAAAGGTGAACCACAATCACAACCTCCAATTGTTATCTCAGATGGGGAAGAAGACCAATCATTGTCTACTCATTGTTCAAGGGCAGCCATTTCCTCCGCTCGAGACAACAGAGGGAGATTTTTATTCGATCATCCACCCACCTAATGCATTATTCTCCTAGGAAGAGCATGAATTATTGGCCCTCAACCAATTCCTTCCCAAAGGACAATCCACCTTTTACATGGAAATGGGAGGCTGGGTCAAGTTCGAGGCCTCACAATCAGCCCAGTCAACAAACATGCAATACCTCCCCTCCAACCACTTTAGGTGTCCCCTCTCAAATAACTCCCAACATATCAATCCCTCACAAAGGGAAAGGAAAGATGGATTTCTTCAGGAGGTCTGGATATTTTAGATTGGGTTTCATCTCAACAGAAGAAAGTTGAACTAGAGCAAATCATGAGTCATCCTAGAATGACTCTAGAGGCGTTAATGGATATGGGAATGTCTCGAGACCTAGTAGGTCAATCATTTTCATTCAAACAACACAAGGCTCAAGTGAGTTTGTGTTGAGGAAAAACAAGCTTCTGAACAAGCTCCCCTTGCTCGAGGAAGCTATGAAGTAGGGCTGAAGAATGCCTAAATGTTGTCTTCTTTTCATTTTTCTTTCTGGCATGTACATATTTTTCTTTTTGTCATGGACAAGGGCCCCTATAGAACCCCATTTTGTTCCTTATTCAGAGTGCAAAAACATAGCAACATCAATCATTTACATGTTTACTTAAATGTATGTTAATTTCATCAAAGTAAATATGGCATTACTGCATTCTTCCATTTTTCAATTGAAATAAAGGAACGATAAAATTCAGAGAAACAATTACTTCCAATGCAATAGAAGTGTCATTTTAAAACATCAATTTAAAAAGGATGAATATGAAAAGAGAATACAGTTCAAGGAACAATTGTCTAAGCATGTTCATCATCCTTTGCACATCTTCTTCTTTAGCTTCTAATTCTGGATCTTGTTCTTTTGGTAGCCTCGCCACATATGCATCATATATTTTGAATAATTCATTAACCTCATCCTCATCTTGGTCTAGTATGATGTTGGAAAATCAATGCATGTCTAGATATTGCATCAATGCAATGGCCCATTTTCTACTTGTATTCCAAGTGGCCTTGCCTTCAACTCTGCAATTCTATTTTCTATTTTTCTCATGGTCTTAATGACTTCATAGGAGAAGTCATTCCTTAGAACATTATTTTCAAAAGATTCAAGTAAGAAATCAATCATTCATGTCCCCATAACTCTTCTTGAACTTATCAATAACCATATCCTCCAACTTTAAGTCAATAGCATCAAGAGTATCATCAACCCAATTTCTTTTGACTTCAAGTTTTCCTTTGATTCCATTTAGGGTCTCGACTCTAATTTTGACAACTCCTCAAGGGCATGTTGGCTTCCTTTAAATTCAGTTGGTACAATGTCCTCCTCCTCAACCAACTCATCACTGAGCTAGGTAATGCGGTCCAATTTGGGAAGAATACCTTCAAAGTAGAAAATCTCATTGTCGCATTGTTCAATTATCTCATCAATTTCATTAATTCTATTTTTGAGATCTTCATACTTGATCTGGATTCTGTAATTACTTCTTTTCCCCTCTTGGTCAAGTTCTCAATCCATGTGTCTACTACTTGAACCTTCTTGACAACCTTGTTTACCTTATTCATTCCTTTAGGGTGTTTATATAAGCACTTGCTTGTGTTTGACTAGTCTTGCCCTGTCAACTGTTGTAAACAAGAACTCAAGGCCTTAACTTTGCTCCTTTAATTGCCTTTTTGTCATTCCATCTTCATCAACCTTTTGCAGAAGATCACTTACTACCTCAGATACCCCTTGCTTCAATTGTTCCCTTGAGGGTTTTCCCAAAGGGATAATCTGAATGTTATAATCATCAGTTGTTATGTATTTTCTTGTTTTACCCTCCAAAGGGGTTGTTATTTCCAAGGTTCTTGCTCCAGATGAATCAGTGTGGGTTTTTGTGATGGTCTGGCCCTTTTGAGGCTCTTACTAGCCTTTGGAAAAGACAAAGTAGTAAGGTCAACAATCTTGCACAGGAGAACCTCTTTTTCTTCATTTGAAATCAACTCACTAATCCATCCCTTTTCTAAGCTTGTTATAGCTCTTGTTTCTTGTGATTCTTGCTAGAGTTTCTCAGGAACAACTACCATTTGCTTGGATATTTCTTGTTCATTTTGCACCAATGATTGTGTTTATTCCTGATAACTTATTTCAATGGTCTCTACGCCAATCTCACCTTGTGCTACTGATTCTTTTGGATGCTCTTTTTCATGGTCTGGAACTTTAGATTGATCATCAACATTCAAGGAGATCAACATTCAAGGGAGACTCCTTCCTTGCTTCCTCAGTTAAAGCCATAGTGGAATTAACTTCTTCTATAACACTTTCTTTTGCACCAAAATTTGGGTTGTGGGCCCTTCTCTCCGAAGTCTGTTGAGTTGCAACCTTACCCTTTTCATGCTCCAATGATGTATTTTGTAATGCCATGGTAGGTTGTTCCTTCAGAAACAACTCCACATTTTCCACCAAAGGCTGTAAATTCTTACCAGTGATGATTTCTGCATCAACAATTACATCTTGTGCTATTTTCAATCTCTCTTCAAAAATAGATTTTCCTCTTGAGGAAAGTTATCATTTTGGTCACCTTAGTAGAAATAGATATAGCCTCTTTCATTAATAACTCAACATTAGTGTCCTTTTCAACAAACAACTTGGTTTACCCAATTCCAAAGTCATTTGTCCTGGGGAAAGCTTTTTCATTTCTCGGGTCCTCTCTTAAGTAGTTGATACATGAATATCTTTTCCAATTCTTTTATTTCTTGAATGTTATCCACTGGTGTTAGTATTGGTTCATCTACAGATAAATTAAGTGCATCCAACATGGAAAATCCTTCACCAAGTATCAACATCAATTACATCAGTTTGGCACTTTACAAATTCATGCATTGTTTTGACTGGAGGCACATTTATATCCTTGCAAGAAAGTTTTAGAGATTTTCATACCTGGGGTAACAAATTGATTGTCTACTAGATTAACTATGCAAGTACTTCCTTGGGAAACTAGACTTTGAGTGCATTCCATTGTTTTTTCCATAAAAGATCAGAGATGGGATCAAAGGATCTGATTGCTCCAAATGTGGCAGTGATGCATCATGCTACTTTTGGACAACATCACTCCTTTCAGACTGGGGATCAATTACCACATCTCGTTGCTTGAACTTTGTAGGTGTATGGGATCCTACTCTTACCAAAACTGGCTAGTGAATAACCTTGTGTTTTTTTGTGTGTTCTCTCAAACCTTTTTAAATCTGGTGCTGCCCTTCTTTCATCCTTGTGTGGCTTAGACTGAATGTGGCCACTTGCAATGGCCCCACTCATCAACTTTTCAGCACTATGCTACTTTGGAAAAACACTTGGATGGACCACATGTGATGCCAAACCTTTCCCCTTTTCCTGAATTGGTACTACAAAAAGTAATAGGGGCATTCTCCATAGATTTTAAAAGCATCTCTTAGTCTTTTGCTTGAGAAATGACATAGAAGTGCCAAGTTCCACTAGTGGTTGATGTCCACTCATCAATGAATTTAGAAGTAGGTATTTTGGATGGAAATTGAGGGGCCTTTCCCCCCAGTGGGTCCATTTTATCTGCATCCTCCCTCAGGGGTGGAATATCCTCACTTAGGTTTCCCAAACTTCTAAAATTGTTTAGGATTTTTGTATTCTGGAGTGAAAGATCAATATTATTTTGGGTCAAAAGTTTATAGTCCTCCTCATTACATCAGTTATTCTTAAATAAGGATCATCAGATTCTACCACATTCTAGTCTAGAGGAGATACAGGTTGATCCCCCACCTTTTGATCAATATAAAATTTGCTCACTGTGTGTGGATCATCCATAATCCCCTCTGGGATAACCACAATTTTGTAGTCTATTATCTGTGACAGAGTCATTCTAGAAAAATCCCTTAACCTGACTTCTTCCTCATCCCTACGTAGTTCATCCAGTAATCCTCAAAATGGGGCTCATGCTCAAAGGTGTTTGCAATGTTGTTAAACACCCATCTGATGTCATAATTAGGCCTAGCCTCAAACTTCTCCATATCAAATTTCTGCATTTCCTCTTCAATCAATCTAGCCTTTATGATGGAAGGACATGAATACCTTCCAATTAAATAGGAAATTTGATATTTGTTTTATGCCTCCTGGAAATTATTTTATGCACAGGTGTCAACTGTCTTACTAGTTCCCATAAAATCAATTTATCATCCACATACCTAGGCAATTTATATGGCTTTCCCTCAAAACCACTAACTCTTATGTAAGTAAACCTTTTATACTGGATAAAGCAACATCCATATTCCAAAAATTACTTTCTAGCTTGTTGGACATCCTATATTGTCCCCACTCTAGCTTAAAAAGACAAATGATAGGGGAAAAGAAAGCGTCATTAACTAACCTTACATTCCCACTCCAGTTGATCAATTGCAATTGGGGAAATATCTCATGCATTTGACATTGCTTAAAATCTGCATGTGGTGACAAACTGGGAAATGTTTGTGCCCTGCAACATTATAAATGAGATATGTCATCATATAAAATTCAAGGTCGAAATATCTCCCATTTCAATTTTTTTGCTAGAGTGACCATGTGATCATGGAGTGCATCTACAATAAAGGTGGCCCAAAAAATGCTCCTTTTTTCTCCATAATAATCCATATGTATGTAGTCATCCATTCCTTTGAATTCATTTGTTGTTTCTAAACCTGCCATTCGACTTAACAACACAATGACATCCTCAACCTCCTCTAAAAATTGTGCCCTAACCAACTTCTTAGGGATTCTAGCCATTTTCCTCTTCATGATAAGCCAGTTTGTATTTATCATCTTGACATAGTCTTCTTCTTTGTTTCATAATCCTTCAAAGCCAACTTGATGCCAATGGTAATTGGGTTTGTGACTATAGGAAATTTTAACATTATTCTGATGGCCACTAGTGTTAGTGTTAGTACTGCATCCCCACTCCCATCCAACACCTCCCTCTTTTCTGGATCATAGTTCATAGCACAATGCCACACTAATTTAGGGCAATGAACAAAGGGTGGGATGGCACCAGCTAGAGCAATACAACTTTCTGAATTACTTTTAAGGATTCATTCTGATGGGGACTTTTTAACCTTTGGAGGAAGTCATCTAGATCAAGCCCATTAAGTCTGTGTCTGTAATCTTATCTAGATCACTTGTGATTCCTGACACAAATGAGAATGAAGATGGCATAGTCTTCATTTTGTTCAAAACCCTAACTTTCCTTTTAAACCAACCTTGCCACTGAAAAATAAATACATGAGTTTTCAAAGCTCTTACCAGTCAATCCACAAGTTCCGAACAATTTAAACCCAAATCAACAACTCCTTAAATCCTCAGGTTCACAATTTGAGCTCCACAACTAATGACATGATAATTATTCACGCAAATCACAAAGGCAAGCAAAAAAAATCAAGCCAATTGGTAAATAAAGATGAAAGCATTCACAATATTTAAAATGTCCTTGATTTGTGTAGCAACATTAATGGTGAAGAAATAAATGCACTACATCGAGACCATTCAATCCATCATTCACAATTTTAAAAATGAACCATCCACGTGGAATAAAGATTTTCGCTATCACGGGCTCAGGGCACCTTTTGTAATTTTGTAACTTTAAAGACTTTGATACTTTTGGAAAACTTGACCCACCCATCCACCTTTTGGTTTTCAATATTGGCTCGACACGTGGTCGCATTTGAGTGCTAGTGGGGCTACGACTCTTTTTTGTAATTTTACTCCTTTTCAATTAAAACCAAAAGTATCAAAATATCCGATGACCCATTTCCCACTTCCTTTATAAACAAATACCACATGTGTCCTTTTATGGGCCTGGGGACCCTTTTACACTTTTAACACCTTTTATCTTTAAAGTGCACAAATACAATTATGCACCGCTTCCCACATCCACTCAACTTGAGACATGTGTACACCTTTGGGGTGGAAAGAAAAACTACTTGTGTTGCTTTATGGTTGTGAATATTCGAGAGGAATATTTTTGGTCGTGGGACCAATTTTTAATTCATGAATGCCATAGAAAAATACAAGTTTACGAATTGGACCCACCATACCGCATCCAATTTAAAATGCCACCATGTATCAATAGGAAAAGGGAGATAAAATGCACATACAGACATGATCCTTGACCAAAAAAAGAGGAAAGACTAGACTATACATAGAAAAACCACAGAGCCGACTCGCACCTCAACAAGGAAAATAGAAAAATATAGCAGACAAACAATGGAAAAGCTTAACCGAATAAGGGTGAGATAAATTTGAGCACCAACACTGGCTCCGACTTAGGGGATGAGCACTCCCTATGAGTGCCTCAAGAACAAACCATGGTGCAGAGAAAAGTAGACCATGTGCCAAAATCCATTGGGCCACGGAGTCAAAAACCAACACATAGAAATGAGGCAATAACAACCAACCCCGTAGAAAAAAACCAAGAAACCCAAGGGCTGAAACCAATGGTCACCAAGGACCAAGAAAACATGAAAAAAAAATGAAAAAGAAAAGAAACCAACAAAAAACAAATAGAAAATTATACACTATACAATAGTGTGTACCTTTTCCTTTGAGAGATCAATCAAGAAAGTGCTTCAAGTGCCTACCATTAACAGGAAACTCAAGTAATTCTCCATCTAAATATTTTAAGAAAAAGGTATGCTCACCAATTCTAATGTCAATGGAGTAAGGACCCATCCATAATGCATCAAACTTTCCATGTTTTCCCTTTTCCTCATGTCTACTATCCCATAGTAATACAAGGTCTCCTACACTAAACACTCGAGGGGTCACCTTTTTATCAAATAGTTTTTTCAAATTTTCCCTGAAATCTCAAGTGTCTCTGATGGGACTCTCTTCTTACTTCATCTAATTCAACAATCTGATTTATTCTTGCATCATATAGACTAACCTCTTGATCTTCAATTTTCGAAGAAATTGGTATGAAGATAATTGCATATGTAGGGGAAGGAGGGCTTGAGCTCCATACACCAATTCAAAGGGGATCTTTCTAGTAGCTCTCTTAATAGTAATTCTATCATCCCATACAGTGAACTTCAATTTTTCACCCCACCTTCATTTATTTATCTCCAAAGTCCTCTTGATTATTTTCAACAAATTCTTATTGCTTGATTCCACTTTCCCATTACCTTGAGGATTGTAATTAGATGCATATGTAAGGTTTATTCCATACTCCTAACACATGGCTACTAAGGGCTTAGCTCGAAAACTCATAGCATTATCAGCAATTATTTTGGCAGGCACTCCAAATCTACAAATTATGTGATTTAAAAAAAATCCATAACAACCTAGTGAGTTTCCTTCTTCGTAGGAATTGCTTCAACCCATTTGGTGAAATAATCAGTAGCCACCAATATCCATCTATGGCCTACACTTGAAGGGTCTGATATTTCACCAACAAATTCCATACCCCACTAGTTTAAAAGGAGCTTCAATTGATACTGGTTGTAAAGGGAGAGCTCTGAAGCTTTCAATCTTCTTGAGAAGAAGTGTTGGCAACTCTCACATCTTCTAACCAATAGAGTTGTATCTTTAAAAAGCGTAGGCCACCAATAACTAGCTCTTAAAATATTATGAGTAGTTACTCTTCCAGCAAAGTTCCCCCACAAACTCCTCCATGAAACTCAACAATTAGCTTAGGGGCTTCATCTTCAATAATGCATCTCAAGAGAATCCCTTTAGGATTCTTCCATGCCAATCCAAAATCAAGTGATAATATATTTTTGGGCAGCCAACCTAAGTACTCTCTTCTGATTTTTACTCAAATGTCCTAGGACATTCCAAATTCTTAAGATAGAACATGATATCCTTGTACCATGCTGAATTGATCAATCTTTCATGGACATTTATATCTTCTCCTCAATTTCATTTATTTCCATTACCTACAAGTTACTTTCTACCATTAGCTTTTCCAACCCTAAGCCCCTAACTAACTTGGTGGTTTGAATATCCATGTCATACTCTTGTAATTTGTTCACCCATCGACATCTTTTGCTTGATATTTCCATTTCTGATAGAATATCCTTGACCATGGTATGAGGAACATAGGTCATAATCTTGGAGCTCAAAATATATGGTCTAAAACTTTTTTTGCTCTTACCAAAGAGAAATCATGTTTCTCCATAATAGTATATCTTAATTCTTCTCCTTGAAGTGCCTTACTAAAGAAAGAAATTGGCCTTTCATTTCCTTCATCATCCTTTTGCAATAGTATAGAGGCAATAGTATTCTCAGAAGACAAAATAAAACATTTGAAAATATTTCTTGTAATCAGGGGCTACCAAAACAGGGGCATTCTTTAATGCTTCTTTAATCCTAGCAAAATCTTGGATAGATTTTTCCTCCCATTTGATAACCTGATCCTTTTTAGCATACTCATAATGGGGATAGTCATTTCAGCAAAGTTAGAGATAAATATCCTGATGAAATTTATTTTTCCAAAAAAGGATTGAATTCCTTTTTGGTTTTGGGTATAGGGACTTTTGCCAATAGCTTCTACTCACTCAGGATCTATCATAACCCCTTCCTTAGATACGATGTGTCCCAACAACTTTTCCTTCGAACCCCAAAGTGACATTTTTAGGATTCAAGTGAAATACCATACTCTTTGCACCTTAACAACATTTTCTCTAGATGTTGCAAATGATCACTTCTCCTTCTTGAAAATACTATCACATCATCCTGGTACACAACAATGAAATCATTTATATATCCTGAGAATGCTACATCCATATCTCTTTGAAAATTTTCTCCAAGCATTCATTAGACCAAATGGCATTCTTACATACACATAAGTACCCCATGGAGTGGTGAAAGTAGTTTTAATTCTTTTTTACTGCTTTACCACCACTTGATTATATCCTGAGAACCCATCTAGAGTAGACAATAATTTAGAGCCAGTAACTAACTACAACATGTTATCCATATTGGGAAGGGGATAATTATCTTTGATTGATGCTTTATTCAAGTTCCTAAAATCCACACACAACCTTATATCTCCATTTTTTTTTAACTGGCACTATATTTTCCACCCATGAAGAATACCTTATGGGTTGTATAATACCTCCATCCCTTAAATTTTTTAATTCTTCTTGCATTTTGAGGGAGAGAAGTGGATTGATCAGTCTTTTCTTTTTCCTAAATGGCTTGGCATTAGCTTCCAAAGTGGTATTTCATGCTAGAAAAGGTCTTCCCTATATGCCTTCAACTCTAAATATGACCATGCCAAGCAGTCCTGGTATTCTTTCAACAATTGGACATATGATCCCTTTTCTTCTTTATTCAAGTTACTACCTAACCATATTCTCCTAGGTTTTTTTCCATCCCTAGGTTGTGTTCTTCCACATCTCTCAAAGCTGACATATGCCTACAAACAATGTGATCAACATTATCAAAGTTTGACTCAAGCGCAACCAAACCTCTTGGAATGGTATTTGTTTTCAATTGAATAATATATTTACCAAACAAGGTTTCTCTTCCCTCATTAATACAAACCATTGGCTCCCAATCCACATGTTGATTTTTGAATTCCCTTTTTTTTGTAAAATATTTGAATTTGGGAATCATCTTCAAAACTTTCCAATGCTTGACATTATCAGGGACAGATGGTCTTGTCAACACCTCAATGTTATATTCACAATACGAAGACATTGTGTAAATTTTCAAACCTAGACCCTAGTACTACCAATTTGTCTGCTACAACATTTTTTTTCTCTCATGGTACACTATATTGAAGGAGTCAAACATTTCAATGAAATCCCAAACTACATGCTTATATTGCTTCATTCTCTGATTCTTTATTGCATATACACTTGCAAAATTTGCTTGACCACTAATTCTGAATCTCCTTTAATAATAATGTCCTTGATACCATATCTCCAAGAAATCCTTAAACCCAAAAGCAATGCTTCATACTTTGCAATATTGTTAGTGCATTCAAACTAGAGTTTAAAAGAAAAGTTGAACTCTTTCTTATCTAGGGATATCAATACAATACCTGCACCATTTCCAAAATTAGAACAAGCTCCATCAAACATAAAAGTCCAAGGGAAACCAAGTTTCTCAAGGAAATTAGCATTTATCAAGTTCATGTTCCTTGAAATCTGCATAACCAATGAAATTTTCAACATCTACATCTATATATAATACTTCATACGAAGCATTTTTGGATCTTTGATCAGATGTAACATCTTATTTTCACCATATAACTTCACAAGATTTCCTTCCAATGGTATGGTTACATATGAAATATCCATTTACACACTTCCACCCACACTAGCAACCCATTTCCTTGATAAGAGCATGCCCCATTTGGCCGGGAAATCCACAATAACCACATTCATAGTTAAGGATTTTCTAGGGTAAGCTACTAATTACACTATTAATCCTTGACATATCCAATTATAGGAACTTCCCTTGAATCCATAGCTATGCATTTCCCAAAAGTTGTTGTCACTTTGATGTTTAATTCATTCATCACTTCAAGAGGAATCACATTACATGAAGCTCCTGAATCAAACATACAGTTATGCACCAACCTATCCTTGATAATCAAAGTGGTGTAAAAAGGATCAACATCAAGTTGAGATTCCACAAGTGAGGTGCCCAAGTATACTTCGGTGATTCTCCCAATTCTTCTAGGGCTTGTGGTATCTCAAGCTCTACAATGATAGGAGGAAGATCCACACCATTCACATTATTTCCTTATGTTATTATCTCTTCTTTAAATCCCAAATACTCAAATTCCCACTTTCTATGCTCAAGAATTCTGAGCAATTCAACAATAGGTACTATGACTTTGATTTGACTCAAAATCTGGGCTATATCACATGGAGCATACTTGGGTAAGGTAGTGTTGGATGGAAGATTTATGATTCCCTCTGGTGGTATAATAGTCTTTGTAACTTGGGCATGAGCTGGGGTACAAGTTTTATTTGGAGCAACAAGACCTTTGTTGAGTGCATCTTTTTAGGGTTTTCCCTGGGGATATTAGTGAGGAAGTGGATTTTTGGTTTGGCCTGAAGACCTCCCATTTGATAACTCTACTTCTTGTATTATGTTCCTTTTCTTGTACAACCACGCATTCATCAATAGTTTCCTATCTTCCTCAAAAGGTATTCCCCATCATATACTTCTTAATCATCAGGGCCCTTAGGTATTCAAAATCATGATTAGGTAAATCAAAATCCTGCACCATATCAATCTCAATATCATCATCATGCGAGAGAGGTAATACTTAGTGAATGTAATCCCAAAACTCTAAACAGTTCTGACACTTATTAGATTAGTCGAAGTAGCCCTCTGTTGTGAATTTTCAGGGCATTCCATCATGCACACATCACCATAAGCTTCATCATCATTTACCTCTTCAACCTCCTTACTCAAATCACATGGGGAGTGTGGTAGGAAACACTTATCACACCAATCAATAATGTGAGCTTATTCCATTGTAGCAACCCTGATAGTCAAAGGATCTGGGACCAATCTATTCTCTCTAAGTTGTGGCTTCTTTGTTACTTGATCCCATGGGCCCCTTTCCTCTATCATCTGACCTATGATCATTCCTAGGATGATTTCCAAATCTATCCTAATTTTGTGGTTTATGTTGACCTTGAGAGCTTTTTCCTATCCCTTTTTCTACTTTGGCCAACTTGTATGATATTTCTTTAACCACCCTAGCCAAAGTCTTCACAACCTCCTCTAGATCAATTGCTTTACTCACTTGAGGTCTATCAGGGTTGATTATTTTGACACCTTCTCTCTTAGGAGGTTTTCCAACTACCTTGATATTATTTTCAATTTGCAAGGCCATAGTGAAAGCCTTCCTTAATGTCCCAGGGTTCTTGTCTCTTAAGTAGTACGTAGCCTTTTTGTCAAAGGCATCAAAATATTTGATTAAACAAGACTCATCACTTGGCCTCAGGATTATAGGTAATCTATTTAGAGTCTTATTGAATCTAGTATTAAAATATTGGACAGAATCATTAGGATTATTTTTAATATTTTCAAATTCAGATAGAAGGAACCTTGGGTCAGTCTTATCCCCATACTGTAATCTGAAGGCATTTTTCATCTCATCATCCATGAGTCTATTGAATTTTCTAGTAAATCCTTATACCAGTCACGTGCATCTTCTTTGAGAGTATGAATGAATAATTTTATGTACACATCCTCATACTCAATCTCAAAATCTTCCATCATGTTAAAAAAAAGTCTCAAATGTTGATCCCCGTAATGGAATTATTTCCTTGAAATTTAGGCAACTGTTCCTCACATCTTGGGGTACAACATTAGGATACCCAACCATGCCTCTAAAATTTATCGGTCTAAAATTATTAACAACAAAAGGTGGTCTAGGTGGAGGTTGAGCCATATTATCTTGAGGAGGTGATCCTATAGGAGAATCAAAATGATAGGGGACCAAGGGCCTTTCGAGCACAGGAGTATAACTTTCCAAGTGAATATCCTCTAATGATTCAGTTTCAGTGAAACACCCTATCAATCCTAGTAGATGAAGAATGAGGAGAGACATTACTTGTTTATGCATTTATAGAAGATGAATAATGATGTTTTAGCTCCTAACTAGGTATGATTTTTTCTTATTTCATTCCTTATTGATGTTTTTAGTTGTTGAAGTGCTTATCCTAGGAGAGCATGTTGGTTGCATGCCTAACATGAAGGGAAAAATTAATTTTAGAGCAAAAATCATGAATTTGAGCTTGTATGAGAAATTTGGTTGATGTTTCTAACCAAAGCATGATGGTATAAAGTTGATATAGGTGAAGAATGTGAGCTACGGGTATGTATTTGTCATTAATGTAAAAAGGGGGAGAAGTTGGGGTGTTTTCTATTAATGACAAAGGGGAGATTGTTGGCATGGTGTCCTATTAGGTGTTTTCATTAATAAAAACTAAATTAATGAAAAATTGAATGTTTATTTAAGGTAATATGATGTTTTTATTATGCTAACATCTTGGTTCAAATGTATATCATCTACTACACCGGGATTTAGTGAAGTATGTTTACTCTTGTAAGGCTATACAGTGCCTAAGAGGTGTATCTTGATAGTGTGAGATTATTGGATTCTTGGGAAGAATTTTTAGATGATTTATAGCATGTTTTGAGGATGCTTGAGTACTCACAACAGTGGCATAGTGCAGGTACAGGTGGTTCACTTGGATACCGGTGCTCATTAGGCGTAGGTATAGCAAACTTGGAGGCTTGACAATGTGGATTGGAGCCATATAAGCTCATATAATATTTAAGCCATGTGTATCATAACATATGATGTATTTTTGGGTCATTTAAAGAGATTTATTGTTCAATTATTTCATTATTTCAGTTGGCCCTAGCTTCTACAGTGAGGATCCAACATGTAAGCATAGGTAAGTCTTAGTAAATGGATATTTTTAGACATTTAATTGATATTATGATGATTGAGGATGTTATACAGATGATTCATAGTGCTCTCTATAAAATTTTAGGTGCTCATGATGTATTTTTGCAAGACATGACTGTTTTTGTAAGACGCAGTGTCAAAATCTACAACATTTCCAGCTCAAAGTGCAACTTTAGATGCTCACTTTGAATATTTTTCTTTGTTTGGGACATTTTGGATTTTAGGGATGCTTTTAAGGTGATTTTATAAGGTTTCACAAAAATAATCAGGTCATTTAATTGTCACATTTTTATGAACAAATGTTAAGAGGGTAAAGAGGTCTAAAACCCTAGTTAAATCCTAACTAGGAGCAGTATATAGTAAAGTGAAGTGTAGTGACCCAATTTTGATTTTTTCATCAAAATTAATGATTTCATGTTGTAGAGGACTCCTTATTATTTCCATAAATATATGGTTGAGATCATGGTGATGAGTGGACCCCATCTAAAAATATAATGTTTTGGAGAAAAAGGTTTTAGGACAAGATGGTCCAAAGGAGTAGCATGCAAAACTAATGGTGCATGATGATTGGGATTTTTAATTAATTTAAATTGAAATTTTAGTAAATTTTCATGATGTTTTGAGTTCCAAATAGGTTGAGTGGTCAAATGGTAGTTTTGGGATCTCTAATAATAGGGTCCAGTAAAATGAGAATAACTTGAGCTACGGGAGGAATTTTGAAGTGATAAAAGCTTTTTTGATAGAGGATTAAAATTTATTTCCATTTATATATATCTTGCCTCATAATGAGGTCACTTTAGAGGGTTTCCAAAGCATTATTTGGGTAGAAATCTTTTTGGCGAGTTTAAGACAAGACGTGTTCTAATAAAAGTTTGGTGTTATTTTAAGAATTATATGGATTGAGTGATGCTTCCTATCACCTGTAATTTCGAGAGGGATGAATTTTTCTTCCAATGAATCCATTTTTAGGTATTTAATTTATGTAGAAATTATTTTATGAGCTAACCTTTGGAAAGAGGTTTTTGTCGAGTTGATCTAGTGAAGGCAAATGTTTATGTCGTTTGAAGTTCAGGATGTTTCATGACTTATAACTTACTTAGAAGTGTTATAAAATTTATTAAAGTTATTTTTAGTTGGAATATGGAATGTTTTAGTTTAGTATAAGTGATTTGGTGATCAGATGAAGTTTCCAGGGTGCTAAAGAGTGCATAAAACAATTATTTTGAGATTTGTAAAGGGAACTGGGCCCAATAAATGAAATAATTTGATTGGTTGATGTTAATTGTGACTATTTATGAATTTTTAATGATATTTTATTCATATGTAATGGGTTTTGGGTAATGATAAATTATGGTACTAATATTAGGAAAATTTAAGATTGTTCCCATGAGGTTTTGAGCCATTTTTGGCACATGAAATGATGGCTTTAGCTAGGATGACCTATTTCGGTCATATGTAGATATTGTAATTAATTTTTTTGAATTATCTAGAGATATATGTGTTGGAAATATAATGAGGGACTTCCCTTTTTTTGGAAGAAAAAAACATATTTAAGTGCTTGTTTGGTTCATTTTTGAACTAGTGCTCTTGGAGGGAAGGTGTGTGACCTAGAGGAATATATTTTATAGGTATGAGAGAATGTTTTTAAGGCTGAGGAAGAGAATGAAAGGTTTAATATTGATTTAAGGAATGAGAGAAAGAGGATAGAGAAAATAAAAGTGAAGAAAGAGCAAGAATATGAGAGTTTGAAGACCTAGTGTGTGAGCTAGGGTTTGTGAGTTGAATAAGTGATCTCCATCAGTTGTGGTAGAAGAAAAATCAAATATTAGATATCTTCAGGTGGATAAGTTTGTGAATGGTCATCCTTAGGTAGTTTTATCTTCACTAAATTATGGTTTGGTGCTCTACTAAACTAGGGGTTAGTGCCTCACTAAAGCATGGGTTGGTGCTCCTTGTGACGTTGGTTCTTCACTAAATTACTTTTCTCGTATGTCATATAACAATATTTTTAGTGGGTTTTCTTCCCCATGAGGTTTTCCACTTACATGTGGTGTTCTTGTGTTGAGTGATTTACTTTCTTATTCTTGTGGTTGATTTTGCATATCTTAATAAGCACACATAATCATGGATGTTGTATAAACAATATGATAGATGAATGTATGGTTTGGTAAATGAAAATAAATTTATTGTAGGAATGATTCACCCCCTTCTCATTACATTATGCTTCTAATAGTTTAAAGTTATTCTCTCTATAGGGATGATGAATATTGAAGAGGCCTCTCCATGGAGGATCAATTTTTGTGCATTCCCTTCACTCTCTTCTTTGGTCCCATAAAAGATGATGTCTTCAACTCGGAAATCTCACTACTTATATTTCTTATCAAAAAATTTATTGACTTTGTTTTTATGCTCCATGATTATTTCAAGCACTTTGGATCTTTTTCCTCAAACTCTACCAAGTACACTATTCTTTTTTCTCTTGAATCTCTGAAGGTATCGTATTCAATTGTTTTGGCTAATTTTAGAGCTGGAAATTCTAGGAGAGGATTCACAACATCAATACCATAAAAAAATTGAAAGGGATACATCCTAATAGCTCACTTTGGATTAATACAATCAGCCTAGAGTGCATCATATAATTATGTGTGCCACGTGTGTTGATTTTCATGAACTAACTTCCCGATTATAGTCACCTAGTTTTTATTACTTTATTTCACCTAACCATTTCCTGAAGGGTAAAAATTAGAGATGTGAGCCAAAGTAATTATGTAACCATAGTATAATTATGTGATTTAATAAGATGAAAAATTATAAGTGTTGTCATCTAGGATTTTGTGAGGAACGTCGAATCTCACTATTATATTATCCTTGTTGAAGTTTCAAACAACTTCAAATGTAGCATGTTTCACTAGAATAGATTCCACCCACTTAGTGAAATAATCAATCATAGTTAGAACATAAATATGTCCAACACTAGACAAAGGTTCAATTATCTAATAAAATCAATTCCCGGCTGTTGAAATTTTTCATAAATCACCACTGGCCTTAGGGTAATTGTTGTCAATTTCTGACGACCAACAAATTGCTAACAGGCCTCACACTTTGCTACCCATATTGATACATCTCAAAAAAGGATTGGCTGATAATATCTTTCCCTAGGATATTATGAGCCATGATAGACAATGAAAAATTTCCTCCACATGCCAATCTATAGTAAGCCTCAAATATTTTGTTCTATTGAGACTTATCTACACAACAAAGAAAAACTTGATCAATTCATTTCTTGTATAGACCATTTTCCCAAAGCATGTACCTAGCTGACCTCAATTTGATTGTTCTCTTTTATTTTGATCTTAGAATTTTATGACATTATCCATAGTTCAAAAATAATGCAATGTCTGAATATCACTCATCCGTAGTGTTTATAAACATAACCATTGTAATTTATTCACTATTATCCTCAATGTCATTAGCCTTTTCCCTTGTGTTATTTTATGTAATAAGATAACATAAACATATCCCATGCACAATCTTGGCAGGTTTAAATTCTATATCATACTCTCACACCTTGGAAATATAGTTACCTCTCTGACTACCTAACTCTTTTTGAGTTAGGATGGACTTCATTTGAAGTATCGAGAATAAGCACCGATGTATTATAATTTAGGATATAATCCTGAAATGTTTTACTACCTGCACCACCACATAAGTGTGTTTCTCAATTTGGGGCATCTTTATCTGGTGATCCTTTAGAGGAAAAATCATAAAAAAATATATAAGATTCAACACATTCATCATTCTTTTGCATTAATATAGAAAACATTGTATGAGTAGAGTGTAATTGTACATGATAAAGTCTTTTTGAAAATCTAGGAAAACCAAGCCAGGGGCATGTGAGATGGATTCTTTTATTTCATCAAAATAAACCTTTCCATCATCATTCCATTTAAATTTTACTTTACCTTTCATCATATCAAAATGTGTCAGTCTTATTAGCAAATTCAGGATAAACCACCTCAGAAATTAACTTTTCGAAAACGATTGCACATGAGTTTTGCTTGTGGGAAGAGTGAGACTTTTTTATCCTTAACCCATTTACGATCAATATTAGTTCCTTCCTTTGTTATGATGTGTCCCAAAGTATTTTCCCTTATGTAACCTCAAACATAGATTTATTTGGACTCAAAGAAATCCCATGTCACCGACACCTTATTAAAACTTGTTCTAGATGATCACAATTATCTTTCCTATTATTTGAGAAGATCATAAGATCATCTAAGTATACTAAAATTATTTTACCCATCAGATCTTTGAAATCCAAGTTTATTACCCTCTAAAAGGAGGATCCAGGTGTTGATTAACTTGAACATCATTCTCCAAAAGAAAACATGCCCCATGGAGTAGTGAATGCATTCTTATGTTGATCTTCAACAACAACCTCAACTTGATTGTATCCCAAAAAACCATCCAACATAGATACCATATCGAATTAGTTACTATTTGTAACACTTGATCCATAATATGTGTAGGATAGTTTTCCTTTAATGAATATTGGTTAAAGTTACGAAATCAACGTAAATGTGGATTTATCCATTTTTCTTATGCATTGGGATGATGTTACCCACCCATATGGAGTGATGGATTGGGAAAATTATCCTTACATATATCATCTTCTGTATTTTCACAAGAATGAGCGTTCATTTTGAGAGGAATGTTATGTAATGTCATTTTTTTCTATAGGGACGAGCGTTTTTTTTGAGAGGAATATTATGTTGAACATATTTCAGTTTGAAAGATTTCAATTTTGTGTAAGACCAAGCCAAAACATCCATTTATTTATTTAAAAGTGGAACTCACTTTCTTTTCTCTTCGAAGGAGAAACATTTTCTAATGTTTATAATCAATAGTTGTTTTGCGGAGCCAAGATTAACTTGTTTAACCTCAGCGAAAGAATGGGTTTCAGACTATGCATTCTTTTAGATAAATCGATCATGTTTCTCAAATAGTCATTCAAGAGACACCAATACTTTAGTAATTTTGTTCCCCTTGAGTTGGAGAACTTTTCCATTTATTTCTTGACGTGAATTGAAATTAAACTCACGGAAAGCTAACTCAAAACCCTCAAAGTAGAGTTTGCTGAAATTATCATACTTTTCAAGGAAATTCAAGATCTATTGATCGTCATTGAAAAATTTCCAATGGGAAGAGTTATCAGGAACACTTGGTTGATAGACTATCTCAATGGTGTATTTATCTTCCTTGAACTCAATATGAGCAAGGAGTAATGAAGAAAACACTACAATGGAATACGCCTTGTCGTTGTGCTCCCTAGATAATGATTTTATGGAAAAGGCATTAAATTCTTTAATACAGTCCCATACCATGTCCCTATAATGTTTTAAATAATCATTTTTACGATAAACATTCCCGACTCCGATTCACAATGAGGTTAGCATCTCCTTATAATTTGAGGTTCTTAACCCCTTTTTCTTTTTTTCATCCTCACACCTAACGATAATGCCTCATATTCGGTTATTCGATTACTATTATCAAAATGTAATTTAAAATAGAAAGAAAGATTTCATATTCGGAGATCCGAGCACTACACCAAAGACCGAGATCTAGAAATTGAGAAACTACCATCAAATTCCATATTTCATTAGAATATGCCTCGTGACTAAATTGGAAGCAAAGCTCTACTCGAGGTCATGAAATAAGTTCTAAAACTAGCATCTTCAAAAATAATTTGTGCCTTAGGATCTTTATATTTTGTGACCAATTATTTCTCTTGAACTTGAAGTTCGAGAGTACGCATGGTTTCACCGATGGTATCCTTTCCTTCTACCAATACATATGGATTTATTCTCCTACATCTTGCAAAAACCTCTCCCTAGTAGAATGCCATAAGAACTAGAATATCCACAACTAGGATAGTCATCTTGACCTTATTCTCAATAAACGCGATGAATGCGAATCGAGTATCTTTAATATGACCAATCGAGGGACCTTCTTAGTTTCTATAGAATAACAAATTGCCCAAATGGTTACATTAGAGTGAGCCTCGGATCATGCACCACCTTTGCAGGCATGACATTTTTGGAGGCTCTGGAATCAATGATGCAATTACTAAGTTTAAAACCATTCATAAGAAATGAAAAATAAAATGGAAAAAAATTTCTAGAGGAAGAAGTTGAGGCCATATTCTTCTGAGATGAGGGGAGTGAGGGATTAGGTAGGAGTCATTTATATGAAGTGATATAAGGTACATCATCTTTACTTTTAATGAACTTTTTCAACCTGTAGAACTACTCTGATTGGACCAAAGGTATTCCACCTCTGACATCTTAATTTTGGTTCTCTTGGCATGATCAATGATGTCGAAAGTAGTGTAGGATAGGATAATAAAGGTGCATATCCTTCAATACTCTCTTGCTTAAGAGAGGGATTGGTCTTGGTAATAGCATATGGATGAGGATTAAAAGCATTGGTATTATTATAATAGTAGGTTTATCTTTTATTTAAACATGTAAAGGATTCCCCATTTTTGCGATGTTGGTAAGGACCATTGGGTCTTATTTTGCCTTGGCATTTTCTCTAGGCTTTTCTAATTCTTTCCTTTGATTCCGAGAGCAAATGAAAAAAGTTAAATATTTATTTTTCATATCTATTGTCAATGAAAATTAGATTGAAAACCAATCAACCCTTTCACCTAATGTAAAATTTCAAGATGGAATCGACTAGTTTAATCGTAGTTGTACTTAAGAATTGGTGAAGTTTGGGTAGTTTAGCATAGGTTCGATAATGATTCAACCTAAAATCTATGAGGTTTTTTATTTCTTGGTGGTAAACTCAATATACAAACTCCAAAAAGGAAAAAAAAACACATCAAAAGATGCAACAAGACCTCACAAAGATTAATTGAATTGATAAAGAGATTTCCCTCAAATTTAATGAATTTATATGCAAGATAATCACTCATAAATTAACTTATTTTCTATATAAAATATATTTTATCAACCTTTATCCAATAGAGTGAAAAATATTAGTTAGGTAACCTCTTGAAAAGGTGAAAACCTTGAGTGATATATTATAATATCTTCCTTGCAATGATTTATCAAATGATATTATGATCTTGAAGATAAAAATGTAACAACAAACTTAAAAGAAAGAAAATAAAGATATTAACATATGAACATATTTACACAACTGATAAGATGAAAAATAAAGATATACATGATGAAGAGAAATGGATTTTGCATTAATGAAAGAGAGTAAAATGATTGCTAAAACAACATCTTAACAAGGTCATGATTCAAAATCAAAGCCAACATGGCTAAAAATTACATTTATTTTGAGATTGAAATGAAGATATCATCAAGGATTTCTCTAGATATGACAGACAAAAATCTATAATCAGTTAGATAAAATGTAGAATAATCAATCAGATAATCAGAGAAATAATATTAAATCTAGATATACCTGCTACATTCGAAATTCATACTCAAACCTCAAAACAATGTCATCATAATGCCTATAAGATCACTTGTCTCAGAAAAAACATTGCACATAAATAATTTAAAATGAAATAACCTTCAAAATAGTTGCAATACCTAATTTCTCATCCTTTGTAATTGTATCTTCCAAGTCCTTTTATAACATCTTCTTAAATAGAATCAATTATAACCAATGGCATTATTTGAATAAATTTTTAAATGAATACTTTATAACTTTATAATAAGCATTCACTTATGACTTAAGTGATACTTTATAATAAAGTATGATTATAACCAAGGACTTGGGCCATTTTTAGAACATTTACTTTAGGCTTTTAAAATGAGGCATGAGTCATCAAAACAGGGGCCCACTAGATACTTTACACATTAAATAAATGCAAAACATAACAATTAAAGCATTCATTCCTTTCAAATATAAACACATCATTACCATGAAACAACAATTAAAAATTAAAAATTCATTCACTTATATGCATAAAGATATAATATTATCACCATAAGTTCACCAAACATGTCCCAACATATTGTAGACACCTAAATTTAGTATCTATCCCCTCATCACCTATGTCCGCATATTTTATTATTCATCCTCCTTATTTAATCAAATGCCCTATTTGAATTTAATTAATTCATCCTCATTAATTAATTAAATTCCCATCACCTTTAAATCCTATTTAATCAACATTAATTAATTAATTAATTAATTAACCATGCCCTAACTAACTTCCCATTTTGGAATGCTTTCATTTGAAATATACACCCCTGATTTTCCCTACGTTTTTTCTAACCTATCTCCACCGCCAAATCACTCGCACCTTATCCTTAAACAACCCCTTCCCACCTAATGCTTTAAAGAATTCGACCAACTCGAAAAATACAAGGAATCATGCCAAAAGTAGGAAAATCTTCCCATTGGGGAAACTCTCCCGCAACCTATAAATCCAAGTTCCTTATTGTTATTCTTCATCAAGTGCATGTGAATTTGAAGTTTTCCATCCTTCATGACTAAAAAGTTCATAATCCATTACGGACCTCCCATAACTCCTTGTAGCGTGCATGCATCAATCGTGATTGGATTTTTGTGAGATTGTCATTGTTTTACATTGCTTTAATTAGCTTTATTATATTATCTTGTATTTTGTGTATCTAACCTTTTGTAGGTCTAGAGCATTAGCAACAGTTCTCACAACTTCTTCATCAACTTCTTTCTACAAATCCATTCTTTCAAAGTTGATCATCTAGCCTTCTCTCATATTTATACATCTCTATCATAGTCTTCGTCACCCCTGTTAGGTCATCGTTAACTCATCCTTGGTAGCCCTTTATTTTTGTTATAGAACCATCCTCAGCCCCTAGATGTGCTTAGCCTTTGTCTCAATCTTCTAATCTCTCATCCAATTCCTCTGTCATAGCAAAATAAACTTGTTTACACCCCGATTTGCCATCAACCAGTGGTCTTAGTTCCAATCCTTCCCATAGTCCTTGTTTTTCTTTTATTTCTCCTAGTTTTTATTCCTCTGGATCCCCTCGTAAGGTGACTCCAAAGCATATCCAAACTCCTACAGCTTCTTGATTGTACTCATATCCTACACAGTCTACATATTTCTTTTATTTTCTAGATCCATTCTCCTAGTTGCATTTGACCGCCTCTCTACATAGTCTAGTTCACCATTGACCCAAACTAGGCACATTTATCTTTTAGTTGTTTTAATCATATCGATATCTAAATCAATCAATAACACTTTCATATTTTTTATTTTCTTAGTCTCTCGTATATTATCAATGCATCTTTTTGTTGATATCTTTTTTTAACAACAGGGGTTGACATCCACAGAGGAATTTAATTCTTCTCAGGTCCACTTTGTCAGGTAACCCCTACCCCAATCATCTAATCAAAATCATTTTCAGTCTTATCTACAAGTTTCATCTAATTTATAGCAATAAGGATCCATTGTCCATATTGTGTCAGTATCATCACACATTTGAGGTAACATAAACCCTCCAACATTTCTAAGTTGTGTACTTTCTTTAGTAACTAGCTCTTTTTATTTGATAATGAACAAGAAAATACAATAACATTCATGGCATGCCTAGTGGGACCACCATTTAGGTGATCCCTTGCATTTATTACTTTTTGTCTTTGACTTTTTGTATTTTTCTAACACTACATGGTAAGGATTAGCTTTATTTCTTGCTGATGGCTTGGATGGCCCATCACTCAAGAAGTGCAGATAAATAGGATAAGCATCACCTAGGTATTCATCACTTTTTCCCTATTTTTATCCTTTTTACATTGTACTTTCCCATTCCTACTTGTGTCTTCATCCAACATCATATTTCATTTTGGGATTAAAAATAACTTTCTTTTTGCATCCTTCTTACCCATATAGCTTAAATAGGGGTTTAATATTTTGCATCTCACACTTTATTACACACAACCTTACACTTCACAAATAAAAAAACACATAAAACCATCCCCTTACCTAGTTTTCTGATTGGGATTTCATCACCCAACAATGAGACCACCGTAAACATTCCCCATCCATAACTTACCTAAGACTAGATGTATATTTCCTTCTCCTAATCATTTTGGTATCCATCCCCTTTTCGGGTTTCACACTTTCTTAAAAATCAAACATAAAATAAAAATGGTTTGTTTTACTTGCTTGGGTAAAACCTATTTTCATGCCCATAGTCACTCATTTAGCAGCTAAAATAGAGGAAATTTTTTTTACTTCTAATGATCCCTTATCTCAACAAATGTTCTCTATGACAGACACCTCATATGTGCCTTTGATCACCTCTTTTATGAGCACCTAGCCTCTTATCAATGTCTCTCACCCAGAATATTTTGTTCACACTACAACTTTAGGTGAGACCAATCCATTTGTATACCATAAATCTATTCCATCTAGACTAGCTACTCCACCATCCATCCTATCATAATCCTTTAGACCTCCTAGGTCCCCCTTAGTGATACCATGTTCCAAGAGATCTTTGATAACAATCCCGGTGGCACTTCAAAATTACCTCCTTAGGAGATTTTTGGTCATTCAAGCCATCCCCAAGTTGTGGGACCTTGCATGCTTGGGATAGATCTCCAGAGAAGGTTGGTTCCTCTATCTATTTCTACTACTACTACTACTCCTAGTGCTGAAAGGAAAACTAAACTAATAATGCTAAGGGACCAGGGATAGAAGGATAACATGAAAGGAAACTACACTAAAAGGTGATAGCACCAAGAAAAGAGGGATGAACACTATCTATTCTAAGAAAAAATGAAAGGAAATGTGTGAAATAAGGCTAGGCACATGTAGCACAACTTAAAATGTATTTACTATATCAATTTCATGGAACACAACTAAATAAAGAGTTATAAGGGATGTGAAATGGCACAACAGGAAAACAATGTAAAAAAAGGAAAGAACAATGAATGCAAACATGTTATGACAGACAATAGTCACAAAAATATGCTTCTATTACTTCAAAACATGCACAAAGTTGTTAGAAATGGCGAAGGAGGCCAATATCCACATGCAAGAGCCAAATCTAGAGGTTTGCAACTCAAAATAAAGAAAATATGAAGTCCCTATAAAAATGTGTAAGGATATAGAGTGTCCAACATTAATAATTAGCCCAGCTCTTACATTTATAGATGAATCCATGGAAGAAGAAGAGAAGAAAGAAGGAAAAATATGAATTTGAATACAACCACCAATAAGAAGCATTCAATTCCTCCAAATCCACCTAAAATCTATCAAATACGTTTCCCAAGTCGATTGACATGTTGGAGAAGGAAGGATGGAAAATCATATCAAATCGGGTGGTTAAAGAAATTAGATCTACTCATTAATTATTAGAAAGATGTTTTACCATTTCTTATCTACCAGATCCACCAAGAATTTGAATTTGAATGTCTAGCATTGTAGCCTACATCAACAACTATCTAAAAAGTCAGGCACACACTGATTAGAGCTCTGTAGCAAAAGATACAGCTGTCAAAAGATGTCAGAGTTATCGATGCATGCAAAACATGTGGCACGTGTGGATTGGTTGAAAGAGTGGCAAATTCTGTAAATGTTTTGTCGTTTCTACCATGTTTCACTCATTAATTTATTGTATGGATTTGGTGCCCTATTGGCATGCATAGATCAATTGTGTGTGGAAAACTCAAGCATGTTAGAATGACATGGCACATAAAGGTGAAAATGAGGGCACAAAGATATGCATGTGAAAGAATGAGGCATGGGAGGAAAACATAAGGAAGGCACACACGATACACAGGAGGAAATAAAGGAAAATGGTGAGTAGAGAATTCATGTTCAAGGTACAACTATTACAAGATTATGTGTAGGGCACACAAGAAGGTCATGGACTTAGCTAATTAAATTAGGTGCAAGGTGTGTGCATAGGGTGAATAAATACTAGGAAGAAGGTGGATGTGTAGGAGATGCATGCAAGGTGAGAACAGAAAAAAAGAGGAAAAGGAAAATGAAAAAAGGGAGAAGGGGAAGTGTGTGAGGACACATGAGGAAAAGAAGGGGAACCAGAGGAAAACTACAAACAATGGAATGTGATGAGTGAACTTGAGAACACGTAACCTTTAATGAGGAGCTTAGAGACATAATATGTATACAAATTACCTAAATAACTAGGAGAGTTATTTAGATAATAGTTTTGGTGACTTTCGGGGCCATTTGCCTTCAGATGAAGAATATCAAGTATCCTAGAGCATCCATTAGGCATGGAGTCTACTATGTAACCATGAAATCTTATTTGTGTCTTTACAGTAGTGTCCCTAAAGTCACTTACATGATCATTTCTTGAATCTATTCTAAATCTTGCAACTACTGAAAGAAGACTCGCATCCGAAAGAAATAGAAGAGCGTGCGGGGAGGAATGCGAGAGGAAAGAACTATGTATAAAAAACAATGTGCTCACAAAATACTTGGAGGAATGAAACTACTCTAATATATACAAAATGATGTATCAAACTTAATGGAAGGGTTTGAGATAGATCCCATTTACTCAAAAGAGTTATCCTCTTTGCACGAATTGATGATGTATGAGCCACTCCAAAGTGCATCAAACTTTGAATGTCACTTTGATTTGGCTATGTCAGCATTCCATTTCAAAACTAATCCCCCAAATTTTAAATCTTGAGGCCTAGCCTTTTCGTTAAACCATTTCTTTGTTGCTTGTTGATGTTATTCTAGCTTAATCATGGTAGAGTTCCTTGACTCTTCAAGATTAAATAACTCTTTCATTCCAATTTCTCTCTGGTCTACGCCTTTGAATTCTAGCTACTGGGCAAGTGCCAATAAGTTCAAATCCAGCGTCAAAGGAAGGGTATCCTCCTTGCCATACATGGGTTTGTAAGGAGAAGTTCCTATTGCATTTTTACTATGATTCTATCTACCCAGAGTGCGCATGAGACCTTTGTATGCCACTTTCTTTGGCTGATGTTTATTATGTGCTTCATGATTTTGATCAGGTTCTTATTTGTCAAATCTACCAAAATGTTTCCTTAAGGGTAATAGTTGGAATAAGTCTTCAGATAGATGCCCAGATTTAGGGCCCAATCAGTGATTTTTATCCCAAGGAAGGATTTTGTATTATCATAGATTATGGTTTGAGGAACTCCAAACCTTGTGACTATACCTTTGAGAAAGTCAAGGATGACTGACTCGGTTGATTCCTTGAGCATGATAGCTTCTATCCATCTGGTGAAGTAATATGTAGCTATCAAAACTCATTTATGTCTATCACTTAAAGGTGGATTGATCATGCCTATGAAGTTGAGACCCCATTGCATAAAAGGTTGATCCATTTCATTGGTAGAAGAGGAAGTGCTGCCAATCTTTTCTTTCCTACAAAGAAAGCACATTCCTTGAATTTTTCAACCCACTTGTGCACATCCACAAATAGAGTAGGCCAAAAGATACATGTTATTATGATCTTCATTATTGTATTTTTGGCAGAGAAGTGTCCACTAGAAAATCCATCATGAAATTATGCTAATACTTTTTAGTCTACGCGTTGTTGATAAATCTTAAGAGCATGCCTCAAGATTCCTTTTGAAGAGAATTCCATCAATCAAAACATAAGGGATAGATTGTAAACTCAGATGTCTTCTCTTTTCCTTATTCAAACTAGGAGGGTATATGCCCTCGGAAAGGAATGTGTCATATCCTTCATCCAACCGCACATGTTAGGATCTGTATTCTACTCAAGTTCTACGTGTGGGAGATCCTCATCCAAAAATAATGAAGTCTCAGATTCATTATGCACATCCTCAACAATATTCTTGCAGAGTGTGTTACCTCTTACTAGTTTTGTGGCTTTGATATTCACATCATATTCCATGATCTTGGTCACCCATCATGCTCTATTTTCACTTATTTTTGCTCCCATGATAAAGTCTCTAACAGAAGAGTGGGAGACTAACACCTTGATATGATTAGTGGGAAGCATAATTTTGAATTTCTTGAGCACGTGCATGATGGCAAATACATGTTTCTCTATGTGACTATATTTTAATTCATAATACTTAAATGTTTGGCTGAAGAAAGTCATTGGTTGTTCCATCCCTTGTTCATTTTCTTGTGTTAAGACAACAAAAACACTCACATCAGTGCCATAAGCATAAAGGATGAAATCCATGGATTAATCCAGGTTGATGAGTGTTGGCACATAAGAAATTTCTTGTTTTATTTTTTGAAGCTTTCTCTCCTTATACTATCCACCTAAAGGCTCTGTCCTTCTTGAGCATCAAGTGATGGGTTGAATCAGTCCTGTAAAGTTAGGGATAAAATTCCTAACAAAATTGATCTTACCAAGGAAGGACTACAAGTCTTTTTGTGTGCCAATAGGGAAAGGGATAGGATGGCTAAAATGCACTTAAGATCAATTTATATGTCATCCTTTGAAAGCACATGGACAAAAAAATTGTTTTGTGCCACTATAAAATTACACTTCTTCAGTTGAGAGACACCCCAAATTCTCTACATCTCTCAAATACTTTCTCCAAGTGTATCATATGATCCACACTCTGCTGTAGACACCAAAATTGGGTCACACTCCCTTGGTACCTTGTCAAATAACCGGTTGGAGCATACTCACCTAACCATGGCCCCTTCCACCCCACATCACTATTAATTTAATTAATTAAATTAAATTAATATATATCCTCACAATATTTATTATCTAATTATCTTAATTTCTACCCCACCACCTCACCTAGACACCTCATCTAGCCACTTCACCTTAAATCTATTCTTAGCATGTTTCCATACCTAACTAAGACTTAGTCCCACTTACCTTAATGAGCTAAGACTTAGTTCAAACCCTAAAAAGCACATGCCTATTACCTCCATAACCATATTCCTGCATAGAGGAAGGAAACTCCCACTTTGATCCATGAGAATAGATAGATCTGGTGGAAATGATTGCCATGATCTATTATTCTTAGTAAACCTAGGGAATCCTACCTTAATCGACATCGGTCACCCCTAAACTGACGTCGATCAACCCAAAACCATCATCAGTTACCATTTATTCTCTTTGGTAACTGTACGCCGGAAAAGCGACAAAGTAGCGTGAGAATCTACAAGTGACTCTTCCGCGTACCCGACCTCTCGAGGTCGTGTCGAGACAGCCGGTGGGGGTAGAATATGCAGACAAACTAGTTAGGCAGTCTAATGTCTTTGACACGCACTAATGGAATTTGTGAATCTAAGGCAAAGAAGGCCCTTCTAACTTGGATCGGTGTGATAGATCGATCGCCAAGATGACTACTCAAGGCTCCAATCAATATCGAAGCTCGGCGTGATTTGATCTATGGGTTGTGGAATACATGAAAATGACCTGGGATAGTTTCGTGTATTTCTCCGGATAGGTCATATGTATTCCCTGGGCTCTCTAGGTCCCCTAATTGTCATACGAAACAAAATGTAAATCTAACTGTAATGAAACAAATTCTAACTACGTGAAATAAATCTAACTGCATATAACTTTTATTCTTCTATGAAATATTCTAACAATTCTAAGAAAAACAAACTATTTTAAGCGTATCTAGAAATAATAACTAAACAATAATTTAAAACAGACAAGATAACCGAGTGTGGTTATTTGCCTGTGTGATTTGTAGAATTATTCTAAATAAAATAGCCTGTCTAATCTACCTGCAAGATTCTCGATCCTACCTCAGAAGTGAGGAGTGAATCATAGTTTCTCAGAAACTATCAATCCCCACAGCTTCCCTGGCAATATCGAGAATAGAATGAAATGAAATAAAGCGATTTAACTACTCTATTTGATATGAATCTGACTAGAACTTTGAAATGTAAAACCTGGATTCCGCAGAACAGTGGCGAATCCGATGGTGTATGTGATCTCATCCCCTCAGTATGATCTTCTCGTTCTTTCGTGTTCACTTGGATCCAGAAAAGCGTGTAATGCTAGCACCGATAGGAGTAGATTTTGGGACAAGGACAGCTCAGAATGTAGACCGAGAATGCGAGTAGGAGAGGGATAGCGCAAGAGTACAGAGCTTGGCTTATGCGATTCCTAGCGGGATTTTACTGCGAGTCATGCAACGTGAAGCGACCAGAACCTTTGACTATCCTATACGAAGAGCAAAACCTGCAACTTTAATGGCTTCCTAAGCTATTCCGTTCCAAAATAAAGACACTGCTTGCACAAGTTGGATATGTGGCTTACCAACAGCTGAATAATACTAACCAGGTATATAATGAATTGAACTAAGAACTCTAAGTCACAGTAAAACAAATCTACAGCAAAGAGGAATTCAGAGGCAAGCTTCTAACCGGATTGGGTGGAACAACAACACTGCCTGCACAAGATGGGTCTGTGGCTTACCAACAGTTGAGCAATACTAACCAAGCAAGTGAAATAAGCTATGCTATCTAATCCAAGCTAAGCTAACCAAAACACTAAAAATCAGAAGACTCTAACAAGAAAAAATGGTGACCAAAGCTCCAGCTCAAATTCTTCATCCAAACTCAGACCAAAACTCTGCATCAAATTCTTCACCAAAATCTTCACCAAAATCGACCATTTGCATGTACACAAACCATGCATTTATAGGAATTCCAACTCTCAAAAACCAAAACCAAATTGAACTCCTAAACAATAAACAAAGGAAAAACACTGTTCCAGGGGACCAAAACATTAATGCATGCTCAAGTCGGAAAAGAAAAGCTGGTGAAACGTGATATTTCACGCGAGTGGTCGCGTGGCCAAAAGAGCATTCTCGAAAACGCAGAGGGCCGCCCGAGCGCCTGTCAGTGGGACGAGACCGCCCCTGCAGGCGGCGGTTTCATCATCAAGGTCAAGAGGCCAAGGAAAGAGGGAAAAGGGGAAAAAAAGGGCGGGGGCTAAGTGGGGCATGCGGGATGTTAACGCATACTCCGAGGGCTTTTCCGGATCCCGAACACCTTGCGAGGAGACCTGTATCATCATTGGGGCACTTGTTACACTGTTCTGGCAGTACAGTACCTTACAATTTTGGGTATGTACATATTGCCCCCTCGGAGAAACGTTTTAGCCATGAAGAGGCATAAAATGGTGGGTCCGAGTATGGCCGTCCCGAAATGGGGAGTTAGAAGTTATACCTTACACGTCCGTGTGTTGAAATGACGCCATTCCAAAATTCCCGCTACCTGCAAAATGAAAAGAGAACTCAAGTGCAGATAGATACAATAATTTGGAAAACAAACACTAAAATAACAGGGAAAGAGAACGTACCATTTGTGCGGGGATAGAAACTTACCTCCAACAGCGCTCCGAACCTGTGAAAAAGCCATTTTAAAACGAAACAGAACGATATATATATGAAAGTGGGCCCATTTTCCTATTCATTTGCGTGAGTTGATTTGATTGATTTTGAGCTCTGGGACCCACGGTGACGGTTTCTTGCGTGAATAGAGTCAAAACGTCCGGAGCGAGATAGCGATCATGCCCCCACGTGCGGAACGCCACCCCGCGAGATCACAGGTCGGTTTTCTTTAATTTTGCATTTTTCCCCCTTCAAATTTGAAATGGCAAATTCTTTGTAATGGGGGGGTTATTTTTGAAAATGTTAGGTTCAAAAGGTCCACCTAGGGGGGGCGCCTACTGGGTAGGCTTTGTTTTTAGTTAAAAAGGTCATTTTTGCTCATTTTGGGCTTTTTAGGTTTAAAACCCCGCGGGTTTTCGGACCGCGACCGCCGCCCTGGCCAGGGCGGCGGTTACACGACCGCCGCCCTGACCAGGGCGGCGGTTACGTGACCGCCGCCTTAAAGGCGGCGGTTACAGAACCGCCTCCCTGCTCAGGGTGGCGGTTTTGCACAGAAAGCAAAAGGAGCTTGCTTTAGACATTGCACTTGTATTTTTATCATTTCTATATGTTTTTACGACTCTCTCGGCATTGATTAGATACTAACTTGCTCTGTTTTGTGTGTTTTTGGGTGTATGCAGGTGAGAGAGGAGTACATCAGATGGAGTCGAGAGAGGGAGTGTGATTGGTTGCCCGGGGTATTGGATGCCCTCTCACCAGATGAGGAGGACACATTGCAGAGGGCCGGCATACTGCGTATATCGCGCGTGCCTCATGTCGCACCATCTAGTCACATCCTTTGTGACTTGTTTTCTTATTGGGATGCAGATCGGAACACTTTCCGACTGCCAGGGGTCCGCAGTGAGTGGACGATTACTTTGGAGGATGTTTACCGTATCCTGGGGGTCCCGATCATCGGGAGGAGACTCACACCAGACAAGCAGGTCCAAGCACGATTGCACAAAGGCAAAGGTGTTACATGGGGGATGCAGCCATCTCCACGGGGCCGAAGAAGGGAGTGAGAGTTAGATCCATTCCTTCTTTGCCCATCCCCGTATTTCGACAGGCTATCATGGGGATCCTTGCTTCGAGGCTGATCGGGGACAAGGGAGGGGATACCTTACTATACTTCTGGGCCCCCATCATTGCATAGATAGAGGGGCATGGCCGGATATATGAGGGGCGCAGATGGGGACCACCTACCATGACTTATACAGGTGGTCCGCTTACAGGACACAGTTTTGAGCCACCCTACTCTAGTTATGAGTTGGGGGAGCGCCACCTATGGCAGAGGCGTGAGGTGGTAGATCCTGGGGGAGGGCAGCCAGATGGTCGATATGATGCTTAGAGCACCTCACCCCTAGCTCCCTACACAAAGCTAGATATGGAGGCGAGTACACGGCCATGGCCGCAGTATATGGGGAGAGGAGCGCTTACATGATCTCTTGCTCCACCACAGGCAGCTTATGGAGGTGGACGGTGGAGGTACATCCTTTCGGGGTTCCTGAGAGTGGCCTCCCATATGTGGGCATGCTTCCTCCAAAGGGGTGCTATAGATCACCCGCGAGGCCAGAGGGGGCCCAGAGGCCGTGGTGGACAGCTGGTCACCCTGTATTCCTATTGAGCTGTGGGGATTGTTCGGGCCAGAGGGAGAGCTGGTGCGCCTCGGGCACCTTTGCTTCAGATTGCCGCGGGTCCTGCTCATAGCAGCGATGACCCTATAGATATCGACTCCGATTCTGAGGAGCTTACAGAGGGAGGGTCGGAGGAGCAGATGGATGATAGCGATCCTGAGTGGCATGACACTCAGGATATTTTGCAGGCAGAGAGGGCCGAGCAGAGTGCAGAGAGAGAGACTCTAGTTTCAGAGGAGCCACTCTCCCAGGGCCATGGTGGAGAGGATGAGTCAGTTGCGGGGCGTCATGTTGCTCCTACTACAGAGCAGCCCTCACTGGGCAATGCATCTCGCAGCGGGTGCTAGCCCCAGCGATCCATCTTGGAGGCCCGGTGATCCGAGTAAGTTATCCTCTTCTCCTTTCAATGTTTGTCTAATTTAGGATTTGTTTTAATTGCTGTCTCTCCTTGTGTTTGTATCTTGTATATTTTAGTCTCTTGCCTAGCTTCTAATTCGTTTTTCTTCTTTGTTTTGCAGAGACTGTTGACGAGTGGCGGGATCTAATCCGTAGGGTATGCACTGATTCTCTGATGATCCCTATGGATAAGACCCATGCGGAGCTATCTGTAGATGCCGGGGAGCCCTCAGCAGCCGGTAGGCATACTGACATCTTCGCTCCCGTTTGGCACGTGGCTAGGATGGTGTCGACTCTCCGTACAGAGTTGGCAGGCTATAGGACAGCCGAGCGTCTTATGAGGAGCCATTCTCGTGGCGAGACCGTGGCTGCTCCTCGAGACCCTGAGCCCTCCATGCATTCAGAGCGCCGGCGTAGCCGGAGTCCTAGGCGAGGGCGCGCACCCTCGGAGGGGTCGCGTAGGGGTTGAGAGGCGACTTGGCCCTGTGTATTTTGTACTATAGATTCTTTTGTATATCACGGGCTCTTTGAGCGTTTTGACCATGCCTAGAGCATGATGGCATTGTATATAAACATTGATTATTTATATATATGCATTCGTTTTTGGATCAAAACTTTGTCACTCGTGTTTTCCTTTCTATTTCCAACTGCTTTGTGTATACTACGATGTATGTTTTATATGCTTTCTAGAATGTATGCAATGGAGAACAGATGATGCAAATGTTTGCTTTCTTTTTGTGTTTCATGATGCTGATACATGATATTGTAGATATATTGTGATCTTAAATCTTAGCTTCTGTGAGCAATTTGGATACCTCATGTTTGTTTTGGCAAAGTGATGAAAATAACCAGTATGATGAATAGATTAACTTGCCCCACTCCTAACTCCACGCAACTAGTAAGATGCGAGGGCTCATCACCAAGAGCCAAGAAGGGCGCAAGTGTATGAAATATGGTGAAACGATAGTGATGAAAGATAGACGAAGCTTTGGTGGAACCAAATTGAAAACTACAAGCTTACTCCACCCGAATGACTTCATAGTTTTGGGTGCAACTTGCTTTGCGGTTTATCCAGACTTAGACCCGTAGATGGCCACATAGTAGACAAAATCTGGTTTTTAGGATTTTTAACTCTCTTGGAATTTTGAACATCTGATTCATTCATTTTTGACTCAAAGTTTGAATAGTTTGTTTATGACCTTTTAACGTTTGCATTGTCTAGAGGACCCCCTACACTTTGCCCCATGCTACCTGTAAGAAGCATGGGTTTATCGCCATGGGCAAGGCATAGGCGAGTAAGGGCATTTCCATCCTTTCCCAACCCTACGTCACTAGTAAGAGACGCAAGCTCATCACCGAAGGTTGGTAGGGCAAGGAAATGTGTAAAAATAAAATTTTCTGTTTAATCACTTTTTGACTTGTCTTTTTGAGTAAAATGTCAGTATATGCTTGTTTCCAAAGAGATGTGTATATGGGATAGATGTGACACCATGAAGCTTCTAGAATAGACCATAGGCAAGACACCAATCCTAAGAAGAAATCAAAGCGAGAACAAACTTGCAGATCTTGGTATGGTTACCGTTAAGACTTCGTCATGTTTGATTTTATTTGATAAAAGATTCTGAAGTGATTGATGATATCGCGAAAATGGAGAGATATGATTAGAAAGTTTTGTGCCAACAACATCATGAGTTTGTAATGAATTACTTTGAGAATAGATTCCTTGATCACAATTTGTGTAAGAACAAGTGGACAAAATGATCTAAATCTATATGAAGATGCAATGTAGATAGTTATATAAGTAGTGCTAGCTGCTTATGCGTAGAAACGCTTGAGGTGCAGGGAATTGACTGTTTCGCCAAATTCCTCACCTTCTAGCGTGCATAAGAGGTATGCACCATTTCCATAGTCCTTCGTGACTCGGTATGGGCCCAACCATTTGGGCCGGAATTTCCTTCCTTCGCCGGTCTTCTTGTCGATCCGGCTGTCTAGTCTTAGAACTAGATCACCTTCGTATATATCGCGTTCATAAACCTTCTTGTTATACTGCCGGCACATTCGGTCAGCATAAGCTCTATGCCGTTGTTCAGCATCTAACCTAATTTCATCTAGGCTTTCTAATTGGGAAAGACGTGCTTCTCTGTAAGCGTCTTCATCCAGAATCCCTTGTAGTGAAATGCGGAGACTGGGTATTTCGACCTCAAGTGGGAGAACTGCTTCTGCCCCAAATACTAGCGAGAAAGGAGTTGCTCCCGTTGGTGTCCTTATTGAGGTTCGGTGGGCCCACAAGGCCGGATATAACTTCAAATGCCAATCTCGCTTGTTTTCTTTCACCGTTTTAAGGAGAATGGCTTTCAGTGTTTTGTTTGTTGCTTCAGCCTGCCCATTGGCTTGGGGATAATACAAGGAAGCCGTATGATGGCTTATTTTAAATTTGTTGCATAGTTCACGAACTTCTTCATTCTTGAAAGAAGTTCCATTATCTGAGATAATGATTTGTGGGATACCGTACCTGCAAATGATTTGATTTAAAATGAACTTAGCGATTACAGAACTAGGTACGGTAGTAAGAGGCATGGCCTCCACCCATTTGGTAAAATATTCAGTGGCCGTGATTATAAAATTGTGGCCGTCTATGGATGAGGGAGAGAATTTCCCTATTAAGTCTAGGCCCCATGTAGAAAAGGGCCATGGAGTAGCGATTGGTTGCAGAGCTTGTGCTGGCATGTGGATCTCGTGGGAGAATTCTCGGCACTTATGACACCTGCGTGCAAACTCTATCGCGTCATGTTCTAGAGTGGGCCAGAAATAGCCCATTCGATGTATTTTTCGAGCAGTGGCATGGCCACCGAAGTGGCCTCCACATATACCGCTGTGGGATTCATGGAGAATCCTCTTGGACTCTTCTGTGTCGACACACCTTAAGAGCATTCCATCGAATGCTTTTCGATAGAGCACCTGCTCTATAATGACATATTTGGCTACGATTATGCGTAATCACCTTCTTTGTTGCGGTGTCACTGCATCCGGGTACGTATGGTCCATGATATAATTAATGATATCAGTGTACCAAGGGCACTCAGAAATAGCAGGTCGAGTTTCGATGTAGTATACGCATTCATCTGGAAAATCCAAATCTACTAGATCGCCTCCGTCTAATGGGTTGTCAGCTAACCAATCCGCGATGATTTGTCCTTTAACTGACTTCTGATTTACAAATGTTAATTCGAACTCTCCCATTAAGGTTATAAAACGTCCAAACTTTTTTGGATAAGGAACCTTGTGTGAGAAAAGTCCGTAAATGGTCCGTCTTTACCATGACCTTTGTTTCTTGATTCAGCATGTAATGTCTTAGACGTTTAGTAGCAAAGACTATGGCAAGACATTCTCGCTCTGCTTGTGTATAGCGTGTTTCATAGTCGAGCAAAGGTGTTCGGCTAATGAAATAAATCACACGTTCTCTCTTGTCATCATCTTCTTGGGCCAACATACAGGCCAGCGAGACATTGGTAGCTCGCGAATATAGGATTAACGGGCGATCCAGCTTAGGTGGCATTAGCGTAGGTGGTGACAGCAAGAAACATTTAACTACGTTGAAAGCTTCATTGCAGTCTTCGGTCCAATCAATGCTATAGTCTTTCTTGAGTAAATTGTTGATTGGATGAATAGCGAAGCTTAAGTCCGGGATGAATCTCCGGATTGCACCCAGCTTCCCGAGAAATGATCTGATTCCAGATTCACTCGAAGGTGGGACCATTTCGAGGACAGCCCGAATTTTGGTTGGATCAACGTCGATCCCTCGTGACGATATGATGTAACCTAGGAGCTTTCTCTCCGTTACACCAAAGACGCATTTCTCTGGGTTTAGCGTGACTCCGTATTCTATTAGGCGTGAAAGAATGATGCGGAGTACTTCGGGATGGTCACAGCGCTTTTTGGCCTTAGCCAATAAGTCATCTACGTAAGATTCCACGATTTTATGAATTAGATCGTGAAATATGTATGTCATGGCCCGCTGGTACGTAGCACCGGCGTTCTTAAGACCGAATGGCATAACAACGTAGCAATAGGTTCCCCAAGGAGTTATAAACGTGGTTTTAGCTTGATCTTGCTCGGATATTCTGATTTGATTGTATCCCGAGAATCCATCCATGAGAGACAAAAGTTCAAAACCAGCTGTTGCATCAACAATAACGTCTATGGATGGTAATGGGAAATCGTCTTTAGGACACGCTTTGTTGATGTCTCAGAAATCTATGCAAATGTGTATCTTTCCGTTCTTCTTGAGAATGGGAACGATATTAGATACCCATTGGGAGTAGTCAACTGGCTTGATAAATCCTACCTGAAGGAGTTTTATTACTTCCTCTTTTACCATGAGAGCTACTTTGGGTTTCATGGGCCTTGATTTTTGTTTAATTGGCTTTGCATCCGATCTAGTGATGAGGTTGTGTACCACAATGTGGGGTGCGACTCCCGTCATCTCCTTGTAATTAAATGCAAACGCCTTCTGATGTTCTTTGAGAACCTGAGTATGTATTTCCACTTCTTCTGGTGTCAACGAAGAACCTAGTTTCAATATTCTTGGTTCATCTTCTGTCCCAATGTTGACATCGATTGTTTCTTCGATTAAAGAGGCGTTACCCTCTTCGAACTCAGGTGGTGCTGGAGGTAAATCTAAATCATCCCCATTTTCTATTGCGTATATGTTAGGTTCCCTTTGTGACGGAAGATCCGTTACGGGATTTCCGAAGTAGGAGGACGAATGTGGGATCAGGGATAAATCTAGCATGTGATAGGAGAGATGTAATGCTGCATAGGCATTTAAATAATCCAAAGTAGCCGCATCATTTCCAACATGGTCTAGGACGGTAGATTCACTTCCGCTTAAAAGAGGATTTGTCATTGTTTTTATTAATGGCTCGTCACGAATGGATACTGTGAAGTGAGTATCTTCTAGCTCATTGCTTGGAGTAAAACGTGATGCCGAGGTTGCTATTGAATCGGCGAGAAGATTTTTCTCTCGCGGGATCGCTTCAATGGATATGAAGTTAAACGCCTTGCTTAAATCTAATACAACATTTTTGTAGAGTTGTAAATGTTCGGCTTTAGTTTCATATACTTCAGAAACTTGGTTTGTTACTAATTGCGAGTCTCCCAAGACTCTGATGTTATTAATACCAATTCTTCTGGCTAAGGTGAGGCCAAGGAGGAGGGCTTCGTACTCAGCGCCATTGTTTGTGCATTCAAAGTTTAACTTAAATGAGAATGGGAGGACCTTCTCCTCAGGCGAAGTAAGAATTATACCTGCCCCCGCTCCATAACGACATTTAGCTCCATCGAAATGGAGAGTCCAATACTTAGCCGGGAGTGTAGATGTTGGGGCATCTGCCGCGTTTGCACACTCTACTTCTATCATACAGAGATCCTCTGCCGGTAAGGAACCAACACCTAGGGAAAATCCTATGCCTACTGAATCGAATGGTAAGAACATTGGTGAATCTTGTTCTATCAATTCAACGATTTTCGCAAAGAGTCCCTAATGATACTGCTTTAGTTTTACCTTTAGGGGTTGGAGTTTTTTTGGCTATGCTTTGGTAGTTTCAAGATCCATTGAGGTATCAACTTTTCCTCCGGCTTTGGGTCGAGGGTTTATTAAGTTGGTTTGTTGGCAGCTCAAATTTCGAGTGCACCCCTCGGTCTTTTCTTTAAATCAGCTAGGTGCAAATCGAAAGGTTTTGGATCACCTTTGGCTACAAATACCTTTCCTGATGCAAGAATCTTACTTTGAAATAGCGTGGAAGGGATTGCCTTCATTCGATGTATCCAAGGTCGGCCGAGGATCATATTATAGTTAGTTTCCGATCTATAATGTAAAACTCAGTCAAGATGGTTTTGGGCCCTAAGGTGACCGGGCAAGATTATAGTTCCTATCAAAGTGGCTTTAAGGCTATCATAGCCTCTCAAGGTATTTCGTGTAGTGGAACAGTTTGTTTCTCCATATCCAAGTTTTTGGAGGAAAGAGAAAGGGACTATGTTAATTGCAGCCCCATCGTCAACCATTGCCCGTTTTACATAGTTATTATAAACCCACACTTGCAAGTGTAAGGATGGGTCACCTCGGCGTGTGATCTCAGCATCTATGGGCATTTTACTTATTTCGAAGATGAATTCGACATCCTTGTCCGGCTGCCCCGGAGGGTGGATATCAAAATCTACGTGATTTACTTGTGTTTCGGGAGGTGGAGTGATGTTAATTAGATGGCCTAGACCTAATGCTTCTAAAAGAGCAGCTCTGTGAGGGGGAGAGTTCTTTAGTAAGTCCAAAAATGAAATGTGTGAGAAGGTCTTTGTTAGGTCACTAATTAAATCATACGCACCGATGGGTTTTTCAACTATTTGCTGACTCTTATCTGCCTCTGGCAGATGACTTGGGCTTGGTTGAGAGAAATACTCTCGTGTTCTCGTTATAGCTTCGATAGGTAGTTCAGCGTCTAATTCTACCAAACTGACTATCTTAGGTCTCGGTTGAGCTCCCAACTGTGGCGCGACTGACGGATTTAATGAAGTCGAGGCTTCATGGTCATTGTTTCCCGTCACTGCACCTTTGTTTGTTCCGGTTGGATTCAGCCTATTGCTGTCATGATTTGGGAGCGGATCATTAAAGATCTTGAGGGGAGCATTCTGAGGAGAAACTGCCCCTGCGAGAGTATTTGGTGATGATGAGACGGGATCTGCCAAAAACAAGTCTGTGAAGAACTGTCTTTGTTCTTCTGGCAAACGTTGCATAAATTTATTGTAGTCACGGCACGTTCTAGTGTCGTGACCATGAATTTTATGGAAACCACAATAAGAATTGGGATTATAATTCCCGTTTTGTTGGTTTGGTGTGTATTGTGGCCTAAAATTCCGATCAAACTGTTGCCTATTAGGACCAAAGTTTTGGAATTGTTGTTTTTGGTTTTGACTTTGGTTTTGGTAACCAAATGAGTTTTGGCTTGGCCCTTGTATGGGATTTTTCCGTTGTTGTTGTTGTTGTTGTGGATGGTTAAAATCCACTGTATTGACCGTTGGGGTAAAGTTGTTGTTTCGCTGGTTGTTTGTTTGTGACGGAGTATTAACAACATTTACCCTCTTGGGCTGGTCGGTTACCCCATCCGTTGTTACCCCACGATTTTTGTTAAGGATTTTGGGTCCTTGATTGACATTTGTGGTAGTTGTAGTATTTTGAGTGGAGGTGATTAACCTCCCGTTTGCTCCATACGTCTTACGACCACTATCTATTGCTGCCTGGTCTATTCGTAGAGCGCTCTCAAGTACTTCATCATAAGTCCTCAGTGGGAACTTCTGGACTTCTTCCTTCACTTCTCTGCTGAGAGAATGAAGGAATAAATCGCATAGTTCCATCTGATCCATGTTTGGAGCACTTGCTGATGAATAAAGAACTGTACGCCACCTCTGGATGAAATGAGCGACAGATTCATTGTGTTCTTGTTTGATATGCAAGAATTCCCTGATTCCTGTTCTCAGTAGTTTGTTCATGTCGAAGGCTTTGATGAACTCTGACACGAGTTGTTTAAATGAATGTATGGAAGCCTCAGGTATTCTATAATACCAATCGAGAGCAATGCCTCCAAGGTGTTTTGGGGAATATTTTAGCAACAACCCCATCCCAAGGGAGTAATTCTCGTATGGCTGTAGCGTAAGCTTTGATATGTGCGTTTGGATCTCCTTCACCCTTGAACTTGGGAAAATCAGGGAGAGGTCTTGGAAGCATGACGCTTCGTATGGTGAAATCTAAGGGTTCCTTTAGATATTCTGAATACGTCCCTATCGCATAGCTTTCGACCATTGATGGTGTTTGCTGAGGGAGTGGTGGGATAGGTTGTTGATACGGTGCAGCGTACGCGTTGGCAGGGGCATAGGGAGGTCCCTGCGTTGGAGAAAACATACCAGGAGAGGAGAACACATCTCCTTGTGGTGATTTAGAGTACATGTTTAAATAGGACGGGGTATTGTCGAGGAACGGACTGTTCGACACTAGACCGGGAGGAGTAGTGTTAGAGATGATAGGCCTTGTTGGCGTTTGCTGTGGATATTGAGGAGGCATGCCTAACGTGCCTACTCCCGTAAGGAGATCTACCTGACCAGAGTGGTATGGAGGATTGGAACTTCCTGTTTGTATGAACGGAGAATTTTGACTTGCTTGAGCCAGTTCTAACCCTCTCACTCTTTCTACTAACGTTGAAATGACTTCATTTGGTGAAGCCACGGTACTTTGCCTGAGCGGCGTTTGTTGTATACCTGGTGTTGTAAAGGTACGTGATATCCTGTCATAAACTGATCGCTATTTTGCCAAGTTTCTCCCAGAATATTTCCTGTATGCAGTGGCATAGAGGTATTTTCTTGAAAAGAGATTTCGGGTTGTATTTGTAAACCTCCTATAGATGGGTACATTCCCCGGGAGCGTTGTTCACTCCTAGGATAACGTGTTGACTGTCCATCATCTAAGACCAGGTATGGATCTGATTGCCTACTAATTTGTGGTCTGAGTAACATTTGAGGAGATGAACCAGATTCTCCGGTAAACGTCATATTGTTTGAACCTGAAGGCTCTGTTTGTTGGGTTCGAAGGGGTTGATCTAACTCTTCAGTTTGAAAAGACGAACTATATCTGATTCTTGGGGTTTGTGTTGACAACTGATTAGTTGAATAGTTGTCACCCCATACTGAGAGCGAGGGTGATGATTCCCTATTCTCTGGGCGTAGTATGCCTCAAGACCCAGGAGGGGTCTCGCCATATGTGCTTCGAATCCCGACATATTGGGGGTATATGAATACCCAGAATAATGGGAAGGAGCGAAGGTGGATGAGAGAAGATGAAACTTCTCAAAGAGAAGGTGAAACAGCTTGTTTGTTTCACGTCAAAGTTCACCAATTTTGTTGGTGAACTGATGTGAATGCTAATGAGGTACGTAAGGTGAAACAGTTTGTTTGTTTCACGTCAGTTCACCAATTTTGTATGCCGGAAAAGCGACAAAGCGAGCATGAGAATCTACAAGTGACTCTTCCACGTACCCGACCTCTCTCGAGGTCGTGCGAGACACTTGGGTGGGGGTAGAATATGCAGACAAACTAGTTAGGTAGCTTCTAATGTCTTCGACACGCACTAATGGAATTTGCGAATCTAAGGCAAAGAAGGCCCTTCTAACTTGGATGGTGTGATAGATCGATCGCCAGGATGATCGTCAAGGCTCCAATCAATATCGAGCTCGCGTGATTCGATCTATGGGTTGTGGAATACGTGAAAATGACCCGGGATAGTTTCGTGTATTTCTCCTGATAGGTCATATGTATTCCCCGGGCTCTCTAGGTCCCCTAATTGTCATACGAAACAAAATGTAAATCTAATCGTAATGAAACAAATTCTAACTACATGAAATAAATCTAATCGCATATAACTTTTATTCTTCTATGAAATATTCTAACAATTTTAAGAAAAACAAACTATTTTAAGCGTATCTAGAAATAATAACTAAACAATAATTTAAAAAAACATAAGATAACCGAGTGTGGTTATTTCCTGTGTGATTTGTAGAATTATTCTAAATAAAATAGCCTGTCTAATCTACCTGCAAGATTCTCGATCCTACCTCAGAAGTGAGGAGTGAATCATAGTTTCTCATAAACTATCAATCCCCACAGCTTCCCTGGCAATATCGAGAATAGAATGAAATGAAATAAAGTGATTAACTACTCTATTTGATATGAATCTAACTAGAACTTTGAAATGTAAAACCTGGATTCCGCAGAACAGTGGCGAATCCGATGGTGTATGTGATCTCGCCCCTCGCATGATCTTCTCGCTCTTTCGTGTTCACTGGATCCGTAAAAGCGTGTAATGCTAGCACCGATAGGAGTAGATTTTGGGACAAGGACAGCTGTAATGCAGAATGAGAATGTGAGTAGGAGAGGGATAGCACAAGAGTACAGAGCTTGGCTTATGCGATTCCTAGCGGGATTTTACTGCGAGTCATGCAACGTGAAGCGACCAGAACCTTTGACTATCCTATACGAAGAGCAAAACCTACAACTTTAATGGCTTCCTAAGCTATTCCATTCCAAAATAAAGACACTGCTTGCACAAGTTGGATATGTGGCTTACCAACAGCTGAATAATACTAACCAGGTATATAATGAATTGAACTAAGAACTCTAAGTCACAGTAAAACAAATCTACAGCAAAGAGGAATTCAGAGGCAAGCTTCTAACCGGATTGGGTGGAACAACAACACTGCCTGCACAAGATGGGTCTGTGGCTTACCAACAGCTGAGCAATACTAACCAAGTACGAAATAAACTATGCTATCTAATCCAAGCAAGCTAACCAAAACACTAAAAATGAAGACTCTAACAAGAAAAAAATGGTGACCAAAGCTCCACTCAAATTCTTCATCCAAACTCGTGACCAAAACTCCAGACCAAATTCTTCACCAAAATCTTCACCAAAATCAGACCATTTGCATGTACACAAACCATGCATTTATAGGAATTCCAACTCTCAAAAACCAAAACCAAATTGAACTCCTAAACAATAAACAAAGAAAAACACTGTCTGTGGGACCAAAACATTAATGCATGCTCAAGTCGGCAAAGAAAAGTTGGTGAAACGTGATATTTCATGCGAGTCGCGCCAAAAGAGCATTCGAAAACGCGCATAGACCGCCGCCCGAGCAGTATGGCAGCATAGACCGCCGCCTGCTCAGTGGTGGCGCGGTCACGAGACCGCCACCGCAGGCGGCGGTTTCGCATCAAGGTCAAGAGGCCAAGGAAAGAGGGAAAAAGGGGAAAAAAATGGGCACAAAGGCTAAGCGGGGCATGCGGGATGTTAACGCATACTCCGAGGGATTTTCTGATCCCGAACACCTGCGAGGAGACTGTATCATCATTGGGGCACTTGTACTCCAGACAAGACCTTTACAATTTTGGGTACGCATACGGTAACCTTGTTTCAAATTTTGGCACATTCTTGAGAGCACCTCTCAACCATAGGTCCTTCATTGGTAAGTGTTTTTATCATTAATCATTTCCATTCTTATTCTACTCATAGAGTTTTTTACCTCGTATCATTCTTCTATTAACATTCCCATTCTTCTATAGCCTTTTTTCCGATAAACTCAAAACCTCACCCACCCATTTATCAGATCACCTATCCTAGCCATTCCACCTCTCTAAGTGTTCTTAGCATTCATTGAACCATCCCATTCTTTAGCCCCATCTAACCTCACCCAGACTCTACAATAAGGTTTTTATCAACCACACACCCCATACCGACGTTGGTTACCCATAATCAGTCTCCCTTAAACCATCATCGGTTATACCCAACTGACATTGGTCTCTGTGTTTCATACCCTATGCCAATAATATAACCAAACAAACTTTTACCAAATAACCTAAAAACCTTAACCTTACCCCGACTAGTTTCAGCACTGACTCGATACCCACCAACCCTTCCGAGTGACTATAGCCTAGCCTATTATATTATATTTGCTTATTGTGATTGAATGAGATACCTAAATCATATCAACTACAGTAGGAATTTTCTTATTTCTCACATTAATTTGTTTTAAATAGTGGATTGACAACCATCTAGGGAGTATCACACTTCCCGGATCTAGCATACGCCGGCAAGTCCACTATCATATATTATTTAAATATTCTTTTGTGGTCTTGTTTTCTATTTTAGGTAGTTCCTCCTAGCCAAAAGGAAGCTCTCATAATCGACATTGGATCGAGAAGTTAGAACGCACGTAACAACCATCAACCGATCAACAATAACAAGTATTCCTCCTCATCCCTTACCCTTATCTGTTTCATCTCAATAAAGTAAAGAAAATGGTGAAACATTTTGGCATGACTGTGGGACCCATCGTGGGGTTCTATTGCATTTTCTTAATTTCTAGGCAAAATTTGTGGGTTTTTTTCCCTTTAAAAGGCTTACACAAGTAATTTTCTTCCCTCATAATCCTCTTTTCTTTCTAATTACTCCAAAAGAAACATTTCTCTTGGTGCATTTAAAAGGAATCATTATTCTTTCTTGTTTTTTGCATTTATTGAAAGAGCATACCTCTCCTATTCATCATTTTCTTCATCAAACATAATCATTTAGATTTGGGCTTGAAATTGGTTGCATTTAGCTCACACTAAAATGAGGGCAACCTATATGCTAGATTTCATGCCCAACCGATGGTTGACACAAATAATCATAGAAATCACATTCTCTCCCTCTCGTATCTTACCAAAATTCACAAAATTGAAATATACATATCTCTCTTAAACAACATCTTACCTAGGAACACCTATCAACTATCACACAATCCGATAAAGTGTACTCCCCAACTCGTTACTTCCATTGAGTCATTACCTCGAAGATGACCCACCTTCTAAATAGCATAATCTCAACACATTAAAAATCACTTGATATGTACGTGTTTTTAGTGTTTGATAGACATGTTTTTTGAGGTGGGAGGATACACTTCTCCATTTTTCCATTTTTTTGCCTTACACACTCCATAATCATAGTTAGAGTATTCTGATTTCTTATGAGTGTGTAAGGAATTCATTTCATCATCTCTAGATCTCGGGGTTGATTATTTATCTCACTAAAATTCACAACAATCCATTTTTCTACATTTTCCAATTTTCATAGAACCGCACATTGGGGGGTAGCAGAAAACTACGTTGAAAAGCAACAAAGCAGCATGAGAATCAACAAGTGACTCTTCCACGACACGCAGGTCTAATGAATATGCGAGACAAACTATTGGGAGTCTAATGTCTTCGACACGCACTAATGGTATTTGCGAATCTAAGGCAAAGAAGGCCCTTCTAACTTGGACTGGTGTGATAGATCGATCAGCGAGGATGACTGCTCGAAGGCTCCAATCAATATCGAGCTCTGGCGTGATTCGATCTATGGGTTGTGGGATGCGTGGAAAATGACCGGGATGGTTTCATGTATTTCTCCTGATAGGGTCATATGGTGAATATAGTCAACTCTATGGACGATTCTCTGGCCTAGTCCAAAATTCTCTAGCTTCGTTAGCTGTTGTGTCTAGTAGGGATAACTGTTGAATGATGATAGGCGGAATCGGAGTAGACTGAAATACTAATGTGCGTAGGCCAGTGTCTATATCTAACTGACTTGTGGATTCGTTGGGCTGTGGGATTTGTGGATCACAACCGTAGACTCTTGGTTGTTGCGGTCCTGTTATGGTCATACACGAGATCAAGTTCTAATCCTAGTATCCGAGTGAATCGTATGCTTTCTACCTCTACGTTTAGAACTAGCAATTGTGTGATTTTCTCAGAATACCTTACAGGTGTTCTAGCAACTTGAATTCTTAAGCTGGTATCTATATCTATGAGGGTGTCTCCAGCGTCTGGTTGTGGAACTAAAGGATCACACCCGAATATTTGTTCTCTTTCAAATCCTTCTCTGATCATGCGGATGTTTTCTAGGATAACCTATAGTTTGGCTGATTTGACCAAAATGTGTGTGCTTGGTCGTCTTCGATGTTTAACCCTCTCAACTGTGACCTGATCTGTTGGAAGTCTGTTGTTGTTTGGAAGACTTGTATCCTAAGGTTTTGGTCAATGTCAGTTATTGCCACTACGGTATTGGGTTGGGGCACAATTGGCTCGAAAATGTATTCCCTGGGCTCCCTAGGTCCCGTAATTGTCATGCAAAAAGCAGTAATGAAACAAACTATAATAAAGTAAAATCTAAGTACACTTCTAGCATATGTAATTTCTTTTTGTATTTTCTGGCAATTTATAAGAAAGCAGCTATTTAAAATATTTAGAATTGACAACTAAACTAATAACGTAAAACAAACAAAATAGCCGAGTGTAGCTATTTGTCTGTGCAATTTTGTATATCTATTCTAAACAACGAAATAACTAATCTATTTGCAAGATTCTCGATCCTACCTCAGAAGTGAGGAATGAATCATAGTTTCTCGAAACTATCAATCCCCATAACCTCCTGGCAATATCAAGAATGGAAATAAGCTGAAATAAAGCGATTAACTACTTTATTTGATATATTCTAACTAAAACTTTGAAAGATGGAACTGGATTTCGCGAGCAATGTGGCGAATCCGGCGGTGTGTATGTTCTTGTCCCCAAAGTATGATCTCTTCGTTCTTTGTGCTCACGTGAATCTAGAAAAGCGTGGAATGCTTGCATCATCAGGAATAGATATTTGGATCAATGGCTGCCTTGAATGCGAGACAGAATAGAATGCGGATAGGAGAGGGATAGCGCAAGAGAGTACTGAGCTTGGCCTATGCAATTCCTAGCGGGTCTCTGCGAATCATGCAACAAAAGCATCCGAACACGAAACTAGTCTATATGAAGAGCAAAACCTGCAACTTTAATGGCTGCCTAAACTATTCTACTCCAAAACAATGATACTGTTTGCACAAGTTGGATCTGTGGCTTACCAACAGCAACACAATACTAACCAAAGCATTCAATGAGAAAACTAAGAATTCTAAGCAAAGGAAAACTAAATCTGCTGTAACAAGAAATTCAAAAGCAAACTTTGGAGCAAAACTCAGAGGCCAAAGTAATGTTTGCACTTGCACAAGTTGGATATGTGGCTTACCAGCTGCAACACAAAACTGAAACAAACCTGCAACAAACTATGCTACCAATCCTAAGCAAACTAAAAAGACCACAGCACTGAAAAATAAGAAAGTTGGAGTGAAAAATGGTGGCCATTTGCATGTGCACAAACCATGCATTTATAGGAATTCCAACACTCAAAAACCAAAATCAAATTGAACTCCTAAACAATAAACAAAGGAAAAACACTGTTCCAGGGGACCAAAAACATTAATGCATGCCCAAGTCGGCAAGAAAAGCTGGTGAGTCGTGATATTTCACGCGGGTCACGTCAAAAGAGCGTTCTGAAAAAAACTGGGACCGCCGCCTACTGGGTGGCACAGACCGCCGCCTGCTCAGTGGCGGCGGTCACGAGACCGCCGCCCTTAAAGGCGGCGGTTTCGTCACTGAAGGCCAAAAAGCCAAGAAAAGAGGGAAACATAGGGAAAACAAAGCACGCGGGGGCTAAGCGGGGCATGCGGGATGTTAACGCATATCCGAAGAGCTCTTTCTGGATCCCGAACACCTTTCGAGGAGACCTGTATCATCATTGGGGCACTTGTTACACCGTTCCGCAGTACAGTACCTTACAATTTTGGGTACGTACATATTGCCCCCTCGGAGAAGCGTTTTAGCCATGAAGAGGCATAAAACGGTGGGTCCGAGTATGGCAGTCCCGAAATGGGGAGTTAGAAGTTATACCTTACACGTCCGTGTGTCGAAATGACGCCATCCAAAATTCCCGCCACCTGCAAAATGAAAAGAGAACTCAAGTGCAGATAGATACAATAATTTGGAAAATAAACGCTAAAATAATAGGGGAAGAGGACGTACCATTAGTGCGAGGATAGAAACTTACCTCCGTCAGCGCTCCGAACCTGCGAAAAAGCCATTGTAAAATGAAACAGAACGATATATATATCAAAGTGGGCCCATTTTCCTATTCATTTGCGCGAGTTGATTTGATAGATTTTGAGCTCTGGGACCCACGGTAACGGTTTCTCACGCGAGTAGAGTCAAAACGTCCACAGCGAGATAGTGATCATGCCTCCACGTGCGGAACGCCACCCCGCGAGATCACAGGTTGGTTTTTCTTCAATTTTGTGCTTTTCCCCTTTTAAATTTGAAATGGCAAATTCTTTGTAATGGGGGGGAAATTTTTGAAAATGCTAGGTTCAAAAGGTCCACCTAGGGGGGGCGCCTACTGGGTAGGCTCTTTTTTTAGCTAAAATGATCTATTTTTGCGTTTTTTGGACTTTTTAGGGTTAAAAACCCGCGGGTTTCGGACCGCGACCGCCGCCCTGGCCAGGGCGGCGGTTACATGACCGCCGCCCTGTCCAGGGCGGCGGTTACGAGACCGCCGCCTTCAAGGCGGCGGTTACAAAACCGCCCCTCTGCCCAGGGCGGCGGTTTTGCACAGAATGCAAAAGAACCTCACTTAAAAACTTTCACTTGTATTTTTTAGCATTTGTGTATGTTTTTATGACTCTCTTGACATTGTTTAGATACTAACTTGCTCTGTTTTGTGTGTTTTTGGGTGTATGCAGGCGAGGGAGGAGTACATTAGATGGAGCCGGGAGAGAGAGTGTGATTGGCTGCCCGGGGTATTGGATGCCCTCTCAGCAGATGAGGAGGACACATTGCAGAGGGCCGGCATATTGCGGATATCGCGTGTGCCTCACGTTGCTCCATCTAGTCACATACTCTGTGACTTATTCTCCTACTGGGATGCAGATCGGAACACTTTCCGATTGCCAGGGGTCCGCGGTGAGTGGACTATTACTCTAGAGGATGTTTACCGTATCCTGGGGGTCCCGATCATCGGGAGGAGACTCACACTGGAGACAGCTGGGTCCAGAGCACAGATTGTACAGTGGGCAGGCTACATGGGGGATGCAGCTATCTCCACGGGGCCGAAGAAGGGAGTGAGAGTCAGATCCATTCCTTCTTTGCCCATCCCCATATTTCGACAGGCCATCATGGGGATCCTTGCCTCGAGACTGATCGGGGACAAGGGAGGGGACACTTTGTTATACTGTTGGGCCCCCATCATTGCACAGATAGAGGGGCATGGCCGGATATACGCCTGGGGGGCAGACATTTTGGGGACCACCTATCACGACTTATACAGGGTGGTCCGTTTACAGGGACAGTCTTTGAGTCACCCTACTCTAGTTATGAGTTGGGTGTATGAGCGCTTCATTCCCTATGGCAGAGGCGTGGAGGTGGCAGATCCTGGGGCTGTGAGGGCAGCCAGGTGGTCAGATATGTCGGTGCTTAGAGCACCTCACCAGCCAGTAGCTTCCCTCACTACAGCAGATATGGAGGCCATACCGTACCAGCTCATGGCCGGCATTTGGGGAGAGGAGGCTCTTACATTGATCTCTTGCTCCACCACAGGGCAGCTTATTGACCGTGTGGGACGGGTGGAGGTACATCCTTTTGGCAGGGTTCCTCAGCAGTTCGGCCTCCCATATGTGGGTATGCTTCCTCCAGTAGCACCAGTTTACAGATCAGTTCGGGAGGCTAGAGGGGGGCCTAGAGGCCGTGGTTGGACAGTGGTTACCCCTGGCATTCCTATTGCAGCCAGGGGGATAGTTCGGGCCAGAGGGAGAGCTGGTGCGCCTCGGGCACCTTTACTTCGGATTACCGCGGGTCCTGCTCATAGTAGCGATGACCCTATAGATATTGACTCCGATTCTGAGGAGTCCACAGAGGGAGGGTCGGAGGAGCAGACGGACGAGAGTGATCCTGAGTGGCATGATACTCAGGATATCATGCCAGGCGGAGAGGGGCGGAGCGAGAGCACGAGAGAGAGACTCGGTTTCGAGGAGCCATTCTCCGGGGCCATGGTGGAGATGATGAGTCCGTTGCGGGGCGTCATGTTGCCCCAACTACAGGAGCAGCTCCTCAGTCGGCGGCGGCATCTGCAGCGGGTGCTGGCCCTAGTGACCCATCTTGGAGGCCCGGTGACCCGAGTAAGGTATCCTTTCTCCCTTTCGGTGTTAATTTGATTTAGGACTTGTTTTAACTGCTATCTCTCCTTATATTTGTATCTTGTACATTTTAGCCTCTTGCCTAATTTCTAATTCGTCTTTCCTCTTTGTTTTGCAGAGACCGTTGACGAGTGGCGGGATCTAATCCGTAGGGTATGTACTGATTCTCTGATGATCCCTATGGATAAGACCCGTGCGGAGCTATCTGTAGATGCCGGGAGCCCTCGGCGGCAGCGAGCACACTGAAGACGTCTTCGCTCCCATTTGGCATGTGGCCAAGATGGTGTCGACTCTCCGTACAGAGTTGGCAGGCTATAGGACAGCCGAGCGCCTTATGAGGAGCCGTTCTCATGGCGAGACCATGACCGCTCCTCGAGACCCTGAGCCCTCCGTCCATTCAGAGCGCCAGCGTAGCCGGAGTCCTAGGCGAGGGCGCGCACCTTCAGCGGGATCGCGTAGGGGTTGAGAGGCCACTTGGCTCCTATGCACCTTTTGTGTTATAGATTCTTTTGTGTATTACGGGCTCTTTGAGTGTTTTGACCATGCCTAGTGCATGATGGCATTGTATACAAATATTGACTATTTATATATATGCACCGATTTTGGATCAAAACTTTGTCACTTGGGTCTTCCCTTTCTGTTTCCAGCTTATTCGTGTATACTACGATGTATGTTTTATATGCTTTCTAGAATGTATGCAATGGAAAACAGATGATGCAAATGTTTGCTTTCTTTTTGTGTTTCATGATGCTGATACATGATATTGTAGATATATTGTGATCTTGAATCTTAACTTTTATTTAGCAATTTGGATACCTCATGATTTGTTTTGGCAAAGTGATGAGAACAACCAGTATGATGAACAGATTAATTTGCCCCACTCCTAACTCCACGCAACTAGTAAGATGCGAGGGCTCATCACCAAGAGCCAAGAAGGGCGCAAGTTATGAAATGTGATGAAGTGATAGTGATGAAAGACAGACGAAGTTTTGGTGGAACCAAATGAAAACTACAAGTTTATTCTACCTGAATGACTTCATAGTTTTGGATGCAACTTGCTTTGCGGTTTATCCAGACTTAGACCCGTAGATGGCCACATAGCAGACAAAATCTGGGTTTTTAGGATTTTTAACTCTTTTTGGAATTTTGAATATCTGATTCATTCGTTATTGACTCAAAGTTTGAATTGATTGTTTATGACCTTTCAACATTTACTTTGTTTAGAGGACCCCCTACACTTTTCCCCGTCTTTACTGTAAGAAGCATGGGCTTATCACCGTGGGCAAGGCATAGGCGAGTAAGGGCATTTCCATCCTTTCCCAACCCTACGTCACTAGTAAGAGACGCAAGCTCATCACCGAAGGTTGGTGGGGCAAGGAAATGTGTAAAATAAAATTTTCTGTTTAATCACTTCTTGACTTGTCTATTTGAGTAAAATGTCAGTATATGCTTATTTTCCAAAGAGATGTGTATATGGGATAGATGTGACACCATGAAGCTTCTAGAACAGACCATAGGCAAGACACCTATCCTAAGAAGAAATCAAAGCGAGAACGAACTTGCAGATCTTGGTATGGTTACCGTTAGGACTTCGTCATGTCCGATTTTGTTTAGATAAAAGATTCTGAGTTGATTGATGATATCGAAGATGGAGAAGTATGATTAAAGAACTTTATGCCAGAAACATCACGAGTTTGTAATAAATTGCTTTTAGAATAGATTCCTTGATCACAATTTGTGTAAGAACAAGTGGACAAAATGATCCTAATTTATATCAAAATGCGATGTAGATAGTTATATAGGCGGCGCTAGGCTTACATGCGTAGAAAGCGTTTGAGGTGGAGAGAATTGTTGTTTCGCCAAACTCCTCACCTTCTAGCGTGCATAAGAGGTATGCACCATTTCCGTAGTCCTTCATGACTCGGTATGGGCCCAACCATTTGGGCCGGAATTTCCTTCCTTCGCCGGTCTTCTTGTCGATCCGGCTGTCTAACCTCAGAACTAGGTCACCTTCGTATATGTCACGTTCATAGACTTTCTTGTTATACTGCCGGCACATTCGGTCGGCATAGACTCTATGTCGTTGTTCAGCATCTAACCTAGCTTCATCCAGGCTTTCTAATTGAGAAAGATGTGCTTCTCTGTAAGCGTCCTCATCCAGAATCCCTTGTAGCGAAATACGGAGACTGGGTATTTCGACCTCAAGTGGGAGAACTGCTTCTGCCCCAAATACTAGCGAGAAAGGAGTTGCTCCCGTTGGTGTTCTTATTGAGGTTCGGTGGGCCCACAAGGCCGGATATAACTTTAAATGCCAATCCCGCTTGTTTTCTTTCACTGTTTTAAGGAGAATGGCTTTCAGTGTTTTGTTCGTTGCTTCAGCCTGCCCATTGGCTTGGGGATAGTACAAGGAAGCCGTATGATGGCTGATTTTAAATTTGTTGCATAGCTCACGAACTTCTTCATTCTTGAAAGAAGTTCCATTATCTGAGATAATGATTTGTGGGATACCGTACCTGCAAATGATTTGGTTCAAAATGAACTTAGCGATTACAGAACCAGGTACAGTTGTAAGAGGCATGGCCTCTACCCATTTAGTGAAATATTCAGTGGCCGTGATTATAAAATTGTGGCCGTCTGTGGACGAGGGAGAGAACTTCCCTATCAAGTCCAGGCCCCATGTAGAAAAGGGCCACGGAGTAGCGATCGGTTGCAAAGCTTGTGCGGCATGTGGATCTCATGAGAGAACTCCTGACATTTATGACACCTGCGTACAAACTCTATTGCGTCATGTTCTAGAGTGGGCCAGAAATAGCCCATTCGATGTATTTTTCGAGCAGTGGCATGGCCACCGAAGTGGCCTCCACATATACCGCTATGGGATTCATGGAGAATCTTCTTGGACTCTTCTGTGTCAATACACCTTAAGAGCATTCCATCGAATGCTTTCCGATAGAGCACCTGCTCTATAATGACGTATTTAGCTACGATAATGCGTAACCGTCTTCTTTGTTGAGGTGTAGCTCCTTCTGGGTACCTATGGTCCATGATATAACTAATGATATCAGCGTACCAAGGGCACTCAGATATAGTAGGTCGGGTTTCGACGTAGTACACGCATTCATCTGGAAAGTCTAAGTCTACTAAGTCGCCTCCGTCTAGCGGGTTATCAGCTAACCAATCTGCGATGATTTGCCCTTTAACTGACTTTTGGTTTACAAAAGTTAATTCGAACTCTCCCATTAAGGTTATAAAGCGTCCTGCCTTTTTAGACAGGGACCCTTGTGTGAGGAAGGTTCGTAAGTGGTCAGTTTTTACCATGACCCTTGTCTCTTGATTTAGCATGTAGTGTCTTAGGCGTTTAGTAGCAAAGACTATGGCAAGACATTCTCGCTCTGCTTGTGTATAGCGTGTTTCATAGTCGAGCAATGTTCGGCTAATGAAATAAATCGCACGCTCTCTCTTGTCATCGTCTTCTTGGGCCAACATACAGGCCAGCGAGACATCGGTAGCCCGTGAGTATAGAATTAATGGGTGATCTAACTTAGGTGGCATTAGCGTAGGCGGTGATAGCAGGAAACGCTTGACTGCATCAAAAGCTTCATTGCAATCTTCAGTCCAATCAATGCTATAGTCCTTCTTGAGTAAGTTGTTGATTGGATGGACGGCGAAGCTTAGATCCGGGATAAACCTCCGGATTGCACCCAGCTTTCCAAGAAATGATCTGATTCCAGATTCACTCGAGGGCGGGACCATTTCGAGGACAGCCCGAATTTTGGTTGGATCAACATCGATCCCTCGTGACGATATGATGTATCCTAGGAGCTTTCCTCCTGTTACACCAAATACGCATTTCTCTGGATTTAGCGTGACTCCGTATTCTATTAGACGTGAAAGAATGATGCGGAGTACTTCAGGGTGGTCACAGCGCTTTTTGGCCTTAGCCAATAAGTCATCCACGTAAGATTCCACGATTTTATGAATTAGATCGTGAAATATGTATGTCATGGCCCGCTGATACGTAGCACCGGCGTTCTTGAGACCGAATGGCATAACAGCGTAGCAATAGGTTCCCCAAGGAGTTATAAAGGTGGTTTTAGCTTGATCTTGCTCGGATATTCTGATTTGATTGTATCCCGAGAATCCATCCATGAGAGACAAGAGCTCAAACCCAGCTGTTGCATCAACAATGACATCGATAGATGGCAATGGGAAGTCATCCTTAGGACATGCTTTGTTAATGTCCCGGAAATCTATGCAGATGCGTATCTTTCCATTCTTCTTGAGAACGGGAACGATGTTTGATACCCATTGGGAGTAGTCAACTGGCTTGATGAATCCTACCTGAAGGAGTTTTATTACCTCCTCTTTTACCATAAGGGCTACCTTGGGCTTCATGGGTCTTGATTTCTGTTTAATTGGCTTTGCATCTGATCTAGTGACGAGGTTGTGCACCGCAATGTGGGGTGCGACTCCTGTCATCTCTTTGTAATTAAATGCAAATGCCTTCTGATGTTCTTTGAGAACTTGAGTATGTATTTCCACTTCTTCTGGGGTTAACGAAGATCCTAGTTTCAAGATTCTTGGCTCATCTTCCGTTCCGATATTGACATCGATTGTTTCTTCGATTAAAGAGGCGTTACCCTCTTCGAACTCAGGCGGTGCTGGGGGTAAATCCAAATCATCCCCGTTTTCCACCGCGTATATATTAGGTTCTTTTTGTGAGGGAAGATCCGTTACAGGATTTCGAAGTAGGAAGATGAATGCGGGATCAGAGATAAATCTAGCGTGTGATAGGAGAGATGTAGTGCTGCATAGGCATTTAAGTAATCCAAAGTAGCCGCATCATTTCCAACATGGTCTAGGATGGTAGATTCACTTCCGCTTGAAAGAGGATTTATCATTGTTTTTATCAATGGTTCGTTTCGAATGGATATTGTGAAATGAGTATCTTCTAGCTCATTGCTTGGAGTGAAGCGTGATGCCGAAGTTGCTATTGAATCGGCGAGAAGATTTTTCTCTCGCGGAATTGCTTCAATGGATATGAAGTTGAACGCCTTGCTTAAATCTAATACAACGTTTTTGTAAAGTTGCAAGTGTTCGGCTTTAGTTTCATATACCTCTGAAACTTGGTTTGCCACTAATTGTGAGTCTCCTAAAACTCTGATATTATCAATACCAATTCTTTTGGCTAAGGTAAGGCCAAGGAGGAGGGCTTCGTACTCAGCGCCGTTGTTTGTGCATTCAAAGTTCAACTTAAAAGAGAATGGGAGGACCTTTTCCTCGGGTGAGGTAAGAATTATACCTGCCCCCGCTCCATAGCGGCATTTAGCTCCATCGAAATGGAGAGTCCAATACTTAGCCGGGAGTATGGATGTAGGTGTATCTGCTGTGTTTGCACACTCTACTTCTACCATATAGAGATCTTCTGCTGGCAAGGAACCAACACCTAGGGAAAATCCTATGCCTACTGAATCGAATGGTAAGAACATTGGTGAATCTTGTTCTATCAACTCAACGATCTTCGCAGTAGTCCCTAATGATACTATTTCTTTAGTTTTACCTTTAGGGGTTGGAATTGTTTGGGCTATGTTGGTAGTTTCAAGATCCGTCGTAGGTATCAACTTTTCCTCTGGCTTTGGGTCAGAGGGTTTGTTAAGTTGGTTTGTTGGAAGTTCGAATTCTGAGTGTACACCTGGTCTCTTCTTTAAATCAGCTAGGTGTACGTCAAACGGCTTTGGATCACCTTTGGCTACAAATACCTTTCCCAGATGCAGGAATCTTACTTCTTGAAATAGAGTGGAAGGGATTGCCTTCATGCGGTGTATCCATGGTCGGCCGAGGATCATATTATAATTGGTTTCCCGATCTATAATATAAAACTCAGTCAGGATTGTTTTAGGTCCCAAGGTGACCGGTAGTATTATGATTCCTATCGACGTGGCTTTAAGGCTATCGTAGCCTCTCAAGGTATTTCGAGTAGTGGAGCAGTTTGTTTTACCATATCCCAATTTTTGGAGAAAAGAGAAAGGAACTATGTTGACCGCAGCTCCATCATCAACCATTGCCCGTTTTACATAATTATTATAAACCTGTACTTGCAAGTGTAGGGCTGGATCACCTCGGCGTGCGATCTCGGCATCCGTAGGCATTTTACTTATCTCGAATATGAATTCGACATCCCTATCCGCCTGTCCCGGAGGATAAACATCAAAGTCTATATGATTTACTTGTGCTTCTGGTGGTGGAGTGATACTAATTAAATGACCCAAACCTAACGCCTCTAAAAGAGCAGCCCTATGAGTAGGGGAATTCTTTAGTAAATCAAGGAATGAAATATGCGAGAAGGTTTTTGTTAGATCATTAATTAGATCGTAAGCACCCATAGGTTTTGCTACGGTTTCGTTGGATGTTATCATTTCCGGTAGATGGCTTGGACTTGGTTGAGAGAAATACTCTCGTGTCCTCGTAATTGCTTCAACGGGTAATTGGAGTCTAACTCTACTAATCCAACTACCTTAGGTCGTGGTGACTTCCTAGTTGTGGCGCGACTAGCGGATTTAGCGAGTTGAGGCCTCGTGATCGTTGTTTCTGTCATTGCGCCTTTGTTTGTTCGGTTGGTTTGACCCATTGTTATCATGATTTGGGAGTGGATCATTAAAGATCTTGAGAGGGGCATTCTGAGGGGAAACTGTCCCTGCGAAGGTACTTGCCGTTGGTGACGTAGGATCTGCTAGGAACATATCCATAAAAAATTGTTTTTGCTCATTTGGCAAGCGTTGCATGAATTTGTTGTAGTCACGACACGTTCTAGTGTCATGACCCGAATTTTATGGAAACCACAATAAGAATTGGGATTATAATTCCCGTTTTGTTGGTTTGGTGTGTATTGTGGCCTAAAATTCCGATCAAACTGTTGCCTATTAGGACCAAAGTTTTGGAATTGTTGTTTTTGGTTTTGACTTTGGTTTTGGTAACCAAATGAGTTTTGGCTTGGCTCTTGCATGGGATTTCGCCGTTGTTGTTGTTGTGGATTATTAAAATCCACCGTATTGACCGTCGGGGTAAAATTGTTGTTTCTTTGGTTGTTTGTTTGTGACGGAGTATTAACGACATTTACCCTCTTGGGCTGGTCAGTTACCCCATCTGTTGTTACCCCACGATTTTTGTTAAGGATTTTGGGTCCTTGATTGACGCTTGTGGTGGTTGTAGTATTTTGAGTAGAGGTGATTAACCTCCCGTTTGCTCCATACGTCTTACGGCCACTATCTATTGCTGCTTGATCAATTCGCAGAGCACTCTCAAGTACTTCATCATAAGTCCTTAGTGGGAACTTCTGGACTTCTTCCTTCACTTCTTTGCTAAGAGAATGAAGGAATAAATCACATAGCTCCATCTGATCCATGTTTGGAGCGCTTGCCGAGGAATAAAGGACTGTGCGCCACCTTTGGATGAAATGGGTGATAGACTCGTTATGTTCTTGCTTGATGTGCAAGAACTCCCTGATTCCTGTCCTTAATAGTTTGTTCATGTCGAAGGCTTTGATGAACTCCGACACGAGTTGTTTGAATGAATGTATGGAAGCTTCAGGTATTCTATAATACCAATCAAGAGCGATGCCTTCCAGCGTTTTGGGGAATATTTTAGCAACGACCCCATCCCATGGGAGTAATTCTCGAATGGGCATGTAGCGTAAGCTTTGATATGCGCATTCGGATCTCCTTCTCCTTTGTATTTGGGCAAATCGGGAAGAGGCCTTGGAAGCATAACGCTTCTTATGGTGAAATCTAAGGGCTCCTTTAAATATTACGAATAAGTCCCTATTGCATACGTCTCACCATTGATGGTGCCTGTTGAGGAGGCGGTGGCGGAACGGGTTGTTGATATGGCATAACGTACGCGTTGGCAGGGGCATAAGGCAGTCCCTGCATTTGAGTAAACATGTTGGGGGATGAGTACATATCCCCTTGTGGTGATTTGGAATACATGTTTAAGTATGAAGGGGTACTATCCAGGAATGGATTGCTCTGTACCGGACCAGGAGGAACTGTGCTAGCGATAGTGGGTCTAGTTGGCACTTGTTGTGAATACTGAGGAGTCATACCTAACGTGCCTACTCCTGTGAGGAGATCTACTTGGCTAGGATGGTGCGGAGGATTGGAACTCCCTGTTTGTATGAATTTCAAATTTTGATTTGCTTGGGCAAGTTCTAATCCTCTAACCTTTTCTATTAGCGTTGAAATGACTTCGTTTGGTGAAGTCACGATATCATGCCTTGGTGGCGTTTGTTGTATATCCTGGTGTTGTATAGGCATGTGATAGCCTGTCATGAACTGATTGCTATCTTGCCAAGTTTCTCTGAGAGTATTTTCTATACGTGATGGCATAGAGGTATTTTCTTGAGGAGAGAACTCGGGCTGTATTTGCAAAATTCCTACAGGTGGATACATGCCTTGAGAGCGTTGTTCATTCCTAGGATAACGTATTGAGTACTCGTCATCTAGGCTGAGTATGGGATCGATTGTCTGCTAATATGTGGTCTAAGTAGCACCTGAGGAGATGAAGCAGATTCTCCAGTCAATGTCATATTGTTTGAGCCTGAAGGCTCTGTTTGTGTTTGAGCGAGTTGTTGCTCCAACCCCTCTGCTTGGAAGGACGAACTATATCTAATCCTTGGCGTTTGTGTTGACAACTGATTAGTTGAATAGTTGTCGCCCCACATTGAGAGTGAGGGTGATGATTCCCTATTCTGTTGGGCATAGTATGCCTCAAGACCCAGGAGGGGTCTGCCATATGCATCGAATCCCGACATATTCGGGGGGTATATGAATACCCGCAGAATAATGGGAAGGAGCGAAGGTGATTTGTGAAGGGAAACATGATATTTATGACTCCGAACGAGAAGGTAGGAAGTTTTACGTCAGCTTTACTAATTTCGTTTGTTTCACGTCGGGTTCACCAATTTTGTACGTCGGAAAAGCAACAGGCGAGCGTGAGAATCAACAAGTGACTCTTCCACGTACCCGACCTCCCGAGGTCGTGCCGAGACAGCCGGTGGGGGTAGAATATGCAGACAAACTAGTTGGGGAGTCTAATGTCTTCGACACGCACTAATGGTATTTGCGAATCTAAGGCAAAGAAGGCCCTTCTAACTTGGACTGGTGTGATAGATCGATCAGCGAGGATGACTGCTCGAAGGCTCCAATCAATATCGAGCTCTGGCGTGATTCGATCTATGGGTTGTGGGATGCGTGGAAAATGACCCGGGATGGTTTCGTGTATTTCTCCTGATAGGGTCATATGGTGAATATAGTCAACTCTATGGACGATTCTCTGGCCTAGTCCAAAATTCTCTAGCTTCGTTAGCTGTTGTGTCTAGTAGGGATAACTGTTGAATGATGATAGGCGGAATCGGAGTAGACTGAAATACTAATGTGCGTAGGCCAGTGTCTATATCTAACTGACTTGTGGATTCGTTGGGCTGTGGGATTTGTGGATCACAACCGTAGACTCTTGGTTGTTGCGGTCCTGTTATGGTCATACGCGAGATCAAGTTCTAATCCCTAGTATCCAGTAATCGTATGCTTTCTCGGCCTCTACGTTTAGAACCAGCAATTGTGTGATTTTCTCAGAATACCTTACAGGTGTTCTAGCAACTTGAATTCTTAAGCTGGTATCTATATCTATGAGGGTGTCTCCAGCGTCTGGCTGTGGAACTAAAGGATCACACCCGAATATTTGTTCTCTTTCAAATCCTTCTACAGTCATGCGGATGTTTTCTAGGATAACCTATAGTTTGGCTGATTTGACCAAAATGTGTGTGCTTGGTCGTCTTCGATGTTTAACCCTCTCAATTGTGACCTGATCTGTTGGAAGTCTGTTGTTGTTTGGAAGACTTGTATCCTAAGGTTTTGGTCAATATCAGTTATTGCCACTACGGTATTGGGCTGGGGCACAATTGGCTCGAAAATGTATTCCCTGGGCTCCCTAGGTCCCGTAATTGTCATGCAAAAGGCAGTAATGAAACAAACTATAATAAAGTAAAATCTAAGTACACTTCTAGCATATATAATTTCTTTTTGTATTTTCTGGCAATTTATAAGAAAGCAGCTATTTAAAATATTTAGAATTGACAACTAAACTAATAACGTAAAACAAACAAAATAGCCGAGTGTAGCTATTTGTCTGTGCAATTTTGTATATCTATTCTAAACAACGAAATAACTAATCTATTTGCAAGATTCTCGATCCTACCTCAGAAGTGAGGAATGAATCATAGTTTCTCAGAAACTATCAATCCCCACAACCTCCCTGGCAATATCAAGAATGGAAATAACTGAAATAAAGCGATTAACTACTTTATTTGATAAGTTCTAACTAAAACTTTGAAAGATGGAACCTGGATTTCGCAGAACAGTGGCGAATCCGACGGTGTGTATGTTCTTGTCCCCTCAGTATGATCTCTTCGTTCTTTGTGCTCACGTGAATCCAGAAAAGCGTGGAATGCTTGCATCAACAGGAATAGATATTTGGATCAATGGACAGCCTTCAGAATGCAGACAAAATAGAATGCGGATAGGAGAGGGATAGCGCAAGAGTACAGAGCTTGGCCTATGCAATTCCTAGCGGGGTCTACTGCGAATCATGCAACAAAAGCATCCAGAACCTGAAACTAGTCTGTATGAAGAGCAAAACCTGCAACTTTAATGGCTGCCTAAACTATTCTACTCCAAAAACAATGATACTGTTTGCACAAGTTGGATCTGTGGCTTACCAACAACAACACAATACTAACCAAAGCATTCAATGAGAAAACTAAGAATTCTAAGCAAAGGAAAACTAAATCTGCTGTAACAAGAAATTCAAAAGCAAACTTTGGAGCAAAACTCAGAGGCCAAAGTAATGTTTGCACTTGCACAAGTTGGATATGTGGCTTACAAATTATGCAACACAAAGCTGAAACAAACCTGCAACAAACTATGCTACCAATCCTAAGCAAACTAAAAAGACCACAGCACTGAAAAATAAGAAAGTTGGAGTGAAAAAATGGTGGCCATTTGCATGTGCACAAACCATGCATTTATAGGAATTCCAACACTCAAAAACCAAAATCAAATTGAACTCCTAAACAATAAACAAAGGAAAAACACTGTTCCAGGGGACCAAAAACATTAATGCATGCCCAAGTCGGCAAGAAAAGCTGGTGAGTCGTGATATTTCACGCGGGTCGCGTCAAAAGAGCGTTCTGGAAAACGCGCACAGGACCGCCGCGCGCTTGCTCGGGCGGCAGATTCTGGACCGCCGCCCTGTTCGGGCGGCGGTCCTGCGAGACCACCGCCCTTAAAGGCGGCGGTTTCGGTTTGAAGGTCAAAAAGCCAAGAAAAGAGAAACATAGGGAAAACAAAGCACGCGGGGCTAAGCGGGCATGCGGGATGTTAACGCATATCCGAAGAGGAAACACCTTTCGAGAGGTATCATCATTGGGGCACTTGTTACACTAAAGCTGATGCAGTACCTTACAATTTTGGGGCTAAGCATCGGGGCATGTTCGGGTTAAATTTCCTAAAGAACCCTTATTTCATTTTCTTTGTTGTTAGAGTTCCTGTGAGTCTTTGTAATCTTTAGGCTTTGATAAATCATCATCATATAACTTGTTCATTTGACCATCACCAGTCTTTACCTCATTCGGTAAAATTGTTCTGTCTCATAGTAACTAACCTTGGTTACCCCTGAACCGGCATTGGTCATCCTTAATCGAGTGTCGGTTACCTTGTACTAAATATCAACTAATATATTACCCAAATCTACCTATAGACACTTGTTTTCTTCATTCTCACTACTCTCTATGTCATCTGCAGGATACAACATCACTTGATATACATTCATTCACATGGTGTTGACTCGCAATCAAGCTAATGCTCTTACATTTCACGCAAGTCGTCAACCACTCCCACCTAGTCCTTCACCACCCTTGTCCTATCACCCATGGATCCAACCCTACCTACCACCATTTCCATAGGCGATGAGGAATTTTCACGACTCCTTAATCAGAATCCCGTGGCCTTACAGTTCTACCTTTCCCACTCTTCTACATGGGACTCCTCGGAGTCGGTTGATATAGGGCATGCATGTATACATCTCTACTACCCATATTCCCACTTCGCATCAACCCCTAATAATGCAAGGTTACCTTCACTTGATTCACCCCAAGCTATTTCACATCTAGGACCCATACCCACTATGACCGTTGTATCTCAGTGATATCATCACACCTGTAGTATCTATTGTCCCCTCATTGACCCAGGACCTGACCACAACCCTGCCTCGCACCCATTTTCTCACAAATACCCATTGTAACATAACCACCCATGGTTTGGTGACCCCTACTCCATTCCATAATCTTGTCCTCTCCATCCCATAAACATTGCCCCCAATCACTACTAGAGTCACTACGACCATCCCACCTACATACACATACTATCAACAACCCCCTATCTCATCTGTCACCCATTCTAGATACATGCCCTCTATGTCGGTCCCTATTCTCAACCTCCCTATTTGGTATCACCATATATTGGAATGTCACCCACATCATAGGTTCAATATCAACCTCCTTATGCCACAGGAGGTGCCCTTCTATCACAACCTACCAATTACCTCATCAAATTGATGATGGAAAGGATACAAACACTAGGAGCATCGGTTTTGGGCTTGCATAATTCTCTCACCTATGATGAAATCTGTAATGAGCCCATTCATCCATCTATCCATATTCACCCATACCCTGTACATTGGGAAATGCCAAAATTCAACTATTTCAATAGTAAAGAAGACACACAACAACATTTGCGGTCTTTCAAACATGGGTGTTATCTAATCACCCATGATGACGCTTTACTCCTACAAACTTCACGATATCCCGATAGGCCCTACATTTAACTAGTCTTTGTAACATTCCCATTTTAAGAATTTATAAACAAGGGAATTTTTTTTAAACATAATGTTATTTTCTCTAAATAAAACATCATTTAGAACACACATTCCATGCCAATTAAACTCATAACAGATAACCATATGTAGTGTAATGACTCGGTATACACACGATCTCTCATTCCATGACCCACTTACTAACCGATCTCTCATGCTAACTTAAAGTATAGAATAATTTATGTATACTATGTATACTTGGTTCTCCTACCCAATTCACGGTACTAAGTGATCTCTTTAAAGAACCTATCTAAATAATTGTTACCAATATTCATCGATATCATGTTTTTTTAAACTAGGTGACGTAGGACAACACAACGATGAGCTTGCGATACTTTGGCCAAATATTTTCAACATACTATTCATGTTACTATTCCTAGATGACATACTCATCATTCGGAATACATCCTTCACCTCACTCTTCTGTTATCTAGAATGGTCTTATTGACTACCATCAGTCCACTTGCCCAAGGTTTGACCCTATCCCGATTAGCAACATAATTTATTATAGGAAGACACTCATGATGACTTAGGGTATATGGGCATACTCGGTTGACTTAAGTCAACCGGATGTGCCAAGGTACCCTAAGTCATTGAAAGCTACTACCTATCCTAAACATGCTACTAACTTGACCTAGAGAGAAACTAAGTTCAAGTCCGGATGTGAGTAGATCTAGATGAACAAATACGGAAGGGTGTTGCCACATGTCAGCTTCTACAACTTTGTATCCTTGAGAATTTCGGGGACTTCTCGAGGGTAGAGTCCTGCAGTTGGCGTGTGCCAACATCCGTTATAATTGATTCATCAAGATGTACATACCCCCTTAGTGGTCATTAATCAAAATTAAATTGGATTAACATTCAAATTACTGATAACCATGCCTAACCCTAATTCCAACATTCCTTAAGTTCTTTATCCAACACTAGCTTTGATTAGATATGGAGAACTTCATTAATTCATGTTTGCATTGTTATTCGTTAATGTGGCATAACAAGTAGTTATCCCAAAACAGGACAAAAACATCAAATGTTTAAATCTTAATGTAACCTAACTATCCAAATCAAGTGTGTCATCCATCTAAAGTCAGCCAGTGTTTACTTTATAAACTTAGAATAAATATTAAAGATCATAACAACTATTCCTTTTATCTTTCATTCCATGAGAGAGGAAGAGTCTTCCTCTACATGGTTAGATGATAGGTTTAACATAACCTTTTTATCATTTGTTACTTATATAGTTTAATCATATGTCCAAAGCATATTTCATTATTAAACTATAGTTGTGTAGTTAGAGAATGGCATCTTTTGTAAATTAACAAGTTCATTATAATAAGGAGATTATGCTATCTCCTTAATCCAAGTGATCATCTTATAACAACAATAGTATACAACGGATATAAAGAATTTTGCAAAGATATCACTATTATTTCCCTCATACAAGTACAAAAGTATTCACATCACAAATTGGAGTCCAACACAAAACCTTTCAATTCATGATGATAAATATGCATTTACAAGACTATGCATTTCGGACATTACGCATGTCAATCGAATTAAGATCTTAAAAGAACATCACTTTTCTTTTCCAATACAACTCAAGAATGATTTGAAACTCTTTAAATAAGATCTAGAATTAAGTAAGCCAATGCATCATAAAATTTTGTTGTCTTGTTTTATCACTTACGATGTCCATCTCTAAAAATTGGTAGCACGAGTCGGTTCAATAAACTAAGCATGATAAGCACTAAGCATTAAAGTAAAGTGCATTCCACTAATTGTTCCATTAAAACAACTCTTCTTTAATGAAACAATTAATATATCATACAAATAATCATAAGTAATAACATCTAGAAAATAAGTACAATAAAAGAGTCTGAATTTACTTTTAAGAAAAGAACTTAATATAATCTGCTACATCTGAATTATATCACAAGGTTTAATTAATCCTATCAATTACTTTAAAACAATCAACAAGTCTTGTCATCCAATTGTTTCATAGTTCTATAAGAATAGAAATACACATTTATCTTTACTAAGCAGCAAAAGAAGTTAATTACAACATAGCTCATATTAGGATGCTTCATCTTTCCATATAGCAAAAGAAGAAGAATCAATACATACTATTCCTCATACACTAATCATCTGAAAGAAAAATACAGGTTTAGAACACACGAATCTGCCTCAGTACAAAGATAACAATATAAGGATTCAACATTAAGGAAAAACATTTAACTAGAATCCCAAATCAATCCAAGTAGGGTAGGAGTCAAAACATCCCCCGCAAGTCTAAACTAACTCCCATATGTTAAAAGATATAATTCAAAGATCTGAAACCAAACATTCCATAACCCAAGCTAGACTCACACAGAGTTAATCTCTTATCTAGTCTATCCAAGAAGGGTTCATAATAAAACAAAGTGTAAAAAGAGACAACCTTCCGATATAAATCCAAATGGAGTATGACTCAATCAAGCAAAACATTTGGTCAAGGCATGATATTATTTTCTTTCCAACCTATCGACTCGGCTAATCTCTTTATAATACATTACAAAAAATGACTTAAGAAAAGTAGACTAAACATTCCACAAGAAATTTCCTTCTTAGAGGAGAATCAAATATAGAGAAGTTCAATCAAATGAACTTGTCCAATTAACAGTAAGAAGGGATCTCCATTGGAAAAGGTCCAATCCATAATTCATTTCATTTATACTATGAAATGAATTCCCATTTCTATTTCAACTTAGAAATTCTTTAACTAGTTCCCAAAAGAGAACACAAAACCGAATGCACAGTTAAAGAAAGCACACTTCTAATTTTCCATTACAAATCTAACAAACTAGTTTACCTATTTCCATTCATCAAGCACAAGTTCAAATTCAATTCTCAGAATGAAGTACAGAACAGTCCCTAAAATAGTATACTATCCCCAAGAGAACATATTCATTTCTCTTTTTAAATCCCGGAGATTCGTTCAATGAATCCAACAAGGAATAGAAATCCACAAACAGTGTAAGATATACAAGGTTCAATACAACTCACAAACTCAAAAGACTGAAATCCCATTACAAGGCTTCAATAACTTAATGCAATGAGAGTAAATAGTTCGCGATCCCAAATAAGAACAATAATACAAAGCATTCTAAATAGAGATAATGTATCCTTCCATACAAAATTCAGTATACTAGGTTTTAAATTCAACTTTCTAATAAAACCCAAGAAATCAATTAAGAAGATCTAAAGAGAGTAAGAAAACCCAACAATGTTTAATCAAGAGATGTTCCAATCTTACTTCCAACTCAACTAAAAAAAATCACCACAAGACTCTCGAGTTCCATCTAAAAAGCTTGCGATAGGAAGGTATTCATTTCAACATTGTTCACAAGAAGGAAAATGCATACTATATTTCCATAAACCTCTTAAACTATTAATGACCATTCCAAAGAACTCTAAATCAAACCAAACCCACAACAAGGTATAATTACAGTCTAATAATCCTTCAACAAAATATTCATGCTTTCAACAAGATGCGGGATTTCTTAGAGTAGAGAAGGGAAGAATATCCCCAAACTCATATGCTCTTACTAGTTCAAGAATGTGGTATAGTCTAAAAGACAAAAGTATTACAACCATTCCCACTCAAGAAGCGACACAGAGGAGATCTCAAAAAGAGATTACCTAGTCTACTTCAAACCAAAACAAATCTCTCAAGACCCTTTCAAGCAAATAGTCCATAAATGAGTTTAAATCTTTTCAAATCCTTAATACGAATAAATCTCCAGCTCAGAATACTAGTTTTAGAATCAAACACATCAATTCCAACACAAGTTCAAAACATGCAAGAATTGAATACTAGTACAATTTTGAACAAGAGCTTGAACAAAAGTTCAGAACTTCATAAGGCTCTAATACAGGCTCAGATCAAACACAAAGCTCAAATACAAGCTCATAACATAACATGAAGCTCCCATATAAGTTAACACAGGCTCCAAATAATAGTTCAGAATGAAACCTAAGACTCCCATAAAGGTTCAAGACCACACAAAGCAACTAATGCTAGTTTAAAACAACACCAGCCTTGCAAACAAGTTTCAAAATGAAATACAGAGCTCCCAATACAAGTTTCACATGCATGCCACCATTAAACTAGCACAGAGAAAGTTTCCCAAAAACTATCATTACCAGCAATGGATTTGCATTCCAAAAACCATAGAGATTCATAAAAACATGAAAGTTATTAACCAGACAAATCATGCAAATATTTATCTCATGAGAGCAGAGTTGTTCTAATGAATCACTTAGAAGAAAGCAATAAATCTTAATGGGTAGGGACTATCATGCTTGATAATGCTTCTACAAATTCAAAGGAGACTTCCAATCAAGCTTCCAACTCTTTTTCTTCTCCATGATAGATCAAAAACCAAAAAAAATTTCTTCCAATGCCTCATATGCATTCCCTTGATCGAAAATAGACCAGAGAAACCAAAAATAGCCAAGAAGAATAAGAAGTCAAACTCTTTGGTTCAAAGAACCGAGAGAGATCCATGTAGAGAAAAATTTGTGAGACATGCAAAACCAAACAACCTCTCACAAATTCATCTCCCTTGTTTCCAAGATGGTTTGCACACAAAAACCAAGATCCATTAATGCCATAACTCCCAAATTTCCCACTTATCTCTCCTTGCCACCGCCTCCCAAAACTGGCGAATGCCATTTCCAAGTTAACATGCATTTCTATATTTAGTGAAGCCTCCACGTATGCCTCCACTAGAGTTAACTAGCCTTTGCCAAAAATGGCAGTACCTCATGCATTAAACCCAATCAAATCACTTAAATTCCATTGGAACTATCACCTTAGTGCCATGTGACCCTTAGGTTCCTTTTAAATAGTTTAGGCTAGATTTCCCAAGACTTAGGTTAGTCTAACAATAAATCACCTTAGGTCTTAAAACATTGCCATAGGTAGTTTCCACCTTAGGTTAGATTAAATTCACAACCATTAGTATTAGGCATTAGGTTAATATAGTATATTACTATAGTAATCCCCCTTATTCATTTAGCACAAGAGCTTAGGTTAGGACACCACCCCAAAAAAATAGAATAAGAAGCTTAGGTTAGATTATAACCCTAATTAAGTAGACGTAGCTAGGAAGTAGGTGCTCTTACCTAGTTTAGGATACTGTTAGGATAGTCCTTTAGTTTTAGGATTTTGATCCCCTTCATAGTCATGAAGCAGACTATTTTTACACCAATAATGTCCTGCAGAGATCAATCCCAAAGACCCAAGCACAAACATACAACCAAATGAAGGTACGTTCACTCAAGAGCAAAGAGTTTGTAACATAAAAAGTTTAATCCACTATGTCTCTCAAACTAATGACTTCCAATTTACCATTTAGTCTGCTAAGAAGATTTAAAACATTCGTTGGATCACAGAAATTGATCCAAGGATGAGTCAATAAAAGAGATAAGTTTTCACTCTCAAAATTAGATTACTGACTTATCAATAAGAAGTGAAAATGGATTCTTGTAAGCCATATCATTCCATTCTAAAGAATCCAAGAGTAGAAATAATTTATCCATAATAAGCATAATTTTCAACAATTAAGGAAACGCACCTCATTCCATAAAATCACATGCCAACGCTTATAGTGTAAAGAGAAATATAACAATTTGTCCAAGGTGTTACATACTTCCCTCCTAAAAAGAATCATCATCCCGATGATTATCTCATTTGAATAATTGCATTAGGGATAATCGGTTTATTCAATTTCTTAACATATGTTTACAACAATATCAGAATTTAAAGTTCCAAAAATCAGCATTCACATAGCTGTTTATTTAAAAATAAATAGTCATCTGCCCAAAACTGGCAAACTTATTGACATATAAAGATAAAATCACAAATTTTTATCAGTCATCATAGTCATTTCGATCAAATAAATATGGAAAAGTGGTTTTCATATCTTCTAGGTTTTCTTAGGTTGCACTTTGTCTTCATTAAACTGGTCCCATTGGACCTTACATTGACTTATTTCACGATTCCTTAAATGCAATGGCGTAGTTTCAACACTCATATGGGTTTACCCACAATTATTCCTAGGTCTTGGACTCCGAGGAATTTTAATTTAACACATGTGATAAATTTGAAATGTATTTCTTAAGCAAATAAATATGGAAAACATCATGCATTCGTGACAAAGTAGGAGGTAATGCTAAACGGTAAGCTACAGGGTTGATTACTTCAACTATCTCAAAGGGTCCCACATAATGAGGTGATAACTTGGCAGCCTTGCCAAAAGTTATTGAGCTCTTTTTCGGTTTAACTCGAAGAAATACTTTCTCACCAAGTTCAAATTTCCTATCAACCCACTTTAAATCAACATAACTCTTTTTCCTATCTGTTGCTTCTTTCAAGTGCTCACGAATCATTTTAACTTGTTCCATTTCAGTAATAATTTCAGGTCCAATTACCTCTCTATCCTCAATGTTGTCCCAACTAATGGGGTTCTGAATTTTCTTCCGTATATTGCTTTAAAAGGTGCCATCTTAAGAGATGCATGATATGTGTTATTATATGCAAACTAAACTAGTGGAAGGTACTCTTCCCACTTATACTACTAATCCATACAATACATTCGTAACATATCCTCTAAAACTTGATTAACTCTTTTAATCTGTCCATCTGTTTCCGGATGATACGTAGAACTGAAATTCAACTTAGTTCCTAGAGCTGCATTAAGCATTTTCCAAAACCTTGACATCATTCTAGGATCTCTATCCAATATGATTAATTCAAGTACTCCATGTAATCTAAAAATTTGTGTATAAATCTTTTAGCCAAAACAAGAGAATCATCCTTTAGATTACAAAGCAATAAAATGTGCTTCCTTTGTTAGTTTATCAACAACTACTAAAATAACATCAAGTTTATTTCTTGACATAGGAAACCCTTGCACAAAGTCCATGCTTATTACTTGCCACTTGTACTGAGGTATGTTATGAGGATACAATAAACTGGTTGGGTGCATATGCTCCGCTTTAGCACGTTGACATTCAAGGCAATGTGTCACAAAATCAATAACATCCTTTTTCATTCCTTTCCAGAAATATTGTTGTTTTATATCAACAAACATCTTTGTAATACTAGGGTGTCCAGAAAAGGTGAATTGTGAAATTTTGCTAACAATTTCTTTCTTAAATCATTTAGAGAAGGTATGTATACTCTGTTTTCAAATCTTAAGATTCCTTCATTATCAAAGTGAAAACCTTTATACCTCAAATCATTTGGATCTGTAGCAAGCACTAAATTTACTTGTTGAAAGTAAGACTTTGATTCCATAACACTTTTTACTTCATCCTTAAATTGATTTCACAATGTTATTGTTGTATATATCTTCCCCGGTAGATATAGGCAAACGGAAGAGTATAGAAATCAAAGAAACTCAGAACCTGATATTTATTGCATCACCAATAGCCCCGGGCGCATAGCAAAGAATGTCGACACGCCAAAAGTCACGCACAACAAGGGATGTCGACACGAAAAAGGTCACACCCAAGGTGTAGGTAAAAGGTGCACAAAAAGGGATGTCGACACGAAAAGGATGCGCCAAGGCGCACAACAAGGGATGTCAACATGAAAAAGGATGTGCCAAGGCGCAGGTTAAAGGTGCACAACAAGGGATGTCAACACGAAAAAGGATGCACCAAGGCACAGTAAAAGGCACATAGCAAAGAGTGTCGACACAAAAAAGGATGCACCAAGCGCGCAGTAAAAGCTGCATAGCAAAGAGTGTCGACATGAAAAAGGATGTGCCTATGGCGCAAGTTAAAGGCGCACAACAAGGGATGTCGACACGAAAAAGGATGTGCCAAGGCGCATGTAAAGGGTGCATGACACAGAGTGTTGACATGGAAAAATTTGTGCCTTAGTGCATGTAAGGGTATGTCGACATAAGGATGGATGCGCCAAGGCGCACCTTAAGGAGGCGCAACATTTTGAGTGCCGACAGAACCGGACTCGACCAAGATATTCAGATGGCCATAACTTTTCACAGGGAGCTCGGATTAATGCAAGGTTGGACTTTTTGGAAAGCTTATGAGGTCCTCTATCCAACTATGACTGGATATATTTAATTGGGTGAGAAAAAATTCTTAAAAATGCAAAATACAGTTCACCACTTTTTGGGTTTGCTAGGGTCCTCACCTACCACCATAATGAGATGAATTAAATACAACCTGGGGTGGTTGGGGTAGATTTGGATTTCCTCTCTCTTCCCTCTCTCATTCCTCCTATAAATTGTAATGAGGGGCTTCTTTCTAAAGTTTGGACATTCTTGTTTTGCCCCTCCTTCTTCTCTTTGGCGAGGTGAATTTGTGGAGTAAAAACCTCTCATCTAAAATTGTAATGCAACTTTGCCTCTTGGCATTTTTTGTAGTGTATTGAATCAATCTTTGGAGTAAATAATGCATGTCTCGTGGATGATTCTCAACCCTCTTTGTGTTCATTTTTATCCTTCGATCTTTCACTTTGCAATTTGGTTATCTGTGCATGATCTTGCATTAAATTTTATTGGTTTGTGTTTATTGGCAAGATAGGTGTTCTTCATTCCTCGGTGCATCACCTTTGTAGTTTAGGTTTTATTTTATGCATCTTCTTACCCTATCTCCTTGGAAAGTTAGTTTAGGTTTTGAGTAAACCCTCTGCATTTTTACGTGTGCATCTGAATAGATGAATAGGAACCGGCCTTCATCTGGAGAGCTTTCTCGATTCGCAAGGTCCCACACTTGGGAAAAGCTCCATGTTATGCAATCACACTAAGAGTCTCAACCCATCGAGTTGTAGACATTCGGGAAGTGCTTTGTGATTCTCCATCAATAGTTTTGGCACGCCCGGTGGGACCAAGAGGTCATTCCATAGATTTGAAGGAATTTTCAAGAAATTTGGACTAAAAAATTGCAGGTTTTACAATTTCAGATTTTTCACCTTCCAGGATGAACTTTGAAATCAATTTTCAAGGACTTAACTTGCTCAAAACAAGTCAAAATTTCACCAGTTGATAGATCGGGGGATAATATTCAAAAGGGTATTCTTAGATTTTTGAGATTTTGACTTTCAAAATTTCATGGTTTTTAGTATTTCGGGTTTTCCAGGTATTGAGCATGTCCCAAGTTCGACACGGTGTATTTCAGGTTTTGTAAGTTGCCTTGCATGACCTAAGTTTTACCTGTACCTTTTGGGGATTAGTAACTGCACAACAATACCCAATAATCGAATTGAGGAACTATACCTTCAAGGTTTGAAAATTCTATTTTTAATATTTGTCAGGTTTGGTGTGTAACCTGGCATAATCTAGCCTTTTGAGGCTCATTATCTAACACATCTGGTGACTCCGAAGGGGTAGAATTCAGTGGTGTAGCAGAAAAATTTACCCAGGCATATGAGAAGAATTCGAACCAGGTCTGATACTCGAGAAGAGGGGCTATTTGTCCACTTGCAACTATCACCAGGAAGAGGAAGGAGAGGAAGAAGACCACGAAGATCACCATCTCCACCTAACAGGACTTTTTCTACACCTCCACCTGGTAGACCTTTTCTCACATCAATAAGGGTTCTCAGGCCAATCAGAATGGCATAACCACCGAATCCCTTTGTCAATTTCTTGGAAGTAGCCCACTTGCCCTCAATGCACAGTAATCCAGCCCAATTGCAGCATTGAAGAACATTCCATTAAGGCTGAAAACTATCTTATTCAAGCTGGTAAGTTGGCTCCTAGGCCTCCCATGCCCTTGTATCAAACTTAGAAAATCCAAGCACTAGTCAAACACCCACTTTGGCTCCTATTCCCACTCCTAGAAATCAAAGTTTAAATAAAACTTCTACTTCATCCTCTAGTGCTTCAAATGAACTCTAAAAGGTTATGAAACAGTTACAGAACCTTGGAAATGAGTTTGTGACTATCAAAAGACAGCAAGCTCAAAGTGCTAGACCGTATCAGCCTCAAGCACAGTACCAGGCTAGGCCCCCATACCAACAAAATAGGTCACCAGCTCAGGCTACAAATCAAAATCAAAGCCAAGTAAGGCCTCCCACCAATAGACCATTTCAGCCCTATAGCCCCAATGTTGCATCTACTTCTAGAACATTAGTGCCAGTGCAAAACAACATAGCTCAAGAGTATGATTGGTGTTTCCCATGCAATGAACCTCACAACCAATCTATGTGCTTCAATGGTGCTTTGAACCAAGCCTTGCTGGTGACAACTACTGGCATAGAGGGTGAAGTGAGTCAAGAAAAAAATCAGCAACAAGGGACATCTCGTCAAAACACGGCTCCAAATGATACCGCACTTGTGAATTGGCAAGATGAGTATTTTTGTGGCATGAATCAAACAATTTCTCATAGTGTAGCAACTAACACAAGATCGAAGAAGAGGAATATTGGTGAAGGGCAGTCATTGGCTCCAAGTTATCTACAACCTTCCATCACTCTACAAGGTGTTGGTAAGCAAAATACAGTTCCAAACATGCAAGGACAGCCCAAACCACCTTCTAAACCAACTCAAATGCCAGTTGTTTCTGCCCATGCGCAAGAAAGGAATGTGTAGGCTAAAGGACAGAAAAGAGATGTTTCATCCCCATTTAGCATCATTGATCAAATGAAGAAGACAAATGTGAATATATCAATGTGGGAATCTTTATCCATCCCAGGCCAAAGAGATCTTCTATAAGCTACCATGAAGAATTGGTCAACTTCGAACCAGCAGGTCCATATGCGAGAGAATGTCCTCACAAATTCCACTCAGCCTGAAGGGAATCATGGAGGACAACAAGGTAAAGTTTTGAAGCCCCCTCCATTCTATGTTTCATTAATCATTGGGGATAAACTAGTACACAATTGCATGATTGATTCGGGGCAAGTAGTTTTGTCATGCCTAAGCAAATAGCTGATCAGCTGGGTCTCCAATATGAAGTCATATCAAAGGGGGTAGTGCAATTGGATGGGACAGTAGTAGCAACGGTGGGAGTGATTAAAAGTTTGAATCTTACCCTGCATGCATGCCCCAACGTTACCGTTTTGTAAGATGTGTCAGTGATAGATTTGCCACCACTCTTTGCCCTATGCTTATCAAGGGATTTCACAGCTAGAATTGGAGGCTACTTATCTACTGACTAGTCACACATGTTGTTCAAAACAAGATATGGTACTAAGGTCACAATCATATCCGAACCAATTGCAAACTTTCATATTGAGCCTCATACTCTAAGCCAAATCAATGCCATTGTTCAGCATTTGATCAAGAAGATTATCCAAGCACAGATGAAGCTAACACCAAAGTTGGAAGCATCCCAGATTTGACTCTTGATGAATGGGCAAGAAAGGTACATGCTTTTGATCCCTACCAAGAAATAGAAGAATCTGAGCTAGGAGTCTATTGTATACATGAAGAAAACCAGCCTATTCCTAGCATCACCAAAACAGACCATAAGGATGACAATGAGGTATGGCGATTATTTTTTGATGGATCAAGGAGTAGGCAAGGCGCGGAGGAGGAGCTATGCTTGTTTCACCTCAAGGCATCAAATATTATTCATCTTTCCATTTCTAGTTTTCCTGTTCAAACAACATAGCTGAATATGAGGCCTTGATTCATGGACTTCATTGGGCTAGGAAAAAGGGCATAAAGAACTTGCAGGTGTTCGGGGATAGTGAGCTAATCGTCAATCAAGTCAGGGGACAACATGCTACAAAGAATGACCTGCTGAAGAACTACAAGAACAGGGTATGGGACCTCATTGAGGATTTCAAAGCTTTCAACATCATGTCCATACCTAGGAAGAAAAATGAAGCCGCGGATAGGCTCGCAGCAGTTGGAGCAATGTTTGATGTGGTTGACAACATCAAAAGGGAAAAAACGCAGCCACATATCCATGTGATTGTGAGGCCAGCAGTTCTAGATAATAACACAAGCTGGCAGGTGTTTGAGAACGATCAACAGATCATCAATTTCTTACAAGAAGAGGCTGAATTCTCAGCTAGGAATCAAGATAGATTAGAGCAGCAGTATGGGGATCAAGTAGTGTAGCTGTGGACAAACAAGCTTCCCAAGGGTTTAGTAACATTAGAGTCTATCTTCAACCCTAATGACTAGTTCCGTAAGGAAAAGGCTAACATGTAGGTCAAGAGAGAAGATTCAGAGCCAATTCTGGTTGGAGAAGGCAGAACACTTCAAATTGGTAAAGTGGCCACTGAGCAGGAGAAATTAGATTTCATACAACTTTTCCAAGAATTTCCAGATGTCTTCACTTGGAGCTATGAAGACTTGAGAGGTTTCAATCCGAAGTTGGCACAACATACCATAGAATTAGATCCAGATGCTAAGCCCATCGGGCGAGTAAGCGAGAGACCAGTCAACCCCCACATTGAGCCTCTAATGAAGAAAGAGCTAAACAAGATAATAGAGGCAAGCATTATATTCCCAATCAAGCACTCAAGCTGGGTTGCAAACTTGGTTCAGTCAGGAAAAAGAGTGGAGAAATTAGGTTGTGTGTGGACTTCCGAGACCTCAACAGGGCATCTCTTAAAGACCATTACCCACTTCCTTCAATGGAACAAATATTGCAAGTGGTATCCGGTTCGGAGAGATTCTCTCTCCTAGATGGCTACTCAGGGTATAATCAGGTAATGGTGAAAGAAGATGACCAGTTCAAGATGGCTTTCACCACCAAATGGGGCACCTATGCCTACAAGAAGATGCCATTTGGGCTATCAAATGCTGGAGCCACTTTCCAAAGGGAAATGGATATGGCATTCAAGGGGTTGATCAATAAAATAGTTCTGATATATCTTGATGACATCATTGTATTCTCCAAAAATGTAGTGGATCACCTTTTTCATCCGAGGCGGAGTATTTCGGAGGTGTAGAATATTTGGGGTATCATTGAATCCCAAAAAATGCATATTATTGGCTCATGAAGGAAAACTTCTAGGCCATATTGTTTCAAAGGAGGGATTGACGATTGACCTAGAAAGAGTTGAAGCAATTCGAGTGTTGCCATTGCCAAGTCACAAGAAGGCTCTTCAAATCTTCTTAGGAAGGATCAATTTTGTTCACAGGTTTGTTCCAAACTTTGCAGCTCTTGTGAAGCCAATAACGTTGATGTTGAAAAAGAGCATTGAATTTAAGTGGACATCTGAAGGCAAGGCAAGTTTTGAGGCAATAAAAGAGGCTATATCTCAAGCTCCAACTCTCGTCAATCCAGACTTCTCCAAGGACTTCATGCTATATGCCTTTGGTGGTGGAGACACAATTTCTGCAATCTTGGTACAATAAAACATAGAAGGATTAAAACAACCAGTTTCTTTCTTCAGTCAAGGCTTGGAGGAATACAAAACTAGGTACTCTTTCATTGAAAAGCATGTCCTTGTAGTGATCAGGAGCTTAAATAAATTCAAGCACCTAGTCTCAAACAACAAGATCCAATTGTTGGTCTCTCATGTGGGAGTCGAGGACTTCCTTCTAAACAGGATTCGAATGAGAAACATGCGGGATGGATAACCCATGTCATGGAATATGACATCGAGATCAAGGTCATAAAACTAGTACGTGGAAAAGGACTATGTGAACAGCTAGCTTTGAGTCGGCAAGTACAAGCTAGTGATGAAAAAGAGATTTTCTTGGTACTACAAGATGGTCAAAGACAAGAAGATGATGACATGCCCGCTCCTTGTTGGACTCAAAATATGATACACTTCTACTGAGACATGGCCTATGCCCTCAGAAATGAGAAAATCAAAGAGGAGATACTTTAGATTACAAGCCATTCCATATGTGCTTGTTGATGGTGTTTTGTTTAAAAGGACATCAATAGAGTTTTATTGAGGTGCATTGGGACAGGTCAAATTGAGAGGGTGTTACGAGATTTTCACAATGGATATTATGGAGGACATTTATCCCCACAAGTAATATCTCTCAAGATAATGAAGGCAGAGTATTATTGGCCCACAGTGTTCAATGACTGCTATACATGGATAAGAAAGTGCAAGAAATGTGCACTCTTCACGGGAAAAGAAAGACTAGCAGTGCTTCCATTGCACCCAATTTTGGTTGACCAACCATTTATGAAATGGGGATTGGACTTCATCGGGGTCATCAACCCAAACTCAAGCCAAGGCCACAAGTGGATTCTCACGGCAATAGACTATTTCACCAAGTGGACCGAAGCAGTAGCACTCAAAGAGGCAAATGAGTCTAACATACTAGACTTTTATGAAGGAATAGTGACCAGGTTCGGTGTGCTAGCCACTATCATATCAGACAATGCATTGGCATTCATAGGTTCCAAGATTACAGAATGGGCTATCAAGAATGGAATCTATTTGAGCACCTCTTCAAATTATTACCCGCAGGGTAATGGACAAGTAGAGTCCACGAACAAGAATTTGCTAAGAATCATTAGGACTCTGAATGAAAACCAAAGGACATGGCATACTAAGCTAAAATCAGCATTATGGGCTGATAGGATAACACCAAAGAGATCTATAGGTAATTCTCCCTACAAGTTGGTCTATGGGAAAGAGGCAGTATTGCCTATATCATTAGAATTGCCAGCATTGGAGCTCATGAAGTAGTTGGAGTTGTCTAAGTTCGAACCAATGGAGTAGGTATGCAGAGTTGATAGAATTGGAAGAAATAAGAGAACATGTAGTTCTAATGATTGAAAAGGATCAAGCCTTAGTAAAAGATGGTTTGATAAGAAGGCAAGAGCAAGGACCTTCCAGAAGGGGACCTAGTTACGAAATGTGATGCGAGATCGAGGCAAAACCGGGGAAGGCATTCTAAGTTTGATGCCATTTGGAGTGGCCCCTACATGGTTATGGGATGTAAAAGTAGTAATGCCTTCCAATTTTCTACATTGGATGGAGAAGAACTCCGATTCCGGTTAACGGAATCTATCTTAAACATTGCTACTAAAAGGAAAGGTTTACCCTTGTAAATATTAGCCTAGGTTTTCAATTCCTCTAAGTGTGTATGCACATTGTCTTGTTGTAGTTAGGTTTCAATTTCCCTAAGTGCTTCGGCATAGGTTTTGTTACTCTCAGGTTGATTTTCTACAAGTCCAGTGTGCCCTCGAACAAGAAGTTGCGATATCGGGCTCGGGATCAGATATCAAGTTGGTTTCAGGTTATTGCTTATGACTCCATGCCCAATGGATTGCTAAAGGGCCACTAATCTTCTACTTAGCAGGCAGGTGATCCCGTTGAGTCACCAAATTGTTGTATATATCTTCCCCCCCGGGTAGATATAGACAAACAGAAGAGTATAGAAATCAAAGAAACTCGAGCACGATATTTATTGCATCACCCAATAGCCCAGCGCCTGTGAAAGAATGTCGACATGCCAAAAGTCGCACCCAAGGCACGAGTAAAAGGCGCACAACAAGGGATGTCAACATGAAAAGGTCATGCCCAAGGTGCAAGTAAAGGCACACAACAAGGGATGTTGACAAAAAAGGATGCGCAAGGCGCGAGTTAAAGGTGCACAACAAGGGATGTCGACACGAAAAGGATGCGTCAAGGCACAAAGTTAAAGGTGCACAACAAGGGATGTCGAAACGAAAAAGGATGCACCAAGGAACAGGTAAAGGTGCACAAAAAGAGTGTCAACACAAAAAATGATGCGCGAGTGCAGTAAAAGGTGCACAAAGAAAGAGTGTCAACATGAAAAAGGATGTGCCTATGGGCGCAGGTTAAAGGCGCACAACAAGGGATGTCGACATGAAAAAGGATGTGCCAAGGCACATGTAAAGGGCGCATGACACAGAGTGTCAATAGGAAAAATTCATGCCTTGGTGCACGTAAGGGTATGTCGACATAAGGATGGATGCGCCAAGGTGCACCTTCAGGAGGCGCAACATTTTGAGCGCTGACAGGAAGTAGACCTTGACCTAGATATTCAGATGGCCATAACTTTTCACAGGGAGCTCGGATTAATGCAAGGTTGGACTTTTCAGAAATCTTATGAGGTCCTCTATCCAACTATAACTAGATATATTTAATTAGGTGGGAAAAAATTCTTAAAAATGCAAAATACAGTTTGCCACTTTTTGGGTTTGCTAGGGTCCTCACCTACCACCATAATGAGATGAATTAAATACAACCTGGGGTGGTTGGGGTAGATTTGGATTTCCTCTCTCTTCCCTCTCTCATTCTTCCTATAAATTGTAATGAGGGGCTTCTTTCTAAAGGTTGGACATTCTTGTTTTGTCCTTCCCTTCTTCTCTTTGGAGTGAATTTGTGGAGTAAAAACCTCTCATCTAAAACTGTAATGCAACTTTGCCTCTTGGAATTTTGTAGTGTATTGAATCAATCTTTGGAGTAAATAATGCATGTCTGTGGATGATTCTCAACCCTCTTTGTGTTCATTTTTCATCCTTCTGATCTTTCACTGCAATTTGGTTATCTGTGCATGATCTTGCATTACATTTTATTGGTTTGTGTTTATTGGCAAGACAGGTGTTCTTCATTCCTCAGTGCATCACCTTTGTAGTTTAGGTTTTATTTTATGCATCTTCTTACCCTATCTCCTTGGAAAATTAGTTTAGGTTTTGAGTAAACCTCTCGCATTTTTACATGTGCATCGAAGAGGAATAGGAACCGGCCTTCATCCAGAGAGCTTTCCCGATTCGCAAGGTCCCACACTTGGGAAAAGCTCCATGTTATGCAATCGCACTGAGAGTCTCAACCCATCGAGTTGTAGACATTCATGGGTACTGTGATTCACCATCAATAGTTATAAGAGCATAAATGTGCTTCCTACAACTTAGAGCATCAACCACTCTATTTTCCTTACCCTTGATATAATTGATGTCAAAATCATATTGAGACAAAAAATCTAACCATCTTCGTTGTCTTGCATTTAGATTTGGCTGAGTGAAAATATATTTCAGCCAAGATGATCAGTTTTCAATTCAAAAGGTTTACCAAGAAGGTAATGCCTCCAAAATTTTTGTGCATGAATAATGGCAACAAGCTCTAAATCATGTGGATCATAATTCAACTCATGTAACTTTATTTTTATACTTTCGTAAGTTATGACATGATCATTTTGTAACAAAATACCTCCTACACCCTCACCGAGATGCATCGATTACTACCATAAAGTATCCATTACGATGCGGTACCGCTAGAATAGGTGCTAAAGTTAACTATTCCTTCAAAATTCTAAATGTAGTTTCACATTTCTCATTCCAAACAAACTTCTTATCCTTCTTCTGTCAAAGAAGTTATTGGTGCAACCACCTTAGAAAAATATTTTACAAATTTTCTATAGTAGCGTGAAGCCCCATGAAGCTTCTAACTTCATGTACATTCTTTAGTGCAGACCACTCAGCTATAGCTATAATTTTAGAAGGATCTACAACAATTCCATTCTTACTTACTACATGTCCCAAATAGTGCACTTCTTTGTCATAGAAAAAACATTTAGATAGCTTACCATATAACCGTCTCTTTCTCAAAATTTCTAAAAATATCTTCAAATGCTCATGGTGTTACTCAATATTTTTAGAATATATGAGAATGTCATCCAAGAATATGAGAAAACATTTGTTCAAGTATTCTTGAAAGATATTATTCATTAAATCCATAAATGTTGCGAGTGCATTTGTTAATCCAAAAGGTAAAATCATGAACTCATAATGTCCATACCTTGTTTTGAAAGTTGTTTTATGAATTTCCTCATCCTTAATCCGTAGAATCGATGATATCCAGTTGAAGATATATCTTATAATATACCGATGCTCCACACATCTAATCAAATAGATCATCAATCCTAAGGAGTGGGTATCTATTCTTGATTGTTTCTTTGTTTAATATCTTGTAATCAATGCATAATCTAAGTGTTCCATCTTTCTTTTCACAAAATTACGAGTGCTCCCCAAGGTGAAACACTTGGTCTAATCAAACCTTTAGAAAAAAGTTCTTGCAATTGAGCCTTAAGCTCTACTAATTCTATAGTATTCATTCTAAAAGGTTCCTTAGAAATAGGCTTGGTTCTAGGCTTGATCTCTATTGTGAAGTCAAACTCCCTTTTGGGTGGAAGACACAGTAACTCTTAGGAATACATCATGAAGTTTCGTAATGCAAATATCATTCCAAGACATCTTTGTTCTCTTTAGTTGTTTCTATAATATTTTTGCATATAAGGTACAACCTTTATTTTTATCCTTTTTAAGTTGCATAGCTAAAAGTTTTCTAATAGAAATATCACGTTTCACACCCTGAACCTCCGCTGTTTGTTTTATGTAGGTCATCTAAACAACTAATGTATTTTCAAAACACTCCACTTTAGACTTATGTTCTACTAACTAATTAACACCTATGATTACATCATAAGACCCCAAAGGTGTAACATAAAGATCAACTTCAGTGGAAAATCTAGGTAAGTCAAGGACTGCTCCAAAAAGACACATACTAATTGTATGAACAACATTGTTTCCATAATGTACAGTCCATGTTTTATCCATGTTTCTAGCTTTTCTTTTTAGTTTTGATGTTAATTTACTAGAAATAAAACATTTAGTAGCTCCGAGTGTAAAAATAATAGTTATAGGTAAACCAAATAACTTACCCAGAACCTCTATGGGCATGGCTTGTTTCTCAACCTACTTGTCAGCTACTGCAGCATGTATCTTGTGCTGTTGATTACGATCATCCTTTTTCAAAGGGAATTGATTTACGTAATGATCTTTGCCATAGTTATAATAGCCTCCTACAGGTCCCTTTCTAGGCTTGGATTTATTTCCAACCTTAGAGTTATCATTCTGACCTCCATAGGACTTATGTCATTATTATTGTTCTTGACAAAGTTGTTTCGTGCATTTCTAGCATACTTGTTTGTTGCTGCTTTCTTATTAGTATCAGATGAAAACTTACTTTTCATTCCAAATTTCTTCCATGGTCCTTTCTTAGGTGTAAGAGATGATGAAGAGGAGTTGGGGATTTTCTTCCTTACTTCCTCCTTATGAGCAAAAATTGCCTTCAATTTCTGTTCCTACCTTATGGCCTTTTCAACAACCCCTTCCATCGTGGTTGGGTTGTGAACATCCACCTCTCCTCCTATAACAGGATTCAATCCCAATATAAATTTCCATAACCTAAACTTCTTGTCAGTTTAATACTAAGGTACATACTTAAGGAGTTTAGTAAACCATTCCCAATACTCAGTTATAGTTAGCTTTCCTTGAGCTAAGTTATGGAATTCAATCATTTTCTGATCATAATAAAGTTGTGGCAGCCAATTTTTCCTAAAGTAACCTTTAAATTGATCCCATGTGATATTAGTTTCATCAATGTTTAACTCATCCGTACAGTTGTCCCACCATGAATATGCCTCATGGGAAAGCTGATATGCTCCCCATATCACCTTTATTTCTTCTGAGAAATTCCTTATTACAAATTATTTCTCCATTTCACTGAGCAAAATCTCAGCTCCATCTCCTAATGTGGTGCCATCAAACTTGGGTGGACTTATCCTTTTTATATCATTAGTGAGTTCACTGCTAGCCTAGCCTTTTGTTCTCAAAGTTGAACATGTATGTTCACACTATTATTATCAATAGCTAAATTGGCATTTTCCTCGGAGGTGGTTGATTATTGTTACCAACATCTTCTTCCTCCTTATTTCCCATTACTTGTTGTTCAAGTATAGCTAAACGATCTCGTGTCCAACAGAGGCAGCAAGGATTTCATCAAGTTTTTGGAAGTTATTGCTCCTTCCTCAAGTGGAGGATTATTTACAACATTTCCTCTTGTTCAAACCATTTTCTATTAACAAGAAAATTTAAGTTTCATCAGATTATGGACACAATAGGTCTAAGATTTTCAACCTACGCTCTCGATACCAAGAGGTAACATTCCCATTTTAAGACTTAAGAAACAAGCGAATTTAATTTTTTTAAACATAATGTTCTCTGTTCTAAATAAAACATCATTTAGAACACACATTCCATGTCAATCAATCTCATAACAGATAACCATATGCAGTTGTAATGACTCAGTATATTACCAATCTCTTATGTTAATTTAAAGTATATAATACTATATGTATACTACGTATACTTGGTTCTCCTACCATATTCCAGTACTAAGTGATCTATTTAAAGAACCTATTTGAATATTTATTACCAATATTCATTTGACATCACGTTGCTTTAAACTAGGTGACATAGGACAACACAACTAGCAACTTGCGATACTTTGGCCAAAGATTTTCAACATATTATTCATGTTACTATTCCTAGACGACATACTCGTCATTCCAGAATACATCCTTCACCTCACTATTTTGTTATCTACAATGGTCTTACTAACTATCATCAGTCCACTTGCCCAAGGTTTTACCCTAGCCCAAGTTAGCAACATAATTTATTATAGGAAGATGCTCACGATGACTTAGGGTATATGGGCATACTTGGTTGACTTAAGTCAACCGGATGTGCCAAGGTACCCTGAGTCATTGAAAGCTACTACCTATCCTAAAAATGCTACTAACTTGACCTAGAGAGTGTTGGACCATGATTGCAGTTAGACCAAAACCCATAGGTGTTAGTCTCTACTACAATCATCGAGTTAGGATCTACGAGAGGCGGTTAGTCCATGTCATGAAACTCACAAGGAGTGCTGGACACACATGCCAACAATATCCCCCTCAACGTTACCCGAGTGAGTTTCAAACTCGAGACTTGTCGCTCTGATACCATTTGTTGGACCATGATTGTCATTAGACCAAAACCCATAGGTGTTAGTCTCCGCTACAATCGCCAAAGTTAGGATCTATGAGAGGCAGTTAGTCCATGTCACGAAACTCACGGGGAGCGCTGGACATACATACCAACATAGAGAAACTAAGTTCAAGTCCAGATGTGCGTAGATCTAGATGAAAAATACATAAGGGTGTTGACACATGTTAACTGCAACACCATATCATTGAGAAGTCCAAGGACTTCTTGAGGGTATAGTCCTACAGTTGGCGTGTGCCAACATCCGTTATAATTGATTCATCAAGATGTATATACCCCCTTAGTGGTCATTAATCAAAATTAAATTGGATTAACATTCAAATTACAAAAGTAACCATGCCTAACCCTAATTCCAACATTCCTTAAGTTCTTTATCCAACACTAGCCTGATTAGATATGGAGAACTTCATTAATTCATGTTTGCATTGTTATTCGTTAATGTGGCATAACAAGTAGTTATCCCAAAAACAGGACAAAAAACATCAAATGTTTAATTCTTAATGTAACCTAGCTATCCAAATCAAGTGTGTCATCCACCTAGATTCAGCTAGTGTTTACTTTATAAACTTAGTATAAATATTAAAGATCATAACCACTATTCCTTTTATCTTTCATTCCATGAGAGAGGAAGAGTCTTCCTCTACATGGTTAGATGTTAGGTTTAACATAACCTTTTTATCATTTGTTACTTATATAGTTTAATTATATGTCCAAAGCATATTTCATTATTAAACTATAGTTGTGTAGTTAGAGAATGACATCTTTTGTAAATTAACAAGTTCATTATAATAAGGGAGATTATACTATCTCCTTAATCCAACTTATCATCTTATAACAACAATAGTATACAACAAATATAAATAATACTACAAAGATATCACTATTATTTCCATCATACAAGTACAAAAGTATTCACATCACAAATTGGAGTCCAACACAAAACCTTTCAATTCATGATGATAAATATACATTTACAAGACTATGCATTTCAAACATTCTGCATGTCAATCAGAATTAAGATCTTAAAAGAACATCACTTTTCTTTTCCAATACAACTCAAGAATGATTTGAAACTCTTTACATAAGATCTAGAATTAAATAAGCCAATGCATCATAAAAGTTTCTGTCTTCTTTTATCACTTACGATGTCCATCTGTAAAAATTGGTAGCACGAGTCAGTTCAATGAACTGAGCATGATAAGCACTAAGCATTAAAGTAAAGTGCATTCCACTAATTGTTCCATTAAAACAACTCTACTTTAATGAAACAATTAATATATCATACAAATAATCATAAGTAATAACATCTAGAAAAGAAGTGCAATAAAAGAGTCTGAATTTACTTTTAAGAAAAGAACTTAATATAATCCGCTACATCTAAATTATATCACAGGGTTTAATTTATCCTATCAATTACATTAAAACAATCAACAGGTCTTGTCATCCAATTGTTTCATAGTTCTATAAGATTAGAAATACACATTTATCTTTACTAAGAAGAAAACAAAGTTAATTACATCATATCTCATAGTAGGATGCTTCATCTTTCCATATAACAAAAGAAGAAGAATCAATACATACTACTCCTCATACACTAATCATCTGAAAGACAAATACAGGTTTAGAACACATGAATCTGCATCAGTTCACAGATAACAATATAAGGATTTAACATTAAGGAAAATCATCTAACAAGAATCCCAAATCAATCCAAGTAGGTTAGGGAGTCAAAACAGTCCCCCGCAAGTCTAAACTAACTCCCATATGTTAAAAGATATAATTCAAAGAACTAAAACCAAACATTCCACAACCCAAACTAGACTCACACAGAGTTAATCTCTTATCCATTCCATCCAAGAAGGGTTCATAATAAAATAGAGTGCAAAAAGAGACAACCTTCCAATATCAATCCAAATGGAGTATGACTCAATCAAGAAAAATAGTCGGTCTAAGCATGATATTATTTTCTTTCCAACCTACCGACTCAGCTAATCTCTTTACAAAACATTACAACAAATGACTTAAGAAAAGTAGACTAAACATTCCACAAGAAATTTCCATCTCAGAGGAGAATCAAATATAGAGAAGTTCAATCAAATGAACTCGTCTAATTAATAGTAAGAAGGGATCTCCATTGGAAAAGGTCCAATCCATAATTCATTTCATTTATACTATGAAATGAATTCCCATTTCTATTTCAACTTAGAAATTCTTTAACTAGTTCCCAAAAGAGAACACAAAACTAAACACACAATTAAAGAAAGCACACTTCTAATTTTCCATTACAAATCTAACAAACTAGTTTACCTATTTCCATTCATCAAGCACAAGTTCAAATTCAATTCTCAAAATGAAGTACACAATACAATCCCTAAAACAATATACTGTCCCCAAGAGAACATATTCATTTCTCTTTTTAAAGCCCAAAGATTCGTTCAATGAATCCAACAAGGAATAGAAATCCACAAACAATGTAAGATATACAAGGTTCAATACAACTCACAAACTCAAAAGACTGAAATCCCATTACAAGGCTTCAACAACTTAATGCAACAGAGTAAATAGTTTGTGATCCCAAATAAGAACAATAATACAAAGCATTCTGAATAGAGATAATGTATCCTTCCATACAAAATTCAGTATACTAGGTTTTAAATTCAACTTTCTAATAAAACCCAAGAAATCAATTAAGAAGATCTGAAGAGAGTAAGAAACCCCAACGATGTTTAAGTCAAGAGATGTTCCAATCTTACTTCCAACTTGACTAAAATAGAATCACCACAAGACTCTCGAGTTCCATCTAAAAATCTTGTGACAGGAAGGTATTCATTTCAACATTGTTCACAAGAAGGAAAATGCATACTATATTTCCATAAACCTCTTAAACTATTAACGACCATTCCAAAGAACTCTAAATCAAACCAAACCCACAACAAGGTACAGTTACAGTCTAATAATCCTTCAACAAAACAATCACGCTTTCAACAAGACATGGGATTTCTCAGAGCAGAGAAGGGAAGAATATCCCCCAAACTCATATGCTCTTACCAGTTCAAGAACATGGTACAGTCTAAAAGACAGAAGTATTACAACCATTCCCACTCAAGAAGCTACACAAAGGAGATCTCAAAAAGAGATTACCCAGTCTACTTCAAACCAAAACAAATCTCTCAAGAACCTTTCGAGTAGACAATCCATAAATGAGTTTAAAGCTTTTCAAATCCTTAATACGAGTAAATATCTAGCTCAGAATACTAGTTACAGAATCAAACACATCGATTCCAACACAAGTTCAAAACACACAAGAATGGAATACTAGTACAGTACGGTGTCGAACACGAGCTTCGAAAAAAAGTTCAGAACTTCATAAGGCTCTAATACAGCTCAGATCAAACATGAAGCTCAAATACAAGCTCATAACATAACACAAAGCTCCCATACAAGTTCCAACGAAACACGGGCTCCAAATAATAGTTCAGAATGAAACCTAAGACTCCTATAAAGGTTTAGGACCACAAAAAGTAACTAATGCTAGTTTAGAACAACATTAGCCTTGCAAACAAGTTTCAAAATGAAATACAGAGCTCCCAATACAAGTTTCGCATGCATGCCACCATTAAACTAGCATAGAGAAAGTTTCCTAAAAACTATCATTACCAGCAATGGATTTTCATTCCAAAAACCACAGAGATTTGTAAAAACATGAAAGTTATTAACTAGACAGATCATACAATTATTTATCTCATGAGAGCAAAGTTGTCCTAATGAATCACTTAGAAGAAAGCAAGAAATCTTAATGGGTAGGGCCTATCATGCCTGATAGTGCTTCTACAAATTCAAAGGAGACTTCTGGACGAGCTTCCAACTCTTTTTATTCTCAACAACATATAAACAACCAAACAAATTTTCTTCTAATGCCTCATATACATTCCATTGATCAAAAATAGACGAGAAAAACCAAAAAAATCCAAGAAGAAGAAGTCAAACTGCTGGTCTAAAGAACCAGATAGCTCCATGTAGAGAAAAATTCGTGAGACATGCAAAACCAAACAACCTCTCACAAATTTGTCTCCCTTGTTTCCAAGATGGTTTGCACATAAAAACCGAGATCCATTAATGCCATAACTCCCAAATTTCCCACTTATCTCTCCTTGCCACCGCCTCCCAAAACTAGCGAATGCCATTTCCAAGTTAACATGCATTTCTATATTTAGTGAAGCCTCCACGTATGCCTCCACTAGAGTTAACTAGCCTTTGCCAAAACTGGCAGTACCTCATGCATTAAACCCAATCAAATCACTTAAATTCCATTAGAACCATCGCCTTAGTGCCATACGACCCTTAGGTTCCTTTTAAATAGTTTAGGCTATATTTCCCAAGACTTAGGTTAGTTTAACAATAAATCACCTTAGGTCTTAAAACATTACCATAGGTAGTTTCCACCTTAGCTTATATTAAATTCACAACCATTAGTATTAGGCATTAGGTTAATATAGTCTAACATTACTATAGTAATCTCCCCCCCCTCCCCCTTATTCATTTAGCACAAGAGCTTAGGTTAGGACACCACCCCAAAAAATATAATAAAAGCTTAGGTTAGATTATAACGCCAATTAAGTAGACGTAGCTAGGAAGTAGGTGCTCTTACCTAGTTTAGGATACTATTAGGATAGTCCTTTAGTTTTAGGATTTTGATCCCCTTCATAGTCATGAAGCAGACTATTTTTTTTATGCCAATAATGTCTGTGCAGAGATCAATCCCAAAGACCCAAGCACAAACATACAACTAAATGAAGGTACATTCACTCAAGACCAAAGAGTTTGTAACATACAAAGTTCAGTCCACTATGTCTCTCAAACTAATGAATGTCAATTTACCATTCAGTTTGTTAAGAAGATTTAAAACATTCCTTAGATCACTGAAATTGATCCAAGGATGAGTCAGTAAAAGAGATAAGTTTGCCACTCTCAAAATCATATTACAACTTATCAATAAGAAGTGAAAATGGATTCTTGCAAGCCATATCATTCTGTTCTAAAGAATCCAAGAGAATAAATAATTTATCCATAACAAGCATGATTTTCAACAATCAAGGAAACACACCTCATTCCATAAAATCACATGCCAATGCTTGTATTGCAAAGAGAAATATAATAGTTTGTCCAAGTTGTTACAGGTACAGTGGGCTACCAAGACACTCCGTCTACTTCTTTAACCAGGTATGCCAAGCCTTCTTAGACCACTTCTCAACAAAAATTGTTAAGAAGGTCACCATGACTGATCTTTATTCCAGACAACAGTACGATGATGGGTCTATCGCTGACTTTGTCACTTGTTGGTGCAACCTAATTAAACATCTCACTCTTCAATTACCTCAAACTAAACTCATAGAGTTGTTTACTTGGGCTTACAATAGACACATCTCACTAACCCTACAAGTGAAAACCTTTTTCACTTTTGATGAGGCATTCACCATGGCACGGAAATTGGAAATCCATGCTATCGAAGAGAAGGAAATTCAACTTCGTAAGAACATCAAGTTTAAATAAAATGATGCTTCTTCATCTTGAAACTTGAAAACAACTATTCAAAACCCAAAGGATCTAACAACACCGTAATTCTCAAGGATGGCCCCCTCATCAATCAAACCCAGCCAAATCCCTTCCAATCTCTCTTCGTCCAATCTTTCTAGTTCAGAAGAGAACAATGAAAGTACACTTCAATAGGAGAATCTTATTCTTTTGTTTTGGAAAAGCTTGTTAAGGCTGGTGCCATTACCCTTCCACCTATAAAACCACATACTAGTTTTGACCATGAATTCCCCATGCCCTTGTGGTATAAGGAACACAACTTTTGCAACTATCATTGTGTTAAAGGTCATAGTGACAATAATTGCATCACCTTTAAGAATATCGTCCAAGAAATGTTAGAAAATGGAGATCTAGTCTTGGATAGCCCAAATGCACCCACTAACCAAAACCTACATATCTTCAAGAAGCCATTCCCTAATCATGCCCCATCTTCCAACTAGGCTAGTGATACTTCAAACAATGATAGTAATGTCCGTGAGGTCCACGCTATTTTCGATGACATACCAATTGCTTCCTAATTACCCCATGTTCCTTCCATATATGAAATCTTAGCCTGATCTCCCTACTACCGCACAAAATCCTATTTCATGTACTCCTCCACCCATAGAGGAACCCCCTTCATTTTCTCCTTCACCCATGGAAGATCCTATAATCAGCACGCCACCTTTGACCCCTCAAATTTTCAAGCAGTCATTAGTAGCACCTCTCCTACTCATAGGAGATACATTTCCACAACCTACACCATCACAAGGAGAGTCAACCTCGTCTAACCCATCCTCTCCTCTACCCATAGAGGATCCTATAGGAATACCATTTCCTTTAGATGACCATTCACCATTAGACCTTCAAGATCCCATTGATATACTTTTGGCTCTCTTACCCATAGAGTCTTCTTCATTCGGGATAGAAAAATTCCCCACCTCATTCACCCACATTACCATCTTCACCCATGGATTCCATAGATCCCAAATCTATTCCTCCTAAAAAAAATCATAAACACCATTTCCCTAGGACCGCTAACCTATCAACACAATGGAGAAGCTCCCTCTTCTTTACCATTCTTCTATCCTGACATGATTGATGACAATATGCCTTCTATTAATGTTATTTAATGTCAGGATGATGGATCCATCCTCACATACCTTGGTGTTGAAGATTCTTATATTCATCGGTCATTACCTTCAATTTGCAAACCATGTTGAATGAATCGACCATTGAAATCAACATTAACACTCAAGACACTCCACACATTCTAAATATTGGCCAATCCTTAGACACTACTAAGTAAGAAGCCTTCACCTCTTTCCTTCGAGACCATAACAATGTGTTTTCTTAGTCCTATGCCGATATGCCCAAAAGATTGGCCCAAAAATTGTGGTCCACAATATCGTAACCATTGCTAATGTCAAACCCATCAAACAAAATCTATGGAAAATGCATCCTCGCATTGCCCTTCTAGTCAAAGAAGAGCTTCAACGCCTTCTCTCGGTTTCCTTCATTCTACCCATTGATTATCCCCAATGGATCTCTAACATCGTTCTGTCAATAAGGTGATAGGGGACTCCACATTTTCATGGACTTTCATGACCTCAACCTCACTTTTCCCAAATACGATTTCCCCTACCTAGGGCATCGACCAACTAGCTAATCTCACCTTTGGCCATGAAATGATATCACTCATGGATGGTTTCTTAGGCTACAATAAAATATTACTAGCTCCAGAAGATCAACACAAGACTTCTTTCATCACCCCTTAGGGGACTTTATGCTATCGATTCATGCCTTTTGGCCTCAAAAATGTTGGTGCCACATATCAATGAGCCATGACTTACATCATGCATGCATCTGGAATATTATGTAGATGATCTTTTGGCCAAATCTAAACATCGAACTGAACACTTGTTCATCCTTAAAGTCATCTTTGACTATCTCATCAGGTATTGTGTGTGTCTTCAACCAAAGAAGTGTATCTTTGCGGTAATTTTTCATAAAACTCCTAGGTTTCATCGTTTCTTTGCATGGCATAGAAGTCAATCCTGTTAAAGTCAAGGCTATTCTTGAAATGCCTCCACCTAATAATCTCCATCAACTTTCTAACCACTATCAACCATTCCATCATCTGCTCAAGAAATATGTTTCCTTCAAATGGGATGATGAATGTCATAAAGCCTTCGAAGCCTTAAAAAAATACCTCCTTCAACCACCAGTGCTCATTCCTCCTAAGGATGATCAACCCTTTTACCTATATATTTATGCCACTGATCATTCTCTAGGTGTCATGCTTTCTCATCGTGACTACCAACACTGAGAGAAAGTGGTTTATTACATAAGTTGTACCCTTAGGGACTACAAAACTAGATATACCCATGCCAAAAACTCTGCTTAGCCTTAGTTTTCATCACCACCAAACTCTTCCATTACCTACTCAATCACAAAACCTTTGTCATCACTAATACTGACCCATTACACTATATGTATGCCAAACCTTATCAACATCAATGTGCCGCATGTTGGCTTATGCTTCTTGCCAACCTTGACCTCGAATTCATTCATTAAAATTCCATCAAGGGATAGGCTGTCATTGACCAACTAGCTGACGCACCTATTTTCGGGGATCAACCATCTAACTTTGACTTCCCAAACGAGTCTATAGCTACACTTTCCCTGGATGAACCCACTTACCAAATGACACTCTTCTTCGATGGCTCCAAGTTTTAGTGTAGGGGTGAGGTTGGTGTTATCCCCATTCCTCTTAAAGGTGAACCTATTCCTTTGTCTTTAAAACTCAATTTTTATTGTACAAACAATATTGTGGAATACAAAGCACTTGTATTAGGTCTCCAGGATGCATATGCCTTAGATGTTAAGACAATCAATATCTTTGGTGATTCTCATTTGGTCATAAACCAACTCAATGGTATATACCAGTGTCATAATGAGATCCTTCAAAAGTATAAACAACACGTAGACATACTTTTGACCACCTTTGACCATTATACACTTCAAACCACCCCACATTCTACCAATAAATTTGTGGATACCATGGCCTACTTGGCTTCTCAGATATTTTCTTTGCCCACTGACTCTAAAATCTTTGTCACCATACAAAGGCTACAATCACCCTCTTATTTACCTTGTGAATTTTACTCTGTAGGAACCGTTGTCTCGACCCACGTGACCTTTGGTATATGAAATATGCATACTATCTTTCCCTTTCCATTCTACCTACCGATCTCACTCATAATGGACAATGGGCCTTTCTTAAAAGTGTCTCCCATTATGTTCTCATGGGTGGCCTCCTTTACAAGTGTCGCTTTGATGGAATTCTCTTACAATGTCTTACAAGTTGTGAAACTCCCTACACCATTAAGGAAGTCCACGATATAATTTGTGTAGGTCACTTTAGTGGTTTAGATATCACAAAACACATTCTTGTCCTGGGCTATTATTGGCCAACCTTAAACTGCAACTATTGTATGTCCAATGTTGCGTGAAATGCCAGCAACATGCTAATCTCCATCGCACACCTAGTCATTCCTTATAGGTTGCACGAGACCTTTGGCCTTTCTCTAAATGGGTTTGGATCTTGTCGTGAGATCAACCCCCATTCTTCATAATGGCACCAATGGATCATAACCACTACTAAATATTACACTAAATGGGTAGAGGCCATTCCCCTCATTTCTACAAAATCTAAGAAAATATGTGAATTCATCAACCATCACATCATTTTTACTTTTGTGTTCCTCACCACCTCATCACTGATAATGGAAAGAAATTCAAAAAAAAACCCATGCAAACTATGTGACACTTTTGGCATCCAACTCAGTTTCTCATCACCTTATTACCAGCAAAACAATGGTCAAGTCGAATCAACCTTCAACAAAATTATTATGAAGGTAGTCAACGATCTTGGGAAAGATTAGCATACACACATTCCTTTCACTTTGTGGGCTTATCGCACTAGTATTTTCACTTCGACCGCTAACACCCTTTTCTCTCGGTCTACGGTATCAAGGTTTTCTTACCTCTCGAAGTCTAGATTCCATATCTTTGCATCTCACTACAAGACATACTCAACGACGATGACTTTTGGCCAAGATGTTTGGTGTAACTTGAATTATTAGATGAGTCTCATCTCAATGCTCTTGACTATCTCAAAATTTACCAAAAAAGTATCAAACGTGCCTATGACAAACATAGTCACAAACAAACCTTTCAGGTTGGTGACCTCATCCTGAAAGAAAATCAACATGTAACCAAAGAGGAGAAAAGTAAACGTGGAAAATTTGCTCCTAATTAGTTTGGACCCTATATCGTTATCCATGTCTATGGATCAGGTGCTTATCATTTATCTTCACTCAAAGGTAAAACTGAACTTGAACCCCTTAATGCCTTGCATCTTTGACAATTTTATTGTTGATATCAAGTCCTATATCACTTTCTGTCAGTTGATCACTCGTCCCTTGAATGTTGTTCACCTTCCATATTACCCATTTTGAAGATCTACAACTCAAAAAGAATCATGTGATTCCCATCACCTTTCATCCTTATATTCAATTTGAGTATTATGGCTCTACTCATAGAATTATTTTCATGGATACTTTTTGTCTCCTCTAGGATGGAATCCCATGGTTGTTCATCACTCGAACCCCCTCTTTCATAGTTAATCTCTATGTGCTATGGTCTTGTCTTCTAAACAAGAACCTAATATTCCTCTATAGTCTTGTCCATGACTTAAATGTCCAAAAAAACAAAAAGTGATGCAACTCCTTGAGTCAAACTTTCAGAAAAAGATGAATCCCTCAAAAGGGACATCTCTTCACTCTAAATTCCACCACTATAAATAGACTACTCCCTTGAAGGACAGCTATATCAAGTTATTTCACAAAAATATAATAAATATCCATAAGCTTCCCACATCGATCAGCTTCATGAAGACCTCAAGGAGATAATATACCCATCCCATATAGACTTCTGTATCGATCGATCACCTATTAAAAACAAACAAATGAAGAAAAAGATGAAATTTTCGTCATGGACTTGCCTATTTTTTATCTTGGGTTTCTTGCTAAGAAAAACATCATGTCATACACTAAGTTACGCTAAACCACCCATTCTCACCTCATTTACCTTCTTATCCTAACTCCCTCTCTACTCAAGGGACTCGCCACAACCGTGACATTTTGTGATCATGTGACTTTTCTTCACCCTTAGAATAGTCCATTATGCAAGGCCTATAGGGTCTTACGTTCATAAGCCCATCTGGGGTATGGTAGACTCATTAGGGTTCTTATCAATTAAGTGGTTCTTTTTCCACCTCTTACCTTTCTACCTTCTTCATCACCTATTGATTCTCCTATAACAAGACCATCTCATCGACACCTATATTTAAAATAACTCAATCATGCCTATGACCTAAACTCAACCATGCATATGACCTACATTCACCCGTGCCTAACACCTACCAACCCATTCCTCTAATTCATCATAATCTTCCCTAACTTATGGGATAACTACATTGGCCTGAGGTCCCTTTTTGTTGAGACTATGTAGGCAGCACTTCGAGGGCATGGGGGCCTTGGAGGTTAGCTTGGCCACTCTCTACCCTAACCAATTCCCCTTTCCCTTTCCTTTTCCTATTCACATTCTACCCTAGTTAGTTTCCTTTCTATATCAATAACTGGAAATTAAACCAAACAAACAACAATTGCTAAACATCTTTACCATCATAATTTACACATTCATTTCATCACATCTACCATTTCTTTACCATCATCATACAAATCATCTTAACATGATCCATACCATCACTAATTGCACACATTAATGAATTAGAAATTCAATCAACCATAAAACTTGACTCAACCATGCCTAAATCAACCTGACTCAACCATGCCTAACCAACCTGACTCCACCATGCCCTAACTAACGACCTAACCAACCTAACTCAAGCATGCCAAAATCAACATAACTCCACCATGATTACACTAACCTAACTTCGATCATGTGTAAACCAACCGACTCCACCATGCCTAAATCAACCTGACTCAATCATGCCTAAATCAACTTGACTCCACCATGCCTAAATCAACTTGACTCAACCATGCCTAAATCAACCTAACTCCACCATGCCTACATCAACCTAACTCAATCATGCCTAAATTGACCTGACTCCATCATGCCTAATCCACTTAGTTTCCATCACATACACACATAATAATAGAAATGAAAATCAATAACCCCATTCATGTTATAAGTACCATCAACTATAAATTGAAAAGTATGTGTATACACACATGTGTACATGGATATAAATAAATACCAGTCTCTCAAAAATATCATATACATCCTCACCATCTTCAACACGCAGGCCAGTATATGATCAAAAATAACAAAAACTCTCATCTACATCCTCACTCTCTTCGACACACACAGGTGATATATATAAAAATAAACAACTATACAAAATAGGAGGTACATACGACTATCATACATCACCCTACTGGATATCCTCCATATCTGTCTCACTGTCTCCTCCTCCTCCCTGCTCTTGTATAGCATCTAACTAGCATCTCACCACCCACCATCGATCTTGGCAGATATCTATTAATACCTCACTGCGGATAGCCTATGTGAACTAGTGGCCTTGCCCTTACCACCCGCTCGGGGCTCGATGGACCCATGTGCTCTCCACATTGTGGGTGCATGACCTAGTCCTCTCACTCAAGGCCTATTGTGATCTATACTCTCCATAGGATAGGAAATCTATCCTGTGGCCATAAGATGATCCTGGTAATACCTCACCTCACCTAAGGCATCCCTCAACCTCGCTTATAGGTATTATGTCGTGGTGGTGCCATCGGCCTCAGCCCCTGTACCTATCTCTTGGGACCTGCCCACTGGTACCTATAAAGAGGGACCATGTCCCTATGCCTATGCCTATCCTGAGGGACCCGTCGCCCCTTCCTATATCTAGGCTGAAGGGTCGTAACTTATGCCTATGTAGTGGTCAGTGTTGGCCTGCAAACTTGTAATATGTGCATGTAGGGTGGCCACCTATACCCCATCCCCATCTCCACCCTATGTGGGTACCTATCCCTGTGCTTGGGCCTATAGAGTGGCCACCTATGCCTACAAAATAGCAACATGTGCCTCTAAACCTATCAGCTACCCTTGCACTATCCCCAACTATGTAATCAGGGTAACCACCTACCCCTGTAGGGTGTCCCTCTACACTATGATGGTGGCTAAATCGGATGCCCCTAGCCTCGGTGGTACTACTCGTAAATGTGCAGCCCACCACTATTTGTATCTATCAAGTAACCCGACATCATCAATCTGTCGGTCTATCACCTGCTCCTCCTACCCCTATCGGCACTGTTAGCTATGGTAGAGGCAAAGGCCTCTCCACATCATCCCTCCTATATTGTGGGAAGGGTGGGGGTATATCTTGAAGTAGCCCAAATTACCATCTAACCCTGTCAATAGGTATCATCTTGTGCTCTCCTACACGTCACCCTCTATCCATTAGAGTAGCTATAGCTCCTGTAGCTCCTCTGTCATCTACCCATATGATGGAAAACCCACATAGGGCCTCCAAATAATGTCCATGTTGGAAAACCCCTCTAGAAAATGCTAGTAATAGGATACATCTAGCCCACCTGGAAGCTCAACGATCTACAATAGCGGTACCCATCACTTGTAGCCTACTCAAACCAAGCTCGCCTCAAATGCATCTAGATGGGGCATACCAACTAGACGCACACACACAATGTGATTGTATGCCCAACAGTGTAGTAGAAACGTACAACATAGACTCGAACCTCCATAGCCTCCCATAGGCCCATAACTCTCTATATAGCTGCACGAAGAATGCTGGTGCCCATGCAAACCGGGTCCTATCCTCCATCATGTCGTGAAGAAACCCCATCAATGCTCATGGGAATCTCCCACCCTCCACATCTGGCAATGCAAAGTAGAAAACTACCTCCATCAACAACACCACTAACCTCATCTCCTCTCTGCCTTGGCCTGGTACATATCTCTGTAGCTCATACTAGCACTATGGAACCTCATCTTTGTTATCCCCTTACCAAACACGGTCAACATCAACTCCTCAGATGCCTCTGAGGAGATAGAATACACCTACATCCCCACTATCGATAACCGCAGGATCCTATACACATCCTCCAGGGTGATTGTGATCTCACCCATCGGTAGATGGAAGGTATTGGTCACTGAGTCCCATCTGTCATGAGGGTGACCATCAAACTCGGCTCCCAGACTAAGTTCCTATAGCGTCTGAACCCAATCAGGAAAACCTTTGCAACATGGCTCTAATAATCAGCTATCGTACTCCCTCTTACCTCCACAAGCAGGAGAGGTACCCTATCTCGCATTCGTAGCTGGTCCATCACCTATACCCAACAAAACACACTATTGTCAAAACCTTCCCATACCAAACATGTATTGTACCCAATAAACCTTGTCCCCAACCCTTATTACTTATTATACCCACCCTACCACTTACCCCTTACTAGACCAATCTATTCATGCCATTTATACCTATTCCCTATTTTCCTCTCATGAAACCTACCCTTACATCTCCTGACATATCCTTACCTCTTACCCTTGCTCTCTATTGCCCTATTTTCCCAAAAATCTGGCCGACACCGGTCAACAATGACCATTATCGGTCATGTGTAATTGACATCGATCACTTACTCCTTGACCGATGTCATCCAAATACCACCGACCTCAACCAACACTTGACCGACGTTGGTCACCGCCGCAAAGTGAATACGTCCAAAATGCCCCCATTTTTCCAAAATTCTCAAAATCTAACCTAATCCTCCACTCTAACCTACCCAAACCTATCCTAGCTTCATTCCCAATCCTATTTAACCTACATTGGACCTTCCCACCCCTCATTTCCTTCATTTTTACCCATACATTCCAAATAATAAAACCCAAATTTTCACTTAACCTCATTTCAATAGCCTATTTCAAATAAAAAATATAGGATCAGATAGAATTCTACCTCATCTTAGTGCCGTCGGCATGGTGGTATATTGGCACGTTGCACATGTGGCCCACCCAAACCTTCTCCCGCATCTTCCATGTCCAATCACCAAATCCAATCCTCCTGACCTCCACCCAATCCCAATCGATCCCCCTGTGCTCGTGGAGCCATCTACCTAGATCCTCTCACCAACTGGTACTCTCCACCTCTGACAGGTATGCTAACATGCCCTTTTCTCCATGACAACTACAAAAGTCACAAAGTGCTCTATCATTTTCTCAAAAACAACACGTGCAAATGAATCCATCCAATATGGATTTTCCCTTTTAAAACCTCTAACCCGACCCCACCGATATTGGTTAGGTTGTGCCCTAGTAAACCGATGATGGTTACACCTAAACCGATGTCGTTACCTACCAATTCACTTATGGCCCATTATTCCCCATTTTGACCCAACTTAACCAACCCAGCCACTATTTGACCTTACCCACCCTTATCGTAACCTACCTCCAAGCCTAAATTACATATACATGTCCTTAGTTACATTTAGGGACTTGTTATTTTACTCGTACCTCAGCCCTACCCATGTCATGACCTAGCTACCTGGACCAAGAAAATTTTAGTGACCTGTGAACCCATGTGCTCAATATACCTTACGACATTGTTACCCGTGTTGTTTGACCTAATGACCTTACCTTTCCTATTTTCATGTGTTTATCCTAACCTAACCTTTAGTGTACCGAGAACATACCTACACATTCTTGCACCTGACCTATGATGTGTTTCCACACCATATCCTATACCTTGGATACTGGAATCACTTCAACCTTGTTTAGATAAACCTATCGACCTTGGACGATGTAGATTTTGCATGTTCTTCAACCTGGTATTGTGCCACGCAAGTTTATATGTGTGTGTGTGTTTGACTGTCACTACCTTTGATCTTGGCCCATTACCTTGATTACCCAATATGAACTTTACCTCATTACCCCCATTGTCGACCTTCCTCTTCATCACATCCAACTTTTATCAAACCACTCACCAATTTTGTCTTCTACCTCATCATTTCCTAGTTTGAGGGGCATCACCTTCACACACATGGGAAACCACATCTTTTTTTGTCAGCGTCGCTTACCAATACAAGCTATGCAACAAAAATTGGAAAAATTTAGACACCAATATTGGTTCACACTCCCCTTGGTCCCTCGTCAAATAACCAGCTTGAGCATACTCACCTAACCATGGCCCCTTCTACCCCACATCACTATTAATTTAATTAAATTAATATATATCCTCACAATATTTATTATCTAATTATCTTAATTTCTACCCCACCACCTCACCTAAACACCTCATCTAGCCACTTCACATTAAATATATTCTTAGCATGTTTCCATACCTAACTAAGACTTAGTCCCACTTACCTTAATGAGCTAAGACTTAGTTCAAACCCTAAAAAGCACATACCTATTACCTCCATAACCATATTCCCGCATAAAGGAAGGAAACTCCTACTTTGATCCATGAGAATAGAAAGATCTGGTGGAAATGATTGCCATGATCTGTTATTCTTAGTAAACCTAGGGAATCCCTCCTTAACTGATGCTGGTCATCCCTAAACTAACACCAGTCAACCCGGAACCATCGTCGGTTACCATTTATTCTCTTTGGTAACCTTGTTTCAAAGGTTGGCACATTCTGAGAGAAAGGGGATGAGAAGATAGTTGCATGTAATCATAACCGAGTCTTTTCACACACCCAGACATCCATATCCAGCACCAGGATAGATCTAGAAGCATTTACACTCATGGTAACATTTTGGGAAGCATCACTGTTGCAACAAGCTCCATTCCACCAACCGATCATCACCGCCACCCAACCATTAGACTCGGAACATGGGTAAGTTTTGTATCATTAATCATTTCCATTCTTATTTTTCTCATATAGTTGTTACCATTTCTATTATCATTCTTCTATTAACATTCCATTCTTCCATATCCTTCTTTCTGATAATCTCAAAAACCTCACCCACCCATTTATCAGATCACCTATCCTGGCCCTTCTACCTCTCTAAGTGTTCTCAGCATTCCCACAGACCTCACCATCCCCTTCTTTAGCCCTATATAACCTTACCTAGAATCTCTACAATAAGGGTTTCATTGAACTATTGTCACCCCACCGTACCAATGCCGATTACCCATAAATCATCGCCGTATCCCTTAAACCTTCATCGTTTTACCCAACCAACATCGGTATCTATGTTTCATACCCTATGCCAATAACAAAACCAAATAACCTAAACAACCCAGAACCTTACCCTGATCAGTTTTAGTACCACTGATACCTTCCAACCCTTCGAGATGACTATATCCGCCTGTATATTAGATTTGATTATTGTGATTGAATGAGATACCTAAATCATATTAACTATAGTAGGAATTTTCTTATTTCTCCCATTAATTTGTTTTAAACAGTGGATTAACAACCATCTAGGGAGTATCACACTTCCCAGATCTAACATACGCTAGGAAGTCCAATGTCATATATTATTTAACTATTCTTTTATGGTCTTATTTTCTATTTTAGGTAGTTCCTCCCATCCAAAAGGAAGCTCTCATAATCGGCATTGAATCGAGAATTCAGAACATTCACAAAAACCATCTACCGATAAGTAATAATAGGTATTCCTCCTCAGCCCTTACCCTTATCTATTTCGTCTCAATAAAGTAAATAAAATGGTGAAAGATATGCTTTGAGAAGACTATTATGTCATCAAGGTAAACCAAGATGAACTCATTGATGTAACCTTTGAAGGCAATAGACATGGCGGATGAAATGTTTTGCTCGCATTTAACAAACCAAAGGGAATTTTATAATATGCATATGTACCCCATTTAGTTGTAAATTTTATTTTGAATTGATATTCTTCCTTAACCAGGATCTCGATTGAAACACGAGTACCCATCTAGCATTGAACACCTCTCGTGTGTTGGCCATAGTTTGCAGAATTTGTTCCATTAAAGGCAAAGGATAATGATCCTTTAGAGATTCCTTATTCAAATATTTGAAATCAACACTAAGTTTGATTTCACCATTTTTCTTATGCACTAGAACTATATTCATAACCCGGGTAGAGTACTTGATGGAAAAAATGATCTTCACCTCAATGAGTTTGGATAATTCCTTTCTCATGAGGGGCTCAATCTCTGGATTGACTAGTCGCTACTTTTATTTGACGGGCTTAATACCAGGATCAAGGTCAATGGAGTGTTGAGAAACTTGGGATCAAAACCTTTCAGGTCTTCATACTCCCATGAGAAGATATCACTATATTTTTTATAGAGAGGGATGAAGGATTTCTTTTCATCATGCGCACAAGTATTGCTTGAGCAAGTAACTCTTTTCCATGCGTGATAGTAGTGGGAGTAGTCTTCTTGCACGACGCACATGTACTTTTCTTCACCCTTGAACTTGTAATTAGGGCTGAACATTTGTTCTAATGTGACCATCCCTTTAGGAAACTTATTTGTCTTCAAACTGTATTACTTAGTCACCATAATTGTCCGGGAATCGACTTGTATGCTTGATGAGAATTCAACTTCATTTTGGATTAACTAGATGATTTTTGCATCATCATCAAATACTTACCAACTGGTATTGTTATCTAGAATGGATGGTCTTATCACCATCTTAATGTGATGAGTGTTTCCTTTGAAAAAGTCCTCAGCAGAGAGAATTGTTAACCAAGCATAGCCATCTCAGTTAGCTTCCTATTCATCTTGTGTGGAACCACCTACAAATTTAGAGCATCAAAGCTCTCAAGGAGGTCCCAAACTCTGTGTTTATAAGATTTGAGAAGCTTATTCTTTGTTAATAAATTATTGGTAACCGATGGATAACAACCTTTGTATCCCCAAATATTTTGTAGTGTCATTATCTTCTTATTTTCAAATATTAGTAGACCATGCACCAAAGACTTCATACTTTGCCACATTGTTAGAACATGTAAACTACAAACTATGCATGAAGAAGAATTTCTCATCCTTGGGAGAAATGAGAACCAATCATATTCCCACATTGTTTCTGCTTCTAGATCCATCAAAGTATAACTTCAATAGTTCAAGTTCAATTTGGTCTTTCTTGAGTGTGCATGACATCACATCTTCTTATTCAAGATTGTAGTAAGTACCAAGCCTAGTTTCATAATCTTCCAATTCTTCAACATATGGATCAAATTTATGGTGCCTCTCTACCCATTCATTAAGTACTAGGTCAAGAATGGAGGTTGGAATAGGATTCTCTTCGGGATCGAAGCTTGTTGGATTAGAAAATTGGCTCGGAGAGGGTGTTGGGCCCCAAAAATCACCTAAGTATAGAGGGAATTTGGGCACGTGGGACCTAGTTGAATAAGGGCACATGGGTTGAAGGCACGTGGGGAAGGGTTATGACAAGGTCTTACGAACACATGGTGCACATGCGTAAGGAAAATAGGTTTTTACTTATTTGCATTGGTATCCCATGAAGTACATGAGAAAAGCATGACCCTTGTGGATAAGGTGCCATGTAACACCTTGTCAAACTGTTATATTCCTCTTTTGCATTACAAGCATTGACATGTGATTTTTAGGACAAATGTATGCTTCATGGTTGTTGAAAAATCATGCTTGCCATGGATAAATCATTTCTACTCTTTTATTGTAGGGCTGATATGTTGTTGCTTGCAATAATCTATTTCACTTCTTATGAGTAAGTTGTAATCTGGTTAGAATGGTTGCAAACTTATCCTTTGTAATTGGACTCATCCTTGGATCAATTCCATTGATCCAAGGTATGTTTTAAATCTTCTTATCTAAACTGAATGAAAAAATGACATTCATTGTTTAAGAGACTTAACAGACTGAACTTGTGTTTGTTGCAAATTCTTTATCATCTTGAAAGACTGTCCTGCATTCTATTTTGTGTTGTGCTCGGCTCTTCTTGATTGACCCTTGCAGGGTGCTTAATGACGTTAAGGGAAGTAGAAACCTGCTTCGGGATTCTGAAGAAAGTGAGAATATAAACTTGTCCTATATCTATTAAGGTCTATCCTAATGGATTCAAGACTCAGGTGATTTACCTAACTCTTCTACGCCACTCTACGTGGGATGACATCCTAACCTAAGTTGTTAACACTAAGTTAATATGAATGGGAAATAACCTAAGGGATGCTAAGTTATTTCTAACCTATTGTATTTGGTTAAACTAAGACCTAACCTAAGGTGACAATCTATTGTTTGAAGGTTATATCCTAAGGTTATATATTTTAAATTAACCTAAGATCTAACCTAAGCAAATTCTATCTATCCTAAACTAATGGGATATGAAAGGGAACCTATGGGTCATTGGAAAGTGGGAGCTAAGCGGTGGTTCCTAGGCTATTAATGAGATGTGATTTTTGTATTTAAAAAGGTAGAGTAACGCTCAGACTTGGTAATTACATGGAAATTTGGAGGAACCTACGTGGAGGCATCACTAAGTTTGGAAATGCAAGTGGAAGTTAAATTTAGTCTCGCCAACTTTGGATGGCGGTGGCAAGGAGAGATAGGCGGGAATATGTAAATTAATGGCATTAATTCACCTCGGTTTTGGTAGAAAGTTGTCTTGGAAGGCATGTTGGCGGATTTTTTGGGGTTGTTTTGCTTTGCATGCTTCACGATTTTTCTCTGCATGGAGCTATTTGGTTTTTGAACCATCAGTTTGATCTACACTTAGTGGCTATTTTTGAATTCTCTGATCTATTTTTAGTTTGAGGAATGTATAAGAGGCACTGTGGAAAAATATTATTGTTGTTTGATCTTTCTTGGAGAAGAAGGGGTGTTGGAAACTCGGTTGAAGTCTTCTTTGAATCGCGGAGGCACTATCAGGCATGATAGGCTCTACCCATTAAGATTTCTTGCTTTCTTCTAAATGATTCATTAAAACAACTCTGCTCACTGGATATATATTTTTGCATGATGTATCTGGTTATTTACTTGCTTGTTTTCTTGAAATTTATGTGGGTTTTGGAATACGAATCCTTGGCTGTTAGATGGTAGTTCTTGTGAACTTTATCTATTCTAGTTCTGGTTGGTATTCAAATGAACTTGTTTTAGATAGCTTGTAGCTTGTATTCAAGTCTGGTGTTGTCTGAATGGGCACGTGTTGCCATATGTTTCGTTCGAACTATCATTAAGAACATTAGTTTGTTGAGCTTGAAGTAGAGTTCCTTGGTTGTTCTGAACTGGCATTGTTGTTTGTTTGGTTCGTATCTCTATTTAAGTTTTGTGTTTCGGGGAGTTGTAATAGAGCTCCATGGATGTTCTAAGCTTGTGTGAAGCTTTGTGCTTTATTATGAGCTTTTGTTGGGGCCTTGTGATTGTTTGGACTGAATGGAACTTAGTATAGATCTGAACTCTTGGTTGAGCCTTTGTATTTTGACACTGTACTTATATTTAGTTCTCATCTTTGGTGGTATTCGAGTTGTGAGTTTTTCTCTGTACTTTTACTCGGAGCTAAGGTCTTATTCTTAATTATGGAACTGTGAATACTAGACTCACATTGGAATGTTGTGTTGACAGAGTTAGTGTTAGAGTCTGGAAAAGTATGAACTTATGTTTAAATTCATATTTGACATTGTACATGTATTTTAATTTTACGTGTTCTAGATCTATGTGGGAGTTGATGTGTTTACTTGTTTCATGAGCTGGGTTTTGGTTGGTTTTGGTTTTGTAAAGATTTAATCTCATTAATATAGTCTGTCCAAAGGGACCTTTGGAGTTTTGTATTGGTTGGATGTAGACCAAGTATCTTCTTTTCAAAACCTCCTCTATCTTGCTTCTTGTGCGAGAATTGTTGTATTACTTCTATCTTTTAGGTGCATAGTGTTCTTGAATATGACAAGGCATGTGAGTTTGAAGTAAAACCTCTCCCTCTCTACCCTGAGTGAATCTCGTGTCATGTAGGGAGCTTGGCTATTTAATTCTCATGAATTAATGGACTGGAACTGCAATCTATTTTGGGACAGTCATATCGATTGAAGAGGCATATGGAATGTATTATTTAATTCCTTTTTGTCTTTGATGTTGAGAAAATTCTTACCTGTCATAAGCTTATAATGGAACTTAAGGGGCTTGTGGTGATTCTACTCAGTCGAGTGGAGGAAGTTGGGGACAGATTACTTGTCTTGAATAGTTTGTTTAGTTCCCTACTCTCTTCAGATATTTCATCTGATTCGTGGGTTTTAATTGAACGATGAATTTAAACCTATTTTCTATGTGTGTCGTTTGAAGGGAATACGATATCCCTATCCGAATGCTTGGGAAATTCAGTCCCTGGGACTGTGAGTTTCATCAACCCTTGTCTATCTTGTACGGTTGCATATTTCTATTCCTTGTTGATTTCTTTGAATGGATGTCTAGGTTTTAGACAGGGAAGTGAATCAGACCTCTTGAGGATAGTATGTTGTTTAGAGACAATACTATGAATTTCGTTTTGAGATTGAATTTGGATTTGAGCTTGGTGAATGAAAATAGGTAAGTAGTTGTAAGTTTTGTAAAGAATGTTGGTAATGTGCATCCTTTGATTGTGCATTCTGTTTGAGTTCTCTTTTGGGAACTAGCTAGAGAATTTCTAAGTTTGTATTTAATAAAGGATTTCATTTCATAGTATAAATGAAATGAAATATGGATTGGGTCCATTTTGGTTTGAGATCCTTTTATGTTGACTATTTAAGTTCATTGATTGAACTTCTCGTTATTTGATTCTCTTCTAAGATGGAAATTTTCTAGTGGATTGGTTAAGAGATTTAATTGCAAAGTATAGCTTGGATTTGTGGGCAGTCTGAGTTTCAGACCTTTGCATTATATCTACTAGCAGATAGAAGTTAGTAAGGCTTTCTTTTAGACTATTTTAATCTACTTGGAATTGAATTGGGATTCTTGTTTTGTTGTAGCCTCTTTATGTAAGGAATCCTTCTTTTGTCATCTTTGGACTGAGGCAGTGATGCGTGTTCTAAACCTGATTCTTTCCTTCAGAAAAATTGTGTCTGAGAAATAAATATGTATTGATTCTCTCCTTTGTCTATATGGAAAGATGAAGCATACTAATATGAGATATGTTGTAACTAACTCCTTTGCTGCTTGGAAAAGTTAAATGTGTTTCTCTATCCTTATGAATTTATGAAATAATGGAAGGACAAGACTTGTTGACTGTTTAAAAGTAATTGATAAGATCAATTAAGTCTTGTGATATAATTATGATGTTGCAGATTATAATATGCTCTTTTCTTAAAAGTAAATTCAGATTTTCTTAATTGTACTTCTTTCTAGATGTGATTACTTATGATTATTGTATGTTGTATATTAATTGTTTCATTAAAGTAGAGTCATTTAATGAAACAATTAGTGGAATGCACTTTACTTTAATGCTTAGTGCTTATCATGCTCAGTTCATTGAACTGACCCATGCTAGAAATTTTGTAGATGGACATCGTAAGTGATAAAGGAAGACAAGAACTTTCATGTTGTATTGGGCTTATTTAATTATGGATCTTATGTAAAGAGTTTCAGTTCATTCTTGATTTGTATTGAAAAAGAAAAGTTGTATTCTTTTTGGAATAAAGGTTGTTTGTTATACAGTATGCCTAAAATACATAGTCTTGTAATGTATAGTTTTTAATGATGAATTGAAAGTTGAGATTTACTTGTATTGGTTGTGTAAATTATCTTGTATTTATGAAGAAGATGGAAAACCTATCTTGATGATATTTTTCATATCTGTTATATGCTTAATTTGGTAAACTTGATCAGTTGGTTAAAGGGAAATAATTGGATTCCCTTATTAAGATGTAGCTTGTTAAGTTGCATAAGATAACAATTTTATCTAAACAATTCTAACATAGTATTGGAATGTGTAATGAATATGCAGTAAAACTATAGAAATTGTGAAAGATAAGAAGGGTACAACAAACCCTAACACTTAAATCATGTAGAGGAAGATTCTTCCTCACTCAAAGAAATGTAATCTAAAGAATGGTGATGTGATTGTTAATCGTTAGACTTCATTTCCTATAAAGTCTACTTCTAGTTGAACCTATTTGGTTGTTACACCTTCTTTGAATGGTTAAGTTACATTTAATGGGACTTTTGATGTTGTTGTCCTATCCCTTGGATATCTATTTGTTAAGCCAAGTAAAATGAACCTAAAAGAAATCATAAGTTAAGGAAGTTCTTTAATGACTAAATGAATCAAATTTAGAAAAGAACTTATGGAGTGTTGGATTAGGGTTTAGCAGGGTTGTTGTAATCGTGCAATAATCCAAATTATAAGGTATTAATAACCTCCTTGGAGTATGTACATCTTGATGAGACATTTTCTATAGGATATTAGCACACACCAACTACAGAAGATGTACCTTCGAGAAGACAAGGGTCTTCTCGAGGATATAGCATTATAGTTGACATGTGGCAACACCTTTCTGAATTGATCATCTAGATTTACACACAAATAAGTACTTAAACTTAGTTTCTCTCTAGGTCAAGTTAGTGGCATGTTTAGGATAAGCGGTAGCTTTCAATGACTCGAGTACTTGGCACATCCAGTTGACTTAGGTCAACTGAGTATGCCCATATACCCGAAGACATTGTGAGCATCTTCCTATAATAAATTATGTTTCTAACCAGGGATTGGGTTAAACCTTAGACAAGTGGGTGACGGTAGTCAAGTAAAGACCATTCTAGATAATGAAGGGTGAGGTGAAGGACGTATTCTAAAGGATGAGTTTTCTCAAAGATTTAGCACTGGATCTGAGTTTGATGCACATATATGGGTAGAAGAAAACCTATACCATGAGTTGTATGAGACATTATTTTGATTTTTCCCAATATAACTATATGAATGGTTTTTGCATACGCATCCAGATCAATTTGGTACTATAGATCACGTGTATGGACCCAAGATGACTATCAGAGGCTGCAGGATATAGATCTAACTTAGAAAGGTGCTATTGATCATTTGTGGAAGAAAGTGTTGACCAATTATACTCTTGAATATGCCATTTCTATGTATTCTTGGCCCAAAAGTTACTAAGCTTGAGTTTACGAGGGAGCCTAGAGGATAATTTTTTCTTGTTATTCCTTTGGCTATGAATCTCTTGGTCATTACTTTGAGTTTAGAAACATTTCCCATGGTAGGAAAATCTTATTTAAGTGCTAAGAGAGGAAGCTAAGGTGGAGGAAGATGGAGGACATTGCGGTTGAGAAGAAAAGGAGGAGAGACGACTCAAGTATAGCAAATATCATGAAAGGGAGATGACTAGACAACTCGAGGTTGCAAGTGTGATGGATCTATGGAGGTAGATGTTATGAGGAGTTGAGGTTCATGAAAAGGATGTGGAACTTGAGCATTCTATGCTACCCCATATTGGAAAGCATGGGAGAGAGGCCTCTTCAACTTTTGATGAGAGCTCATTGCATAGAGAAAGAACATTTGTCAACACGTATTGAACCCACCTAGCAACCAAACCCCGGCGCTTGGTTTTCGGATCAAGGAGAAGTATTGTTAACCCAGTTGGTATAAATGGGAGTAACCGATTTTTTCCCAGGAGATATAACTTTTCATTTGGAATATCCATGGCTACATAAGCCATCCCTATATTTGGAGGAATATTTAGACTCAAGGTTTGAGTATTACATCTAGGAGTGGTGGGGAACATACAACCGGTAGTGGGACAATATCACAAACCATCGTACACAATTCAATGGAACATTAGGAAGACTAAGCGTGACCACTTCAAGTACTTTGCCAACCACAGGAGGTGGATTTGGTGGGTCGAAGGAATAGGACCTGGTGGATCTAGTAGATCTAGTGGTAGAGGAAACATTGGAGGGAACCAATTCTCTTGATCAAGAGGACAAGGACCCCAACCACCTCCCCAAGTGTTATTTGAGATGTATTTACACTTCATAGACTATAGGGGTATTGAAGATTCTATAGAGCATGTGTAAAAGTGTGAACTAATATGGCATGCGAAGGGAATCACTACCCTAAAGAGGAAGGTAAGCTAGTTTTTAACAATGTTGTAAGGGAACACGCATAGTTGGTATAGGAAGTATGACCCTCATCAGACGGTGGTAGACTACATCGCATTAAAGAATTCCTTCCTGGTGGAGTTCCATATCCTTGAGTTTGAGTAGAAGAGCATCCACACTCGAAGGAGATCAAGCGGGGAATGGTAGAGAGTGTGTGGGAATATGATGTGTGTTTCAAGACTCTCTTATCTAAACTATCTTATGATATTCATCCTTCTCAACATACTCAATGGTTTTTGGAGGATTGATAACACCATTTAGAAGGGCTCTATCGCACAAGAATTTCATAGACCCACACAAAGAATTGGAAGCTACCCTACATGCTAAAGCTATTGGGAGCATTGATACTAGTGTTAGTCCTTTTCTAGAAGTTCAAATTGCTAAAATGGCCAAGTAGTTGGACAAGCTATCTGTAAAATCAGCACATGAATTTTGTAGTGGGCTTTGGTGTACAAATTGCGAAATAGAGGGACATGCAAAGGATATTTTCCCTCGAGAATTTGGTATGTGCTATGATGGTAGATTGTGAAATTTGGGGATCATAATGCAAGTAGATGCCCCTAATCCAACATGTAATCCACAAAATGTATCTTGTTATTGCAAGATTTGTACCTCTATGACCCATGATACCAAGAATTACAAACCTGATTGATCAGGTCCATGATGTTATTGATCTAGGTGTGTGTCAAAATAGCCTTGCAAGTAGTTCAATGATGATGACCATCATTATGAAGGACATGAAGATGGATGAATGCGTGGAAGGGGTTTTTATAGAGGATTTTTAGTCATAGTAACTATGATGGAGGAAAAACTAAGTTCTCGTAGGGAACATGTTATAATTTTGGATCTGAGCAGCAAAAAAGTGAGTGTCCTGACCTATTATAATGCTCATGGTGTGGAAAGAAACATAAGTATGAGGAGTGTTTAGAAATTTATGAGCATATGAATCAATAGCTTTGAAAAGACAAAAGTACTGGGATGGTGAGCATCAAGAAGGCCGATTCACAGTGGATGCCAAGATTGGTGCGTGATTGGGATATAACTTGGCTTGGTGATGACACAAGCAAAGGCCATGTGTGCCAGGGAGATGCCAAAACAAAGGACACTAGTTTTAAGAGAGGAAGTAGTACATGGAAAGTATTTGGACCCTACTCATTAGAAATAGGTGTATCAAGAGACTATGGATGTGATTCAAAGTTTACAAGGGGAGATCCAATGTTTGAAGGAGAAATCGAGGTAGTTGGAGAAAAGGAAGGATGCCAAGGTTCCAAAGAATGACCTGGATGAGGTCAAGGAAGTATGTAAAATGTTAAGGAAAGAGAATATTATTCCCTACTAGGAGAAGGTATCACACATCGGATCAGAGCACGAAAGGTAGGTTTTACATGCAAACCTTCCTCCACACAACCTTGAATATGATAATGAGATTACTCTGAATGCAGTTGTTGATGGATGGCTTCTGAGAAATATTCTCATCAACACAGGAGTAGAGGCAAATGTTCTTACCTTAGATGCTTGGAATCAAATGGGAAGTCCCGCATTGTAGCCATCTTTGAATGTGTTGTATATGGCGAACAAGACTAATGTAATGCCCATTTGAGTCCTAAAGCATGTAGCTATTGTCATCTAAGGGGACAAGTTCATTATAGACTTTGAATTCTTGGCACTCATCGAGGAGGACAACTTTCTAGTGTTCCATGGTGTTACAAGAACAATGTTGACTGTGGTTTAACAAAGGGTATATCAAAATTGTAAATAAGGAAGAAAGGGTGGTCATTCCTTTGAAAATGGGAAGTCAACACCCTATACTGAGCCCTTAGGAGAAGAATCCCTTGATAGAATCTGTGTGCACTCCATCAAGGATCCTGAGATAATTCACCCCATGGAGGGAGTTATCCAGTTTGAGTATGCTCAATCCTTGAGTGATACCACTAGTATGACATGTAACAATTAGGAACATTGGACCTATGAGTTAATTGGGTGACAATTGAGAGGATCGGTAACAAGGGTAATAAAGGCATGCTCATTCAAGTGCCTATGAGGAAAGAAGTTTCCAAGTTACTCGGAGGAGCATCTCCTAAAATTTTATTGCAATAAATGGAAGCTCAGTGGAAAAATTAGGAAGAGAGGAAGGGAATGCTCAACTATAACCTACTCAAAACTAGCAAAGCACGCTAGTGGACTACACATTGGGAGAACCTCTTTGAGTGATGCAAGGTGAGGATCACATTTTCTATAAGGTTCTCGAGGAGCAACGTGCCCATTATCATATAAGACTTCCATGCTAAAGAGGTCACTTCATTTCATATCCAAGCGTGTGAGAAGGCTTGGATGGGTAGCATAGAAGCATTACTGCCTTCATTATGGGTTCATAAGTTATATTCCACCTTACAAGAATTTGTGTGTGCATGGTATGTTCATGCGGAGATGCGTCATCAAACCGGTAATTGGAAGGAGTTAGAGGTTGGTCTCATTCAAGCTTTCAAGTATAAGATTACCAAGCCATTAGTAGATAAGGTGTTGTAAGTGATCAAACATCTTACAATGGGAGATAGTGCTATGATAGAGGATAAGCTACTAGAGTTGTTAGGTGAGCCTGATTTGGAGATGCGCCTCAATGAAGAAGAATCAGAGGAATTATAGCTTGAGCATGTGTGCATGGAAAAATAAAAAGGAAAAATGGTCTATGTAATAGACAAAGAAGAGATGGAGACTTTGGATGTTAACCATTTGGAGGGTACACACGAAGTCATAGATAGTGCTGATGAGTGAGCATGTGCATACCATGAGCCCTTGAAAACAAAGAAGGTTAACATTGGAATGGAGAAAAACCTAAGGAAGCTATCATCGGAGAGTATTAGTTGGAAAAATAAGTTTTAAAGGTCGGTGATTTGTTACACAAGCTCAAAATTTTGTTTCATCACGGGTGCCATGAACTCAAAGGAATTCACCATTTCTTGGGAGATATGAGGATCAAGTTGAAGGAAGGTGTGTGCCCAATTCAGAAGAGGCCTTATCGGATGAATACAAATTTACACATACGGGTCAAGGAAGAAATAGACAAGATGATAGCATCGATATCATTAAGGTAGTGGAAGAATCAGAATGGATAAGCCCAATGGTTATCATCATCAAGAAGGATGGTAGGATAATAATCTATGTTGACTACATGGATCTAAATGTAGTGTGTGTCATCGATCCTTTCCCAACCCCCTTTACTAAAGAAAATTTTGAGGGACTAGACGGGACGAAGTCTAATCTTTCACAGATGAGTTCTTAGGGTATCACCAAGTCCAAATTACAAAGGAGGACCAGAGAAAGACAACTTTCACCACTGAGTGGGGAGTTTTTCCCTATACGGTTATGCCTTTTGGATTAAATAATGCATCTATTGTGGTCTCAAGCATCGTGGTATAAGCATTTCAGGACTTCATTCATAAGTTTCTCCAAGTTTACCTAGATGACTGGACTATGTATGGATTGGTGAAAGACCATTGTGACAATTTAAGGTAGATGTTTGAGAGATTTCAGCAATTAAGGATATCCCTCAACATTAAGACATGTGTCTTTACTACTCCATTTTGAACCCTGTTAGGACATATTATATGCAAAGAAGGCTTATTTGTGGATCCTGCTAAATTTTTAGTTATTATAGGATTAGGGGAGCCTACTAGTCAAACTATAGTGCACCGATTCCTTAGGCATATGGGGTACTACAAGAAATTCATCAATGGATATACCAAGATTGCCACGCCCTTGGAATAATTTTTAAAACACAAGAGTGCCTTTCATTGGGGAGAGGATCAACATAAGACATTTCACACTTTGAAGGATAGGCTTTTCATGACACCCATACTATGTTTTCCTTCTTGGGATAATCCTTTCCATGTGCATGTTAATGCCTCAAGAATAGCTATGGGAACAAAGCAGTGCTATCACAACCTAGTGAGGGAATTGTTGATCATCCCTTGTGATTTGCAAGTAGAGAGTTGACACCAACAGACCAAAATTACACAACTACTGAGCACAAATAATTGTTTATGATTTATGCACTACACAAGTTTAGGTAGTATCTATTGGAAACACCATTCATATTCTACACAGATCACATGACATTAAATTACTTAGTCAACAAGCCCATTCTGTAAGGGCACATATGTCATTGGGTCCTATTACTTCAAGAGTTTGAGTTCAACATGGTCGTGAAACTAGGAAAAAGTAGTTCAAGACCTGACCACTTATCAAGGATTAACTCAAGAGAGGATGTACAAAGCATTGAGTATACCATGCCAACACATAACTATTTAGGTTATGACATGCGCCCTCATACTTGGAAGATATCGCAGTATTCTTAAAAAATAATTGTGGTGCCAGAAGGGATGAAGGCTCTGGAAATACAATAATTAGCAATACGCATTGCACATTACATGTTGATTAGTGGATACCTATATAAGTTAGGTCATGATGAGGTTCTACACTGATGCATATTAGAGCATGAGCGCATGGCAATTATAGAGGAAGCGCATGGTGGGATTACAGGAGGACACTATGCAGGAAATGCTACCATGCAAAAAATTTTGTTAGCATGACTTTGGTGGGAAACCATCTACAAGGATTTTATTGAGTTTTGTAAGGCCTATGACCATTTCCAGTGCCTTGGAAAACCTAGAAAAAGAGATGAAATTCCCTTACGACCAATAGCCAGTGTTGAACCATTTGAAAAATGGACAATCGACTTTGTAGGGCCAATTACACCAGCTACATGAAGGAATGGTTCATAGTACATCATCACTTTCATCGATTATTTGACATGGTGGGCAGAGGTGGTGCCTACAAAGGATTACACCACAATGAAAACTCGGTAGATTTTGTGGGAAAACATAATCACCTGTGTATGGTTTTCCTGTAAGTCTAACAAGTGATAGGGGTACACACTTTCTCAATGAAACATTCAGGATTACGTTAGCATAATTTATGGTGGCCCATCATAAGACTACCCCATATCACCCTTAAGCAAATGGAACTATTAAGGCATTTAACAAGATACTAAGTCACACATTGACTAAGATCTGTGACATTGGAAGAAAAGATTGGGATGACAAAGTATCGGTCATTCTATGGGCATACAGGACAACCTACAAAAGGTTGAACAAGGCCACACCATGTCAATTGGTGTTTGGCATGGAGGTAGTTTTTCAAGTTGAATTTTTGTTACCATCACTGTGTATAGTTCGTGTAGGAGGATTAGCTAACGAAAGAGTTGGAAGAAATAATTGATAAGTTGATGCAGTTAGACGAAAGGCGATCACTTGCTAGATGGAGTCAGAAGATAGAAAAAGAAAGAAAAAGGCATGGTATGATTGTCACATCAAGAACAAGAAGTTTGAGGTTTGGTAGATGGTGTTTTTATGATTCCAAGTATTTGTGCCATCCGAGAAGTTGAAACTCCATTGGTTGGGACCTTACATCATCTCGTACACTCTTGATTCACACACTTTCCAATTACAAGCACCTTTGGATGGAACGTGGTTACCAGTGTAATTTTAATGGGAGTAGGTGAAGACATACTATAAATAAGTCTTCTTGGTGTTTGTAATAAGGTAGTATTGTCGGTTAGCTTAGAATTTTCCTATATGCTTTTTTTTTTTGTGTTTCCCTTTCTCATCACTTGTTCCTTTCTTTTTGTTTCATTTTTGCACGTTTTACACCAGTAACCACAACATTTTCCCCAAGGTTGTATATGTGTAGAGGACAACACATATATTTTAGTGTGGGGTTAAGTGATACAAAATATAGGCTTGAAATACAAGGTTAAGTTGGCAGTAGAAGTTACGGTGAATGGCCTAGTAGAAGGAAGCGCGTAAGGTGGAGAAATCACGTAAGGAAATGGTTGATATTGGATTATGGTGTCAAAAATGCTTTGCAAAAACCACGAATAGAAATGATGAAGATTGCAAGAATAACATGAGGTAGGCAAGGGAAAAATTAGGTAAAAGGACGAGAAGAAGTGCCTTTGGTGCTATAGACATGGGCATAAGAGTCTTGATCGGGTTGAATTTTTACACGCTTTAAGGTTGTAAAGGGTTTTTTGCATAGGATGTGGCACATGGGTAAGAGTGCTTAAAGTTGGCTTAGGGGAAAATTTGCATTTAATGTTAAAGTAAGTGGTAGGTGGTATAGAATTTAATGCTAGAAATAATCAAAAACTATAACTACAAGGTCGACAAGTCATTTGTTACCTTACTATTATGAAGTGAAAGAATCTCTTGCAAACTAAAGCATCCAAGAGAGAAATTTCTGTGAAGAAAGGAGAATTTGAGAACTTCGAGTGTGCATCTAGAGTATATTTGTGAACCGGAAGGAAGGACTACATGGGCATGAGGAAGGTTGTGTGAAGAGAGTCATCTTGTGGAAGGCTTTCCTGGTTAGGGTTTGGCAGCTAGGGCATGGAGAAAGAAGGATTCGTTTAAAAGTTGAAGCTTTGGAGTAAGATTTGGGATTAAACAGAGTAGTAGAGCAAAGCAAGAGGAAGGAGTATTTAAGATCAATCCGACTAGAAACTATGGAACCCAGAAAACCAACCATTTCACCGAAGAAAAAAAAGGGCAAGGGAAAAGGAAAGAAAATCACTTCCGTCAGGAGCACCAACAAAGAATGGTACGTGGAAATGCAGTACCCAGATGGGGTATTGCTAGGAAAAGAGTGGGAGTCACACTTACGAAAGATGGCCATAAGTGATTATAACCATCGTATGAGCACAACAGAGAAGGAAATGGCACTGGAATTGGCCTAGTCAACTAATAATAGGACACCAGATGGAATGCCCATTTACAATAATGAGGTGAAGGTTGAATTAGAGAAGGTTGGATTTTTGTAACTATATGAGTTTCCATACTTTGGAAAACCTGAGTGCCTTTACTATTGGTTGATGTCACGTGTACATGAGGATCTTTTTTATTTCACGAGGTGCAAGATGCGCATCACACCACAACTGATATTCAAGTTCATAGGCCTCATTTGTGAAGGGGATAGCATAGATGATGATCTGAGTGACAAGGAGGCTATAAAGGATACTGTAGCCACGTGTGAATATAAGAAGGGGTCACGATACTTTGACATTATCAAGATTCCATACCCAGTTATGAGGATGGCCACACACTTGGTGACCAAGCTCAATGATCAGGAACAATGGACACAAGTGAACAAGGAATGGCTAAATGTATGCCGAAAGATATCAGAAGGAACCATCTACAACTTGTCTACTTTCATCGTAGATGAAATTATAAGCAGCACATAGGAGGGAGAGAAGATACTCTTTGGTAAGTCCTCACCATTTTATTTTTAGAGATTGGAGTGCCCAATGGGCCAGAAAAGTTTGTTTAGGAGTATCCAGAAGAGGATCCCTCACCCACAAAAATATTTGTAAAGTACACTTGTGAAACCATGATGGCCACTCACAAAGTGCACTTGGAGAAGTGATATAATCAAATGTGTGATGCATTCGGGGATGAATGGAGGATCCTAGAATAGTTGCCCATGCTTGTGAATGGAGAGGTAGAATTTGTAGTGTACCAACACTTCTCCATTAATGATTTGTATTGAAATATGGGAATATGATTCCATGGTGCAAGAAACCCTTCTCCTTCACCACTCAATACTTCCAAGCCAAATTTAATTGGTTCGAGGAGGCTAAATCAGACTAAGGTTCGATCTTAGTGAGGTAGATATAGACCACCATGAGATGCACTGGAAGATCACCTACCCAAAGAAGTGCATGTATGTGGAGAGATATGTCTCCCACGAAATACAAATGATGAAGCCTTTAACACTTCCAATTGAAGGAAGGACCACATCAAGGGTGTATCTGTGCATAAGGCCAAAATTTTAAAGGGGTAGTTACTTGGAGAATGATGTCTCCATCCTTGAAGATCCTACCAGAAGGAAGAAGGATATGCCTAGGAAGAGAGAAAGAGAAGAGGTGCATAAGGCACCAAGTTTTGCACCACATAAATGGTGAGCACATCGGAAGTGAGCACTAAGCCTAGCACTTACACGCGGAGAAAGAAGTCTCCAATCAAGGAAAAGGCCCTAGAAGAAGAGGCACCAGAGCATGAAGATCCCCTCACCTGGAGGAATTTCCAAGGAAGAAATCACTTGTCAAAGAAAAGGAAAAGGAATAATCTCCGTACTAGAATCCCCAGTAAGGAAGAATAAAAATGTGACTGATGAGGTAGATTCAGAAGAGATAGAAGGTATAGATGCCTACATCGGTGACAGGGATGATGATGATGAGCCAGAAGGAAGCAAAGGCCATCCTTTCTATGAGATACATGACTCCAAGGAAGAGGGATATGAGGAGTATAAATAAGGGGATGGGGAGTATAACGAAAGAGATGAGGACAAGGAGGACAGAGAAGAAGTTGAGGCCCAAGGCAAGGGGTGAGCGAGGAATAAAATAAAAGAGATCAAAGGACCCCAAGCCTCACGAAGGAATATATAGACAAGGGTTCATAGAGAGAAGTGGTGAAAATCATCAAGAACCTAGTGGAACAAGAGGTTGAATGCAGCGCAGATGTGGTGTTGAAGGAATTTGAGGAGGAAATCATAGGAAAAGAATATGGCAGCATGGGAGGAGATCCCATTTTGGTTGTAAGATTTCCAAGGGCCACATGCATAGGGAGGAAGAGCACATAATTAGTGTAAGGTAAAATAATGAGCTACATCAATGATCTGAACAAGGTGTTGCGCGCTTGCTTCCAGAGCACAGTGCCAATAGAAAAGCTTCTAGCCATGACATCATTTGATGAGGAAGGAGCATACCCTTGGACAAGGAAAATACTATCATGGGAATTTGAGTCCCACATTGATGATCCCAAATTTGAAGGTAAGGAGAATTGTTGAAGGTGCCAAAAACAAAGGGAGTAAACCCCTTGGTAAATGTCTAATAATTATCAAATGAGAAAATCTGTAATGTGCTCAACAAATTTTCAGTTGAGGTTGAAGCTAGGCTCTTCGGAAGAAATGACAGGTGAAGTTCCTAGAGGAGGAATTAGAGAAAAGGAGGAAGAGCTCCTTGATAAAAGAAAGGACCTAATGTAAGAGGAACTCATCAACACTCCTATAAGGTGTGAGTTAAAGGAAGAGAAGGAAAGAGTGTGTGATGCATACAAGAAGATAGATATGATCACGAATGCCATTAACTTAAAGCATCCATACTTAAGACTACCCACGCAAAAGTATGGATCATCTTTGTAATTCCTAGAATACTTTGAGACATAATTACTATGGAAAGGAGGCCACTTACCTTATAATCCATAGAAGAAGTGTTGGTGCACAAAGAAAAAGAGAATAAGAAGAAGATTGTGGAAATTATTGCTCAGTACAACAAAATCCTTGCCGATGTAAAAACTATTGGGAAAATTACTGAGGCTTCCTATGATAACTATGTGGACATGGATAGAGTGGAAAGTATCTTATTTTCCACTCATGAAGCAAAACTAAAGGAGTTCTAAGAAAATAACAAGGGGAATAGGGCTAAGTAGGACAAGATGTTAGCCGAAGTAGAAAAGAAATCATAGGCCATTCAGACCTTGCGGGGATTAATCAAGAACCGAATGAAGGAATTATACCCCCAAATCACTTGAAGGATGGACACTCTTGAGGATTTTAGAAAAAAACTTGAGGAGATCGTAGATACAATGAGCGCCAAGGTAGAGTAGTTGAGTTTTGTAGAAATGAGCTCCTTGGTGGGTGACCTCATCGCCAACAAGAACATAACGAGGTTGACACTTGGGGAAAGTTAGAAGTAGAATTAGGGAAGGATTTCCCTCTCCTCCTCCAGAAGTAAACTAGTTCCCCCATTCTTTCATTCTTTTCCCCATTTCTTCATTCCTTTATTCTTCCATTCCAACCATTTATAAGGATATGTTATTCTTTATTTCTTTATTGAAGAGTGTTTCTGAGGATAGAGAGAATGGCATAGTGTGGGGTGATGTTGGGCCCCAAAATATCAGCTAAGTACAAAGGGTACATGGGTGTACGGGTTGAAGGCACATAAGGAAGGGTTCTGGCAGGGTCTTTTAGAACACATGACACATGTGCACAAGGAAAAATAGGTTTTGTACTTAGCCACATTTGGTATCCCAGGTAGCACACGAGAAAAGCATGACCCTTATGGATAAGGTGCTAGCCTGGCGAATGGGGGATCAAAAAGGGAATATTCCAGGCATGCAATGGAAGGTTCCAGAAGACATCATTGTAAGGAGTGGAGAGCTCAGATTTGAGAAAGCATGCTTCCATGGAGGACCACCTCGATACTTGAAAACTGATCGTCAGAACTTCGAAATGCATGGCAAATGGGTGCTAAGGTTATAAATACAAGCACTTCTTAGAAGCAGAGAGAGGAGATATGATATAGATAGAGTGTGGAGAGTGTGGAGGAGAGAAAAGAGAGGCGAAGCCCTATAGAAACTGAATGGGATGTTATGTGTTACAGATTAGAATAACTCGTAAGATTTAGGGGATGGGTTTTTTTATTCTTCTTTGTAATATAATGAGCATACTACGGCTCTGATGCATGAATTTTCTCTACACAGCTAGATGAGGATCTATTATGACCTTAAGGGATTATAATGTGGGTTATTGAATATGTTAACATGAATACCATACTCTATTATAAAAGATCTGTGTTTGGAAGTATACTACTTATATATTTCTTTTCTATATGAACCATTTCCTTATGATGCTTGTTATTTCTCTTTTCTGGATGTAATAAGATAACAACTCATTCTTATAATGTTTCATGGTTCTTTTCTTCCCATTTCCATTTGAATATCTTTTATAAGATGATGCTTTCTCATAAGACTCACATAAAGGTGGACTTGGTGATAGGTCAGCGTGCATGGGATTACGATATTGGTCTAAGGGTATAAAATATGACTATAGAGGGAATGGGACATATGGATCTACATGATAGGAAAATATAGGCTCAACTTGTATGGTAAACCAGGTACCATACCTTGCCTTAAGTAAGTAATATGAGACCAATCAAAAGATAAGTAACCACCCATTTTAGCAATAAATTCACTTGATAGACATAGGGAAAACAAAGAAGGTAGGTGAATGATAGACATGTCTTGAGTTATGGTGAGTCTTGGGCATGCATGGAGAGTTAACTTAAGGTACTGATGACTCCTAAGGTGGTAAAGTCGAGTCTTCAAGTTGCAAGACTCCTTTAGATAAGGGGCTATACCTAAGACCGTAAGACATCAGCTATCTTCTTAGGAATAATAGAGGTACTAGCACCCAAGTCTATCATACAATTATGCACTAGGTTTTTTCCTATGATCAAAAACATATAGAAGGGTGGGGTTTTAACAACTTTACTTACTTTCTTATCCTCTTCTTAGTAGATGTTGATAGAAGTGTTTGGCTTCTGTGTGGCTAGATCAATGCGTGGGAGTTGCACCAAAGCTTCATGCAACAAGTCACACTAAGATGGAATAGTTAGGGCATCCCATATTGTGACATTTATATTTTTCTTCTTCATCTGGTCCACAATGCTGAATGGAAGACCTACTCACTTGTGCATTTGGGAAAGAACAGCCTCTTTTCTTGATTGTTCAAGTGCAGAAGCATGAGATTTAGCCAAAGTTGAGGCTTGACCTACCAAAGGAGGGGTGTGTGCCACTTAAGGAGGAGCTTTGCATAGAGCCTCTTGTATAGGGACTTGAGTGCTTTTACTACTAGATGCCTTGGTTACATCTTTCTACTTTTTAGGGTTTGCTTGTGTTGCTTTGGAATGTGTGGTGATGCGCTAGAATCTAACATTCTCTTCTTATATCTTGTGTTTTCCACAACTTGGGCGTATGGTATAATTGTATCATCTACTTCTTGGTTGATTACACATAAGTCCTTAGTGTCAAAGAACATAAAATTTACCTCTAGAGGGGATCCTAGCCTTCCTTGGTTATCTAATTCTATGGAAGTTGTTAAAGGCTCACGAGGTTGAAGCATTCTGGATCATGTAGGATTGGGTGCAAAGAGAATTGGTATAGTGATATTGATGATAAGGCATGTTGTAAGGGAAGCACCACTCCGACTCTTACGCTAAATTTTTTTGAAGTGGAATAAGCACACTGACTTGCATAGGGTGTTGGAAGAGAGGGCACGGGAGGAATAACTTGCAAGGGAAGATGGGCTCTAGCATGTCATCTATCATTCTACTAGTTAGGTGTGTATCTTTGGTTTCCATATTTATTCTACCAAGGATGATTACTTTGGCTATGCACCTTATTAGAACTACCTCTATAGACTTGCACCTATTGTTTCTCTAATGATATGACCTTGTTTGATAAGTTTCTAATCAAGGTCTTCAACTCTTCATCTTCTTTCTATTACACTGGAGAGTAGGATGTTGATGCAACTTGTTGCATGATTTGATCAGGAATAAGAATACGGGCCAAAGAAGGTTGGCACATTTGTGACATTTCTTGGAACAAGGGCATAGGTGGTCTAGGATCTATCTTTCCTTCCTAAATAAGACTATTTTCTACCCTTACTGCAATATTATAAGTAGCTAGTAAAGTCCTCCCTCCCATAGATTGAATAATGACTAAGATGTTGTTGTTCAACACCTTTAGGTAATATAGAAAATCATGATGGGTTTTAGGTCTTACCACAAGAGGGATTATGTCCCAAGTATTCTGAAATATGATGTTGAAATCAGTCATTTTCTCATTGGGTGCCCTTCTTGTTATTATTAGTTGCTCCACCAAATATAGGTGATCTAACTTATCTTCAAAATAATTACATATAGTTGTTCCAAGATCATCCTAGGTGCCTATAGATCAAATTCTTAAGCCTTGGTACCATTGATGTGCTTTACCTTTGAAAGAGGCTGCAAGTATCCTAACTACTACATTGTCATGTGTGATCAAATAGAGTGAACATACATTTGCTACATCCTAGATATACTCCTGAGGGGTGACTTAATTCTCATCGATAAAGTATGGAATACTTTTGAGATGCATGGAGATGATGGAGATGCATGCATGGGTTTTTCTAGAATGAACTCAACTTGGGGATAACTAGAGGTACTCAAAATAATCTTTAGTTGTTGCACTTCTTCTTGTATGCACTCTTATCATGAAAGGCACTTAGGACTGTTGAAATAGAGATCTGGAATTTTTGGGAGTCTCCATATGTGTTAAAATAAGCCTCCAAAGGTTGGAAATACTAAGTCCATGCACAATAAATTAGCAATATGAAATTTAATCTTTCATTACTTGTCTCACTGTGCCTTCCAAAAAAATGTTATTCATTCAAATGTGCACGCAGTGTCTCGAGATCTAGAAAGGTTGAGTTGTTTGAGACAATAATGGAGCTATCCCCAATTTGTGGTACCTTACGCACTTGGGACATATCTTTGAAGAAGGACAGTTCCTCTATCTATTTCTATTGCTACTACTAATCCTAGTGCTCAAAAAGAAAAATAAGCTAATAACGCCAAGGACCAAGGATAGAAGGATAACATGAAAGGAAACTACACTAAAAAGCAATAGCACTAGAAAATGAGGGATGAATACTATCTATTCTAGGTGAAAATGAAAGGAAATGTGTGAAAGAAGGCTAGGAACATGTAGCACAACTTAAAATGTGTTTACCAGATCAATTTCATGGAACATAACTAAATAAAGAGATGAAAGGGATGTGAAATGGCACAATAGACACACAATGCAAAAGAAAAGGAAAGAAGAAGGAATGTAAACACATTAGGAAAGATAATAGTCACAAAAAATGCTTCTATTACTTATAGAAATGCACAGAGTTGTTACAAATGGTGAAGGATGCCAATATCCACATGCAAGATCCAGATCTAGAGGCCTGTAACTCAAAATAAAGAAAATATGAAGTCCCTAGTAAAATGCGTAAGGATCTAGAGTGTCCAACATTAATAATTAACCCACTTCTTATATTTATAGATGAATCCATGGAAGAAGAAGAGAATAATAAGGGAAAAATCTGAATTTGAAATACAACCACCAACAAGAAGCATTCAATGCCTCCAAATCCTCCTACAAATCTTTCAAATACGAATCCTCAAGTCCGATTGGCATGTTGGAGAAGGAAGGAGGGTGGATAATATCAAATCAAGTGGTTGATGTAATTATGTCTTCTCATTAATGCTCAGAAATATTTTTCCCATTTCTTATCTATCAGTCCACCAAGAAATTGAATTTGAATGTCTAGATCAGTAGCCTACATCAGCATCTATCCGATAAGACTATATGCATGCTGATTAGAGCTCGTAGCAAAAGATACAAATCGCGAGAAGATGTCAAAGTTGTCGGTGCATGCAAAACATGTGGTGTGTGTGGATTGGATGAAATGGCGGCCAACTATGCAAATGTTTTATCATTTCTACCATGTGTCACTCATTGATTTGTTACAAGGATTCGCACCCTGTTGTCGAATGCAAATCAGTTGTGTGTGGCACACTCAAGCATGTCTAGAATGACATGGCATGGAAAGGAACAAAGGAGGGTGCAAATATATGCATGCTTGAGAATGAGGCACGGGAGGAAGACATAAGGAAGGTGTGTGCAACATGCGTGGGGGGGAATGAGGAAAACTTGTGGGTAGAGAATGCATGGTCAAGGCGTAACTATTACAAGATAATGTGCGGGGCATGTAAGAAGGCGGGGACTTAGCTTATGTAAGTAATGTAAGGCACACGTGCATGGTGAATAGATACTATGAAGAAGGAAGATGAGTAGAAGATGTATGCAAGGTGAGAGCGAAACAAAGAAGAAAAGGAAAATGAAAAAATGGGAGAAGGGGAAGTGCACGAGGGTGCGTGAGGAAAAGAAGGGGGCACCAGAGAAAACTTTAACCAAGGGAATGTTTCAAGTGAACTCAAGTGCGGGCAACCTTTAATGAGGAGCTCAAAGCCAGAATATGTATACATGTTACCTAAATAACTAGGAGAGGTTTTGGATAACATAGATCAAACTAAATTCCCTATATGGACAGCCACTCTAATAACTTTATCCTTATCAAACCAATCCTCAAGCTACCTAGCCTACAAATAATGAGCTTTCTTTAGCCCATATTTCTTCCTCCTCCATGATTCCCTTGACTCATCAGACTATCAAGACAATCATGCCTATTCCTCACAACCTCTCGCTAATCAACAGAACATTCAACACTACTATTCCCCTCACCTCTTTGGTCAATATTCCCACTAGTGTCCCTACTCAATATACCCAAGCATCATATCCCCTATCCAAAAATTATTACATTCTTACATCAAGCATGTCAGTCAATACTTCCCAACCAACTTTCACAGGTGCTTTACACTATGCATTATCTAACCCCTTTCAACAACAACATCAACCTCTTCATAACCACACCCCTTCTCAATCGCCATCATCAAAGCAGCCTACCCAATCTCAACAATCATATTATGTTCCCATCACCCAACAATTATTCTTTCAAAGAACCACCATTTCAATCACAGCCCATGGCTTACCCTCAACAAATTCCCCAAACACCAACACATACACAATTTCACCACCTCTCATCCCCTAACTGACTCTTTTAAATGATCCCATGCATGCCCTTGTAAATAGGTTATCCAACCTTGAAGTTGTAACTTTAGGAACCAAGGTCTCATTATCATATGAGAAAATATGCAATGATCCCATTCACCCATCCATACCAATTAAACCATATCCTCTACACTAGGAATTACCAAAATTCACTAAGTTCAACAAAAAATAATATCCACAACAACATCTTAGGGAATTTAAACATGCATATTATCTTATTGTGCATGATCAGAAATTAATGCTCCATACTTTCCCCATGTCTTTAGTTGATCCTATGTTAGACTGGTACAATTCCATGCCTCAATATTCAATATTCTCTTTCTCCCAACTTGCGCAGTTATTTCTAGAACATTTTCTATTAACATTTCATGAAAAATAACCATCAATGATCTATATGACATCCGATAATTTGAAGATAAATCCATCACATATTTTTTTCACAAAGTGAATCCTCACTATAAGTCAATTATCCTTTCCTCTTCCACAATCTGATCTCATCGACCTCTTCTCACGCTCATGTGTGAAGCATATATCTTCAAATTTACAAATCCAATCATTCCAAACCTTTTATGAGGCCTTCACCATGGCTCACAAAATTAAAACACACACACTCAAGTAGGACCATTTAAAATTGAAATCAAATAAACCCAAACATGAATTTACTAAACTATACACACCAAATGAAAAATCAAAGGCAATAGCCAATTTCGTGGTTATTAAATCATCCCTTACATATGAATCTACCATATGGACTCAACAATGAGTCACCTGACCAGCACCTAGCTACACTCCCCTTAAGGAGTCATACAATACAATATTTGACAAATTAGTGGCAATAAACCTTATCACACTACCTCTTATCTGACCAATTAATGAGTCGAGACCTAAACCTATTTGGTATCATGAATACCATTACTGTAAGTATCATCATGTTTGAGGCCATGACATAGACATATTTCATACCTTTAAGGTCCAAAGACTCATGGATCAAGGTGACCTGCAAGTCGATAATCCAAATGCTTCACCCAATCGACCACTTGACATTTTTAAACATCCTTTTCCAAATCATACACCAACAAGCCAAGATACCACTTCCACTACAACCCAAGAACCTAATGCTCATACTATAAATACCCTGAACACTAATGATCAGGAACCTATCCCATCCACAACTTCATCATTGACCACATCCATTCCCTTTGATATCCTCCCTACATTTGTTATACCTACTCCCTATCTCTGAGTCTACTCCCACATTCATAACTAGTAGAACTCCATTAGCAAATATATAATTTTTTTCCCTTATAGACATTCATGAAGCAACCATTTCAGCCTATTTCCACATATAGTGTGGGTCCTTCCCCTAACTTCCTTATCCACCTCATCATCTATTTCATCCATTCCAATAGGCTTGACCACATTACATATGTCTATTCCATCCTTGCATGTCATATCTGTCCGTGGAACCTATACAGCAGTTCCTCCTCCCACTCTCTTACCCATACCAACTAATATAGTTACATCCACAAAACCTTCTTCCTTCATCCCAACTTCATCATTTGAGGAATTTTTAAAATCACTTTACTTTTAAATTACCTCAGATGTCCCTTCCATTTCATCAGCACAATCCCCATCTTCTGTGGATTGTCTCAAGAAAATATTGTTTGTTGTACCAAAACCAATCATAATGTTACCATCTCGACTCCCAGCTTAAGGTTGTTGACACTCCTAAGAATGTGTCCCCAAATACAAAACCTATGGCCCCCTAGATTCAAACCATACAATCCAAGATCATTTGTTCCGGAACCACGAGCATTTCAGCTTTCCAATCCAAGATCACTCGACACCGAACTAAAATCAATATCAAAATTGGATCTAAATCATCAAAGCATTAATACACTCAAGTTTTACCCCAAGCACCTAAAATATCTCATAATTCATCCTCTAGTCCTTTATCTGGATCATATACTAATATCTTCAAATAACTATTACAAACCTCTCGCAACCACACTTCTATCGATCAAGGCTTTCAACCTAAAAGGAAAGAAGCCTCTATTGTTCAATTCTAACCTTATGTGCATTGTTCATCGTGCCCCTATGCATGAGAGTGAACATTGTAGAGTGCTCTAGGATATTATTCATAGACTCATTAAAGAGGGAAGAATTTCCCTTGGACTTAGTTATTCCCTTCCTTTTGCATCTAGTCCAACATCTACTATTTCACCTTCAAGAGATGACTCATCTAGAAATGGTCCTCTCTTGTTCATCAATGCGCTTTAGGTGACCACTCGATCCGGCCCACGCTAGCCCAAATTGAACTTCGAATAAAAATATAAGACCTTCATTGCCATTCCTCCCCTAAGGATTTGGTTGCATCGTTGAAACCAAAAAAATTGTTTTAACAACTCCTAAGCCTATTAAACGAAGCATCACTAGACAACTTCATTAAGCCCCAGTCAATATGTCACTCTATGAGCTCATCCAAATCTCATGAGATCATAGATAGACTCTTATTTAAGCCTTTAAATACATTCTTACATTTAAATATGAAGCTCATCCCTTTGCATATTTCATAGGAGCACTTGCTACTTCTATTGTTATATCATTCAATAATACTGAAATTATGGACATCCCACTAAAAGAACACGGTCTTCCCCTCTTTGATACGATTAGGATCAATGATACATTTATTCAATGGTCCATGATTAACAGTTGGGAAAGCATTAACAACCTTCATTCACAAACTTTTGACCAACTTAAGATACTAAATGAGTATGTCACTTAGACACCTGTGGTTCTTCAAGCTTTTAATGATGTTGTTGCTCCCACCTTGGGAATGGTCGTCCTCCCTATCCTTTTCAAAGTGAGAATTTCATCCATAACATCTTCTACATCAACAAGGGAGAATTTCAATACAATTTTCTCCTCAGATGACCATGGATCTATGCCATGCATTGCGTCCCCTCTACACTTCATATTTCCCTCAAATATGAACATGAGGGAAAATCGATGCTTCCTAGGGATACCCCTACCTTCCAAGGATGAAATATGACTTATAGACCAAATTACGTTCTCGTAACTAAGGAAAATTCATCTATGCCATCCACCATCTCAGTCATCCCCTCATAAAAACTCCCTAACAAGGATTCCCTAGATGAGGTGTTAAACAAACTTACAAGGGGGGGAGTATTGCCTCCTCATTCTTAACACCCTTCCCACTCCTAACTGTATCGGTAGACTCGATAAGGAACCTATGTACCAGCCAGGACATTGGGGGTGTTCTCCTTTTGGTCCACCTACCTTTGCACTAATCTTATTTATGGTGTGTTTGATACCCCCTCACCCCATATCAATGATATTCCACATGCTAGGATTTATACTGGTGGATTTAGCTTTCTTGATAACTCATATTTTTCCTATAACTATCTCCATCATTTCACCTAGAATAGATTCATCTTAGGTCATTACGAACATGGGCCACATGAACTTATTCTTGATTAGTCTCGTAAACCTTACAAACAAATTTGGTTAAGATACCGTGGGAATTCACCCGACCCCATTCATTCATCGAAACTCTTACAGAATGTCTCCTCCATCTCATTTTTCTATTCCAACTTTTGAAGATGTGGACATAACTTCTCTACCTTCTCCATCTTTTCTAACCCTCAAATATTTGGACATGCTCAAAGACATGGAAATACCTTCTTTACTTTCTTCATCCCTATAACATTCCCATTTTAAGACTTTAGAAACAAGGAATTTTTTTACATAATGTTCTCTATTCTAAATCATAATTTAGAACACACATTCCAATGCCAAACTATCTCATAACAAAAAACCATATGCAACTATAATGACTCGGTGAAACATTGATCTCTCATTTCATGACTTGGCACAAAACCGATCTCTCATGTTATTTAGTAATGTGTATATGAAGTATACTTAGTTCCTTTACCCTATTAGGGGTACTCAAGTGTTTTGTTTAAGAGCCTATCTAAATATTTGTTACCGATATTCATCTGAAATCCCACTTCTTAAACTAGGTGACATAAGACAATGCAAAAATAATTTTGTGATACTTTGGCCAAATATTTACACATGTTTTCATTCCTAGATGGTATACTCGTCAAACGGAATAATTCCTTCACCACACTTGATCTATTATTTATATTGGTCTTCACTAACCTCTATCATTCCACTCGATTCAAAGTATAACCCTAGACAAGGTTAGCAACATGCCCTAATGTGGAGGACTACTCGCATAGTGACTAAGGGTACATAGACATACTCAATCAACTTACATCGATTGGGTGTGTCTATTTATCCTAAGTCAACGTGAGTTGACCCCGACACTAGATCATGTCCCTATCCTTGTATAGGGAAGAACTGAGATCCAGACAAGAACTTATGTTAGTCTAGTTGAACAAACTCTGAGGGGTATTGAGACATGTCAACTACAACATAGTATCCTTGTAATGACTCCTGTAGTTACAAAGGTACTTCATTACAGTTGGTGTGTGTCAACATCCAACTGAGTTTCCTCTTCTGGATGAACATAACTTAGATTGAAAGTTAATGTTATATTAAACACTTCCTGATTAATTATGACATCTTTACTAATTCAATTAGGTTCTTTAACCTAAAGGGTTACAAGTTATAACTGCATCTATGGTAGGTATGCAGATAAAATATTCTTCCTAACCTATTTATTTTCATGCTTTAGTTTATCATTTAACCGATACAACTTGCAATGAAAGGGACATAAAGGCACTTTTAGTTATAAAGGTGAATGAGCTAATTTAATTTTCCAGTTTAAGATTAAGGAAATCTGCATAAGGAAGCACACATGCATCCATTCACCCTTATGTTCATTATCATTCAAGAAATTTCATAACTTAAATATTAATGTATGCCCTCAAGGGAATTTCCCTGCTTTTTCTATGTCATGGGCTAATTCCCATTAATGAAAACAAAATTCATATGTTCCATATATATTCAAATTGTGTAATGTAAAATTATAATCATGGTTTAATACACATACATCCATGTAATTTAATTACAGTCCTTTTTGTAATGATAGAGTATCATAAGATTGTCAACATTATAAGTTACATCTCTCCTAGAGAAACTAATTTGACTAACAACTCATATTCCTATCCCAACCATTCCATATTATTTAAGTATGTTAACTACCCTCCTTTATCAAAGTAATTCCTCTGAAGAATGGAAATAAAATAACGTTTCCCACATACATTGTTCAATAATCAGACTTTCATGCAACAAATTATTTTTCCGTGAGGTCTACACAAGATTTCCTTCACAATTCTTTTAACAACAACAAAAAGAGGTCATGCAAGTCCAAATAGCCATACAAACATTTAACATGCAATTCCTATAATAAATTTATCCTCCATCAAGAACAATGATGGTCAAAAATTTGAAACAGGAAAGAAATACCTGCAACCACTAGAACAAAAAAATATCATATAGCAATAAGATTTCAAATGAGTTCTCCAGTTTGGAGCCTTCCATCAACGACAAAAAGGAAATGTTTAAGCAAGAGTCACATAATCAAACTACCCAAAAGAATCATGCAAGATCTTAAGAAATAGTCAAGATATCCAAACAAGTTCCCTATCTGAAGTTTTTTTGATGGAGATTATACAAGATCATTTAGAACAAGATCCTCATATTTAAGCAAACCAAGTTACCTACAAGGTCAGAGAAACTTTTAACTAGGATCACCTATAGATCACGGCTTTGTTTTCAAACCTCAGTAGGAAGATTAAAGAAAAATCTAGCTACACAGAAGTATGAAAACCACATACCTAGAACACACTTTCCATTTTTCAAACAAAATTGATAATGCTTTCCGAAAAACAACACAATATCAAGAAGCAAAAGAAATCTATTCATAAGAACAAAACTAGATTATTCCTTAAGAGCAGAGTTATTTTTATGAGCATTTAAGTAAAATCATAAAACTTAATGGATAGGGCCTATCATGCTTGATAGCACTCTACCTTATATCTGCTTTGCAAAAATATCCAAGCAATTCTGCAATTCTTCCTTCGAAATGCCAACAACCCTCTAAACTTCCTCCTTCTCTTCCTTATAGCTTCTTAGTGCCAAATTCTTCATTCAACGCCATGCAAGGCAAGAGAGTTCATGCACGAGATAAATTTCATGCAAGAATCAAACTAGAGGTTTGAAGAACCAAAAAAATCACATGCAAAGCTCAAGCTCAAAAACCAAATGAACAAACAAAACCAAACCCCTCTTTCTTCTTCCTAGGTGGTTTTCACAACTTCAAAAATATTAAATGCAAAGTAGGACTGTCATTCCTCCCAATTTTCCCACCACCACCACCTCTATTTTTGGTGAAGACTAAGTTCGAATTTACATGCATCCAAAACTTGGCGGAGATGTCAGCTCATTCCCCAAAGTTTCCTTATGCCCTTGCCAAATTTGGTAGTTAAAAAGAGATAAGGACTCATTAACTTCATCATAAATTCCTAGGATTCACTGCCACCAACTTTCCCCCTCCTCATGTCATTCCATAGGCCCCTTTTAGGTTAGCCACACATTAGTTTAGGAACCAACATAGGTCCTTAGGTATAATTCTTTAGTCTTAGGTCCATTTAACATCCAAAATAACAAATGAACTTAGTAACTTAGGTTAGGTTACTCTTTTTAGGCTAAGGTTCCTAATTTAAGGAACATAGTGTAAATAGGTTCCAAGTTCCTTATTTAAAAATTACATCTTACCTAAATAGAAAAGAGGAACCAGATTGTTACCCAAATTTAGATACGAAGTAGAGATCCAAGAAGATTGGATCGTTCATGGCCTTCGTACATTCAAGGTCCAGAAGCCTTTCATCTGTCCAAATTGGACATTATGACAACAAGGTTTGAAAATTAGAAGCATACCTTGGATCAATGAAATTGATCCAAGGTAATGTTGTTCTAAATCCCAAGAATTATGAAAACTGAAACTCAATTTCTCAATCCCAAGCAGTGAATTATTCTGCATAAAAAGAGATGGATTGCTTCATTTTAAATTAAGCAAAAACATGACATAATGTACCTATTTTAGCAGATAACATATTACCTACTACAAACATGATTTCATAGGTCATAAGAGTACATCATCTTAAGAAAAAATCACCTGTCAACATTTCAACCTTCCATAATAAAAGTCATCATAGATACCAATCATGTTAGAGGTGTTACAATACCCTCTAGCTCTTGGAGACATGAACATGCCTTCTCCGTATTTTTTGAATCTTGAAGCTATAGAAATGGAGGACACCATTTTTATTGTTTTTGAAAATTTTTAGTCTCTACCATAACTTTGGGGTCGGTTAGATATCATGTGACAATCAGACTAGGTCCCTTCCTCTTTTCCATCCAGAGATGATAGAAGAATATTCTCCTACTATTGATGTCCTTCAGTGTGCTAATGATGATGCCATCCTTTTCTACATGGGGGAAAAATATTCTTATCTTCAAAAGACCTTACCATCCAACTTACCTACTCTTCTTAATGAAGCTACCATCAATGTCAATATCAGGACTTTACAGGAGCCTTGCATTCCCAAAGTGGGCCATTCTCTTGATCCACATGAGCTAGAGTATTTCACCACATTCCTCTCCTGTCATAGTAAGGAATTTGCATGGTTGTATTCAAACATGTCAGTCCTTTACCCCTTTATCATCATCCACAATATTGTCACCTATCCCAATGTTAAACTAGTAAAGTAGAAGCTTTGCTACATGCACCCTCGTGTTATTCTCCTTATTAAAGAGGACTTACAAGTGCCTTTTTTCAGTAATTTCATCATCCCCATTAACTATCCCAAATGGGTTTATAAGATTTTCCCCGTCGGTCAAACATCGGAAAAGTTGCGCATATGCACTGATTTTCGAGATCTTAATCTCACATGCCCTAAGGGTGAATTTCCTCTTCCAAACATTGATCAGCTCATGGATCTTACCTCAGGTCATGAGATGCTTTCTCTCATAGAAATTTTCTCTAGTTATAATAAAATCGTCATTGTATTCAAAGATCAACACAAGACATCTTTCATCACCCCTTAGAGGACCATTTTTTATCGCGTCATGTTTTTTGGTTTAAATCATTTCGACGCTACCTATCAATAGGCCATGACTTATATCTTCCACAATATCATACACAAAACAATGGAAGATTATGTTGATTATATTTAAGGAAAATCTAAGCATCAACGTGACCATCGTTCTATTCTCTATGTACTTTTGAGCACTTCATTCACTTTTGTCTTCATCTCAATCCATCCAAGTGTGTATTTGGATTCTTAACGGGAAAACCCCTTGGCTTTATCATTTCTATTAGGGTTATTGAAGTTGAACCCACAAAAATTAAGGCAATCATTGAAATGCTTCCTCCTCCTAATCTTAATCAACTTCGCATCCTTCAAGGCCACCTTCAATCCATTCGTCATTTCATCCCACAACTTTTGATCATTTTCAACCTTTTCATCACCTTATTCGAAGGACGTAGAATTTAATTGGGATCACAATTGCCAAAAATCCTTCCATGACCTTAAACAATACTTTCTATATTCACCTATGCTTACACCCCCATGTGATGGGAGCCATTTTTATTTGTACATATCTGCCACCAATCACACCTTAGGATCCTTATGTTAGCCCATGGCAATGACCAAAACCATGAACATGTTGTTTATTACATCATTCACACCCTTCAGAATCTGTTGATGAGGGTCGTCAATCCTCACCATTAATAATGTCAATTCGGGTTGGTGTCTGAAGGTTGTATGCATTAAGAGAAGAAGATCTTGGAAAGTAGCTCCTTTAAACACAATCCAAACTTGCATAAAATAAATCACACATACAAAAATTTAAAGGCACACTTGCAGAAATGTAAACACACTTGCATAAAAGAAATCACACTTGCAGGAATATAAAGGCATGCTTGCATAAAGGAAATCACACTTGCAAAAATGTAAACACACTTGCATAAATTGAAATTTCTGAATTGGAAATAAGAAAAATTAAATGAAACACCTGTAGGTTTACAATAGACTAAATGTTACAATACAAAGAGAAGAACAACACAACAAGATGATAATTACATAAAAAAATAAATAAACACAAATATACAGATCCATCTTCCTTAGAATGAGTGGCCATCTCATTCCTTGGAAGAGGATTTAAACCATGCTTCGAGATCTTAACTCAAAACTGCAAAATATTGGAGAGAAAAGAACATATTCATTTCTTGGTAGTAAACATTACATATCTGAGTGTGGAAGGTTGCATTTATAATTTATGTGTCCAACCAATTCCTTATTTTGGGAGATATAATCTGATCTTATCTTTATTCTAATACTAACAAATAAGATCTCCATCTCCACAAAATGTGGAGAGAGATATATTATTGGAGTCAAATCTTATCTTGCTTATTTTAGGAAGATTTGCTCCCAAATCTTCTCCTTGATTTTTGGTAATAATAATCACAATGATTTTATTCTCCTACATTATTGGAAAGAGGTTTTTCCTCAAAAGATGATTCTGACCAAATACCTTTCCCGTATTTTCCATTTGACTTTTTGTTTTTGATTGTGGAACTTTTAATGCTTGTCTAATACTTTGTTTCTTCATGTAGTTCACTAAAAGTTAGATTTTTATTCATTGGTAAAACTTGTAGAAAATATGAATTGATTTTTTTAAATACATTTCTATGAACAAAAACCTCTCTCATATTTTTTGTTTGACTTTTTTGTTTCTATTTATGGAACTTTTAGTGCTCATCTAATACACTTTTTCCTCAGACTGTAGCTCACTAAAATTTAGATTTATCTTCATTGATAAAACCTGTAGCAAATATGAATGAGGTTTTTGTTAAACACATTTCTATGAACAAAACCTCTCTCATATTTTCTATTTGAATTTTTGTTTCTGTTTATGGAACTTTTAGTGCTTGTCTAATACACTTTTTCCTTGACTGCAGCTCACTAAAAGTTATATTTATCTTCATTGGTAAAACTTGTAGAAAATATGAATGAGGTTTATGTTAAAAAAATTCTATGAACAAAAACCTCTCTCATATTTTCCATTGGATTCTCTGATTTTTCACAATTCCTCAAAAATTGTCATTCCATTAATGCAGGTTTCGGAGCTAACATTGTCATTCCTTTTATACAAGTTCTGGAACTAAATATTCTTTTTCCACGAATTGCAAGTTCCGAACTAACTGTCATTCTATACCTTGCAGCTTTTTCCACTATTTTAATTTCTTGAAAATATAAATATACGAATTGCAAGTTTTAGAACTAAATGTTATTTGATTGATGCAAGTTTTGGAACTAAATCTACAAGTTCTGGAACTAAATCTGTGAGTTTGGGAACTAAATCTACAAGTTCTGGAACTAAATCTATGAGTTCCAGAACTAAATATGTGAGTTCCGGAACTAAACCTGTGAGTTCCGGAACTAAACCTATGAGTTCGAAGCTAACTCAAAATAGCTATAAATTTTACATGCGATCTCGGATTAAGATGATTATTTTTTGAGCTTGCATAATTTTTCGAGAGAAATCTGAATATGAAATCAGTTTTGAGTTTATATTTATCATCCATGATCAATTCCACTTTTTCCCAATACTAGCATTATCTTTCCTTTATGGCTCGTATACACAAGACTTTACATCTTTTCCCAAATAATCAATAGGATTAGTCAACAAAATAGATTTAAAAAAATTATAAAGAGTGAACAAGAGATATATCCTATATTCTATCTTAAGGAAACTATAAGTTCCTAGATTAAATTTAAATCCACTTTCAAAGGTAACTTTGAAGGACAAAATAATGGTAATTTATGGCCAATTTATGGCCTCATCAATGTGAGACTAGCTACAATGAAGTGTAAAAGTTGTGGTGTGCCCTATTATTTTCTACTTCTAAACTTTTACATTACCTTCTTAATCATAAGACATATGTCATTACTAGCTTCCATCTCCTTAAAACATTACATTCTAAGCCATACCATAATGATTGCATCACTCGGTGGCTCATGCTTATGATTGAGTTTGACCTTGAATTAATCTCTAAGAAATCCATTAAAGGTAAAGATATTGCTGACCAATTGGCAGAAGCCCCTCTTCCTAGTACATAACTACCTCTTGAGAAATTTCTAAACGAATCCATTAATCAATCTCATCATGAATATGACATTCTTAAATTCACTCTCTTCTTTGATGGCTCAAAATGTCAGTAAGGGGGAGGGTCTTGCACTGGACTCATCCCTCCTTGATAAAATCCCATTCCCCTTTCTTATAAACTCAATTTTGAGTGCACAAACAACATGAAGGAATATGAAGCCCTCATTTTGAATCTTGAAACAACTATCTTTTTAGGTGTTCAAATCCTTGATATCCATGGGAATTCGAACTTATAATCAAACAAGTCATAGGTGAGTATCAATGTAAAAATGATACCCTTAAAAATTATCATGATATTTGTCATGTTCTCCTTGAAGCTTTTAATTCCTACACCATCCAAGTTTTTCCCAGTCAATCAACCATTTTGCTGATATGATGATGGCATCCCTCACTACTAATATCCCATCAACAATAGAGGATTCCAAGCTTCCTTTCATCATTCGTCACCTTAATTGTCCTTTCCACGAATTACCTCATGTTAATTTTATTGAGTCTAATTCACTATACCTTTGGTATTCTCAAATATTTTACAATCTATCTAAATCCATCTTTCCTCTTGATCTTTCAAAAATGCTAAGAGGTCCTTTCTTTAGCGTGCTCACGGTTATGTGATCATTAGTGGAATTCTTTATAAACGTGGGTTTGACAGAGTTCTTCTCCAATGTATTAAATCCCATGAAGCCTCTCAAGTCATCCAAGAATTCCATGATGGTATTTATGGTGGACACTTTAGTGGCTTATCTATTTCTAAGCACGTTTTTGACATGGCTATTACTAGCCTTCCCTCAATCATGACTTTTGTGAGTATGTTAAGAAATATGAAAAATGTCAACAGCATTCCAATCTCATTTGTATTCCTAGTCAAGCTTTACATCCGGCTCAAGACCTTTGGCCCTTTTCACAATGGGGCCTTGATCTTATTGGTCTTTGTTAATCCTTGTTCTTCGTAGCAACATCACTCTATCATCACTGCCACTAAATATTTTACTAAATGGGTAGAATTAATCCCACTCACCTCAACTAAATATTTCCCAATCATTAATTTCATTTATCAACACATCATATGTCACTTCGGTGTGCCCCACAAACTTGTTATGGACAATGGAAAGTCCTTTAAAAATAAAGATCTCAAGAAAATTTGTAACGCATTCAACATTCAACTCAGCTTCTCTTCCCCATGTTATTCCCAAGCTATGTAAACTAGGCTAAAGCTACTAATAAAAATATTTGGAACATTATTTCCAAAAAAATTATCAAGCAGATCGTAACTAGCATCTCCAACTTCCTTTCGCCCTTCGTGCCTATCATACTAGCATCCATACCTCTATTAGGGCTACCCCTTTTTATCTTGTTTATAGCTCTGAGGCCATCCTTCTTATTGAAGTGAAAATCCTATCTTTGCATGTGCCCCTTTGTAAATTCATCTCTTATGAAGATTATCTCCAATCTCGTCTAGCATAGCTCAAGATATTAGATGAGTGTCGCCTTCTCACTCTTGAACACCATCATGTTTACCAAGAGCACATTAAACGTGCTTACAATAAGAATCTAATGGAATGTGAATTTAATGTTGATGACCTCTTCCTCAAAGAAGACCACAATGTCACTACTGTAGAAAGGAGCCAATGTAGAAATTTTTCCCCTAACTAGATCACACAATACATTTTTACACACAAGTATAGGCCGGGAGCCTATCATTTGGCCTCCCTTGATGGTAAACTGGAAGTGGAACCACTTAACACATTACACTTACAACCATTCTATTTTTAGCACATTTACTAATGTTCCCTTAGTCTTATTCTTGGATAATTCCTCCATCTTAGCCCCCTTTCACTTCTCATTGTGATGTTTTGGAACTATGTGGTATTATGTCACTTCCTACATGTGACATTAAATATGGGCACCACGTCTTTGCCCATAGAATTTTCCACATGGATAGGTTCTCTCCTTTGGTGAGAAATTTGCAAGCATCACATCCATGACCCTCTTATTCACCTATTGGAACCATGAAAAGGGGGTAAGGGGTGTCTCTTGTACATCTTTGTCCCCTCCTAAGTGGTCTACTTAGCTAGTCCCAACTCTCCCCCATGTAAAAAAAAAAATCATGGATGCTCAAATCAAAAACAAATTTATCAAAAATATATTGATCCCTTGAAGGAAATATATTCGTGTTAAAAAAGAAAGAAATCAAAACATGAAATCAAAATCAAATAGACCAATCCCTCGAAGGACGACTATCATTTTTCCCGCCATATATATATTATATGAAGTAGACCATACCCTTTAAGGATGGCTACTCCTTATGGAATTTGAAGGGTTTCCACATTAATTAGCCTTCCATTTTAGCATCCTAAGAAATCTCTCCACATTGATTAGATTTCTTCTAGCAGACTTCCTACATTGATCAGTTTGTTCTTTCCCCTTCCCAGAGCTGGGGCATAGTTTTAGGGAACACCACTTTTAGAGAACCCTCTTTCCTCTATACAAGTACATCTCAAACCCCTTTTTTCATGTCAACATTAGGTTTATGAGATCATCTCATCCATTTCTTCCATGTGATATTTGAAATGATTGACTATCGTTGGTTGTTTGTTAACATCATCTTTGGTTGCATGTTCCTTGCATTACCCGGATCTCCTCCTTGTTTACCTCCAATGCGGTTGGAGGCATATTTTCCTCATGTGTTCCTTAATATGATGTAGATTCCTTCATACCCAAGGGTCACAATTGTTAATTTATGTTCTATCTTATCTTTTCCAACCTCTCTCTAATCTTCAGTCCACCTTTGTGGTCATCTATATTCCTCCTTTAGGGAATTTTGCTTCAATATTTTACGCCCCCACATCCCATTATAAGTCCACATTTGTGGCTATACTTATTATTTTCTTTGGGAATTTAATTCAACAATTCATCTCAAAGTCCACATCTATGGCCATACTTACTTCCCCTTATGGCATTTTCTACTTAATCGTTCATTTTCTTGTTTTGCCTTTGAGGCCATATTAACCCTCGTTTCAAACATTTTCATTTCAATCCACACAAGAATTCCTCCTTTGAGGCCATATTTATCCTCCCCTTGGGGAATTTTGTTTCAACATTTACTTTGTCCATTTCTACTCTCGAAGTTCTTCTTTGAGGCCATACCTTTCCCCTCTTGGGGCATATTGCATTTCCACCTTCCCCGGCCGTACTTCTCCTTTGAAACATATTATTTCATCATTCACTTTTTCTTTTTCCTTCTTATCAATTTTTCATGTCCTATTGGGCACCATATCATTTATCCCGATTCATTTTGAATGCATACCTTTCCACTTGATTCCACTTGTATGAAGGATTTCACATATAGTTGTGTGTACTTTGATGACTTGTTTATGACCCGTTGGTCATCCTCGGCCTGCATCCATACTGAAGTGGTCTTCACCCACTCACTAGTTTGTAGAATGTTGTAGCCCATCTCTATTGAGACCACAATTATCCTCTACCGATGTGATATTGGAATCACCACCATAGTTTTCATCCATATTATGATCCTTTTTTCCTGGGGCATCTTGCCTTGGTTATGATTTTACCCATATTTTCTTCACCCACCCACCTTTCATCAAGAATATTTTTTCAAATGTGTCATTGATTTCCTTTAACATCATCAATCCCCCATTTTAGGGAGATCATCATCAATTATTTTTATCCTCATCCATCTCTCATCATTTTTTTCTCATGGCTCACTAAGCAGCGCAAACCACTCAACAAAAGGGACAAAATGTAGACACCTAAATTTTGTATATCTGTTGGGCCAAAAATTTGTCGGGAGGGCAGATCTATGGATAGACAATCAAAAAGCAGTGTAAGGGGCATAGCACCTCTTTGAGATAACAAAGCAAAACTAGTTTATTGTTACTCTACGAGCAAGAATCTCGCACAAGTCATATAGTATTCCACCTTCAAGGGTTTGGGATCTTGTCCCAGTTGGGGTATTTCATTTGTGTGTAGAAAGGGACGAAGGGAAGAGAGGAGATAGGATATATCTCGAAGGGATAAAAGAAATGAATTCCAAAGCGTAAAGGTCGAGAGGGTTTATTTTTGGGTTGGTAGTAAAAGAGCCAAACCTACTTACATAAACGAACAAATCAATACCGATGAACAGATGACAAAAAAGTAGAAATAGATCTAACAAAATAAACACACAGATCTCGACGTAAGAAAGATCGGATGCATATAACACATGTATTCAAGACAAAGTCTTAATATTTGTATTAATTTTTCCTTACATACAAAAATACAAAGCATTTTCTTCTCATTTCTATTTTTCATCTAAAAAGTGTCCACCACCTAAATACAACAAGTATTCAAGTATATATAGGAGAGGGAGAAAGAAGGAAAAAGAAACCAAGACCTAATTACAAAATATCTACAAAATATCTAAAAGTCAACTTTTGAATTTGGGTAATTTGGTGGATGACAACATCTCATGCTGCAACATGGATGATGTCATCATTTATGCCAAAAACTTTTAAATATTACAAAAAAAGGAACATCCTAGGAGGAATGAGCCTATTCGTCATTTTCCGGCTAGAAGGAGTATTTTGCTTTTGTTCAGGAGAGGAAATGTGGAATTGGGCCCGGTACTCCATGAATTTGCTAATCATTAGTTGGAGTTGATCCTGAGCAGACGCTTGGTGTGATCACCGATGACTTTGCAAGTCTCTGTTCATTTCTAAGTCTTTCGGGAGCTTGAAGTATTCATTACCTACTTCCATCAGGTATCCAACGAAATCACTGTAGGCCAAAAGATTGTTGATAGATTCCACATCAAAAGTAGCTTCTGACCCTAACCCTTGCGACACAATCTCCTTAAAGATCCAAATAGTTTCATCTACCTTCCTCAAGGTGTATGATGGAGTGAGCAAGCCTAGAGACATCCTTAGGACAATCTGCTCCATTTGATGCATTACATCCAAGGCTTCCTCCTTGATTTTATCAATCTTCTCCAAGATAAACTCCATCTGATCAACCCGATAGTCCAAAGCAGCAAGGACTTTGTTGGGTGCTCTGGGGTGATCGAAGACGCCGAATTTCACTAAGTCATCGACTAGGTAGTCGAGCATCTTTTGGAACGTCTCATGTTGTAACCTAGCATGGTCCAACTCTTGGGAGATAGGTCATGTAATCACCTGGAGTTCCTTGTTTGCCTGATCAATATTCTGATATAGCTCTGTGAACTTTACGATTACTTCCTCACTATCTTTGAGGATCTAGTCTCTCCAGGCGGATACTACCATGCCTTGTTCACCAATCTTGGTGTATTCATTTATCTTTTCCTGACTAAGGGCCTCAAGAGTTTCAGTGGTAGTTGTAGGAGGTGCACTACCCATTTTCTACAGGGCTTGGAGAAGATGTCTATTCTGCTCTTTTAGTATCCTCTTCTCTTCCTTTTCTTCCTGAAGATTTTGCAAAGGGCATCCACTGTAGATAGGGCCTCTCCCTATAGGCTTTCTGAGGACATTCCCATCGTGACCTGTGTCACTGTATAATCTGTAGGAGACAGATCCTTTTTGTCTTTTGTGGGATCGGGATATGTGATCTCCATTACCCTTTCACTTGAAGCACTCTGAGAGAAGTGGGTTATCAACTTTTGCTTCTTAGCTCCTTTTGTTGGAATGACGGAGAAGTCCATAGGTGTAATGGGGAATTTCCTCTTATGTTGGCTCAGGTGCTTGGAGATCCATTCTAGACTTAAGGGAGTGGGACCAGAGGGAGAAGAGGGAATGGAGGAAGAAGAAGGGGAAACTATAGTGAACAAGGGAAATGTGTTGAGATGCTTGGTGGCGGCATTGATAAAGAAGCTGAATCTCCAATGCTCACAGGGGTAGGAGTCACTGTAGGAGAGGAAACCGTGGGGGTGGAAGGGATCTGAGAGATGAGGGAAGAAATACTGGGGGACAAATCCGTGAGGGAAGAGAAGATGGAGGAAGAGGAAGGGGGAACAATAGAAGACGGGGAGAAGACACAACCAGAGGAGCAATTATTTGAGTGATGTGAGGAGGGGAAGGAGGAGTGGGAGATGGGACAGTAGGAACTTCAGCAGTTACAGCATTGGCAACATCATGAGTGGATGTGCCTGTTGGAATACTTACCACCGCTTCTTTTTTTGGAGACATCAGGGTTACTACCTGCTCTTGGGTGGTGGAAGGAGGACTCTCGGGAGCTTGCTCTTGAGTAGCGCTTGATTCCCCTTCTTTGTCTTTCCCTTTTCCCTTTGGCAAGTGCTTTGGCCTAGCAGGTGCATTACCTAAGGGAGACGTGGTGAAGTCTACCCCAAGGTAGATGAGACCGTTATACCTGCACCAATGCTCTATGCACTGCAAAGTTCCCTTAACCCTTTCCTCAATAGTTTGAGGTGCCCTTGTTCTATCTATTTCAGCAAATGGCCAATTTTCCCCATCCGTATCTAGATAGACCTGATCAACTTCTTGATCGGTTGTTTGGAAACCTTTCAAAACAATGGCCATGCCATATTGGATAATTTCTACCAGGACCAAAGCGGGAGTGATCCTTTCTCCGAGCTCGACCTCATGATACAAGTCAATGTAGATATCCTCAATCTGTGGGACGTGGATTGGATCGAGCTTTGCCTTTGGGAGATAATTGCGTGGATCAAAGGTCGGCCTTGCCAGAAATTATGTTTCAAGTTAAGTAATTCCAGTTCTATAAACATTTCCCAAGCCTTGGTGTGAGAAGTGTAGGTGTACCTGCCCACTGTGAGGGGGAAAGGAGTTCCACCCTTCTTCCTTTTCAGGCACTTCTTGTGATATGTGATGAGTTGTCTGGACAACTCCAATAGGATCAGCTTAGGGCCCACATATCTCAGTAACTTGGTGGGTTCCCCAAGAAGTTGGCGGCTCTGAGATAGGTGAAAGTGGGGAATTGCGTAAATAATGCCCCCCACTTCTTTGTTGCGCATTACTATGCTCTTGGTCGTCCAACCGTGAGTCATATTGGGCCTCAATAGGTAGATGATGCCATAGAAGAAGGCATCGTTGATCTTGCTAAACTGTGGGATGCTATTTTCCAGTCTCAACTCTGGATAATATTCATATATTTTCAATTAAGGCCACACCCCGCATCGACTCGGTGCTTTGGGTATTCTCTTCGAAGTAGCAGTATATACCATGTAGGAGTTCATGTAGAACCTCCCCGTTGTTGAGAGTTGTTGGAGCTGCTCAGAGATGGTGCTATTGATGATCTCTGCCCATTCAAAATGCTGATCAAGCATGTTTTTGTTCATTGTTTCCAGATACCTGAGCATCCATTTGTGGAAGTAATGGGCATTAGGAAGCCCAAATACCCTACTTAGGAAGGTTATGGTGTCGCTCAGCTCCTCTGAGAAGTTGTTGCGGTGAATAACCTGCGGCCACCTGGTTATTACCTTCTTATTCTTCAGATATACTTCATTCATTAACTGCATGCATTTGTCCTCATTTTCATCCCATGCCTTTATGCAGTCTTCTTGGCTTATTGCCACAAAATTTTGGTGATGGGGATACCCAACATGATTTCAAAATGCCAAGTAGTGAGGTTGATTATAACCTCACCCTTTTCATTCTCGACACACCTTGTGTCCTTATTATAGCAGTGGGCCACCACCATCATGAATTCATTGTTCACTACGCTCACGGGAATTCCCCCAGTGAAGTGTAGACCACTGCCGACCAATTTTTCCATCCACGGACTGCCTGTGACCTTTCTGGTTCTAGCCCAAAATCCTCCATATCAATGTGGCCAAGTTCAGAATCTCTGATGTCCAAGTCACATTCTACAAGGGACTCGGGCATCCTGACCCTTTAGTACTTATACTTCATTTCTTCCTCTATGAATTTGGCCTTACCCTTTGACTTGGTTGGCCTCTTACTTGCTGAAGACATGTGCAAATCTAAGCTCATCGTTGATCTGCAAGAAGGAGTGAAGTCCATCACATAAGAGCCATTGTAGCTATTAGATTTTCCATCAAAGCTTACAGAATGAAGAGTCAGCAATTTATAAGCCTTTAGGCGTAGGGCGCAGCTATATATTGTAGGTTGCAGTGGTCGGTAAAGCAAGGCACACTACGGGAGAGTGTTGCATAAATTAAAATAAAGTCTGCAAAGGGGCGCAGGGCACAAAAAAATGACACACAAAATTTAGTGCTAATTTAAAAGGATGTGCACCTACACCTTATAAAAGGATTAAACTAGGTGTAGATAATTATTATGTTTTAAGGTTGTAGGATGCGCTAATGGCGTATATATCAAACATGTTGTAACTAGTTATGTTGTGCCAAAGGGACACAAGTTTAAATGGTGTATCACTGAGTTAAGATGCACCATTCTTAGCTTTGGCTCAAGATAGGGATAGTCTCGCATAACATCACATACCGGTGTAGTTGGAGTTGCGCTTGTGCCAGCGTTAGGATTTTCAAAGTTTAATAGGGCATAGGAGGGATGCATGCTGCAGGTAGGAATAGTGCACCTCTTAGCATGACTATGTTTTGTGTAACAACGCATTTATTTGTGCCAAGGAGAAAGCTATAGCTTTTCTATGTTTTGATTGGTTTTTGACTTGATGGCTTCCTTTAACATAGATTTGGACAGTAAAGGGGAACAGAGCAAAGAGGGTGAAGGACCATTTCGAGACAAAAGCCCTCTGTGCCAGTAGATCTGGAAGGAGGGTGAAACTAGTTTGGGAGGAGCTTCGATTTTCAAAATGGGCTAGAGGTTGTATATTGTTTCTTAGGTTAAATTTCTTTGTTTTAACAACAATCTTCAAAAACAACACAAAAATCCCGCAAATAATCAACACAAGAAGAGCAAGGACCACTTACCAGGAATATATAGAATGGAAGAAACGATGCGGGGTCCACGAATGCGACATAAAGTGACACGAGGATGATAGGAGCACTGACAGGTGCAGAGGAAAAATATTTTTCATGTGTTTTCAATTGTGAAAATGACAGGCGGATGCACCTATATATAGCAAAAGGTGTAATAAATGCGCCACCAAATTTTTGGTCTGGCGTACCAAAACAGATGTCAACATTAAACTTTTGTGCGCCAAAGGTGCATTCTGAGGACTGCCGACATGGATTTTTTATCACCTTGGCGCATCATTCAAGGGTGCAACAATTTTAGTGTCGACAGGGTGGCACATGCACCTAGGCACAAGTTTGAAAGGTGCATCAAGGGAAGGTGCAACATTTTGATGTCAACACTATAGAGAGTGCACCAAAGGAATAAAAGGGGCACAAATTCATTTGATGTTGCATGAATAAAATCTACGCCTAGCCAAAAAGGACCAAAAGACTAAGTTCAAAAAACTAGATTCTCGGAAAGGGATTTTATGCCATTCCGAATACTAAAGGACCTCGGTAGGGAACCAAAAAAAAATTTTTTTGGTATGGTTACCTGTAAAATTTCTCTTGTCAATTTTACAGGATAATAGTTGTCTCTTTCTGGGGACTATCTTTAAGTGAAGCTTAAGGGTAGAGAATCTTAGATCAACATGTGCCTATCCATTGGGTTACAGATTCAAAAACAAGGGTGATGACAAAAGGAAAAAACACAACAAACAAAAGCAAACACACAACAAAACAAACACACAACATAAATCAAATCTGACAAAGAAGAGAGCAGGCTCTACTTCCTAAATATTTTGAGATGTTTCCCGTTATAAGGAAGCGGGAGCTCGGTTCCATCTAGATATGAGAGATAGAAGCTATTCTCTCCATTGAGTTATTTGATCTTGAAAGGCCCTCTCCATATAGAATCGAATTTCCTGTGCATGCCCTTTGGCTCTCTTCGCTTGTCCCACAAAAGGACGAGATCTCCCACCTGAAAATCTCTCTACTTGGCCTTTTTATTGAACAATCTCTTGACTTGATTCTGATGTTCGGTGATCCTATCGACCAACCTCACTCTCTTTTCTTCAAGCTCTGTTAGATACATGACCCTCTTTTCAAGAGAATTCTGAAAAGTCTCATCTTCGATCGCTCATGCCAAGTGCAGAGCAGGAAGTTCCACAGAAATGGGAAGCTCAGCATTGATTCCATATAATACTTGAAAAGGTGACATACCAAGAGACCTCTTTAGAGTAATGTGGTCTGCCCACAAAGCATCATATAATGACTTGTGCCTCAACTAGCTTCCGTACGATGGTCACTAAGTTCTTATTACTGGATTCTGCTTGACCATTTCCCTGGGGGTAATAATTTGAGGCATGAGCTAGGGTTATCCTGTATTCATAGAAAAATTGAAAACTTCTCATGAGGAGAAGTTGGAAGCATTATCGGTAACGATCTTGTGTGGAAACTAACACGGGAAACTAACACAATAATATTATATCTTCTTTGTTATATCTCAAACATCCACAACATACAAATATATAGGAAAGGTATTCCTATAATTATGGAGATTGTTTAACCAACAAATCTCTTAACAAAGTGTATTGTTACTCACGTAACAATATACTATCTAATCACTATGAGTTGTTTTAACAACTCATTTACAATTATTACTCACGTAATTACTCACTCTATAATGTAATCACTAACATAATGATTCCTAACATTCCCCCTTAGTGTGAACATGGGAGAACAACAATTGCACTTCCTTCGCGCAGCGCGTCGCCTGCGTGCGTGCTCATGATCTGGATGGTTTTTTAGGACAGCCAACAACCTCAACATGGATGGTTTTACAAGACAGCCAACAACCTCAACAGGGATGGTTTTACAGGACAACCAACAACCTCAATATCATGATGTCACTTTTCCTTGTGCTTTCATCCGTACACTATGCTTTTCCTTCGAGGAATTATGTAGGAAACACTGATCACTTATAACAAACATGAAAAGAGAAAATGGAACATTGAGACCTTGTTCCCCCTCAATGTGAACATTTCACTTATTCAATCCAAAACAGAACTCGAAATCATACCGCACACAACAAACTACAATTTTGAAATGAAAGCAAACTCACACACACACTATCACCACACTGGCTTCATGCGGCCCCGTCATTGGTGACTGACGAGAGGTTGCTAAATGACCTCCAGCATCCTGTGCCTCCATCCTCCAGTTGATGCATTCGTTTTAGAAGAGAAAGTCTTCTTCACTATCTTGAGCAGCAACTTCTCTATCATGTGAATGGTTGGATCCCGCTTCCCAATCACTTTCTTCTTCTCTATTTTCAGAAATGAAATTTTTAGTATTCAATTTACTGTCAAAAAAATCCCTTTCTCGTTGTTTACAAAACATTATTCCATGTCCAGACACATTACAATAGTGACAAATAAGCCTTTTCTTTGGATCCTAGGAGGTTGAACCTTGCTTCAAAGAATGATTGTATCTCTTTTTACCATGTGTTCCATATAATGCTTTTTCTTTGTTTCAATTTTATTTGTTCTATTTTCGTCCTCTATCAAAGAAGAAATCAAGTCTTCCAGATTTGGATTGATTTTGCTCAAAGTGAAGACCATATTAGAATAGCTAGGAGGCATGATATTAAGTAAAATTGCTTTTGCATCATCGTCGGGAACATCTACTTTGATTCCAGCTAATTGATTTAATACAGAACGAAACTTACTTATGTGTTCCACCATGTTGTCACCTTCCTCCATTTTGAGTCCAAACAACTTTTGTTTTAGTGATACTATTGCGCTTCCTGCTTGCGATCCAAATAGTTTGTTTAGTGTAGTCCAAATTGTATTTGAGGATTTTGACAAATCTATATGATGCAAATATGCATTAGATAATCCCAATCCAATGATTGCTATGGCTTTTCGATCTTTGATGTCCCATATTACCGCTTCATCTGCATCTCTTGGTTTCTTTGCTTTGCCATCCACAATCTCCCACAAATCTTTGTTGATTAATAACAACTGAGTTTTCACCTGCCATGTGTAAAAATCTTTTCCTTCGAATTTTTCAATTCGATTCAACTTAGCCATGTTAAAAAAAATGGACGTCGGTTTCAACCGAAAATGCGTCCAGAAGACAATATGACAACTAGACTAAAAATTTAAAAAGTAATAAACTGAGATTACTTTTTAAATGAAAACAACTATATAATAAATAAAGACAAACAATACACTTTTTGAAACAGCATGCTTACTTATTATGATCGCAACATCGATCTTGATGTGATGTGAAGCAGGTGCATTGAAGTCTACTCACCAAACAAGTTCATAAATAGGTGTCTCTAATGCATTGTAGATTCAAAGAGTTCACAGGATCTACCGAGTAGCCAATACTAATTTGTGTAGTTGGAGATCTTGAGACACGAATAGTCAAGGAAAAGTTTGAGAGATTGCCTTGCTTTAGAGTCGCTGAATGGCATTGGGATCAAAACCATATACCAGTGGAATCAATGAATTAATGCTCAGGGCTGAGAATAGATCCCGAGGAATGTTGAATGTGAAACTGAAATATTTCAAATCCAAGTCGATCTGCTTCTTTGTTTGCAGAGGCCCAATATCACGCAAGATCAACGCACATTCTTTTAGACGATACTCCTACCCTCATTGATTTGGATGCAAATCGGGGTGAGGTAACAATTTGGATTATGCACAGTGTATTATCCACACAACTGCTCAGGACGACATGCAATATTAGAGAGGATAGATACAGATCTGATCGGGCCAATGAAAAGCTGTGACTGTAGCACTTTCATGGGACTGCGAACAGACTGTGGGTGATTTGTACGGCAGTGAGCAACCCAAGCTATGGGAGTTGATATGTATTGTGAATGCAGATCTCAATTTTTTAAGATGATAAATTATCATTCATCTCACCTGGAAGACCACACTACCCACCTATGCCTCCTTTCTCCAAATATTTAAACAAAAAAATTCATTTGTAAATATGGTCTATGTTAATTCCTTTCCAATAAATATTCTCTTCGCCAAACAACTTCCCTAGCTGATTCCTCAAATCCTCTGCTGAATATAAATCCAACTACAAAACATTGTTACAGGCGGTGGGCAAACTACAATGTGGCACGATGTGGATGAAGATTGTAAAAAATAAGCACAGGCTACAGGTAGAAGAATGCACAAAGGACGGATCACAATTTTCTAGAAAGATCAGGTTGCAACGAATAGAGATGTACAAGAGAACATAATCAGGCTAAGAAATATGAATACATACTAAGTATTTACCATCAAAAGCACCAAGAACACCACGTTCAGTTGGATGGAAAGTTGTCCATAATTTCCCCTCCAATGCATAGTCACAGATCTCTTTCGCTCTGATACCAAATAAAAAAGCAGGTCCAGATTTACACAGGAAACTAACACAATAATATTATATCTTCTTTGTTATATCTCAAACATCCATAGCATACAAATATATAGGAAAGGTATTCCTATAATTATGGAGATTGTTTAACCAACAAATCTCTTAACAAAGTGTATTGTTACTCACGTAACAATATACTATCTAATCACTATGAGTTGTTTTAATAACTCGTTTACAATTACATTACATTATATTTACTTCATATAATTACTCACGTAATTACTCACTCTATAATGTAAGCACTAACATAATGATTCCTAACAATGTAGTATTCTCGATAAATTCAATTCCCCATTGCCTGAATGGTTCATCAATGATGACTGGCCTGAGGGGAAAAGTAGCCAATTTTCATTTGCCAACAAACTGTCTGCAGAGCTCATATTTTGCTACCCAGGTGGCTATATCCCAAAATAGCATTGGCCAATAGTACCTAGCCCAGATGATCTTGTGGGCTGTGATGGAAGAGGAAAAGTGACCACCACAGGCTGAGTCATAAAATCTTTCTAGCAACTTTACCTGCTGCAGCTTGTCAACACATCGCAAGAAGACGCCATCAATACCGCGTTTGTATAAACTGTCATCCCATATGACATATCTGGCTGCCCTAAGCTTTACAGTACGCTTCTCCTTTGAAGTTAGATGAGCTGGACACTCACCATAAGTGAGAAAGAAAGTGATATCGAAATACCATTCGTCGCTAGTCGCAACAAATAGAACCATAGGCAGAGAATCATCTTTCTCCAGCTGGCCTTGTGTTCCATCGATGTAATCATCTTTTTCTTCAGGGACCTCTGAATCTTTGTTTTCAGCCATAAGCTAACATAGGCCCTTGCTTCTTACCATCTTGGTTGGTTTTATGTCTAAATCATACTCTTGGACCTTTGTGATCCAATTCCCTCGTAAGCTTCCTAACTCTTGTTGAGTTAAGATTGACTTGACTGCCGTGTCAGGAACCAAGCACTATTGTATGAGAGTTTAGGATGTAATACCAGAAGTTCTTGACTGCTTTGACAACAATGAAGGTGTGCTTTTCCAACTGAGACATCTTCAATTCATGAGGCTTGAGAGGAGAGCTCATGAATGTGATTGGAGATTCAACATCCTCAAAATTCTTTTGCATTAAGATGGCCGATATAGTATGTTCAGATGCATAGCTATACATGATAAAATCCTTAGAGAAATCGGGACATACCAGGATGGGTGCATGGGCTATAGAGGCTTTTATATCCTTGAATGATGTCTTTCCTTCCTTGCTCCACCAGAAATTTTGTGACCCTTTCATCATATTTGATATGTGGCGAGTCTTTTCAGCAAAGTCGGGAACAAAGCGCCTGAGAAAATTCACTTTTCCGAAGGAGTGAACGTCGGTCTTGCTTGTGGGTAAAGTAAGGCTCTGAATAGCCTTAACCCTTTTGACATCTATCTTTGTCCCTTCCTTGCTGACAATGTGTCCCAATAACTTTCCTTCAGTGACCCCGAAAATAGACTTTTTCAGTTTAGAGAGATCCCGTGTTCTCGGCATCTAATCAATACTTGCTCCAAATGATCACAATGATCACTTCACTATTTAGAGAACACAATTAAGTCATCTAAGTAAACTATGATAACCTTTCCCATCATACCTTTGAATGCAAATTCCATCACCCATTGAAAGGTAGCACCAGCATTGGTCAAGCCAAAAGGCATCCTGCTATAGGTGAATGTGCCCCAGGGAGTAGTGAATGTTGTTTTGAATTGGTCTTTAGGTGAGACTTCAATCTGATTATAGCCTAAAAAACCATCAAGCATGGACAGCATTTCTGAACCAGTTACTGCCTGCAGAACTTGATCCATTATGGGAAGCAGGTAATTATCCTTCAAGGACGCCTGATTCAGGTTGCAAAAATCTATGCATATGCGTATCTCGCCATTCTTCTTTCATACTGGCACAATATTTATGACCCAGGTATTGTGATGGATAGGAAAAATGATCCTTACATCAAACATCTTTTGTATTTCTACCTAGATGGTACCGAGACCTTGGGATTGTAGTGCCTCTATTTCTAGCGAAAAGGTTTGACATCTTCTTTCAACGGGATGTCATGCTAAAAATCTTTCAGCTTGAGAGACTTTAGATCGGCTTGAAAGACTTTAGATTGGCATAAGACCATGCCAATACGTCCATATATTTCTTCAACAATTTGACAAACTTTCACTTTTCCTTGGGTGTGCAACATTTTCAGATGTTTACAAACTGCGGATGTTCCATAGTACCTAGATTAACCGGTTCGGTCTCTGGAGAGGAGTTAGGATCATCTTTCCACTTCTTCTTAACAAAACGATCATGTCTATCAAATAATCATTCTAGAGAAACTAAACCTTTTGGGATTTTATTTCCTTTGAGCTGACATATGCCATCACCTCCTTTTGATTTGTTCGCTTGATCAGTGATAGATTCACGGCATGTAGAAGTAGATCCTTCAAAATGAAGCTCACTAAAATTTTCCACCTTCTCCAAAAAGGTAATGAGTTGATTGTCATTGTTGAATACCTACCAATGCTGAGAATTATCTGGCACGCTTGGGCGGAAGACTACCTCAATAGTATATGTGTCTATTTTTAACCTAGGGTGAGGGACCATGAGGGACGCTGAGATAGCCAGTGAATCGGCCATGTCATTCTAAGCTCTTAGAACAAATTTTATTGAGAAGGCGTCAAATTCCTCAATGTTGTCCCATACTGCATTGTGGTAATGCCTGAGGCTTTCATTCTTTACTTGGTATATTCTTTTTACTTGATTCACGACTAGTTCGGCATTTCCCTGTGCTTTTAGGTTCTTGATTCCCCTTTCTTTTACAACTTGCATGCCAAGTAGCAAAGATTCATATTCAGTAGTATTATTTGTATTGAAAAACTGCAACTTGAAAGAGAGAGGAAAAATCTCCTCCTCAGGAGATATTAGCACAGCTCCAGCACCGCATCCACTAGTTGCACAACTGCCATCAAACTGCAATGTCCAAACCTTGTTAAGGTCTTCTTCCTAGACGAGAACGTCCATTTTGTCAGACTCAGTAGATAAGAAGTAGTTCCCCATCCCTGATGATTCGAAGAGAATTTGGGCTTTGGGGTCGTCAGAATTGGTGACCAAGTACTTCTTTTACGATTCAGGCTCCAATGTCTACATTACACCCTTGACGGGGATTCTAGCTTTGGACCAGTCCATATAAATCTCTCCACCAAATTCTCTGCAAAAGCTCCTTCCTAGTAGAATTCCATATGTTGTAGGGATATCAGCAACAAGGATGGTCATCTTTATTCTTTTCTCTGGGAATGCCGCGAAGACGAATTGTGCATCTTTGATTTGACCAATCAATGGAACATGTTTGGTTTCCATGGAGTAACATCTGCCGAAAGGCTTGGCAAGAGTGATGCCCAAAGCATGGGTGACCTTGGTCAGCATGACATTTTTGAAAGCTCGAATAAATTATGCGATTCTTAGTTTGTGACCATTGATTAGGAGGGAAAGATAAAAGGTTCAATTTTTTCACGACACGAAGTCAAGGCCACATTTATGCGAGATGCAAAGGTAGTGGAAAGAATTCCTTTCTAGGAGGCATGGGAAGTTACGGCAGCTTGAATTTGGATATATTCGGTCAATCTTACAAGCTGCTCAGGGTTTGACTTAAGATATTCAGCCTTAGACATTTGAATCTTGGTCTTTTTAGCATGATCGATTATGTCGAATGCGACCAAGGGTTACATTGATGAGGGAAAGAGTCCTTCACTTCGCGGTGGAGGGGTAGGATTACTGGTCTTTGTGGGAATAGAGGGAGCTGATTTGGAGGAGAGATGGGGGGAAAATATTTTTTTGTAAAAGACTTAACAGGAGGTTGAGCAGGAAGAGGATTACCTCTTTTAGCAATGGTTGGAGGCGTGTTTAACACAACCTTCTCTTTTTGTATCCTGGTAGCTACTTCTGCTTCTTTTCCTTGAGAGCAGGTGAAAACAACATATAATTTCTCACTTGCATACCCTTGGGTACTCTCTTCTTCATCAGATTCTTCATCTTCAAATTCCATATACCCGATAGTAGAATTGTCAATCAGTTCACCAACATCTTGATCATCTTCACCTTAGGATGCAGGTTCTTCATAATTTTGCTCTTCTTCTTCAATATCGACTAGGGCATTGACCAGAAGGAGCCTCAAGTGCCAACCGCGGAATAGTTACAGTAAGTAAACATGGCCTTTGTGGGACATTGTTGGAAGTGAAATTTCTCTGTGGGATATCTCGGTATGAAGTGCTAGGAGAAGCTTGAGCTAATTGCTTCTTTAACGCGAGCAAGTTGTTCGCCATCTTCTGGAATGTCAGATCTGATGAAGTGGCTTGAGAAGGAGTTGAAACTTTGGGCTTGGATGGCTCTCGTTTTAATTCACTAGATATAAGTAGATTTTCTTCTATCTAAATGGAAGCAGCTTGAGCAAGAACCAGGGTAGTAATTTGTTCTTATAAGAGTAAGAAACTTACTCTTGAGCTCATGGCGTTCATAAAGAAACACTTTTGATTTTCTAGCGTGGCAAGATATCAAAGGCACATGGTTAATGAGTGAATTGAAACAAGTGATAAAATTATGCATGGTTTCATTAACTTCCTTCTTCATGTGAGTGATCTTGGACAATAACACAAACGCATCTTCTGAAGGCTTATACCTTTCTTCAAATGCAGTTCATAACATGTTCCAATTAGTGATAGATCCGCCGAATGTTGGAACCACTGCATTGGGTCCTTGCAAGGTCTCTAGAAAGAGCACACACAGACACATCTTCATGGGTAACATCTAGGATGCTACATGACATGATGAATGTAGATATATGTGAATCTGTGCTTTGGTTTCCACTCCCATCAAACTTAGGGAAATTCTTTTGGTTTCCATGAGGGAGCGCATGAACAGGATGTGGCAACACAAGAGGGCCCATAGCATTTCCCCATGGTACTGCCATTTGAAAAGCTGGAAAAAGGATGTGAGTGGAAGTGCGGTTCCATTTGAGCAACAAAGCACTGCAAAGGGATGTGGAAGATCCTTGCGAAAAATAGTTCTTTCATGGAGGTGAGACACTTCTAGCTGACCGATCAGCTAAACTCAGCGATGAGAAGCATCTTTGGTGTAATCTTTGAAGTTGTGCCTCTAAAGTAGATAAAAATAGGATCAACTTCCCCACGAGCTCTCTGCTACGAGTAAATGGTTCACCCACCAGTGTATCTTTCAGATCTATAATGTTTTCAGAGCAGATTTAAAAACTCTTTTTGGTTGTACTTGCCGATTTTCTGATTTTTTTAACAAAAATCAGCAACATGTAATTTTCTAATTATTTAATTTTATCCCTCTTTTGAAAACTGATTGCGGTTTAATGACAAGGATCGACGAGGATAAAATGATGGTTAAACTTAGCAATCTGATTTTCGGATCTCGAGTTGACTTTTGCAAGGGTTTGAAATTTCTTGTAAAACTATCGAATCTCGAGATCTATGGAAATATATGGGTTTTTGTAAAAACTCAATGAACTAAAGATCTCTAACTAGCCCAGATCTATGGATCTGTAAAGAAAATTTTCAGTTTGGATCACTTTTGCCAAAATTTTGGATTTTCAGCAAAAAGTTAAGATTTGCAAACAAGTAGTGATTTTTGCAGTTTTATCAATTTTCTTAGTTACCTTAACAACATGTTAGTGTCCTTTAACTGACACAACACTCACATAGATCTGTTTGAATCCTCAGTAAAGTCACCAAAAACTGTTGGTCTGAAAATCTGTCGGGAGGGAAGATCTATGGATAGATGAGCCAATAGTGTGCAGGGCATAGCCCCTCTTTGAGACAGCAAAGCAAAACTGGTTTATTGCTATTCTACCAGTAGGAATCTACACAAGTCCTATAGTATTCTACCTTCAGGGGTTTGGGATCTCGTCCCAGTTGGGGTATTTCTGACTGTGAGCAGAAAGGGACGAAGGGAAGAGAGGAGATAGGATAGATTTGAAGGGAGAAAAGAAATGAATTCCAAAGTAGAAAGGTCAGAGGGTTTATGTTTTGGGCTGGTAGTAAACAGAGCCAAACCTACTTGCATAAATGAACAAATCAATACTGATGAACAAATGACAAAAAAGTAGAGATAGATCTAACAGAATAAACACACAGATCTGACGTAAGAAAGATTAGATGCACATAACACATGTATTCAGCACAAAGTCTTAATATTTGTATTAATTTTTTCTTCTGTTACAAAAAGTACAAAGCCTTTTCTTCTCATTTATATTTTTCATCTAAAAAGTGTCCACCACCTGAATACAACAAGTATTCAAGTATATATAGAAGGAGAAGGAGAAAGAAGGCAAAAAGAAACCAACAACTAATTACAAAATATCTAAAAGTCAACTGTTGACTTTGGGAAATTTGGTGGATGACAACATCTCATGGTGCAACATGGATGATGTCATCATTTGTGCCAACAAAAAAGAACATCCTAGGAGGAAGGAGCCTATTTGTCACCGTCCGTGTTTGGAAGGGAGTATCTTGCTTCTACTCAAGAGAGGAAATGTGGAATTGGGCCCGGTACTCCATGAATTTGCTAATCATCAGTTGAAGTTGATCCTAAGCAGGACCCTTGGTGTGATCGCCGATGACTTCGCAAGTCTCCCATTCATCTTTGAGTCTTTCTGGGAGCTTGAAGTATTCATTACCTGCCTCCATCAGGTATCCAATGAAATTGTGACAGCCGAAGGTTGTTGATAGATTCTGTGTCAAAATTAGCTTCTGACCCTAACCCTTGTGATGCAATCTCCTTAAAGAGCCGAATAGTGTCATCTGCCTTCCTCAAGGCGTATGATGGAGTGAGCAAGCTTGGAGACATCCTTAGGACAATCTACTCCATTTGATGCATCACATCCAAGGCTTCCTCCTTGATTTTATCAATCTTCTCCAAGACGAACTCCATTTGATCAACCCGATAGTCCAAAGTAGCAAGGACTTTGTTGGGTGCTATGGGGTGATCGAAGACACCGAATTTCACTAAGTCATCAACTAGGCAGTTGAGCATCTTCTGGAATGTCTCATGTTGTAACCTAGCATGGTCCAACTCTTGGGAGATAGGTCCCGCAATCACCTGGAGTTCCTTGTTCACCTGATCAATATTCTGATATAGCTCTGTGAACTTTACGATTACTTCCTCACTATCTTTGAGGATCTGGTCTCTCCATGAGGATACTGCCATGCCTTGTTCACCAATTTTGGCATATTCGTTTATATTTTCCTGACTAAGGGCCTTAGGAGTTTCAGTGGTAGTTGTAGGAGGTGCACTACCCATTTTTTGTAGGGCTTGGAGAAGATGTCTATTCTGCTCTTTCAGTATCCTCTTCTCTTCCTTTGCTTCTGAAGCTTTTTTTTAAAGGGCATCCACTACAGATAAGGCCTCTCCTTGTAGGTGTTCTGAGGATGTTCCCATCATGACATGTGTCACTGTATAATCTGTAGGAGACCGATCCTTTTTGTCTTTTGTGGGATCGGGATACATGATCTCCATTACCCTTTCACCTGAAGCACTCGAGAAAAGTTGGTTATCGGATTTTGCTTCTTAGCTCCTTTTGTTGGAATGATGGAGAAGTCCATAGGTGCAATGGGGAATTTCCTCTTATGTTGGCTCAGGTGTTTGGAGATTCATTATAGACTTAAGGGAGTGGGACCAGAGGGAGAAGAGGGAATGGAGGCAGAAGAAGGACAACTATAGTGAACAAGGGGAAATGTGTCGAGACACTTGGTGGTGGCATTGATAAAGAAGCCGAATCTCCAATGCTCACAGGGGTAGGAGTCACTATAGGAGAGGAAACCGTGGGGGTGGAAGGGATCTAAGAGATGAGGGAAGAAATACTAGGGGATAACTCCGCGAGGGAAGAGAAGATGGAGGAAGAGGAAGGGGGAACAGTAGAAGATGGGGGAGAAGACACAACCAGAGGAGCGGTTGCTTGAGTGACATGAGGAGGGGAAGGAGGAGCGGGAGATGGGACGGTAGGAACTTCAGCAGTTACAGCAGTGGCAACATCCTGAGTGGATGTGCCCGTTGGAACACTTACCACTTCTTCTTTTCTCGGAGACATCGTGGTTACTACCTTCTCCTGGGTGGTGGAAGGAGGACTCTCGGGAGCTTGCTCTTGAGTAGCGCTTGATTCCCCTTATTTTTCTTTTCCTTTTCCCTTTGGCAAGTGCTTTGGCCTAGCAGGTGCATTACCTAAGGGAGACGTGGTGAAGTCTACCCCAAGGTAGATGAGACCGTTATACCTGCACCAATGCTCTGTGCGTTGCAAAGTGCCCTTAACCCTTTCCTCAATAGTTTGAGGTGCCTTTGTTCTGTCTATTTCGAAAAATGGCCAATTGTCCCCATCCGTATCTAGATAGACCTAATCAACTTCTTGATCAGTTGTTTGGAAACCTTTCAAAACAATGGCCATGCCATATTGGATAATTTCTGCTAGGGCCAGGTGGGAGTGATCCTTTCTCCTGAGCTTGACCTCGTGATATAGGTCGATGTAGATATCCTCAATCTGTGGGACATGGATTGGATCAAGCTTTTCCTTTGGGAGACAATTGCGTGGATCAAAGGTCAGCCTTACCGGGAAATTATGTTTCAAGTTAAGTAATTTCAATTTTGCAAACATTTCCGTGCCTTGGTGTGAGAAGTGCAAGTGTGCACACTTGCTTTGTGAGGGGGAAAGGAGTTCCATGCTTCTTCCTTTTCGGGCACTTCTCATGATATGTGATGAGATGTCCTGGATAGATCTAATAGTATTAGGAGGGATGCATGTTGCGGGTAGGGGTAGTGTACCTCTTGGCATGACTTTTTTTTTGTGTAACAACGCATTTATTTACACCAAGGAGAAAGCCGTGGCTTTGGATTGCAACAACTATAGCTTTTCTCTTTTTTGATTGGTTTTTTGACTTGATGGCTTCCTTTAACATAGATTTGGACAGTAAGGGGGAACAGAGCAAAAAGGTGAAGGACCATTTTGAGACAAAATCCCTCCAGGCCAGAAGATTTGGAAGGAAGGTGAAACATGTTTGGGGGGAGCTTTGATTTACAAAATGGGCTAGAGGTTGTATATTGTTTCTTAGGTTAAATTTTTTTGTTTTAACAAAAACCTTCAAAAACAACACAAAAATCCCACAAATAATCAACAAAAGGAGAGAAAGGACCACTTACGGGAATATATAGAATGGAAGGAGCGATGTGGGGTCCACGAATGCAACGTAAAGTGACACATGGATGACAGTGCAGAGGAAAAAGCTTTTCACGTGTTTTAAATCATGAAAATGACGGGGAGGATGCACCTATATATAAAAAGGCATAATAAATGTGCCACCAACTTTTTTTTGTCAGCGCACCAAAACGGATGTCAACATTTAACTTTTTGCGCCAAAGGCGTGGTTACAGGACTATCGACATGGGTTTTTAGCGCCTTGGCGCAATAATTTTAGTGTCAAGCGGTGGTGCATGCACCTAGGTGCAGTTTGAAAGGTGCATCATGGGAAGGCGCAACATTTTTATGTCACCACTATAGAGAGTGCAACGAGAGGAATAAAAGGGGAAAAAATTCATTTGATGTTGCATAAACAAAATCTGCACCCATCCAAAAAGGACCAAAATACTAAGTTCGAAAAACTAGATTCTCCGGAAAGGGATTTTATGCCATTCCAAACGCTAAGGGACCTCGGCAGGGAACCAAAACAAAATTTTTGGTATGGTTACCTGTAAAATTGCCCTTGTCAATTTTACAGGATAACAATATATATCCCCATCACATGCATGCGCATATTTTATTATTCATCCTCCTTATTTAATCAAATGTCCTCTTTGAATTTAATTAATTAATTCTCATTAATTAATTAAATGCCCATCACCTTTAAATCCTATTTAATCAACATTAATTAATTAATTAATCATGCCCTAACTAACTTCCCATTTTGGAATGATTTCATTCTAAATCTACACCCCTGCTTTTCCCTACACTTTTTCTAACCTATCTCCACTACCAACTCACCTACACCTCATCCCTAAACAACCCCTTCCCACCTAATGCTTTAAAGCATTCAACCAACTCCAAAAAGACAAGGAATCATGCCAAAAGTAAGAAAATCTTCCCATTAGGGAAAATTTTCCCATGATCGGTGGTGACCCAACCCAGTCATCATCGACCCTATAAAGCTAAGTTCTTTATTGCTATTCTCCATCAAGTGCATGTGAATCTGAATTTTTCCTTGCAGCCTGTAGAGAATCCTTTCTGCATAAATAATCCAGAAGCCATTACAAACCTCTCATACCTCCTTACAATTTTCATGCATCAATCATGATTGGATGTTTTGTGAGAATATCGTTGTTTTACATTACTTTAATCAGCTTTATCATATTATCTTGTATTTTTCATATCTAACCTTTTGTAGGTTAAGAGCATCAACAACAGTTCTTGCAGACTTCATCATCAACTTATTTATGCAAATCCATTCTTCGGGTTGATCATTTGGCTTGCCTTCCTCAACTTTATCCATTTTTGTCACACTCACCATCGCCCCTATCAGGTCATCATTGAATCGGCCTCGGTAGCCCTTTTTTTGTTTCCAGATCCATCTTCAACCCCTGTACATTCTTATCCTTTGTCTCAATCTGTTAATCTCTCATCCAATCCCTTTGTCATAGAAAAATCAACTTGTTTACACCCCATTCTCCATCGATTATGGTCTCAATTCCAATCCTTCCCTAATCCTTGTGTTTTTGTCATTTCTCTTGGTTTCTATTCCTTTAAATCCCCTCGTAAGGTCAGTCTATCATTGTAACAACTTGGACAAACTGTTATACTTCTATTTGCATTACAAGCATTGGCATGTGATTTTCTTGAATGAGGTGTGTTCCCTTGATTGTTGAAAATCATGCTTGTTATGGATAAATCATTTCTACTCTTGGATGGAAATGATATGGCTTGTAAGAATCCATTTTCACTTCTTATTGTTAAGCTGCAATCTGATTTTGAGAGTTGCAAACTTATCTCTTTTAACTGACTCATCCTTGAATCAATTTCAGTGATCCAAGGAATGTTTTAAATCTTCCTAACGAACTGAATGGTAAATTGACATTCATTAGTTTGAGAGACATAGCAGACTGTACTTTTGTATTTTACAAATTCTATGGTCTTGTGTGAACGTACCTTCATTTGGTTGTATGTTTGTGCTTGGGTCTTTGGGATTGATCTCTGCAGGAAATTAATGGTGTAAACAAAATATAGTCTGCTTCATGACTATGGAGGGGATCAAAATCTTAAAACTAAAGGATTATCCTAACGGTATCCTAAACTAGCTAAGAGCACTTACTTCCTAGCTATGTCTACTTATTTAGGTTCCATTCTAACCTAAGCTTCTTATTCTATTTTGTTGGGATGGCGTCCTAACCTAAGCTCTTGTGCCAAATGAATAAGGGAGAGATTACTAAAGTAATGCTAGGCTACTTAACCTAATGCCTAATACTAATGGTTGTGAATTTTATCTAACCTAAGGTGGAAATTACCTATGGAAATGTTTTAAGACCTAAGGTAATTTATTGTTAGACTAACCTAAGTTTTGGGAAATCTATCCTAAACTATTAAAAAGGGAACCTAAGGGTTGCATGACACTATGGCGATGGTTCCAATGGCATTTAATTGATTTGATTGGGTTAAATGTATGGAGGTACAACTAGTTTTGGAAAAGGCTAGTTAACTTTAGTGGAGACATACGTGGAGGCTTCACTAAAGATGGAAATGCATGTTAAATTAGAAATGGAATTCACCAGTTTTGGGAGGTAGTGGCAAGGAGAGATAAGCGGGAGATTTGGGAGTAATGGAATTAATGGACCTTGTTTTTGTGTGCAAACCATCTTGGAAACAAGGGAGGCGGATTTGTGGGAGGTTTTTGGTCTTGCATGTCTCACGAATTTTGCTCTGCATGGAGCTATCTGGTTCTTTGAACCAGTAGTTTGACTTCTACTTTGTGGCTATTTTTGGTTTCTCTGGTCCATTTTCAATCAAAGGAATGTATATGAGGCATTGGAAGAATTTTTTTGGTTGTTGATATTTCATGGAGAAGAAAAAGAGTGGGAAGCTCGGTGGAAGTCTCCTTCGAATTGGCAGAGGCACTATCAGGCATGATAGGCTCTATCCATTAAGATTTCTTGCTTTCTTCTAAGTGATTCATTAAAACAATTATGCTCTCATGAGATATATGTTTGCATGATTTTTCTGGTTAATTACTTTCATGTTTTTATGAATCTCTATGGTTTTTGGGATATAAATCCACTGCAAAGTAATGTTATCTTTTGGAAACTTTCTCTGTGCAAGTTTAATGGTGACATACATGCGAAACTTGTTTTGGAGTTTCATGTTTTGTTCTAAGCCTTGTATTAGAGCTTCGTGCATGTGAAACTTGTATTTGAAGCTTTGTATTTCATTATGAAACTTGTATTCGAAGGTTGGTGTTGTTCTGAACTAGCATTTGTTGCTTCGTGTTTGTTATGAACCTTTATTGGAGCCTTGTGTTTCATTTGAACTTGTATTGGGGCTTCATGTTTTGTTATGAGCTTGTATTGGAGCTTTGTGTTTGTTCTAAGCCTATATTGGAGCCTTGTGTAGTTCTGAACTTTGTTCAAAGCTTCATGTTCGACACTGTACTTGTATTCAATACTTGCGTGTTCTAAACTTGTAGTTGAGTTGATGTGTTTGGTTTTGTACTTGTATTCTGAGCTTGAGTTTTACTCGTATTCAAGGATTTGAAATGCTTTAAACTCATTTATGGACTATCTACTCAAAAGGAACTTGAGAGATTAGTTTTGGTTTGAGTTGGTTGGGTGATCTCTTTTGAGATCTTCTCCTTTTAGCTTCTTGTTGGAATGGTTGTGGTACTTCTATTTTTGGAGACTGTACCGCCTTCTTTGAACTTGTAAGGGCATGCAAATATGGAGGATAAACTTCTCTCCTTTGCTCTGAGCAAACCCATGTCTTGTGGAAAGCTTGACTATTTTATCTGAAGGATTATTAGACTAGAAATTGTATCTTGTTGTGGGTTTGGTTTGATATAAAGTTTGTTTGGAGCAGTCATTATCAGTTTTGAGGTTTATGGAAATGCAGTATGCATTCTCCTTCTTGTGATCAATGTTTGAAACAAATACCTTCCTTGTCGCAATCTTTTTAAATGGAACTTGGGAGTCTTTGTTGTGATTTTGTTTCAGTCACGTTGGTGGTAAGATTGGGTCATTACTTGACTTAAACATTTATTGGGTTTTCTTACTCTCTTCAGATCTTCTTAATTGATTTCTGGGTTTTATTGGAAAGATGAGTTGAATACCCTAGTGTACTAGAATTTTTATGGAAGGATACATTATCTCCAGTTCAGATTGTTTTGTATAATTGTTCTTTTGGATCGTGAACTACTTGCTCTTTTGTATTGAGTTGTTGAAGCCTTGTAATGGGATTTCAGTCTTTGAGTTCGTGAGTACTTCGAACTTGTTTAGCTTATATTGTTTGGGTTTTCTATTCCTTGTTGGATTCAGTGAATGAATCTCTGGGTCTTTTAAAGAGAAAGGAATATGTTCTCTTGGGGACAGTATACTATTTTGGGACTGTATTATGTACTTCGTTCTGAGAATTGAATTCAAACTTGTGTTTAATGAATGGGAATAGATAAACCAGTTGGTAAAGATTTGTAAGGGAAACTAGAAGTGTGCTTTCTTCTAACTGTGTGTTTGGTTTTGTGTTCTCTCTTGGGAACTAGTTAAATAACTTCTAAGTTTGAAATAGAAATGGGAATTCATTTGATAGTATAAATGAAATGAATTATTGATTGGATCTTTTCTAATTGAGATCCCTTTTTACTGTTGTTTGGATAAGTTCATTTGATTGAACTTCTCTATATTTTGATTCTCTTCTAAGATGGAAATTTCTTTGTGGATTGTTTGGTCTACTTTGTACAAGTCATTTATTGTAATGGTGTAGAAAGAGAATAGCTGAGTCGGTTCTATTGAATAGAGAATGTAAACTTGTTTTGACCGATTGCCATGCCTGACTGAGTCATACTTATTTTGGATTTGGTATTGGAAGGTTTACTCTTTTGCACCCTATCTTTTATGAATCCTTTTTTTGGATGGATTCGAGAAGAGTGTAACCCTGTGTGAAGTCTAGCTTTGATTTGTGGAATGTCTGGTTTAGATCTTTGAATGATATCTTCTAACATGTAGTGGTTAGTTAAGACTTGCAGGTAGACTATTTGGATATTCTATTCCTTCATGGATTGATTTGGAATTCTTGTTAGGTGTTGTCTCTTTAATGTTGAATCCTTATATTGTTATCCTTGAACTGAAGCAGTTGGGTGAGTTCTAAACTGTTTCTATCTTTCAGATGATTAGTGTATGGGGAACAATATGTATTGATTCTTCTTCTTTGCTTAAGTTGTAGGATGAATCATCCTAATATGAGCTATGTTGTATGTAACTCTTTTGCTACTTAGTAAAGATAATTGTGTATTTCTATTCTTATAGAATTATACGAGATGGACATCATAAGTGATAAAAGAAGGTAAATATTTTATGATGCATTGGCTTATTTAATTTTGAATCTTATGTAAATAGCTTTGAATCATTCTTGAGTGTATTGGAAAATAAAATTGATGTTCTTTTAAGATCTTAATTCTGATTGACATGCAGAATGTCTGAAATGCATAGTCTTGTAAATGTATATTTATCATCATGAATTGAAAGGTTTTGAGTTGGACTCCAATTTGTGGTGTGAATTCTTTTGTACTTGTATGATGGAATTAGTAGTGATATCTTGGTGGTATTCTTTATATCTGGTTGTGTACTTTTAATTTTATCAATTAATAAGTTAGATAAAGGGGATAGTACATTTCCCCCTTATTATAATGAAACTTGTTAAATTGCAAAAGATGTCATTCTCTAACTACACAACTATAGTTTAATAATGAAATATGCTTTGGACATACAATTAAACTATATGAGTAAAGAAAGATAAAAGGAATAGTGGTTATGATCTTTAATCTTTATACTACGTTTATAAAGTAAACACTAGTTGAATCTAGGTGGATGACACACTTGATTTGGAAAGCTAGGTTGCATTAAGAATTAAATGTTTGATGTTTGTTGTCCTATTTTTGGATAATTGCTTGTTATGCCACGTTAATAAATGTTAATGCAAACATGAGTTAATGAAGTTCTCAATATCAAATTAGAATAATTATGGATATAGAACTTAATGAATATTGGAATTGGGGTTAGGCATGGTTGCTACAATCTGAATCTTAATCCAATAATAATTATGAATTAATGACCGCTAAGGGGGTATGTACATCTTGATGAATCAGTTCTAACGGATGTTGGCACACTCCCACTACATAGGGGAGTACCCTAAAAAAATTATTGGGACTTCTCGAGGATACTGAATTGTTGCAAATTGACATGTGGCAACACCCTTATGTATTTGTTTATCTAGATCTACCCACGTTTAGACTTGAACTTAGTTTCTCTCTAGGTCAAGTTAATAGCATGTTTAAGATAGGTAGTAGCTTTCTATGACTCAGGGTACCTTGGCACATTTGGTTGACTTAGGTCAACTAAGTATGCTCATATACTCTAAGTCATCATGAGCGTCTTCATATAATAAATTATGTTGCTAACCTAGGCTAGGATCAAACCTTGGGCAAGTGGACTAATGGTAGTCAGTAAATACCAATCTAGATAATAGTAGAGTGGGGTGAAGGATGTATTTTGAAATGAAAAGGATGTCGTCTAGGAATAGTAACATGAACAGTATGTTGAAAATATTTGGCCAAAATATCGTAAGCTACGGGTTGCATTGTCCTATGTCACCTAGTTTAAAGCAACATGATGTTAGATGAATATTGGTAACAAATATTCAAATAGGTTCTTTAAACAGATCACTCAGTACCCATAATTGGGTAGGAAACCAAGTATACATAGTATACATAAAGTATTCTATACTTTAAGTCAACATGAGAGATCGGTTGGTAACCGAGTCATGGAATGAGAGATCGGTAGTATACTGAGTCATTACAGTGCATATGGTTATCTGTTATGAGATTGATTGGCATGTAATGTGTTTTCTAAATGATGTTTTATTTAGAACAAAGAACATTATGTTTCAAAAAAATTTCCCTTGTTTCTAAAGTATTAAAATGGGAATGTTACAATCATCTCAAGAAGCATACTGACTTCCTAATTACACTCGAGATAATGCACATTCTACTTATTTCTTTCATTTTCCGATCCAGTCTCAAAGGTCGTTGTCGACCTACCTTTGTATAGTCTTGTTCATCATCAACCCAAAACAGTACATTTATCTTTCCATTGTTTTAATCCTATCAATATCTAAATCAATCAATAACACTTTGATTTTGTATTTTTGCCTCTGCATATTATCAGTACATCCTTTTGTTTATATTTTTTTGTTTAACAACAGAGGTTGGCATCCACCAAGGAATTTAACGCTTCTCGGGTCCACTTTTTGGGAAACCCCACCCCAATCATCTAATCAAAATCATTTTCAATCTTATCTCGTAGGTTTCGTTTGATTTACATTATCAAGGATCCACCATCCATCTTGCACCTATATCATAACACATTTGAGGTAACTTAAACCCTCCAACATTTTTGAGTTGTGTACTTTCTTTAGTAAATTTCTCTTTTTATTTGATAATGAATGATAAAATAAAACAACACATACTAAAATATAATATCCAAAAATATAAAGTATATGCAAAGTATTTAATATGTTCAAAATTCAACAATCCCAAGGTATTATAGTCAATCCTCCTGTCAAATCCAATAATGGTGTCCATACCTCATTAATCATCTCAACATATTTATATGGTTCCACAAGAATCATAATATGAGTGAAGATTCCATATTATTCTTCCACTTCCAATTTAACTCTCTTCACCACACTTATCACCTTAGGCACCGTGGAAGAGGACCTAGCACACTTAGAGGTTTGTGAGGATTCATGTGAAGGTACAACTTGGTTATGTCTAAGTAATAGCTCGGAAGAGTGGTACAGGTAATCCCGATGATGAATTACATTAGAAGGATTAAATTGAACATACATATTATAAGAGGCCAGGTTATGATCAGCATGTGCATGCTCAACATTATGTAAAGGAGGATTATTAATGCTACAACAAGGATATTTATGTGGGTATTATTCAATTACTTATAAGAATTCATGAAGGAATGGTTCATTAGCATCAAAATGGACAGAAACATGTGTAGGGCCATGTCTAATGAAATTCCCACCTCCTTAAAGAGTACTAGCTCCCCTTCGGCCACCCCTAGGTGAACCCCTTTACCACTTTGATTGACCTTAAAAACTATTGTGCCCCCAAGAGTGATGTGACCCAGACCTTCTAGAACCCCAACCATCCCATCTAGACATGATTAGTGCTGAAAAGGAGAGGTAATTACCAAGTTTTAGCATGCAATATCATTAACTTCTCAAAATAGAGTCACCAATCAAACCATAAGTGGCGGACATCAAAGAGACATCTGTTTAGATTTTTTTAAGTAAATGAAATACATATATATGTACTTTGTAGAACCATTTACACCAACTATTGACTTCTATTTATCAAATTTTATTAACATTTAGGTAATAAAGCAAAATAGCATCTCTTTCTAAAACCAACAAGTGACTTTATTATTTCGTGCTCTTAAAATATGAAGCTTTGAACAAGAAACCCTTAAAATATGCATGCACAGGTAATAAATTGATTGGTTCCAAATGCTCCATTACTCCCATATTATAACTACCATTAGAGCTCATATATAAAATATAACCAACATATTATTATACACCCAAACATTCATCATCATTTCGATAAAGCAACTAAACAAATGCATGATCGTAAAATCATTATCATAGATCGAAAAAATTTCAAATAAAATTATCAAATAACCACATTGAAGTCACAGAGTTCGTGCTTTGTTATATAGTCAATATTTCCCACAAAAACAACTAATAAGCACTAAAATATTCAATAAAACTGAAAATTATTCATTTTTATCAAATGGAGACCTTTGTTTATACCAGAAAGAAAAATAGTGATATATATTTGTATTGAACAAGCTTCATTAAATGACCAATACCCAATCGCATGACCATTAAAAATGGGCTATTGTTTCTTCAAAATAAACATTTCACCATTTACATAGTAAAATCCTATAATATTTACATGTATGTTTCAAAAATCTAAGTAAGACTTAAAATAGATCATTATTTTCAAACATGCGGTTGATATCCATCTCTTTTCATGAAAACATTTCTCCAAAAATGAACTGGGTATGCAAATCACAATTCGGGTGAGCTAGAATTTTCATAGGAAAATCACCCAACCACTTATACAAATACCATTTATACTTTGTTTACATACATGTCAACTCAAACCAGACATAAACAAAATTGTAAAAGTAAAACAGTTCATACCTATTGGTTACCAACACGTATTTGCTAAACCGAACCAAAACATTTCCACTTCAAAATCCTCCAATACAAAACCAAAAATGTCCCAAAATCCAAAACCATCACCTTGGTCAATGCTCATACAGTGCTTTGAATTCCATTAACTCGCCACCACTAATTCTCCTAATATACTCCTATCAACTCATGGCTTGGAAATTGGTGTTTACAAATGGAAGTTCAAATATAGTTCAAAAATAAAAATAATTTTATTTATGTAATTTACAAAACCTTATTATATCTACTTTATGCCATTATATCCCAAAAAAACTTTTTATGATCCAAAATATATAATGGCAATAAGCTAAACAAAGCATAAGATATAGCATTGAAATGATGAAATCCAAATTTATATTCCTGAAACCCACATCATGTATATTCGAAATGGAAGCATATAGTGAAGATAATACATCACTAGAACCCAGGAATATCAATCTCAACCATTGTTATTTCCCTTGATCATTTCTAGAACAGAACAGTCAAAAATATCAAAATACGAACTTGAAATCCAAATAGAAATATTAAGAAATGAAATTTTATATCCATGTTAGCCATTCACCATCCATATTGATAAATAGATGATAGATAGATATATATATCAAAATTTTAATGATAGCAGAAAAATAAAACAATGCCACAAAACCAATTAGTGATAGACAATTAAAATAATGCATTAAATATCTAGTGGCCCCTGTCAGGACTCATTATGAATGTGATATCAAGCGAGAGGTAAAATGAACATTTATGGTCATTTTTTAAAAGAGGTGTTAAAATTTTAGCAATAAAAATATCATTAGCTATATGGTCGCAATCATCTTCTTCATATTCCTAAAAGGAACTATAACTAGATCATACCAAGCCAAGAACACAGATGCTAATCAAACACCACAATCTAAAAGTTGAAAGAAATTCACCGAATAACTTTACATAAAACCTTTGCAAAAAAATGAGCAGCAATATCATATATTATTATGGAACTCAATGCAATACAATGAGAATGGTCATTTCTTAAATAGTTAAGGAATAACAATCTAACAATCAGTCAAGGTCATATATCAAAATTTAAATCAAGGAAATAACTAGCGATCAAAGAACTAGTCAAGACCAAAGATTTAAAAGAGAACTAGACAACAAGGATCTAATCAATACCATAGATCAAGGAAAGAACTATACCAAACAACTAGATAGTATCTCCTAATATCTAAATAAGATAAAACAAATATCCACACACATAAGTGGGTGAGGATAAATATAATAAAGGTAAATAAAGTACCTAGGTGAACATGAGCTAAGGTAAATACCTACTCTAACACCCCCCCTCAAGTGAATATAGGGGCCAAAATAGAAGTGGCATGTCCACAATATGAGTCCTGGAAACTAGGCACGATGAGGTACTAATGTATACGATAAATGGGAAAAAGGGACACCGTAAGGTACCCAAAACTAGTAACAACAAAGTAAAGAGAGTAAAAACCCACTCTAAGGCATCCCAAGAAGCTCGGATAAAAAAACTCATACAATGTTGAAGAATTTTGGTGTGCACTATGGTCTGAATCCACTTCTTGATCACAAAACTCAAAAACAATTGACACTGGACTTCACCAAAATAGCTCCATACAAGGCTACTATCAACGGAGTGATGTCAAAAATGCAAAAATACCAAACATAATTTGATCAACTACTGCAAATAGGTGTGTCACGATCCAATAACAATAACCAAAGCAACAAGGCAAGGACACAAAATCAAGAGTGTCATGATCTAAGAAAAGCCAAGGTAACAAGGCAAGGACACAAAACCCAAAGAAGAAGGATCAACACCACACCATCCCATACTACTGAATGGGTGGATGGATGCTACAAATTTGTATGAGTTGTCAAAAAAACTACTAAAACACTGAGAAACTAACACTGGACTACACAGAATAAATCCACCAAGAGATATTATTAACATGCCAAAAGTGTTGAAAATACAAATACAAAATCTCTCAATAAACAAGAGAGATACACTACACATGCTAAAGAAAAATTCTCAAAACAAGAAGCATTACAATGTAGAAGGTATAGAAAGTTGAGCAAGAGGCCAAATTATGGAGGATACATGCCTATAGAGTCCTCTTAATGAATGCATATGTCACCGCCATGAGTGATCGGATATCCATCCCAAATCAACATGGATGGATGAAGAAGATGCCTCCATATGACTTAGTGCAAAATTCATAATTGGTGTATGCAAAAGAACATCGAGAATGTGTGTCGGGTTGATCATGTTTGATAGCTGAAATCTAGGTTTCTCAAGCCCGAGTGAGAGATGCAGAAATCATGTGTTTCTCATGATTCTAAAAAGAGTTAAGCGAACAAACAAAGTAGCTCACAATGTGTGATCCCAATGAAGTATCTACATGAAAACTAATGTCGTGGAGAGAATTCCACTTAACATGTGGAAGAGGGGAAACAATACCCTATGAGTGTCTGCTAATACCTCCACTAGTGAAACCCATAAAATGGAGCATGCGAGAACTAAAGGCAGTGGTACACTTCTCAAAAAGGCCATGCAGTTGAGCAGAAATAGGATACACAACATGTGGTACTGTAATAGGCACAGATGTGGAAGAGCATACAATAACAAGCCTCACAAGTTTAGAAGCATCAAGAGAAGGAACAAGCTCAAAGACTAACAGATCAATGTCAGTGGGTATAGGAGCAATAGCTGCAAGTGGACTAGGAGCATGGATATGGCTGTCCACAATATCATGGTGATGTTGTAGGCTAGCAAGTTGTTGCTGCAGGGAGTGGATTATTGTATCCTTATCATGAATGAGTGATTGTAGAAGAGAATTTCACTTCTTGAGTGATCTATTTTCTTCCACAATTTTACAATATCCTCTTGAATTCCACATACTTCAGAGAAAATCATATCATTCTCAGAATCCATGATAGAGAAGAATGTAACTCCCAAAATTTTAGGACATCGGGCTCAACCGAAATTGCGTCCACAATTGATTACAACACTCCTCCATATTTGGCACTTTATAATTATAGTGCAAGTCTCAAAATAAATATTTCCAATGGAAAGAGCACAAAAAAACAAGCACTTTTACAAAAACAATAGCACTCAAAACCGAGTTACCGAGAAAAAGATACAAACTTTTCAATATTTTGCTCTGCTATTTATTTTAGCTGCCACTAAAACAAAATAAAATGTTGTTGCCTCCACCACACAAATAAAATTAAAGGGGGTTGAAGTTAAGCACCTACTAGTAGGAATCACAAGCTTTAAGCCCTCATATGACCATACCATTACACGTAACCCAAAAAAAGCTCTACCACACCATAACAAAACCCGGTGTAGATCTCGAGAAATCACACAAACCAAGAAAAATATTTCCATGGTTTCTTTCCTACGACACGAATCTTGAGGAAAACCTATGTTCTTTATAGTCAATCTTAGGGTTTTCATGCCTTCTGGATCCAATGGAAGCCTCTGCTTTGCATAAAAATGCATGCAACAACAAAATACGACCAAATCCCAAATATATGAATATTACAAAGAATTTATTTGCAAAATAAAACATACAGACGGATGTCAACAGTAATCTCCAGCTCACATACCATAAAAGGAATGATAACCAGATCATACCAAGCCAAGAACACAGATGCTAATCAAACACCATGATCTAAAAGATGAAAGCAATTCCCCAGAATAACTTTACATAAAACCTTTGCAAAAAAATGAGTAGCAATATCATATATTATTATGGAACTCAATGCAATAAAATGAGAATGGGCCTAGCTTAAATAGGTAAGGAATAATAATCTAAGAACCAATCAAGGTCGTAGATCAAGCCATAAATAACGGAAATAACTAGTCATAAAAGAACTAGTCAATACCATAAATTTAGGAGAGAACTAGACATCCAGGATCTAGTCAATACCATAGATCAAGGAAATAACTATACCTAACAACTAGATAATATCTCCTAATATCTAAATAAGATAAAATAAATGTCCACACACATAAGTGGGTGAGGATAAATACAATAAAGGTAAATAAAGTACCTAGGTGAACATGAGCTAAGGTAAATACCAACTCTAACACCCACCCTCAAGTGAAGCTAGGGGCCAAAATAGAAGTGGCATGTCCTTTGGTCAATCAAAAAAATCAAAAAAATCAAAAACAATCGACACACTGGGCTTCACGAGAATAGCTCCTGACAAGGAGACTGTTAATGGAGTGATGTCGAAAGTGTAAAAAGCACCAAACATAATTTTACCAACTACTACAAATAGGTGTGTCACGAATGAAGAACAATAACCAAACCAACAAGGCAAGGACACAAAATCAAGAGTCTCACGATCCAAGAAAATCCAAGGTAACAAGTCAAGGACACAAAACCCAAAGAAGCAAGATTAACACCACACCCTCCCATACTGTTGAATGGGTGGAGGGAGGCTACAAATCTTTATGAGTTTTCAAAACAACTACTCAAACATGAAAACTAACACTTTGGACTACACAGAGTTGATCCCCCAAGAGATCGTCAACATGCCAAAAGTGTGAAAAATACAAATACAAAATCTCTCAACAAACAAGAGATACACTACACCGCTAAAGAAAAATTCTCAAAATAAGAAGCATCACAATGTAGAAGGTATGTAAAGTGGAGTAAGAGGCTAAATTGTAGAGTAGCCATGCTTGTAGATTCCTCTCAATCAATGCCTATGTCACCACCACGAGTGATCAGATATCCATCCTAAATCAACATGGATGGATGAAGAAGATGCCTACTTATGACTTGGTGTAAAATGCACAATGGGTGCATCCAAAAGAACATCAAAATGTGTGTCAGGTTGATCATGTCTGACAGATAAAATCTTAGGTTTCTCAAGCCTGAGTGAAGATGCAGAACTCATGTGTTTCTCATGATCCTCAAAAATATTCGAGTGAACAAACAAAGCAGCTATGTAAATGTGTGATCCTAATGAAGTATCTACATGAAAACCAATGTCATGAAGAGATTCCACTTAACATGTGGAATAGGTGAAATAATACCCTATGAGTTCCTGTCAATACCTCCGCTAGTGAAACCCATAAAATAGAGCATGCGAGAACTAAATGAAGTGATACGCTTCTCAAAAAGGCCATGCAGTTGAGTAGAAATAGGATACACAACTTGCGGTATAGTAATAGGAATAGATGTGGAAGAGCATGCAGTAACAAGCCTCACAGGTTTATAAACATCAAGAGTAGGAACAAGCTCAAAGAATAATAGATCAATGTCAGTGGGTACAAGAGAAATAGCTGCAAGTGGACTAAAAGCATGGATATGGCTGTCCATAATATCATGGTGATGTTGTAGGCTAGCAAGTTGTTGCTGCAGAGAGTGGATTATTGTATCATTATCATGAATGAGTGATTATAGAAGATAATTTCACTTCTTGAGCAATCTATTTTCTTCCACAATTTTTATAATATCCTCTTGAAGTCCACATACTTCAGAGAAAAGCATATCATTCTCAGAATCCATAATAGAGAAGAATGTAACTCCCAAAATTTTAGGACATCGGGCTCAGCCGAAATTGCATCCACAATTGATTACAACACTCCTCCATATTTGGCACCTTCTAATTATAGTGAGACTCTCAAAATAAATATTTCCAATGGAAAGAGCATGAAAAAATAAGAACTTTTACAAAAAACAACACTCAAAACCGAGTTACAAAGAAAAAGATACAAACTTTTCAATATTTTGCTCTGCTATTTATTTTAGTTGCCACTAAAATAAACTAAAATGTTGTTACCTCCACCACACAAATAAAATTAAAGGGGGCTAAAGTTAAGCACCTACTAGTAGGGATCACAAGCTTTAAGCCCTCATATGACCATACCATTGCACGTAACTTTTGAAAAAGCTCTTTCGCACTGAGTAACAAAACCCAGTGTAGATCTTGAGAAATCCAATAACCCTAGAAAAATATTTCTACGATTTCTTTCCTACCCGGCGCGAGTCCTAAGGAAAACTTGTGTGCTTCTCTGAAACAATAAAAAAACCTAAAAAAATGACTACCTCAAGAAATGGCCAAGTATACTATTGATCTTAGGGTTTTCACACCTTAGGATCCAATGGAAGCCTCGCTTTGCATAAAACCACATGCAGCAACAAAATAAAACCAAATCCTAAATATATGAATATACAAAGAATTTATTTGTAAAATAAAACTTACAGACATGGATGTTAACAACAATCTTTAGCTATGATACAATAAAAGGAATGATAACCAGATCATACCAAGCCAAGAACACAGATGCTAATCAAACACCATGATCTAAAATATGAAAGCAATTCGCGAGAATAACTTTACATAAAACCTTTGCAAACAAATGAGCAATAATATCATATATTATTATGGAAATCAATGCAATACATTGAGAATGGGACTTGCTTAAATAGGCAAGGAATAACAATCTAAGAACCAGTCAAGGTCGTAGATCAATCCATAAATAACGGAAATAACTAGTCATAAAAGAACTAGTCAAGACCATAGATTTAGGAAAGAACTAGACATCAAGGATCTAGTCAATACCAAAGATCAAGGAAAGAACTATGCCTAACAACTAGATAATATCTCCAAGTATCTAAATAAGATAAAACAAATATCCACACACATAAGTGGGTGAGGATAAATACAATAAAGGTAAATAAAGTACCTAGGTGAACATGAGCTAAGGTAAATACCTACTCTAACACCCCCCCTCAAGTGAATCTAGGGGCCAAAATAGAAGTGGCATGTCCACATTATGAGTCCCGATAACTAGGCCTGATGAGGTACTCATGTATAATAACTGGGAAAAAGGGACACCGCAAGGTACCCAAAACTAGTAACAACAAAGTAAAGAGAGTAAAAACCTAATCCAAGGCATCCCAAGAAGATCAGATCAAAATAATCATACAATCCTGAAGAAGTTTGGTGTGCACTATGGTCTGAATCCACTGCTCGATCACAAAACTCAAAAACAATGTACATTGGGCTTCACTAGAATAGCTCCATACAAGGATACGTGAATAGAGTGATTTCAAAACTACAAAAATACCAAACATAATTTGATCAACTACTACAAATAGGTGTGTCACGATCTAAGGATAATAACCAAAGCAACAAAATAATGACACAAAATCAAGAGTCTCGCGATCCAAGAAAAGCCAAGGTAACAAGGCAAGGACACAAAACCTCGAAGAAGCAGGATCAACACCACACCCTCCCATACGATTTGAATGGGTGGAGGGACACTACAAATATTTATGATTTGACAAAAAAATACTTGAACACCGAGAAACTAACATTAGACTAACTAGAATAGATCCCCAAGAGATACTATCAACATGCCAAAAGTGTCAAAAATACAAATACAAAATCTCTCAACAAACAAGAGAGATACACTACACATGCTAAAGAAAAATGCTCAAAACAAGAAGCATCACAATGCAGAAGGTATAGAAAGTGGAGTAGGAGGCAAAATGGTGGATGATCCATGACTATAGAGTCCTCTTAATGAATGCCTATGTCGCCACCATGAGTGATCAGATAACCACCCCAAATCAACACGGATGGATGAAGAAGATGCCTCCATATGACTTTGTGTAAAATACACAATGGGTGCATGTAAAAGTATAGTAGAATGTGTGTCAGGTTGATCATGTCTGACAGCTGAAATCTCATGTTTTCAAGCCTGAGTGAAGATGCAGAACTCATGTGTTTCTCATGATCCTCAAAAAGAGTCAAGCGAACAAACAAAGGAGCTCTATCAATGTGTGATCCCAATGAAGTATCTGCATGAAAACCAATGTCATGGCGAGAATTCCACTTAACATGTGGAAGAGGGGAAACAATACCCTGTGAGTGTCTACCAATACCTCCACCAGTGAAACCCATAAAACGGAGCATGTGAGAACTGAAGGCAGTGGTACGCTTCTCAAAAAGGCCATGTAGTTGAGCAGAAATAGGATACACAACATGTGGTACTGTAATAGGCACAGATGTGGAAGAGCATGCAGTAACAAGCCTCACAGGTTTAGAAGCATCAAGAGCAGGAACAAGCTCAAAGACTAATAGATCAATGTCAGTGGGTATAGGAGAAATAGCTGCAAGTGGACTAGGAGCATGGATATGGTTGTCCACAATATCATGGTGATGTTGTAGGCTAGCAAGTTGTTGCTGCAGGGAGTGGATTATTGTATCCTTATCATGAATGAGTGATTGTAGAAGAGAATTTCACTTCTTGAGTGATCTATTTTCTTCCACAAATTTTACAATATCCTCTTGAAGTCCACATACTTCAGAGAAAAGCATATCATTCTCAAAATCCATGATAGAGAAGAATGTAACTCCCAAAAGTTTAGGATGTCGGGCTTAGCCAAAATTGCGTCCACAATTGATTACAACACTCCTCCATATTTGAAACTTTATAATTATATTTCAAGTCTCAAAATAAATATTTCCAATGGAAAGAACACAAAAAAACAAGCACTTTTGCAAAAAAACACTCAAAACCGAGTTACCGAAAAAAAAAGATACAAACTTTTCAATATTTTGCTCTGCTTATTTATTTTAGCTGCCACTAAAACAAAATAAAATGTTGTTGCCTCCACCACACAAATAAAATTAAAGAGGTCTAAATTTATGCACTTACTAGTAGGAATCATAAACTTTAAGCCCTCATATGACCATACCATTACACGTAACCCAAAAATATCTACCACACCGAGAATAAAACCTAGTGTAGATCTTAAGAAATCCAACAAACCTAGAAAAAGATTTCCAGTTTATTTCCTACCCGCGCAAATCCCGAGGCGAACCTTTGTGCTTCTTTGCAACAATAAAAAATTTAAAAATGACTGTCTCTAGAAATGGCCAAGTTTACAGTTGATCTATGATGCCCGTTAAAACAACCCACTTGAGACCCAAGAAACAACCTAGGGTTAGCTAAAAAATTATGGAATAATTATTTTTTTGATAAGTGTCCACAACCAAGTTGCAAGACAACAGTTGACCCTATTAGGTTCCAGAACAAAACATAATTTCTAGAACATATCTTTCCCTCATTAACAAAAATCAAGTTCACATGGTTCAAATTTTAGGGTTAGAAGTTTCAGTTAGGTTCAGGAAGTAATTTACCCCCATACCCACTCTCTAACAGGCTCAGATTTTAAAATTTATTTTCTCATAATTAATGCATCCAAAAATTTCTAAATCATTCCCATTGGATAGGAAATTTTCTCACCTTTCTGGTGATATAAATAAGTCCTCCTAACTCCTTCAAAAACTCAAGATATGGGCAAGCGGACTTTAGAGGTCAAATTTTCCCCAAGGGGACACGTGTCAAGTAGGGGTGAAGAGAAAAATTCAGGTTGGTGGGTCGCGGGGCAGCGTTTGAAATTTTTCCTTATGTGGGAGAAAATTCCCATTTGCACCCATGCCTCGCGGGTCCTCCAAGGACACGTGTCGGGTCCTGATCCAAAGTGGGAGAGGGTGAAGGAAGGGCGGAGCAACGAGAGAGTTTGGGGCATTTCGCCAAGAGGGAGAGAAGTCAAAACAATGCCAACATGCCCATGGGTCCACTAGGGACACGTGATACTCAATAGGCCATCATGAGGATGAAGGAGAGGGAAATTTAGGTGGTGGAGATTATTGGCGAATTCCACTAAAGGGGGAGATAATGGGAAAGTTAGGTGCGCGGGTCAGCGCATCCGCAGGAGGATTTCCAAAAGGGCAGGGGTGGGGGTGCGGGGTCATGAAAAAATTTAGGAAAATTTTCCAAAATAATTTTCTAAAGGTAAATTTCACAAAGGTTCCACCCCTCCATCGTGCCACGTGGCATCCTGTGATTGGCTGCGATCCGACAGGGAAAATTAAGAAAATTTTCTAAAATTTTCAAAAAGTGCTAAGGAAGAAAAAGTGTTGCACCTCCGCCGTTGCCCCATGAGGACACGTGGCAGCCTTTGATTCACTGCGGGCAAAGAGAGATATATCAAAAAAATTTCCCAAGCAAATTTTTCAAAAAAATTCTAACGGTAATTTCAACAGGAAATTTTTGGGCCATAGGCCCACCAGGGAAACTTTTCCCAAATTTTCCCGCCAAGGAAGGAAAACTTCAAAGGGCCATAACTTGAGCTAGAAAGATTAGTTTTGGGAAAATGAGGACTTTCTGGAAATCTCTCGATGCCCTCTTTGCACAGGAATCATAAATTTTAAAGGGCCAATTTTACAAAAATGATCTGTAGGCTTTTAAAAAGCCAACTCATAATTTCCAACTTCTAAATTTGATTAAATTAGATCTCCTCCTTGATCAACATGAAGGATTTCTATAGAAATGATTTAAAGTGTTTTAGGGAATTAAATTTTCTCAATTTATTCCAATTTGAATTTTGTCCAAGAATTGATAGAAAAAAGTTGAGGAAGGGATTGAGTTCGATTTTGCAATGGTTAAAATTGTTTTCTTAAGTTTTCTTTGTCAAGTTGAGTTCCTTGATATTATATCATGTTAAATTTCAAGGTTTCAAGTTGATTATAATGTGCGGTGCGAACTATACATTTTGATTAAATTTACTACCAGCTTTAAAGTTTATAATGTATCTATTTCTTTTAAATCTGTATATCAAATTTTATCCTTCAAATGTGGCATTTCATTCTAATACATTCGATTGTTTATAAACAACCATTCTGAATCCAAAGCAAATACTAAATTTCATTTATACACATTCCCAAAAATACAAAATACAACATTGTTCCACATCCATTTCTTCTTTCCAAACGGAGATCTAACTATCTCTTTTGTTGTGATCAACTTGGAGAAAGAGAAAATGTGCATGTTATTGTCCTGGAGCAAAGGAAAATATAGTTTGATAGTCCCTTGTGAAAACATATTCATTGTAATCCCTTCCCACTTGTTGTGGATGAAATTGTAATATGTATTTGTGGAGAAAGATGTATGTAATTTGATTATGAAGTTATACATTTGAATTGTGAAAGGCATTTATATCATGTTCTGTTTATTGGAAATTAACAAAAATCAAGTTCACGTGGTTCAAATTTTAGGGTTAGAAGTTTCAATTAGGTTCGAGAAAAGTAATAGGGTCAATTGTTGTCTTGCAACTTGGTTATGGACACTTCTTATCAAAAAAAATTATTCCATAATTTTCTAACCCTAGGTTGTTTCTTGGGTCTCAAGGGGGTTGTTTTAAAGGGCAACACATGATCTTAGGGTTTTCACACCTTCTAGATCCAATGGAAGCCTTTGCTTTGCATAAAACCACACCAATAACAAAATATGACCAAATCCTAAATATATGAATATACAAATAATTTATTTGCAAAATAAAACTTATAGATGGATGTCAGCAGCAATCTCCAGCTCACATACCATAAAAGGAACAATAACCAGATCATATCAAGCCAAGAATACGAGATACTAATCAAACACCATGATCTAAAAGATGAAATAAATTCACCGGAAAAACTTTACATAAAACCTTTGCAAACAAACAAGTATCAATATCATATATTATTATGGAACTCAATGCAATACAATGAGAATGGGCCTTGCTTAAATAATCAAGAAATAAGAATTTAAGAACCAAATCAAGGTCATAGATCAAGCCATAAATAAAGGAAATAACTGGTCATCAAAGAACTAGTCAAGACCATAGATTTAGGAGAGAACTATACATCAAGGGTCTAGTCAATACCATAGATCAAGGAAAGAACTATACCTAACAACTAGATAATATCTCCTAATATCTAAATAAGATAAAAGAAATATCCACACACATAAGTGGGTGAGGATAAATATAATAAAGGTAAATAAAGTACCTAGGAGAACATGAGCTAAGGTAAATACCTACTCTAACAATTCCAAGTACCCAATGTTTGAGTCGCTAGCTAATTCATCATATGACTCATGAGCATAACCAGAATCTTCAAAGGTTTCATCAACTTCATCACTTACTTCTTCCCTTTCATTAGCTACCTCCATGGAAGCATTAACAAGAGGGGATTCAATAGCCAAGCTAGTATGTGTAGGCTGGTAAATGATTTATATCTTTGGAAGGATCACCATTGTTATTATTAAATTTTCTCCTAGGAATATCCCAATAAGGGATGTTTGGTGCATTCTCGAGACATCTACTTATTTAGGTTCGGTAATTCATTAGCTAGTCTCTAGATCCTATGTACAATGTTACTTTGATATGTACTCTAATTCTTAGCTTTGGAAGAGTCCCTTATAATCTTTCCCGCCATTATTAGATCATATTAAATCTTTATTATCATTGATTATGTAGTGGCCAAGTCAATAATATTTAACCCTCTCAGAAAAAAAATTACTTCGGGATTTTTTGCATTGAAAAAGAAGAACTTTGATTTTTGAGAGTGGAAATTGCACATTCTAGTATTTTATGGATCAACTTGTTGAACTTTTCCATGAAATCATGGTTATTTCTTCATTTGTGTGAGCCGAGCTAATAATGCATGTGCATCTTCCGTAGGTTTCCTCACTTCAAACCTTGTTCTCATAGTCACTCAATTGTTGAGAGATGCATGGGAGATGATAAAACCACTCTACAAAGACAACACCTTAGAGCATCTCAATAAACATCTAAATAGATACATCTTCTTAAACTACACCCATAACTCCACAAGCTAAAAAAATGAAGCTATGTTTTCATTTTGATGTTGCTTTCCATCACCATTGAACTTTAGAGTTTTTTTCCATGAGACATTTGGAAAATCATGCAGTGGTTGGGCCAATGCAAGAGGCCCAATAGATAGACCCCAAGGGACCGTAGGTTTTTATGCATCCATCCTTCTAAAATATGTATGTGTGGTAATATGAGTGTCACTCAAGAATACTTCTCTATATGTAGACAATGTATTCAATTCTTGTGGAGCACGATTTCTATGCACAAGTTATGAACTACTAACACATACAGAGGAATGCCTTCTTGGAGAAAGATTAAAGTTTTGTTGTTGAAAAAAATCAAATATATGATCCCCTTCACCTCTTTCTCAACTAGCGCAAGTAAACACCCTTCCTGCCAGCTTGAATTTGAGAAACAGATCAATAGGACAAAGAAAATATGGAGTCACCAATAGTATAATAAAGTTAGTCTTACTTGTCCATATATCCCTAGCAGAGTTGCCAAAAATCTTGGTTAGATATTTTGTCGGGGACAAAATATGAGGTTCAACCACAACATAGGATGAATTCCCTCCTCAAATAAAGGGGAGGCACCTTGTTTATTACTATTATAATAACATCAAGTAATATTTACAATATAAACACTAGTCTAACCATTTTGGGTTGAGATCTCATCCCAGTAGATTTATTTCTTTAATAGAAAGGAAGAAAGAAAGAAAGGGGAATAATATATGTGAATATAGAGAACAAGAAGTATGGGAAGAGAATAAAATAAGCGTGATTTCTCCTTGGAAAATGCAGATACGAAGATAATAACACGTGAGATAACATAGTAATCAGGTGTTGAAGATACAATAATCCAAATACTTGAACTTAAATAATCATATAATATATTAAATGTAAGAGTAGTACCTTAAAACCAGAAAATAATACCACAACACAAAGTTTGTAATATCTTTCTTATATTCCTCAATGTCAAAATTGAAATCACAAAGTTTTTATTTCTTTTCAACTTCAAGGTCTATGATAATATTGCAACAATCTCCAACCCTTTACAATGTCACAACATTTTACATTTATAGAGAATGGGAGGATAGAAAATGGGAAACGGTTTGGATTACATGCTAAAAATAGTAAATACACATTAATAGTCTATTTGACTAGTTCTCACAAAATGACCCAGTCAACTTGCAAATCAAAAATATGTTTCAACATCTCGAAAATTGACATGTTCGATGCAAAAAGAAAATACATAACAAAGCTTTTGATCAGATTTTTCCTTTTCAACTTGAAGATCTACCTATTTTTGATGAAATTATTGGAAGTGAAAAATCACATCTTATGTTTCCATTTCATCATGTCCATAGGAGTATTGATTTAACAAATCACACATCTCGAAGACATTTCCCATGCTTACCAGAAGCTTCTACTACCTCTTGATGAATTTGGAAAATTTTCTCAAAACATTTTCACATAAGATTAATTCGTCAATGGCTCCCAAGCCAAAATATTCTTCAACTAAAGAATATTTTTCAACCAAGTCTTGTAAATTTTGTAAGATATCATTATTAATCCATCATCCAAGATATCCTTAATAAGCTTGGTCAATTCATGATCAATATCATTGATGGCATCAACTACATCCTCTTTGGCCTGTTGAAGCTTTTCACAAGCTTCTTGAAGAATTTTGACTCAAAATGTCGAGGTTAGCACACCGATTGTACATATAATATATCATATTTAAGCATACATGCAAATAAAAGTAGATATTTTACTAGAAGAAATACACAAAACAAGAGATATAAATCAACACCATATTTAACGTGGTTCACCCAAAGTGTGGGATACTTCCACCAAGAAACAAGTCAATCTATTATCCAAAGCTTTCACAACATATAAAATGAAGATTTACAATCTTCCACACATCTCAAATGTATAGTATTTTCTCTCTCAACATTTTGCTTCTTCTCCACTAATTTTCTCTCTCACAATTATCATCAACTTTTACAAATTCTTCTTAATTCTTACTTCTAAAACCTATATTTCATGCTTATATAAGTATATACAAAATTAGGGAACTTAGCCATGCAATTACAATTAATAGATATTCTTTAATACTAAAAATAGATCTAATTTCGTGAGTTAATTAAAACACCCACACACAAGTAACCAACACCAATTAGCCCTAACCGTTGTCGGTTCCTCCTTTCCTGATTGATGTCATTCATAAGTGACTAATACCAGTCCCTCCATAATTGATGTCGGTTACTGTGTTTTCCAGCAAGTTTCATATTGCATGCTAATCCGAAGTAATTGAGCTCCACAACTCAAAAATATCCCACTTGGAGATTAATTACTATACCATACCTATATAGCATCATTCTTGGATCCTTTCTTAGTTTTGTTTCTTCCTCTTCAAGTCTCAAACTCGAAGACCAACATAAGTGGAGTGTAGCTCCAACTTCTCTTTGCTAATGGCTTTGTTAGCATATCCGAAGGGTTCTCACTCGTATGAATCTTTTCTAGATTCAACTTCTCATCCTCTAATACCTGTCGTATAAAGTGATACCTCAACTGAATGTGTTTCATTCTTGAATAAAGCGTTGATTTCTTTTCCAAATGAATTACACTCTGATTGTCACTGAATAATTTGCAATCATCTTTCTATTTTCCCAACTATTTCATGAACCTATTCATGCATATCATCTCCTTTCTAGCCTCTACACCTATAACATACTCGGTCACAACCTTCGCAATCTCTAAATCCAACCTTTGTGAAAATATATCCGGTAGTGTTCCTCCTACCATCCAAATCTCTAGCCATATATGAATTAACATAGCCACATAATGAAATAGTTGAACCTCTATAGGATAACTACATGCTAGATGTCCCTTTCAAATACTTGAGTATCCATTAGACTACTTTCCAATTCTTTTTACATGGATTGGCCATCTATCTAGTCATAACTCCCCTTCGCCTATGCAATGTCCGGTCTAGTACAAACCATAGCATACATGAGACTCCCAACTCCTGAAGCATATGGTAATCATGTCATGTATTTGACCTTCTCATGTGATGATGGAAACTGATCTTTGCTCAATTTGAAGTTTCTAGCCATAGGTGTACTAATAGGTTTTACATTCTACATCTTGAACCTTTCTAACACCATGTATATGTAATCCTCTTGAGACATACAATTTCTTGTTTTTCCTTTCTCTATGTATTTTCATGCAAAGGATTCTTTTTGAAATTCTTAAATCCTTCATAGCAAATGTGTGAGCTATCTTTCCCTTAAGCCCACCAATGTCCTACATACTAGATCTTGTAATAAGCATATCATCCTTATACAGTAACAAAATAATATAGCTCCCATTTTCAAGCTTCTTGAAATAAATGCAATGGTTAGATTCACATCTCGAGTAACCATGCTCATGCATAAAACTATCAAACCTCATGTACCATTTCCTTAGAGCTTTCTTGAGCCCATATAGACTATTTTTCAACCTACACACTAATTTATCCTTACCCTTGACGTCATACCCAAGAGGCTACTTCATATAAATCTCTTCATCCAAATCACCATAAAGCAAAGTCGTCTTCACATTTAGTTTATCTAAATGAAAATCCTCTACTGCAACTAAACTCAATATAGTACAAATAGAAGTCATCTTAACAACAGGAGAAAATATTTCACCAAAATCAATACCTGCTTTCTGTGTAAATCCCTTTACTACAAGCCTTTCCTTGTACCTTTTTGTCCACCCTCTTCTTCCTTGATCCTATAAAGCCACTTGTTCTATAGTGTCCTCTTACCTACTGGAAACTTAACCAAATCTCAATTCCAGTTATGTTCCAAGGATTCCATCTCCTCATCCATGTTATGCTCCCACTATATGTGGGTCTCATCCTACATTGCTTCTTCAAAATCTCTAGTTCACCATTATTAGTCAATAATAAATAAAATAAAGGTGTAAATATTTTTGGAGGTTTACTTATGCTTTGTGACCTTCTCACAGGAGTTTTGGGTATCGGAGGCTCATTCTGGACCTCTTGGACATTTGTATCCAAATCATTCTTCGACCGACGTCAGTCACCTATAATCGATGTTGGTTCTAATAACCAATGTCGGTTGGAATCTTCTATAGCGATACTGTTCTGCTGACCAATGTCGGTCAGGGGTCAACTAACACCAATTATTGTGTAACCCTATCGGTATTACTTTTAAATCCGAGAGTTAATTTTCATTCATAAAATTCTCAACCGATTCATCCTTGGGTACTAAAATTTGATCCATGTACATTCTCTTTTCATTCCATTCAATATCATGACTCCTAATAATTTTAGAATTCTCTAAATCCCAAAAAAGGAATCCAAAATCACGGATCCATAACCAATGAAAGTGCATCTCTTGGATTTTGTGTCCAAATTTTTCCTACTTTCCTTATCACCATGCACAAAAGCTTATGAGCAAAAAAATTAAGAAAAGATAGATCTACCTCTTTTCCGGTCCAAGCTTCCTTTGGTATTCCTCCATCTAGTGAACTTGAAGGCTGAATTTTTCCCAAAACTGCAAGGGAAATTCAAAATGTATCCTCATACTTCTAGCACGCTCCATGATTGTCCTGTTAATTATTTTTATAACATCATTCTCCTGTGGTATTCTTGGAACCGTTCTTTCTCTATGTATCTCATTCATCTTTGAACAATCATCATTGAAAGCCTTGCTACAATATTCACCACCAATGTTAAATCTAAGGCACTTTAACTTTGAATTTGATTTATTCTCAACAAGGGCTTTCCATCTTTTAAAAGTTTCAAAAACATCATATTTATGTTTGATACAATAAACCCGTACCTTTCTTATAGCATCATCAATGAAAGTAACATAATACTAGGATATTCTATGAGAAGCTACCCAAGATGGTCCCCACACATCCGAGTGTACAAGCTCCAATTTTGCTCCTTAGTTTTCCCAAATTTGAGAAATCTCACTCTCTTTTACTTTCCAAAACAAAATGCCCACACAAATTAAGATCTATATCTTTCAAAACTGATAACTTACCCTTATCCTTTAAGATTTGCATTCCTTTTTACTCATAAGGCCCAATCGATTATGCCACATGCATGCATCGAATCTGAAGTAGATAATGTAGAAAATGAATCAAGTAACATAGGTAGATAAATATAATGTTCCTACCTTCTTACCTATTACCACAATAAAAGAAACCTTGGTGATTTTTAAGAGTCTCTTGTAAATGTAATCATGTAACCAGCTTCACCTAGTTGCCCTACAAAAATAAGATTCCTCATGAGGCTTGGCACATGTCTCACATCTTTCAATACCCATGTATTTCCATTCGCAATTTTAAATGAACTTCCCCTTTACTAGTAATACTACAACATTCATCATCACCCAAATAAACATGCCCAAAATTGCCTTAAACATTATTTCTAAAATAACTCTTTTAGGGGTTGCATGGAAAGAAGCTTATGAATCTAAAACACATGATTAAATTCTATTATCTAAATAAATAATAAGAGCATATTGCATTACCTCTATTGCAGAAAGATTTTCTTCTTTACCTTTGTCTTATTGTTGGTTCTCTTTAAATTTTGACCAACAATCTTTCTTTACATGTCCTTTCTTTCCACATTTCCAACAAGTAATTTCTAAATCTTTCTTTATAGAAAATCTAAGAAATGTGGAAAGAAAACAGAAGGAGAGATCAAGAAATTACCTAGAGGTAAAGAAAGATTTAGAAATTACCTAGAGATATAAATCAACACGAGATTTAACGTGGTTCACCCAAAGTGTGGGGTACATCCACCAAGAAACAATCCAATCTACTATCCAAAGCTTTCACAAGATATATAATAAAGATTTACAATCTTCCACACCTCTCGGATGTATAGTATTGTCTTTCTCTCAAGCTTTTGCTTCTTCTCCAAGAATTCACTCTCTAACAATTATTATCACAATAATCATCAAATTTTGTAATTTCTTCTTAATTCTTACTTCTAAACCCTATCTTTCATGCTTATATAGGTTTATACAAACTTAGGTCACTTAGCCATGTAATTACAATCAATAAATTTTCTTTAATACTAAAAATAGATCTAATTACCGTGTGTTAATTAAAACACCCACACACAGTAACCGATGTTGGTTCTTCCTTACTGATGATGCTAGTCATAAGTGACTGATGTTGGTCCCTCCATAACCGATGTTAGTTCATTGTGTTTTCTAGCAAGTTTCATATTGCATGTTAATTCAAAGCAATTGAGATCCATAACTCAACACAAAAGTCAATGGATTTAGAAAACTCAAAGTGTTTATCCATGTCATTAACAATTCCTTCTCTAAGCAATACATCAGAACTAACCTTCTTAAGATCAATAATATCTTCCAATGTCAACTCCCAATTACCACACTCTTCTAAGAGTTCACTTTTCATCTTATCAATTTCCAGCCTTGCCTTCTCAATTTCATTATAGCTATCCACAACATCCTTGATTATCCTTTTTCCTTGAGTAAGGAGATGTTAGATCTAGGTGTCCACTATTATAACTTTTTGGCCAATATTTTACATTTTGGGTATAGACGATAAATCAAAATTGATTGGATTAGGAGAAGGGATCTCGAACCTAAGTTGGTTTCGATATTTTGTGTAACATAGTTATCAATTGCTCCACCTTTTCCTTCATCTCATCCTTTGAATATTTAGTTTCCTTTAGCTTCTTAAAAAAAAATTCATGACCTCTTGCATATCTTATTGTGCACCTTCATTAGTAACCTTCCCAAGTGCTACTTTATTTATTTGGTAGTCTTACGCAAAGAATGTCTTCCTTGGTCTTATCGGCGAGCACGGAGATCTTAGCAAACCTCTAACTAGATGCATCAATGGTTAAGTGGGATATGGCCTTTGGTTTCTTGGATGATCACAAGGGTGTAGGTTTTAAGGAATTTAAATTGAATACCTCATGGGGAACAAAAGTCTTCCTTTTCCTTGGGGTTTTACTAACTAGCCAAGATAGAACGGAGAAAAATGATGCTTTTTTCGAGAGGAGCAAGTGATCATCAAATTGGTACTAGGGAGTGAGAAAGGTGTTTACCAAGGATGGAGGAGTAGAAAGAATAACTTTGAAAATGGTAGAATATTTGGGAGGGGAAGAGGCATGGTGAAAGGAGCAGCAGAAGGAGAAGGAAATTTTTGGAAATTAGGAAAGCGAGATGGGGCATGAATCGGTGTCTTTTCAACAATTTAGTCACAATTCAATTCACTTAATTTGTAACATCAAAACCAAAACAACATCCACAAGCATATAACATGAGAGAAAGCACACAAAGATAGGATTTAATGTGGGAAACCAAAACTGAGAAAAACCCACTGAAACCAAGAACTAGCTTAGGACAAGAATGTCCTGTAAATGTTACATTTATTTCATAGTTGAGCTTCAACTCAACATGGAGCAGCATCTCCAACTAAGATTTTACTTAGTATTTTACAATCTTCTACTTTCCTAGAAGCTTCAACTCCCAAATATCAGTCAAGCTTCTACCTGTTTCTTCAGTAAGCTACAACTCACAAATAAGTTATTACTCCCTCTTGATAAGTTATAACTTACACTTCTTCAAGATTTTAATCACTCTAATTTGTTTTCTATAACTGAATGTGACCACTAGATTAGCTCACTCTTCTCTATTATGCTTCTAAATTCTCTCTTTTTTAATTACCTAATCATATGCAAGGCTCATTTCATTTGCATTCACATATCATGTTCTCCCTCATTGAGTCACACAAACAAGCTTCTACTTTACATGTGTTTAATCTATAAAAGTATTTCAGTCTTGGTGCTTACTTTAGTTATTCTCATGCTTCATGATTACAAGCTCCTTAAAACTCTAAAAACATACTCACACCTTCACAAAGGTATAACTTTCATACTTCTTGGGATCTCTATTATAATTGCATCTTATCATATTCATTTTAAAACCACCTATATGTGTCATATGCTTATCTGTTCAACATAACTATACCTTCTCAAAATTTCCTTTTTGTAGGTAGTATTGACATTAACATTTTACTACTCAACTTCAACTTCAAGGATTGTCATTTTATAGTAAACATTTACACTCTTCTTTATAGGAATCATACACTTATGATTCTATTAGTCTCTCCCTAACTTTCACCTTACCTTCTTCTACTCAAGAGCACCTATCTCTGCAACCTACATCATAAATATCTTCCAATCTTCATTCCCACTTGTTTCTCTCTTTCTGAGCCTGCACTCAGCTCACATGAACAATGAACCATTTACCAAAATAAAAATTACTTTTTGTAGGAAAATTCAATGTCCTTTACTGAATTTTCACATTCATATTCTCTCGAATCTTTACGTTTTCTCACTTGATAGCTCAAGTAAAGGAGATGAGAAATAATTTTTGTGTAACTAATTTGAAATAAGTCATAATGCATCTGATCACTTTCAGTTCTATCTTCATAGTCTAAATTTTTTTCTAAGATTAAATGATTGGAAAAGAGAGTTCTTAAACCCTCTTACACTCGACATGTCTGTCAAGATTCCATTTAGAATTTTTTTCTCCGGCACGTAACGTATGCATATACTTTTACATATTCCCTCCTAATTAACTCATAATTTGAAACTTAAAATAGCCTTCTCCATGTGTAATCATAGAAATTCAATATTACATATACCTCTAAAAATATCTTACAAACCCTTAACTCACTCCATTCTTCACCATTCATTCTTAAAAGTCATTATATGCTCATAGGACTGCATTAGAAGCATGCACTAATCAACAATTTTTTTCCTCGGGGACACACATTTGTAGATCACTATTATAAGTTTGAAATAAAGGAAACTTGTCAACCTATGATATTGATTAGAAAGAAATAAGAGAAAGGAATAACTAACAAAATATTGAGCATGGTTATGAGAACTATTACAACTTGAGAATTTTCACTTAAAAAGAAAAGAAACAAGAGTCATGGCTTGAGAGTGCTGACTTGAAAACACCTAGACACTTATATTGATTAGAAAGGTGTGACATTGCAACTAATCTTCAAAAAGTGTGCATTGAAAACTAAGTATACATTATATTGACAACACATACCTACAAGCTAAATAATTTGGTGGTCATAGCATCTATTCTCAATCCACCATATCTTCAAAGTTATTGTTTCAAGTGGGAAGATGAAATTATTATAGCTTCTAGTTCTATCCACTATCAAATATTATATTGAGGAGGACAAATTTTTCTTGTTCTTTAATAATCTGTGAATATTGAGGGTTTTAGGATTCAAACCCTAGGCTTCTATTTGAATGCTTACATCCCCTTGTACTTCACTCTTATTCCATTTTACCTTAATGAAATATTCAATAAATGTCTTTTCTATAGGTTTGCATTCTTTTTTCACTAAACAATGAGAGAGCTTAAAGATTTTGGACTAAAGATGTTCACCATTCTAACTCTCATAGGGAGACAACCACAGTCTTTAAAGAATGAAATGATTACCTGTATGAACCTTTGTTCCAAGATCTAATCCACTAATTTGAGTAGTTCCTTTCTTCCATCATTTCAAAAATTTGAAATTGAATGCTAACTAAATAAGTGCAGGCCTAAGAGAAAAAGTATTCTGGGATAGAGTATGCTAACCATTAAGTCATAATAGGGAAGTATTACTTTGAATGGATTCTTGCTCACACATCTTTACCAATATGACAAATAATTGGCTTAAACATTTTAAATGACATACCAAAATCATCTCCACTCTCTTGAGGTCATGAGTTATGAAGTAGGCTTCCAAAAATTCAAAACAAATTCATTCCTCTTAACAAGAGCTTATTAGGGTAGTAGTTTAGGAGAAAATTTAACTAGACCCACATCTTACCTTACTAAGACAAATTTGAGTTCCAAAATCTCATCTTGAGCCTATGGAGAATGATTATCATTATTTCTTACCTCATTCCTTAGATGTTTTATAAGTACCTTCCAAGCCTTCACAACATGGTGACATTTGCACTTTAGTGGTAGGAGGATCAAAGAGTGATGAAGAGAATCAATCTAATAAAATAATAAACAAGAAGCTATACTAAACAAAATATTCAAGATAATCAAAGAAAACAAATGAAAAAAACAAGATTTAACCTGGGAAACCCTTTCAGGAAAAAACCCAGCACAATAACTTCTCTCCTTATTGCATTAACTTAACCATTTACAATATAATAATGTACTTCCAAGTTTTGCTTTACCCTACTACATCTCTAGCTATTTGTAAGCAAAACAATAAGAAACTATCAAAGCGGTTTTACAATACAATGGGTACCAAAACCATGGGCTAATAAACACCCATAATGGTTCCCCATAATTCATGGATTATGACACCACCCATATATATGTATAGATAAAAATAGCATATCTATACTCCCGGACCCCTGCTAATGCTCATGGAAGAGGTGTACAATACTCCTGGGTATACAGTATACAAAATATACAACACATTCTAACATTCTCCCACTTGTATACTTTGCAAAAGGGGGCTACACTGCCATATAGTCAGCAGCTCAAGGCATTCAAGCCCATCAATTTTCTACACCAAGAAAATTTCTCAGCACTCACAACCTTAGTTAAAGAGTCAACAACATTATCCTTTGTGTCCACCTTACTTAGTAGTATCTTCTTCTCCTCCACCATTTCTCTTACAAAATGGTATTGAACATCAATGTGTTTCATTCTTGAATGATACTCAAGGTTCTTTGCTAGAAAAATTACACTTTGACTATCACAATCGATCCTTACAACATTTTGAGTGAACCCAATAATGGAGATCAGTCACTGAAGCCAAACCACTTCTTTACTTGCATGAGTAGCTACCATGTACTCAACCTCTGTGGTGGATATCGCAACACTTGCTTGACATTTACTCATCCAACTTACCGCTCCACCAAACAAGTTGAACACATAACCACTAGTAGACTGTGCATATCCAAGTCTCCACCCCAGTTGGAATCCACAAAACCATGTAGATCTAATGTTTTACTTTCATCAAGTTTTCCCTGATAATAAATTACATAATTAGATGTCCCACATAGGTACCTAAAGATTCTCTTTACCGCAGTCCAATGTTCCTTTCCAGGATTTGACATGAATCTTCTCACTACTCCCACTGCATGTGCAATATCAGGTCTAGTACAAACCATTACATACATCAAACTACCAACTGCACTAGCATATGGTACCTGAGACATGTCCTCTATTTCTTCTTCAGTTTTAGGACATTGTTTAGAAGACAACTTTTGACCAACAAGAAAAGGAATACTAACAGGTTTACTTTCATGCATTTGAAACCTTTGCAATATCACCTCAAGATACTTTCTTTGATTTAACACTAGTTTCCTATTTACATGATCTCTTTTTATTTCCATGCCCAAAATAAATTTTGTAACACTGAGATCCTTCATATCAAAATGAGATGAGAGTTGAGATTTAACATGACTGACCAATTTCTTATTGTTACCAATTAACAACATGTCATCAACATACAATATAATGATAACATAATATTCACCTTCATGTTTAAAATAAACACAGGGGTCAGCTTTACTTCTTTCGAGCCCAAGTCTCAACACATACCTATCAAATTTTTGGTTCCACATTCTTGGTGATTACTTCAAGCCATATAATGAATTTTTCATCCTACACACCAAATCTTCCTTTCCTTTGATCTTAAAGATTTATGGTTGTGTCATGTAGATTTCCTCCTCAAGCTCACCATGCAAAAATGTTGTCTTAACATCCATCTACTCTATTTCCATATCAAAAGCAACAACAATAGCTAAAATAAATCTAATAGAATGTAACTTAGCAATAGGAGAAAATATCTCACCAAAATCGAGTCCCTCCACTTGAGAGAAACCCTTTTCACAAGGTGAGCTTTATACTTTTCTATTTTCCCATATGCATTATACTTCTTCTTAAACACCCATTTATAACCAACATGTTTTCTTCCAGGAGGTAATTTCACCAAGTCCCATGTATTATTCACTTGAGTAAGAATGGATGAAATAGTTTCAGCTCATGCAACAACATACATAATGAAATCTTTATCAAAATTTGGATTAGCCAATGTAGGATCTTGAGAAATAGCCACTTTGATGGCTTTAAAACCATTTTTCACTTTGTTGGTCTATGAGAAAGCTTGACCTTTCTTGAGCAAAGAAGTCAATAGATTGACCAAAACAACAAGATTGATCTACAAACCTCCTTACAATATATATATATTTCAAGAAACTTTGAAGATATTTGTTGTGGTGTGGTAAAGACAGTTGCATAATTGAATCCACCTTTATGGGTCAATAGACAATCCTTTCTTGGTGTTTTTGTGCAAATGTGAAACAAGGAAATTGAAAATTTACAAGCATGACAATGATACCTCTGTAGAAAAATTTCATGTTTTATCATTATGAGGTGCCTCGGGTTTGCCTAGCTAGTCTAGTAACCTCCTAATTGGTGTTAATTCATTCCCTATGTGATTTAGGAAAGTAAAATCAACCCCCTTAGGTGATTTTAGGAGTTCTTGAAAAATGCTATCTCTAGGAAGTTGTGGGAAGGCCTATCACTGACCTTCCCGAGAGACTGGAGAAACCCCTGGAGAGTAGAAAGAAGATCCAAATCTAACATGGAGGTGAAATGAAGGCATAGAAAAATTATGGAAGTGATTTTGGAAGATTCAAGGAATATTTAGGGATTTAGGAGTAGATTGATCAAAATTAGGGTTTACAAGCCTAGGTAGTGCACATGCCAAAAGACATATGAGCTTCGGAAGGAAATTCCAGGAGCTCTAGATAGAGTTATGAGAAAAACAAAACATCATCGAAAAGGGAATTAAAAGCTCTAAAAGATTGTGAATTTTTTTTCACAAAACTTTGGAAAATGTTATTTTGTGGAGGATCAAAAATCGATTTTTTAGGGATAAAATGGATGAATCAAGACATAATACCCCTACCATTGGATACAAAATGCCATTTCCAGTCAATATCATATAAAATTTCATCAAAAAATTCCATCGGGAGCTCAATATATTGTCATCGCAAGTTGTCCTCAAGGTTTGGGAGTTAGTCAAATTTTTAGCTCCAGGAGCTTGGCGGGATTTTGTGTCCCTGACATCCCTCAAGGTCAAGGAAATAAAGGTTGGGAAAATGCACCCAACCCCCTTAAATCCCTCTAAACCCACATATGACCTCCAGGATTTCAGTTCAGCCCCCAAGTGCTTACGGGAGCTTTAAACCTTCACCTCATCGGATCACCACCACATGTCATCACCTAGAGTGCAGTGGAATTTTATGTCTAGCTCATACCTTTGAGGTGAGGGACATCAAACATGGGAAAATTCACCCAGCCCCTAAGGAGACTCCTGGTCACTCATGTGACCTCTTCAAGAGTGAATTTCTAGCCCCAGGTGCTTGTAAGCCTTCATTCCCTATCGTTTGATCTTTGTCATGTGTCATCACCTTGATCACCATGGAAATTGATGTCCCTCACACAATTTTGAGGTGATTAATCTTAGGGACATAAAAATGCACCCATCCCCTTTTGTTTATTTTTTGAATAATTTAATCCGAAACTTAGTAGTTATTTCCCCTCATTTATTCTTCATAGTTCACCTGCCATTGCTTTGTGCCATTACTTCTCACCACCACTCCACCATTACTAAAGCTCAAACCATCTCTACCAAAAAAAATAAACACTAAAATCCATGAAAATACATAGGTCTTAGGGGAAGGATTGATCAAAAGTGTTGAAGAAATGAAGAACGAGGAGAAAATGAAGATTTTTTTCAGATAACCATGAAGTCACCCAATCGAAAAAAATTTCATATCTTGTAAGATACAAGTCGGATTGAGGTTTCATATTTTGTAGACTTCCAAATTTTTCAAGACGATCAATATGCAACAAATGGGAGGTTGAATGGTGCCTTGAAACATTTTTTCCAACAAAATCCCCATTTCATGCACTAACTCACATTTGTCAGATTTCCCATCAATCCGATAATGGAAACAAGAGCTAAAAAATTACACACAAAATCCAAATGAAAAACCTATCACAATGGAGTTTTTTTTTCATCGTGAATGGAGACAAAAACAAGACCTATAAATTTTGAGCTCCATTAATGGCCACCATGGTAGCTCATGCTCGAAGCCACTGTCAGGTGAAAATTTTAAATTTTATTTCCAAGCATTCTAGTGGCGAAATCATGTGAAATTTGGAGGATGTGATCATGTAATGACGAGATGATTCAAAAAAATATGTTCCATCGCAAACGAGTAGTGGAAGTCCACTTTCTAAAAATAGTAATTTTTCCTATACAGACTCACTATGTTTGGAAAGTCATCATCAAAAGCGGTTATGGAAAAGGCAGTGTGCACTAAAGATCACTAGGAAGCCAACATGAATGTGTGGAGTAGAAAAATAGTGAAAATGACCACTTACTAAAAATAGTAAGTTCCCTATATGGGTGCTTACTAAAAATAGTAAGTCAACCCAAGAAGCAACCGAGGCAAAGGTAGTGTGCATAGGATTGAATGAGGGATTTCATCACATCACGATGGTCAAGAAGAAGAAAAAAATCACCTCTCACTAAAAATAGTAAGCCTTCCATCTGGAAACTTACTATTAATAGTAAGTTACACTCAAAAGGGTAGTTTTAACACAATGGGACATAGAGGGATGATCATTCAAGTCAACACCATCATTCGGGATCATCCATGGGCATTGCTCATAAGGAATTTGAGACTCATCTAAAGAAATTCAACAGTGTCTTCCAAAACTCACTAGATGGTTTGGGTCATAGGTATATCATATCATGTAGGGTGGAAATTGGTCATCAGAAGAACAATTCATTCAACTTGAAAAGTTTCTGTGAGTGAAGATGAAGGAATTTCTCAGGGTATAAAGAGTTTGGAGATGCAGAGTTCACTACAGTGGAACACCTCATCGGATCATCTAAAAGGGAGATGTGGAATTCATCAAGGTAGATTATTTCATCATCAATTTCTTCCCCTTCTTCTTCTTCTCTCTCTCTCTCTCTCTCTCTCTTCCCCTACTTTCTCTCTCTCCTCCATGTTCTAATTCTTTATGGGGTTGCACTTTTTAGATGTCCTTTAATGAAATTAAAATGCAAATTTATTTTCTAATGTAAAAGTCACCTTTATGTATAAAAAGGGACTTAAATTTTCCTAGAAGTTGAAAAAAGTTTTAAGTTGTGCAATGAGACATATGAAAAGGCATTGGGGGGTAGATGATGAGTCACCTCTCATTCTATAAATTGTAAATCCATTCCCATTTCAAAGGGTTGGTGATTGATTTTGTAAACTCAAGAGTGCATTGAGAGAACAAAGGAGATAGCCAAATTCTTCCATTCCCCTCATTCTCAAATTTCCTCCATTTCCCCACTATGTACAACTTTTGTTTGAGAAATCAATACAAGAAGAAGGAGTTTCTAGCTTTCTTTGACTAAGGGATTTCATGATACTTTGTGCTCATCAAATTCTATTTGGTCTTATTGCTACTTGTAGAGTTGTTTCCTCTTAATTTAGTGCATGTGATGAAGTTTCTAACTAGTGTGTGTGTGTGCAGAATATGATTTTCTACCTACAACATTAGTTATCCTACCTCATCTTATTTCTCACTCCCTTTCCCTCTCTCTAGAAAAATTTTCTCTAACAAGAATTTCTATCTTTTTCCACAAGGTTAGTTGGAGTGCCCCTATTGGATCCCCGACCGTAAGGCCACCTAGAGAAAACTCACTTTCACTCGTGCATGCACATACAATAGCTGCATCGGTTAAGTAGAGGGACTTAGACTCCGAGAGTGTTGGTAAGAAATCCACAATTTTTCCCTTGAAAAATTTTTTCTCATCAATTTTTTTGCACCCACCGTGGGGCAGATTTAGCAATATCTACACCCAAAATATGACCACAAGGTCCAAAAATTCAAAAAAAAATCAAATATGAAAAAAAAAAAAAAGAGTTCATGAAAATCCATTTTGAAAGATACATTGTCAAATTCTTGCACGTGACCTTTCATATTCCACATAGTGTCTTTCATGTTCCCACTACAAAAGTTTCCAAAAGCTGGCTGAAGGAAGATACACCAAGGTGAGTAGGTTGAGAGGTGTTTTTGATTCCAATTTTGAGGCTTTGTAAAATCAGCAAGAATGAATTAGAGATAATCCATACTTCTTCTCTCAAGCCTCCTCTCCATCTGGCTCTTCAAGCAATTCACTGGAAATCCTATCCAAACTCTTGTTGATACTCCCCCTTCAAATTCTCCCATTTTTCAACCACCATTGAGCATTGAGTCCCTAGAAGAAGAAGAATTTGAAGAATAATTTGTAGAAAAAGCTGAAAGAAAGAAATGACAATGGAAGATGAAGAAGAAAGACCTCAACCATTGTTCCATGGGGAAGAAATACAAGGTTGCTTCTCTTGAACCACCTCTTCATGATCTACCAACAAGTTCCCACAAGAAATTTCCAAAGTTCAAAGGTGATGGCACACAAATCCTGAAGACACATCATTTTTCACCACATCATGTGGGATTCTTGGTGTCCAACATGAAGATGTCATTATAAGATTGTTTGTGGAGTCTCTCCAAGAAAAAAACAGTAGAAGAATGGTTCTACCTCCCCTTTCCCGATCCATCACTTGGTTGGAATGACATCAAACAACCTTGAGGAAATATTTAAATCAATGAAGGACTTTCAAGACCTCTTGTCAAGGTTGGCTCAAATGAAGAAAGGAGAAGGTGAAACTATGAGAGACTTCATGGCTCATTTCAAATAGTTGCTTCGTAGGATACCAAAGAGGATTCACCATCTAAAAACAATGTCAAGAGATTCTTCATCAATGCTCAATCACTAGAGGTAGGATTTTTCCTATGAAGAGTTCAACCAAGGAACATTGTAGAAGCACAAAGGATGGCCATTGAACTTGATGATGATCTCATCCTCTCTGGAAAGATCAAGAATCCATCAAAGGGTAAAGCTCAACATCTTAGAGATGAGAAAAAATTGATCCTTTTTGCTATAAAAATGGAAAATGAGATGGCATCGTTGAAGAGGAAATTTTGAATGAGTATCTTCTCAAAGAAACAACAGAAATCAAATTGCAAGAGAGCACCCTAAAGGCTTTGCCTTGGAGGCCCCACCATATCAATGCAAATTGTAGGATTAAGGAAAATGAAGATGATCTTGAACAAGAAAGTGAAGGTGGTGATTCCCTAGAAAGTGATGAGTTTGAGAATGATACACAAATCAGATTCTGTGAATATTCTTGGAGGTGATGAAGATGAAAAGAAGATGCACCTAGTTTCTCATGTGTGGTATTCACTCATTCTCAATCTGAGAAAGGGGATCTTCCTCCTCCACTATTGTAAAGAAAAATAAGACTGAAGATCCTCCTGTAGTGACTACAAAAAAACAAAATAATCAGTCGAGGATCTCCACTCCCACCCTCCATGGAGTCCACATTGTTGAAGCTTGATCCTGTAGAAAATAAGAAGTCTCCAAAATTCCAAGTAAGTCTTCCTGATGCCTCTTCTAATTCTAAATCTAAATATTCTCCTATAAAATCTAGTACTTTGAAAGCTCCTAGTGTACCTTTCAAGATCCCCTCTATTCCCCAAAAATATACTCCTACTTCCAAACCTATCCTAAATCCAAAATCATTATTCCCTTCATCACCCTCATCCACATCTTCTCCTTTTGACTTCATAGAATATGTGAACAAAGCAAAGTGTAGATTACTGAAACTGAATATTTGTGGACTCACCCCAAACAATTTGAGAGATTTGTTCAATACATCAGAATGGTAGTTTAACACCCAATGTTGTAACACCCAATTCTAAAGGAGTACTACCAAACCCACCTATGCCTCCCTCATCAGAACATGCTTTCCTTGAGTGCATCCAAGACTGACAAGGTCGATCCTTTCTATGTCTCCCTTCTTGTTGGAGAATATGTACTGAACAATTACATAATAGATTTTGGTGCCTCAGACAATGTGATGCCTTTAAAGGTTTCCAAGGCTCTCAAACTCACCATGACTCCACCGGTGGCTCTTGTTACTCCTTTGGAGTCAAAAGAGGTCCCACTTGTAGGGAAGGTCAAAGATGCACAGGTGGCTCTCACCAGATTTCCAGAAAAGAAAGTTTCAAGTGATGATTTTGGTAGCAGACATTCCTCTTCATTTGGAATGTTACTAAGTAGAAGTTTCTACCGAGACTTGGGAGGGAAAATTTAGATGAATTGGTCATCCACAACCATACCAAGTGAAGGGAGACATGGAGAAATTTCTTCCAGAGAGAAGAAGATGTACACACAAGTGTGTGAAAGTCTAGAAGTCCAGAACCAACATCTTGTATCAAGATAGTAAGAAGATGAATCACTTTGTGACAACCGAGGAGGAAGAGGATATTCCCATCTTGATAGGCCAGACATGCCTTCCCAAGAGAGGCATGGACTTGAAGAAGCATTGAGGAGATTTGAGTTACAAGAGGGCAGCCCTAAATTTCTAGATGATGTAAACCATGAAGAAGAGGAAATGGTTCTTGATGATTTTCAAATAGAAAAATCAGCTTATATGCTTATCCATGATGAAGAGATATTCTCATTCCCATTTGAAGATGAGGACTCCTTGATCATGTCACCCAAGAAGAGACAATACCATCTTGTGATGAGCCCATAAAAGGTTTGAAAGAACCATCTGTACAAGAACTGCTAAGAGCCATGGAAGAAACAAAAGACCTTGAGCTCAGTCTTGAACTCCTGATGCAAGCCATGAATCTACAAGACAAGTGTGAATCTGATTTGAAAGCCTCAACCAAGTGTGAAGATGGGATATGTTGAAATAAAGCAAGAGGAGAAAAATATGATGTCCCTCTTGAGCCAATGGTTGATGGATGCAATGATGAAATCGAGGTATTTTCTTTCCCATTTGAAGAGGAAAACTCTTTCCATGATGAAGAAATTAAAGCAAGGAGTTTTGAGGCCTTTGAAGCTAAAGCTCCTCTTGACAAAGGAGTGATAGAATAAATGATTCCCAAGATGATGAAGTAATCCCTCTAGATAGTTTCCTTGAGCTGTAAAATAAAGATTCTTCAAAGGCATACAAAGATGAGCTATAGGAAGTAACAAAGGAGATCTTTGTGCAAGAACTATTGGATGTAGTAGAAGTTAGAAGACCCCGAGTTGATTCTTGATCTCTTAACTGTGCCATGGCCATACAAGACAAGTATGAGGTTACTTTTGATCCTCCCATCAAGTACTCAAACACCTCACAAGTGGAGTAGAGATAAAGGATGAATCTAAGGTTTCTCATGGAGAAGATATCAATGAGCATAGACCCGGGAAAGAAAGTAACTCAGAATATTCAAGAAATTTGAATGAAAATCAGCTTTGGGGAAGTGATGAGATGCTCAATGAAGAATCAACTATGTGGATAAAACATGGAAGGAAACTGGCACTATGAAACTGATTTCAAAGAACATGAAGGCAATGGAATTTCTAAGTGAAGGCTTGAGCATCAAGAAGCTCATGTAGACTCACTCCTACAAAGTACACAGAAATAATCATGGAAGCACCTGGCTTTCATAAATAGTTAAGGAGAGGAGGCTACTTTCTGGAACTAGTCAATGGCTTCGTAGAACAACATCACTCAGTGTTTCCCACTTAGGGGTAACTTTTGAGGAATGAAAAGTGCTTTAAGTGAAAGTGGGTTGTCCCTTTCCTTATACCATAGGTGATTTCTAGGTGTTTTCCTTTTTTTGTGTGTGTTTCTTTTCCTTTGTGTGTTGTGTGTTTTTTTTTTTTTTTTTGTGTTTGTGTGTTTCCTTCTTCTCTCTCTCTCTCTCTTGTTGTAAGTTATACATGACTCACAGGGCCCAATGGATAAGGCACTGGTCAATGGATCATATGGTCTAAAGTTGAGATTATAGATTCTCCATGTCATGTCTTCACTACTTAGTCCATGTCATGTCCCCAAGCTAGATCCAGTTGTTTTCATGTAAAATGCAACAAGGAAATTGACAATTTCAAGCATGACAACGATACCCCATGTAGAAAATTTTTCATGTTTTATCATTCCAAGGCACCCCAAGGTCTGCCTAATCAGTCTAGTAACCTCCCAATTGGTGTTAATTCATCCCCTAGGTGATTTAGGAAATTCAAATTCAACCCCCTAGGTGATTTTAGGAGTTCTTGAAAAATGCTATCTCTGGGAAGTGTGGGAAGGGCTATCACTGGCCTTCCTAAGACTGGAGAAACCCCTGGAGTGGAAAAGAGGAGAAAATCCAACATGGAGGTGAATTGAAGGCCTAGAAACATCATGGAAGTGATTTTGGAAGATTTAGGGAAGATTTGGGAGTTTGGAGTAGTTTGATCAAAATCAGGGTTCACAGGCCTAGGTAGTGCACAAGCCAAAAAAGTTGTTGAGCTTCGGAAGGTGATTTTGGGAGCTCTAGATAGAGTTAGGAGAAAAAAAAAAAAATCATTTAGAAAGGTAATTCCAAGATCTACAATATGGTGAAATTATTTTTTTCACAAAACTTTGGTGAAATGGTTTTGCAAGTAGTTTTTCTCATGCACATAGTGGAGTACCAGATCAAAAATCTGATTTTTCAAGGATCAAATGGATGAATAAAGACTTTATATCCCCACCATTGGATTTAATAAATCCATTTAAGTCAATATCATATAAAATTTCATCAAAAACATCCATCGGGAGCTCAAGATATTTCCATCGCAAGTTGTCCTCAAGGTTTGGGAGTTAGTCAAATTTTTAGCTCCAGGAGCTTGGTGGGATTTTGTGTCCTCACGTCCCTCAAGGTCAAGGGACATAAAGGTTTGAAAATTTCACCAGCCCCCATGAATCCTCTAAACCCACATATGACCTCCAGGATCACCAATTCATCCCCCAGGTGCTTGCGGGAGCTTAAAACCTTCACCATCGGATCTCCACCACGTGTCATCACCTGGAGCACCATGGAATTTGATGTCCCTCATGTCCCTTTGAGGTGAGGGACATAAAACATGAAAAATGTTCCCATCCCCTAAGGAGACTCCTGGTCACTCATGTGACCTCTTCAAGAGTGAATTTCCAGCCCCTAGGTGTTTGTCAAGCCTTCATTCCTCACCGTCGGATCTCCGCCATGTGTCATCACCTTGATCACCATGGAATTTGATGTCCCTCACGTCCCTTTGAGGTGAGGGACATAGGGACATAAAAATTCACCCATCCCCTTCTATGCATTTTTTTAATAATTTAAATTTGGCACTTAGCCAGTTATTTCCCCATTTCTTCTTCAAAGTTCACCCTGCCATTGCTCTATAACTTGTCCACCATTGCTTCTCAACACCACTCTGCCATTGCCAAAGCTCAAACCAGCTCTACCAAAACAAATAAACACTCAAATCCATGAAAATAAATAGGTCTTATGGGAAGGATTGATCAAAAGTGTTGAAGAAATGAAGAACGAGGAGAAAATGAAGATTTTTCCAGATAACCATGAAGTCACCCAATTGAAAAATCTTCATATCTTTACAAGATACAAGCCGGATTGAGGTGTCATTTTGCAGAATTCCAAATTTTCAAGATGATCAAGATGCAACAAATGGGAGGTCAAATGGTGCCCTGAAACATTTGTTCCAACAAAATCCCCATTTCATGCACCGACTCACATTTGGATTTCCCATCAATCCGACAATGGAAACAAGCTAAAAACTTGCACACACGGACTCCAAATGAAAAACCTATCACAATGGAGTTGTTTTCATTGTGAATGGAGATAAAAACAAGACCTACAAATTTTGAGCTCCATTAATGGCTGCCATGGCAGCTGTGCTCAAGCCACTGCTAAGTGAAAATTTTAAATTTTATTTCCAAGCATTCTAGTGGGCAAAATCATGTGAAATTGGAGGATGTGATCATGATGATGAGATGATTCCAAAAAAATATGTTCCATCACAAACCGAGCAGTGGAAATCCACTTTCTAAAAATAGTAAGTTTTCCTATACAAACTTGCTATGTTTGGAAAGTCATCATCAAAAGCAATATATGGCAAAAAATGTGTACTAAAGATCACTAGAAGCCAAAAATGATTTTCTAGAGTAGAAAATAGTGAAAATGACCACTTACTAAAAATAGTAAGTTCCCTATATGGGTGCTTACTAAAAATAGTAAGTCAACCCAAGAAAGTGGCCGAGGTAAAGGTAGTGTGCAAAAGATTGAATGAGGGAGTTCATCACATCAAGATGGTTAAGAAGAGGAAAAATCACCTCTCACTAAAAATAGTAAGTCTTCCATCTTTACATACTTACTATTAATAGTAAGTTACACTCAAAGGGAAGTTTTGGACACAATGGGACATAGAGGGATGATCATTCGGGTCAACACCATCATTTGGGATCATTCATGGGCATTTCTCATAGGGAATTCTAAGACTCATCTAAGGAATTCAACAGTGTCTTCCAAAAATCACTAGATGGTTCAGGTCACAGGTATATCATACGCAGGGTTGGAATTGCGTCATCATCATCGAAAAACAATTCATTCAACTTGATAAGTGTCTATGAGTGAAGATGAAGGAATTTCTCAGGGTATAAAGAGTTTGGAGATGTAGAGTTCACTACAATGGAACACCTCATCGGATCATCTAGAAAGATGATGAACTTCATCGAAGGTAGATTATTTTTCATCATGTTGTTTTCCCCCTTCTTCTTCTTCTTTCTCTCTCTCTCTCTCTCTCCCCTACTTTTCTCTCCTCCATGTTCTAATTTTTGTTGGGGGTGCACTTTTTATATGTCCTTTAATGAAATTAAAAAGAACTTTTGCTTCTAATGTAACAATTCACCTTTATGTTATAAAAAGGGACTTAAAATTTTCCTAGGAAGTTGAAAAGTTTTAAGTTGTGTGAGGACATATGAAAAGGCATTGGGGGTAGATGATGAGTCACCTCTCATTCTATAAATTGTAAAGCCATTCCCATTTCAAAGGGTTGGTGATTGATTTTGTAAACTCAAGAGTGCATTGAGAGAACAAAGGAGATAGCCAAATTCTTCCATTCCCCTCATTCTCAAATTTCCTCCATTTCCCCACTATGTTATTTCATGATACTTTGTGCTCATCAAATTCTATTTGAGTTATTTCCTCTTAATTTAGTGCATGTGATGAAGTTTCTAACTAGTATGTGTGCATGAATATGATTTTCTACTGTAACATTAGTACTCTTACCTCATTTCTCACCCCCTTTCCCTCTCTCTGAGAAAAATTCTTTCCTAGCAAGAGATTGCTAGCTTTTCGTAAATAGGGTCGGTGGAGTGCCCCTATTGGATCCTTAGCCATAAGGCCATCTAGAGAAAACCCACTTTTAACTCCCACAATGTTGGAAATAAATCCACCAATTTGTCCCCAAAAAATTTTCTTGCAACACTTGGAAACAATATGACCAGAAAATTTACTTTCATATACTAAAAAAAATTATTTTTTGGTATTCAAAGATATCCCAAACTACCTACAGATCTCAAAGGTATGCCTTAAATGTATAAGATGATCATCAGAATTTTTTGAAAAAATAGTTACATCATCTAAATACAAAAGTATGAAATTATTTACAAGGATTTGAAAATCCATATCCATTACACGTTGAAAAGTAACACCAACATTAGAGAGGCAAAAAGGCATCTTCTTATATGCATAAGTCCCCCATTTTATAGTGAAGGTTATTTTATACCTATCCTCTTCTCGTACAAGAATCTGATTATATCCACTATACCCATCCAAAAGAGACAATCTATCAGAACCTGAAACTATCCTCAAAATCTGATCCATATTGGGCAACGGATAGTTTTCTTTCAATGAGGCTCTATCGAGGTCTCATAAATCCACACACAAACAGTTTCACCATTTTTCTTCTACACAAGAAAAAGATTGGCTACCCAACTAGAGTTCTTTATAAGGAAGATTATGCCTGATTCAATCAGCTTAGATAATTCATTTCTCATCAAAGGATCTATTTTGGGATTTATGGGCCTTTGTTTCTACCTTACAAGATTTGAATCAAGTTGCAATTCAATTATATGCTAAGCCAAACTGGGGTCAAAACATCTAAGGTCTTGGTATTTCCAAGAAAACACATTTATGAATTCTTTGCATAAATTAACAAATTCTTACTTTTCAGTAGTAGAACATACCTTCCCAATCTGCAATGTTTTATCGTCTTTGTTGGCGATAAAAATTTTCAGGGGAAAATTTTGTGGGTTTCTTACCAACGCTCTGAGAATCTAAGTCACTCTAATTAAATGGTGTAGCTTCCATATATGTATGTACCAGTAATGGTGAGTTTTATCTAGGTAGGCCTTACAGTCAGGATCTAATAGGGCAATCCATTGACCCTACAAAAATCTTATAGCTACCTGCAAGAAATGAATTTGTTAGGAGAGTGGGAAAGGGAGTGAGAATGTTAGATAAGAGGACTAATGTTGCAAGTAGAAAATTAGAGTCTTGCATAAATCAGTTAGAAATTTCATCACATGCACTAAAATTAATAAGAAACAACTCTACAAATAGCAACAATACCGATTAGAATTTATGAGCACAAAGTATAAATAAATTCTAATTCAAAAGAGGGCTAGAAACTCCTTCTTATATTGATGCTTAAACAAAAGTTGTACATAACATAGAAATGGAAGAAAATTGAGAGTGGGGGAATGGAAGAATTTTGTTATCTCTTTGATTTTTCACAAGGATCTCTCTCTCATGAATTCACAAAACAACTAATAATCCCATCAAATTAGGAGTTCATTAAAATTTATAGAAGAGAATCAACTCTTCATCTCCCAGAGTGAATTTTCATATGCTTTAATTTTGACTTTAGGTTGTTCATATTCCTATCAAATATTAAGCCCCTTTTATAAAAATAAGGTGACTTAACTTTTACATTATGTTTCTAAAGTCACTTAATTACATATCAAAAAGTGCAAACCACGATGCAAAATTAGAACACTGAGAGAGAGAGAGAGAGAGAGAGAATTATGCAGAAGAATGAGCTGCTCCAGTGGATCGATCTCTTCACTTCCTGACTGGTCTCTATCTCATGCTGCTAAGAAGATATCCATTCCTCCAAATTCCTTGTTGAAACAAGCCACTGCAGGCTCCACTTTATCGTGTGAGGAATGTGTACACAACTTATAGTCTTTATTTACCCATCGACATATCGTTGATATCTTTACACTTTCCAAACCAGGATGGACATTTCTTTGCAATGGTGGACTGAATCTCTGAGAGGAACTCTAGGGTATCCTTATTGAAGGATAATGGATTTCCGCTTCTTTTTTAACATATTCCTTGAATGTCCCCAGTCAAATTATCAATAGTTACATCTTCTCCCATTACAGAACTCCAAGTTTCTAAATTTGGTGGTTGATGTTATCCTACAATTTTAATGTTTGTTCCTCTTTATCCTACAACTCAGAAATGGCTTGGTTGATTGCTTCAAATATAATTTCTATAGCTCTTTCTCATATGTGTGACAATTATTCGAAGGGGTGTCAAAAACCTTCTTACTAATCAACTCCTGAGAGTGAGTGTTGTTCATTTCATTCACCACTTGACCCAGAGGATCCTAGTAATCCCTTTCTTTCTACAAATCTTCTCTAAGCATCTATGTCATGTTTGTAGTTGCACACATGTAGGAAAATATTATCTCTACCTCTTGGAGCACAAAATTCCCTTTTCAAAAATTATACTAATCCATTTGTTATTATCTCACTCTTGCATCATGATCTCATGTGTCCTCTTGATAGATTTTGGGTTGAAGTTGTTGATGGGTGTAACTTCTTTGATGGGAATTTCCATGGCATTTGGATCTACCAGATGTTGCACATAGGATGAAAGGGTTTGCACATGTTATTTTAGATCATCGATATTCTTCTTATATTCTTTATTCCTTGCCACCATGTGAGTGGAAGAATATTGATACATATGCAAATCTCCCTTATGAGTAGCAAACCCCAACTGAATTGTACACATTTCATAATCAGCCAATGTCATTTCATCCATCGACTTGATCACCTTTGGTCAAGCTACTTCAATATACTTGATTACCTATTTCTCCACTATAGAACTATGAGGTCGTGTGTGTGAACTTCCTTTTCCTTCCCTTGGCTAATGAGGCAATCACTGAAAAATTAGGGCTATGACTTATTGAACGTTGTGTGCATTAGGTGGAATTGTCTCTTACATCCATGGGAACATTTCATTGGATTCAAACTCTATGATAGCTGCATCAACCGTTCCCTATTTTGGAAGAGGAGTCACATATTTGATGGGAGAGGAAGTAGTATGGGCAAGAGGTGAGACCTTTTGTGGTGGTTCGAAGACTAGATCTTGAAGTGTGTGCTCTTCCTCCACTTTTGTTTCTACCACTGGTTCTTCTTCCTACATTTCGTAACGAAGTCTTCTTCTTACATTGTTGCAATTGAGCTTCCTTCCTAGCTCTCTTTGGTGACTTTTCATGAGAAGTCTCCAATTTTGTGTCCTTTCATTTTTAAATTACCCTAGAGTTTCTTGAACTTAAAGTAACCTCTAAAAATTTTGACGATGACTGCCATGAGACTTGTTTCTGACTTGTGGGGTTACCTCGTGATTGAATGATCATGACTCTCTTTCTCTGGAACCAATTCCTTGTTCTCCTGACCACTTTCTCAATTTGTTCCTTTATATTCTATAACTCATGAATGTGTTAGCTGAATTTAGGCAATGAGGAAACCTTGATCGCCACATACTCAGGATCATACATTTCTATCCCATCATCTTGCAAAATATCTTCATACCAAGAGAACCAAAATTTCTTCATCTCATCAACTATCATCCTCATATGATACTTCTCCCATACTTCAAATTCATCAACATAATTGGCCCAATAGTCTTTGACTTGAGGATCATGGCATAAGTATGGGATATGGAAAGAGTCAAGGTCATCTCGAATGTCAAAATTGGGCCTGAAAATATAGGAATGCAAAGTTAAATACAAAATGGCGTCCTCCAGATGAGATGCATCATTCACATTCTTACATATGAACACCCTAAGAGAGATGGGGAATGAGATCAGTTTCTTTTTCTTGCTCCTGAGTCTATTGTTTACCTGTATGAACTGCCTGCAGAGCTCAAATAATATAATTTGATCACTAAGGTACTTAGGCAACCTTAGGGGAGCTTAGTCGAAACCAGATAATTGCAAGTAGGAGAAAGTCAAGAACTATATGAAATAGGAGCCATATTTTTTTATTAAGGACACTGCTTGTGGTGAAATCCTTTCCTCCAGATCACCCTCCAAAGTTCAGACCACGTACATTGTGAATGCATCATTCACGTGGGTGAAGTTCCTGTGACTTTCCTCCATTACCAACTACGGAGCTTCTCGAATACAGGCACCTTGGAAAAAATGTTTTGTGTAAGGGAAAATCCCTTAAATGATCTTGAGTTGGCGAAAAAATAGACCAAGTAAGAAGTCATGTGGAAATTCTTTGTCATGGGCACTGAAGCAGTTCTACAGATGCAAATTTTCATTAATCATCTACCCCCATTCAATTCTTTTCTTTCCTTCAATCACTATCAAGATGAAAAGGCCCATCCAATCTTGGAAGTATCTCATGTTTGCTTCTCCCATCACCATGTTGAGGAGAGTGATTGCATCTGAATAGCCTTCATGAAACTTGCATCTTGAAAGTGTTTTTGGCATCCTTGAGGGATTTCTCCTTGTCTTCATCCATGATCCTAGTGCAATCCCTTGCACGTATGCATCCATCTTTTCCCACTCATGTATGGCCTTCTCCTTTGTGATGATGACCATGTTAGGTGATGTTGGAATTTTCAGAGAGAGTGAGATGGTTATGGGATTAATGACTACCATTTTCATGCCATTTTCAGCTCAAATTATCTATGTTTCAAGCTCATAGTGATGTGAGCAAGCCAAGACCAACTCAATGCTTTGTATGGACATGGGGTGTCCCATAGCTGTGAACAACCCACTTGTGAATACTTGATATTCAATCTTCCCTCTTTCCTTGGTAGTCATGTGAGCCTTCAGATCATTGAAGTCCATATATGAGACATCATTGTCTTCTATCTCATACTCAAAAGTGAAAGGTTGTGCCGACTTCTATCTTGTCCATTTGTACTTCATGATTCCTCAACACTTACTATTTTTGGAATGGGCAACTTACTATTTTTAGTAAGTGAGAAAATTATTCCCCCAACTTCAACTACAACTACTAATTTGAATGTTCAACTCTTAGAATGCTCCTTTTGTGAAATTCACCCTCTGGAATGACTTACTATTTTTAGTAAGTGCCAATGAGACAACTTACTATTTTTAGTAAGTATGAAAAATCAGCTCCTTTGAACCTCAATTGCAACTCAAATTCCTCTTTCTCCTTGTGTTCCTCTCACCTTTTGGACCAGTTTGCTATTTTTAGTAGGTGCTCATGGGACCACTTACTATTTTTAGTGTCAATTCTAGACTAAGATGACCATTTCAATGATTTTTTCCTATGATACCTCTTATGTGTTCACCGCCTCCTTCATAGCTTCTTTAGTTGGTGACTTACCTGAAATAACAGTCTCCCATGTAAAAGGCCTGCTATTTTTAGTAATTACATTTATGGTGGTTGGATAATTGTGCAAAGAAGTTTTCTAATATGGGTTTTTTCCTAATATCACCCCTATGAAATTTTAGGCTTACCCGATCACTAGTTTATGAGATTTTAAAAATTCAATTTTTCACCTAGCGGCAACCATGGACACATCAGCCATTAACAGAGCTTGAAAATTGCAGGTCTGGTTTTCTCCTCCGTTCACAAAAAAACATATTTTTGATATGGGTTTTTGTTTCTTGTTCCATCGGTGAATTTTCTCTTCAAACCGATTGCCGATTTGACGAGAAATTTTACTTTTGTCTTCATTGTGCCAAGAAGAAGAATTTTTTTCTGCAAAAAAACCTTGCTGCAGATGGGAGACTTGTTATAGGGGTTTTATGACCTTTGAAAATGGTGAATATTGCAAAAACTCATCTCAATCCATGCATTGGTTCATAAGAGATATGACGATTTCTTCATTTCAAGACAATGGGGTTTTCAGATGAATTTTTTTGTTCTTCTCTGTTCTTGGATCCTACGATCTGTTCTTCCTTTGAAAATGTTGTCCATGGTAGAGCTGGTTTGGAGCAGCAATGGTGGACTAGGTTTCGGACAAGCATGAATAGAGCTATGGTAGGGTGTAGAGATGTGGAGAAGAAATAAAGGGAAATAAAGCTAAGTGCTCGGCTTTAAAATGTTTAAAAATGAAAACTAGGGGTGGGGAAAAAAATTATGTCCCTTAAGTGTTAAGGGATGAAAATTTCATCAAATTGCACATTGTGCCAGGTTACACCACTTGTCATGATCTGAACGATTGAGCATTAGGGCCAAAAAGCTTGAGAAAAGCACCTGGGGGCTGAAAATCAGTCGTATGAAGGACCAAGAGGCATACCTAGGGCTGGGATAATTTTATTTTCCCTATTTCCCTCAAGATAAAGGGATGAAAGGGTCATCAGTTTGCACATTGTGCCTAGAGCTGACACTTGGTGGACATCTAACTCGTTGTGCATTTGGCTCCAACTAGCTCCTAGGGGCTTGAAACTTGCACTGTAGAAGGTCACATTGATGACCTGGGGGCCACAAGGGGCTAGGCACATTTTCATGTCCCCTATGTCCCTTAATATTAAGGTATGAAAGGGTCATCAATTTTCACATCGCGCCATGTTACGCCACTTGTCACGATTTGAACAACGAGAGGATAAGCTTCGGCAAGCACCTGGGGGCCAAACTAGCGATGTAGAAGGTTACATGGGTGACCAAAGGGAAAAATAGGGCTGAGAACATTTTAGTGTCCCATATGTACCTTTTCTTGAGGGATTAAAGGGACAAAAATGTGCCAGGATCTTGGAGTTGACATGTGTCCTCTTCAAAATTTGACTAACTCCTGAACTCTTATCTAGAGGACAATTTGAAACGACTATAACTTGAGATCCCGATGGAATTTTTTGGAAAATGTTTATATGAATTTGACTAAAAATGGCTTTCTTAATCCAATTTTGGAGGTATCAACTCTTAATTCCTACATTTAATCCCTAAAAAGTGGATTTTTGTTCGGCTCCCTAGTTGAGTATGAGAAAAACTAAATATAAACCTATTGTGCTAAAGTGTTGTGAAAAATATAATTTCACCACTTGTAGAGATATGAATTCCCTTTATGTAGATGTATTTTTAGCTCCTAACTCTTTCCGAGCTCCTTAAATTACTTCTTGAAGCTCAATAGTTTTTTTGGCCCTGCATCGCCTAGGCCGAGAACCATGTTTCGATGAATCTACCCCAACTCACCAAAATATTTCCTAAATATTCTAAAATTGATTCCTTTATGTTATTCAAAATCCTCATCTAGAATAGTCAAGGAAACAAACAATTGGTACTAATTGAATGGTTCTTGACTGATTTATACTCATATATATTCATTTATATATTCTTGAGTGCTAATGAATCCTGCAAAAAAATAGGTCAGATTGCTGATATGGAGTATCTAAAATTTTAGGTAAAGCCATGAGAAGAAACCATATTTGTCTGCATGCTACAAATAATCACTTGATCTGATCTATGGTCCCACTGGGTGTGCTAAAAACTGTTATCTAGTAGAATTGCACCCTTGTGAGGACTGGTAGATTTTGTCCTTCTATCTCTCCTCACTTCTATGGATAGGAAATGGAAATACCTCACGGGATGTGGGTATCCATAGAGTGAGGCGAATCTCCAAATTTTAAGAGATGGTTCCTTTCGGTGTATCTCAAACTAAAAATGATGGGGGTAAATTTTAGAATGAAAGATTTTAAAAATGGGGTGATACACCATAAATTATTGCAGATTGCTAAAATAAATAAATGTGTGCATAAATTGATAATGAAAGAAACAAGCTTACATGAACTACAATGTTTTGAGTGAAATTTCAGGGAAAAGTAATTGAAAACTATTAAGGGATACCTCACAATAGACAAATTTCAATATGCATGCACACTAAAATAAACATACTAAAATTATTTTTTCAATGAGGGAAGATAACATAAGCAATTAACTTAATAGATTCAAGAAAAACACAAGAATCAACTACTTGTATACATAATATTAAAAATGTTTCGGAAAGGAAAAATCACTTTATTAATAGTGGGAACTTGTTGGAAACATTATAAAGTAATTAATTACATCAACCAAACTCCCTTAATGCTTCAAAAGCATTAGAATATATAATAAAATGGAAGTGGAGCTGAAGCTCAACACCTTCAATTACAACACTAGTTTACTCCAATTTCATGAATAATTTATCTCTTTTAATTGAATACAAATATCAAAACTACGAGCCCATCCCGACATGCATGGGGGAATCATTCAAAAATAAACTAAAAGTCCAATTTTGGCCTATGTAAACTCCTTGTTAACTTTTTTAAATTGGTGTTGACTCTATGATTTTCCTTTCACATGGAGAATAACATATCTATGGGAACCATTTTTTCATCCATCTACTCTTACTTAACTTAATATTTTCCAATTCCATGGTGTAGTTCATGATGTTTCCAAAGTGATATAAATTTTATCAAAATTAGACAACCAGGGTGAAAGTTGTGGCCATTTAAAAGTTTCATGTTGTGGAGTATAGTGCATGTGAAAATGTAATTTCACAAAATGCAAAATTGTAAAAATTCTCTAGGGTCTGAAAAATTTGCCATGTGTCTCGCCTTTTACATTTCCATGGGAGTCAAGGATTACTTTTTATTTTACATGTTGACTTCCATTTTGCATTTTACTCCCACGGACCCAACGTCTATGTCTCGTGGCTTTCTAATTTGCTCCATGTGTCCTCTCTTGATTGATCGATGGGATCAAGGTTTTTTTGCATTTAGAATTTGACTTCCACCCCAAAATTATCCCCATGGACCCAAACTTATAAATATGCTTTGTTTTGTGGGTGTTATGCTATGTGGGTAACTTTGGTTCTCTCGAGAACTCGTTCTTCCCACACTTAACTCCTCCACCTTAATCAATCCTTCAACTCCCGTCACTTATTTTTGTAGCTTTCATGCCTTGCGTAGGAACTAAGCATTCCCGAGAACATTGTACTACCCACAATGAGTTCTCTTGCACCCCCTTGTGCCCGTAACTTGTCCCAAACCCATAATACATTGAAACTTGGACACATATGTATTATACAACCAAATTGGGAAATCAGAACTAAGGACCCAAAGGAAATTTCTCTTTCTACCCCTTTTGAATTGGGAAAACTCGCAATTATCTATAAATGACCTTTTTTTACATTTTTATTGATTTTTCTAAATTGTTTTGCCAAGTATGGGTCTACGAGTCTAGGGAGTGTTGATCACCAAAATTTGGCACTTAGCGAAGAAAATATAGAAGGTTTGCAAGGAAAGTAGAGCACATTCAAATGCATGAAAGTATCGTAAAGGATCACGTGTGAAGAATAAAAATAGGTTCGCGACTTAGTTCTTTTGATGATGAGGATCTATTTTTGGAGATAGTGTGCGGAACACTCAAACTGATTGGAGAATTACGTGACACACATTGGCTATTTTTGTATGATCGGCTACGAAGCGCTTTGCATGGATTCAGGATAAAGATAGAATGGTAAATTGATAGTTGACTAAGAGAGATCCATTTCTAACACTCTTGCATGTAAGCCTATTATTGTAATGGCGCATGGCTAATAATAGCATGTGACCTATTTTTGGTTTATATAAGTGGTGAAGGGAAAATTCCCACCCTTATAAATATGTATTGAACTATGTAGTAGAGAGAGCATAGATATAGGTGTGAGAACTAGGTTATAGTGAGATTATGTTGATAGATTTATTACGCACATGAGCAGATACTACTGTTATTGTAAGGAAGCTTCGGTGTATTCAATGCAATTATCATAATGGAGATTATAGACTAAAACAAGGTATTATCATGGTTATGATTTAGTATTGCATGCTTGATTCTATTATGGTTATCTGTTAAGTCTGTTATGTTCTAGATCTAGATCTTAATAAGCACTATATAAGGATATATTAGCCATAGATCTGAAGGATTTAAGTCTTCATCATGCTAAAAATTCCTACAAAGCAACAACCCTAAAGAGGGACCTGGTACCTTTACGTGCTTTGGGTGAACACTAAGTCTACGATGAGTGATGTGCTAGTGTGCATGGGCTTGTATTGCTAAATTCTAGGCTGCATCATTAGTTCTATTTCTAGGACCTCTTTTTCAGTTGTTTTTCAGGATGGTTTGCGATGAAGACATACTGGTTGACCTTGGCAAGTGTTGAGGAGTGGATACATGATCTGGAAGAAGAAAAGCACAACATTTCAACACTAGATATGATAGTTTATAGGAGAGATTCTTTCCTATCTTTCTAGTAGAATTTTATGATTAGATGATTGCTTATGCATCTAAGTGGAATTGGAGGTATCGCACACTTGTCTGGATGTAGGAAGAATTTTAGGCCCTTTATGATGCTAATTTGATTTGGAATTGAGCTGTGGATACATGGTTACATGGTGTTTTGGAAAATTATATCTTGGTGTACTCAATTTCAACTTATTTGTGCCTAGAGGTAGCTGAATTCCATTTTTACGATATCCAAAGGGGACTTAGTTACAAGGCATTCCACCGGTGATTAAGATCCCGATGGTAAATTTGAATTTGGAGAGTAAATTGATGGCTAACTAGACCTCACCACATGCGGGGACAGTGGTCAAGTTTGGTAAAAGATGGTAGACCTTGAGGCGAAAGGTAGAGAGAGGAAATACGGCTTAAGAATAATGAGGTGCATGAGAGGGAGGTAGGGAAGTAGTGGGACGTTGTAGAAAAATGGTGTTGTAGAGAAAAATATTTCGAGAATGAGTGGAAGTTCACACCGAAGATGTGGAATTTGAGCCTCGGGAACTCCCCATTTTGGAAAACATGATAGGGAACCCTCATTGACCTCACATAGAAGCATGCCAGCAGAGACGACCTAGGCCGTGGGTGCACATCTAAATCCACTCGATAAAATTTCCCTTGCACTTGGTTTTCCAGCATCTAGTACAACACTCAATCAGCAAGCTAATTCAAGTAGTGGGAGAGTAGGAGCGAGTCTTATAAGAGGCACAACGATGGCAACACAAAAAAATTCATTGTTATATGGGAGTACCTTTTCAAGTGTATCATCTTCATATAATTTAGGTGTATAAATTCTTGGAATTTCTTCAAGGAGTAGTAAGCCATCGCATACTATTGGGGTATAGTTTAGTTCCATTGTTGGGACATAGAGAAGGACATCTTTTGGTCCGACCCAGGCTATAGGTTTGGGATCAAGAGGCTTAGGTAGCTCTAGCTCTAGTAGATCCGGTGGTTACGGAGGCAAAGGAAACACATGAGGTTTTGGATCAGGTGGGCAAGGTCTAGACCAACCCCAAAATATTTACATGGAGATGTTTCTTCATCTTCTTGAGTATAGGGGTATAAAAGACACTTTCGTTTAACATGTGCATATTTTTGAAATAATGTGGCACGTAAAAGGAATCATGACTTCTGAGCGTAGGGAAAGCCAATTTGCTACTACATTACAAGGGCATGCACACAGCTGGTACAAAATGTTTGACCCTAATCAGACTTGTGTATACTATACAACTTTAAAAGATGCATTCCTTAAAGATTTTCACATCCCTAAGTTTGAGCATAAGAGTATAAGTGCACTCAAGGATATTAAACAAGGCACTACTTGAAAGTTTAGAGAGTATGATGCATGGTTTAAAAAATTGTTATCTAAGCTTTCTTATGATATACACGTAAGCCAACATGCACAAAGGTTCGTTGGGGACCTGATTACCCCTTTTAGGAGGGAATTATCACATAAGACATACATTGATCTGTGTGAAGCACTTGAAGTAACCTTATGCACTAAGGTAGTTGGAATAATAGATACTGGGGTGAGCCCATCTTTAGAAGCACAGATCACAGCTATGGAAAAATAGTTGGAGAAACTATTAGCAAATTTAGCACACAAGACGCGCAAAGGGATTTGGTGTATAGACTGTGAAGTAGAAGGTCATACAAAGGATAGTTTTCCTCAAATATCAGTACACTCATTGTTGTTGGATTGTGAGATGTGCCATTTAAACCATGATGCTAGGTGTTGCCCATTATTATAACACATGATAAGGAAGAATGTTTCAAGCTACTATAAAATTTGAAGGTCCACAACTCATGACACGGAAGACTCATTGATCGATTGGTCGAGATCCAAGATGCTATAGATATTGGTGTACAACAAACATGAGTTTCATATAACTCTAAGGGCAAGAATTAGCACCAGGACTGGGATCACAATCGGGTGCATTCTCGATCAGAATGAAGGGCATTTTAAAGGAAGTCATGTTAAAGGTCGAGGATACCATGGTGGATTCAGAGAATGAGGCCATGGTAGTGGGAGAAGTGAGTTCCCTTGTAGAACATGTTATACATGCGGATCCCTTGACCACTACAAGCATGAATTTCCTTATAATATTACATGTTATTTTTTTAGAAATAACCATAGCTATGAGGAGTGCCAGACTTGTATGAGCATCTTAGTAAGCAACATAAACAAGAAAACAAGGGCATAGGATGGTTAGGATACATTGTGATATTGAAAATAGTGGACGCCTAAGTTGTAAGTAGATTATAAGGCGTTACAAGTAAATATCATGACCCGCATTGAGGTGACACATGCCGAGAAGCATTACAATGAAGTCTACCATCACTAAGGAGGAGGTTCTACATGCACTGTGCACCCAGATCCTACCCATCAAAAGGAGATTTATCAGAAACCATGGATGTAACACCTTGGACTGTAGTTACTTCCTCCTGAGCATACAAGTGTTGATATGTGATTTCTTTTGAAAGGATGTGTTCCCTTGATTGAGAAGTCATGCTTGATATGTACTGTATCTTCTTTGCAAATTGTAGATCTTTGACTGAGTCAGAATATGATTGGACTCTTTTATTTCTTTCATTTTACACCTGAGTTTAATCTGATCTCGGAATGAATTATGGAGTTATCCATCTATAAGACCTAGCCTTGGATCAGTGGTATTGATCCAAGTGGTGCTTTAAGCTTATTCGTGATGAATTAAAATTATAGACCTTAAGCAAAGTCAGTAAGGTCCGGATGCATTGAATAAGCTAGTCCGGAGTATAACTCAGGCTGATCATGTTAAATGAACTGGTGCCCGATATCGTGATATATCTGGAAGGTCTTGATCGCGGACCAGGTAATAAATCAGTTACATAAAATTCAATAGCCTATTGGCATTGCAGGAGTGAACCCTGTTCGTGAATGTATGTTGTAGGTTCTTTTTCTGAGCATTTGAAATATTAGACCTAAACAGGATTTATTAAGGTTAGTAACCTAAAACTAAACTTTAACCTAGGGGATTAGATTAGTGTTAATCTAACCTAGGCCTAAGCTATAAGCTAAATGTTCTAAGTTAGTAACTTTGTGCAATGAGGTTAGACTAAGTGTTATCCTAAATCCTAACCTAAGTTACTAACCTAACTATTGAACAAGGAAGAAGGGGACCTATGGAAGGGTGCGAACCATGGGTGGCGGTTTCTATGTCATTAAATGTATGGATAAGTATGAAGGACAGGTAAATTGCTGGAAGTTTTTAAACGGCTAGCTAGAGCCAACGTGGCAGGTCACCAAAGTTGGAAATGGTCTTTGAACTGGTTTTATCCATCGCCAACTATGGCGGTAGGTGGCAGTGGAGATTTAGCGGGAAATTTGGAGTAAATGCCATTTATGAACTCGGTCTTCGAGCTCGGGTTTCACGGGAAGGCATGCAAAATGGAAAGTTAATGGTTTGTTTGGTTTTTCAAGCGCTCCGGTTTTCCCTCTGTCTAATCACTGGTTCTTCGCACCAGTCTTCTTGGTGTTGCATGGCAAGTATGAGCGTAACTAGCTCTTTTCTCTGGCAAGGAAAATTTATAAGTCATGGAAATAGCAAATTTTTGTTGGTGGATCTAACTTGGAAAAGGAGGAGAAGGTTCGAGCTCTTTCAGTGGTCTGCTTCGAAATTTTAAGCAAATAACCAGGCATGTTAGGCCCTAACCTTTAAAAATCTTGCTTTCTTTCAAGTGATTTCATTAGAACAACTCTGTTCAGATGATTTTTGGATTCAGTTGGTTTTTATGAAAGGCTGTGCGTGATTTTGTTGCTATATCTTATGACTGGCTCGATTTTTCAATAAAACCCTTAACGGGTGTGTGTTGTGTTTCGATCTGTTGCACTATCTTGTTGGGTTTTGCATTTCGGTTAGAATTAAAGAAATGCTTGCAAGGAAAAATACACGAATTCGGCTTGTGGGAGTTCATGCATTGTTTTCTTGTTTGATTCAGTCGATACCTTGTTGTTTTCACTTGTTGAGAAGGATACTGTTGAAACTCTTGAAGGTGCATGATATATCAACTTCTGTATATGATATGTCGTGGGTAATATACGTTATTGATGCTGTTGAACTTCATTAAACAAAATTACGTCTTGTTTTCTGAGGAAGTACAGTTGTGAATGCATCTTGTTATTGAATACTTGAGTTGATAGTATTTTGACTTATGAAGGAGTTTTTGATGGAGAATATTACTTGGGTTCGACTTATTTTAAACCATTGATGCGTATGTTATGTTTTCCTCTTTGTGTAACTTAGATCGGATATTGTTTTTTTGGGCTCAGTTGGAATCCTTGTTTCTTAACCAAGATTTTGCTTTGTATAGGCCTGAACAGTGAATATTATCATTAAAATGCATTCATCTTGTATAGCGGCTTCTGTAGAAGTTTATTTGTAAAATACCACATGGGTAAGACCTCTTTTATATCCTGGAGGCGTATATTATGTTTTCCTTCTTAATTTTCTCGGTTGTGAATGTTGTGAAATTCTTGAGTCGTGGTCTCATGAAATCAATTTGAGTATAAACTGTTTAGAGCATTAGTGGTATGGATACGATTAGAGAATTGAAATGATGTGAAGTGGCTTGATTTTCGATTTAACCTTTCGCTATACATGTATAACGTTTGGACTCTTATTTTAATTTCTCGTGTTCCTTCTGTCTGTCGTTGTGGAAAGTAAAGGAAGAGTTTTCTTTTCATAACTTACTTGGTTGAGACCTTGTTGAAATTGTTTCCTGAAAAACGACTCCTTTGTTAGTCATGGCTGTGTTATTTTAAATTCTGTTCCAGTTAATGAGGTTGTGCGTGTTGTGTGGATTCGATACGAATATCTCTACATAGGCATAGGGAAAACATCATTTGTTTTAATGTTGTTGAGCCTCTCGGTTGATTTGTGATAAAAGGTTGTTTTTTTATTACTGCCTTGGAAACTAAGTCCTCGCAGAGTTTTATTTGGGATGAGATTGAGCATGACGTTCTTTGGGTGGAATTGTAGTCATGCTTGTGCATAGTTACGTCTTCTAATAGTATGAATATCCAGTCTTGAGCTTGACTGAACTCAAGAGCTGATTTTGTACCTCGACAAGCGATGACATTGGATACTCTTCTCATTTGTTGATTGTATGGAAGGTTATGTGGGTCTGTTAATAGATTTTCATTACTGTCTTGGCGCGAAATCTACTGTATTTCTTGGAGGCTACAGGAAGTTGTTATCATCCAATTCTAACAAAACTGTGGTTCTTCTTATGGTCTCGTTTGACTTATTCGCATGCGTATAAGGTGAGTGCTTACTCTTAAGGAGACGGTATAGTCATGAGCATGATTGGAAGGGAAATATGAATGACTCGTTTTCTTTCTCTTCTGTTGTAAAGTATATGTTGATATATTTTTATCTAACTGTTGGAACTGTTTTAACTACTGCTGGAATCATGGGTTGTTATGATATTCATTTTACTATGATGAATGTAATGATCTGTCTGATGTTTGTTGTCCTGGGGATTCAGATGGATAGTTGTCTCAGATACTTTCGTTCTTCTTGATCCCTAATATTTTGATGAAATATGTTTACTTGTTGGGTGAATTGATCTCATTTAAACAGGGTGTTTAATGAAAACAATTGATGGATTGCAATTGTTTTAAGAGTTAGTGCTTATCATGCTCAATTCATCGAACCGACCCATGTTGAAAATTTTGCGCAGATGGATGCCGTAAGTGGTAAAGCATGCAGATCGATAGGATGATCAGATTGTTTAATTTGATTTTATGTTGAAATACAGCTTGATTTTCTAAATGTACTATATGAGGAAAGATGTTCTTTTTCCGTAGAGTATTGTATCAAGTATGCTGAATGCATAAAATGTATTTGATTAGTTTTGAAAGGAATGGAAATTGATATTTGTTACTTATGTGTTTGTATTCTTATCTTGATAGTTTGACCTTCTTCGGTTCAAATATCTTGAGAGCATTGTTATTATTGTATAATTTGGAGACTTTTGTGATTATCAATGTAAGCTTGCAAGAATATGTGACTGAATACTTATGATTGTTTAGCAATTCTAGTGTGTTCTATCTAAAGCTAAATTGAAATATAGATCACTGTCTTACTGGAAACTAGGGTTAAAATAAACCTAAGCAGACGCTAAACAAGCTGAATTAAATTATTAATTCCTAGTCTTGATTAAACCAGGACAACGTGTAATTGGAATCTTAATCACTATATCTCGATACTTATAAGTAAGATATAAGTTCAAGTTATGAGAACTGAATTAAACCTAAATGGGGTTCAGATGGCAATCTCATGTGAAGTTTATGAGTTATTGTCCAATTTCGTTGATTTAGAATTATGTATATTCTATGAACTCCTTGATGGGACCTTAGTTTTAATAACTTCATTGTGTAATGGGTTTTATTAAGAAAGGTCATTCTAAGGTGAGGAACCCAGGGATTGGGAAAGACTACCCTTAAAGGGAGCGTCTTATGGTATAATTTAACTCAACGTATGTAACACTTTTTAATAAGTAGATCTTTTCGAGGCGGATTTAAAGGTTGACGGCACAAGTCAACTGCAGGGTTGTACCTTCGAGAAGATTAGGATCTTCTCGAAGATACAACAATGCAGTGACTTATGATGACACCCTTTGCATTGATCGATAAGATTTACACCTTAACTCAAACAAGTTACTCTCGGGACCGATTAGAATGTGGTCACGTTATAAGGCTGCCTAGGAGACTCGGGGTATCTTGACACACTGGTTTAACTAGGGTTGACCCAGATGTCATCGTATCCCTAGTCCTCGTGGGCATCCATATAACGTTGTCACCTTACTAATCCATTTCCGAGTGAATAATTTGGGATAGGAGGGTGATGAAGTCGTATAAGACATTCTACATAACATGAGAATGGGGTGAAGGACATATTCCAGATTGACGAGTATGTCGTTAAGGAATATGAGACATAAGCAGTATGTTTCAAATCTTTGGCCAAAGTATCGCAAGCTACTGATTGCGTTGTCCTGAGTCACCTGGTCTAAGGGATGAGATGCCGATGAATAATGGTAACAATTATTCAGTTAGGTTCCTTGGACAGAACATTCTGAATCCCAGAATAGGGAAGAGAACCGCGAGAGTGAAGGGTTAAATGAAAACTCCAACTCTTATTACTCATGAATAGATCGGTAGATTTCCGAGTCATGGAATGAATAGATCGGAGGTACTCCGAGTCATTACAGCTGCATATGGTTATCTGTTATAAGAATGGTTATTTGATTTGTGAGTTCTAAATTATGTATTTAGAACCTGGAAGCATTTATCAAAAAAAAAAAAATTGACTTGTTCTAATGTATAAAATGAGGATGTTATAATGGAAGTTCTCAGCAATCTTCAAGGTGAGATACAGTACTTAAAATAGAAATCACAGAAGATGGAGAAAAATAAAGTATCAAAGATGATCCAAACTAATATAGATGACTTAAGAGAAGTGTGTAAAATTTTTCTCCAAGAAAATATCATTCCATTATTAGGGGATTGGTTAAAAGGAAACACTCCACATGTAAGTATTGAGACTGGATGAAAGATCCTGCATGTAAATCTTCCCCCTCATAGCCTAGATTATGACAAGGAAATCACTCTAAATGTTGTTGTGGATGGGTGGCTATTGAGTAATATATTGATTTATACAGACATGGAAGTCAATGTTCTTACTTTAGATGCATGGGTACAAATGGGAAGAACCCCACTAAATCCATCCTCTAATGTATTGTTCATGGCTAATCGGACTAAGGCCACTCCCATTGGAGTTTTGAAAGATTCATCCATTATCATACAAGGAGTCAAGTTCACTGGAGATTTTGAGGTTTTAGCATTGGAAGAGTCACATAGCTTCCCAACTCTATTGGGGCATCCTAAGTGCTAAACAAATAATGTTGATCTCCGGTTCAACAAGGATTATATCAGTTTTGATAACAAGGAGGAGAAATTTATTATCCCTTTAACAAGATGGAAAATTTGTACCCTATGTTGAGCCCTTAAGTGAGGAAAATTTTAATAGGATTTTTGTACGTACCATCCGGGGATCTAGAAGTGCTCGAGCCATGTAAAGAAGGAACAATTCAAAGTGGGAGGATGCATAATCCATTAGCGATACTACAAGTGTTTCTTGTGATAATTGGCCTCATAACACTTATGTGTTTGTAGGGTGCAAATTAAATAGCATATTTCCTTGAGGCAACAAACCACGGTATGTCTAGTCGATAGGTAATAACTTGGTACCTTGTTACCTTTGGAGAAGGAGATCCTATGGTATTCATACGTGCCATGAAAGAATAGAGGATAGACCCGCTTAGAAAGGAGAAATATGCTAGCATATACACTACATGGGACAACAACACACCTGGTGGTTGGCCCACAAATATAATCTTGTAGGATGGAATGAAATTAGGATTGCTCTTGCTACTAGGTTCTTCAGAGCCATGCACGTACTCAAATTTTTACTTATCATGCTAATCAACCTATTCAAAGACCACATTCGAAGTGTGAGAGACTCTAGACGAAGGGAAAGAAATTTTACCACCTTCACTATGGGTGCACAAGTTTTATTCCACTTTATAAGGATGTGCACATGCTTGGTATTTATATGTAGAACTCCATAGAGAGACTGTAAATTGGTAGGATTTAATTATAAGAATGGCCCAGATGTTTGACTTCTTCTCTACAAAGCCTCCGGTGGAAAAAGCATTGAAATTCATAAAGTTTTTAACTATGGGAGATAGTGCCAAGGCTAAAGAACTCCTTCATGAGTTATTGGATGAAGGGGAATCAAAATGCGTCTTGTTGAAGAAACATAGGCTGATGCAACACTACTTCAATGTCCTTGCCTTGAGAAATAAAAGGGAAAAATAGTCTACTTATTGGATGACAAGGAAGTAGAAAATCCGGATGTAAACCATTCAACAGGTAGATGTGAGGTATTGGATAGTGCAGATACATGGCGACGTACACTTATCATGAACCTATGAAGATAAAGAGGGTGAATATGGGATTAGCCGCTAAGCCTAAGGAAGCCATAATTGGGGACTATTGGTCGACTACGAAGTGGTAAAAATCATAGAGTTACTAAGGGATTATCGGACTTATTACCTAAGGGGCACCATGAACTAAAATTCATGCATGAATCATTAGGGGAGATGAAGATAAAACTTAATGAGGGTACACACCCGAGTTAGAAAGATACCCTACAGGATGAACCCCAACTTACGTGAAAAGGTTAAAGAAGAGATTGACAAAATGTTGAAGTTTGTAATTATCAAGCCCCTTGATGAGTTAGAATGGATTAGTCCAATGGTGATTAGTATCAAGAAGGATGGATGGATCAAGATTTGTGTGGACTAAGGTGGAAGTGAATGTTGCATGTTTTACTAATCCCTTTCCCATGTAATTCACCGAGGAAATACTAGAAGGCATTGCGGGAGAAAAATCTATAAATAGTGTAAGGAATTTTTAAGGCATGTGATCATTTCCAATTCCTTGGGAAACTAGGTCAATGAGATGAAATGCCTCTAAGACCCATTACTAGTGTAGAACCATTTCAGAAATGGGATATAGATTTTCTTCTATATCCTATTCCACCGATTGCATGCAAAACTAGATTGCGTTACATCATAACTTGAACATATTATCCGACAAGGTGGGTAGAAGCAAAGACCGACAAAGGACTATACGGTGGCTATTATAACTAAGTTTCTTTGGGAAAATACTATTACAAGGTATGTATGTCCTTTAAGTTTGACGATGATAGGGGCATGCATTTTCTTAATGAGACAATCAAAATTTTATTGGATGAATTCATGATTACACACCATAAAAATACACCCTATCATCCTTAGGAAAATTGAATTCTTGAGGTTTTCAACAAAAATTTGAGCGGACATTGAAAAAAATCGGTGATGTTTGAAGAAAGGATTGAGATGATAAAGTATCTATAATAATTTTGGTATATCGATAACATATAAAAGGTTGAACAAAGCCACACCATTTCGAGTTAGTGTTTGTGAAGAAGAAATTCTTCCTATGGCATTTATGTTACCTTCTTTGCATATTGCATGCATAGGAGGTCTTGTTGATTCACAAGAATTAGAAGAATAGATTGAACAATTAATTAAAATGGATGAGCGATGAGCCATAACACATTGGAGTAAAAATCAAGAGAAGGCTAGGCATAAAGCATGGCATGACAGACACATTAGGGATACAAATCTTGAGACAAGGATAGATGGTGCTCCTTTATGATTCTAATTTTTGTGCCATCCAAGAAAACTCAAGGTACATTGGTTGGGGCTGTATGTTATCACTCACATACTTGAATCAAATGCTTGTTAGTTAGAGGCACTTGATGGAATATGGTTACCCAGTTACTTCAACGGGAGTAGGTTGAAGCCCTACTATAAATAAGTCTTCTTGGTGTTTTTAATAAGGCAGTGTTGTCATTTAGATTAAGTTTTCAATTCGCATTCCCTTAATGTGTTTCATTATTTGTCACTATACTTTTTAATTTAGTTGGTGTGTTTGTGTAATAAGCGTGGTTACATGCCAAAAGCTAATTCCTATTTGAAGAATTTTTATGTGTAGAGGACTGCACATACCCTTAGTGTGGGGTAGTTTGTTGATATCCAGGTACAGGATTGTTGAAAATAAGTACACATGAAAGGAACTATCTATGGGTTCTATTCAAGGGTGGATAATTGAAAAAAAGAGAGATTTCTTACGGACACGGGGACCATAGATAGAGACGAATCAATAAATGCGTATAACGCGAGGTAAAAAGAGGCCGTAAAGACTACCAATGGAAGGCAAAGTGATGAGGTACTTAAGTGTATGGAAGCATGATGCCGAGAAGTATGTAGCCAAAAGGGTAGAAGGGCAAGCTAGAAGGTTATAGCTTGGGCATGAAGATGTACCACATGAAAATAATGAAAATGGTCAATTAATGAGAGGATTTTTGGTAGGTGGAGGAGTAATAAATGCACTAACTTTTGAAATTCTATATAAGGACGGGATGCGATTTCATTTTTACCGTTGCAATTGAGAGAATTTGAAAAGGGTTAAGTGTAAACGAGCTAAGAAATTGTGTTGAGGTGCAAAGAGTGTGAAACCAGACATGGCGAGAAGGGTTGTGCACAGGAGAAGCTTGCATTCCCATAGAAGGGTTTGAGTGAAGAAAATGAGTTACAAATGAGCAAGGGAACACAATTTCCTCTAGGGAATGGAGATTTTAAATAGGGTTTCAACTTACTTGATTATAGAGGGAAGAAAAGAGAGATTTTTTTCAAATGACACTTTGAAGAAAGAACCCACAGCAGGAGATAAAGGGAATAAGAAGGTTGAAGTGGATGAAGAAATTGCTACCGAGAGTAATTTCTCGTAAATGCAGATATCAGAGGGAATGATTATGGGACAAGAATGGGATTCCCATAGCTGCCAATGTAAAATCAACGATTACAACCATTGAACATCAAATAATAAGAAAATTTTGATGCTTAGCGCACAAAAATGAACAAGTGGACGACATAAGATATGTCGATATATGATGATGAGAGTGAAAATTCACAAAAGAAGAATGGAGTCTACCAAATGATATGAGCTACCATATTTTTGAAAGTATGAAGCATTATATTGGTGGTTAATGAGAAGATTCCATACAAACTTTTTTACTTCACCGAGATGGAGGATAAGAGAGTCACAACTGATTTGATTTAAACAATGACAGGACTAAGGGCCTCAGGGTTAGATCTGGATAGTGATTTAAGTGATAAATCCGCAATCCTGGAGACAAGGAAAGAGCTAGGGTATACTAAAGGTCCATGTGGAATGGACATTGAAAATTTGAAAAAGGACCCGTGTAGTGCAAGTAGCTACACATCTTGTAACAAAGTTGAATGACCAAGGAAGGTGGTCATAGGTAAACACAATGTGGTCGTATCGTCACAAAGAAAAATTATCAAGGAGTGGTGTAAAATATTTTAGATCACATAGAAAATACAATCATTGAAGAAGTACGGATAAGTGACAGAATAAGTTTTGGCACTATATTATTGTCTTTAGTATTTATGGAGATTGAGGTACCTGATGTGCTAAAAGAGAAGAATTGGGAGTACCCCACGGAACACAAGTCACTTGCGGAAATATTTGACAAGTACTTGTGTGATGGATCAATGAGTGGACCATTTAAGAAGAGGGAAGACATGTGGTATGATAGACTTCACACAACATCCGAGGAAGAGTGGCACATACCCAAGGATTTACTTTTGGTGGCAGGTAAGGTAGTTCAATTTTCCATATACCAACATTTTTACATCACGTGATTTGCGATGAAGGACGAATCTTAGAGCCCATAGTGAAAACTATCATATTCCTTCATAGCAAGATATTTCCAAGCATCAGTTCACCGGTTTTTAGATGTGTGCCACCTAACCTTCAATGCAGACAAGGTAGATTGTGACTACCACACTCTGAGGAAGAAATATGTATATCCAGGTGCAATGCCTACATTGAAAGGCTTATTTTAGATATTATAACCATGAAACCTGTAATATTGGCAGTTGGGGAAACCATAGCAGAGCTTGTGTACCTACAACTCAAACCCAAGATGGAGAACACTAAGTATGTGGAGAATGAGTTTGCACTCCTAGGGCCGCCAAAGGGTAAGCATACAATGGAAAATGTTCCAACACCTAAGCCCATAGAAACAATTCAAGTAGATGATGAATAAGAAGAGCATGAGGATAGTGGTGGTTTGGAGCACATGGGCGTAAGACAACCCTTAAACAAGGAATAGGTTGAGTGTGCAACTACACCACCTCATCAATAAGAGGGAGATGATGAGGAATTGGATACATTCCAAGGAGAGCATCATTTCAAGAGAGTATTTAGGAGAATAAGGACCCAAGGTGTTACTCCAAAAATAGTGCACATGAGATCACCTTGACTCTATCCAAAGAAGGAGACAACTAAGAAGATATGAAGCAAATTAAAGTTGAATGAGGAAGCGGAAGATTTGGAGGAAAGTGCGCCCACTTCTCCTACACTTATAGAGAACATGGAAGAACAAAAAGACAAAGAAATGAAGAATGGAGAAGAGGGAGAAAAAGAGATAGATGAGATAACAACCGAGATTTATTAGGACATAGCTACACAAGTATCAAATCTTAAAGCCCAAGTTCCTAAGAAGCCTAGATGAATAAGAACAAGTGGGGAATATATTCCACCATCCATGGGCTATGTTGAGGACACATGTAAACTTGTTTGTGCCTGTTTCCAAAGCACAATGACACAAACAAAGTTGTATGGATAGGATTTAATGGATGAAGATATGGCAACAATGCGCACATAGAAGAAATTGTCATGGTCGATGCACACGCACATGGATGAACCAGACTTTGATGTGTGTGAGGAGTCTTACGTGTCAAAGAGGTTAAAAAAACACCTCGGACCGGACACATAATAGTAAATCCTAATATTATGTCGACGAATAAGTAAACAATGCTTTGGTAAAGGTCTCGATAGAGGTTGCATGATGGAATATGGATAAAGCTGCAACAATTGGAGCACTAAGGAGGAGATCAAGACTAAGGATAAAGAAATAGTGTGCCTAAAGCAAGAAAGAGATTTAGCATAGAAGAAGAACATTGTGTTTATCAACATGGCGAGGAAATTGGGGACAATGTCATGAAGGCTAAGCCACACATAGAGCTAAGGGTACCCAAGACGTTTCCTTCAATAATGCATTATGTCAATACATTGGTAGACTTAGTGTTTGAAGATGAACCTCTGCGCATGCCCGAACCATAGGATCCGACATAGGAAGTAGAGCAGAAAAGGCTTCAATGATGTAGAATATTACATCATATGAAGGATTGCTTTAGAGCTTACAAGAACAACTAAAGAAGGTGGATCAAGCTCTAAATATTCAGACAATGCTAGAAACCTTTATAAGGACGAGGACCATTTTGATAGACAATGAGGTCCTTAAGGACATGAAAGATGATACATTGGGCCATGTAAAATGATTATCACTTGTTAACAAGAAGTGTGAGGCCCTTACATTAGCTTAGGAACCACACAAGGAAAGACTGGATGAGCTTGGGAAACTCATCGCTCAGAAGATGGAATTGTTGGAAGGGAGAATGACTGGCATGTCCAACATTTTTTTGGTCTTATAGAATGAGAAGGGAGAGATTGCAAGGGATGAATTAGATTCAATTATAGTGGATATTCTAGAGAAAGCAAAGGCTACGCATAATGACTAATAGAACTTAGAGGCTGAGATAAAATAAGAATATCCCGAATTGATTATCTAGGTTACAAGAGAAGATAATGCGAGTTAAAGGAATAATTTTATTCATTAAAATTCTTTCTATTCTTCTATTCATATTCTTTGATTCATTTTGGAGACAACCATTACCAGGGTGGCAATGTAAACTAGTGTGGGGTAATGTTGATCAATCGAATCGGCACTTAGTGAAGAAAATACGAGAAGGTTCAAGCGGGAAAGAAGAGAAAATTCAAAGGGGCGAAAGTATCGGAAAGGATCATGCGCGAAGAAATGAAATAGGTTAAGGACTTAGCTGTTTTGATGATGAGGATCTATTTTTGGAGATACCATGTGAAGCACTCAAACCGATTGGATACTTGTGCAACATGCATTGGCTATTTTTGAATGATCAAATACAAAGCCCTTTGCGTATGGAAGCAAAGCTAAAGATAGAATGGTGAACTGATAGTTGACTAAAAGAGATCTATTGTTAACACTCTTACATGTAACCTTATTTTTGGAATGACGCATGACTAATAATAGCATGTGACCTATTTTTGTTTTAGATAAGTGGTGAAGGGAAAATTCCCACCCTTATAAATATGTATTGAATGTGTAGAGAGAGAGAGCATAGATATAGGTGTGAAAACTAGGTTATAGTGAGATTATCTTTGATAGATTTGTTACGCACATGAGCGGATACTACTGTTATTATAAGGAATATTTAGTGTATTTACTGTAATTAATATAATGGATATTATGGACTGAAACAAGGTGTTATCATGGTAATGATTCACTATTGCATGCTTGATTCCATTATAGTTATCTATTAAGTCTATTATGTTCTAGATCTAGATCTGAATAAGCACTATAGAAGGATATATTAGCCATAGATTTGAAGGATTTAATTCTTCATCATGCTAAAAATTCCTACAACAAAAACCCTAAAGAGGGGCTTGGTACCTTTACGCACTTCGGGTGAACACTAAGTCTAGGTGAGTGATGTGCAAAGGTGCTTTTGGGCTTGTATTACTGAATTCTAAGCTCCATCATTGGTTCTATTCCAAGGACCTCTTCTTGATTGTTTTTAGGTTGGTTCGGGATGAAGACATACTAGTTGACCTTAGCAAGTGTTAAGGAGTGGATACATGATTTGGAAGAAGAATACACATGACAATTCAACAGTGGATATGACAGTTTATATAAGAGCTTCTTCCCTATCTTTCCAAAAGTAGAATTATACGAGTAGATGATTTCTTATGCATCCAAGCGAGAATTGGAGGTATCACACACTTGTCCGGATGTAAGAAGAATTTTAGGCCCTTTATGATGAAGATATGGCAACAATTCACACATAGAAGAAATTGTCATGGTCAATGCACATACACATGGATGAACTAGACTTTGATGTGTGTGAGGAGTCTTGTGTGTCAAAGAGGTTGAAAAAGACACCTCAGCGGACACATAATAGTAAATCCTACTATTATGTCAGATGAATAAGTAAACAATGCTTTGGTAAAGGTCTCAACAGAGGTCACGTGATATAATATAGATAAAGTTGAAACAATTAGGGCACTAAGGGAGGAGATCAAGACTAAGGATGAAGAAATAGCATTCCTAAAGAAGGAAAGAGATTTGGCACGAAGAAGAACGTTGTGTTTATCAACATGGCAGAGGATATTGGAGACAATGTCACGAATGCTAAGCCGCATTTAGAGCCAAGGGTACCCAAGATGTTTCCTTCAAAGAATACATTATGTCGATACATTGGTGGACTTAGTGCTTGAAGATGAGCCTCTCGCACATGCCCGAACCAAGGGATATGGCATAGGAAACAGAGAGAAAGAAAAGGCTTCATTGATGTGGAATATTGCATCATATGAAGGATTGCTTGAGCTTGTAGGAGAAACTAAAGAAGGCGGATCAAGCGTTAAATATCGTACAACAATAGAAGCCTTTATAAGGACCAGGACTATTTTGGAAGACAATGAGGTCCTTAAGGACATGAAGGGTGATACATTGGGCTACATAAAATGATTAGAACTTGTCAAGCAAAAGCGCAAGGCCCTTACTGCAGCTCTCAGAACCACACAAGGAAAGACCTGGATGAGCTTGGGAAACTCATCACTCAAAAGATGGAATTTTTGGAAAGGAGAATGACCGGCATGTCAAGCATTGTGTTGGTCTTACTAGAATTAGAATGGATGAATTAGAGTCAATTGCGTAAGTGGATATTCCAAAGAAAGTAGAGGCCACTCTCAATGACTAGCGGACCTTAGAGGTGGATATAAAATAAAAATATCTTGAATTGATTATTCAAGTTGTAGCAGAATATATTGCAAGTAAAATACATTCTTTTATTCATCAAAATTCTTTCTATTCTTCTATTCATATTATTTTATTCATTTTGGAGACAATCGTTTCCAAGGTGGAAATCCAAACTAGTGTGGGGTAATGTTAATAAGTCAGAATCTAGCACTTAGCGAAGAAAATATAGAAGGTTTTGTGGGAAAGAAGAGCACATTCAAAGGGATGAAAGTATCGAAAGGATCGTGCATGAAGAACAAAAAAATGTTAAGGACTTAGCCGTTTTGATGATGAGGACCTATTTTGGAGATAGCGTGTGAAACACTCAAACTAATTAGAGACTTGTGCAACACGCATTGGCTATTTTGAATGATTAGATACAAAGCAATTTGCACGGATATAGGATAAATATAGAATGGCAAATTTATAGTTGACTAAGAGAGATCTATTGTTAACACTCTTGCATGTAAGTCTATTTTTGTAATGATGTGTGACTTATAATAGCATGCAACCTATTTTGGGTTTAGATAAGTGGTGAAGGAAAAATTCCCACCCTTATAAATATGTATTGAACTATGTAGCAGAGAGAGCATAGATATAGGTGTGAGAACTAGGTTATAGTGAGATTATGCTGCTAGATCTGTTACGTGCATGATTGGATACTACAATTATTGTAAGGAAGCTTCAAAGTGTATTTACTTCAATTAATATAATGGAGATTATGGATTGTAACAAGGTGTTATCATTGTTTAGATTCATTATTACATGTTTCATTCCATTATGGTTATCTGTTAAGTCTATTATGTTCTAGATCTATATCCGAATAAGCATTATAGAAGGATATATTAGCCACAAATCTGAATGATTTAAGTCTTCATTATGCTAAAACATCCTACAATAACAACCCTAAAGAGGGGCCTGGTACATTTGTGCACTTTAGGTGAGCACTCGGTCTAGGCTGAGTGATGTGCAGTGTGTTTGGGATTATATTGTTTAACTCTAGGCTGCATCATTGGTTCTCATTGCCAAGACCTCTTTTTCAGTTGTTTTCAGGATGGTTCATGATGAAGACATACCGGTTGACCTTAGCAAGTGTTGAGGAGTGGATACATGATTTAGAAGAAGAATGTGTATGACATTTCAACACTAGATCTTATTTTAATTCACGCATGTGGGTGGAAGAAAATTTGTATGACAATTTATATGAGAGATTCTTCATTTTCTTTCTAGTAGAATTATATGAGTTGTTAATTGCTTATGCATCTAAGAGGAATTGGTGGTATCGCACATTTTTTTGGATGTAGGAAGGATTTCAGGCCCTTTATGATGTTGATTTGATTTGGACTTGAGCTGTGGATATGTGGTTCCGTGGTGTTTGGGGAGTTATATTTTGGGGTACTCAATTTCAACTTATTCATGCCCAAAGGTAGCTGAATTCTAGTTTTTACAATATCCAAGGGGAACTTAATTATAAGTCATTCCACTGGTGATTAAGATCCCGATGGTAACTTTGAATTTGGAATGGCTAACTAGACCCCACCATGTGTGGGGGAAGGGGTAGGTTTGGTGAAAGATGGTAGACCTAGAGGCAAAAAGGTAGAGAGAGGAAAGATGGCTTAAGTATAATGAGGCAAACAAGAGGGAGGTAGGGAAGCAATGGGATGTTGCGAGAACAAATGGCATTATGGAGAAATATAGTTCAAGAATGAGTGGAAGTTCATGCCAAAGATTGTGAATTCGAGCCTCAAGAACTCCCCATTTTGGAAAACATAATAGGGAACCCTCCTCGGCGTCATGTAGAAGCACACTAGAAGAGATGACCTAGGTCGCAGACACACATGTGAATCCACCGATAACCTTACCCTTTCACTTGGTTTTCCAAAGCATTTAATACATCACTCAATGAAAGCTAATTTAAGTAGTGGAAAGTAGGAGTGAGTCTTATAAGAGTACAACGATGGAAACATAAATAACTTTATTTTTATATGGGAGTACCTTTTCGAGTGTATCATATGCATAGAATTCAAGTGCATAGATTTTTAGACTCTTTTCAAGGAGTAGTAATCTGTCAAAAGTATCGGGGTATAACTCGGTTATCTTTGTTGGGACACATGGAAGCACATCTTCTGGTCTAACCCCAGCTACAAGTTTAGGATCAGGAGGTTTAGGTAGATCTAGCTCTAGCAGATCTAGTTGTTCTTAAGGTAGAGGAAACACATGAGGTTTTGGATCAGGTGGGAAAGGTCCGCACCAACCCCAGAATATTTATATGGAGATGTCTCTTCATCTTTTGGAGTATAGGGGTATAAAAGATGTTGTTGAACATGTGTATGTATGTGAAATACTATGGAACGTAAAAGGAATCATGACTTCTAAGCATAGGGAAGGCCAATTTTTTACTACGTTGCAAGGGCGCACACACAACTAGTACAAAAAAATTTACCCTTATCGACTTACATAGACTATACAAATTTAAAAGATGCATTCCTTAAAGAGTTTCACATCCCTGAGTTTGAATAGAAGAGAATAAGTGCACTCAAGGATATTAAGCAAGACACTACTTAAAGTGTCAGAGAGTATGATGCATAGTTTAAAATGATGTTATCTAAGCTTTCTTATGATATGCACACAAGCCAACATGCACAATGGTTCGTTGGGGGCCTAATTACCCCTTTTAGGAGGGCATTATCACATAAGACATACACTGATCTAGGAAAAGCACTTGAAGCAGCCTTATGTGTTGAGGAAGTTGAAAGCATAGATACTAGGGTGAGCCCATTTTTAGAAGCACAGATCACAGCTATGGCAAAATAGTTGGATAAACTATTAGAGAATTCAACACATGAGATGCACATAGGGATTTAGTGCGATTGTAAAGTAGAAGGTCACAAAAAGGATAGTTATCATCGAAGATCATTATGATCATTGTTATTAGATTATGAGATATGACATTTAAACCATAATGCTAGCCATTGGCAATTATTACAACATGTGATAAGGAAGAACATTTCAAGCTACTATAAAATCTACAGGTCCATGACTCATGACACAGAAGACCGCCAACTGATTGTTCAGATCTAGGATGTTATAGATATTAGTGTACAAAAATAGGAGTTTCGAGATAACTCTAAGGGAAAGAATGAGCATTAGGACTTTGATCACAATTAGGCACGCTATGATTGAAATGAAGGGAATTTTGAAGAAGTTCATGGCAGAGTTCAAGGATACCACGGTGGATTCAAAGGATGAGGCCGTGGTAGTGGGAGAAGTGATTTCCTTGTGGAACATTTTATACATGTAGATCCCCCGACCACCTGCAGTAATGAATATCCTCAAAATATTACATGTTATTTTTGTAGAAAGAACCATAGCTATGAGGAGTGCCCGAGACTTGTATGAGCATCTTAGTAAGCAGCATAAATAAGAAAACAAAGGTGCATGGATGGTTAGGATACAATGCGTTGTTGAAAATTAGTGGATGCCTAAGTCGGGAAGTAGATTACGAGGTGTTACAAGTAAATATCATCACCCGTGTTGAGGTAACAGTGCTAAATAAGCATTACAATAGAATCCTATCATCACTAAGGAGGAGGTTCTACATGCATGGTACCCAGATCCTACCCATCAGAAGGAGGTTTATCAGGAAACCATGGAAGTTCTCAAGAATCTTTAGGGTGAGATACAATACTTAAAAGAGAAATCACGGAAGATGGAGCAAAAAAATGGTATCGAGATGGTTCAAACTGATATAGATGACTTAAGAGAAGTGTGTGAAGGGAAACACACCACGCGTAAGTATCAAACCGGAAAGAAAATCCTACATGTAAATCTTCCCCTCATAGCGTAGATTATGACAAGGAAATCACTCTAAATTTTGTTGTGGATGGGTGGCTATTGAGTAATATCTTGATTGATACAAGTGCGGAATTCAATGTTCTTACTTTAGATACATGGGTACAAATGGGAACACCCCCATTATAGTCATCCTCTAATGTATTGCTCATGGCTAATCAGACTAAGACCACTCCCATCGAGTTTTGAAATATTTGTCCATTATCATACAAGGATTCAAGTTCTTTGGAGACTTTGAGGTTTTAGCGATGGCAGAGTTAGATAGCTTCCCAACTCTATTAGGGCATCCTAGGTGCTATACAAATAATTTTGATCTCTGGTTCAACAAGGGTTATATTAGTTTTGAAAACAAGGAGGAAAGAGTTATTATCCCTTTAATAGATGGAAAATTTGTGCCCTATGTTGAGCCCTTAAGTGAAGAATATTTGAATAGGATTTATTTACATGCCATCCAGGATCCATAAGTGCTCGAGCCATGTAAAGAAGTGAAAAATTTAGTGGGAGGATGCACAATCCATGAGCGATAATACAAGTGTTGCTTGTGTTAATTGGGCTTATAGCACCTATTAGGTTGTATGGCATGAATTAAATATCACATTTCCTAGAGGCAAAGTAAACCATGGTATGTCGGGAGGATAGGTAACAACTTGGTACCTTGTTATATTAGAGAAGGATATCCTATGGTATTCATGTGTGCCATGGAAGAACAATTGATAGAATCACTAGAAAGGAGAAATATGATAGCATATACACTACATGGGACAACAACATGCTAGTGGGTAGACCACAAGGATAATCTTATATGATGAAATGAAATTAGGATTGCTCTTGCTACTAGGTTCTTCAGAGCAATGCATGTACTCAAATCTACACTTGTCATGGTAATCAACCTATTCAAAGCACCACGTTCGAAGTGTAAGAGACTTTGGACAAAAGGGTAGTAAAATTTACCACCTTCGCTATGGGTGCACAAGTTTTATTCCACTTTACAAGGATGTGCGCATGCTTGGTATGTATATGCAGAACTTCATAGAGAGACTAGAAATTGGTAGGATTTAATTGCACTAATGGCCCGAAATTTGAATTCTTCCCTACAAATCCTCTAGTGGCGAAGCATTGAAATTCATAAAGCACTTAACTATGGGAGATAGTGCCAAGGAACAAGAACTCCTTTAGGATTTATTAGATGAAGGGGAATCAAGAGCACATCTTGTTGAAGAAACAGAGGCCAATGGAACACTACTTCAACATGATTTTCTTGAGAAAGAAAAGGGAGAAATGGTCTACTTAGTGGATGATGAGGAAGTATAAAATCTGGATGTAAACCATTGAATAGGTAGGTGTGAGGTATTGGACAATGTAGATACAACCACGTGCACCTATCATGAACCTATGAAGACAAATAGGGTGAATATTGGATCAGATGCAAATCCTAAGGAAGCCATAATTGGGGACTATTGGTCATACTCTAAAGTGGCAAAAATCATAGAGTTACTAAGGGATTATCAGGAATTATTCCTTGGGGGTACCATGAACTAGAAGGCATGCATGAATTGTTAGGGGAGATGAAGATAAATCTTAAAGAGGGTGCGTGCCTAGTTAGAAAGAGACCCTACAGGATGAACCCCAACTTGCACAAAAAGGTCAAAGAAGAGATTGAAAAAATGTTGAAGTCTGGAATTATCAAGCCCCTTGATGAGTCAAAATAGGTTAGTCCAATGGTGATAAATATCAAGAAGGATGGACGAATCAAGATTTGCATGTACTACAGGGAGCTTAATGCTTCATGTGTGACCGATCCATTTCCCATGCCATTTACTAAGGAAATACTAGAAGGCATTATAAGACACCAAATCTATTCATTTACAGATGGGTTCTCTGGGTATCATCAGGTTTAGATTGCCTAGGAGGATCAAGAAAAGACTACGTTTACTACTGAATGGGGTAGCTTCGCCTATACTGTAATGCCTTTTGGCCGAAAAATGTGCCTACTATATTTTCACACATAGTTGTTCAAGCATTCAAAGAATTTATTCACAACTTCTTATAGGTCTATTTAGATGATTGGATGGTGTATGGATTAGTTAAGGATCATTGTGACAATCTACACTTAATGTTTGAAATATGTAGATAGTTGAGTTGACAATCTACAATACGAAGTGCATATTTGCTACACTATTTAGGTTATTGTTCGGACACATAATCTGCAAGGAAGGTTTGTTGGTTGATCCAGCCAAGGTTGTAGTCATTATAGGCCTAAGGGAGCCTACTAGTTAGAGTGAGGTGCATGGATTTTTGGGTCATATAAGATATTACAGGAAATTTATCAAATGATATGCCAAAGTTTCCACACCGTTAGAAGAGTTACTAAAAGGGAAAGGTACATTCTACTAGGGAGAACCACAGCAGCACGCATTTGAGACATTAAAGGAAAAACTTACTACTATGCCTATTCTACATTTTCCTTCATGGTACCAACCATTTCATGTACATTTTGATGCCTTTGGCATGGCCATTGGCATGGTGTTGGCTCAACCTAGAGAAGGTATTGTAGATCATCCTATTTTTTTACTAGTAGAAAGTTGAACAAACATTTCATGCCAATCAAATTCAATGGATAAACATATATGCAGTTGTAATGACTCGGTGATTCACCGATCTATTCATTCCATAACTCGGTAAGCTACTAATCTATTTATGTTATCTTATGTATCGAATAACATATCATATACTTTGTATACTTTTTCATCCTACCCTACACCAAGTACTGAGTGATCTATTTAAAGAAAATATATGAATATCGTGACAAATATTCATCCGATATCACGTTGTTTTAAACTTAGTGACATAGGACAACACAACAAAGAGCTTGCGATACTTTGGCCAAAGATTTATGACATACAATGTATGTCACTATTCCTAGATAGAATACTCTTCATATTGGAATACGTCCTCCATCTCACTCCTTAATTATCATGATTGTTCTTTATTGACTACCGTCAGTCGGTCCTCTTATTCTAGGTTTAACCCTAGCCCTAGATAAAAACATAACCTATTATAGGAAGATGCTCACTATGGCTTAGGGTAAATGGGCATACTCAGTTGACCTAAGTCAACTAGATGTGCCAACGTACCCTAAGCCATTGGAACCTAATTCATGTCCTAAATATGCTCTTATCCGACTCCAGAGGAAAACTACGTTCAAGTCCGAGTTCCTATTGGATGTAGATCTAGATGACCAATGCAGAAGGGTGATGCCACATGTCAACTACAATTTTGTATTCTTAAGAAGACCCAAGCCTTCTCGAAATTATAGCCCTATAGTTGGCATGTGCCAACATCCTACAGAAACTACCTCATCGAGATGTACATACCCCGAGGAGATTGTTAATACATTGTTAGTTTGAATTATTTCTTGATTACAGCAACCCTGCCAAACCCTAATCCAACGCTCAATAATTTCTTTCCTAAATTTGCTTCATTTAGTCCATGAAGAACTTCTTTTATACTTACGGTTGTTGTTAATGTTAGATCTCTCAGTTACACTGCCAATTAACTACAACCGAACAGCGTTATCAAGTTTCATTTAAAAAGTACAATAACTTTTTAGACAGGTTCAACGTTTGAGTATATTCCAATTAAAGTAAACTTCATACAAAATGAAGTCTGATAAATTGTAATCATATTAACATACCTTTTTTATTTATATTCAATTAAGAAATAAAAAGAGTCTGTATCTACATGTTAAGTGTTAGGGTATATCCTACCCAATATCCACATTTCTTAATGTATGTTCAACACACATTACATTACTATATAATATAGTTTAGATAAAGAACATCATATTCTATAGCTTAACAAGCTACATTTTGATTAGGGAAATTGAACTAAATCCCTTTATCCAACTTATCAAAGGATAACCAATTAAGCATAAAATAATATGAAGAATATCAACAAGATAGAAATCCATCTTTTTCATACAAGTACAAGATAATTTACACAACCAATACAAGTAAATTCTCAGCTTTTAATTCATCTTTATAACTTATACATTTACAAGCCTTATGCATTTTAGGCATACTACATAACAACTGCCTTCATTATCAAAGAATACTACTTTTATTTTTCAATACAATCTCAAGAACGAATTAGAATTCTTCACAAGGAATCAGATTTAAATCAGCCAATGCATCATATAATTTTTTTCTTTTTTATCACTTACGAATTCCATCTGCAAAAATTGCTAGCACAAGTCAGTTCAATGAACTGAGCATGATAAGCACTAAGCCTTAAAATGAAGTGCATTCCAATAATTGTTCCATTAAAACAACTCTGCTTTAATGAGACAATTATTACATCATAAATATCAATATAAGTAATAGCAAATGGAAAAGAAGTACATTTAACCAATTTGAATTCACTTCCAAGAGAAGAACAGAATATAATCCACAACATCTACCTTACAAAATTAAATTTTAATTGATCTTAACAATTACCTTTAAACAATAAAGAAAGGGTTTACAACATAGTTCACATTGAGATGATACATCTAGCTCCTAAGCAAGGAAGAAGGATATCCATTCCAAACTATGCTCAACACAAAAATATCAGAAAATAGATACAAGTTCATAACATGAATTTAACTATTTCGTTTAAAGGACAACTACCTTTAAATGCAACATTTTAGATTTTTAAACAGAACAGAATCCCATATCAATCTTAAGAAGGAATATAGAGTTTAAACAATCTTACAACAAGATTGTATTTTCTTGTTCAACAAACTGAAACAACAAATCTCTTCCTTCATCACTTTAACAAATGATATGAACAAGGAAGGCTAAACAGGTATAATAAATCTCCATCTTGCAAGAGAACTAATAACATAAGGGTTCAATCATATGAACTAAACCTTATAGGATAGAAAGGGAGTCTTATCAGAATTTGACTCAACATTAATTTATTCTCAAAACTTAACAACAAATTCCCATCTCTAATCCGAACAATAAGCTCATACACTAGCTCCTATTAGTACAAATTCACAACACCCCCAAAATGACCTATGGATCTGCTTTTCTAAGGCAATGTCATTTGGTGTGAATGCACAACATTGAGCTTTCCCAAAGTGTGGGACCTTTGCAAATGGGGAAAGCTCTCCAGAGAAGGTTGGTTCCTCCTCTTAAATTACTTGCCATGAGCTATTCCAAAGTGTACGCAAGCTAATCTAATCTTAATCTAACTATGCCAAGGAGACAGAGAGAGAGAGAGAGAGAGAGAGAGAAGAGGGAAAAACAAAGCCTACACTAAAAATGTGATACACTAGAGAAGGAAAATATTGAACATCTATCAAAACTGCCATGGAATAAGAAGAGGTGAGCAATGGGAAGGATGGACAAGTGCATCACAAAACCAAGGATGGATTTCACACAAAAATGTTCCAAAACTCCATGAACACAGCTCCAAAACCTACAATGAACATTCAAACATGCACAAATACCTACAATGAAGAGAGGCAAGAAGAAAACAAGCAAAAATGAGAAAGGATGGACAAATGCATCACAAAACACATTTTTATTGCTCCATAAGTTTGCACAAAACATCATTTCATGGATAAGAGGAAAAAAATGCCATTACAGAGCAGGGGAAGAGGTTCAAACTCCATTTTTAACCCTGGGGAAGAAAATAAGGGAGAGGTAGAGAAGAATGATGAACAACCTATTACAAATGAGCCAAAGCGGCTTTTAGCCATCGAACAAAATGGAAGAAAGGAGAAAATGTTGGCAAATTGATTTAGGACTTCAACCACTCGAAAAATTTATCTAATGGGCCTACAAAATGATGGGTTTCCAAAGGTGAGCAAAGGTGAGCTAAACAAACCCTACAAGTAGTTGTGTAAAATAGCTTCATTTCTTCAAAATTGATAGCCATACAAATGATTTGTAGCTAAGTATGGCTACTAGGATGTGTGGAAAATCAACAAGAAACTAGTCTTCAACCCAAATTAGAAAGGTGTCAACTGAAAACAAATCCAATACCTCTTTTAGTTGCTCTGCATTTGGATTAAAGAGGTATGGCAGCTGATCCTTGGAACTTTGCATATCATCCTCATGCTTAGAGGCAAGCATGACTAGTTGTGGCTTCTTTTTTAGCTCCAATAAAGCCAAATACTTGATCGGGAAAGGTCTGATCCATTTGATATGCCCATAACTCTAATTTTCCATTCCAAAAATGGAATATTCTTACTGCACCTTCTTAAATGGATGGTGTGGAAGCAATGGTAGAAATTTTCTACCCTTTCTCTTCCTCCAATGAAGAACATGGAAGATTTAAATCTTCCAATCTTAATCCAAAGAGCTGCTATAAGATGCAGGCTGCTGCAAATGAAATTTCTCCTCCATGACAGCAAGTTCTTATGTTTGGAAGATGGATGATGAAGGAGAAGATGGTGTGATTTCAACGGTTCTTCTTCATCAAAACAGTCCTCTAAATCAGACAGGTAAACTACCTCATTGTTGTCCTACTGCAAATGTTCAACCTCTCCCATGGTGTTCTCTTGATCTACAACTTGATCACCATGGTTTCTTTCATCCTCCAACATTGAGTTTGAGAGATCAAACTCTTCTTCAGCACTAGAACTCGAGAGAGATGAAGTAGAAAGAAGAAGTGAAGGTTCTTCTATAGCCTGCTTTGTGCTCAAAGCCTTTGGATCTACACTTTTCTCCCCCACAGCTAGAATGTGCTCCTCTTCTTTTGGATTTGGAGCAGCTTCTCCTTCCTCTACTATTTGAAGACAATCTTGCTCTTGATTGAACTCTTCCTCTAGCATGAAGTTTTTCAAGTCAAACTCTTCAATTTTCTACTCTAGAGGACAAGTTGGGACTACAAGATCTTCTTCAGAGCTTCTTTCCATGGCTGATTGTGTAACTTGAATTGGACCAACATTTCCTTCAAGTAGAGTGCCAACACGGACACTACATTATGAGCAAACTGATTGCTAATATGCTTCTTCTTTTTTCTCTTCTTCTGCTGCAACAAAATCAGCCTTGGCCACCACTCATTCTTCAACTCTAACCTCCTCTATTGGTTTCACCATCAAGGGGATTTTTGTAATCCTGAATTTAAGAGCCAAATTCAACAAACTTTTAATCTTTTCATCCTTGTTTGGCTCTTCTTCTTGCTGCTATTTTCCTTGACTGGAATTCTAATTTTATCTTCCCAACATGGATTTGGGAATGCAAGAGGAGGGTTGGGTTATAAATCAATTGATTTTGAAATTTTTTGTGGTGTTGGAGGAGATATTTCTTTGTAGGGAGTGGTTGTTTGGAAGGGAAAAGGACAAAAAAATGAGATGGGGTGGAAGACTAGGGGATGGAGAAATGGAATCAACACTTGGGGCAACATGGGCTGGATTTGGAATTTGGCATTCAAAATGAGATGGTGCTGCTTGAGGAATGGAAAGAGAAAAACTAGATGATGGTGTAGAACTTACCCATTGACAAGGTTGCTCAACACCAAGTTTATAGGTCTCTATCTCCAATGTCCATTGTGCAAGTTGGGGAAGCATCTCAATCATGAAGTCCAACTTCTCCTGAGGGCTATAATGTCTTGGAAAAGGGCCTCCCCATGGATAGGGTGCTCTGAAACCAATCTGAAATGCCTTCATTTGTGCTTGAGCCCTTGATTGCACCATGCCAACCTCCATTTTTTGGATTTTCTCCAACAAATCTGCACTTTCTTCTTGACTGCCCTCATCATATGCATATCCTTGTGCTTGATGTGCTTCATAGCCAAACTAATTTTGGCATTGCTCATATGGATATGCATACTGATTTTGAATTTGATCAAAATGTTGATCTGGAGGATTTGAAAAACATGTTGGAGGTGGAATATATTGTTGCTGTTGTAAATGTGAATTCCATGATGGAAATGAAGTCATGATTACACAACTTCATGGAATGAAATAAGATGGAAGAGATGGAAAGAAGAATGAATGGAAAATGAATGAAAAGGAAGGTCTACAACTTCTAGAGATGGGTTGTTTACCAGATGGAGTCGCCAGATGTGTTTGCAATTACCTCCAAAGGCTGAAATCTTCACAGGAACACACCAACCTACAAAAGATGAAGTGGAAGACCTCTAAGGTCCCACCAGGCATGCCAAAACTATTAGTGAAAATTCACAGCACCCTAAAATGACCTATGGATCTACTTTTCTAAGGCAATGTCATTTGGTGTGAATGCACAACATTGAGCTTTCCCAAAGTGTGGGACCTTTGCAAATGGGGAAAGCTCTCCAGAGAAGGTTGGTTCCTCTTCCTAAACTACTTGCCACAAGCTATTCCAGTGCAGGCAAGCTAATCTAATCCTAATCTAACTATGCCAAAGAAAGAGAGAGAGAGAGAGAGAGAGAAAAGAGGGAAAAATAGAGCCTACACTAAAACGGTGATACACCAGAGAAGAAAAATGTTGAACATCTATCAAAACTGCCATGGAACAAGAAGAGGTGAGAAATGGGAAGGATGGACAAGTGCATCATAAAACCAAGGATGGATTTCACACAAAAATGTTTCAAAACTCCATGAACACACGGCTCTAAAACCTGTAATGAACAAATAAGAAAACAAGCAAATACAAGCAAGGATGGACAAATGCATCACAAAACATGTTTTTATTGCTCCAGAAGTTTGCACAAAACGTCATTTCAAAGAAAAGAGGAAAAAAATGCCATTACAGAGTAGGGGAAGAGGTTCAAACTCCATTTTCAACCCTGGGGAAGAAAAGAAGGGAGAGGCTAGAGAAGAATGATGAACAACCTGTTACAAATGATCCAAAACTAGCTTTTAACCATCGAGTAGAATGGAAGAAAGGAGAAAACGTGGGAAAATTGATTTGGGAATTCAACCACTAAAAAAATTCTTCTAATGGGCCTAAAAATGATGGTTTTCCATAAACAAGCCCATACTTTAAAGTACATTGCTTTACAGAGCAAAACAGAGGCACATACTTCATTAATTTTGGTGGTTGGAGTTGTTTTCTATGTTTTTGCATGCCAGAGACGTTTTTCCATTTTTATCCCGTAAATCTTCACCAAAATCCAAAATTGAACCCTCCATCATGTAGATAATTTCAACATATTTCCATTGATATAAAGAACATGAAAAACCGAGCTCTAGATCAAAAGATATGGCCCTCTGAAGATTTAGGGAAAAACTGGGGCAAAAATCGGGTCAGTGGGCCAAAACTTTAAAATTTTCCCATTTTTTGAATTTGGGAAAATTTCCCAAAAATTCCCCATGCCTCGTCCTCCACTGCCATGTGGTGCTTTCCCATTCGTTGATGGAAACGTGGGCCCAAACTATGCTTTTTCCTTAAAATTTTCATTGGGAAAATTTCCCAAATTTTCCCCACGCTCCGCTCTCCCGATGCTTCAAATTTTTCCTTTGTGCCTTTTTTAGATTTTGGAAAAAATTTCCAAACAGCTCCACACCTCTGCCCTTCCACCATGACATGTGTCAGCTCCTCATCGCTCGGTGGGCCTTCGGGCCAAAATTTGACTTGGGCATTTTAACCCCCAAAGGGCTAAATGCCAAGTTTTCCTCCGCGGGCCCGTGCCAACCCATTTCTTTCCTTCGTCGGGCCTGTGGGAAAAAATTTTCCTTTGTGCCCTTTGACCAAAGTTCCAAAACTTAAACTTTTCCCCGACATCCGCCGCTCCGCCCTGCCACATGGCACCTTCTCATTGGCCGTGGGCATGTCTAGGGAAATTTTCCCCAAAAACTCCACTAAGCCATAACTTGAGATTTACAAGGAGTTAGGAGGAAAATTTTACCTTTCTGGAAAGGTGAGAAAATTATCTATCTGATGAAGCCATTTCCAGAAAATTTTGAGTCCCTGAAGCATGCCAAAAATTCATTTAAGTGCCAACAAAGGAAAAGGAGGAGGAGTTAGCCAAAAATAAGCAGGGGCTTATTTTGGATAACAGTTCCTAGAAGAGAGAACAAAACCAACTCATTGCAAGAAATGTACTACAAGTTCCCCTTACAATCCTTATCATTACAAGCATGAGTTCCAATTTCAGTTTAGAACAACACTCAGTAAAGTTCTAAAACAACACCCTATCCCTAAGGGTTCCCAATTTCCTTCTTCTAAAATACTTAAGCATTAACTTATTGATCCCAACAAGACTAGAAAACCTGAAACTTTAAACTAAACTAGTTCAGGAGTATGCTCAAACTCGAAACTGAAGTTCCTTTACATGCCTCCACAACATTATATTAATTGTGGGTGATTCATAATTCTATTAGAACTATAAAACAAAATCAGACTTGAACAAATTTAAGTATTCTACCTCCACTACTATTTCTAAGCACTGGTATAAACTTGTTTAAAATAATTCCAAATTCTTCTATCAAATGAAAGTGTTTCCAATTAAATCTCCAAGATATGTTCAAACATTTCGGTCATGCTACTTACTTACCCTTAATTACTGTGTTTAATCGGTTTGCATTTAACGAGTTATAAACTCTCAACTAAAAATATAATTTAAAACCAACTCACAAATACCATAACAGAGCTAACACATCGTTCAACTAAAAATTCTAAACACTATGTATCAAATTACATGTACAGTGCCAAATCACAAAGTCTCAAACGTGAGCACAGAAATATATGCAAATATTATGATATAAGTCAGAATATAACACGAATGACCTTAACCAGTTTATAGCGTAACCAAGAAACCCTATTTCCAACTTAAAATGAAACACATGTTTCTCCAAGAAGAGTTTAGAACCATTTGAGTAGATATTCGTAGGTTCAGGGTGTCCACTATTCCCATTCCAGTTTGCATTTCAAACAAAGAAAACTCAAACCATCTCGAAAAATAAGCTCCTACCAGAGTTCAAAATAATAAAAAAGAATACTATTACTATGTAAATTACAAACTTCCATTAAGAGTCCATAATAACATGAGTACAGAGGTACATATGGACTTAAAACAATCAAAGATTATTCGAGAATCCAAACACTATTTAGAGTGACAAGAACCTCCAACCCAAGTTCTTAACAAAACATTAATCCTAAATCAAGCTAACTACACACGAACTTGAATATAGGCTCAAATGAAACACCAGTTCAAGACAAGCTCAAGCTTAAACAATACACGAGCTCAACTACAAGCCTTAGCTCAAACAAAACATAAACCCTGAATGTGCTCTAGCTCAACAAAAGACAAGCTCAACTACAAGTTTTATCTCAACAAAACATGAACCCAAATACAGAAAGATCATACAGATTCAAGGTTCCCAAAACTCAAAACCATTTACACAACAACGAAGGTCAGTTGAAAACACAACTTCTTCGTATACTAGTTCAAGAAATGACAAACAGAGTTACAGTAACAAGTTTCTCATGCATGTCATGCTAAATAGCACATACCAATAAAGTTTCAAACACTTATCATCAATTTGCCATGGATTAATACCCAAATTTCCAAGATTACAAACCCAAAGCAAGTAAATTACCAGATAAAACATTCAAGTCAAGAATCTCATAAGAGTAGAGTCATTTTAATGAATCATTTAGAAGAAAGCAAGATATCTTAAAGATTATAGCCTATCATGTCTGATAGTGCTTCTACCAAATCAAAGGAGACTTCTAGACGAGCTTCCAACTCCTTTTCTCCTCCACAAAAGATCAACCAACCAACAAATTTCCTCAAAAGGCTTCATATATCTTCCCATGATCGAAAATAGACGTGAGTTAAAAATAGCAATGAAGTTCAAGTCAAACTCATCGGGTTCGAAGAACCAGTTTGCTCCATGTAGAGAAAAATCTGAAAAGCATGCAAAAACCAACAACCTCCCACAAATCTACCTTCCAAGTTTCCTAGACGGTTTGTGAACAAAACCCAAGGCCAATTAATTTCATTAATTCTAATTTTCTTACTCAACTCTCCCTGCCACCACCTCCCAAATCTGGCGAATGCCAAGTCCAATTTAACATGTAACTCCATCTTTAGTGGAGCTTCCACATAAGCCTCCGCTAATGCAACTAGCCCCTGCCAAAACTGGTAGTACATAATTCCTTTAAGAACCTTATCAATAATTCAATGCCATTGGAACCGTCACCTTAGAGGCATGCGCCCCTTTTAGGTTCCCATTAAAATAGCTTAGGATAGATCCTTAAACTTAGGTTAGTTTAGGAATAATTACCTTAGGTCTTAACACATTACCTTAGGTAATTCCAACATTAGGTTAGATCATCTCATAACCATATAGCATTAGGTTTTAGGTTAATTTAGATAGCCTAGAAACCTTTCCATACTCCCTTAGCACAAGGCTTAGGTTAGAAATAAAATCAATTAAGTAACATAGCTAGGTAGTATATATTCTTACCCAGCTTAGGATTCCATAGGATAATCCTTTAGTTTTAGGATTCTAAATCCTTCATATGCCATGAATAGGTTGTATTTCATTTACGTCAGCAATGGACTGCCAAGATCAATCTTCAAGGACCTAAGCACAACATATAACTGAATAGAAATACATTCACACAAGATTAAAGAACTTGTAATAAAAATTTCAGTCCATCATGTCCCTCAATTATGGAATGTCAATTTACCAATCGTTCAACCGAGAATGTTTAAAACACTCCTTGGATCATTGAAATTGATCCAAGGATGAGTCAGGTAAAGAGATAAGTTTGCAACTCTTAAACCAGATTACAACTCACCTACAAGAAGTGAAAAATGAATTCAAGGAAGCCATTCCATTCCAGTCTAATGATCATAAGAATATAAAATATTTATCCATATCAAGCATGATCTCCAACAATCAAAAGGACACATCTTTAGAAGAAAATCACATGTCAACACTTGAAATACAAAGGAGGAATATAACAATTGTCGAGGGTGTTACATGCTTCCTCCCAAAAAGAATCATCATCCCGATGATTACCTCATTTTAACAATTTCTATCAATGACAATCAATTCATTTACTTTTCTTACCATAATTCAAATATATCAAAAAAATGTATAGTTCCAAAAATCAGCATTAAATAGTTGTTTATTCAACTCATATAAATATCTACCCAAAACTGGCATACTTATAGTCATATACAGAAGAAAAATCACAAAAAAAAATTAACAATACACAAAATCAATTCTATTCAAATAGATATGGAAAAGAAGTTTTCATATCCTCTAGGTTTCCCAAGTTGCACTATCTTCGTTAAACTGGTCCCACTGGACTTTACATTGACTTAAGTCTCGATTTCTCAAATGCAACTAGCCAGTTTCAAGCACTCGTATGGGTTTAACCACAATTATTCCTGGGTCCTAGACCTGCAAGGAATTCCAATTTAACACATGTGATAATTTGAAACATATTTCTTAAGTAAAGAAATATGGAAAACATCATGCATTTGTGACAAAGCAGGAGATAATGCTAAACGATAAGTTACGGTGGTTGATTACTTCAACTATCTCAAAAGGTCCCACATAATAAGGTGATAACTTAGTAGCCTTGCCAAAATTTATAGAACTCTTTTTCGGTTTAACTCGAAGAAATACTTTCTCACCAAGTTCAAATTTCCTATCAACCCTCTTTAAGTCGACATAATTTTTCCTATCTACTGCTTCTTTCAAGTGTTCATGAATAAATTTAACTTGTTCCATTTCAGTAAGAATTTCAGGTCCAATTACCTCTCTATCCTCTATGCTATCCCAACTAACAGGGGTTCTGCATTTTCTTCCATATAATGCCTCAAAAGCTACCATCTTAAGAGAAGCATGATATAAATTATTATATGCAAATTCAACTAATGGAAGATACTCTTCCCACTTATATTTTTGATCCATGCAATACATTCGTAACATATCTTCCAAAACCTAATTTACTCTTTCAGTCTGCCCATCTATTTCGAATGGTACACAAAATTGAAATTTAGCTTAGTTCCTAGCGCTGCATTAAGCGTTTTCCAAAATCTTGACATCATTCTAGGATCTCTATCCAAAATGATTAACTCAGGTACTCCATGTAATCTGAAAATTTTGTGTACAAATATTCTTTCCAAAATAGGAGAATCATCCTTCATATTTCCAGCAATAAAATGTTCTACCTTTGTTAGTTTATCCATAACTACTAAGATAACATCATGCTTATTTCTCGACATAGGTAACCCTTATACAAAATACATGCTTATTACTTGCCATTTGTACTGTGGTATGCTATGAGGATACAACAACCCGGTTGGGTGCATATGTTCTGCCTTAACACGTTAGCACTCAAGACAATGTGGCATAAGGTTTAGAACATATTTTTTCATTCCTTTCGAAATATTGTTGTTTTATATCGAGAAAGAATTTTTGTAATGTTAGGGTGTCAGAAAAAGATGAATTATGAAATTCTCGCTAACAATTTCTTTCTCAAATCATTTAGCGAAGGTACATAGACTATGTTCTCAAATCGTAAGATTCCTTCTTTATCAAAGCGAAAACCTTTATACCTCGAATAATTAGAATCTGCAATAAGTGTTGCTTTTACTTGTTGGAAGTAAGAATTAGATTCCATAACACTTTTTACTTCATCCTTAAACTAAGTTCTTAACGTTATAAGAGTAGAAATGTGCTTCCTACGACTTAGAGCATCAACCACTCTATTTTCTTTACCCTTTATATAACTGATGTCAAACTCATATTGAGACAAAAACTCTAACCACCTTCATTATTTTGCATTAAGATTTGGCTGAGTGAAGATATACTTCAGTCCAAGGTGATCGAGTTTTTAATTCAAAATGCTTACCGAGAAGTTAATGCCTCCAAAATTGTAGTGCATGAACAATGGCAACAAGCTCTAAATCATGTGGAGGATAATTCATCTCGTGTAACTTAATTTTTCTACTTTCATATGCTATGAAATTACCACTTTGTAACAAAATACCTCCTAGACCTTCATCAAATGCATCATTTACCACCATAAAATCTCCATTAGGATCTGGTACTACAAGAATAGGTGTTGAAGTTAACTATTCCTTCAAGTTTTTAAATTCAATTTCACATTTCTCACTCCAAACAAACTTTTTATATTTCTTCTGTAAGGAAGTTATTGGTATAGCTATCTTATAAAAATATTTTACAAATTTCTTATAGTAGCCAACAAGTCCCATGAAGCTTCTAACTTCATGTACATTCTTTGGTGTAGGCCACTCATTATAGCTACAATTTTAGAAGGATCTACAGCAATTCCATCTTTACTTATTACATGTCCCAGATAGTGCACTTTTGTGTCATAGAAAGAACATTTGGACAACTTACCAAACAACCGTCTCTTTCTCAAAATTTCTAAAACTATTTTCAAATGCTCATGATGCTCCTCAATGCTTTTAGAATATATGAGAATGTCATCCAAGAATACGAGCACAAATTTGTCTAAGTATTCGAGAAAAATATTATTCATTAAATTCATAAATGCCGCAGGTGCATTAGTTAATCCAAAAGGTAAAACCGTAAACTCATAATGTCCATACCTTGTTCTAAAAGTTGTTTTATGAATATCCTCATCCTTAATTCGCAATTGATGATATCTAGATTGAAGATCTATCTTAGAATATACCGATGCTCCACGCATCTGATCAAATAAATTGTCAATCCTAGGGAGTGGATATCTATTCTTGATTATTTCCTTATTTAACATTCTGTAATCAATGCACAATCTAAGTGTTCCATCTTTCTTTTCACAAAAATTACAGGTGCTCCCCAAGGTGAAACACTTGGTCTAATTAAACCTTGAGATAAAATTTCTTGTAACTAAGCCTTAAGCTCTACTAATTCGGTATTAGTCATTCGATACATTGCCTTAGAAATAGGTTCAGTTCCATGCTTGATCTCAATCATGAAATATAATTCCCTTTTGGGTGGAACACCTGACAATTCTTCAGAAAATACATCACTGAAGTCTCATAACAGTGGATATCATTCCATAATATCACTGCTCTCTTCTGTTGATTCAGTAATTTTTATTGCATATAAGGTACATCCTTTATTTTTGGCCTTTTTAAGTTGCATAGCTGATAGTTTTCTAACAGAAATCTCACATTTCACACCCTGAATCTCTATTATTTTCTACAGGTTGTCTAAACAACTAATGTGTTTTTCAAAATAGTCCACTTTAGCCTTATGTTCTGCTAACCAATTAACACCTATGATTACATCATAAGACCCTAAAGGTGCAACATAAAGATCAACCTCAAAGTGGAAAATTCGGGTAAATTAAGGATTTGCTCATAAAAGACACATATTAACCATATGAATAGCATTATTACCATACTGTATAGTCCATGTTTTATCCATGTTTCTAGCTTTTCTTTTTAATTTTGATGCTAATTTACTAGAAATAAAATATTTAGTAGCTCTGGTATCAAAAATAATAGTTATTGGTAAACTAAATAGCTTACGGAACTTCTATGGGTGTGACATGTTTCTCAACCTACTTGTCACCTTTGCAGTGTGTATCTTGTGCTACCGATTACGATCATCCTTTTCAAAGGAAATTGATTTACGTAATGAGCCTTTCCATAGTTATAACAGCCTCCTACAGGTCCTTGGGTTCATGTTTATTTCCATCCTTAGAGTTATCGTTCGGACCCCTTAGGACTTTGTCCATTATTATTATTCTTGGCAAGGTTGTTCTGTGTATTACCAGCAAACTTGTTTGTTGCTGCTTTCTTATTTGTATCAGATGAAAACTTATTCTTCATTATAAATTTCTTCCATGGTCCTTTCTTGGGTGCAAGAGATGATGAAGAGGAGTTGGGATTCTTCTTCCTTACTTCCTCCTTATGAGCAGAAATTGCCTTTAATTTCTGTTCTTGCCTTATGGATTTTTCAACAACCCCTTCCATCATGGTTGGGCTGTGAACATCCACCTCTCCTCCTATAACGGGATTTAATCCCATGATGAATTTCCATATCTTGAACTTCTCGTCGGTTTGGTACCGAGGCACATACTTAAGGATTTTTGTAAATCGCTCCCAATACTCAATTACAGTTAGCTTTCCTTGAGCTAAGTTCTGAAATTCAGTCATTTTCTGATCATAGTAGAGTTGTGGCAGCCATCGTTTCCTAAAGTAACCTTTAAATTGGTCCCATGTGATATTAGATTCATCAATGTTCAACTCAACCTTGTGGTTGTCCCACCACGAAGATGCTTTGTGAGAAAGTTGATATGCTCCCCATATCGCCTTTGTTTCTTCTGAGAAATTTCTTATTGTAAAGTATTTCTCCATTTCGTTGAGCCAGTTCTTAGCCCCATCTCCTAATGTGGTGCCATCAAACTTGGGTGGACTTATCCTTTTTATGTCATTAGTGAGTTTTGCTACTAGCCTAGCCTTTTTGTTCTTAGGCTAAATAGGTATGTTAACATTGTTATTATCAACACCCACATTGGCGTTGTCCCCTGGAGGTGGCTGATTATTGTTATTAGCTTCTTCTTCCTCATTACCCATTACTTTTTGTTCAAGCATAGCCAAACAATCTCTTGTGTCCAATAGGGCAGTAAGGATCTCATCAAGTTTCGGGCGTTCTTTACTCCGTCCTCAAGCGAGAGGGTTATTTGTAATTTTTCCTCTTGTTTTCACCATTTTCTGCTACAATAAAATTTAATTTTCATCGATTATGGACACAATAGGTCCAAGAGCTATAACATTCATCTCTAATACAAAGATGTAACATTCCCATTTTAAGACTTTAGAAACAAGGGAAAAAAAATTATAGTGTTCACTGTTCTAAATATAGCATTATTTAGAATAAACATTCCATGCCAATCAAATTCAATGGATAAACATATCCATCTATGATGACTCAGTGATTCACCGATCTATTCATTTTGTAACTTGGTAAGCTACCAATCTATTTATGTTATCTTATGTATCGAATACATATTGTATACTTAGTATACTTTTTCATCCTACCCTACACTGGGTATTGAGTGATCTGTTTAAAGAACATATCTGAATATCTGCTAACAATATTCATCTGATATCACATTGTTTTAAACTCGGTGACATAAGACAATGCAACCAACAACTTGCAATACTTTGGCCAAAGATTTATAACATACTGTGTATGTCATTATTCCTAGATGGCATACTCATCATATTGGAATACATCCTTCACCTCACTCCTTAATTATCATGATTAGTCTTTCGACTACGTCGTCACCACTTGTTCCGAGTTTAACCCTAGCCCTAGATAAAAACATAACCTATTATAGGAAGATGCTCATAATGGCTTAGGGTAAATGGGCATACTTAGGTGACCTAAGTTGACTAGATGTGCCAATGTACCCTGAGCCATTGGAAGCTAATTCATATCCTAAATATGCTCCCATCCAGGACCTACAGGGAAACTAAGTTCAAGTCCGAGTTCTTATTGGGTGTAGATCTAGATTATCAATGCGGAAGGGTGATGCCACATGTAAACTCGATGTTGTATTCTCAAGAAGAGCCAAGACTTCTTGAAATTATATCCCTATAGTTGGCGTGTGCCGACATCCTACAAAAAACTACCTCATCCGAGATGTACATACCCCCAGAAGAGATTGTTAATACATTGTTAATCTGAATTATTTCTTGATTACAGCTACCCTGCCAAACCCTAATCCAACGCTTAATAAGTTCTTTCCTATATTTTCTTCATTTATTCCATGAAGAACTTCATTTATACTTACGGTCATTGTTAATGTTAAATCTCTCAGTTACACTACCAATTAACCACAATTGAACGGCATTATCAAGTTTCATTTAAGAAGTACAATAACTTTTAGACAGGTTCAACATTTGAGTATATATCCAATTAAAGTAGACTTCATACAAAATGAAGTCTAATAAATTGTAATCACATTAACATACCTTTTTGGTTTATATTCAATTAAGAAAGAGAAAGAGTCTTTATCTACATGTAAAGTGTTAGGGTATATCCTACCCAATATCCACATTTCTTAATGTATGTTCAACACACATTACATTACTATATAATATAGTTTAGATAAAGAACATCATATTCTGCAACTTAACAAGTTGCATTTTGATTAGGGAAATTGAACTAAGTCCCTTTATCCAAATTATCAAAGGATAACCAATTAAGCATAAAATAATATGAATAATATCAACAAGATAGAAATCCATCTTTTTCATACAAGTACAAGATAATTTACAAAACCAATACAAGTAAATTATCAGCTTTTAATTCATCTTTATAACTTATACATTTACAAGCCTTATGCATTTTAGGCATACTACATAACAACCGCCTTCATTCTCAAAGAATACTACTTTTCTTTTTCAATACAATCTCAAGAATGAATCAGAATTCTTCACAAGGAATCAGATTTAAATCAGCCAATGCATCATATAAGTTTTGCCTTCTTTTATCACTTACAAAGTCCATCTGCAAAAATTGCTAGCATGGGTCAGTTCAATGAACTAAGCATGATAAGCACTAAGCCTTAAAATGAAGTGCATTCCAATAATTGTTCCATTAAAACAACTCTTCTTTAATGAGACAATTATTACATCATAAATATCAATATAAGTAATAGCAAATGGAAAAGAAGTACATTTAACCAATTTGAATTCACTTCCAAGAGAAGAACATAATATAATCCACAACATCTGCCTTACAAAATTAAAGTTTAATTGATCCTAACAATTACCTTTAAACAACAAAGAAAGGGTTTACAACATAGTTCACATTGAGATGATACATCTAGCTCCTAAGCAAGGAAGAAGGATATCCATTCCAAACTATGCTCAACACAAAAATATCAAAAACAGATACAAGTTCATAACATGAATTTAATTGTTTCATTTAAAGGACAACTACCTTTAAATGCAACATTTCAGATTTTTAAATAGAATAGAATCCCATATCAATCTTAAGAAGGAATATAGAGTTTAAACAATCTTACAACAAGATTGTATTTTCTTGTTCAACAAACCAAAAAAAAAATCTCTTCCTTCATCACTTTAACAAATGATATGAACAAGGAAGGCTAAACAGGTATAATAAATCTCCATCTTGCAAGAGAACTAATAACAAAAGGGTTCAATCATATGAACTAAACCTTACAGGTTAGAAAGGGAGTCTTATCAGAATTTGACTCAACTTTAATTTATTCTCAAAACTTAACAACAAATTCCCATCTCTAATCCAAATAATAAGCTCATACACTAGTTCCTGAAGAGAGAACAAAACCAACTCATTGCAAGAAACGTACTACAAGTTCCCCTTACAATCCTTATCGTTACAAGCATGAGTTCCAATTTCAGTTCAGAACAACACTCAGTAAAGTTCTAAAACAACACCCTATCCCTAAGGGTTCCCAATTTCCTTCTTCTTCTAAAAGACTTAAGCATTAACTTATTGATCCCAACAAGACTAGAAAACCCGAAACTTTAAACTAAACCAGTTCAGGAGTATGCTCAAACTCAAAACTGAAGTTCCTTTACATGCCTCCACAACATTGTATTAATCGTGGGTGATTCATAATTCTATTAGAACTATAAAACAAAATCAGACTTGAACAGATTTAAGTATTCTGCCTCCACTACTATTTCTAAGCACTGGTACAAACTTGTTTAAAAGAATTCCAAATTCTTCTATCAAATGAAAGTGTTTCCAATTAAATCTCCAAGAGATGTTCAAACAGCTCAGTCATACTACTTACCTAGAATTACCGGGAGTAATCAGTTTGCATTAAAGGAGTTATAAACTCTCAACTAAAAATACAATTTAAAACCAACTCACAAATACCATAACAGAGCTAACACGTCATTCAACTAAAAATTCCAAACACTATGTATCAAATTACATATATAGTTCCAAATCAAAAAGTCTTAAATGTGAGCACATAAATATATGCAAATATTATGATATAAGTCAAAATATAACACGAACGACCTTAACCAATTTATAGTGTAACCAAGAAACCCTATTCCCAACTCAAAATGAAACACATGTTTCTCCAAGAAGAATTTAGAACCATCTGAGTAGATATTCGCAAGTTTAGGGAGTCAACTATTCCCATTCTAATTTGCCTTTCAAACTAAGAAAAATCAAACCAGCTCAAAACACGAGCTCCTACCAGAGTTTAGAATAATAAAAAAGAATACTATTACTGTGTAAATTACGAACTTCCATTAATAGTCCAGAATAACATAAGAATAAACATGAGTACAGAGGTACATATGGACTTAAAACAATAGTCCAAGATTACTCGAGAATCCAAACACTATTCAGAGTGACAAGAACCTCCAACCCAAGTTCTTAACAAAACACTAACCCCGAATCAAGCTAACTACACACGAACTTGAATACAGGCTCAAATAAAACACCAGCTCAATACAAGCTCAAGCTCAAACAATACACGAGCTCAACTGCAAGCCTTAGCTCAAACAAAACACGAACCTAGAATATAGGCTCTAGCTCAACAAAAGATGAGCTCAACTACAAGTTTTAGCTCAACAAAACATGAACCTAAATATAGAAAGATCATACGGATTCAAGGTTCCCAAAACTCAAAACCATTTACACAACGATGAAGGTCAATTGAAAACACAACTTCTTCGTATACCGGTTCAAGAAATGACAAGGAAAGTTACAGTAACAAGTTTCTTATGCATATCATGCTAAATAGCACATACCAAGAAAGTTTAAAACAATTATCATTAATTTACCATGGATTAATACCCAAATTTCCAAGATTACAAAACCCAGCAAGTAAATAACTAGATAAAATATGCAAGTCAAGAATCTCATAAGAGCAGAGTCATTTTAATGAATCATTTAGAAGAAAGCAAGAGATCTTAAAGATTAGAGCCTATCATTTCTGATAGTGCTTTTGCCAAATCAAAGGATACTTCTAGACAAGCTTCCAACTCCTTTTCTCCTCCATGAAAGATCAACCAACCAACAACTTTCCTCAGAATGCCTCATATATCTTCCCATGATCGAAAATAGACCAGGTGAGTTAAAAATAGCAATGAATTGCAATTCAAACTGCTGGTTTGAAGAACCAGTTTGCTCCATGCAGAGAAAAATCTGAAAAGCATGCAAAAACCAACAACCTCCCACAAATCGCCTTCCAAGTTTCCTAGATGGTTTGTGAACAAAACCCAAGGCCAATTAATTTCATTAATTCCAATTTTCCCGCTCAACTCTCCTTGCCACCACCTCCCAAATATAGCGAATGCCAATTCCAATTTAACATGCAACTCCATCTTTAGTGGAGCTTCCACATAAGCCTCCACTAAATCAACTAGCCCCTACCAAAACTAGCAGTACATAATGCCTTTAAGAACCTTATCAATAATTCAATGCCATTGGAACCAGTTGCCTTAGAGGCATGTGCCCCTTTAGGTTCCCATTAAAATAGCTTAGGATAGATCCTTAAAATTAGGTTAGTTTAGGAATAATTACCTTAGGTCTTAACACATTACCTTAGGTAATTCCAACATTAGGTTAGATCATCTCATAACCATATAGCATTAGGTTTTAGGTTAATTTAGATAGCCTAGAAACCTTTCCATACTCCCTTAGCACAAGGCTTAGGTTAGAAATAAAATCAATTAAGTAACATAGCTAGGTAGTATATATTCTTACCCAACTTAGGATTCCATAGGATAATCCTTTAGTTTTAGGATTTTGAATCCTTCCTATGCCATGAACAGGTTGTATTTCATTTACGTCAGCAATGGACTGCCAAGATCAATCTTCAAGGACCTAAGCACAACATATAACTGAATGGAAATACGTTCACACAAGATTAAAGAACTTGTAATAAAAAAATTTAGTTGATCACGTCCCTCAATTATGGAATGTCGGTTTACCATTCGCTCAACCGAGAAGGTTTAAAACACTCCTTGGATCATTGAAATTGATCCAAGGATGAGTCAAGTAAAGAGATAAGTTTGCAACTCTTAAACCAGATTACAACTCACCTATAAGAAGTGAAAAATGAATTCAAGGAAGTCATTCCATTCCATTCTAATGATCATAAGAACATAAAATATTTATCCATATCAAGCATGATCTCCAACAATCAAAAGAACACATCTTTAGAAGAAAATCACATGTCAACACTTTAAATGCAAAGGAGGAATATAGTAATTGTCGAGGTGTTACATGCAGACGACTACACATACCCTTAGTGTGGGGTAGTTTTTGATATCCAGGTACAATATTGTTGAAAATAAGTACACATGAAAGGAACTATCTATGGGTGTTATTGAAGGGTGGAAAATTGAAAAACAAGAGAGATTACTTCTAGCCACAGAGACCATAGATAGAGAGGAATGAACAAACAATTATAACATGAGGTAAGTAGAGGTCGGAAAGACTACCGGTGGAAGGTGAGGTGATGAGGTACTCGGGCATATGGAAGCACGTTTGAAGAGAAGTCTACAGACCAAAAGGGTAGAAGGGCGTGCTAGAAGGTTATAGCTTGGGCACGAAGATGTACAGTGTGGAAAATAATGAAAATGGTCAATTAATGAGATGATTTTTGGTAGGTGGAGGATCAATAAATGCACTAAATTTTTCAAATTCTATAGAAGGAAAAGATGCGAGTTCATTTTTACCATTATGATTGAGAGAATTTGAAAAGGGTTAAGTGTGAATGAGTGAGAAATTTTATTGAGGTGTTAAGAGATTGAAACCAGATGTGGCAAGAAGGGTTGTGTGCAAGAGAAGCTTATGTTCCCACGGGATAATGGTTTGAGTGAAGTAGACGCATTACAAATGAGCTAGGGCACACAATTTCCACTAGGGTATGGATATTTTAACTAGGGTTTTGACTTGATCGATTACGAGAGGGAAGAAAAGAGATATTTTTTCAAATGGCACTAAAGAACACACTTGCAACGAGGAGATAAAGGGAAGAAGAAGGTTGAAGTGGAAGAATAAATTGTTACTGAGATTAATTTCTCAAAAATACAGTATCCAAAGAGTGTGATTGTGGGACAAGAATGGGATTCACATATCTACCAATGTAAAATCAATTATTACAACCATCGAACATCAAAAAATAAGAAAGAGATCAATGTGTTGTTGAGCAAAAAAATGAACAAGTGCACGACAAAGGATATTCCGGTATATGATGACACGGTGAAAATTTGCTGAAGAAGAATGGAGTCTACCAGTTGTATGAGCTACCATATTTTTGAAAGTATGAACCATTATATTGGTGGTTGATGATAAGAGTCCATGAGGACTTCTTTTACTTCTCCAGATGGAGGGTAAGAGTCACAGATGATTTGATTTAAATAGTGACAGGACTAAGGGCCTCAAGGTTGGATCTGGATAGTGATTTAACTGATAAAGCCACAATCCTAGAGACTAAGAAAGAGATGGGGTATACTAAATTTTGGCATGACATGGACATTGACAAATTGCAAATGTACCTAGTAGTGCAGAAGCTACACATCTTGTAATAAATCGAATGATAAAGGAAGGTGGTTGTAGGTAAACACAATGTGGTTGCATGTCATAACAAAAATGTCTCAAGGAGTGTTGTACAATATTGCAGATCACATAGCAAATACAATCATTGAAGAAGCACAAACAAGTGACAAAATAATTTTTGGTGTTGTATTATTGTCTTTAGTATTTATGGAGATTGGGGTACTTGATGGGCTAAAGGAGAAGATTTAGGAGTACCCCATGGAACACAAGTCACCTGCAAAAAGATTTGGAAAGTACTTGTGTGATGGATCAATGAGTGGACCATTCAAGCATAGAGCAGAGATGTGGTATGATAGACTTCATGCGGTGTTTGAGGAAGATTTGTGCATATCCAAGGATTTTCCTTCCGTGGTGGGTAAGACAGTTTAGTTTTCGAATACAAACATTTTTTCATTATGTGATTTGTGATCAAGGACAAAACTACCATATGCCATCATAGAAATATATTTCTAGGCATCGGTTTACCATTTTTAGATGTGCGTTGCCTAACCTTCAATGCAAAAAAGGTAGATTATGACTACCACACTCTGAGGAAGAAGTATGTATATCCAGGGCACAATTCCTATATTGAAAGGCTTATTTTAGATATTATAAGCATGAAACATGTAATCTTGGTAGTTGGGGACATTACAAAGTGCTTGTGTACCTATAACTCAAACCCAAGGTGGAGAACATGAAGTGTGTTGAGAATGAGTTCGTGCTCCCAAGGCTACCAAAGGGTAAGCATACAATGGAAAATTTTCCAACATGCAAGCCCACATAAAAATTCAAGTAGATGATAAAGAAAAAGAGCATGAGGATAATGGTGGTTTGGAGCATAGGGGAAAAAGACAACCTCCAAATAAGGAAGAGGTTAAACATACAACTACACCACCTCGGCTAAAGGATGGAGATGATGAGGACTTGGATACAGATCTAAGGAGAGCATCATTTAAAGAGAGTATTCAGGAGAATAAGGACCCAATGTGCTACTTCGCAAATAATGTGCGAGATCACCTTGACTCTCTCCATAGAAGGATACAACTGAGAATAGATGAAGGGAATTAAAGTTGAATAAGGAAGTGGAATATTTAGAGGAAATCCCGCAAAATTATCCTACACCTCTAGAGAATGTGGAAGAACAAAAAGATGAAGAAATGAAGGATGGAGAAGAGAGAGGAAAAGGGACATATGAGACAACAATCGATACTTCTCAGGACATAGCCACACAAGTTCCAAATCTTGAATCCCAAGTTCCTAAGTAGCCTAGATCAAGAAGAACAAGTGGGGAATATATTCCACCAACCATGTGCTATGCTGAGGACATAGGTACAATTATCCGCACTCATTTATAGAGCACAATGACATAAAAGGAGTTGTATGGCTAGGATTTAATGGATAAAGAAATGGAAATAATACACACACAGAAGCAATTCTCATGGTCGATGTAAACAAGCATGGATGAACCATACTTTGATGTGTGTGAGGAGTCTTGAGTGTCAAGGAAGTTGAAAAAGAAACCTCATGCTAGACACATAATAGAAAAGTGTACTGTTATGTCAGATGAATAGGTAAGCAATGCTTTGGTAAAGGTCTCGACAAAGGTTACATGATGGAATATGGATAAAGATGCAATAATCGGGTGCTAAGGGAGGAGATCAAGACTAAGGATGAAGAAATAACATTCCTAAAGAAGGAAAGAGATTTGGCATAGAGTAAGAATGTTGGGTTTATCAAGCATGGCGAGAGGAGATTGGGGACAATGTCATGAAGGCTAAGCCACACTTAGAGCGAATGGTACCTAAAATGTTTTCTTTAGCAATACATTATGTCGATACATTGGTGGACTTAGTTCTTGAAGATGAAACTTTGCACATGCTGCGAAAGATTGCATCATATGAAGGATTGTTTCAGAGCTTGCAAGAGGAACTAAAGAAGGTGGATCAAACACTAAATATTTGTACAGCACAAGAAGCCTTTATAAGGACCAAGACCATTTTGGAAGATAATGAGGTCCTTAAGGACATGAAGGATGAGACATTGGGTCATGCAAAATGATTAGCACTTGTCAAGTAGAAGCATGAGCCCCTTACAGCAACTTAGGAACCACACAAGGAAAGACTTGATGAGCTTTGGAAACTCATCACTCAAAAGATGGACTTGTTGGAAGGGAGAATGACTGACATGTCTAGTATTGTATTGGTCTTACTGAGAATGAGAAGGGAGAGATTATAAGGGATGAATTAGAGTCAATTACGGTGGATATTCTAGAGAAAGAAAAGGCCACGCATAATGAATGTGAGACCTTAGAGGAAGAGATAAAAGAATAATATGCCAAATTGATTATTCAGGTTGCAGTAGAAGATAATGTAGGTTAAATAAATTATTTTATTCATTAAAACTCTTTCTATTCTTTGATTCATTTTGGAGATAACCATTGTCGGAGTGGCAATGCAAACTAGTGTGGGGTAATGTTTATCAATCAAAATCTATAACTTAGCGAAGAAAATACAGAAGGTTCATGTGGGAGAGAAAAGTGCATTCAAAGGTGTGAAATTATCGGAAAGGATCACGCGCAGAGAATAGAAACAGTTCGGGACTTAGCCATTTTGATGATGAGGATCTATTTTTGGAGATAGCATGTGAAGCACTCAAACCGATTGGATACTTGTGTGACATGCATTGGATATTTTTGAGTAATTAGATACAAAGCCCTTTGCATGGATGTAGTCTAAAGATAGAATGGCGAACTGATAGTTGACTAAGAGAGATCTATTGTTAACACTCTTGCATGTAAGACTATTTTTGTAATGACACATGACTAATAATAGAATGCGAGCTATTTTTGTTTTAGATCAGTGGTGAAGGGAAAATTCCCACCATTATAAATATGTATTGAACTGTGTAGCAAAGAGAGCATAGATATAGGTGTGAGAACTAGGTTATAGTGATATTATGCTACTAGATCTATTACGTGCTTGAGCAAATACCACTTCATTATTGTAAGGAAACTTGGTGTATTTTATGTAGTTAATATAATGGATATTATGGACTAAAAAAATGTGTTATCGTGGTTATGATATAGTATTGCATGCTTGATTCCATTATGGTTATCTATTAAGTCTGTTATGTTCTAGATCTAGATCTTAATAAGCACCGTAAAAGGATATATTAGCCAAGATCTAAATGATTTAATTATTCATCATGCTAAAACATCCTACAACAACAACCCTAAAGAGGGACTTGGTACCTTTGTGTGCTTTGGGTGAGTGCTTAGTCTAGGCTGAGTGATGTGCCGAGCGTCATGTAGGGGCTTGTATTGCTAAATTCTAGGCTACATCATTGGTTCTCATTGCAGGACCTATTTTTTAGTTGTTTTTCAGGATGGTTTGCGATGAATACATATTGGTTGACCTTAGCAAGTGTTGAGGAGTGGATATGTGATCTAGAAGAAGAATACACACAGTAGTTCAACACTGGATATGAGTTTAACACACGCATGTGGGTGGAACAGAATCTTTATGATAGTTTATATGAGAGCTTCTTCACTATCTTTCCAATATAATTATATGAGTGGCTGATTGCTTATGCATCTAAGTGGAATTGGTGGTATCGCACACTTGTCTGGACATAGGAAGAATTTCATGCCCTTTATGATGCTGATATGATTTGGACTCGAGTTGTGGATATGTGGTTCCGTGGTGTTTTGGACAGTTATATCTTGGAGTACTCAATTTCCACTTATTCATGCCCAGAGGTAGTTGAATTCTAGTTTTTATGATATCTAAGGGGAACTTACTTACAAGGCATTCCACTGACGATTAAGATCCTGATGCTAACTTTGAATTTGGATAGTAAACCGATGGATAACTAGACCCCACCATGTGTGGGGGAAGGGGTAGGTTTCTTTGAAAGATGGCGGACCTAGTGGCGAAAGGTAGAGAGAGGAAAGGTGGCTTGAGTAGAATAAGGCACATGAGAGGGAGGTAGTGAAGTATCGGGAGCTTTCAAAACAAATGGCATTGTGGAGAAAGATAGTTTGGGAAGGAGTGGAAGTTCACGCCGAAGACGTGGAACCGAGAGCCTCGGGAACTTCCCCTTTTGGGAAAACATGATAGGAACCCTCCTCGACCTCATGTAGAAGCACGCCGGTAGAGACAACATAGGCCACAATTATACATCTTAATCCACCTGAAAACCTTGCCCTTGCACTTGGTTTTCCAACATCTAGTACATCACTCAGTCAGCAAGCTAATTCAAGTAGTGGGAGAGTAGGAATGAGTCTTATAAGAGGAACAATGATGGCAACATAAAAACTTCATTTTTATATGGTAGTACCTTTTTAGAATTCAGGTGCATAGAAAAATCTTGATCTTTGTAGAATATTGCATCATATGAAGGATTGCTTTAGAGCTTGCAGGAGGAACTAAAGAAGGTGAATCAAGAGCTAAATATTTGTATAGCACTAGAAGTTGTTATAAGGACCAGGACCATTTTGAAGACAATGAGGTCCTTAAGGACATGAAGTATGAGACATTGGACCACACAAAATGATTAGCACTTGTCAAGAAAATCACGAGGCCCTTACAATGTACCTTAGGAACCACACGAGGAAAGATTAGATGAGCTTTGGAAACTCATCACTCAAAAGATGGACTTGTTGGAAGGGAGAATGACTGGCATGTTGAGCATTGTGTTGGTCTTACAGAATGAGAAGGGAGAGATTGCAAGGGATGAATTAGAGTCAATTGTAATGGATATTCCAGAGAAAGAAAAGGCCGCTCAATGACTGGTAGACCTTAAAGGCAGAGATAAAAGAAGAATAGCCTGATTTGATTATTCATGTTGCAATATAATATACTACAAAAGTTAAAGACATTATTTTATTCATCAAAATTCTTTCTATTCTTCTATTCATATTATTTGATTCATTTTGGAGATAACCATTTCCAAGGTGGCAATGCAAACTAGTGTGGGGTAATGTTGATCAGTCAGAATCTGGCACTTAGCGAAGAAAATACAAAAGGTTCACATGGGAAAGAAGGGCACATTCAAAGGTGTGAAAGTATTGGAAAGGATCACGCGCGAAGAACAAAAATAGGTTCAGGACTTAGCCATTTTCATGATGAGGATCTATTTTTGGAGATAGTGTGCAGAGCACTCAAACCGATTGGAGACTTGTGTAATACACATTGGCTATTTTTGGATGATCAGCTATGAAGCACTTTGCATGGATGCAAGCTAAAGATAGAATGGAAAACTGATAGTTGACTAAGAGAGATCTATTGTTAACACTCTTGCATGTAATCCTATTTTTGTAATGGCACGTGGATAATAATAGCATGCAACCTATTTTGGGTTTAGATAAGCGGTGAAGGGAAAATTCCCACCCTTATAAATATGTATTGAAGCGTGTAGTAGAGAACTAGGTTTTAATGAGATTATGTTGCTAGATCTATTAGGTGTATGAGTGGATACTATTTTTATTGTAAGGAAGCTTCAGTGTATTTACTACGATTAATATAATGGATATTATGGACTAAAACAAGGTGTTATCATGGTTATGATTTAGTATTGCATGCTTGATTCCATTATGGTTATATGTTAAGTCTATTATGTTCTAGATCTAGATCTGAATAAGCATTGTAGAAGGATATATTAGCCATAGATCTGAATGATTTAAGTCTTCATCATGCTAAAACATCCTTAAATAAAAACCCTAAAGAGGGACCTGGTACCTTTGCGCGCTTCGGGTGAGTGCTCAGTCTAGTATGAGTGATGTGCCAATGCACCTGGGATTGTATTGCTAAATTCTAGGTTGCATCAAGGAGAAGATGGGAAGTGTATCGAAACAATTGCAAGATCCTTAATAATGTAAATTACTTGTTTTTATCTAGATTCATAACTAAAGTTCCATGAACTTGCCTAGGTCCAATATTCTCGAGTTGTCTAATTTTACAAGGGGTGTAAAAATGGATAACATATGGGTGATGTGATAAAGTGGTGGACAACTACTTGATAGGAGGAATAAGAGAGCGCCACATGAGAGAGATGAAAAATAGGCTCAGAAAATGAGAAACGAAGGGTAAAACTCAAAATTAGAGATTTTGGATGTGAATGTCATTGGAAAAAGGGTTAAATACATGGGTTAATAATGACAATGGTTACTACATTTGCATGTTGTACATGGATACTATGTATTATGATAAATTTAGATGATGATTTTGATTGTCTTGTTTATTTGCACATATTTATTCTATCATGGATGTATGTCATTTTATTCATGATTTGATATGATATATGATAGACATATGATGATGATTATTATTTTTATTTGATATCAATTGTGATGAAATGATGATGGGATTGACCTTTCTTGTAGCTTTAGCTTCCATTTAGATTTTTGTAATTTAGAGCAGCTTGCTTTACTTTTGCACAATATAACATGCACCGTGATTATTAAAGAACCATGATGAGTAACCCATAATGTGTGTAAAAAAACACACATAGATAAACAAGTAAAAAAACCCAATATACATAGTAAATGTATGCACCATGGATACAAATGAGACAACATGACAAATTATAAACTTGTAATTGGTCAATAACTAACTAAGAAAAGTAAAAATGCAACAAAACTTTACATAAAGACATTTAACTTTGTCCCTATGTGTTCCACATTAATAATTAATTAATTTTTTCACCCCCAAGTAAGGATGCATGCAGGGGTAAGATGTTTTAGGATTGATTGGGCCATTGCCCCTAAACAAGGATACATCCAAGTAAGAAAATGAGAAACAATATTTCCTAAGTGAGGATACACATAAGGGATTTGGATTAGGATGTTTTGATGTTTGTAGGATATTTGGAATGTACACAAGGATAAGAGGTAATGTATTGATTTTTGGTATTTTTGGTTTTTGCAAATGTTTAGGTTTTTGGATGGTTTTTTCAATTTTTGTAGAGTTTTTACTACTTTTATATGTTTTTAGTAGTTTTGGATTTTATTATTATTTTTAACTAGGTATTGATGATTAGTTGTGATAGTAACCATGAGAAGTGATAGTGACCATGGACCCATTCCCAGCTCACATAAGAGATAAGAGATAGATAGAGTGAAGATGAATGATATAATAGATGGTAAACATCCTAAATATTTGGAGCATAGGACAATAGAAGACATGGGACGTGATAGGATATGATAGAAAAAATGAGATATAGAAACATACATGTTTAAATGTTTCACTTTGGTAACTCATATTTAAACAATATTAAACATTTCATTCCATTATTATAATTCATTATAGATTATATAATGATAAGTTGTCGTACTCTACCCTTGAATCCACACAACTAGTAAGAGGTTAGGGCTTAACACCTAGATCCAAGAAGGAAATGACACATGAGATAGTGAATGGATGCAAAAACACAAGGTTTAATAATGGTCCATCTGGGAAATTACTACTCATCTCTAATTAAGATTACTTGACCGAATCCAAGATGATTTTAACTTTATAGGTATTTGACTAAACTTAGACTCATAAGTGGCCTATTGATTAGAAAAATATGGTATAAGGAATGGTTGTCTCTCTTAACATGGGCATCTAAATTTTTATTTTTAATTGTGTATGATTAAGTTCCTTTGATTCATATTTTCTTAAGGCTTTCTTTCTCTTGTTTTTCTGAAATGAACCCCCTACGACTTACTCCATGCCACCAGTAAGAGGTAAGAGCTCATCACCAAAGGAAAATGTAGGTGAGTAAGGGAACCTTTCTCCTTTAAAATACACACACTTCAAATAAGAAGCATGGGATCATCACCAAAGACTATGAGGGATGAAAGGTGTATCTATTTGCAATGCACACACACACTTATTTTTATTTTTATTTTCCTTGTCTTTGTATTATGCTTATCGGAAGGAATTCCCCCACCACAAATCTAAGCCCCACGCGACTAGTAGGACATGAGGGATCATCACCTAAGACTAAGATGGGTGGTCAAAATATCTAGGTGAATAATTTATAGCTTTATTGTTAAGGAGATAACTTCTTTGAAAGGAGGATTTGCCACTAGGAAGCTTCTAAACAAGACCATAGGTAAATATAATACCTTTTCCATGGTTGTTATTTTTAATCACTTCATTAATGAAGTAGTAACATTGATAGGTGATTTTCATTTTGAAGACAATGTACTCTTTAAAATTGATAAATCATGTTGTTGTAGATGATATGTTTTATCTTCTAAAATTGAGTAACATTATACCATGAAAATTCTGAATTTATTAATGAAGTATTCATATACTTTTTATGCTGAAATTTTAATGTATTCTGCATGTGGATGAAGGAAATAAATTCGTTTAAATTGTTCATTTCCTAGTTTGCAATATTGAACTTGTTTTTCAGTCTAATGATTACAAAGTCTAAGATTAATCACCTTGGATAAATTACAGTGATCCAAGGCATGTTTGGGATTTTTTTATGTTTTGAACATCTTGATCAATCAGTTAGAATATATGATTTTTGCACCTAGGATTGCACTGGGGTCATAGGGGCATCTTATAGCATCTTTTGGATTTCACCCTTCAAGGTGATTTATTCATCGTTTTGATGAACTGTGGAAGGTAACATTCTTTGATTAATTTATTTGGGACCTAATTAATCTAAGTGTTTGATTATTTATCTTATCCTAAACCTATGCTAAGGTGATTATATTAATTAGTTGATTAAATCCTAATGAGGGACTATCCTAAGTTTGGGCTCTAATTAATCCTAAGATATATGGGAGACTATGCCTAAGATCCTAAACTATGGTCTTAAACTAATGTTAGGGGAACCTAACCTATGGACATTGACCTAACCTAAGGAGGTGGGGGTTGGCATTATTAGTAATTTGATTTGGATGGCGGTGGCACCATTCCAAATGCATGGCAAGGTTTTAATGTGGCATTAAATAATTCTTTATCGCCAACTTTGGCCAAGGTAAAAGTTGGTGGAAGGTTGCCGAACTAACAAATTTTCTATTTCGATAGAATGAATTTTTGAACTGCTAGTTGTAACTAAAAAAATAAGGTTGGGCAGTATTTTTTAGAGAGGAATCTATCAGTCCTATTGCATTTATGATCCTCGACCAGAGTGAAAACTACCTAGGGAATAGTAAGGAGGTTGGAGGAAAAATAAACGGTTTTGTTTTTATTATTTCATTTGGAATTTTCGAGCCTTTAAGCTCTGCATGTTGTTTTCCATTTTTCAAACCTCCAGTTTGAATCTATTACATGTATGATTTCACCCTTACATGGCAAAAATAATGGAAAAATTTGATCATGGAAGCTATAAGAAGAAAGAAGGGAAACTTTTAGTGGATTGTTTTGGTGTTCTTGTTGGAAATCTTTCGTGGAAGATTTGTTTGAAGGATTGAAGAAAGGAAGAGAAGAAAGGAGCACTACCAGGCATGATAGGCCCTATCTCTTTAAAATCTCTTGCTTTTATTTAAACATTTTCATAAAAAGAACTTTTCTCTTTATGAAAACACCTCTGAGAATGTTTTCTTGTGTGATTATTTTCTCCTTCTTGCTTCTGTGAGTTCTTTTAGACATGGTTTCTTTGAGTAATAATAGTTTTGTGAAATAATGGTGTTTTACTGAATCTGGGTTCGAATAAAGTTGGTAAACAAATGTGTGGCTTTATTAGAAAATTGGGTATGAGCTTGCTTGGAGATTATGCATTTTGAAATACATATGTGTCTCCTCATTTTGTATCCATACTCAATTTTATGTTTTTGTAGGGATCTTATTGGAAATATCTTGAATGTTGGAGTTCTCCAGGTTGTAGTGAAACTGGGTTTGGTTTAACAGTTGATAGGTCAACTTTGTTCACTGAATAAAACTATGCCTATAATGAAACTTCTATTTCAGTGATGGTCTTACGTTTTGGTCGTATTATCTTTTAATACTAGTCATCTTGTTCTTGGAAGCCTATTTTGGATTTTGTTTTGGTTATATTGACCTTCATTTCGGCTTAAGATTATTTCAGATATTTTGATATTTTTTAAAAAGGATCTTTCTCAACCCATAATGGGTGTTTTCGAAGGTGGTTTTGAGCACTGTAAGTGCATGTTGATAGGTCAACAATGAGCTTCCTTTTTCTATCTTCTTAAGTCTCGTTTCAATGTTTTAACACCCTTGTTGGGTGGAAATGTAGGAGAAACAAGGACTGGTAATACTTGATTCCCTCTCTTTTGTGGGTTTTTTCATTGTCTGTTTACCCTTCATGGGTCGACTTAAGCTTGTGGAACTTGGTTGATTTTTTTGGAAGGACCCTGAGTTTTTATACTTGCAAACTAGGTTTACCTTCTTTAGTTGTTTGACCCTGTGATGAACTGTAAGCTTTGAGCGTCATGTTTGGGGTATTGTGATTTTGAAGTAGTACCTGTTCATCTATGGGATTCTTGTCATTGAATCATCATGGTTTCTTTGATGACGGTTACTTGTTTTATTGAATATTTTAGATTCTTCAAAATGTCTCTAAGATACTATTTTTGCATCTTTGGGATAGTTTTAGTGCCTGAATGCAATCTCTTTCTCATACATAGATTTCATTCGAATATGTTGAAAGGTACGAGACCTGTGTGATCATGGTTAAGGAATTTTTCATTTCTAAAAGCTTGGATCTTGTCTTCTAGCTAAGACCATGCTCTATGTGTTTGGTTCTGGAAAACCTTTATGAATGCATCCTCCTTTAGCTTATAGGTGGAAGATATTGGGCACCCTTTTGTTGGTTGTTTATTGTAATACATGTATGAGATGGTTATGTTTTTTTCAAATAGGTTTTGAGCATAGCTTTTGTTACATCACATACTTTAATAACTCTATTTCGTGTGTTTGATAGACTTGTCAAGACTTAAGCAACTATCATTTAGAACATACAATGTTTATATTCGGTTTTGTTGAGTTATTTTTTCTGGTATCCTCTTGGTTATAGGTAGGAAATTTGATGACAGAGTTGTTAGGACAGTTGTTGTTAGGAAATTTGTTTCGTTGACTATCATCATGTTGAAATGGTTGTTGTTACAACATAAATGGAATTAAATTATGATGAATTGTTTAAATTCTTATATGGCAAATGATGCTTAAATTGAATTAGTGTCTCTTCTCTACTTCTGATTTTGTGACCTTTTGGGCAGTCCTTCTTAATATTGTGTACTGAAACCTTTTCATTAATAACAAGGTTACTTTTAAGAAATAGTTAGATAAAAGCATATTGTTTTAACGTTATAGCTCTTATCATGCTCAGTTTTTGTGAACTGACTCATGCTAACAATTTTGTAGATGGACTTTGTGAAAAGTGAAAGGAGAAAGACTTATAAAAAGTTGCATTTGTTTTATTAATGAGATCATGATCTTCATTCATATGCTTTCAATATTAAAATTCTCTCGAAAATAACTTGTTGGAAAATCTACGAAGATGTATTTTATAAAATTTTGGAATATTAATTAAGTTGAGAGTAAAGTGATCTCTCTCTCTCTTTTGATAAATTAATTGTTGCGAAGGTTATTGATTTCTAATTTGTTCTAAGGTCTTATATGACTTATATTTGATCAATATCCCTAAATAATAACATGCATGATGAGAATTTGTTATTATCCTTAAATATTGACATGTATACCATATTGGATTCAAAGGTAGAGAATGATATTTGGGATAAGGATCTATACTTATATTTTTGATTCTTTTCATTTTTGGAAAGGGTATAACTATGATGATTATGAATGATAGATCCTCATTCAAAAAAGGAATAAGGATTGTTAATATAGATAAATGTAGCAATATTTTATGAACCTAAACCTTATGTTTCTGAATTCATTAATAGGACTATAGTCCTTAATAAGATAGAAAAGGAATACTTCCTTTTAACATGAATCATAACTATGTATGTTATCTTGTTATATGATAAAGTTTTAATCATATTTGATGATTGGCTGTAAGATATTTATATGTAAACAATAAATGGTAATGAGAAAGCTTAAAGGAATTAATAGGAAGATTTAGACATTATGATATATACAAGTCTAATGCATAAGATTTCAATCAAGATTGTTATAATGATAAATTGTTGAAGAAAAACTTAATGATCTTACTTATTAAATATTGAATTCAGATTTATCTATTAATGGAAAATAAGGGCTTAAGATTGATTGTTCATTTGAATGAACGTAAATTTTATCTACATAACTTCAATTGTTGAAAAATTACATTTCAAATCCTTCTTTGGATCAATCATGCTTAGTGAACCCTTAGGTGCATTGTTTAATGATAATGTATACAAGATAATATTCAAAGTGTTAATAATCTAAACTTCTTAATTATTTTTGTTAGTTAAAGGAGCTTTGAGGTTGTTAGAATATAGGGGTTACAACTGAGTACCCTCATAATGACAAGAGTCATTACAAGGATACTATGATGCATTCAACTATGCTCCAACACCCCACTTAGTTCAATTAAATCAATTGACATAAGTGGAAATTCAGTTCATAGTTCCACTCTAAACAAAGATAGACACATGGAATGAACATATGAATGGAAGTATAATAATTTGATTTGTCCTAGATGTAAATTGTTTGACTAAGTTAATCATCGGGACGATGATTCTTTTTAGGAGGGAAGTATGTAACATCTTTGACAAAACTATTATTGTGATTACATTCCCTCTTGACATTGCAAATGTTGACATGTGATTTGTCTTAGGAAGGTGTACTCTTATGACTTTTTGAAATCATGTTTGCAATGGATAAATTATTACTGTGAAGAGGTTCACTTTGTTGTGATTTCTACTTACTTGAAAATGAGGCCATTCATCTTTTTGTACAACTTTAATTCATTTAAAAAAATGAAATTTAGAGCTTGTGTTGTTGTTGTCTAAACTCATTTTGTGTTGACAACAAAACCTTGGATCAATTCCATTGATCCAAGGTATGCTTCAATTCTCCTTACCTGATTCATCTGGTTGACTTGGCATTCTGAAATGGAAGGTGAAGTGGGATTGAGTTGTGTTTGTTTATAAAATTAAAGGACTCACTTCAAGTTGTCCTTGCTTTGCATCATATTGTAATTGGTAAGCCTGGGCCTTCTTGTTAAATATTTTATAATGTTGAATAGCATAATAGGACCAAGGACCTATTACTAAGTTATTAAGGTAAACACCTTAATCTAAGTTGTAATGTTCTATACTATTTGGATTTTAACCTAAGGTAGTTAAGACCTAGGACCTATTGTTAAACTATTAAGGTTATTACCCTAACCTAAGATGGTATGTTTTATGGTTAGGAATTTTTGAAACAACCTAAGGAAAATACTATTTACCTAAGGACTAAGGTTTATTTCTAACCTAATGTTAATCTAACCTAAACTAATACTAATCTAAGGGGTACCTATGGACTACTTAGCAAGTGGTAAGGGTGGTGGTGTTAGTTTTCAAGGCATTAATGAGAATTTATTTTGGTTTTAATAACTTTTGAACTACCTAGTTTTGGCAAGAGGCATGGGGAGTTAGGGGATGCCTAGTTGGCATCACCACTAAATATAAATTGCATGTAAATTTTGAATTTGAAGTTTTCCAAACTTGGATGGTGGTGGTGAGGAGAGATAAGAGGAAAACTGATATTCCTTGCATTAATTAGCTTCGGTAATGGTGAAGAAACCACCTAGGAGAGATGCAAGGTGGATTTTTGAAAGGTTATTTGATCTTTTGTTCATTTTGATTTTTTTCTCTATATGGGGTTTTTGGTTCTTCAAACCAGTAATTCTATTTTTGATCCATCGATATTCTTGGCATTCTTGAGCTATTTTTGGATCTTGTGGAGGTATAAGAGGAAGTAGGAATATTGGAGTTGTTGACATTGCTTGGAAAAAAAAAAGAAAGATTGTGGAGGCTCGGCTAGAAATCTTTTGCAAATCGATAAGAATCTCTATCATGCATGATAGGCTCTACCCATTAAGTTGTTCTAATTTTTCCTAATGTTTTCATTAAAATAACTTTTCTCTTGGAAACAAATGAGTTTTTATGATATGTTTATCTTGCATTCATGCTTGTATTTTTCACTATATTTTCCTGCTTGAATTCATCTGTGTGATGAAGATTTGATCGGTTTGTTTCTTTGTTGGAAAAGTTAACAAATCAAGATTTAACCATTGTTTGGACTGAATGTTGTCAAATCTTGTGATCTTCTTTTAACTTTGAAAAAAATGGTATAGAAGGGTTTCCCTATTTGTTAAAGATAGGAGTTGGGTTTTTTTCTTTTATTGGGTGAAATTTTAAAATGAGTCTATCTTTATTGAGATCGAGATGATTTAAAATCTTTTTAGATCTGTTTGAACTATGCTAAAATAGATAGTTTGATTCAATGTTTAAGGAGTTGTTTTTGGCTGGAAAATAATTGTAACATGTTATACTTATTATTGAGTTGAGATGTTTTGATTGAGAACTTTGTTGGACTGTTATGAAGTAAGAAGTATGTTTCAGTTTTTTGTTCATCCTTGTTTGAAATTTGATTAATTCATGCTAGCTTCTACTTGAACTTTTATGACATTGATTTTGTTTCTTGCACCTATAAGGCATGAGAAGATTTGTTAAAGACTTACCTGATTTTGGGTCTGAACAAACCTCCTTATTGTAATATGTCGATAGTAGGGCTGAAAGTTAGCTTTGTGGTCATGATTTTGGAAAGGCTTATTAAATTTTTATGCATCTTTTCTGAAATAAGATTTTGTGCTACAAAGATTATCTTGTTGGTTCATCTTGTTGGATTTTACTGGATCCTGACATTTAAATTTGATATATATAGATGTTACTAAAGGAATGGGATATCTAAGTTGAATTATGGATTAGTGCAGTCTTGACTATCTTAAGGAAATGAGTTGGAATGTTTTCAGTTTTACTCTTCTCATTTTGAGCTCCGAATTGAGCACCTGACTTGGGGTCATGTCACTTTTGTTGTTATTCCTTGTGGTAAAATCGAGGTTGGGTTCTTTCCTTTCTTACCCCGTAGCCCATTCCTTTGATTCTTTGAAGAAGTTGGGAATGGCTTGAGTTGTAATTTTTGTGTATTAAATCTTGTATTCATTTTCTTCATTTACCATCAAAGGATGGGTAAGCTTTATGTGCGATGACACTTGAAAATAAATTGTGGTCACATAAGAATAATTTTTTAATGTTACTCTGTCTCTCTCTTGTTTGGGAAAATTAAAGAAATGTATAGATTGATGTTATTAATGTTGGGATGAATTATAATGTTCAATTAGTTGTTTGTTGCTTCAAGTACTATTGCTAACGAAATCATTTGAATAACTATTTTAGTAGTAGCTTATGCACTACTGTAGTTGTTCTTATTTGTATGTTGAGAGAAATTTATCATTGGTTTTTGACTTTCATGTTGCAATCATATATCTTGATTCAGTACCAAATAGTTCTATGTTTTCAATGTTTATTAGAGTAGAATGATCTCTTAATCAAATCTGCCTCTAGTTCTTTTATTCCCGATATGTATTCCTCTTTTTAGGATGGAATAATGAGATCTTATCTCATCCTTTTTGTTGACATCCTTCTCTCTATTCTGAGTTAAGGTATTCCATTAATGTTCTCTTCAAACTCTGAAGGAATATATAGGTTGTTCTCTTTCTCTCTCTTTTCATTCATTCTCTCATCTGTATTACTCCTATGTAAGGAGCTGACTGATCGGTTGTATTATTTTGAAGGATTTGTAGAGTGGTAGTATTTGGAGGATAAACCTTTATCTTCTTCTCCTTGACTAATTGTTTTGATAGGGATATAATTATGGTGATGTGTGATCAATTCCAGTGCATGTAAATGGAATTTATGCTCTATCAAACCTGTAGATGCTAACCTAAAACTTAGGCTAGAGTTTGGCTTTGAATTTGGATGTAGTATCTTAAAATAGGAAACTCTTACTTTAAGATGTTGATGGTTCATCCTAAATTTTATCATAAATATTGAATGAGCTTAGCCTTAGATATTTTAGGATGGAGTAAGTTAATGTTGAGTATTGTAGATCATTACTTCTTAAAATAATTCTATTTTTGTGAATTATTAGAGTTAGTATCTTTCTTTGATTTAGATTGAATGAATCAAGAAATGAACTATAAATATCTATAGTAGGAATGTGGTAAGTAATTTGGATGGAATATTATTTATCTGGGATAAAATTCCTTATGAAATCATTGGCTGAACATTGTTTTGATTACATCATGATCTTTACTTAATGTTAATATGGTTTAACACTTTGTTCTTCCTTTCATGATTGTTATTTCTTTATGATGTATCTTTCTATAATGCTTTAGCTATTTCATAAAAGTATAGTTTTTTTATGAAACAGATTAGTTGAAAGCACATCGTTTTAATGCTTAGTGCTTATCATGCTCAGTTCAATGAACTAACCCATGCTAGCAATTTTTGTAGATGGACTTCGTAAGTGATAAAAGAAGACAAGTTATTTTATGATGTTACTTTTTTTTACCTAAAGACTGGAATTTTATGAGGAAATATGATTCATTATTGAAATGTATTGTAAGGGGAAAAGTTGTATTTCTTAATTGAGCTTATTTGATGTTGTTTGACATTAAAGATGTATGAAATGTTTGGACTTGTAAAGTATGTATTCACTTAGATGAATGGAAAAGATTGTGGGTTTATTAGTACTTGATGTGCCATTCTCTTTGTACATTGTGTGAAGGGAATTGTAGGATTATCTTTATTCTCTCATATTCATATCTGTATGGAATCCTTTAGTTTGACTTAAAATGAATTAGGTGGTAAGGGAATTAGATACACTATCCCTTTATTAAAATGCAACTTAACAAGTTGGCATTCATGGTTGATCATTTAACTAAATCAATATGGTTTAATAAAATGGTGTTAGTGAAAATTCATTATGATATCTTGAATAATGTAAGGGGTTACAATGAACCCTAATTCTTAATAAGAAAGAGGAAGATGAACTACCTCTTAACCAATACCTTTAAAGGTATAAGACAATTGAAAGGTAAACATGAACATTTAACAAGTAGACTTCATCTTAATGAAGTCTAATATAAAGGGATCTAATTCGGAACTTAAACAAGCTAAGAATGGATGAGTAAATTGAGTGAACCATATTATTTGATTGTTGCTTCTATTTTATTAAACTGAATCCTAAAGTAGGAAGTTAATGAAAAAAAAAGCAATCTTGATGTTTCTGCAAAGCAATTACAACTCAATGATAGTTGGAAATCTTAGGGGTTAATGAAACTAGGGATTTAATAGGGTTGTTGTAATTAGACCTTAATTATAGAAAATAATTAAGTAATTAACTTCTTCATGGATATGTACATCTAGATGGGATGACTCAGATGGATGTTGGCACATGCCAACTACAGTATAATACCTTCATGAAGACTTGGGTCTTCACGAGGATACTATGTTGCAATTGACATGTTGCAACACCCTTAGGGTTAAATCACCTAGATTTACATAACTTAGACTTGTCCTTAGTTATACCCTAGGTTAGGTTAGAAGCATGATTTAGTGTCAGGACATCTTGATGACTTAGGATAACTAGACACACGCGATTGACTTAGGTCGATCGAGTATGCCTATGTATCCTTAGTCCTCATGAGTAGTCCTCTACACTAAACAATGTTTCTACCCTTGGTTAGGGTAAAACCTGGAACAAGTGGACTGACAAGAGTCAAGTAAAGACCATTCTAGATAATAGATGAAGTGGGGTGAAGGACGTATTCCATTTGATGAGTATGTCATCTAGGAATAGTAATATGAACAGTATGTTGGAAATATTTGGCCAAAGTATCACAAGTTGTTGGTTGTGTTGTCCTATGTCACCTAGTTTAAGAAGTGAGATTTCAGATGAATATTGGTAACAAATATTCAGATAGGCCTCTTAAACAAAACACTTAATACCCAGAAAAGGGTAAGAGAACCAAGTATACCTAGTATACAATTCAATGAGTTAACATGAGAGATCGGTATGATACTGAGTCATGAAATGAGAGATCGGTGTTTCACCGAGTCATTACAATTGCATATGGTTATTTGTTATGAGATTGATTGGCATGGAATGTGTGTTCTAAATTATGATTATTTAGAATAGAGACATTACATTAAAATATTAATTTTTTTCCTTGTTTCTAAAGTCTTAAAATGGGAATGTTACATCTTGGTATCAGAGCTGAAGGTTGCAACTCTTGGACCTATTGTGTCCATAATCTGATAAAAATTAAATTTTCTTGTTAACAGAAAATGGTTAGAACAAGAGGAAATGTTGCAAACAACCCACCACCAGGTGGAGAAGTAGCTACTGCCCAAAAACTTGATGAGATCCTTGCTGCCTTATTGGACACAAGAGATTATTTGGCTATACTTGAACAACAAGTAATGGGAAATGAGGAGGAGGAAGAAGATGTTGGTAATAACAATCAAGCCACCTCTTGTGGACAATGCTAATATTGGAAATTTAGGCATTGATAACAATAATGCAAGCCAATGCCAATGCTAATGCTAATGCTAATGCACCTGATCAACCTGAAAATAAAAAGGCAAGGCTGACAGCTGAACTCACTAATGATATAAAAAGGATAAGTCCACCCAAGTTTGATGGCACTACATTAGGAGATGGAGTTGAGAATTAGCTCAGATGAAATGGAGAAGTACTTTGCAATAAGGAACTTCTTAGAGGAAACAAAGGCAATATGGGGAGCTTATCAGCTTTCCCATGAAGCATCTTCATGGTGGGACAACCGCAAGGTTGAGCTAAACATTGATGAAACAAATATTACTTGGGATCAATTTAAAAGTTATTTTAGGCAATGATGGCTGCCACAACTTTATTATGATCAAAAAATGACTGAATTTCAGAACTTATCCTAGGAAAATTAACTGTAACTAGAGTATTGGGAGTGGTTTACTAAACTCCTTAAGTATGTACCTCAGTATCAAACTGATGAGAAGTTCAAGATACAAAAATTTATCATGGGATTAAATCCCATTATAGGTGGTGAAGTGGATGTTCACATCCCAACCACTATGGAAGGGGTAGTTGAAAAATCCATAAGGCAGGAACAAAAATTGAAAGCAATCTCTGCCCATAAGGAGGAAATTAGAAAGAAAATTCCAAACTCTTCATCATCTCTTGCACCTAAAAAGGGGCCATGGAAGAAGTTTGGTATGAAAAATAAATTTGTAACTGAAAACAACAAGAAAACAACAACAAATAAACTTGTTGCTAATGTGTGAAATAACTTTGTCAAGAGCAATAATAATGGACAAAGTCCTATGGGGGTCAGAATGATAAATTTAAGGCTGGAAATAAATTTGAGCCTAAAAAGGGACTGTAGGAGGTTGTTACAATTGTGGCAAGGATCATTACACAAATCAATGTCCTTTGAAGAAGGATGACCGTAATCAACAACACAAGATACACATTGCAGTAGCTGACAAACAGGTTGAAAAGTAAGTCACACCCATAGAGGTTCAGGTAAGTTATTTGGCATACCTGTAACTATAATTTTTGATATTGGAGCTATTGAATGTTTTATTTCTACTAAATTAACATCGAAATTAAAAATAAAAGATGGAAAAATGGATAAATCATGGGTTGTACATTATGGAAATAATGTTGTTCACACAGTTAGTATGTGTCTTTTTGGAGCAGTCCTTGACTTGCCTAGTTTTTCCACTGAGGTTGACCTTTATGTTTCTCCTTTGGGGTCTTATGATGTAATCATAGGTGTTAATTGGCTAGCTAAGCATAAGGCAAAGGTTGACTATTTTGAAAAACATATTAGTTGTTTGGATGATCTGCAGAAAAAAACAAAGACATTAGGGTGTAAAATGTGAGATTTAGTTAGGAAATTATCAGCTATGCAACTTAAAAAGGCCAAAAACAAAGGTTGCACTTTGTATGCAATAAAAATTTCTGAAACAATAGAAGAAAGTAGTGACTTCTTGGAAAGGTATCTATTGTTACAAGATTTTAGTGATGTGTTTCCGGAAGAGTTACCTAGTCTTCCACCCAAACAGGAGTTTGAATTCACAATTGAGATCAAACCGGGAACCAAACCTATTTCCAAGGCACCTTATAGAATGACTACCATTGAGTTGATAGAGCTTAAGGCACAGTTACAAGAACTTTTTTCTAAGGGTTTAATAAGACTAAGTGTCTTGCCTTGGGGAGCACCGGTAATCTTTGTGAAAAAGAAAGATGGAACACTTAGATTGTGCATCGATTATAGGATGTTAAACAAAGAAACAATTAAGAACATATATCCACTTCCTAGAATTGATGATCTATTTGATCATGATGTGGTGCATCAATGTATTCTAAAATAGATCTTCGATCTAGATATCATCAGTTATGAATAAAGGATGAGGATATTCATAAAACAACTTTTAGAACAAGGTATGGACATTATGAATTCATAGTTTTACCATTTGGATTAATGAATGCACTGTGCAAATTTTATGAATTTAATGAATAATATTTTTCAAGAATACTTGGACAATTTTGTGCTTGTATTCTTGGACGATATTCTCATATACTCTAAAAGCATCGAAGAACATCATGAGCATTTGAAAGTAGTTTTAGAAATCTTGAGAAAGAGAAGGTTGTATGGTAAGTTTTCCAAATGTTCTTTCTATGATACAAAAGTGCACTATTTGGGTCATGTTATAAGAAAAGATGGAATAGTGGTAGATCCTCAAAAAATTGTTGTAATAACTGAGTGGCTACACCAAAGAATGTACATGAAGTTAGAAGCTTCATGGGTCTTGCTTTGGTTACTATAGGAAGTTTGTTAAAGACTTCTCTAAGGTTTTTGCACCAATAAATTCATTGCAGAAGAAGGATAAGAAATTTGTATGGAATGAAAAATGTGAATCTGCATTTAAGACTCTAAAGGATCAATTAACTTCAGCACCTATTTTGGTTGTACTTGATCCTAATGGAGACTTCATTGTTGTAATGGATGCATCCAGGGAAGGTCTTGAGGTATTTTTTACAAAATGATCATGTTATAGCTTATGAAAGTAGAAAACTCAAGTTACATGAACTGAATTATGCTCCACATGACCTAGAGCTTTGCTACCATTGTTCATGCACTTAGGTATGGAGGCATTATCTTCTTGGTAGACCTTTTGAACTAAAAAATGATCATCTTGGGTTGAAGTATATTTTTACTCAGCCAAATTTGAATGCAAGACAATGAAGATGGTTAGAATTTCTATCTCAGTATGATTTTGACATAAGTTATATTAAAGGAAAAGAAAATAGAGTTGTAGATGCTCTAAGTCGTAGGAAGCACATTTCTGCTCTTATAACGTTGAGAACTTAGTTTAAAGATGAAGTAAAAAGTGTCATGGAATCTGATTCTTATTTTCAGCAAGTAAAGACAACACTTGTTGCAGATCCAAATGATGTGAGATATAAAGGTTTTCACTTTGACAATGAAGGAATCATGTGGTTTGAAAACAAGGTATACATACCCTTGTCAAATGAGTTAAGAAAGAAATTGTTAGCTGAATTTCATAATTCACCTTTTTCTGGACACCCTGGCATTACGAAAATGCTTGCTGATTTAAAACAACAATATTTTTGGAAAGGGATGAAGAAGGATGTGATAGAATTTGTGACACACTACTTAGAGTGTCAACATGTTAAAGCTGAGCATATGCATCCAGCTGGTTTATTGTATCCTCACAACATACCATAGTATAAATGGAAAGTAATAAGCATGGATTTTGTTCAAGGGTTGCCTATGTCAAGAAATAAACATGATGTTATTCTAGTGGTTGTTGATAAACTAACAAAGGTAGCTCATTTTATTGTTAGTAATCTTAAGGATGATTCACCTATTTTAGCAAAAAGATTTGTGCATGAAATTTTTAGATTACATGGAGTACTGAGTTGATCATATCTTGATAGAGACCCAAGAATGACATCTAGATTTTGGCAAACACTTAATGCAGCCCTAGGAACTAAGCTGAATTTCAGTTCTACTTACCACCGGAAATGGATGGATAGACTGAAAGAGTTAATCAAGTTTTAGAAGATATGTTATGAATGTATTACATGGATCAAGTAGTATAAATGGGAAGAGTACCTTCCATTAGTTGAGTTTTCTTATAATAACATGTATCACGCCTCTCTGAAAATGGCACCTTTGAAGCATTATATGGAAGGAAATGCAGAACTCCTGTTAGTTGGGACAACATTGAGGATAGAGAGGTGATTGGACCTGAAATCCTTATGGAAATGGAAACAAGTTAAAATGATTTGTGAATGCTTGAAAGAAGCAATGAAGATAGGAAAAAGAGTTATGCAGACTTAAAGTGGGTTGATAAGAAGTTTGAACTTGGTGAGAAGGTCTTTCTTTGGGTTAAACCAAAAAAGAGTTCTATAACTTTTGGAAAGGCTGCCAAGTTATCACCTTGTTATGTGGGACCCTTTGAAATTGTTGAAGTAATCAACCCTGTAGCTTATTGTTTAGCTTTACCTCCTACTTTATCATGAATGCATGATGTTTTCCATATTTCTCTGCTTAAGAAATATGTTTCAGATTTATCACATGTGTTAAATTGGAATTCCTTGTAGGTCCAAGACCCAGGAATAATCATGGTTAAACCCATTTGAGTGTTGGAAACTCACCAGTTGCACTTAAGAAATCATGAAGTAAGCCAATGTAAGGTCTAGTGGGATCAGTTTAACAAAGAAAGTGCAACCTGGGAAAATCTTGAAGATATGAAAACTACTTTTCGTATTTTGTTTGAACAGAATTGATTCTGTTGATTGATAAAATTTTAATATTTTATTCATGTTATGTCAATAAATCTGCCAATCTCGGACAAATATTACATCTATTAAAAAAGGACAGCTACTTTAATGTTGATTATGGAATTTGAAAATCTAGTTATGTTATGAACATATGAATGGAAGTATAATAATTTGATTTTTCCTAGATGAAAATGTTTGACTAAGTTAATCATCGAGATGATGATTCTTTTTAGGAGGGAAGTATGTAACATCTTTGAAAAAACTATTACTGTGATTACTTTCCCTCTTGACATTGCAAACATTGACATGTGATTTGTCTTAGGAAGGTGTACTCTTATGACTTTTGGAAATCATGTTTGCAATGGATAAATTATTATTATGAAGAGGTTCACTTTGTTGTGATTTCTGCTTACTTGAAAATGAGGCCATTCATTTTTGTACAACTTTAATTCATTTTTAAAAAAAGGGATTGAGCTTGTGTTATTTGTCTTAACTCATTTGTGTTGACAACAAAACCTTGGATCAATTCCATTGATCCAAGGTATGCTTCAATTCTCCTTACCTGATTCATCTGGTTGACTTGGCATTCTAAAATGGAAGGTGAAGTGGGATTGAGTCTTGTTTTGTTTATAAATTGAAGGACCCGGCTTTAGGTGTCCTTGCTTTGCATCATGTTGTAATTAGTAAGCCTGGGCCTTCTTGTTAAATATTTTATAATGTTGAATAAGCATAATAGGACCAAGGACCTATTACTAAGTTATTAAGGTAAACACCTTAATCTAAGTTGTAATGTCTATACTATTTGGATTTTAACCTAAGGTAGTTAAGACCTACCTAGGACCTATTGCTAAACTATTAAGGTTATTACCCTAACCTAAGATGGTATGTTTTATGTTTGTGAAGTTTTGAAACAACCTAAGGAAAATAATATTTACCTAAGGACTAAGGTTTATTTCTAACCTAATGATAATCTAACCTAAACTAATACTAATCTAAGGGGTACCTATGGACTACTTGGCAAGTGGTAAGGGTGGTGGTGTCGGTTTTCAAGGCATTAATGAGAATTTATTTTGGTTTTAATATCCTTTTGAACTGCCAGTTTTGGTGAGAGGCATGGGGAGTTAGGGGATGCCTAGTTGGCATCACCACTAAATGGAAATTGCATGTAAATTTTTAAATTGAAGTTTGCCAAACTTGGATGGTGGTGGTGAGGAGAGATAAGAGGAAAAATGACAGTCCTTACATTAATTAGCTTTAGTAATGGTGAAGAAACCACCTAGGAGAGATGCAAGGTGGATTTTGGAAAGGTTGTTTGATCTTTGGTTCATTTCAATTTTTTCTCTGCATGGGGTTTTTGGTTCTTGAAATAATAGTTCTATTTTTATCCATCGATATTCTTGGCATTCTTGAGCTATTTTTGGATCCTGTGGAGGTATAAGAGGAAGTAGGAATATTGGAGTTGTTGACGTCACTTGGAAAAAAAGAGAGATGTGGAGGCTTGGTTGGAAATCTTCTACAAATCGATAAGAAGCTCTATCAGGCATGATAGGCTCTACCCATTAAGTTGTTCTACTTTTTCCTAAATGTTTTCATTAAAATAACTCTACTCTTGGGAAACAAATGGTTTTTATGTGATGTTTATCTTGCTTTCATGCTTGTATTTTCACTGTATACTCCTGCTTGAATTCATTGTTTGATGAAATATTGATCTCGGGTTTGTTTCTTTGTTGATAAAAGTGAAAATGTGACTTTAACCATTGTTTGAACTGAATGTTGAAAATTTGTGAACTTTTATTGACTATAAAAAAAAATGGAATAGAGAGGTTCACTATTTGATAAAGATAGGAGTTGGGTTTGTTTTCTTTTATTGGGTGAAGGTATGAAATGTGTTTTATCTTTATTGAGCTAGAGATGATTTCAAATATTTTTATCTATTTGAACTATGCTAAAATAGATAGTTTGATTCAATGTTTTAGGAGTCATTTTTGGTTGGAAAACAATTGTAACATGTTATACTTTTTTGAGCTGAGCGTTTTGATTATGAGAACTTGTTGGACTATTGGAAGTTCTAGAAGTAGATAGTAGAAGTCTATGGAAGAATTATGTTTGTTTTAGTTCATCCTTGTTTGAAATTTTGATTAATTCATGCTAGCTTCTACTTGAAACTTATATGATGTCATTTTTTTGCTCACACCTGTATGTTATGAGAGAATATTTTTAATGACTTACCGATTTTGGGTTGAAAAACCTCCTTGATACAATATGTCGATAGTAGGTTGATAGTTATCCCTGTGGTCGTGATTTTGGAAAGGCTTATTGAATTTTATGCATATCCTTTTTTTGAAATAATATTTCATGCTTATAGAGATTACCTTATCAGTTCATCTTGTTGGATTTACTAGTTCTTTCATTCAAATTTGATATTTAGATGATGTTGTAGGAATGGGATATCTAAGTTGAATTATGGATTAGTTCAGTCTTGACTATCTTAAGGAAATGAGTTGGAATGTTTCAATTTTACTCTTCTCCTTTTGAACTCAACCTTGAGCACTTGACTTTGGGTCATTTCACTTTTGTTGTTCTTCCTTGTGGTTGAATCGAGGTTGGGTTCTTTCCTTTCTTACCATGTAGATTATTCCTTTGATTCTTGTGAAGTTGGGGATATGGGTTGGCTTGACTATAATTTTTGTAAATCTTGTATTTTTTTCTTCATTTTACCATCAAAGGATGGGTAAGCTTTATGTGTGATGACACTTGAAAAGAAATTGTGGTCACATAAGAATAATTATTTAATGCTACTACTCTCTCTCTCTCTTGTTTGGGAAAATTAGAGAAATGTATAGATTGATGTTATTAATGTTGGGATGAATTAAAATGTTCAATTGTTGTTTTGTTACTTTCAAGTATTATTTGCTAACTAACTAAATCATTTGAATAACTCTTTTTAGTAGTAGCTTATGCACTTTATATAGTAGTTCTTTTTTGTATGTTGAGAGAACTTTATCATCGGTTTCTGATCTTCATGTTGCGCAATTGTATATCTCTATTCATATACCGAATAGTTCTATGTTTTTTAATGTTTATTTAGAGTGGAATGATCTCTGATAATCAGACTCTCTTATTCTTTTAATCCCGATATGTATTCCTCTTTTTAGGAAGGAATAATGAGATCTTATCTCATCCTTTATTTGTGTCATTCCTTCTCTCTATTCTGAGTTAAGGTATTCAATAATTTCTCTTCAAACTCTGAAGGAATATATAGGTTGTTCTCTTTCTCTCTTTTCATTTCTTCTTCTCATTTATATTACTCCTGTGTAAGGAGCTGACCTGTTCTGGGTTGTATTAGTTTGAAGGAAATTGTAGAGTGGGTAGTTGGAGGATAAATCTTTACTTCTTCTCCTTGACTAATTTTGATAGGGATCTAATTATGGTGATGTGTGATCAATTCTAGGTGCATGTAAATGGAATATATCCTTTATCAAACATGTTGATGCTAAACCTAAAACTTAGGCTAGAGTTTGGCTTTGAATTTGGATGTAGTATCTTAAATAGGAAACTCTTACTTTAAGATGTTGATGGTTCATCCTAAATTTTTATCATAAAGATTGAATGAGCTTGGCCTTAGATATTTTAGGATGGAGTAAGTTAATGTTGAGTATTGTGGATCATTTCTTCTAAAAATAATTCTATTTTTATGAATTATTAGAGTTAGTATCTTTCTTTGATTTAGATAGAATGAATCAAGAGATGAACTATAAATATCTATAGTAGAATGTGGTAAGTAATTTGGATGGAATATTACTTATCTGATATAATTCTTTATGAAATCATTGGCTGAACATTGTTTTGATTACATCATGATCTTTACTTAATGATAATATGGTTTAACACTTTGTTCTTCCTTTCATGATTGTTATTTCTTTATGATGTATCTTTTTGTAATGCTTTAATTGTTTCATAAAAGCAGAGTTCTTTTTATGAAATAGTTAGTTGAAAGCACATCATTTTAATGCTTAGTGCTTATCATGCTCAGTTCAATGAACTGACCCGTGCTAGCAATTTTTGTAGATGGACTTAAGTGATAAAAGAAGACAAGTTATTTTATGATGTTACTTTTGTTTACCTAAAGACTAGATCTTTTATGAGGAAATATGATTCATTATTGAAATGTATTTGTAAGAGGAAAAGTTGTATTTCTTAATTGAGCTTATTGATGTTGTTTGACATTAAAGATGTCTGAAATGTTTGGACTTGTAAAGTATGTATTCCACTTAGATGAATGGAAAAGATTGTGGGTTTATTTGTACTTGATGTGTCATTCTCTTTGTACATTATGTGAAGGGAATTATAGATTATCTTTATTCTCTCATATTCATATATCTGTATGGAATCCTTTTAGTTGAATTAAAATGAATTAGGTGGTAAGGGAATTAGATACACTATCCCTTTATTAAAATGCAACTTAACAAGTTGGCATTCATGGTTGATCATTTAACTAAATCAATATGGTTTAATAAAATGGTGATAATGGAAGTGCAAATTCATTAGTGAAAATTCATTATGATATCTTGAATAATGAAAAGGGACAACTATTCAAAATGAACCCTAATCCTTTTAAGTTAATAAGAAAGAGGAAGATGAACTACCTCTTGACCAATACCTTTAAAGGTATAAGACAATTGAAAGGTAAACATGAATATTTAACAAGTAGACTTCATCTCAATGAAGTCTAATATAAAGGGATCTAATTCAGAAACTTAAACAAGCTAAGAATGGATGAGTAAATTAAGTGAACCATATTATTTGATTTTGTTTCTTTTGTTTTATTAAATTGAATCCTAAAGTAGGAAGTTAATGATAAAAAAGAGAGCAATCTTGATGTTTCTACAAAGCAATTACAACTCAATGATAGTTGGAAATCTTAGGGGTTAATGAAACTAGGGATTCAACAGGGTTTTTGTAATTAGACCTTAATTATAGAAAATAATTAAGTAATTAACTTCTTTGGGGATATGTACATCTAGATGGGATGACTCAGATGGATGTTGGCATGCCAACTCCAAAGTAGTCAATACCTTCATGAAGACTTGGGTCTTTTGAGGATATTGTGTTGCAATTGACATGTTGCAACACCCTTTAAGGTTAAATCACCTAGATTTACATAACTCGGACTTGTCCTTAGTTATACCCTAGGTTAGGTTAGAAGCATGATTTAGTGTCGGGGACATCTCGATGACTTAGGATAACTAGACACACATGATTGACTTAGGTCGATTGAGTATGCCTATGTATCCTTAGTCCTTGTGAGTAGTCCTCTACACTAAACGATGTTGCTACCCTTGGTTAGGGTAAAACCTAGAACAAGTGGAATGATAGGAGTCAGTAAAGACCATTCTAGATAATAGATGAAGTGGGGTGAAGGACATATTCCATTTGATGAGTATGTCATCTAGGAATAGTAATATGAACAAGTATGTTGGAAATATTTGGCCAAAGTATTGCAAGTTGTTGGTTGCATTGTCCTATGTCACCTAGTTTAAGAAGTGAGATTTTAGATGAATATTGGTAACAAATATTTAGATAGGCCTCTTAAACAGAACACTTAATACCCAAAAAAGGGTAAGAGAACCAAGTATACCTAGTATACAATTCAATGAGTTAACATGAGAGATCGGTATGATACCAAGTCATGAAATGAGAGATCGGTGTTTCATCAAGTCATTACAATGCATATGGTTATCTATTATGAGATTGATTGGCATGGAATGTGTGTTCTAAATTATGATTATTTAATGAGAGATTAGTGATTCATCGAGTCATTACTCAGGTTGCATATGGTTTTCTATTCTAAGTGTGACTGACAATGGAATGTGTGTTCGAATTATATGAATTTAGAACAAAGAACGTTATGTAAAAAAATTTCCCTTGTTTCTAAGTCATAAAAAAGTGGTTGTTAAAGTAAAAATATCCAAAATGGGAGAAACCATTAGAGGGATGATATGCATAATACATAATAGAATAAATATTAACTCGGTCTCATAATGACATGAAATAAATAGGTGAAGAGTGAGAAGAATCGTGAAGATGTTATGATTGGGATATTTTTCAATTTACAAAAAGTTCAAAAAAATTTAGATGATATATATGGGAAGAATGTATAATTGACCTCCCCAATGTATAGAGTACTGCAAGTAGTTGGTTCCTAGGAATAAAAACTCTTAAGATGATTAACATTCATAGGTTCTTCAAGCTCTTAGATATTTATTGTGGCTATCTAATTTTTCTTCTCGACTAGTGACTCGGTGAGGATTTCACCATGGGGGATCTGTTAGGGAATAAGAGATAAAATATGTGGAATAATCCCTTACAGAATCACAACAAGAGAAAACTAATATGCGAGAAAATATTACAAATCTCAAATAAAAGTGCAGAATAAATAACACAACACAGAGAGACAAGATTTAACGTGTTTCACCTAATTTGGGCTATGTCCACCAAGAATCACTTGCTCATATTTTATTACAAGCCTCCACTCTCTCAATACAATACCCAGATCCATTTGGAGCTATGCTCAACAAACTCTACAGAATTCACACCCAAATTCAAAACACATATGCAATACATTTTCTTGTCTATCTATCATATGCATAAGACCATATAAATAGACAATTTCTTAAGCAATTTGATACAAAACCATGGGTATCAAAACAATGGGAAAAAACCATGGGTATCAAAACAATGGGCAAAAACTATGGGTATCAAAACAATGGGTACCGAAAAAACCATGGGCCCAAAAATAGCCCATAACGGTTACCCATTACCCATGGGTTAATAAACCACCCATGAAAATTTTCTTTGGGGCTTCACCCCCGAGCCCCCATCAATCGGGGGGCTTCACCCCCCAAACCCCCTTGACCCGCTCACTGGCAAGCGAGACCGCCGTAAAAATACCCGAGTGTAACACATAGAAGGTGTACCACACTCTAACATGAAAACAGGCTCCACAAACATAACAATATTCCACTTGAGAGTGATTTCCACCGAGCAAGCTTCTCAACCCTTTACTTGTCATCCGCGAAGGCCAACCAAAGTTGAACATAGCTTTAGTTTATCCCTTGTGACCACCTTGGTCATCATGTGTGCAAGATTCTGAATGGTATGAATCTTCTCCAACTTCAACTTATCTTCTTCCAAAGTTGTTCTGATGAAGTGATATCTCAACTGTATATGCTTCATTCTAGAGTGGAAAGCAAAGTTCTTAGCTACGTGTATAGCTCTCTAACTATCACTATGTAGCTTACATTCCTTCTGCTTATGCCCCAACTCCTCAAGCAATTGTTGTAACCAAATCATCTCTTTGCTTGCCTCTGTGGTAGCAACATACTCAGCCTCTATGGTTGATAAAGCCACCAGCTTCTGTAGTCGTGAAATCTAGCTCACTGTTGTCCCACCTATAGTGTAAATATAACCTGTCATGCTCCTCCTATGTCAACATCTCCAGCCATGTCTGAATCTACATAACCACGTAAAGTGGTGTCTGATCCACTATAGCACAAAATTGTCCCCATGGTCCCTCTCAAATACCAAAGGATCCACTTTACTACTTGCCAATGCTCTTTACCTGGATCACTCATAAATCTACTCACAGCTCCCACTGCATGGGCAATATCAGGCCTAGTGCACACCATAGCATACATCAAACTACCAACCACTGATGAGTAAGGTACCTTGGACATCTGGTTTCTTTCTGCTCTGTCTTGGGACACTACTCCTTTGATAACTTAAAATGTCCCGCCAAAGAGTCCCAACCGATTTAGCATCCCGCATGTTAAACCTATCCAATACCTTCTTAATGTACTCTTCCGAGATAAAGTCTACTTCCGTTCCTTCCTATCCCAAGTTATCCTCATACCAAGGATTTGTCTGCTGCCCCCAAATCCTTCGTATCAAAGGATTCACTTAGCTATTTCTTGAATACTTTTATTTACTTGCATGTTTTTATCTACAACCAACATGTCATCAACATACAAACACAGGATAATATAACTTCCATCCTTAAATTTCTTTATATACACGCAATGGTCAGAATGACATCTAATATAACCTTGCTCCATCATGAAGCTATCAAACTTCTTATACCATTGACGTGGAGCTTGTTTCAGGCCATACAAGCTCTTCTTTAGTTTTCACACCATCTCCTCTTTACCTTTGACTTCATATCCTTTTGGTTGTTGCATATATAGCTCCTCCTCCAAATCACCATGGAGAAATGTAGTCTTTACATCTAACTGTTGTAAGTGCAAGTCTTCTGCTGCCACTATTCCAAGAATAGTTCAAATAGAAGTCATTTTTACTACAGGAGAAAAATCTCATCAAAATCTATACCTTGTTTTTGTGCAAACCCCTTGACCACCAACCGGGCCTTATATCTTTTCTTTCCTCTTTCTTCATCTTTAACCCTGTACACCCACTTGTTCTGCAATGCTCTTTTGCCTTCGGTAGCTTCACCAAATCCCAAGTCTAGTTCTCCATGAGAGAATTATGCTCCTCATCCATGGCTTACTCCCACTTCTTACTGGCATCTACCTACATTGCTTCATCAAAGCTCTCTGGCTCTCCACTATCAATGAGTAATAAATAATAAAGAGAAGGAGAAAAATGTTTAGGTTCTTTTCTTACCCTAGAAGACCTCCTCACTGTAGGAGTTTGGGGTTCCTGTTGAGTAGGTTCCTGAACTGATTCATGGGTCACTTTCCCATCTGGAAGATCCTCTACCACTGCATATTCTTTCTTGGATTTCTTCCTTGTTTTTCGAAATCTGTTGCTTATACATGACTTTCTCATTAAAGACCAAATCCATAGACCGAATGATTTTCTTGTCTTTAATACTCCAACATTTAAATCCAAATTCATCACCACCATAACCAATAAAAGTGCATTTTTCTAATTTAGCCTCTCCGGCTTGGTCCTATCATCCTTGTCAATATGAACAAACACCTCACATTCAAAGACTCTAAGAAATGAGTAATTGACTTTCTTACCGTACCAAGCCTCCTCAAGTATGCCTCTATCCAAGGCACTTGAGGGTCCTCTATTTATCAAGTACACAGCTGTGCTCACCACTACTACCCAAAAATAAAGAGGTAGTCCTGCATGTATCCTCATGCTCCTAGCACATTCAATTATTGTTCTATTCACCCTTTCGACACCCCATTCTGCTGCAGGTTCTGGAACCATATTTTACATGTGGATTCCATTCTTAGAACAATAATCATCAAATTCATCTCCATTATCGACCGACGAGACATTTTAACTTAAGGCATGTTTCATTCTCTACCAAGGCTTTCCATTTAACAAAAGTATCAAATACATCATATTTGTTTCTAATACAATAAACCCAAACTTTCCTTGTTGCATTATCAATAAAAGTAACATAATAACTTGAACCCCCAAGATATGATACCTGAGCCGACCCCCACACTTCAGAATGTACCAACTCTAACTTACTCTCTTTCTTCGTAGGTCCAACCTTGAGAAACCTTACTCGCTTTTGTTTCCCATATATGCAGTTCTCACAATAATCCAAACTTGTTTCTGTATATCCAGGAAAATTCTTCTTTATTATGTCCATGCCCTTATAGCTCATATGACTGAGCCTATAGTGCCATAATGTTGTATCTGCATCTGAAGCCATAAGATCACAATCATTAGTACTATCAGTGGATAAATACAAGGTTCCAACCTTCTTACCTCTTGCCACCATAAGAGCACCCTTGGTAACCTTCCAAGAGTTAGCTGTAAATATCACAGTACAACCATCACTTCCCAATTGCCCCGCCAATATCAAATTTCTCCTTAATGTAGGCACATGTCTGACATCCTTCAATAGCCATGTATTCCCATTCTGGCATCTTAACCTGACAGAACCTTTTCCAACTATACTGCAAGGCTCATCATCACCAAGAAAAACATGCCCAAAATCCCCTTGAACATAATCAACAAAATAATGCCTATGTGGAGTAGCATGAAAAGAAGCCCCGAATCTAAAACCCAAGATTCAATAATATTATGTAAAGAAAGAATCAAAGCATCCTGGCATACATTACTCGATGCCACATTTGCCTCCTTGTTTTCTTCCTATTGTTTCTTCTTGTCCCGAAGCTCCCAACAGTCCTTCTTTGCATGCCCAGACTTTCCACAGTTCCAACATACAATCTTGCTCTTGGATTTTGACCTTTCCCAATCTTTTGATTTTCCACAGTTTCCTCTATTCTTCTATCTCCCTCTAGTTTCCATTGTCAAAGAATTCCTGAAGTAGAAGATTCCCCAGAGATTTTTCTTCACATTTCCTCACTTAGAATCACCCTACAACATCCTCAAACTTCAACTTCGAGTTAGCTAGAACCGAGTTGCTTACCACCATTACCAGGCTATTCCAACTTTCAGGTAAAGAGCACAAAATTAATAAATCCCTAACTTCTTCATCAAATTATATTATAACCAAAGCTAGCATATTCACAACCATATTGAAATCATTTAAATGATCTGCTACTGAACTATTCTCAGACATCTTCATATTTAAAAACTTTTTCATTAAAAATATCTTATTAGAGGCAGAGGGTTTTTCATACAACTTCCCTAATGAATCCATCAATTCTTTTGTAGTCTTTTCCTTTGAAACATTAAATAATACCGAAGATGCAAGACACAGCCGGATCATTCCAAGTGCCTTCCAATCCAAAAAATCCCATTCTACATCTGTCATACTCGAGGGTTTGTTCACCTTCTTAGACAACGGAGTATAAAGATCCTTCTGATAAAGGTAATCTTCCATCTGCATCTTCCAAAGATTGAAATTATGCCCGTTAAGTTCATCAACCCTAGATCTTCCATCATCTACCATAGCTCCCACTCAAGATAAAACTTTTCCTGTGATTCAACACTTCAGCAAACCAAACTAGGCTCTAATACCAATTGTTAGGGAATAAGAGATAAAATATGCGGAATAATCCCTTATAGAATCGCAACAATAGAAAACTAATATGCAAAAAATATTACAGATCTCAAATAAAAGTGCAAAATAAATAACACAACATAGAGAGACAAGATTTAACATCGTTCACCCAATTTGGGCTACATCCACCAAGAATCACTTGCTTATATTTTATTACAAGCCTCCACTCTCTCAATACAATACCCAGATCCATTTGGAGCTATGCTCAACAAACTCTATAGAATTCACACCCGAATTCAAAACACATTTGTAATACATTTTCTTATCTATCTATCATATGCATAAGACCATATAAATAGACAATTGCTTAAGTAGTTTGATACAAAACCATGGGTATCAAAACAATGGGTACCGAAAAAACCATGGGCCCAAAAACAGCCCATAATGGTTACCCATTACCCATGGGTTAATAAACCACCCATGAAAATTTGCTTTGGGGATTTGCCTCCAAGTCCCCATCGATTGGGGGGGCTTCACCCCCGAACCCCCTTAACCCGCTCACTGGGAGGGGGACCACCGTAAAAATACCCGAGTGTAACACATAGAAGGTGTACCACACTCTAACATGAAAACAGGCTCCACAAACATAACTTTAACACATAGAAGAATCTTTTTTCCTCTTTTTAACTTTTTATATTGGTGGACCTGGAGGGTTCTCAAGATTTTTTTCCGAAGTAGGCTATAAGATCTAGATTAATATCAAATCCTTTCTTGTGATCATAACGGGGTATGTGATCTTGAGTTCCAAGAAAATCTTTGATACCCTCTTCATTTTGGAAGAGGTCCATGGAGATGTGATTTGATTAGTCCCGATTGATAATGGTAGGGTAGATAATATCAAAGGTGATGGTTTGAATGGAAAATTTTGTTGGCATTATGTTGTCATTGATGTCAAATTGAAATAATGAGAGTGATGATTTCATTGATGTCAAAATAGGTAAGGGACATGAAGGTTGATTGGTAGTGTGAGTTGAGTTACTTGGTCTTGATGAGGTGACATGGTTCTTGAGTCCGTATGATAGCTTACATATGTGTTGTAATGTTATGGTGATGTTTCTTAGGTGTCATAAAGCTTGATGAAGGTTATTATAGGTTGGGAAAAGTGGTAAAGTGATGAGGAGGTTAGTTTGGATGGTGAAAGCATGTTCAAGGTGCTTTATTGTGAGGCCCGATAAGTAGAATGAAGTACGTCATGGTGGTTCAGGTATAGTAGCAGTTGGTTATGCATTTTTAGAGAATGGAGAGCATGATTATGAGGTGTTGAGACACTCACAAGTGTCTTAGAATGTTGTTTCGTGGTTTGTACATGTTTTCTAGGTCCACACTAGACCTATTCTCAAGCCATGGGTGTCCAAATGAGATTTGTTGAGAAGTTTCCAACATGAGTATGCAAATGTGACAAATGGAAAAGGTGAGGTAGGCTGTCATAGAGGAGTGGTCAAAGTTTCTGCATTAGTTTACATGTTTGAGAAAGATATTGCATTTTTATCCTATTGAGTTTCTAGAAGTGAGAAACCAACGTCGATATGGACTCATTGATGCTTTTGGAATGTGGGAAGTTTGCATGGGAGGCTAAGATATTTATGGTAGTTAGGAAGTATACCTAAGAAGGATATACAAGCATTATTTTATAGAATAATTCTCAATGCTTTATGAACAATCATTAAGAAGGTAAAAAACTTTTAAACCTTCCTAAAACCCTAATTAAGTAACAATGGGAGACATATTGCTTTTAGTAATGCATAATGAATTGAATTTTATAGTTTGATCATTGGAGGTTGTACATGAATCCTCCAAATTTCTCCAAGTGGTATTTAGGTGTCTCGATTATATGTGGAACCCACTCAAAAAGGAAATTTTATGAAGAATTTGATATTACTCTCAACTTTTTCATTAGACCAAGTGAATAAATTGATTGTAAAGGAAGTATGGGATCTATAATTAATGTATAGAGATTTTTCAAAACAATATTTATTCCTTAAGAGGTATGTAAGTCCATTTTACAAGACTATTTTGGGATAGTCTTAGGTAATTTTAGGTGACCTAGTTACAGAGGAATTTTGATGGGGTTTCAAAGTATGATTTAGGCTATCATATGCATTTGGTGATGACCTTGAGGTCATGAGATTTCCATTTATGTATGACACTTGCATATTTGAGGTGATTTTATGAGGGTTTGGATTCAATCTTTGAGGACTAGTTTGGTAAGTCATAGATCTAGTGAGAAGATCTCTAAATGGTGGTTTATTTACATGATGTGATAGTTAAGAGTTGTAGAAGCATGTTGTAGGTTTCTTAAAGGCTTTGAAAACATGTATAAGTGATTTTTTTTTTTTGAGGATGATATTGCCGACTTATATGGTCCATTGTATGATGTTTCTATGATTTTCTTAATTTTATTTAAGTTAATTTGTCCTCTGATTTCTCTAGTATTTTATTTTACTTAAATTCCATGTGTGCTGACATCTCATCTAGTAGGTATGAATTCTCACTGAAGCGCGCGTAGCCACCAGGTCCCTCATTTGTGATGTTTTTCAAGATTTTAACATATAAATATTGTTGTTGCATACTCACAAAGACCCATGGATGTAGATCGGGCTTCTAGGTTGATCACTCTTGCATGTTATTGGAGCATGCAAACTGAAATCTGAAAGCTGAATAGTACCTTATTCCTTGAGGTGAAACAAGCATAGCTCCACCTCCTGCACCTTTTCTTGTTCTTGATCCATCAAAAAACAGCTGCCATGCCTCATTGTCATCTTTGTGGTTTGGCTTGGTGATGCTAGGAATAGGCTGATTTTCTTCATGTATGCAATAGACCCCTAGCTCAGATTCTTCCACTTCTTGATAAGGATCAAATGCATGCACCTTGCTTGCCCATTCATCAAGAGTTAGATCGAGATGCTTCCAACCTTAGTGTCAGCTTCATCGGTGCTTGGGTGATCTTCTTGATCAAATGCCGAGCAATTGGCATTAATCTGACTTGGAGTGTAAGGCTCAATATGGAAGTTTGCAATAGGTTACGACTGATTGTAGCCTTAGTTCCATACCTCGTTCGCTCGAATGCAGAATGTGTGACCAATCAGTAGACAAATATCCCCAATCTTGGCTGTGAATTCCCTTGACAAGCAAAGGGCAAAGAGTGGTGGAAGGTCTATGACTGATACATCTTGTAAAACAACAACATTTGGACATGCATGCAAGGTAAGACTCAAGTTTCTAATCACTCCAACTGTTGCTACTACTATCCCATCTAGCTGCACTACCCCTTTGGATGTTGTTTCATACTGGAGCCCTAGCTGATCAGCTATTTGTTTAGGCATTACTGAGCTACTTGCTCCAGAGTCTATCATGCAATTGTGCACTAGCTGATTTCCAATGATCAATGAAACATAGAAAGGAGGGGGCTTCAACATTTTACCTTGCTGTCCTCCATGATTTCCCTTAGGCTGGGCAGCATTTGTAAGCACTTTGTCTTACATCTGAACTTGCTGATTCAAAGTTGGCCAGTCCTTCATGGCAGCTTGCAGCAGATCTCTTTGGCCTGGGATGGATAGGGATTCCCACATTGATATATTGACGTTTGTCTTCTTCATCTGATCAATGATACTAAACGGTGATGAAGGATCTCTTTGTTGTCCCTTGGTTTGCACATTCACTCCTTGCATGTGGGCAGCAACAACTGGTATTTGAGTTGGCCTAGGAGCTGTTCTTGGCTGCCCTTGTGCATTTGAAACTGGACTTTGCTTGCCAACCATTTGTGGAGCCGTGGAAGGTTGTGGATTGGTTGGGGCTAATGGTTGTTCTTCACCCAAATTCCTCCTCTTTGACCTTGTGTTGGCTGCAACACCTTGAGAAACTGCTTGATTCATGCCACAGAAATCTTCTGCTTGCCAGTTCACCAATGTGGTGTCATTTGGGGCTGATTGTTGTTGGAATGTTTCTTGTTGTTGACTATTTCCTTGACTTCTCTCACCCTCCACACCAGTAGTTGTCACCATTAGTGCTTGATTCAAAGCACCATTGAAGCACATGGATTGGTTATGAGGCTCATTGCATGGAAAACACCAATCATATTCCTGAGCAATGTTGTTTTGTGTTGGCACCAATGCCTTAGAGGTAGATATGGCATTTGGATTATATGGCTGGAATGGTCTGTTGGTAGGAGGCCTTGTTTGATTCATATTTGCAGTTGGATTAGGTGGCCTTTGTGGTTGGTATGGCTGCCTATTAGGCTGAGCTTGGGGTTGATAAGAAGGTCTAAAACCTTGGGCCTGCTACCTCTTGAGAGTAACCAGCTCATTGCCTAGGTTTTGCAATTGCTTCATGACCTCTTGAAGCTCATTTGGGGCACTCGGAGATGAAGTGGAAGCTTCGTTTGAACTCTGATTTCTAGGAGTGGGAGAAGGTGCCAAATTAGGTGCTTGACTGGTGTTTGGACTCTCCAAACTTGGAAACAATGCCATGGGAGGTCTAGGGGCAAGTTTGCCGGCTTGGATTAAAAAAATTTCAGCCCTAATGGCAATGCTATATGCCATAGGGATAGTTATGTCTCCCATAGACTGAATCAACATAGAAATATCAGAATTTAAAGCTTTGAGATAGTAGAGAAAAGCACCTTCTAGCTGTTGGCCTGACTGCCACTGGAATTCTCTCCCAAGTCTTTTGAAATCTGAAGTTGAAATCGGTCAGCTGCTCATTGGGAGCTCTCTTGATGGTTGTCAGCTGCTCCAAAAGAGACAAGTTGTCTCCCTTCTCTCCAAATTGCTCATGAAGTGCTATACACAGCTGATTCCAATTTGTGATAGAACCAGCTCCAAGGCTCCTAAACCATTGTAATGCTTTACCCTTGAATGAAGATGCTAGTAACTTGACAGCCACTTACATCTCATTGATTTCATGAATTGCACAAACGTTAGCAATATCTTTAACATGATCACCTGAAGTAGTCTGATTTTCTCTAGTGAAGTAGGGAATGTTTTTCAAGGCTGTAATAGGAACCGGATGTTGTTCATTGAGGGAAAGTGGGCTGCTACCTATGAAGTTGACGTAGGGATTATTTTGAGCCATTCTGATTGGTCTTAAAACCCTTGTTGACTGAATGAAAGGCCTACCAGGTGGAGGAGTTGAGAGAGTTATATTTGGTGGAGATGGAGACCTTTGAATCCTTCTTCCTCTTTGCCTTCTTCTTGGAGATAATTGCAGGTATTCAAATAACACTTCTTCTTCTCCAACTCTTGACCTTGTGGTGATTCTTCTCATGAGTTTTCAGGCCTGCACTGCTGAAACCAATTGATTCTTCCCCTTGGAGTCGCCAGATATGCAAATAATAGCTCTTTTCAAGCAAGAAAATTGCAGCAGATGCACATCAACTTTGCTGCAATAAAAATGAGACCTCTAGTGTCCCACCAGGCGTGCCAAAACTATTGTTGCAGACTCACAGCACCCCTGGATGCAGATCAGGCTTCTAGGTTGATCACTCTAGCATCCAGTGTGATTGCACAACATGGAAACCTCTCTCCAAGTGTGGGACTTGTGAAACTGAGAGAGGAATCTCTAGATTAGAGGTTGGTTCCTCAAACTCCTCTGATTAGATCTAATGCTTGCACAACTACAGAGGTTGAAGTCCTAATCCTATTCTAAACTGCAAGGAGACAGGGATAGAAGTGCAAAATTGAAACTAACTAAAGATGGTGATGCACCAAAAGGAGTGGTGAATAATTTTGTCAAGCAAATAGACACAGACCAAAGATTGCAACATAAAACATACACAGGCTGATAAGATATAATTTAGGATCTGAAATGAAGCAAATAATACAAACAAAGGACTGAAACCATTCACAAAGCTTGCATTATCATTTCCAGTGTCAAAATCACTGCATTACAACCTCAGAGAGGTAAAAACTATTACAGTCTTTGGAGAGGTCTGATTCTTCAAACAATCACTTGCTGGAGGTGAAAGAAGAAGTTGCTATGTCCAAAAAAATGTTCCCCCTTTGAAAATGAGCCAAATCTGGCTTTTACATTGCATGGGTCGAGCCCAGGAGACAGAAACGTACAAAAAATGTGAGAGCCCATTCCTCCTTGACTACAGATGCATTAAAACAGCATGGGGACCTTACAAACCCATACCCTATCATTTTTGACCGATTTGGAGGAGAATGCGACCCATTCTGCATTAATTTGGTCGCTGAAATGTCACTTCTGGCCATGAACACGTGTCAGAGCCGTTTCTCAATTTTCTCTCTCCAAACTACACCAAAATTCAAGATTAACCCCGGAATCATGTAGAGAATTTCATAAGCTTTCCGTTGATATAAAGAACGTGCAAATCCGAGCTCTGGATCGAAAGATATGTCGATCTGAAGATTTAGGGCACAAAACAGGTGAAAATGTGTTTTGAAATTTTTTCCGCGCTCTGCCACCTGGATGACACGTGTCAAGCACTGATTGGATGCGTAATTCTCTCTCCTTCACTTTCCCATGGGTTTTCCTTGAAAATTTTGACTTTTTGATGATTTTGGAACATTTTTCACTTTTCCTCCGCGCCCCCGCCACTTGGGACACGTGGCATGCATTGATTGGAGGACAGGGGCGCGGGGTCTTCCTTTACTTTTTAGCTTTTTGGCCGAAACTTGGCCAAATTTTCCAAATCCTCCCGAGCTCCACACTTCCCTACTCTTTTGGACACGTGTCCTATTTTGATTGGCTCGGGCAGTGCTTCAAACCTCACCCTTTGAAATTTGGACGTTTTCCCTTGTGACACGTGTCGTAATGTGATTGGCTCTTGGCTCCTTCGGCTATCCGCGCCTTCGCGTCCTCTCTGTCCGGCTGTCCCAAACCGCTTAGTGCAAAATTTCTCCTTTTCGGCTGATCTAGGTGGTTCGCATCCTTCACATCCTCGCAGCCCAAATGTCCTGCATCACACGCTTAGCAGTTAGTCGATTTTCCTCTAACCTTTGGCCGGTTCGCCTTTCCATGTCCCGCGCGTCCCCACACCCGGATGTTCCATTGCTCTACTGACTACTACGGCGGCCTTTCGGCTGATTCGCACCTAGATGTCCCTCATGTCCCTACTGTACGAGGACTAGGACTTAGCCATTTTTCATGATTTTTCCTGGCCCAAGCTTGTTTTTTGCAACTTTTCACCTTTTCTCAGAACTTGCTCTTTTCTTCTTGGACAGGGGAGTTAGAAAAAATCTGAGGGGACCCTAGAAACATGATTTTTTCCCTGAATCAATCTATTTACCTGGGGCTTGAGAATTTAATGCATGTTATCAAATTTACCCCTGGAGGTGAATTTTGGATGACAAATACTTGATGAGAAATTAACCAAGTATTCATTCAATCACACTAAACCATCACATGTATTCAATTGGAAACACTCATAATAAGGAAACATAACAATTGGATAACAATTAATACCAATTGCACCATGAATTAACCATGCTCGAGATACATCAATAATCACAATCCATCCTCCATAATCCATTATAAAAAAGTCTTACATAATTGAAGCTAAAGACATGACATTCAATGGACCGGTACATATCCAATCAACAAACCCTTAGACTATAACAAACTCAAAGAACTCGATAACTAAAGATCCTTTACGTGTGGTCATGGTACCAAAAATAAATATGTGTGTGGGGCGGTGGGGGGTCTTTCCTTCACTTCCCATGCACTTCTCAAAATAGACTCGCATGCTCAAAATTATGATGCATACATTACCCCAAACTAATATGGGTTGCCATCTTCTACACGCTACCCTAATCTACATGTGCATGCCCCTTCCCACTTACCTCATGGGTGCCCAAAGTCCTCATGCATGGAATGTACTTAGTCAATTTTTGGTGCAACATTACCCAAAACTTATATGGATTTCCATTCTCGTGCAATGTTTCATCCAACTTGTTACTCCAAAGAATGTATGAATATTCAATAAATGAATAAATAATTCAATGCCTATAAAGAATTTTTTAATCTGTAAAAATCATATCAGGCCTTAGGATCTTGAAGGAGTTTTGGGAACTCAACATTTATCTCACTCTCCAATTTCTTCCACTCATTGATTTCCTCCAATTCTTTCCTAGGTTCCACCTCTATAATCCATGGTACTTGGTCAGGCGTAACCTCTTTAACTCTACTCTTGATTTCTTAGATAGCCACGAGTTAAATCTGTTGACACTCTTATCATATCCATGTGTTCTAACACCATATTATAAAATTGGCTTATCCATAGTTCTAGTTTATCCTTATTGGCCTTGATCAACTCATTTTATTTAGAAACCTTAGTCATTACCTTAGTGCGCTCTATCTTATTAGTTGAAGTATTTTCCTGTATCTCTCTAAGATCTCGCATCTTCATTTTTCACCCTCGTGTCAAGGATAGGGTCACATTTCTAAAAGATATTGAAATCCAAATCATATTTACTACTCACCTCCTTGAGATATGTGAATAGATCCTCACATTTAGATATTCGGCTTCAACAACCATCTTATTTTCTTCATATTCCTTAGCCAATTCCTCGGATATTGGCCTCGTGTCACTTTTTATATTCATTAGAATGATCCCTACCTGTATTCAAGGTATTCCATCTCATCATTATAGTCACATATTTCTGGCTCACTAAGGTTGGGCATTGACCTAAGATCTGCTTTACCAACGCATTCGCTCTATCATATGCTTCCTTGGTATGATTTTGTTCTCCTTGGATATCCTTCTTAATATTTTCAATCTCACACTCCTTATCCTTCTTATCTACTACCATCACCCTCATTGTAGCTCTGACATCCAAATTCTTGCACATAACATCCATGGCTAACTTGTTTAAGGAATTACATGCCTGCTCATCTATCAAAAACATGGGATCTACCTGTTTGTATTTCTTCCCAAGGTCATTCTTCAGCTCTATAACACTAAGGGAATTATTACTTACTCTAAACTTAGGCTCCTCTTTGTGCGTATGTAAATTCCAAGACAACATCATCCTAGTGCTTAAGACTTCTCTATGTTTATCCATTACATCCAAGCCATATAATTTTTCGATAGGAAATGTGCTATGAAATTTCGCCCTCAAGACCTTTGTAGGGTCATCTATAAAGTCAAAGTGTGGTGATCTGGGAGTCCACTTCTTCCTTACTTCCTTCACCTTTTTCCTCTACTTTTTTTGTAATGAAGAGGCCTATTCTAGTTCCACCTTCCATTCCCTTATCTTCCTGAATAACATAGGCATCATCTACCTCTTTTTCCTTCTCTCGTGCCTACTCATGTAGGGGTGACTTCTTATTTCTAAGGCTCTTAGACTACTCTTTATCTTTATGGCTAGGCACTTCCTTTGGTGGGTCAAGTACCTCCTTCTATGTCTGTGCCATCTTCCTCACCTTTTGTTCATCTCATTCATGCTCCATGTCTTACAACAAGGTTTATTCCTTCTCCTTATCACTAGGCTCCTCCTCTTTACTAGAAACCACTTGTGTCCCACCGCACTTGAACTTTGTCTCCTTTGTACTATCCTTAGGTGGATAAGATGTCTCTGCATCATCACCACTCTTCCTTCTCCTTTAGTACATTTTATTCCTGCATGAATGGTCAATCCCATCTTCTCCTTATTCTTATTATGGATATTTTTTGTGTACTCTCTTGAGTGGTGGCACAAATGTTATTCCAGGACGTGGAAAACAAGTATCTGTAATCTCCATTTCTATTCCACCCTATATTTTTGTTCTCAAGATGACAAAAAATCTACATATCATACCCCTTATTGTGACATTCATCTACGGGGTTACAAGTCCAAAGTATCTAGCTCTAGGGTCTCCAAATATGTAGGCCTAGAATAATACCTATATGTGGCATGCAAATTATGCCAATCAATGTCAACCTTGTCATCATCAAATTTCAACTTCTTCGCGTCCTTGATTTAGTTCACCGCACACTTGAAATACTTGGCCATGAATGCAAATGAAAATTTTCACCAAGGTCTCATTTCCCCATCTACCATCTTCAATCGTGTAAGACTGTAGTGTTGCATTACCACAAAATTCTCCCATTCTCAAAACTCGTTAGCAATTCTAGTGGAATGCACACATCTGGTTTTACCATTTGTCTCACCTACCTTTATATATATTGGAGATTACACCATCACAGGTATATCTTGCAAACTAAACTGGGGGAATTATTCACTAGTGTATGTACCCACATGTTCTCATCTAGCCCATATGGGACTCCAATTTCCCAGAAAAAAATAATTAGGAGGATTGAGCCACAATTAATCTTTTCTCCTTCTTCATTTTGTGCCTTGGCCTCCTCTATAATCCCATTAGTGACATATTGTGCTATGTTTTATCATGTCTTGTGTGCCATTCTATGTGTAATGTATAGAAAGTTTTTATTCATGTTCATCCACCTCTATGAGGCACCTAATTTACAGCTTATGAGCCTAGTTGTAACCATAGTCACGGGATCAATGAGATTTTATATACTCCTGGCCCTTCCCCCTTCTCGTATTGTAATTATACGACTAAATCATCAATATTGACATCAACATATAAGTCTAATTCCATGTCTTCCCCTGTACCTCTCAACCTTGTAACTTGTTCAATGAGCTTGGATGTAATCTACATACTTTGGCTCACAAAATAGAAGAAATCCTCATGTACCCTAGACATGAGCTAGTAAAATAGATACACGAGATTTACGAAAAGGGTAATTAAAATAACTATAGCACCCTACTTTCTCAAGGAGTCTCCTCACCGAGTCATCAACCAAGTATGTTCCCCTCTTCATTATTCTCAGAAGCTCTTGCAACATGTTCACCTTTAAGGTCACTTCATGTCCCGAATCCCTATGATTATATTTGCTAATCTTGCATTTTGAGAGTTGCGACTTCCATTTCTGAAACCTAAGCACACCAGGTGGTACTGCATTTCCAACTATATATCTTCCATTGGATTCTTAACTTCAACCCTCTTCGTTTGAGCCTTGATTCTCCCTCTAGGTGATGAAGTAGTTTCTCTTTTGGTGACATTCTTTCTACAAGCTTATTCCCTAGATAACTTGATCCACAAGACTTATTCTCACCTCAATACCCAAGCGTTGTGAACCCTAGCTATTTTAAATCTACTCTGCAAACCCTATCTTCTTGTGTGCTAATTTTGTATCAAATGCCAGCTCAAACTTACTTATTTCCACAAGTATCCACACACAAACACCTCATACACACTAATTGGCTTTGCTTGTTAATTCTATTGCTATTTTTTTCCTAGATCGCTTGGTATCTCAACTGCGCAAGTTTTATCAAATGCAAGGTAACAAATAACTCAAATTTCCCCTTTTTATAACCTTTTCATACTCCACTGACTTAATTTTCCACTTTCAACATGTTATTTTCTTACTTTAAATATTTTAAGTTAGTTTCCCAATAAATCATCTTTTATGTTTTTTTCTTTATTACTAGAATTGCTTTCATACGCTGCAGTCAGCCATAACCTTCTCGTGTGCCTTATTACTTTCCAAAGCCTGAGACCTCCTCACACATACCTCCTTGTGACATAGTACATAATACTCTATGCCATATACTAAGTAGTTCATCATGCCACCACCTACCTCATGTTACACTACACATTCCTTCTTCTCACATGGTATTTAGTTCGAGAAATTAACACCATCAACCTTAACACCTTTCTCTTCTAGAGAGAATCCTTACTTCACACTTGTACTTAGTTCACCCCAAAATAAAAGTATGCATGGTCCTCGTGCTTGAACTCAATAGATAGTAATTAGCTTCCTATGTATAAACACGCTTATTATTAAAAAAGAAGGAAATAAAATAACAAACACATAACAACAATGGAAAGAAACACAAAAAAGGGAAATCTAATCTAAGTGGCAATACCACCTTATTAAAACACCAAGAATATTTATTTATAGTAGGTATTCAACCTAATCCCATTTAAGTAAACAAGAAACATGGTGTCATTCAACATCTCGCAATCGACATGCATCCGGTTTAAGTATATTGGTTACTTAAAAGGTCCCAACCAATGCACCTTCAACTTTCCTAGATTGCACGTAAACTCGGAGTCATAGAGAAGGTCCATCTTTCCAATTGTAAATGTCTGGTTGTTAATGTTCCTATCATGTCATTCCTTCCATTGCACTTTCTCAATATTTTGGCTTCAACGTAAAATGGCACACCTCTCATTTAACTACATTACTTTATCAATACGCTCTTCAACAACATATCCATCATCAAGTCCACTTGCACATGCAATACATATGGACAATAACATGAATTCCAATGGTATTACTACTTCCACACCAAACACCAATTGAAAAGGTGTGGCCTTATTTAATCTTTTATAAGTAGTCATGTAAGCCCAAAGTACAACTGACACTTTATCATCCCAATATTTTCTTCCAACATCACATATTTTTGTCAATGTTTGTCCCAAGATCTTGTTGAAAGCCTCTATAGTGCCATTAGATTATGGTTGATAAGTAGTCTTATGGTGTGCCACCATAAACTCCACCTATAGGATTCTTATTGTCTCATTCAAGAAATGAGTTCTTCTATCACATGTCAAGCTTAAAGGGCATCCATACTTGCTAATAATGTTTTCCCATAAGAACATTGTTGTTGTAGTTTCTGTATAACCTTTATAGGGGCAATCTCTACTCACTTGGTCAAATAGTTTCTACAAGTTATAATATAACACACACCAATCCCATGTGTGGGTGGCACAATAGGCCCCACAAATTCAATAAACCACTTCTCAAAAGGTTTTGTGCTTGTAATCGGTCTAAGTGGCACCTCATCTCTATGTCCAAGTTTTCCAAGGAGCTGAAAATGATAACATGCCTTCACATATTCCTTAGTATCCATGTATAATTTTTCCCACCAAAGGCAAGCCATAAGAATCTTACTCGCGGTCACATCGCCTACATAATGTCCTCCTACTATATCTGTCATGAGTCTCTTCCTTAATAGATTTGATCTCATGCACTAGAACACACCTACATGAGACCTCATCTCTACCCATTTTGTACAAGTCACCTCCAATCAAATGAAAAGGTGCCACACATATTGTAAGTTGCTTCTTCTCTAATGTCTTCATTCCTTTTGGCACCATGCTAGTGCGCAAGAAGAAAACTATGTCTTCTAAAGCCTTGGGCATGTGGTTAAATCTAAACAAGCTGTGCATCAAGCATAATATATTCAATACTCTAGGAATCCTCACCAAAATTAATTCGTGATAGATGGTCAAGTCCATAATTTCCCTTTCCTGGCTTGACAACAACTATGAAGTCAAATATTTTAAATAGAATTATCCATATACAAATGAGCCCTTAAAAATTTGGCTTGTTGACAAAGTACTTAAACGCCATATGATATGTATAGAAAATAAATAGAGTTTCTAGTAAGTACTAACTAAATTTATGTAGTATGTAGATCATAGACAAAGCTTTCTACTCAGTAGTTGTGTAATTCTTCTCTATGGGTGTCAAATTCCTACTTGCAAAGAAAATGGGATGGTTAACAATTTCTTCTCTGGTTGTGCCAACACTGCGCTCATCAACATGCTAGAAGAATCAACATGAACATAAAAGGCCTTATCCCATGAAGGAAAGAAAAAAATAGGTGTAGTGGTTAAATTCTCCTTTAATGTCCCAAATGCCCATTGTTTCACGTCACCCAAATAAAATTTACATTTAGCCTTGAGTAACTCTTCTAGGGGCATGGAAATATTTACATATCCCTTGATAAAATTTATGTAGTACCCTATATGTTCTAGAAATCCGTGCACATCAATTTTATTGGTAGGTTCTTCTTTACCCAATATGATAGCTATCTTGGCTAGGTATACCAACAATCACTCTTTGTAAATAATGTGACCAAGTAGCGTTCCAAAGGGTCTAGAAAAGATACAATTCTTAATGTTCAAAGAGATTCTCAACTGACTGCACCTCTCAAACATAAGCCTCAGATTATCACAATGATCCTTGACTAAGCCATATACCATCCAATCATCTAAATATACTGGCAAGAACTTGTGAATAAAATCTTAGAATTCTTGCACTAAAATGCGCAAGAATATTGCCAACGCATTTTCAATCCAAAAGGCATAACCATATATGAAAACCTTTTCCACTCGGTGGTGAAATTTATCTTCTCCTGAACTTATTTTGTGATGTGTACCTAGTGATAGCCTAAAAAACCATATGTAAAAGAATATATCTTGCACCCAACTACACATTCTAAAATTTCCTTAGTAAAAGGCATGGGAAATGTTAGAGATTTCATGACCGAGAAGGAGGGGGTTGAATCGGTGTTGATTAAAATTACAATAAATTTACTTTTTCTTTCTTGTATTTGTTGTTGTTAACTATCATTGATTATTATAAACATGCCATATTAATCATGATACTATAAGAATGAGAATAATACACACACATTCATATGAGGAGACCATATATAATGTGGGAAACCATTTCGGGACAAAAACCCAACTGAAACCATTGCTTATATTACCCAAAGAAAGGAATCATAAGAATATAACACATCTTACAATATTTGTTTAGTGAGACACAAATCCCATAAGGATCTCCAACCCCTACACCTCTACTAATATTATGCACAAAAAGGACTCAAGTGAATATAACGCATCACAAGATATTTGTTTAACAAGGCACCAACCTCGGTAGGAATACCAACACCTAAGTTAATACTCTACAACTAGTCTTATGTGAACACACACACCTACAAGGAGGCTATAACCCCTAAGACTGATAAGGTACAACTTATACTTATGTTCATAAAAATTTGATCATCTAGATTCCATGTTGCACATACAAAAATTATGATCACCTTGATGTTTCATTCTTTTACAATCACTCTATAAAGTTAGATATGCAATACTTTTCTTTTACCTCTTTCTGGTCTCTCCTCTCTTCACCTTCAACTTATCATACTTACAACTTTTCTCTACTCATAATTTCTTCATCCGATAGGTTGGTCTTCTTCTAAACACAAATATTCTCTTTCTCTTTGACCTTTGGATCCTTGTTATTCTACTACCTCTCCTTTCTTGTTCTCTACAATAACTTTTTCCTCAACTCCTCCTTGCTCTTCTCTTTAGAAAATCCACATCATGTAGCTATCTCTTCTTTCTTTGGATTGACTACACTTCTCTCTTTTCAGATCTTCATTTCTTCATCTCTTCAGCTCATGAAAGTGATCTTGCTACATCTATCAATTTGTAATGCATCTGATCAAACTTTTGGATCCTGATCTCATATCTACATTACTCCTTCCACCTTTTTCTCTAGTTGCTTCTTCAAATCATGCATCATTTTCTCTATCAAGCAACCCTTCTTTTATCACTCCTTCAACTATATTTTCTTATTTCATCCTTGAGCAACAATTAACAATGACATCAATTTTCCTCTATATATCCGATTGACTCATTCACACTTCCTTTTATATGTCATGTTATATCTCTTGCCTAGTCACACTGAAAATATGGTGTATTAAATGTATGTTACTCACTCCATATTTTTTCCTTCTATATTCAGCTTGATTACACCTTCTTCTATGCATCTACCAGAAATTATTTATGATCCGACTCCTAAAAATAGATTTCTTATATTTTTAGGATTTCCTCATGATCTGGAATAAACGAGCTCCTTTCTTCTCCAATATTTTATTTTACCTTGGAATTAGGAGTTTGTATTGAAAATACAACTAGACTTCATCAAGTCAAAGAACATTAAATGTTGGCAGCTGAAACAATATATAATGTGGAGTTCTAGTTGTACACGTAGCCGCATAATCTTCAGATAATCGAATCACCATTGATTTACATGTAAACTCTTACTTCTTTCAATTTAAACTCTATCTGATTGTCCTTGATTCATCTCCAGTTCATATTTTCTCGATCCAGTGACTTCTCTTGGCTTCTTGGACCTTTTCCCTTATATCACAGCTTTTTTCTTTATTTTGTGACATTTCTCCTTCTTCTAAGTATTTTCAATTATCGTAGTTTTTCTATGCTTCTCACAACTTCTACAATGTCTCATAGCTATACTCCTTATCATTCACCTTTCTACATTTTTTTCCTTGTACATAGATCTAGCTGCCTTCCGGTGACTTTATTTTCACATTCGCATATCCATCCTTCCATTTGTGGCTTCTATAGGTCTACGTGGCTATTTTCAGACCTTAACATATTTTCTTCTTGTCCATAACATTACTTATATATGTGGATTCCTTTTGAACTTCATTACTCTGTAGCTTCTCCTTAGAGCTTTCTATCTTACACGCCTTTACGTTGGACTCTTCTTACCTCCCAACTCTACTCTCATATCATCCTTACTTGTGCGGCTCTTCCTTCATGTTCATGGCCTTATCATTCACACTTGGCAACTTATCCTTTAGTTCCTTCTATTTTGGTGACATCATTCCTCTTACTTTTGCGACTTGTCCTTTTCCTAGAAGCTATCCCTAGTGTTCGCAACTTTGTCTCTTTGCTTTTGGTTTTCTCTAGACCTTCCTTAATCCACATATTCACCTTTCTCTCTTGTAGCTCCATTCATTTCACTTGTTGCTTTCTCTGTCTTCACACAGATTTGCTATGTCTTTCAAACCTTATCATTGGCCTCTTCTAGACCTTTGCAAATATTCTTATCCTCTATGGCAATCTCTAGTATTCATTGTATGTCTCATGTCTTCAGTAGATATATCCTCAGTTGCTTTCTTCCACCTAGTTCAATATTCAAAAATATTCACTTTCTTTCTCGAGTTGCTTTCTCTTTGAATTGACACTACCAATCAACCTTCATCATCATTGCTTGCTCACTTTACCAATTCACTCATTTTTCCATCAATGCAACTTGACATCAAATGATCTAGCTTGACATCAATGACAACACATATGATACATGACAAAGGTTCAATAAGAAAAGGATCTATAACACATGAAGCATTCAACTCTCTATAGTCCACACAGATCCCGATCCTCACATATTGATTTATGCTAATAACCATGGGAGTAACCCATTCGAGACTCCTCAATAGGCTCAATTATTCTAGACTTGAGCATCTTATCAATTTCTTCCTTCACCTTCATATGAAAGTTAGGATTCATCATATAAGGCCTCTTCCTAACCATGCACGTGCTTTCTTTCAACTTTATCTTCATCTCGAATAAAGAAGGATGCACACATTTTAACTCATGGAAAACCCTAGGAAAGAAATCTTAAAAGTTGTGCAAAAGCTAAATGAACTTGGTTATTTCCTATTTTGACTAGTAATCACCAATGATTTCTTCCTTAGGTTCATCCTCTATGCCAATGTTCACTTTATTTGTTTTCATGGGGGCATGGTATGTGCATTCCTTCTCATCTACATAATGCATTACCTTGTACACACCTTTAGTGTGGATAACATCTAGGTGTTGTACTTCTTCATCATCAATCATGTATACTAGCTTTCCTTTCTCTTTTTCTTTCCAGGTGTGATCCATCTGTACTTCTTCTATCTCCTCAAAATAAATTTTTCCTTAGAATCGGGTTCTCCCAAGAGTAGCTCTAGCATGAGATCTTCTACCTTCACACTATCCCCCAATATGATATGCTTCATGCTCTATAATACTTCATGGACTGGAGGCTTAGTAGAAAAGTAATCAAAATTTTGAATCATACATGTTGTCATCTCTTTCTAGTTTGCAATCTCCTTTTAGCTCAAAGCATAGACATACTAGGTGTGTGTGCATCCACGTAGTGTGGAGTAGAACTTATGTACCCATAAGGATGGCAGTAAATCCTCCTAGCCTTGTGCCCATAGCCTCTCACAAGTATGGATGTGATGTGAAGCCAAATTCTTACCATGAAATTCACAAATGTGCATAGGTACATTACTCTGAGTGAACCTGGTGGAAAAGAAGATTCTCACTTCTTGCCACTCTAAAAGGTTATCTCTATGTGTTTCCCACCAATGTGCTATTGTCCTACACAAGGTATAGAATAACATGTTTCTTCTATCTCCTTCATTTTTCCCCGAGTCTCCATAGTGTGCAAGAATGTATTGGTATTTCCTTTACCAATGTGTGCCTTGGTACTGAGTGAGCCTAAGAGCCTCACCATGCATGGCATAATCATACTTATGACTCAATTTTTAACTTCACACCCGGTCATCTCGTATATGCCATGAGCCCAATTATCACAAGTAACACTAGTAATGTCACTTCTTTGATTGTGTGTCTTCCCACCGAAGTATGTATTCTTTTGATGGTTTTAGATTCTCTAGGCCACACACTGCATCTGTGAATAAATTCTATAAAGCTCTTCTTCACTCGGAGGCTCAACATAAGGCTTCACCTTCTTTTCAAACAAAGCTATACTCGGATGCTCATCTTTCTTCTTAGAACTAATGTATCTCTTGTTAAAGTGTAAATCAACATTGTTTGCATAACACCAAGGCCATATAAGTAATACTAGGAAGTTATACGCTTCGAAAATCTCCAATACCTCAAAGTCTCTCATAAAATGGCCTCTGAATGATAATAGATGCATCCTTCAAGAAGGCATAGCCTTAGTTTTGTTTTCCATATACAACACATTCAAAGATGGCTGTAATTCATGTCTTCCCATTTGATTCCATGCTTCTAGAGTGAGTACATTTACCTCAACACCTGTATCTATCAAGATATTACTTACTAACCAACCATCAATAACCACATCAAGTGTGATTTCCTTGTCAAATTTTTGGTCTTAAGGCGGTAGGTTTGCATGAAGTATTTTCCTCTCATGCTCAACTACAAGGCACAACATCTCTCTTAAAGCCATTCTCTTAGCAGAGAAATAATATTTTCCGACCCAACATCATACACACTTATTTCAATTCATCCACATCCTTTTGCGGGAGCTCAACATTCTTTGCACATTATCTTGTGCATTCCTTTTCTTTTAAGAAATGTATTTCACCCTATAGATCTCTAATGAGTCCCGTAGTCTATCGGTAGACTTCATTCTGATGCACTATATATGGATACTTGGAATGTATCAATTCCTCCCATGTAATGAGAGGTTTATCCTTAAGAGGTTCACGTGTGTGTGTTGCCTCGGTGCGCATTGTAACTAACATCAGTTGTAATTATGGATGAATCATCTTATTAGGCATCCATTGATACGTATTTGCATGTTGCACCTTAATCATCATTGTGCCCTTATCCTTCTTATTTTTAATTATGTGCTCATATAAGTCTATGAAATCATCAAAATTATGTTTCTTCCCACACCATGTAAGTTGTATTCGAGGGAAATTTCATTGGTAATGATAAAGGGGTCCACAAGTGTAACAATTTCCTTGAGTGAACCTACATCTAGCACCACCGTGACTTCAGCCTCGATATCCTCCTCAAAATCCTCCATTCCTTTTGTCTCCGTTGTTCCATCCTTCATTATGTTGTCCTTCCTCCTACTTAGATCCGATCACGATACTAGTCTAGCACATTCCTTGTTCAACGGCTTCATGGATGTGATCAATCAATCTATAATCAATGGTGTTGTGAGTATTGGACTTGTAAATATTACAATACATGGACACATTATTTTGAATCATGTAACAGAAAAGAAGGAAATCCAAGACATCATGGTTCAGGTGATATACTTCACAATCTAGTAACAATGTGCACTTTAACTTACATGGAAAAATCGTATGTCCGAAAACTTCACAATCCCTACACCATATACCACTATGCATCTCATGTGCTGAGTTGGCAAGAGAGCTTATCCAACTATTTTTCCATGGCTATAATCTACACTTCAAAGAATGGGCTCACTCCAGTATCAACACTTCCAACCACCTTAGTGCATAGAGTGACTTCCTAGGCTTCGTGTGGATCCACATATGTCTTATGAGAGAGTGATATTCGAACAGAGTTAGAAACCTTCCAAAAACCACTATGCATGTTGACTAGGATGAATGTCATAAGACAAATTAGACAACAAAGTATTAAAACACACATCATACTCCCTCACGCTTTCAAATAAACCCTACTTGATATCCTTGAGATGCCAATGCTTTGCTATTTGATTTCTAGGATATGAAACTCTTCCAAAAACACAGTGCAAAAAGCATTATAATCTACCACAGTATGATGTGGGTCATATCTCCGATACAAACTATGTGTGTACCTTCCACTTTAGTTGAAAATTGACTCACCTTCCTTTCCAAAGATGTGATTCCCTTAGCATGCCATAGTATTTCACACTTGTGCACATGCTATGTTGCATCTTCAATGCCTCTATACTTTGGTAAACAAAGAGACATATCATAGTAAAATTAAGGTGTCAGCTACACTGGTTGTTGAGGTGGTGGTTGTGGTCCCTGTCGACTAGATCTAGAACCAGAACTTCCACCAATGTTTCCTCTAGGGGGCTGATTTGATCCTCCCGAATCCCTCGTGGCCCCTACTATAGACTACAATACAGATGATAAACTTCCTTATGTCCCAGTCATGGTACTAGACTAGACATAAATGGTCTGCGTGGTCTTCACTTATATTGAAGTATTTATAATGGTATGCATGCCAATACTATGTCCCGACTATGTGTCCGGAAACAATCCTACATAGGTACTCCTAAATAATGGCACCATTTTTTATGCCATGGGTGCTCTATTAACTTTATCTCTTGAATTCAACATAAAGTGATATCTCCTCATCTTTGCTTGCTTACTAACCTACTTCTCAATGACTACTTTTGGATCTGGAACACCATGCATAAGGGATAGATGGCTAGGTGGGTTTAGATGTACACCTGCGGTCCTCATTATCTCCTCGACATTCTCTCAACTAAAACTGAAGGGGATTATCTACTACACTTTCCTAAAGTTGGGACAACCTAATGATGCAGCTCCTCACCTTCTCGCGAGAGATTTAAAACCTTTGTGATCCATCATCTTCCTTAACTCTAGTTCCTCCTTAATCTCCCATGCATGTGTCATGTCCCTCTCTTACACTTCATTAAACTTTATTTGTCTTTCATCTCTCTACCTTTCTAATGCTAGGTATTCCATCTTACTCCACACATGTTCCTAACCCTACACGTAGTGGGGTTTAGCTAGCCATAGGGAGGATTTCTAAATCCAATTCTATTATCAAAATATTGATCGATAAAGGTATAGTGCACAATTAATATCCTCTCGAGCTTGTAAAAGGACCAAAACTTAGCATCCTTAAGACACAAATAAGTAGAAATAGCACACTCTAATGTATAATTACGTAACACACCAACCCACCAAAGATCTACAACTCTAGGCCTCTCCACATATGCATTAAAAAGGGTCAGTAATCCTTTTATGTCCAAAGTCTCGGTCTCGAACCCCAACACTTCCCTAACACATATGATGACAGCCACTCATATAATTCTATTGGAAATAAGATGAAGAACATTTCATAGAGATCATGATAAATATTATCTTCCACCCAACGACGTGCATTGAAATTGGGTCCAGTGTTATATTTCTATGAAACTGATCCTGACCATCCTCTAACCAACTTTTAATGCTCTTAAGAATCAACCGATATGCTATCTATAAGCAACATCTTGGCGAGATACTTTGAAAAAATGTCCCGAAAATGGAACCAAAATGTATCATTTTATTTCACCTAAATGCTATGCACATTGACACCTCATCTAGTAGGGATGAATGCTCACCCGAAGCATGCGCAAGTAGTGGGTCTCTCCTTTGTGATGTTTGTCAAGATTTTAGCATACAAATACATGATGATAAATTAATTAAGTATTTTTTCAATCACACTAAACCATCTCATGTATTCAATTGGGAAACACTCATAATAAGGAAACATAACAGTTCATATAACAATTAATACCAATTCCACCATGAATTCACCATGCTCAGATACATAAATAATCATAATCCATCCTCCATAATCCATTATAACAAAGTCTTACATAATAGAAGCTAAATACATGGTATTGAATGGACCAAGATACATACGAATCAACAAACCCTTAGGCCATAATGAGACTCCTAGAACCGATAACCAAATATCCCTCACTCATGGTCTTGGTACCCAAAATAATGACATACAAATATATATAGGGGTGGGATCTTACCCTTCACCACCCATTCACTTCTCAAAATATCCATGCATATATTATATGCATTATTAATAATAGACTATCCTATAAATATAACATGCTTTGATGCTATTAATAGATCAATTCATGCATGTCTCTTCATCTTCAATTCACATGTGATTTTACCCAAAAATATACCTTCCTTACCTACTAAGCCCCCTCGATTTTCTATGGTTTTCAATAATTGCTCGATTGACATCCTAACTTTACTTTTCTATTTTTAGCCCATGGTTCACAAAATCAGATAATTCCCAAATTTCCTTATTCAAGCGCAAACCTCCATGCCTTTGCCCCACTTTACTCGTACATTCCCCTTTTTGCTTACCTCGTGCACACCCTAAGTCCTCACACGTGGCATGTACTTATTCAATTTTTCCATGCAACAATTTTGTATTATATGTCTTATGATCAAGAGTCATATATATAAGCATGTGTTAGTGGCTCATTTGTGTTTTTGGGTGACTATGAGAAAGTGCGAGATAGAGGGTTGTTTGAAGAGGAAGCAGGTATTTTTGACCATAAATAAAGGGTAGAGAGTGTGTGGTGATGTTTTAAAGTGTGTGCAAATTTTGGAGAGATAGGTCATTAGTTATAATCTTCTTGGTGAAGAATCCCATGAACGAGTTATCTTAAAAATAAAATTTGAAGAAGAAGAGAGGAAAGAGAGATTTATAGTGTCATCATCAGTTTTTGTGCAACATTTTAGAGGTGAAAACAACATTAGGTGACTTTAGTTGGTTTAAAGTCATCTAAGGGGTTGGTTCCTTCTTATAGGGTTGGTGCTCTACTAAATCTAGGGGTTAGTGCTCCTTATGGGGTTGGTGCCTCACTAAACCTATGGGTTTGTGCTCAACTAAATTTGATTCATTGATCTAATAAAGTTGTGTTTTAGTGGTTTTTCTTCCCCTTGAGGGTTTCCCACTTATATTTTGTGTTCATGTGTTGATTTGTTCTCATTTTCTCATGTTTGGTTATGGTTCTTGAATGCATGATTAATGGTTAATGGTTAAGTTGATGAATGATTAATGAATGGTTAAAGTTTGAGTGATTGAAAGTTTTATTACCCACTGATTCACCCTCCCATCTCATTGGTTGTGATTCCAAAAATTGGTATCAAAGTAGATCCTATGAAGTAAGCTTAACAATATTAAGGAGATCCTTTGAAGCACAAATATGGTGAGTCAACAAAGTGGTTCCTCTACTAGAAAATCCCTGATGTTTGATAGGAAAATTATGTTTTTGGAGTATCAAGATGAGAACTCATATTATGTACTTGTGATGTGATATATGGCAGCCGAGTTGTAGATGGATACACCACTCCTCAAATTCGTCTAACCGATCCAGTAAGTGATAAGGATAGTAATGATAAGTTTTAAGATATGAATGCTATTTTATGTGGATTGGATAAATAAAAGTTTGTCAAGGTAACGTAATGTGCTACCTCTGCTAAGGTTATGTGTGATAAGATGCAAGTGATCTATGAAAGTGACTTTAAGGTGAAGTTGGAAAAACTCCAGACCTATAGGAATCAATTTGAAAGTTTTAAGATGAAATAAGAAGAAACCATTGCTACATATCTTCATAGAGTAGATAAAGTTGTCAATACCATTAGAGGATTATGAGAAGAAGTGAAAGAAGCTTTGGTGGTGCAGAAGGTTTGAGATATCTCACTCCTAAATTTGATCCTAAAGTCTCAATTATAGAAGAATCCAAGGATCTGATTAATCTGCATTGATAGATGAATTCCATGGTATCTTAACTGCTTATGAGATGAGGATAGGTTTTGATAAACCTCCAAATAATGGAGAAACATTAAAATTTGAAAGGAAGTCAAAATTTATGAAGATCTTAGATGATGATGTTTCTAATATTGATGATGATGAATTTATTGCTATATTTGTTGGGAAGTTGAAGACAAGTTCATTCAAGTATAAGGGTAAGTTTCCCTTCAAGTGTTTCAACTATGGTGAGATTGGTCATTTTGTAAACAAGTGTTCTCATAAGTATAAGGGTGATAAGTCGGATAATAGTAAGAAGAATTTTTAAAAATTTGAGACGATAAATCCAAGAGAGGTTTTTAATCCAAGGAGAATTGTATCTCATAACAAGTAAGTGGTGAATCTTTTGATTCTAATTCTTATTCTAATAATGATAATGTTAGCAATAAAGTTTTATTCATGGAAAAAATATCTAGGAGTTCTAAAAATGAAGCTTCCACATATGGAAGTTCTTGTGAGGATTCAGATGAAGAAGAGTTAGGAGATAACCTTGGCGAGTTGATGTGTATCTAAGAAGAATTGAATAATGCAAAGAAGAATAACAAGAATTAAAGGTAAAAGTTAAGAACTATGAAGAAAAGATTCATCTTCTTGAAGAGATACATTGGATTGACATCCATGAGTTGGAAACTCAAGTGGAAACTAGTAACTACAAACCTAAAGTTTAAGGAGGAAGAATGCATCAGATTTGAGAGAGAAATTGAGTCTCTAAAGGTAGTATATACTGAAGAATATAGCAAGGTAAGATAATTTCAGAGGTTTGAGAAGAGTTCTAAGGATCTAGATGATCTCTTAGACATCCAGGAGTTTGCAAGTGATAGGACTGGTCTAGGATTCAAGGAGAACCTAAAGGGTAAAGAGGTGATTCAAGAGGATGATGTTCAGAGCAAGGATAATGCTGGCCCAAGTTCCAAAGAAGATCATAAGATGAACAACCTTAAGAGAAATATGAAGACAAGGTCTATTAGGAAACCAAATGTAATAAGGTATGAAAATTATTTTAATGGTTATTGTTATGCTTGCAATGAATTTGGACATAGAGAAAAGGAATTTGGAAGAAGGTCTTTCATGAATGAGGGTTCATGGAATCATGGAAGGATGTTCAACTCTCATCAGAAAATAGGTAAGAATGAATTTGTTTGCTACAACTGTAATCATGTTGGTCATATTGAATTTTTTTCATTTTCCTTCAAGGAAAAAAAGAATTTTAGGCTCTAGAGTACATAATAGCAGATAGAATAAGTCATGGGAAGAAAGGATGAATCATAGTAGTCCATCTAAGCATAAGGAAAATGAAGGAACAAGTCAAGGATGCTCAAAGTATGTTGATCATAATAATGTTGAAGAGGTCAACCCATAAGTGCCAAGGAGGTATTGGAATCTCCTCAAAATTCTATTTTAGATTCCCATGGTTTGGTATGTCTCTACTAAGCTTCTTGGAGGAAGTCATAAATTAGAAGAAACATATAGTTAGGGGGATCTTAAGTAGATGTAATGAGGAAGTGTCTTAAGGTATGTATCTTTGAGTTGTCTTGTGTTTGAAGGTACAATCATGAATCATGTTTCAAGAAATTTTTTTCATCACGAGTTATGTGACAACTATACAAGAAGGTGTATGAGTGAGTGTAGACTGGTAGTGAGGTATTTTCTTGAGCATAGATGGATCAAAAATTTATGTTGTTTTGGTTTGATCAGATATAGTTGTTTCATCATGTTAAAGATATGATACTACTATGTAAGGTATGTTAGGATGTTACAAGAGTTATGAGAACTTCAAAAAGGTTATGTAGTTTTGCAATAATATTTGATCTCTCCTAATAGATTCATGGAGTCATAGTTCTCATTCTAGAGTCTTTAAGTTATGTCATGTTTCATAAGGTTACTATAGAAGACATGTAAATTTTTATCAAAGGTGTATTTAATATTATTCATAAAGATATGTTACTTATTGTTGTTTAAGAATAAAATGAAGGATTGACAGAGTTAGATTCATGTTGAACTCAATATAACTATGTGAGGATTGTTGAGATGTAACATGGAGAGATATAGGATTATGTTTAGAGAACCAAATTAACATTTGTGATCTTTTGTATGGTGATTGGTCTGTAAGATCAATATGTGTGTTTGAGCCTATATGAGTAACATGAAGTATTGAAGCTTAGTTGTGTTGTTATGTCATAATCAAACAATTATCTGTTTGATAGTCAAATATAAGTATAAAGGATAGTTGAAGAGATTTGAAGAAGATTACAAGTGTTTTGGGTACAGTCATATTACTAGAGAAGTCACAAAGAAGGTTTGGTGTTGGCTTATGGTGTTTGAGTATAGGTCATTAAAGGAAGGATTGCATGAAAACAAATTTCTCTAAGTATGAGTCATGTGAGAGGCTGGAAGCTATGAAAAATCTCAGTAATGAAAGATGAAGAAATTAAAAATGCAAACATCCCTGTAATTCCTTCAATGTAAACCTCAATAAGGTTGTGGAGACTTTGTCTGTGGAACCTTGCAAATGAATGTGGGTGCTCTTGAATGCTCTCCAAATATGAGTTCAAATTCTACAAACACAGATGTTTTGACTTAGGAAATTTTAGCAGAGTGATTGTACTTAAAATTCAAGAGGATTTGTAAGGAAGGTAAGCATGTAATTTATAGAGGAAGAAGTAGTTAAAGTTGGTTATACATGGATGAATTAATATGCTAAAAATAACATTATGGGAAGTTACAATAGTGTCAAGGGAAGTAAATGAATTAATTGCAAAAAGTTGCATCTAGAAAGGTGGTTGTACATGCAATTTAATTTCCCCACCTTTCTAGGATTCTAGAAGTACAGATTAACTAGGATAAGGATAGGGAGTCCAAGTTGAGCCTAAGTGGAGTCTAGGTGGATGTTTGATCAAGTGGTAGATGATTAGGATGTGCACACACTTAATTAATTAATTATTTAATTAATAAATAATAATTAATTTAGCTAAAGGGGTACTAAGGATACATGGGATTAATTTAATTAATCCAAAGGGGTACAATGTGTATTAATTAATTGATTTAATCAATTAATCACAAATGGGTGAATAACATGGTGTACTAGGATAACAATGGGAACAAGTGGAAACAAAAGTGTAATTTTGGGGTGTCTACATTTTTTCCCTCTTTAAAGTGTTGTTGCAAAGTAATAGTTATTTAAAGGTAGTAAACACATGCAGATCGAAAAAAAAATTGTGAAGCATTGGGATGCCCCAACATGCAGAATGATAGAGGAATGCCCCCTTAAGTGGGTGGATGATGTAGCAAAGTGGCAGAAAACCACTTGATAGGAAGGAACCAAGGGATTAGAACAAGGATGGGAAAGGACTATGTTCGTAGCATGAGCATTACTTGGAGAGTAATTTTTAGAGCAACCTGATTTTTGCTATTGCACAATAGATTTATCACCATGATTGTGAAAGAATCAAGATGGTAAACCCAGATGCGCATAAAAAAACACACAAAGAACTTAGAAAAGATAAAAAGGAAAAAAAAACCCAATGTACAAAGTAGGTGTTGACATTAGTGTTATAAAGGAACCAAGATGTAATCACAATACTTGTAAGTGGTCAAAAAGAGTAAACATAAAAATGTAACACAATGTCAAAAATAAGACAATCAACCATGCCCCTAATGCGTGCCACAATGATGATTAAGTAGATATAAATTATCCCAAGTGGGAATAGGATCAGACTGGAAGAGTAGAGTTAAAGTGAATCCTTATGACACTCTTGCTTAATCCATTGTGTAAATTATCAAAGTTGAAATTGCCTTAGGTGAAGTTATATCACGAAGGAAAAATAGTTTTTGAATTGCCCCAAGCAGAGTTAGCATATCATGCAAAGGGAAGAAAGTGATAGTTGTAAGATTGACATAATCACTAGGGTAATAGATAAAAGTATGATGTTTATCAAGATTGTATCAATATGTTGAAGGATTAACTTCAAGGGTTTTCCAATAGTAGGATTTTTGTAATAATTGAATGTTTGTTCGAAAGTTTTGTAATTTTTTTTCTCGCTTTTTTTTATTTTGATTTTTTTGTGGATTTTTGCAAGTTTTGAAATACAAATGCAAACAAAAATGAAGACATTCCATGGCTTAAATAAACCAGAGGAAAACACAACATGTGCAAATGACAAAAATATATAAAATAAGCAATAGAAAGAAATCCAATATGAGCGGGAAGGAAAACACACCAGAGTTATATGTGAACTAAGATGCAATTCAATTTCCTATAATTGGTCTACAGTAAAGGTAAATAAAGTAAAAAGAAATGACAAACTAAAAGAATAAAAATCATCATCACAATGTTAACAAACTACAACAGTACAATACAACGTGTAAAAACGACATCTAATGACACTCCAAATGTGTTCCACATTGAAGAACTAGACATATTTGAATGCCCCCAAGTGATAACTTAACACGTGAGAGGATTGGATCGGGGTGAAGAGTGGAGTGATACTTAGATACTCTAAAAGATACTCTTGTCAAATCCCATTGAAGTTTGATTTGTATTGGATTAAAATGTAAAATCTAAATGTGCCCCAAGAAAAGTTATATTGTGAAAGGGTAAATGATTTCCTTGAGCATAGATATACACCATGGGAAAGAAAGATGAGTATGATATGGAACAATCATGAGGAGTACCATCAAATGGTGAAGTTGTTGAATTGTGTTATCTAGTTGTTGAAATTTTTTCAAACATTATCTGAATGTTTTGATTATGATAATTTGAAACTATTTTTGGAGTTTTGGACAATTTTATATTGTTTTTGTGTTTTTGAACAATTTTATATTGTTTTTGTATTTTTGAAGTTTTGTGAGACATTTTTGAAAATGTTTTTTTGTATTTTACAACTCGGTAAAAGGTACACTACTTGAAAGTAGGTGCAAATAATTAAAAGCATTCCATTCCATTGGTAGAAATGTAGATGATAAAATGATAGGGTTTTTCACTCCACTTGTGGCTCCACGCAACTAGGAAGATGTAAGGGCTCATCACCGAGAGCCAAGAAGGACATGAAAATGAGATGAATAGTGATATGAAAGGTGAAGATAATGGATGCAAAGACACAAGCTATAACAATGATCTGTATGAGAAAAATGTAACTCATCTCCAGTCAATATTATTTGACCGATTACAAGATGATTCCACTTTATAGGTTTTGACTCGACTTAAACCCATTGATGGCCTACTGATTGGAAAAATCCGGTTGAAATATTTAGTGTCTCCTATAATATGAGTAGTTAAATTACTTTTTGGGATGTTTGTTGATTAATCACTTTGATTCAAATTTCATAAAGGCTTTATTAGTTAATTATTTATTTATTTTTATGAAGGACACCCTACATGTTTCCCCATGCCATCATTAAAAGGCAAGGGCTCAACACTGAAGACAAAATTTAGGTGAGTAAGGGATTTCTCTGCTCCTAGTCTCATACTGCTAGTAAGATGTATGGGCTTATCACCGAAGACTGTGAAGGACAAAAGGTGTATTGATTTTTATAATTTTTTTGTATTTTTTGATCAATTTAATTTTCCTTGTATGTTGACAACGTGTTTTTGGGAAGGAAAATTATGCCCCCAAGTCTCAGCCTCTTACAACTAGTAAGACACAAGGGTTCAACACTATCAATTGAGAGATAGGCGGTCAAAAAGGATCGGGTAAAGAAGTTTAGTGCTTTCCATTAAAGAGATAAATTATTTGAAAGGAGGAGTTTTCTATCAGTAAGATTTGAGACAAAATTGAAAGTGAAAAGATCTAAAATGGTAAGAATCATGACAAACATGAGACACACAATACCCAAGAGGAACAAGGTTAACATGTGTCATAATAGGTGAAGAAGGTGAGTATATGATAATAGTATGATTAAGGTATCTGCTAATAGATGGAATGCCTAACATTATTTGTACACACTTTGCCATTTCGATTGACAACAAATTCTCTAATACAAATTTTTATTCTCTTTTTGTGCTTTTTAAATAATTGAACATGTTTAGGAGTTGAAATGGACTCATCAAGAAAGAGGTCCATGTTTATTGAAGTTGAATGGTCCTGAGATACAATACTTGTGTAGACAAAATGCAAGTCAATAGGGAGAATCAAAATATTCGAAAAGTCCGAAATATGAGACCTTGACAAACATGAGCCAAGTCAAAGGAGTGAAACCAAAGTTTCAATAAGTCCTGTAATATGAGACTTGGGCGGATAGGATCCAAGTCAAAATATTGAATCAAATGATTCAATGGGTCTTGAAGTACAAGACTTGGGTAGACACATTCCAAGTCAAAGGATGTGTGATGAGATAAGTCTTCTATAGTGCCCACTTCCCTTTGACATCTTTGATACCTATTTGGATACTATGATTACATTATAGACATTATTATGTTTTGATTTAGTATGTTGTTAGACATTGATCATGGATTATTGTTGATCTTGATTTGATTATGATGCCTGATGATTATTAGAGACACATTATATGTAGATGATGATATATTATTTGACATGGATGTTTTATGGATGTTGTTTAGACATGTGATTTGGATATTATGAGTTGATCTAGAAAATGGACATTATTTGATGATGATATAGTTGTTGATTAAAAATGCAATTGATGTAGTTGTTACTTCGATGTTGTTGTGATTCACTTACTTAGATGATTTTGTGATTTTAATTGTATCATATTGGATGTTCTGATATGGCCACGAGGCCGAAGGAGGTATTTGTATTTTGCAGGTTAAAAATATCACAACAAAACATTGGGGGATCGGAGACCAACCAAAATGGAATTCTAAGTGAATTCGACAAGGTCACCATGGCAACTTGTTTTATTGTGTTGAGTGTTGTTTTGTTAGGGATTCCCATGGGGGGATTTCCTTTATATGTGACCATGGGTTTGTGTATTTTAATTAATGTGTTTCTTTTATTATTGTTGTATGTATTTTATTAGTAATGTGTTCCCTTCTTTTAATTAATTAAATTGTGATAGATTAATGTGAGGAATCATATGATTAAAATTTAAATAAATTAGATTGGGATATGGGAAAGTAATAATGGAAGTTGTTGGTTTTTGTATTAAATTTGTAAGGGATGTGTAAGTTGTGTAAGAGCTTGTGTAAGTCAGTTTTGGAGTATGGAATACTCCACCTCCATGAAAATTCGAATTTGTCCTTGGGGCTGTTTTGGAGGCTTGTGGGACAAGTAAAACTTGTCCCATGCCTCTAAATTTAATTTACCAACCATACTTATGGTTGGAGATGTGATTTTTGATTTTTATAATGCATTTTATTAAGTCATGTTGCATGTTTTTAATTGCACTTTCTTACATGTTATTTATTTTGTTGTCCCTTGAGGTGTGGGCTTTTTAGAGTGTGCAAGTAACTTGTCATTTTTCACCCACCTCTTTATTGTGCTTGGGAGAATGGATTTTGTCTTTTGTGTTTGAATTGGAGGATGTGTGATGTGGCATCCCACATGGATCCACATCATCCTCTTCTCTCCCTCTTCTATATAATTCAAACTCCTTGCTTGTTTTGGGTTGTTGAACCTTTTTGCATTCTTCCTTGGGGCGCATTTTTGTTGTTTTGGAGCTCTTGTGGATTGTGGAGGAATTTGGAGATATCTTCATACTTGGCATTGTTGTTTGGAACTATGTTATTGTCTTGGAAATCTTGTTGTTTGGAAGCAAAGTAACCATGGAGAGGTAGGAATTTAACTCTCCTTTTATGTTGTTATTATCTTGCTGTGTTGTGTGAATGGTGCATGTTTAGTTTTATTTGTTGGCTGGTTGGGTAGACTACCTTAGGGAAGGTGTAGGAGAAGGCTATGGGGAATCCATGTGGGGGGGCATAAGGAAATGCCATTGGCATCAAATTTTGTGGAGGGAGTTTGGGTTTGGGATCCACCATGGAAAAGAAATAGCTTGCATTTCTTACTTTGTGGGGGCATAAGGAAATCTGTGGGGGCATAAGGAGGGATTTGTGGGGGCATAAGGATATGTGTGGTGAAATTTATTGGTGGTTTGTTTTGGTGGATGCCCAATTCCCAATTGGGAGGCATAAGTAGCTTCCCCCATAGACCTTGCTCCTTTGGCTTGCATGATCAAGCTTGAGTTTTGATTGGTATGTTTTCAATTGCAGTTGTAAACTGTTGTTTTGTATTGATCTATGTTTTATATTGAAATGTGCATGTTTGAAATAATGTTGTGTGTTGTGGAAGCCAATTTATTGCCATGGGTTGAATTACATCTATTATTGTATTTTGGTTGGGGCTCAGGGGCCAATGATGAAGGAAGGCTTCTCCTTTCATTGGATGTCTTGGTTGGGTGGAGAGTGTTGTCTTTCCCCCTCTTTTGTTGTGATCAGCTTGGAGAAAGAGAAAATGTGCATGTTGTTGTCTGGAGCAAAGAAAAATAAATACAGTTTGACAGTCCCTTGTGAAAACATATTCATTTGTAACCTTTCCCACTTGAAGTGGATGAAATTGTAACATTTTTATTGTGAAGAAAAGATGTTGTAATTGGATTGAAAGTGTTTATTTAAAGTGTGAAAGATATTTACATTTACATTCTATACATGGAAAAGAAAGAAATAGAATTTCTTTTATTGCTAATCAAGGAATGAAAGAATGTAAAGATGTTTCTCCTTTTGAATTAATAAATAATTACAAGTTTACTTCTCATTGCATTGTTGGGTTGAGTTGGAATGTTAAATTGTGATTGGAATCTCTGTTTTGAAAATTGAAAGAAGAAGAAATACGTATGAGGGAATTATATTGCATTGTTTCTTTTTTGAAATATATTAAAGTGGAAATCAGATTTGCAATTTAGCTTTGAAATGGTTTGTTTATAAACAACTGAATGTATTGGACTAGTTTAGGAATGAAATGCCACATTTGAAGGATGAATTTGATAAACAAATTTCTAGAAATGGGATTTCTGTTATAAACTTAAAACTGGCAATTAATTTTAATAAAAATGTATAGTTCGACTGCACTTAACAATCAACTTGGAATTGATATAATATAGCATGCTAAGATGTTAAGGAACTCAAATTGACAAAGAAAACTTAAGAAGACAAGTTAAATTAATGCAAAATCGAATCCAATTCCTCTAACAGTTGTTTTTTTCTGTCATTTGTTGGAAAAATGCAACTTGAAGAAATTGAAAAAATTTACTTCCTTAAAACATTCTAAATCCTTCCTAGAGAAATCCTCCATGTCTATTTGACATGTTGAGTGAAGGAGGAGATCCAATTTAATCAAATTTAGAAGTTGGAAATTACCAGTTGGCTTTTTAAAATCCTGCAGATCATTTTTGTAAAATTTACCCTTTAAAATTTACCAAAAAGTAAAATTTATGATTCCTATGCAAAGAGGGCATCGAGAGATTTCCAAAAATTCCTTATTTTCCCAAAATCAAGATTTTTAGCTCAAGTTATGGCCCTATGAAGTTTTCTACCTTGGCGGGAAAATTTTGGAAAATTTTCCTTGGCGGACCCGTGGCCTAAAAATTTCCGTCAAAATTACCCTTAGAAAATATTTTGAAAATTTTGGCTCGGGAAAATTTTCATCTTTTCCTCCAGCTAGCCTGCAACCAATTAGAGGTTGCCACGTGTCCTCATGGGGCAGCAGCGGAGGTGCGGCATTTTCTTTTTCCCTTAGACCTTTTGAAAATTTTGGAAAAAATTTCCATTTCTCCCCGCCAGCCCACGGCCTATCACAGGCTGCCACGTGGTAGATTTGGGTGCTAGCAGGGGGAGGACCCTTTTTTTTTAAGATTTTTGGTCTTTGGAAATTTTTGATAAATTTCCCCATGGCCCCACACTCCCGCCCTCGCCTTGGGAAATTCTTCTCACGGACCCGCGCATCCAACTTCCCCTTTGTCCTCCCTTCGGTGAAATTCACAAATCAACTCGCCACCCGCATCTCCCTCTCCCTTCTCCCCACGGTGAATCATGGAGTTCCATGTTCCCTGGTATACCCGCGGGTGCGTGGGCATTGTTTTGTTTTTTTCCCCTTTGGGTGAAATGCCCCAAACTCTCCCACCGCCCGCCCTTCCTTTCCTTGTTTCCGGCGATAACTCAGAGGCCACCATGTGTCCTTGGAGGACCTGTGGAGGTGCAGGCACAACTAGGAAATTTCTTCTACATAGGAAAAAACTCCAAACGCCACCCCACAACCCGCCGACCTGAATTTTACCTTTCACCCATGCCTGACACATCCCTTGGGGAAAATTTGACCCCTGAGGTCCGTTGCTCATAACTTGAGTTCTACGAGGAGTTATGAGGACTTCTTTATATCACCAAAAGGTGAGAAAATTTCCTATCCAATAGGAATGATTTAGGGAAATTTTGGAAGTGTTAAGTGTGATAAAAATAAATTTTAAACTCTGATCTTGTTAGAGAGTGGGTATGGGGCTAAATTTCTCCCTAAACCTAACTGAAACTTCTAACCCTAAAATTTGAACCATGTGAACTTGAAATTCGTTAATGAAGGAAAAATATGTTTTAGTAATTTATAATTGTTCTAGAACCTAATAGGTCCAACCGTTGTCTTACAACTTGGTTGTGGACACTTCTAATCAAAAGAAAATTATTCCATAATTTTCTAGCTAACCCTAGGTTGTTTCTTGGGTCTTAAGTGGGTTGTTTTTAATGGGCATCACATCTTCGGTGAGATCAAAAGACTTATGTGATGTTAAAAGAATATTTTTATATGGTGAAGATGTTGAGATACATGTTCACCGGGAGAAAAAGAGTGTGAAGAAAGAAGGATAAATCTCTAGATGTAGACTCAGGGTTCCTTGTAAGCCGTAGAAAGGAAATAGTCAATGTTTCTCCTTCTAGGTTGTGAATTAGCTGATTTGACAAAATATTTGTAATTAAAACTTGAAATGGTTGAAAAAATGATATTCCTGGGTATACGTACCTCAAAGAATGTGCACATGTATATATCTTAACAAGTAGGAATCATCATTGATGATATTCCTACAGGATGGATCATGTGAGGTATAATGGACATGGAAGGTTGCATTGAAGCAAGTGTCCAAGCTTGTTGTTGTTGTAATTTGACAAACAAGACTAGAGATGTTAGGTGTAGGATCTAGAATGGAAAGAATAGAATGAAGCTCAATGGTGTTTGATGATGGACCCTCTTTTGTCATGTCAAGGGTTGAAAGAGAGTCTTGAAGAAAATTCAAGTTCTCATTAGGTGTTAGAATATTGTTGTCCAAAACAGGTTCATTGTCTGTTTTGATTAATCAAGAAAATCTAGAGAAGAAAGAAATTGGTTGGAAGGGAGAGATAATTGAATTTCATCATGATATCATTGAATGTTATAATGTATAGAGGTATGAATAATATTTAACTCTTCATTTGAAGGTGTGGAAGTTGACATGTCATCAGTTGCAAGAGCTTCATCATCAAGATCTACAAATATCTCTCCATCATCAATTAAGTCTTGGACATAGTTCTTAAAATGTGTACATTTATCAGTTGAGTGTCCATCAATGTGATGAAAATCACAATATGCATGAGGTTTGTACCAATATGGCTTAGGTTCTCCTTCAATCCAAGGTCTTGTAAGGGGATATTTTATCATCCCAGCCACTTTGAGTTGATGAAAGACACTAGAGAGACTTTCGCCAAGGGGTGTAAAATTACGTTTAACTTTGCATGGCATAGTTTCTTTGCTAGGTTGTATGATTGGATTTTTGATTGATTGGTCATGTATGTTGGGAATATTGTGATTATCCATGACATCAACAGTGATGATATTACAATTGCGATTAATGTGCCAAGATTCATCATGAGAAGCTCTAGTATGCTGTGATTATTGCGGGTGAGGTTGAAATAAAGTGTTTGACAAACTTCTCTAAGAGGTCCACGAAGGTGGTGTTAGATCCTTTAGAAGGTGTAAGAACCAATCCAAAGCTTGTCCTCTTATAATTCTAGGAAAAAGGCACAAGAGAAAGCTATCGTTATATGCCACTTCGTGGCATACTATGAAAAATTCTTTGATATGTTGTCTTGAATCAGTTTTTCCCTTGTATTTGTCAAATTTGGGCATCTCAAAATACTATGGGAAGGGTATGTGTATATTTCCATGTTAAAAGGGTATGGATAAAATTCATCAAAATTGAATTGTTTGCATTGGTTTTGCATACCCGCAACAATGTCTTTCATCATTTTCCATTCTTAGGAAAAGGATGAATTGTATAAATCCACCATTGTAATGAGAAATGAGGTAGAGTGAAGAAATGTATGATGAATAACAAAACCCTTAGCAAAGTGAATGCTAAGATGGAAGTGATGATTTTTTTTGAAAACATCGACTCCTAGAAAAGTGAATGCTAAGATGGAAGAGGGAAGAAGATGGAAAAAGTTTGACCCATAGAAAAATGAGTGCTAAGAGGGAAGAGCTAAAAAAAAAAGGTTATTCGAGTGCTCGTCTCTTAACAAAATGATAGTAAAGAGAAAAAGGGATGACAAGAAGTTAGATGTGCTCTATTCTATAACAAAAATGAGTCACAAAGGAAGAGAGACTTGACAAGGTGGACGTGATTAACTCGAGAATAAATTGAATGATAAAAGTGATGAAGAAATGTAAAAAGATTAACTCCTAACACCTAACACGGTAAGTGTTAAGAGAAACAACAAAGGGGGAAAAGTGAAACATGCTTGACACTTAACAAAATGAATGTCAAGGGAGACAAGGCCTAACAAGATTAAAACAATCAAATCTTAACAAAAGGTGTAATAATAGTGACGATAGGAGGGGACGTCACAACACCTAACAAAATGAATGATGTTAAGGTGGAAGATGGACTGAAGTGTTAGTTGAGATGATTCTTAACAAAGTGAGTGTTAAGAAATATGAAGAGGTTTGAAATGATTTTACGATCCTTTACAAAAGTGAACGTAAAGAGGGGAGAGATGAAAGGTTAGCGTGCTCAACTTGCGAAAATTGTAAGTGTGATAAGACGAGACTTAAAACACGTTGGATGATGCTCAATTATTAACGAAAATGTTAAGTGAAGAGACTTAGGAAAGAAAATGATGGATTTGCTCAAATTTTAACAAGATGAATGGTAAAAGGGGAGACTTAAGAAGATGATGATCAATGTCAACTCTTAACAAAAAGTGTGTTAAAAGATAAGACACAACAAGGAAGTGAAAGCACTAAAAGAATGAAAAGGTAAAGGTCATCATAAGAAGTGAATAAACAATGATAAAAAGGTCTGAATCTCACAAAAATGGAGATAAGAGACAAGGGGAAGTGATGGATTAGTGATCTCAAATTAAAACCAAGTGAATGCTTTAATGTGATCAGTGAAAAAAATGAGGATGTCGACAATGTAACAAAATGATTGCAAAGTATGACAACGTAAGATGATATTATAAAAAAATGGAAGACATCGTAACTCAACAAATTGGATGTGAAAATGTGATGATGTAAGAGTGAGTAGAGAATGATAGTAAGTTGAGAAATCAAATTTTAAATGCGATGATGTAAGAATGGGGAATGCTTAGAGTTCAACAAAATAACATTAAACTTAAGACTTACGATAATAAAAGATCAAGGTGATCAAGAGAATGCTTGATTGTGATAAATCAAGTATCGCAACATCAAGACTTAGATAAAACTTAAAGCACTTAAGTGTGAATATGGATGTCCACAACCCAAAAATTAGACACGTGTACAAAATGACAAGATGGATGAGAGAGAAAATGTGAATGACGAAAGTTAAACAAAAGTGTGTAACATGTGAGAAAAAATGAAAATTGGTGAAATGAAAGTTGTGGCCTCTACCTTAGATTGGCTTGGATAATGTGTGGCTTCCTAGGTGGCTCTCTCAACTAGGTGTTAGCAGTATATCCAAGTAAGCATGATGTTATTTCTAGTTGATAGATTTACTTTACCCCCTTTGAAACCCTGAGAAAATATCTTGCTCAGAATGAATCACATTGGGGTCACCACTAAGGATATTCGTGACTCTTAACTCACAAGAATTTTCTAGTCAGGTAGGATAAAAGGTTCCTATTTCATCCACCATTTCCCTCAAGGTGTGGACTACTTTGGGGTTCCTAGAACCACCCCCTTTATTATAGCTTAAGGCTTATGCCAAGGGGGTTATGTTCTAGTTAAGCGATCGAGTTGTAGCTCTTAACCGAACCTACAAATCAAGTGTTTTAAATGTGGTGTTTTTAAATATTTTGATTTAAATGTGGTTTGATTGAACTCCTTTGGAAACTGCAGTTAATAGTTTTTGAATTTTTATCCACCTTGTGTGAGAGTGGGTCCATGCAAAAAATAATTAGAAAGTTTTCCGAAATGAGGTAAAAATAACAAAACAAATAAACAAGATGACAAAAGTAAACCCACATTTCTGATTTCCAAGATTGCTTAAAAAAGAGCAAGGAAAGAGAATACATGTGGGTTGGCTTTGGTTAAGTGAAATGTTAATTCCCAAAAAACAAAAAAAAATAAAGAAATAGCCACGTTTCTGATTCCCAAGATCACTTGAAAAAGTATGAGGGAACAACATACATGTGAGTGATGCGGGATTAGTCAAAGAGAAGCAAAAGAAAATGACAAAGGAAAAACATGCAAACATATGAGAAAATGTTAGTCTAGTTTGCAAAAGTGACTAAACATGTACAAGAAAGGCATAAAAAGCATGAAAAATTGGACCGAAACATCCAATAATGCTAAAATGGAAACTTTCACAATTAGGCCATACAAGGCAAAGTGTTTGAAAAAAGGAGAAATTGAGTGGATGGTTGGAGAAAATGTTCATTTCAAAGCAAAAATAAAATTTGAGTGGAAATGCCAGAGATCCCTACAAAAAACAAGATGCACTATTAGTCTTGTTTATGAAAAATGATGAAAAAGTAATGTAAAGGTCATAATTTAATGGAAAAGGCCTAATTAAAGTAAGCTATGAAAATCACAAGATACTTGAAAGATAAACAAACTAATTATTTAAAAATAGTGAATGACCTAAACTAAGTAAGTAAATTAAACTAACTAATGAATTAGATTAACTAACTAAAAGAAAAGTGAGGGACCTAAGGTATAAATAAAGATAACTTAAAGCTAACCTAGACTAAAGTGAACGTATAAATTAAAAAATATGTGGTAAATAAAAAAATATAAAGACAATGATAAAATGATAACCTAAGTTAAATGAATAAACATGCAAACCGAGTAGTTGTGTTAGTTAGTCGTGAGCTGCATAGGGCTCGGGAGGCGGGGATTGGTATGAGCTTGAGGGAGCTTGGGGGTGGGAAGTGTGGTATGAAGTTGGGTAGGGGATGGGAATGTCATAGATTAGAGGGCCGAGTCGGGGTAGGGTGAGTGGGCGTAGGAATTTGAGGGGGTAGGTTAGGAGGTAGGTGGGGTGTGGGCGAGCTAAGGGCTCGGGGTTGGAGGGACAGGAACGGGGATGGATCGATAGTGACGTGGTGTACGTGGTGGGGTGGGGTGAGGTGAGCTCAAGCCGGGGTAGGGAAGGGGTTGGGTAGATCGAGATATGGATTTGCATAGGATGGGATCGATAGAGGAGTGGGAATGAGGTAGGGAGGTCCGAGTCGGGACATACGGGTGTGGGAAACGAGATGGTTTGTGGGGCTGTGAGGTGAGGGAATAAGAAGGGGAATGGGTTGGGAAGGGAGGTGGATCGACTGAGCTAGCTGAGCTGTAGGGGAAGGGGATGGGTAGTTACGCTTAAGGTTTGAAAAAAATGTATAATGTTGTTTTTTAAAAAATTGTAATGTTTATATATATTGTTGTACATTTTTTTTTTTTAAATGAAATCTAACATGTGCTCTTTATGTGTGGGTGTGTGTGTGTGTGTGTGTGTGTGTGTGTGTGTGTGTGTGTGTGTGTGTGTGTGTGTGTGTGTGTGTGTGTGTGTGTGTGTGTGTGTGTGTGTGTGTGTTTGATGTTGTAGGTTGTGCAGAAAGTACAAGAAATAAATGCAAAAGTAGAAATGTATACATAATGTAGAAATGGAGAAACTAAAAGAGAAACCACTTTGAGCATAAACACAACTCCTTCCTGCAAAAGTAAAATAGTAAACAATGGTAACCTCCCAATTCACCTGTGAAATCGAACACAAACAAGAAGATTTTTTTGAAACAAATAAAACACGGGAATAAGAAATGAAACCAAAAACAAAAGGAAATGGGGTGCAAGTCTCATTGGGCATGCCAAAATGTAAGCTATGAAAAATCATAGTAATGAAAGATGAACAAATTAAAAATGCAAACATCCCTGAAATTCCTTCAATGCAAAAGTCAGTAAGGTTGTGGAGACTGTTTCTGTGGAACCTTGCAAATGAATGTGGGTGCTCTTGAATGCTCTTTAAATATGAGTTCAAATGCTACAAACATAGATGTTTTAACTTAGGAAATTTTAGCGAGTGATTGTACTTAAAATTCAAGAGGATTTGTAAGGAAGGTAAGCCTGTAATTTATAGAGGAAGAAGTAGTTAAAGTTGGTTATACACAGATGAATGAATATGCTAAAAATAACATTATGGGAAGTTACAATAGTGTCGGGGGAAGTAAATGAATTAATTGTAAAAAGATGCATTTGGAAAGGTGGTTGTACGTGCAATTTAATTGCCCCCACCTTTCTAGGATTCTAGAAGTGTAGTTAACTAGGATAAGGATAGGGAGTCCAAGTGGAATCTAAGTGGATTCTAGGTGGATGTTTGATCAAGTGGCATATGACTAGGATATGCACACACTTAATTAAGTAATTATTTAATTAATAAATAATAATTAATTTAGCTAAAGGGGTACTAATGATACATGGTATTAATTTAATTAATCCAAAGTGGTGCAATGTGTACTAATTAATTGATTTAATCAATTACTCGTAAATGGGTGAATAACAGGGTGTACTAGGATAACATTGGGAACAAGTGGAAATAAAAGTGTAATTTTTGGTTGTCTACAGAGACTACTTTGTGAGAAGATGGTAACCTGATCAGAGGTACACTCAAAGGAAAGGCTGATTATTTATATCTAACATCAAGTCATATGAATTTATAAATCCAAGGTTGGGTATATTTTATTAGCTTGTATGCGGAAGGAGTAAGGTATAATTATATGATATCTTGAGGAAGATAAGAAGTAAGGGGGAACTATATAGATGTTTAAGTAGGGTGAATTGTGTTAACATGGTGTATGAAGACCATTGTGGATCCATAAGAGCATTTTTGAGACCATGATTAGTGAAGTGATTAAGTGAGCATATGGTCCAAGATATGAACTCAGTCTAGGTATATAGATGTGTTTCAAAGAATAACTTCAAAAGGAATGTATGAGTCATATGACTTAGGGGGAACAAAAACATGTTATGCTTCAAATGGTATTTATGTGCTTAGTTACAGATCATGAGGTAGAAAAGGAAAAAGGTATGTTTCCTTGTTTCCTTGTTGTAGTATTATTATTGCAAGTAAAGGGTTTAAGAGAACACTAATTGGATTACAAGGCATGATTGATGCCTTGTTCTATTATAGGAAGGGTTCTTCAAAGTAAAAATACTTATAGAAGACAATTGTGAAGGAGAAATAAAACTTGAGAGATTCAAATGACATAAAATTTTCATTGTAGAAGCTTGAAGAAAATACCGATTGGCAAGGATACTATGATTATTCACTAATGCTAAAGATCACAAGGCATGTATTTAGTCATGAAGTTATGTCTTATGATATCAAAGGAAGGATAATATGTGATTAGGTATAAAATATAAGCGAGAGAATAGTAGAATTAGTAAAATGGAGATATCATGGAAAGATTTTAGGTTTGGTGGTCATAATTTGGTGATGATGACCTATATGAGGCATAATAAAGTGCAATAATGTTCCTCTTCTTGCATGGTTTGGCTGCTTGAATCATAATCTCACATGAAAGATTTCTTTTGCTATTTTGGGAGTCCTGATAGAGCTTATTCAAGGTATGATTGTTGGTTTGATTATATTTAGAGTCTTGAGGTCTGAATATTGGTATTGTTGGTATGATATATGTTGGTATCTAACACTATTTTGAAGAAGGACTGTCAACAATTATTTCAAGAGGAAGTTTGTGAGTTTGGTGTCTATCTAGCAAGACTAATATAGCTATGTGTGCAATCATGGTAAAAACGAAGGGTGCTTGATTTGAAGGAGAGCTTGGTATGAGGAGGATCTGTTAAGAAGCTGTGTTGAATCAAGGTATGCAATGGTGAAAGGTTGTTTGCATGTTCATTCTACATAGGTTTAAAATTGCACATTTAAGATGGAAGAGGTCCTAGTTTTTTTCAAGGGAAATTAAAAGTGAGGTTGTATGGTCAATATCCAGAAGTTAAGTTGATTCTATAATGTCATCCTAAGTAGTTATTGAGGTGTTAAGAAGAAATATTTGCCTAAGGAGGGGCTGATCTAGTATGTTTTGTAGTCTCTTAGCTTGAATGAATATGAGAAAGGAATTATGGTCTATATGACTCTTATAGCCAAGGGAGCTATCAAGTTTGATTGGGCTTTCAAGACTAATTGTTGCAAGGGTGGTATCGGAATATGCGTTACCACGGATCAAGGACTCGGGGGGAGTCTATTTGGTATGTTCTTAGCTCATGAAGGAAAAAGATGGAAGGTGTGATAGTGTTGTTGGTATAAGGTAACCATCATTATTTTCTTTTTTATAACATTTGAACATTATTTTTTGAAGAATTTTGGCATCAGTTGTGTGTTGAGAGGAACATGGTCAAGGTCTAAGTCATATTTGGAAGGTATAATTTCATAAAAGGGGAGATATATTTCTCTAAAGGATGAAAATAAAGAGGAAGAATGTCAAAGGATCTTGATAGGTTTGGTTGATTTTTCCAACCAAGTGGTGAGCTTATTGTCTTATCGAGAGGAAGATGTTGTAGGTATGTTTCTTTGTCATTTATGTCAAAAGTGGGGGAATGAGTTGATGGCACATGTGATTTCATTAGGGGGAGAATGAACTAGTCATGTTTTCCATCAATGAAAATGGGGAGATTGTTGGAATTATGTTATAATTGATGTCAAAGTTAGAGGATGAGAGTGATGATGTTGGAAGATGTAAGGGACATGAAGGTTGATTAGTAGTGTTGAGTTGAGTTTCTTGGTCTTGATGAGGTGACATGGTTCTCGAGTCAAGTATGATAGATTTCTTAGGTGGTGTAGTGTTGTGGTGTTGTGTCTTAGGTGTCATGAAGCTTTTTGAAGGTTCTTATAGGTTGGAAAAAGTGCAAAATAGATGAGGAGGCCAGTTAGGATAGTGCAAACATGTTCAAGATGCTTGATTGTGAGGCCTAGTCAATAGAATGAGGCATGGTATGTAGCAGCTATAAATGAATTTTTAAAGCATGGAGATCACGATTATGAGGTGTTAAGACAATCAAAAGTATCTTAGAGTGATTTTTCAGGGTTTGTACATGTTTTCTAGGTATGCACTAGACCTATTTTCAAGCCCTAAGTGTCCAAATGGGATTGGTTGAGAATTTTTCACAATGGGTATGACAAGTTGAGTAATGGAAAAGGTGAGGCAGGTTGTTATAGAGGTTTGGTCTAAGTTTCAGGAGTTGGTTTGCATGTTTGAGCAAGATATTGCATTTTTTCTCCTATCGAGTTCCTAGAAGCGAGAAACCAAGGTTGATATGGACTCTTTGATACTTTTTAGAACATGGGAGGATTAGATATTTAGGGAATCTAGGAAATGAACCTAAGAAGGATCTCCAAGAATTATTTTAGAGAATAAGGCCTCAAGCTTTATGAACAATCATTAAGAAGGTAAACATCTTTTAAACCCTCCTAAACCCCAAGTTGAGTAACGATGGGAGAGATATTGCTTGTAGTGACCCAAAATTATTTTAAGTTTCTAGTTTGGTGATTGGAGGTTGTATAGGAATATTTTAAATTTATTCTAGGTGATATTTAGGTGTCTTGACTATATGTGGACCCCACTCAAAAAGGTAAGTTTTTGAAGAATTTGATATTGCTCTCAGGTTTTGCATTGGACCGGGTGAATAAATTGATTGTGGAGGAATTATGGGAGATATAATTAATGTATAAATATGTTTTAGAACATGTTTGATCCCTTAGGAGGTATTTTCAAGTCCATTTTGTAAGATTGGTTTTGGGGTAGTTTTGGGCAATTTCAGGTGACTTGGTTAAAGAGGAATTTTGGTGGTGTTTCAAAGATTATTTATGGTGTCCTATGAGTTTGGTGATGACATTTAGGAAATTATATTTCCATTAATATATCACACTTTCATATTTGAGGTGATTTGATGAGGGTTTGGATTCAATATTTGAAGGCTTTTTTATAGGTCATAGACCTAATGAGAAGAAGAGCTCCAAATGGTGGTGTCTTTGCATGACGTGTGTTATCCCATTTTGAATTCACCGATAAAATGAAGATAACCAATAAAATTTTCACATTAATGGACATGTTAAAATTCATTTTTCATTATAAGTGTTATTTTGAAAATTCCCTTTCACGACTTCTTGAGTTTTGGGGTTTCCTTTGCATTTTTCATGTGTTATGCAAGATGTTTCCCTCCCCTAAAAACACAACACACTATATCATTTTGGGTTTTAGGTTCCAATTTCATCGGAACATATCATCTGGAAAGAATATGCAATATGTCATGTGCATTGTGAACCGATTCCTAAAATACTACAAAGTGTGTCAAATTTTTAGGTTTTTGAGCTTCAAAACAGGGGAAATGATTTACATGTTGTATGTTGCTTACTTTCTAAACCAGATTCTTGACTCATTTTCCACCTTATTTGTATCGGGTTTTCAGGACCCGATTACACATTTACATGACATGTCTCGTGTATTCAAACTTCCACCCCGAGTCAACGTAATAAATTCCAGGGTGGAGTTGGTGGCCCACACGTGTAATATTACATGTAATTAATGTAAATTCATTTATAAATATGAGGGATTTACATGTCATTTATATCTTGTAATTTGTCTGCAATTCACATTTCTTGTTGGGATCATGATTTCCGTTAGACCAAAACCCATGAGTGTTAGTCTCCGATACAATCACTAGAGTTAATGAATACATGGGAGGTGGTTAGTCCATGTCATGAATCCCACGGGGAGCGCTGACAACTAGCCAACAAACCCCCCCTCAGTGTTACCCGAGGGGATTCAAACCCATGACCCCTCACTCTGATACCATTTTTGGGATCACGATTTTCGTTAGACCAAAACCCATGAGTGTTAGTCTTTGATACAATCGCCAGAGTTAATGAATACACGGGAGGTGGTTATTTCATGTCATGAATCCCTCAGAGAGTGATGACGACTAGCCAACACATTTTCCTCATTCTTTCGCATTGTGTGAACCCGATTGGTGTTTTCTTGGTATTTTTGGTCAATTTTCTTGGATTTAAACTTCTAGTTCATCTTTTGGTAAGTGTCTATCCTCTTTGTTGATTTGTATTTTCATTTTGAGGGTTTTCATCTTGGTTTTTCTCTGATTGAGGTGTTGTGCTTAATTTTTCAAATTCTTTCACTCCTCACTTTTCTTTCTCCCCTTATTGTGATTTTTGTTTTACCTTGATAAATATGTCCACATGAACTTGTTAAATCATTAACCTATGTATTATAGTGAAATTTTCTAAAGGAACAAGTTGGAATAAATCACTTGATGATTTTTTTACCTCAAAATGACATTTTGAGGTTTTCTCTTCTTTGAAGTAGGTCTATTTCCGAACAAGTGTGTCGGAAATCTCTAGTTTCTAAACACAATCAAAAATTTGATAGTGTGTCAAATTTCTCAAGTTTATCAATAGGGATACCTTTCCGTCGGGTGCGCCAAGTTTTTCAAATTTTCCGAAAAGGGTCTATTTTTGTGACAGTGAATCAAACTATTTGAGGTGTTTAGTAGGGGTTAAAACATAAAATTTTCTGAGAGATTTCAATAGATTTTTAAATCATTTCATTGATCGCTCATGTATGATCCAAGAAAGGGAAAGGAATGATCAAAACCTCTAATGAAATTAATTATAAATATTTAGGTGTTGTGTCTCCTCCAATATCGATATTATGGATACCGAATTAGGGCATATCAACATGAGTGAATTTTGGAGTAGGGTTACAATTTCATCTCGGACTTCTTGGATACAATGTATCTATAAAAACATATTACCTCTTCTTGTTTCTTTCATAAATCTTCTCCATTTGTCCATAATTCATCCTCACTTGTGCTAGTCATTATGATTTAGATACAAGGTCTATTCCGAATCAAGCAAGTGAAGTAGTGGTAAATTTTAACATTGACTATTTTTATGATATTGTAAATCTTCCAAACTTCATCACATATGTTAAAAACAGATCCCAAAATAGCTCAACAGCCTAGGATGATAACATGGATGACTACATAAAACATGTCAACAAGAAGTTCTTGGTAAAACTCAAGCCCCTCTGTTTCTAAGTTTCCCAAGATAGTTCGTCAAAGTGACTTTATTATTGAGATCAATGACTTCATCACACTTCCGAGTAGGGTGTTTGGACTTTCCGAGGTTAGATAATTCAAGGGATGGATGTATCAATTACTCACCATCATTAATAAAAATGAGGAATTATTCATTTGGGGTGTATTCATCAATGACACAATCGATAGTCGGATGAAGGAATTGATAACCATAGGGAAGTCCTACATGATTTTATATGATACATATGCTACAATTTGGAATGAAGTACCGGGTTCAAAATCTGGGGTCCATGCCTTCGATCATATTTATAACTATTACGGTCAATTATCTATTACAAAAAGTAAAAATAATTTCGAAGGGTAAATGATGCCTTCTTTTACAATATCAATTATAGGTTGGATCCAAATATTTCAAAGAAGAGGGTAATCGATTCGCTTGGAATGCAATATGACGCTAGGGTTGTATATTATTATAGTTTCAAGCATTTACCTTCTTTGGGTTGGAGCATTCTAGGGTTCCCAAATCACTTTCCCATTTCCAAATGACAAATGGATTCTCATGGATTTGGTCAGACAATTGTTGGATCTTCACAAGTTCCAAAAAATTAAAAAAGGCATTAATCCATTTCCCCATTTATATTAGAATATATACTTACACCTTTGTTATCAAGGCCAAGAATGTCAGCGTCAAGATGCAAGAAGAAATCAAGAAGGTAATGCCTCTTAGGTTGGGCTTCGACTATCATGGCATTGTAAAGGCCTATAGGATAATGCAGCTCCATGTTCCATACTTCTAGGAAATTTGGGCTGATTGTAGGGATGAAGTAGCCATCGTGAGAAAAGATAATAATAGATTTACCTTGGACGAGGTTATAAATTTCAATCTCATTGATATTATTGAAGGAGTAGTTGATGATGGAAACATCCTGGAATCCATGTATGAGCAAATGGATGGTGACAATATGGGGTTTCCTTGAATCAAATGATATGTTAAATAATCTACATCAATTTAGGATATATCCTCTTAGATCATCCTTAGAACCAACACTTGGCTATATTCACGGAATATGAAACCTCAAGATCCATAATTCCCAAAATTACCAACCACTTTTGTGTCGTGAGGCGGAGTCCCTCCAAGGAAGAAAAAGATAAAGGTGAGGCATCTAGGAAGAAGTTAAAGTTGAAACTCTAAAGTATTGGAGCTAAAACTCCTCCTTCATTTGCTATCCCTACTTCTTTTGTTGTTATGATTGAATCCCCTTCTCCTAAGGATACACAGAAACATCAAACGATATTATGGCTACCCAACCCGAGCTATTCTCTCCTCTAATCACTAACGCTTTACCTATTTGTACCGAGTACATGTTATCACCAAATCACATCACCCTCTATTTTATTAGCATGAGAGTATGTTAAGGCAAGCAAAGTGTGACTAGGTAACATGGGTATTACCTCCAAGTTTGGGACTTACTACTTGAGATAGACCTTTGGAGAAGGTGGATCATATTCTAATCTAGTGAAAAATAACTCTAATGAAAGTAAATTGCTGACTTTCTATCCTACAATTTCCAAGGAACCAGAGAGATGGAAATATCATAAAAGTAAAGAAAACTACACTACATAGGTGATGCACTAAAAGAGGGGTGTGATAATAACTCTCCAATGTGTGAAAATGGGAGGAAAATGCATATTAGAAAGGGCAATAACATTTATCCATAATCTAACAGCAACATTCAAAACAACATTTCCATATAAAGAATTCTTCTACAAATCCTCGCAACACATTGGTTTCACAAAATAAAAATGGCAAAGATTTGCTACCAGAATTATCCCCCTTTGCAAATGAGAGAACTTCCCAATTTATAGAAAATGAAGGAGAGAGGGAGAAACAAGTAAACTCATATTTGTATTTTGCATCAATTAAAAAGTACCCAAAGTTGTGGAAATCATGATAGAAAATACTTAAAAGTAATCTCTGATTGATATGTAACTTGCAGTGAGAGAAAATTCCTACCCATGCCCATTAATTGTATTCACAACCACTTTGAAGCCTCTGTTTGAAAGCGTGTTCTTCTTTTGTAAATATCTCCTCCAAAAATTCATAAATTTATATATGTCTTGATCCCTATGTGAATATATCTGAATCACGATGGGGCCCAATGAGACCAATTTTGTGAAAATCCATTGAGAAACGTTCACATTATGAGCTTATGAGTGTAGACAACTATTTTGGTGTTTCTAGGCTTGGCTTTCACTCCATGGGATTGAGCAATTAATTTTGATTAGAAATCATCATTTTAAAAATATTTTAATTCTTTTCCCTCTGTTTTGCATATATTTTAATGATATGGACATTTATATTTGGTGTCCCATCACTGATTTGATTTCCTTTTAGGGGGGTTGATTTACAATTTTAATGTTTTATGGTTCTGCCAGCTCGACTAGCTCGGCCGAGCTGGCAATCACTCTACATTCCACTGAGCTCACCTTTCCAATTCCACCGAGTAGTATGCTTGCATTCATGTGACTTATGATATGTACTTGATAGGATTTTGTTTTTCATTAGGCTATGCATAGGTCCCAAGCCTACTTTACACTCTTGACGACCATCTATGCACTCTACGTTTGTAATGCATTTACCACCGAGTCCACATTGAAACACAAAAATGCCTCATGCCTTGAATCTATGTCACCAAAAAATGTTTTTAGGTCATGTTCCTAGTAGTGGAGAACATAATACCCTAGGGCTTGTGCATTTTGGACTACATGCACCCGATTCATTTGCATCTCGTGGTTTGAAGACTGCTTCAGTGCTCTCGCATGGTGTCCCCGTTGGCCTGTTGACCTCCGAAAGGGATCTTTGACTCATCTAAGGCCTGATTCCTTTTGATTTTTGGTTACTTTGGGAATTTCAAGCCCAAGACGCACACCTTGCATTTAGGCTATATGGGCTGCTCAAACCTCGACATCTCCATAATGCTCTATTTTCATGCTCAAGTTGACAAAGTTGGGTCTTCGTCACCCACGTATTCCATAGGCCATTTGGGACTTCTATTTCTAACTTTCCCCACAACTCTTCATGGTAGTTCAAGATTTACATGCATAAATGACTCAAGTACAACTCATGCCCTCCAACTCCTCCATCCCCATGCAAAGGATCCATCTCGTAGTGATCTCGGACCTTTTACACCCGCGTGTCCCTAGCCAATTTTGGGATGGCCGGACCATTTTCCCCCTGCATTTGCTGCAAAGGCTTTCCCTCGACCTCGACTCCCAACTTGATTTTTGACTAAGTCCCCATCTTCATTCAAATGGATGGCTACCGACTTGAGCTAAGTTATAATGTGTTCAACGCTCGAGCCTAAACTTTAACTCAATCTACCCAAATTTGAGTTGATCGATCTGGAATGACCTACCGATTATGTGATACCACTTTGAATTCCAAGGACGAGATCACCTAGGTATCTAATGTAGCTAAGTTTTAGTTCTTTAGATGATTGTACTGCTTGCGCATAGATATGATTCACCAAGGTTCAAAACATTTTGGTTTTCTTCGCTTCAATCAGCCTTGGCCTTTCCAAGATCAAAGGATTCTTCAATGTCACACTTGCACCCATAGTTCACCGAACTTGATCTGTCATACATCATTGTACATTTGAATTAATACCTATTTCCAGATACCAATTTGAGCTTGATGGACTCATTGTAACCTATAAAAATGGCTCACTTTGCAATGCCAATCAAGCCATTTTCTTAATTTTTAGACAACCTCGTCGAGTTTCCTTCTTCGGTTCAACTGCGAATTGGCACTTCCGTTAACTAGGCCTCTCACTTTTTCATTGTCATGATAGCTCGAGAGTGATAATAGTTTGACGGCCATTTTACATAACTTGATCTCCTACTCTTCGGTGAATCCCAATGTGTCCGTAAGCTCTATCTTATTTTGTAGCTAGTTCAACTTGGCGGGAGATTCGAGAGAGCTTAGTTATTTTAATATTAGGCTCGATTTGTAAAGTTCGACCACCTCTCGATATTGTGAATTGGCTGTTCTAGGAAGTATCTCACCCGATTCTTTGTAGCCCATTTCCTACAAACCATCTTGGTTGGGGACCTAAACAACTCATCCCATGAGTCGATATTTTCAGTATAATATTGAGATGGCTTGGTGCACCTATGAATGATCTTATGGAGCTCAATTTTGATCTTCAACTCGTTGATCTAGTAGAGCCAGTTGGAAATCTCCTTTTAGAGATAAGGCCACCCTCCTAGTTTCTACATTTCCTATAGACATTCCATGTAACCTTTTGGATTTTTAGTACTCTCAAGCTTACATGAGGATTTGCAGGGTGTTCCGGGATAATGTACCTAATTTTTTCAATTTTCTACCTATTTTCTCTAGGATTAACGTATGAAATTCCCCGACATTGCTTGCATGTGAGCCCCGAGTTGTACATTTTTCACCTTGGAGTGAAAATGGATAACAACTTTGGTGACTCGTGGGGCCATCGACCTACTAAATGAAGTATGACTAGCTTTCTATAGCTATCCATTGGGCATGGAGTCTACTTGATCAACATGAACTGATCTAAATTTAAGAAAACCTTGACCCGAGAACATTTGGGATTTTTTGCTCACATCTAGAGCGTGTTCCGTTGCTTGCATTTTCCAATCTCAATAAGAAAATTTTGAAATTCATTTTGTGAGAGTGGAAAATTATCTTCAAACTTGAATTCCACTCATTCCCGCTACTTGATTCAAGAGGCTGAATGATGGACACCTATAACTACTGCCCCAACATCATATTTCTTGGTAGCTATGCCACATCATAGAGTCTGGAGTGAAACAACTGCTGGTTCGAACATCATGGAACTCTATTAAAGCCTAACTTTCCTTCTTCTTTTGAATGTCACATTTCTAACCTATTTCTAAGGCATTGTTGGGTAGAGCTGTTCACACACAAGTTTGGATTCTACAACTCACAACTCTGCCATCTATTACTACAAGCTACCACAAACTGATCTTCTTGATTTGATGGAGGGCAAGAGAAGATCAGCTGATGATCTAAATAAGAAAAAGAATGGAAATTTTTAAATTTTCCTCTTGATATGATTTTAGTTGCTCTGTATTTTAATTCTCCCAAGGACAATAAGCTGTTTCTTGCAATTGTGAGTTTCTTTGCTACAATTTCTCTTTCAAAGCATGGTGAAGCGTGTAAGAACATGCCCTAGAAGAAATAGAACATGTGCACCAACACTTAGGGAAATTAAAACCTATTCTAACAATAGTACAATGTGCACAAGCACTTGGAGGAATTGAAAATCCTAAACTAATATGTACAAGGGTGAGAAATCTTCCTTCTAGTAACAATGTTTGAGGTAGATTCCATTGATTGGAATCTATAATTCTTCACCATCCAACTTATCCAGCCAAAAGGCATTACTACTTTTGCACTCCATGATCATGTAGGGACCACTCCATATGGAGTCAAACTTGAAATGTTTTCCTATATTTTCTTGTTCAATATCCCACTTTAGTACCAAATCTCCCTCTTGGAATATCCTAGCTTTATCTTTCTTGTCAAAAAATATTTTGATCAGTGCTTGATATTTATCCAGAGTTTGTATTGCATGCTCTCTTGTTTCTTCCAATTTCATCAGTTTTACATACCTAATTTCCATGGGTTTAAACTCATCTAGTTCCAGTTCCTTCATGAGCTCTAATTTCGACAACTCAAGTGATATTGGCAGCACTACTTTTTTGTAGATCATCTTGTATGGAGAACTCGCATGTTGAACTTTTGGGTATAATTCTATCAACTCATAAAGATGATTTGAGATTCATGTGCTAGGTTCTCTGATTCTCATCAAGAGTTCTTCTTATGATTCTCAAAAAAATTATTGGTGGAATCTCGCTTGCCCATTACCCTAGGGGTAATAGTTAGAAGAAATGTTGAGATAAATCCCATTCTTGATAGCCCATTCGGTGATATTTTTCTCGATAAAGACAATGCAATGTATCGAAGCGATAGTAGACGAGAACTCAAAATATGGTAAATATCCCCTCATACAATTCCAAGATGCTTGATTCATTTTCTTCATTGAGTTCCACCACTTCGGTCCACTTGGTGAAATAATACGTTCTTTGTTAAAATCCATTTGTGGCATTGGCTCAAGTTCGGATTGATAAGCCCAATGAAGTCTAATCCACATTGTATGAACGAATGTTCAAATGAAATGGGATGAAGGGGTAGTGTTGTTAGCCTTTCCTTCCATATGAAGAATGCACATTTCTTACACTTTTTAATCTATGAGTAGAAATAACCAAACACTACAAGCCAATAGTAACCAGATTTCATGATCTTGAGAGTTGTTACTCGTGGAGAAAAGTGGCCTCCCACTTCTCTGTCATGGAAATCGTGTAACACTTTATCAATCTACTTCGTTGGAACACACCTTTAGAGAAATCTATTCATGTCTTTCCTAGACAAAAACTTTCAATAAGAACATATAGAATGGATTGTAACATGAAATATCGTCTCTTTACTTTGCTCAATTCTTGAGGGCGTAGACTAGTTTTGAGGTAGTGCACCGTGTTTTGAGTCCAACATGGAATGGGTGCATCAATAGTTGGTTGTTATTGGTCATTTTGTAGCACCAAGACAATTTCTTCTTCATCGTTTGATTTAGCATATTGTTTAGAAGTAAGCTACTCACAAATGACTTTACCACGAACCAACTTAGTCACCTTAATCTCAATATCATACTCCATCACACGAGTGATCCAACCTACTCTTTTCTCATTCAAATCTTTGTTTAGAAGAAAGTCTTTGACTCCGACATGAGACACTAATAATTTAATCTTATTATTTAAGACCAAGTGTCTAAATGTCTTAGGCTTCTAATGACAATGAGAACATGCTTTTGAATGAAATAATATCTCACTTCGTAATCATCCAGGATATGACTGAAGAATGCTATAGGCTGTTTTGAACCTTCTTTATTTAGTTGTACCAAGATGGATGAAATTATATCTGAACCTCCAAAAGCATAAAGTATAAAATCCTTGGATATATCTCGGATTGATAAGAATCCAAGCTTGAGATAAAGCATTCTTTATGGCCTCAAAACTCTCCTTGCCTTCTATTGTCCATTTGAATACCATACTCTTCTTCAACATCATGGTCAATGATTTCACTAAGGTGGAAAAATATAGCACAAATCTATGAACAAATTTTATTCTCCCCAAGAATATTTGGAGAGCCTTCTTGTGACTCGACAATGGTAGGGTTTGGATGGCTTCAACTCTCTCAAGATTAATTGTCAATCCTTCCTTTGAAACAATATGGCCCAACAATTTTCCTTCATGTGCCAAGAATATACACTTTTTGGGATTCAAAGACACTCTGAATCTTCTACACCTTTGAAATACTTGTTTGAGGTGAAAGAGATGGTCTGTTGCATTCTTTGAGAACAAGGTATAACATCAAGATAAACAAGCACTATCTTGTTGATCTACCCTTGAATACTACATCCATTGCTTTTTGAAATGTTGCTCCAGCGTTTGACAATCCAAATGGATTCTTTCTATAAGCATATGTTCCCCATTTCATAGTGAAGGATATCTTAAATTGATCTTCCTCATTCACCATGATTTGATTATATCCTGAGTAGCCATCCAACAAAGAAAACATTTCAGAACCAGCCACTATATGCAAGATTTGTTCCATTGAAGAGAGTGGATAATGATATTTGAGTGATGCTCTATTTAAGTCACGGAAGTCCATGAAAAATATGATATCCCCATTCCTGTATAAATGGCACCAAATTTACAACCCAACTTGAATGCTTGATTGGAAATATAATGCTAGCTTTTATCAACTTATTCAATTCCTTTCTCAAGAGAGGTTTGATATGCGTATTCACCTGGTCTTTGCTTCTACCTGATGGGCTTAGATTCCAGATCTAGTTCAATAGTATGTTGAGCCAATTTTGGATTAAATCCTCTCAATTTTTTTATACTTCCAGGAAAAGACATTAGGGAACTCTTGAAAGAGTTTGATAAATTCATATTTTTCCTATGGAGTACTCACCTTTCCAATTTTCAATACCTTGCCTTCTCCTACTTAAATAGGCTCTAAATCTTCACCCTTGACTTGAATTTTTTCCTTCTCTTTCCAGAATTGATCATTGGGATTGAAGATTGATTCCAAAGTCACCAAACCATTGGGAATTTTTTTCATTTAAGCTGAAACACTTGGTCACCATACTGCTGCTCCAATTTATCTTGGTTTCTAATGGAAAAATCAACTTCATCTTGTAAAAATTTATGATTTTTGATCATTTGCAAATAGTTTCTAGGTAGTGTTATTGTCTAGGACAGATGGGCTTACAACCACTTTGATGTGAGGTTGGGTTTTCTCACTTTTTATATTTTCCACAACATTAAATGCTACCCCAATTATTACAAGTCTTTTTTCTTCCTTGTTCTTCTTTCTCGAGATGGAAGTGATGCTAAAATCTTCAGAATATTCAATAAGATCCCATACCCAGTTCTTGTAGTTCCTTAGAATATAATTCTTAGCATGATTTTTCCCTCTAAATTGATTCACAATAAACTCACCATGTCCAAAGACTTGCAAGTTCTTAATCCATCACTTCCTTGCCCAATGTAATCTATGAATCAAAGCTTCATACTCAGTTGTGTTGTTTGAGCAACCAAAATGAAAATGGAAAGTTGAGTAATATTTTGTACTTTGTGGTGAAACCAACTTAATACCTCCTCCTACACCTGGCCTACTCCTTGATCCATCAAAGAATAAGTCTCATACCTCATTATCATCCTTGTGATCCAACTTGGTGATGTTAAGGAGAGGTTGATTTTCTTCATACAAGTAATAAATGCCTAACTCAGCTTCTTCCATTTCATTATAGGGATTGAATGCATGCCTTTTTCCCATTCATCAAGAGTTAAGTATGGAATGTTTCTGACCTTGGTATCTACTTCATAAATTCCTAGACAATCTTCTTGATCAAAAGATGAAAATTTTGCATTGATCAGGCTTGGTACATGTAGTTCAATTTGGAAATTTGTAATAGGTTTAGACTTGATTGTAGTATTAGCCCCATATATTATTCTAAATAACATATGTGACCAATAAGTAGACAAATATCCTTCAATTTTAGTTGTGAATTCCCTTAATAAGCACAATGCAAAGAGTGGTGGCAAATCAATAACTAAGACATCTTGCAAGGTGTTACATTGGGACATGTATGTAATGTGAGGCTCAATCCTTTGATTATTCCAATTGTTGTCACTTCTATCTCATCCAATTACACAACACCTCTAGAAATAGGTTCATATTCTAGGCTCAATTGATCAGCTATTTTTTATGGTATGACAAAACTACTTTCTCCCGAATCAATCATGTAATTGTGTACAAGATTGTTCCCAATAATTAGAGATATATAAAATGAAGGAGTCTTCATGTTTTTACCTTTTGACCCCCTTGATGACCTTCCTATGGAGCTACATTAGTGAGCACTTTATCTTGATCTTTGGATGACTGATTTGATCTAGACCAATTTTCCATGATAGCTTGCAATAAATATCTTTGGCCATGGATTTCCAATGAATCCACATTGAGATATTAATTCTTTATTTTATCAATGATATTGAATGGAGAGGAACTATCCTTTTATTTTCCTTTTCTTGGCATGACCTTTTCTTGCATACATGCTGCTACAACTGGTACATGTGTAGGCCTAGAAGGTGGTTTTGGCTGATTTTACAATTTTGGAGATGTGCTTTGATTGATAACTCCTTGTAGAGTGATAGAAGGATGAGAAGCATTTGGGTTATATGATTTCCCTTCCTCCAAATTTCTCTTTTTATACCATGTGTTGGATTGCACACTTTGATAAGGGGCTTGGTTTATTCCACATAAATCTTCAGCTTGCCAATTGACTAGTGTGGTTTCAATTATAGGTGCCTCTTGAGGATCTCCCCACTACTGATTTTCTTCTTGATTTTTATTTGGTTCTGTTATGTTAAAATTACAGTACCCCTAATTGATTTTGATTTGTGTGTGAGGCAATCAGTGTAACCTGCATAACATGGGATTATCTTGTAGTGTGGGACCTTGCAAGTAGGATAATCCTTTGGAGAAATCCAACTTCTTCTCCTAACCTAGTGCCAACTTCTCCAAAGTGTAGAGAATGAAAAACTAAACTAATCCTACCCTAATGATTTCCAAGGAGATAGAGATAAAATAATACATAAAAGTAAACCTACTCTAAGGGAAGGTGATGCACCAAGAAAGGGTGAGACAATATAAGTGAGTGAAAAATAGGGAGTAAACAAGGTAAGAGAGGGAAGGTGGAGGCACCATAGTCCAAGAAAATATTTAATTCCCTATATTCTTAAAGCACAAAAAATTAAAGATCATGCAAAGAGATAGATATATGCACAATATACTTGCAAATATAATGGAAGGAAAAATATGCAATGTCATACAAGCTAGGGTGAAAATAGCCACAAAACATGAATTTTATTGCTAAAAAGCATGCACAATCCATTACAAAATAGGCAAAAGGAAAGAATCCTTTACAATAAGCCCAAATTCAAGGCCTTTAGCTCATAATAGCTCTGGAACAATTTTGACATAGTTCCTTTGCATTACATAAAGCCTCATTTCAAAATAAGGCAAAAATTACAATATATAGAAGAAGATCCTTGAAGTTTCCTCACCAACCAACAGGTTTCATTAAAGAGGTATGGGAGGCCATACGAATTGATACTTTGTTCATACGGTGAGACATGGATTCCATACCTCATTAAACTGGTAGTTGAACAACTTTTTATTCCTCCCATTAATGTGTGGTTCATTTCCACATTTTAGGCATTGCATAGTTTTTATTGGTGTTGATAGTTACATAAATACAATTGGCTAGTAACATTTTCCCCGCTAAATTTGGTAGCCTAACATTTTATGTCGGTCCGTAGCATCCATACAAATGCTAGTAGTGACCTGTTGTCGACCAACTGCTCCTTGTCATTTTTTTACCAATGTCCGATAGTGCTAAAAATGTTATTGTCCCCCTTTCACCATTTGCTAACACCACTATCAGCCGATAGCATATAAAATGCTATTGGCTGGTGGCATCTTTGATGCTACCGGTGGCTTTTACTACCACTTTTTTCCAACCAATCAGCTTGGATCTTTGTCATGGTTTTCCATCTCACCACGAAAGGATACCAACTTGTGAGCTACCCTGTTGTGTTATTTCCCCATCAACCGCCAACACTCTGACATGTTAATTTGTCCATTTTGTAGAGGTGAAAAAAATGGATAATGATTAGTGAATTGTGGGGTGATCTCCCGCTAGATCCTGGAAGACCCGTGACTTGAGAGGATTCGTACTCTACCACATTGTTAGAACATGTAAACTGTAATCTATGAGTGAAGAATAATTTCTCATCCTTAGGGGAAATGAGAATGACTCCTACTCCCACGCCATTTTTGCTTCTGGATCCATCAAAGTATAACTTCCATAGACCAAGGTTCTCTTCGTTTTCCTTGAGCACTTATGGTGGCATAGCTATTTCTTCAAGAATGCAGTAAGTACCAAGCCCAATTTCATAAGATTCCATTTATTTGAAATATGGGTCAAATTTATGGCACCTCTCTACCCACTCATCAAGTACTAGATCAAGAATAGAAGGTGGAAGAGGATACTCTTCAGAAATTGAATCTTGTTCTTCTTAGATTAAACAGTTATCTTGGAGAGGGATGGGACATATGACTCTACATGATAGGAAAATATTGGCTCAACTTGTATGGTAAACTGGGTACCATACCTTGTCTTGAGTAACATATGAGACCAATCGGAAGACAAGTAACCACCCATTTTAGTAGTAAAATCTCTTGACAGACATAAGGAAAACAAAGGAGGTAGGTCAATGACAGACACATCCTGGTAAGACTTAGACATACATGAAGGGTTAACTCAAGATCCTTGATGATTCCTAAGGTAATGACAATTGAACCATCGATTTGTAGGACTCCTTTTTTGAGAGGGCTATACTTAAGTCCTAAGACATCATCAATATTCTTAGGCGTGATAGAAGTACTAGCCATTGATTCAATCATATAGTTATGGAAAAGATGTTTACCTATGATTACATGAAGGGTTAACTCAAGATCCTTGATGATTCCTAAGGTAGTGACAATTGAACCATCAATTTGTAGGACTCCTTTTTCAAAGGGCTATACTTAAGTCCTAAGACATCATCAATATTCTTAGGCGTGATAGAAGTACTAGCCATTGATTCAATCATACGATTATGGAAAAGATTTTTACCTATGATCAATGACATATAGAAGGGTGGGGTTTTAATAACTTTACTTACTTTCTTCTCCTCTTCTTGGCATATGTCAATAGAAGCATGTGACTTCTATATAACTAGATCAATGTGTGGGAGCTACGCCAAAGCTTCATGCAACAAGCCACGCTGGGATGGAATGGTGAGGACATCCCACATTGTAAAATTAATGTCTCTTTTTCATCTGGTCCATAATGCTAAATGGAAAACTAATTGACTTGCACATTTGAGGAATAACAACATCCTTGCTTGGTTTCGGGTACAGAGATAGGAACCTTAGCTAGCACAGAGGCTTAACCTACCAAAGGAGGGGCACATTTCACTTCCGAAGGAGCTTTACACAGAGCCTCAAGTGTGGGAAATTGAGTTCTTTTACTACTAGATGCATTATCTACTTCCTTTTCCTTTGAGGGTATGCTTGTGTTCTTTGGAATTGTGAACTATGTGTGGACTCGAGAATTCTCTTCTTGTATCTTATGTTGTTCATAAATTAGGCACACGATCTGCTTGTGTCTTCTATAGCTTGATTGATTGCAAAAAAATTTCTAGCACTAAAGAACATAAAATTTTCCTCTAAAGGAGCTTCTGGCCTTTCTTGGTTATCTGCTTCTAGTGCACTCATTGAAGGCTCACTAGTTAGAAGCATTATGAATCATGTAGGCTTGTGTGCACATAGCATTAGCACAATAATATTGGCTATGAGGCATATTATAAGGAAAACACCATTCATATCCTTGCACCATGTTTTTCTAGAATGGGAAAAGTGTCGACTTGTATTGGGTGCTAGAAGAGGTTGTGCAGGAGGAATAACTTGCAAAGGCAAGTGCACATTAAAATGCCATCCACCATTCTACTTTTTTTTTCCATACCTTTGATTCCCATACTAATTCCACCAATATTGATTTCTCTAGCCTTGTGCCTAATTATAATTACCTCTTTAGGATTGCATTTGCTTCTTCTCCAATGATAATACCTTGTTAGATAAGTTTCTAATCAGGGCATTGAATTCATCATCTTCTTTTTGTTGTGCAGGAGAATAGGATGTAGATGCAACTGGTTATGCACTCTACACTAGAACTGGAGCAATAAAATGCTAGGGCAATGGAGACATTTCTAGGAACAAGGGCATAAGAGTCCTAGGCACCAACTTACCATCCTGAATGAGATTGTTTTCTACCCTTATTGCAGTGTTGTATGCGGCATGTAAGGTTCTACCTCCCATGGATTGAATTATGATTGAAATGTAACTATTCAAAGCCCTTAGATAATACAAGAAAGTAAGATGAGTTGTAGACCTTACCACTTGAGGAATTATGTCCCTAGTCTTCGAAATATGATGTTCAAATCATTCATCTGCTCATTAGGCATGAGTTTTGGTGTAGTCGAGTTTTCCACTAGTGATAAATGATTTGATTTATCTTCAAAGTAATTACAAAGAGTTGTTCCAAGCTCATCCTAGGTAGTAATAGATGTAGGTCTTAGGCCACAATACCATTAGAGTGATTTACCCTTGAAAGAGGTTGCAAACAACCTAACAAAGCAACATCATCATGTTTAATCAAATAGATAGAGCATACATTAGCCACATCTTGAATGTGTTCAATAGGGGTGACTTGATTTTCTCCCATGAAGTATGGAATACTTTTGAGCATGGCCGCTAGCATATCATGTTGAGCATTGAGATTGAGAAGGATTCCACTAGTGAAGCTTGAAAGTTCCTTGGAGGATGAGGAGGTTGAAGCACCATGGTAGGGTGTGCTGTCTATTTTGAGGAGTAGAGTGCACGTGGTGCGCTGGAGATGGTGATAAGCGTGTGGAAGATCTATTGTGTGTGTTTCTTGGTGAAATTTGGATGTATTCAAAGGATCCTTTAGTTGTAATACTCTGTCTAGTATACACTCTTCTCATAAAAGGTGCTCAAGACTACAAAACAGGAGTTCTGGAAATGTTGGGAGTCGTCATATGTGTTGAAATAAGCCTCTAAAGGATGGAAATACTAAGTTCACACACCATAACTTAACAATATGAAATTTTATCTTTCTTGCTACTCCCACCGAGTGTGCCAAAAATTGTTGGTCGTGAAACTTGCACCTATGTCTTGGATCTAGAAAGATTGAGTCGTTTGAGATAATAATGGATCTGTATCCAAGTTATGGGATCTTACACACTTGAGAAAAATATCCATAGAATGTCGGTTCTCGTATTCTGTTTCTATTGATACTACTACTCCTAGTGCTTTGAAAGGGAAAACTAAGCTAATAATGCCAAGGGACCAAGGATAAAAGGATAACATGAAAGGAAACTACACTAAAAGGTGATAACACCAGAAAAAGAGGGATGAACACTATCTATTTTGAGTGAAAAATGAAGGGAAATGTGTGAAATAAGGCTAGACACATGTAACACAACTAAAACGTATTTACCAGATCAGTTTCATGGAACACAACTAAAAAGGAGCTACAAGGGACATAGAATGGCACAACGAGCACACAATGTAAAAGAAAGGCAAGAAGAAATAATACAAACACACTTAGGATAGAGAATAGTCACAAAATGATGCTTCCATTACTTCCAGAAATACATAGAGATGTTACAATGGTGAAAGAGGTGATATCCACATACACGAGCCAGATCTAGAGGTTTGTGACTCAAAATAAAGAAAATATGAAGTCCTTAGCAAAGTGTGTAAGGATTCAAAGTGTCCAACATAACAAATGAGCCCAAAGTTATTACATTTATAGGAAAATTCATGGAAGAAGAAGAGAAGGAGGTAAAATCTAAATTTGAAATGTAACCATCAACAAGAAGCATTCAATACCTACAAATCTACCTGGAAATCTATCAAATGCATTTCCCCAAGTCTGTTTGGCGTGCTAGAGAAGGAAAGAAGGTGAATCCGATCAAATAGGGTGGTTAGAGAAATCAGATCTACTCATTAATGCTTAGAAAGATGTTTTCCCATTTCTCACCTACTAGATCCACCAAGAATTTGAATTTGAATATCTAGCATTGTAGCCTATGTTAGCACTTTATTGATTGAGAATAGCTACGGGCTGGTTGGAGTTACGTAGAAAAGATATAGAAGTAATAAGTTTGTATGCGAGTCATTTGCGCATGCAAGACACGTGGTACACATGGATTGGATGAAAGGATGACCAAATATGCAAATGTTCTTGTCATTTCTGTCATGTATCACTCATTTATTTGTTGTAAAGATTCAACACCCTATTGGCACACTTTGACTTGTTACATGTGGCACACTCAAGCATGTCAAATAATGACATGGTACGAAATGGCACAAAGGAGGTTGCAAAGATATGTATGCAAAATAATGAGGCACGGGAAGAAGGCATAAGGAAGGTACACACAACGTGCGCAGGGAAATGAGGAAAATTGGTGAGTGTAGAATGCATGGTCAAGGTGCAACTATTATAAGGTAATTTTAGGGCACACGAGAGGGCCAGTGAATTAGTTGATTAAATAAAGTGCAAGGCATACGCTTAGAAAAAATAAATGCTAGGAAGAAGGCGAATGCGCAAAATATGCACACAAGGTAAGAGTGGAACAAAGAGGAAAATGAAGGTGAAAGGAGATAAGGGGAAGTGTGCAAGGGCATGTGAGGAAGACATTGACCAAGTGAATGTGCCAAGCGGACAACTAAGATACACTCCACTCGTAATGAAGATCTCTGAGCTAGAATATGTATGTAAGTTGTCCAAATAACTAAGAGAGTTACTTGGATAATAATAACTCCTCTTTTGGCTCTAATGAAGCCAAGTAATTGATTCGAAAGGTTTGATCCACTGGATTTTCCCACATCTCTAAAGCCTAACTTCAAAAGGAAATCTTCTTATAGAAATTCTTGGAAAAGGTGACTGTCTGTGAGCTGATTTTGTCCTTGTTGCTCATCTACATACAACTAATCTTCTGCTTTGATGATTGGTATGAAAATGGTATAATCCTGTTTTCCTTTTCCTTCTTTTCCATGGCAGATTCATTAACAAGACTAGAATCCTCAACTGAAAACAATAATCCTTCAATGGTTTCATCCTCATCAAGAGCTTCTAAATTTAGTTCAAGAGGATTGTTATGAGAAATAAGTTGTTCTTAAATGTTCTCTTCCATGGCAGCAACATCTTCATGTTGAAGGATAGGTGATGGGGTAGAAAAATTAATCAGTTCAAAGTCTTCTTCCTCTCCCATACTCTTCTCAAAATCTAATAAGTATTGAAATCCCTCACTATCCAATGGTTCTTCTTCTTCCATGGTGACCTCTGAATTTGTAACTTGTTCACCGTGGATATCCTCATCATCAAACATGAATTTGATAGTTTAAACTTGTCCAAAAAATCAAATTTTTGGGAGGATTAAGGGGAAGGAAGGACTCTAATTTCCTCCATAATGTGAAGCTCCTCATGGTTGGTTATAAGCGATAATGATTGTTTTGGTGGATAAATACAACCTCCCAACAAAGTATCAAGTTCAAGGCATGCATGATAATGAGGATCACTACACTCACTTGAAATGCCTTGCATAATTGGGATCTTTTCTTTCTTTTCTTGCACATGATCTTCTTCTTACGGATTTGGAGCTGATTTTTCCTCTTCAGCTGATTTTGCAGCCTTAGACAAATCAGCAACCTCTAAAAAATGGTGCCATCATGAACACTACACCCTAAATATAAGGATTGTTTGTTATTTGTTTCTTCATGTTCTCATTCAACTGCTGCTGCAAAATCAGTCCTTTCCACCTATTATTGAACTCCGACTTCAACCGAAGGCTTAGTCATTAGTGGCATTTGAGTAATGTTGAACCGATAGCCTAATTCCTCAAATTTTGCAATGATTCTTCTTTGTTAGGCTCTTAAATTTCCTCCCCTTGACTAATTTTTTTCTGTGCTCCTTTCAAAATTGATTTTGGAATGCAAGAGGGGGTGGTTTGGGATCCAACTGATTGTTTAATCATTTTTGGTGGAATGGAGGGTTCATTTTCTTGCTCTTGTGGAGGGATTCTCTCTTAGAAGGGAAAGGGCAGAAAATTGAATATGTGATGGAAGATAAGAAGATGGAAAAATGGTTTCCAAAATGGGGACATCGAGATAGAGTTGGGTTTTAGATTTGCACTTTGAATGAAACCATAGTCGAGGACACAACCAAGTCCCTCCTCTTTAATGGGAGAGGTTTCCTTATTGAAAGCGGGGCAAAACCTATGTACAAATACACAATCTTTCATTCAATAGTGGTTTCTCGATACTTGAAATGTATTTAATGCCTAAAAAGTTATCAATACATGAGGACAGAAGACTTGAAGAGAGAGAGAGAGGGAAGAAGACAATACTTTTAGGGAAAAGAGATGGCAGAGAAAAACCCTTATATGTATTGAGAAAATGAGATATAGAGTAGAACCATTCAAGTTTATAACGGACACAATCCACAGACTCAAAGTTCTTGAGATTGTATAAATGAGAATACAAAGTTTTTAGGCATGCAAGGATTATGATTCACATATCAGAGCAAGAAGGAAAGAGAAAATAGAGGAAAAAGGGGAAAACCCTTGTATTGATTTCTTCAAATTCAAAATTACAGTTCCAGAATCTCAAAATTCCCACCCTTACAATGGCTTTGAAAGCCTATGAAATAGCTCACAAGAGATGGTTACAACTTCCTTGAGCAAGCAAGAAATGGTTACAACTTCCTCAAGCAAGCAAGAAATGGTTACAAATCATTCTAATCATTCGTGCCCTTTCGAATTCTTGATTTGTAAAGAAATGTTAATGGTGGAAAAACTAGGTTTTCTAATATACGGTCATTACATTATTTTGCTAGTTAAATATGGGCCATTTGATCTACTTTTATAACTTTAAATTTGGGCCATCCACATGGGAGAGATTATATTGAAGCAGGCCTACGAGATGCCTTTTGCATTTTTTGCCTTTGAAGTTGCACCAGGCTAACACGTGGAGAGCTCCTCCTTTGGTTATTTTATACTTAGCTAATTCAGGCCTATTTACTACTTGACTTATGTTGACCCCTAGACACGTGGAGAGATGGCACTTGTTTGAGTTTTCACTATGGTTTTACTTCTTAAATTAAGTCATTGAGGCACGTGGAGGCCTCTGCCAACCCACTCATACTTAGTCAATTTTAACGATCGGCTCTTTCTCTTTTAGACCTGGGACACGTGGAGGACTAGCACAAGTTTGAGAAATGCCCTTGGATTTGACTCTCGAAGTTACACCTATGAGGCACATGCAACCATCTGCTGAACCTTCCATACTTAGCTGATTTGGGGTTATTCTGTCTTCATTTTGGACCTGGGACACATGGAAAACCTACGCTTATTTGAAGACTATCCCTTGGGCCCTACCCTTGGATTTGTGCCATTTGGACGTGTGGAGGATTTTGTTGTTGCTTAAAACATGGCCATACCACATCCAATCAGATATTTCCATGTACTACCCATGGATGCTGGGGAAAAAATTAATGGGGAAGATACGCTTGTCATTCCCATGTGGGAAGAAAATAAAAAGAAGGGGAAAAACTCCACCGTTACACCTGACTTTCAAATTGTTCTCCATGGAATGAAAAATTGTAAACAATACCAGGCTTGACATGATCCAATACTCCAAGGTACTGACTCAAAATTTTTGAAACTTGACTTCAAAAGAGGGGAATTTGGAGGGTGACAATAGGCTGGCTCTTTTCGGGGATGTGATCAAGATCAAGAACCACAAAAAAACTTAGGGAAAGTAGACCAATGCCTTATCCATTGGGCAAATAGAGTCAAAAGAAAAAACCAATACAAGGAAACACACACAAGATAGGAAAAGAAACAAAACAAACCAAAAGGGAAGACCCAAAAAAAAAACACACCACACAAAGAAAGAACAAGAAAGGGAAACAAGCCAAAACCAAAAACCAAACACAACGTACAAAAGGACTTCCTAGTCACCTAGGACTTGAACAAATTTAGGTAATACCCACTATAAGGAAGTGGGGAGGAGATCCATCCATGTAATCCAAATAAAAATAGTTCTCTCTAGAAAAATTCTTATTCTAAAAGGACCAAGCCCAATAGAATCAAACTTACCATGGCTTCCTCATGGCTCATGTTTTTTGTCCAAAAGCAGCACAATGTCTCCCAATTTGGAAAACTCTGGGTTTGGCTTTCTTTTCAAACAAAGCCTTCAATTTCAATTGATGAGCTGTTATCCTATCAACCACTTGCAATATGTCCTCATCAAGATTCTGAAGGTATAAAATTATTTTATCTAAAGATCTCTGAAACTTGAATCTTCAATGGTTTTCATCGAAGCAAGGTTGGAAATTCCACCGTGATGGTAGTTGAGCTTCCACACCATACACCACTTGGAAAGGAGACATTCCAATTGCTCTCTTGAGTGTAATTCTATCATCCCAAAGTACATCATATAGTTTCTTATGCCAATTCCTCTAAGAATCATTTACAAGCTTTCCAACTATGTTCACCAATTTCTTATTTGTTGATTCTACCTATCCATTCCTGGGGGTAGTAATCGAAGAATGAGCAAGGAGATCCCATACCCATAGTATAAGTCCATCATCTTAGAATAAGAAAAATTTGAAGCATTATCAGTCACAATCTTGTTTGGTACTCCAAACCTTATCAATATGTTCTCCTTAATGAAATTACACACTACCTCGAAGTAGTTCTTTTGGTGGGATTTCGTCCACCCACTTGGTGAAGTAATCTGTGGTAGTCAACACATGCGTATGCCTAGCACTGGAAGATGGATTGAGTGCTCAATGAATTCTAAACCCCATTGTTGAAATGGCTCTTCAATCACTATAGCCTTGAGAGGCAAAGCAGCCAACTTAGGTCTTCCAACAAACGTTTGGCACACTTCAAATTTACCAACCCATTTTGATGCATCTCTAAATAGATTTGGCCAATAATAACTAGAATGAAGTATTTTATGAGCTATTACAGTAGAGGAGAAATTACCTCCACAAGTTTGGTCATGAAAATCAGATAACTTTTTTTTTTGCTCCTTATCTACACACTTCAAAAACCTTCCATCTACCTCATTTGAACAAAGCATTCTCCCATAACACATTGTGTAGACCTCAGTTTGATGGATCTCTTCTCTTTGGAACTCAAGTGAGATGAACACTCTCCATAGGTCAAAAAGTGAGCAATGTCAGCATACCATACATTTGTCAAGTGAGGAACAAAACAACAGGGACATCAACTCCATCTTTGGACAACTCCTTGGCAGCTCCTCGCGAATGAGTTCACACAGGCCCTTACCCCGAACCATTTTTGTTGGCTTGATGTAAATATCATACTCTTACACCTTTTCTACCCAATTATCTCTCTTGGTTCCAAATTCTTGTTGAGTCGAATGGATTTGATTGTTGTATCGAGGCACCAAGCACCACGAGAATGAGAATTAAGGATGTAAAACCTAAAGCGCTTGATAGCTTTGACAATGAAAAAGCATGCTTCTCCATCATGGTTTACTTTAGCTCATGAGTTTTCAATACATAATTCATGAATGCAATTGGGAGCTTGTGATCTTTAGCATTCTTGGGCTAACACAGAAGCTAGGGTATTTTCAGTGGCATAATAATAGATAATGAAATCTTTGCTAAAGTTAGGGCACGCTAAGATTGGAGTCTTTGCAATAGCCATTTTAATGTCCTAAAATTATTTTTGCCCTTTAGAGGACCAACCAAAAATTTCTTCCCTTGCATCATGTGCTCATAGTAAGTTCTATAAAATCGGGATGAATCTTCTTAGAAAATCGATCTTACCAAAGAAAGAATGGACACCTTTCTTACTTGTGAAGAGGAATTTTTGGATGGCACGAACTCTCTCTGGGTTAATCTTAATCCCTTCCTTTAAAATAATGTGTCCCAACAGCTTTCATTCTATGACACAAAACATAGAATTCTTAGGGTTTAAACAAATCCCATGCTCTCTACACTTCTGCAATATTGTTTCAAGGTGTTGGAAGTGATCTATTCTTGCTTTAGAAAACACTTTGTCAAGTCATCCAAATACAAAACAATGCATTTCCCTTTAAAAATACCAAAAGCCAAGTCTATGGCCCTCTTGAAAGTAGCACTAGCATTGATGAGACCAAATGGCATCCTCTTGTATGCAAAGGTGCCCCCAAGGAGTAGTAAAGGCGTCTTATGTTGATCTGCACGGTATTCACCTCTACTTGATTGTACCCTAAGAATCTGTCTAATATAGATAGCATCTCGAGCCTGTGACATCTTGCAATACTTGTTCCATCATGGGGAGAGGGTAGTTGTCCTTCAAAGAACCCTGATTTATATTTCTGAAGTCCACACAGATCCAGATCTCACCATTCTTCTTCCTGACATGCACTATATTAGCAATCCACATTGAATGATGGATGGGGAAGATGATCTTAGCCTTCAAAAGATTTTGTATTTCTTGGAAACTTGTATCATCTATATTTGGATTATATTTCCTTTTTGCTTCTGTTTGAAGGGTTTGATCCCATGCTTAAGAGGAATGAAATGTTGCATTTCTTTAGGTTGAAAATCCTTAAGATCATCATAAGAGTAAGCCATAACATCAACATACCTCTTCAACAAATTCACCACCTTATTTTTCTCTTCCTAAGTGCAACATTTTCCAATGTTGACCATTTTGGGATCATCAAGACTCCCAATATTCACTTTCTCTCGATCTCGGCAGATTCACGAGCTCCTTGGGAAACTTTAGACTTCATATACCTATCATTTTTATCAAAAATATCCTCCAAACTCACCAGCCCTTTAGGGATTTTGTTTCCTTTCAGTTTGATGCATCCATCTTGATCCATCTCTTCTTTGACACCCTCTTCATTTTATGACACACACTCTATAGGAATATTATCACTTCCTTCAAAGTACAATGCAGTGAGCAAAGTTGTCTCTACGAGCTCAAGAAAGAAATCAAATGTTGGTCATTGAAAAATTGCCAATTATTTGCATTGTCACGCACACCGGGTCTATCGATCATCTCAATGGTGAATTTCTCTTGAGGGAAATCAAGATGAGGAATCAACAAGGACCCCTAAACAGCTAGAGAGTTAGCCCTAGTGTTCCTTTTTCCCTTCAATGGAAAATCATAAAGGAATTCAATGGAATCCCGGATGAGATTCGTATACTGCTTCAACCTTCTATTGCTTACCTAATAAAGGTCTCTAACTTGTTTTATAATGAGATCTACATCTCCATGAGCAAGAAGGTTCTTCACTCCCATTTCCTTCACCACACTCAATCCAAGTATGAGTGCCTCATATTCATTTGTATTGTTTGTATTTTTAGAACAGAGCTTGAAATAAAAGGATGAATCTTCCCTTATGGAGAGGTTAGCACTACACCAGCCCTAGAACTAGCTGAGGAGCAGCTTCCATCGAACTCCAAATCCCAAATGCCATTAGGATCATGAATCACTCCTTCAGAATTTTTCCTCATCTTTTGACTTGATCACATAGTTATCATGCCCTATATCTACATCTGATATTTGTGCTTTAGGATCATCTATCTTTTACACAATATACTTTGTTTGTTTCTTGAGCAAGCAACTTCTTCATCTTCCCATTGATAGGGATCAAGGCATGTGACCAATCCATTTAGATCTCACCTCCAACATCTTTGTAAAAGTTCCTAATTAGCATCATGCCATAGGAAGGAGGGATATCAAAGCAACCAGGATGGTAGTCAAGACCTTCTTCACTAGTAAAGTAGCAAAAGCTACTTGTGCATCCTTGATTCTCCCAACCAAAGGTACTTCTCTACTTTCCATGGAATAATGTGACCATAAGTGCGAGTTAGGGTTAGACCCAAATCATGAGCCACTTTTGTAGGCATTACATTATCGGATGCACAATATTCAATGACACAATTGCTAAGCTTGTGGCCAGCCATGAGGAGAGTCATATAGAAGGGCTTGATCTTCTCATTGCATGAAGTGACTATGACCACAAGGCTAGGTTGAGGTGGAAAATAAGGAGTGGAAAAAGGCCTTTAGAAGAATGGGATGGGGTTTTAGATTTAGAATTTACAAAGTTAACCATTTTGGCAAAGTCTTTAGAATGGGTTTGATAGAACTCTACCTCATAAATCTGAATCTTGGTCTTTTAAGATGGTATATAATGTCAAAAGATCCAGGATGTCGATGGGGAATCACTACTAGGAGGAGGAAGAGATTTTTATCTATCAGCTTTATCATTTGTTAGACAAGAATTCTTAGAAGCAAAAGTAGAGGGAGAAGGACTAGCAGAGCTTACCTTTTGGGTGGAAGTAGTATGAATAGGATATCCTCTTCTTGTAATCACCGGGATGGTGATGGGGTACTCCTTGGATCTTTTGTAGGTTGCACCACTTTTTCCTTTTTTTTGGTCTACTCACAGGTCATAAAACATATGACTCACTATTCATCTCAGCCATTACATCATCAAAGTCATCTTCATCATCCACACCTTCTTTGGTGAGGAAATGAACTCAAAAACCAACGAGGCTCCTCTAGTTCTTCATCAGCTTCCTCTTCTTGTTCATCATATAGCCCATTTTCTTCCTCATCATCGGGCTCAAAAACCTCACAAGTAGCATTGACAGGAACCTTGAGGGTGGACCTTCAAGGGCCAACCTGGTTTGGGAAGAGGGTAAGTGGTTCCTAGGTTGAAATTTCTTCCATGGAACATCTTGATATGGATCATGTTGATCCGATTGTTTCTTGATGGCAATGAGATAATTAGCCCTTTTTCACCAAGTGATCTTCATTACCTCCGGGAGAAGAGGAAGAAGAAGATGCTTTGGATTTGAAAGACTCCCTTTTCACCTTGCTAGACATGATCAAGTCATATTCCACACTGACATCCAATCTCTGATTAGCATCCAAAGTTGCAAGATTTTCTCTCCTCAAGGCATAGCTTCCTTCCAAAATTGAGCATTCAAGAAGAAACACTTCTGAATCTGATCAATAGGCCTAGTATTTTGTGGAATCTTGTTAATAAACTTGTTGAAATTGGCCACAAATTATCTCATAGGCTCATGTGGCTCCTTCTTGATTTGAGAAATTTGAGCTAGCAAAGCATGCACATCTTTAGCAAGTTTGAAACACTGCTCAAACTGAGTTGTCATGGTATTCCAATTAGTGATGGTCCCAGTAGGAAGATGGTAAAACCAATCTACAGCATTGTCTTACAAGGTCTCCACAAATAGCCTAATAGAGACACCCTCATGCTCAACTCTAAGGACCCCACATGCAATAATGAAGGGTGCAATATGTTCATCGTGGTGCGCTTTTCCATCACCTCTAAATTTGGGAAAATTCTTCTGTTACCCCTAGGTAACTCATGCAATGGTTGAGGAAGAGCCACATGCCCAACTCTCTTTTCCCCAAGGTAGATGTGTTTCCATCCTTGGAAATATTGCTGAAGTGGAACCGAGACACCAGCAAGAACTAGGGCACGAAGATTAGGGCTAAGTTGTGCTTGAGGAATGCTACTTCCAAAAGCATTGTCTTCAATAGGAGGTGTGCTTGTGGAACGAGCTCTTCTATTTCTTCTTGTTGGAGGAAGTTGAAAACCTTGTTGATCCAGGAGTTAAAATTAGGGGTCTTCAATTCTAAGAGCCCTTCTACCACAAGTGTATCTTAGAGTCGCTAAATCAAAGAAATGATCAAATTAAGTTGTTCTTTTCACAAAGGAAATTTGTTAAACAAATTCCTAGCGGAGTCATCAAAAAATGTTTGGTTTCATATTTTCACTTTGAATGAAACCACAGTCAGGGGACAAGCAAGTCCCTCCTCTTTAATGAGAGAGGTTCCCTTATTGAAAGCAAGGGTAAAACCTATGTACAAATACACAATCTTTCATTCAATGGTGGTTTCCCGATATCTTGAAATGTGTTTAATGCTTGAAAATTTATCAATACATGAGGATAGAATACTTTAAGAGAGGAGAGAGGCAAAAGAAGACAATACTTTCAAGGAAAAAAGATGGCAGAGAAAACCCTTATAGATATTAAGAGAATGAGATATAGAGTGGAACCATTCACGTTTATAACGGGAACAATCCATAGACTCAAATTTCTTGAGATTATATAAATGAGAACACAAATTTTCTAAGCATGCAAGGATTAAATGATTCACAGATCAGAGAAAGAAGGAAAGAGAAAATAGAGGAAAAATGGGAAAACCCTTGTATTGATTTCTTTAGATTCAAAATTACAGTTCCAAAATCTCAAAATTCCAACCCTTACAATGGCTTTGAAAGCCTATGAAATAGCTCACAAGATATGGTTACAACTTCCTCGAGCAAGCAAGAAATGGTTACAAATCATTCCAATCATTTGCGTCCTTTCAAATTCTTGATTTGTAAAGAAACGTTAATGGCGGAAAAACTAGGTTTTCTAATATACGGTCATTACATTATTTCACCAGTTAAATATGGGCCATTCGATCTACTTTTATAACTTTAAATTTGGGTTGTCCATGTGGGAGATATTTAAACTGAAGCAGGCTTCGGATGCCTTTTGCATTTTTGCCTTTGAAGTTACGTCAAGCCGACATGGAGAGTCTGCCGGTTCTTTTATACTTAGTTGATTCGGGCCTATTTCTTGCTTGACTTATGTTGACCCATAGACATGTGGAGAGATGGTTCTCATTTGAGTTTTCACTTTGCTTTTACTTCCAAAATTATGTTGTTGAGGCACGTGGAGGCCTCTGCCGACCCGCTCATACTTAGTCAATTTTAATGATTAACTATTTCTCTTTTGGACCTGGGACACATGGAGGACTAGCACAAGTTTGAGAACTGCCCCTAGCTTTGAATATTGAAGTTGTGCTGATGAGGCATGTGGCCTTTGTATGCTGAACCTTCCATACTTATCCGATTTGGGCTTTTCATGTCTTCATTTTGGACCTGGGACACGTGGAAAACCTACGCTTATTTGAAGACTGTCCCTTGGGCCCTACCCTTGGAGTTACACTTTGTTTGAAAGTGTGGAGGATTTTTGTTGCTTGTAAAATTTCCATACCACATCCAATCAAAGATGTCCACATACTACCCATGGATCGTTGGGGAAAACATTAATGGGAAAGATACACTGTCATTCGACTACGGGAAGAAATAGAAAAGGAAAAAACTCCATTATTACGCGAGACTTTCAAATTGTTCTCCATGGAATGAAAAATTACAAACAATATCGGGATCGCGTGATCAATACTCCAATGTACCGACTCGAAATTTTGAAACTTGACTTCAAAAGAGGGGAATTTTGAGGGCAACAACAGCTGGCTCTTTCTGGGGATGACTTGACAGAGGAACGAGGCAAGATCAAGAACCACAAAAAAACTTAGGGAAAGCAGACCAATGCCTTATCCATTGGGCAAATAGAGTCAAAAGAAAAAACCAATACAAGGAAACACACACAAGATAGGAAAAGAAACAAAACAAACCAAAAGGGAAGACCAAAAAAAAACACACCACACAAAGAAAGAACAAGAAAGGGAAACAAGCCAAAACCAAAAACCAAACACAACGTACAAAAGGACTTCCTAGTCACCTAGGACTTGAACAAATTTAGGTACTACCCACTATAAGGAAGTGGGAGGGGAGATCCATCCATGTAATCCAAATAAAAATAGTTCTCTCTAGAAAAATTTCTTATTCTAAAAGGACCAAGCCGAAGAGAATCAAACTTACCATGGCTTCCACGTGGCTCATGTCTTTTGTCCCAAAGCAGCACAATGTCTCCCATGTGGAAAACTCTGGGTTTGGCTTTCTTGTCAAACAGAGCCTTCAATTTCAACTGATGAGCTGTTATCTTGTCAACCACTTGCAATATGTCCTCATCAAGATTCGAAGGTACAAAATTCTTTTATCTAAAGAGCTATTGAAACTTGAATCTTCAATGGTTTTCATCGAGAAGCAAGGTTGGAAATTCCACCGTGATGGTAGTTGAGCTTCCACACCATACACCAATTAGAAAGGAGACATTCCAATTGCTCTTGGGTGTAGTTCTATCATCCCAAAGTACATCATATAGTTTCTTATGCCAATTCCTCTAAGAATCATTTACAAGCTTTCCAACTATGTTCACCAATTTCTTATTTGTTGATTCTACTGTACATTACATTGGGGTAGTAATTTAAAGAATGAGCAAGGAGATCCCATATCCATAGCAAAAGCCCATCATCTTAGAAGAAGAAAAATTTGAAGCATTATCAGTCACAATCTTGTTTGGTACTCCAAACCTTATCAATATGTTCTCCTTAATGAAATTACACACTACCTCGAAGTAGTGCTTTTGGTAGGATGGTTTCCACCCACTTGGTGAAGTAATCTATGGCATTCAACACATGGGTATGCCCGGACTTTGGAAGATGGATTGAGTGCTCCAATGAATTCTAAACCTGTTGTTGAAATGGCTCTTCGATCACTACAAGCTTGAGAGGTAAAGCAGCCAACTTAGGTCTTCCAACAACGTTTAGCACACTTCACATTTACCAACCCATTTTGATGCATCTATGAATAGATTGGGCCAATAATAACCAGCATGAAGTATTTTATGAGTTCTTACGGTAGAGGATAAATTACCTCCACAAGCGTGGTCTTGAAAAGCGAGAACAACTTCTTTTGTTGCTCCTTGTCTACACACTTCAAAAACCTTCCATCTATGCCTTGTTTAAACAAAGCATTCTCCCATAACACATATTTTTAGACATCAGTTTGATGGCTCTCTTCTCTTTGGAACTCAAGTGAGATGAACACTCTCCATAGTTCGAGAAAGTGATAAATGTCAACATACCATAAATTTGTCAAGCTGAGGAACAGAACAACAGGGACATCAACTCCATCTTTGGACAACTTCTTGGTAGCCCCCTCAGCAATGAGTTCACACGGGCCCTTACCCCAAACCATTTTTGTTGGCTTGATGTCAAGATCATATTCTCTCACCTATTCTACCTAATTACCTCTCTTGGTTCCAAATTCTTGTTGAGTCGAATGGATTTGATTATTGTATCGGGCACCGGCACCACGGAATGAGAATTAAGGATGTAAAACCTAAACTACTTAACATCTTTGACAACCTGAAAAATCATGCTTCTCCATCACGGTGTACTTCATCTCATGAGTTTTCAAAATATGGAATGCAAAAGATGCAATGTCATACAAGCTAGGGCAAAAATATCCACGAAACATTAATTTTATTTCTTAAAAACATGCATAATCCATTACAATATAGGCACAAGGAAAAATCCTTTACAATAAGCCCAAATTTGAGGCCTTTAGCTCACAATAGCTCTGGAACAATTTTGATAGAGTTCCTTTGCATTACAAAAAGTGTCACTTAAAAATGAGGTAAATATTACAATATATAAAAGAAGATTCACAAAATTTCCTTACCAACCAAAAGGTTTCATTAAAGAGGTATGGGAGGCCATAAGAATTGGTACTTTACTCACACGGTCAGACATGGGTGCCATACCTCATTAAATTGGTAGTTGAATAAATTTTTACTACTTTCATTAATGTGTGGTTCCTTCCCACATTCGATCGGTTGCATAGTTTTTTTACTGGTGTCGACGGTTACATAAATGTAGCGGCTAGTAAATGTTTTCTCCATTATCAACCGATAGCCTCAAATTTGATGTTGGCCGGTAACATTTGTACAAATGCTCTTGGCGACCGCTACTTGATCGACTACTCCTTGTCATTTTTCTACTACCAGCCAAGGTAGCACTAAAGCATTACGGCCTCCTTTCACCATCCACTTTGATGCCGCTATAGTTTCCATCCGCTACCGGTCGGTAGTGCACGAAACACTACCGAATGATAGCATTTATACATGCTAATGTCGATAGCATCTAAAATGCTACTAGCTGGTAGCATCTAAAATGATCTTGTTCAACAACATCTTCACTGCTCTTGGTAAATTTTACTATTGTTTTTTCCCAACCAATCAACTCGGACCTTAGTCATGGCTCATTAGATCAATTTGAAAGGAGATCAATTCACGAACTACCCTTTTGTGTTGTTTCCCCATTAACCTCTAACGCTCTAACCCGTAAGTTGTCCATTTTTAGGGGTGCGAAAAATGGATAACAATTCCATGCTAGTTATCGTCACCATCAATACTCTATTTAGAGAACCATTTAAACATGTTGAATGATTTTGAGGTTAATTATATGGGAAGTACTAGTCATATTCTTGTGCCATGTTATTTTACACTGGTACCAAGGCTCTAGATGTGGATACAACATTAGGATTATAAGGTTGAAATGGCCTATTAGCGGGAGGTTTTAAATGGTTTTGATTTGTAGCTTGAGTTGATGGCCTTTTGGGCTGATAAGAAGGTCTATTGGGTTGGGCTTGAAGCTAGTATGATCTAAAATTTTGAGCTTGTTGTCTCTTAATTGTCACCAACTCATTGCCTAAGTTTTACAACTACTTCATAACTTCTTGGAGCTCATTTTAGGTGCTAGAAGGAGATGTATAAGCTTTGATAGAACTACGATTTTGGGGGTAGGGATAGGGGATAATGTGGGTTCTTGACTAGTTATTACATTCCTCAACTCTAGATAAAGAGGCATATGTATCCTAGGTACAAGTTTACTAGCTTGAACTAGACAATTTTCAGCTCTAATAGAAATGTTATAAGTTACGAGAAAATTTGTAACCCCCATAGATTGTATCATCATGGCAATATTATAATTTAGAGCTTTTACGAAGTATAGAAAAGTACCTTCAACTGTCGGTCTCATAACAAGTGGAATCCTATCCCATGTTCTTTGAAATATGAAGTTGAAGTCAACCATCTACTCATTTGGTGCTCTCTTGATTGTGGTTAATTTCTCTAACAGAGATAGATTGTCTACCTTTTTTCCCATATTGACCACAAAGATTCCTGCACAACTGATCCCAATCATTGATTAATCCTGCTCTTAGGATTCTAAACCATTGTAAAACCTTTCTTTAAAAGAAGAAGCCAATAATTTGACACTCACATCCATTTCATTAACTTCATGTATAACATAGACATTTACAATGTCTTGAATGTGATCAATCGAGTTGTAAAGTTCTCCCCAATGAAATATGGAATGTTCTTCAATGCTGCAACTGGAATTGTAATTTTTGCTTGGAGAGCAAGTGGGATGATTCTTGTGAAATTCACAAAAGGATTTTATTGTGGTGGTGGTTTTGATGAGCCATTCTAATTGGTCTAATAAATCTAGTTGATTGGATAAATGGCCTACCAATTGGAGGTGTTGACAATGTCCTATTCGGTGGAGATGGAGACATTTGAGCTCCTCTTCCTCTTTTTCCTCTACCTTGAGATATCTATAAGTATTCAAAAATACTTTCTTCTCTAGTTCTTGACCTTTTTTAATTCTTCTCATAAATTTGACAAGCTTGGGCTGGTGAAACTAGTGAGATCTTCTCTTTTGGAGTCGTCGATGTGCAATTTCAAATCCTCCTACAGGTTGGAATTTACAACAAGAGCACACCAATCTTGCTACAATAAAAATGAATACTTCTTGTTGTCCCACCGAGTGTGCCAAAATTTTTATCACCAAATCACAACACCCTTTATTTGCTTAGCATGTGAGTGTGTTAAGGAAAGCAGTGTGACTAGGTAACATGGGTACTATCTCCAAGTGTGGGACTTGCTACTTGAGATAGACCTCCAGAGAAGGTTGGTTCCTCTTCCTAATCTAGTGCAAACTAACTCTAATAAAATAAAACTATTGACTATCTTTATCCTACAATTTCCAAGGGACCAAAGAGAGAGAAATAACATGAAAGTAAAGAAAACTACACTACATAGGTGATGCACCAAAATAAGGGTGTGAGAATAACTCTCCAATGTGTGAAAATGGGAGCAAAATGCATATTAGAAAGGGTGATAACAGTTCTCCACAATCTAACAACAACATTAACAACAACATTTCCATAGAAGCACAACTATAATGAACTCTACACAATGAATAGAGAGACATAATACACCTACAACAAAAATAAAGAGGCAAGAAGAATGCAAATAAACACAACAAGGAAGACACATCCACAACTTGTATCTATTGCTTCATTAATATAAAAATGTCATTCTATTACAAGAGAAAGGTTAGGATCATCATGCAAGAATTCATCTACAAATCCCTACAACACATTGGTTTCACAAAACAAAAATGGCAAAGTTTTGCTACCAGAATTATCCCCCTTTACAAATGAGAGAACTTCCCAATTTATAGAAAATGAAGGAGAGAGAGGGAGAAACAAGTAAACTTGGATTTGAATTTTGCATCAATTATAAAGTACCCAAAGTGGGTGGAAATCATGATATAAAATCCTTAAAATTAATCTCTAATTGATATGCAACTTGCAGTGAGAGAAAGTTGTTGCCCATGACCATTAATTACACTCCCAACCATTTTTAAGCCTCTGTTTGGAAATGGGTTATTTTTGTAAATTTCTCTCTACGAAACTTCATAAATTTCTAGATTTCTTGATACTGTGTGAAGATATTGGAATCATGGTGTCAAGGAGACCAATTTTATGAAAATATATTGAAAAATGCTTAATTTATGAGCTTGAGTGCATGTAACTATTTTCATGTTATCGGGCTTAAATTTCACTCCACGGGGATGAGACATTAATTCGATTGGAAATCATCATTTTAAAAATATTTTGCTTCTTTTCCCTATGTTTTGCATATCTTTTAATGATATGGAAATTTATATTTGGAGGCCCATCATTGATTTGATTACCATTTAAGGGGGGTTTGATTGAACATTTTAATGTTTTATGGTTCTACCAACTCGACCAACTTGACTTAGCTGGCAACCACTCTACATTCCACCAACCTCACCTTTCCAATTCCACTGAGAATTATGCTTGTGTATGCGACTGTCGATCTTGAATTGACAAGATTCTATTTTTCATTAGGTTGTGCAAGGTTCCAAGCTCATTGTACACTCATTGAGCATCTATGCACTCTAAATTTACAATGCATTTACCTACGAGTCCCAATCGAAACACCAAATTACCTCATGCCTTGAATTTATGTCGTTGACCAATATTTTTGGGTTATGTGGCTCATCGAGAGAATATTCTACCCCGGGCCTTGTGCATTGTGGATTGCATGTACCGATTCACTGCAGCTTAAGATTTAACACCTCTTTATGCCCATATGGTGTCCTCGTTGGCCCATTAACATTCACGAGGGCTGCTAACTCGTCTAAGGCCCACTTCCTATTACATTTGGTGACTTCAAGAATTTCAGGCCTAAGCCGCACACCTCACATTCGGGCCATCTAGGTCATTTGAAACCGATATCTTCATAATGCTCTACTTTCACGCTCAAGTCGGAAAAGTTGCTTCTTCATCACCCACATGTCCCATGGGCCATTTCGGCATTCTATTTATGAATTTCCCACACAAATATTCAAGGGGAATTTAGGATTTGCATGCACAAACTACTCGAGTAAAACTTGGTCCCTCCAAATTTTCTCGTCCCACAAAGGCTCCATCGGCGGCGATCTCAAACCTTTTGCACCCACGTGTCCGAGTCAATTTTGGGTAGGTCGTACCATTATCCCCACATTTTCCGCAAAGGGTTTCCCACAAGTTCAACTCCCAACTTGATTTTTGACTAAGTCCCTATCTTCATTCATACATATGTCTCGCCTCAAGCCAAGTTATCTGCGTTTGACACCAATCCTAAACTTAAAGTCAATCTACACGAATTTGAGTGGATCGATCAAAGTACAACTTTTTTGCCGATTCTATGATGCCACTAGATTCAAAGGAAGAACTCACCTAGGTATATAATGTAACTCAGTTTTAGTTATTTAGATGACTCTATGCATTACACATTGATCCAATTTGCCAAGGCTCACACCATTTTGGATTTTGCTACTTTGAATAGCTTGGCCTTTTTTATCTTAGAGGATTATTCAATGTCACCCCTTCACCCACAGTTCATTTAACTAAATCTACCATGCATCATTATATATTTGAATTTATACCTCTATCCAGATACCAAGTTGAGCTTGAAGGACTCACTATAACCTATAAAAATGGATCGTTGTTATGCCAGTCAAGCCATTTACTTAAGTGTTTAGGTGACCTCGCAGAGTTTCCTCCTTGACTCATTGCGACTCAACACTTCCATCGACTTCGGCCTCTCATTATTTCATTATCATGGTGACTAGAGCGATAATAGTTCGGTGGCCATTTTACACAACCTGATCCCCTTCTCTTCAATGAGGCCCGACGAGTTTGTAAGCTCTATCTTATTATTTAGCTAGTGCAACTTGGTAGGAGATTCAGAGAGAGCTCGGTTGTTTTAATGTTGTGATCAATTTGTAAAGTTAGACCACCTCCCCAATACCATGAATTGGCTCATTCTAGGAAGCAGCTCACTTGATGCTTTGGAACTCAACTCCCTATAGCTATCTTAGTTGGGGACCTAAAAACTCATCCCATGACTCGATCATTTTTGTATAACATTGAGATGACTCATTACACCTATGAATGAGCTCGGGAGCTTGATTTTGATCTTCAAATCATAGAGCTAATAGAGCCTACTCAATGAGATCCTTTTAGAGCTAAGGCTACCCTTCTAGTTTCTTCATTTCCTATAGAAATTCCATGCGACCTTTTGGATTTCTAGTAATCTCAAGCTTACATGAAGATGTCTAAGGTGCTCTGGGACAATGTACCTTATTTTTAAAAAAATTACATATATGCTCTAGGATTAACTTGTGAAATCCCCTAGAATTGCTTGGATGTGATTCTTGGGTTGTTTATTTTTCACCTAGGAGTGAAAATGGATAACAGATACCCACATATAACTCTTTTTATCCCATCCCCTCATCATGTTTCCTCTTCTCACCTTTCCTCTTATTCTCCACATTCTACCTTATAGATGTGATCAGTCTATGCATATATTTCTCCTTATCATCATCCTTCACCTTCATCTCTCTCTCATATCACTCATGGCCAACGTATTACTGCCCCTATCCCCTCTTTCAATGGGAATAGGTATGACTTTAGGATATCCCCATGCAACCTGATTTTTATTAAACCCTTGTGCATTGGTGTTGTCATTGATGTTAGATGAGATTTATGAAAAAGGTGTGAGTGATGAAGTGAGGCTAAGACATGGGCATGCATGTTAATTGGTAGTGTCTCAATGATGGATGGAGCTCACAAAGTGGATTAAGAATGGTTTCGGGATGAATAAAGGGTGTCGGCAGCTTAGTAAGTGAAGTAGGTTCCCATTGGAGGTATGGAGATGACTTTTTTATTTTCTCAAGTGTTCCACATGTCTTATATGGTTTCTCTAATATGTGCAATATTTTTAGTGTGAACATTAGGTTAAGTGTTGGTAGTCACAGTTGAAACTGGCTCATTTAGGCCTATTTCTAAAGCCTAATGAGGTGAAAGAACTGAATGAAGGTCATAAAAAAGCATAGGTAAGAATGGTATAAGCATATGAAAACTCCTAGGGCATGTATGAGAATTTGAATGGTTTAATTTAGCTTTTGGAAGAAAAATTCAAGTTCTCACCAAAACTACCTTTGAGAACTAGTAGTAGAATCTGAGGTAAATGATATTTTTATGGACTGTATAGGAATATTTATGGGAAAAATGTATGGACCATGTAGAGGGATTTTTTTAGTGCTTCATGTCAATTTTCATCAAGTTTTTAAGAATATTGTGGAAGTTATTCAAGTTTTACTAAAACCGGTTTCTTGAAAAAGGAAAACTGAGCACCCTGTCTTATTAGCATCAAAAAACATTGTCAATCCTTCTCCGGATAAACCATAGAAATAATTTTTGAAGATAAATCCAATGCTAAAATTTTGCAATGTTTTTATGATAGTTGGATGAGAAACAAAAAAATCTATTCATTTTACTAACATGATATTTCTCTCTCCAAACCACCTTCCCAAAGTGATAGGAAAGAAATGAATTTTTTGACCATCATTTCACTTATGAAAGTTGTGGAAACACTTTAGGGTTGACTTATAGGTCAAGATGGTGGTAGGTGTGCTATCCAAGCATGGTTGTATTGTATGAAAATGCTCTATTTTTGCAAATTTTGCATATTCAATCCGGTTTGAGGACTCCAAGGTGAACTACTATATGTGACAACATGTGCTTGATGTATACTCACATTTCTAGAATTTTTTGAGGAATATTCCTTAGTATCATGGTGTAAACACTTTGTTAGAATGTGTTTTATATTTTGTATAATGTATACCCAAGAGTACCGTACATCTCTTCCATGAGTGTTACGAGAATGGAGTTGTAGAAAGGATGAACATAACATTTATGGATAAGTGTAGAAGTATGCTCAGTGGTGCCGGTTTAGACATAAAATTCTAGGTAGAAGCAGTGGTAACTACATGTTATTTGGTTAATAGATCACCGACATCTACACTTGAAGGAAAACTCCTTAGGAAGCATGGACTAGTAAGAAACCCTCTGTCAGCCATTTACGTGTATTTGGTTGTATTGCTTATATGTATATTCCAAAAGAGAAAATAACCAAGTTAGATAATAAATCTACTAAGTGCATATTTATTGGATACTCTAATGGCATAAAAGGATACAAGATTTGGAATCTAGAATCACATAAGGTTGTTTTTAGCTATAATGTAATTTTTAGAGAGCTTAAGGAAAAACCAGAGGAAGATCATGTTAAAATTGAGGAAGATGAATATGTGTCTAAATTTGATGTGACTATAGAAGATGAACCACAAAGAGAGTTGCAAGGGGAAGATTTAGATGAAGCAGATGAGGAACTAGAAGATGTTGAACCAGAAAATCCTATCTTAAGAAGATCATATCGGCTGAGAAGGGCACCTGAGAGGTATAGTCCTCTTTATTTCTGTTCTACTTCTATTTTGAGCAGCCAATTACCTTTTTGGGAAAATTCTTCATGATTATGAAACAAGGTACACATTTCTTGAGAAAAAAGTACTTGCAATAGTTAGAGGACTTAAAATTTCAAGCACATGCTCTCAAATAACAAGATACATGTCTTAGTATCTCATCCAAGTGTGAAGTCTTTCCTATTGAACAAAGAATTGAATGAAAAGAGGGTTGGATGGATCACTAAGGTGATGGATTATTATGTTAACATTAGAGTAGCTAAAATAGTCAAGGGAAAGGAATTTGTGAGCATTTAATTACAGATATAGAAGCTCAAAATGCTACAATTTTATTGCAGCTAGAAAATCAGCAACCTAAACCTAATCAAGAAGTACTGTTTTAAGTTGGATGGCTGATATGATCATTTATTTACAACATGGAACATACCCCGAAGGTATGGACAAAAATAAAAGAAGGTATTTTTGTTTACAAGCTATCCCTTTTGTTTATATTGATGGAATACTTTTCAAAAAGGATATAAATGGGATATTGTTGAGGTGTGTTGATTGGGATCAAATAGAACAATTACTTAAAGAGTTTCATGAAGGATCTACAGGTGGCCATTTTTTAGCAAGAACAACATCCCTCAAAATCATGAGAGCTGGGTACTATTGGCCTAAAATTTTTAAGGACTGTCATGAATGGATTAAGAAATGCAAATAGTGTGCATTCTTTGTTGGCAAAGAATGGTTAGCAGCTCTTCCCCTTCAACCTATTTTAGTTGAAAAACCTTTCATGCAGTGGGGCCTTGATTTCATAGGTATGATTAATCCTCATTCATTTTAAGGTCACAAGTGGGATTTAATGATCACTGAGACTATTTCACTCATTGTACCAAAACTATAGCTCTTAAAGAAGCAAATGAGACATCCATTCTTTCCTTTTATGAAGGTATTGTTTCTAGATTTGGTGTTCCAGCCTACAATAATTTTAGATAATGCTCTAGATTTTCTTGGAGAAAAAGTAACTGATTGGGTTGTTAAGCATGGCATTTACTTGAGCACATCATCTAATTATTACCCTCAAGGTAATGGATTGGATGAAAGTACAAATAAGAATCTGTTGAGAATAATCAAGAGAACACTCAAAGAGAATCAGAGAGCTTGGCACACAAATTTGAATGCAACATTATGGGTTGATAGAGTAATTCCCAAAAGGTCAATTAGGAATTCACCCTACAAACTATTTTATGGAAGAGAGGCAAGAATTCCTATCTCTCTTGAGCTACCAACCTTAGATTTATTACATCATCTTGAGTTAATTGAGAATGAGCCTATGTAGGTCAAATATGTAGAGTTGATGGAATTGCAAGAGTTAAGGGATCATGCCCAAAATAATATGGAAAAGCATTAGGCACAGGTTAAGAGAACTTTTGACAAGAAGGAAAAGATGAGAGTCTTCCAATAATGAGACATTGTGTTAAATTAGAATGAAGACAGGGAGAAACCATGGAGTCATAAAAAAATTATAGTATTTGGAGTGGTCCTTGTATGATTTCATTCTCATGTTGACATAATGCTTTTCAACTTGTGAGGCTACATGGAGAGGAACTTCCCATTTCTATGAATGGTATGTTTCTCAAGCTTATTCTGAAATTTTCTCAATGTTGGTTAGAATAGAGTAGTTATGAGTTCATTTCAATAAAGTCCTTACGCACACTTTTGGTAGTTTTCATTTTCAATAAGTGTATTTCATGCACAAGATTTGGTTTCTTCGCATATCTTTCCTTGTTTGGTCGTTTGAAGGGAAGAAGTGTTCAAAGTGACAGCAAATTGTTAAGGCAGTTCCAAGAGATCCATCATATTAACATGACATTTAGAACTCTGCAATGTTCCATCCTTTTCCAAGGAATAATATTTAAACTTGGTAAAAATCAAATTTGGGATAGTTTAAAATGTTCAATTTTTGTCTTAATAGATCGTTTACGGAGGAAATAGGGTGAAATTTTAGATTCAAAACAATTTTCCACTCTCATAAAATTTAATTCAAAAAAAAATGATGAGATGGTTAGTTCAAGATTCAAGTCACTCTAGGTTTAAAACAGTGCTTCAAGTGGATTTAGGGGTGAGATTCAAAGTTTCATATCATTTTCATGGTTATCAGGTGACTCCATGCCCAATGGATACTTTAAGGCTCATGATCATTTCAATATAGCAGAATATTACCCCATCATTCGCCAACTTTTTATCCATTTTTGCACCCCTTACAAAATTAGACAACTTAGAAGATTGGACTGGGAAAGGTCATGGAACTTCAACAATGAATCTAGAGAAAAATAGATAATTTACATGATTAAGGATCTTACAATTGTTTTTATACACTTCCCATCTTCTTCCTAGGCTCTATAGATCCATACTTGGCCAAACAGTTGGGAAAAATTAAGAAAAATGCAAAAATGATGATTTCTAGACCATTTTGGGTTTTCGGGTTCAAAAGGACCAAAAGAAAAAAGTTCCTTCGAGTCCTTAGTTCCTTGATTTCCTAATTTGGCCACATAACAAAGATTTGGCCAATTTTTAGTCTATTGCGGGTTCGGGGTGAGTTATGAGCACAAGGGGTGCAAGAGAACTCGTTGCAGGTGGTATAATTTTCTTGGGAATACTTAGTTCCCCATAGGGAATAGAAACTCGTAAAACAAAAGTAGCATGGAGTTGAAGGATTTATAGTAATGCGGAGGATTTGAGTGTGGGAGAACAAGTTCCCTACATTGCATGACACCCATAAAACAAAGTAGACTTGTAATTTTAGGTCTACGGAGATAATTTGTGGGGCGATAGTCAAATGCTAAATGCAACCAAAACCCCGGTCCTCGTGACCAATCAAGAGAGGACATGTGGAGAAAATTGGAAAGCCACGAGACATAGGTGTCGGGTCCGTGGGAATAAAATGCAAAGTGGTAATCAACATGCAAAATATGAAGTAATCCCCAACTCCCGCAGCCAATGTAGAGTGGACACGTGGTAAATTTTCGTGCCCTATGACTTTTTACGATTTTACATTTTACATAATTACATTTTTGTAATCCATGTGCTCCACAACATGCAGATTTTTAAATGGCCATAACTTTCAGCTTGGTTGTCTAAATTTGATAAAATTTATATCACTAAAAATGTCTCTTCATGTACTACACTTGAAATTTGAAAACATTTAGTTAAGTAAGAGTATATGGATGAAAAATGGGGCACGAGACACATGTTATTCTCTGTATGAAAGGCATATTACAAAGTCAACACCAGTTTTGACAAGTTAACAAGGAGTTCATATAGGCCAAAAGTGGACTTTTAGTTTATTTTTACTAATTCCCCATGCATGCTAGGATAGACTCACATTTTCTATGGTTGTATTTAATTAAAAGAGAAATTATTCATGCAATTAGAATAAACTAGTGTTGTATTTGAAGGTGTTGAGTTTAAGCTCCACCTCCCTTTTCTTATATATTCTAATGTTTTTAAGCATTTAGGGAGTTCAATCGATGTAATTAATTCTTTGTAGAGAATTTTTTCAACAAGTTCCCACCGCTAATAAAGTGATTTTTCCTTTCCATAAACACTTGCAATATTATGCATACAGGTAGTTGATTGTTGTGTTTTTCTCTGAATCTATTAATTTAATTGCTTATATTATCTGCACTCATTGCAAAAATAAGTTTGTGTGTTTATTTTAGTGTGCATGCATATTAAAATATGTGTATTGTGAGTTATCCCTTAACAATTTTCAATTACTTTTCCTTGAAATTTCACTCAAAACCTTCTAGTTTGTGTAAGCTTGTTTCTTTCATTATCAGTTTGTGCACACATTTATTTTGGTAATCTCCAATAATTCATGGTGTGTCACCCCCTTTTTAAAATATTTCATTTTAACCTTTACCCCCATCAGTTTTAGTTAGAGATACACTAAAATGGAAGCATCCCTTCAAATTTGGAGATTCACCTCGCTCTAAGGAGACCCACAACCCATGAGGTGTTTCTATTATCTATCCGTACAAGTGAGGAGAGAGAGAAGGAAGAAATCTACCAATCCTCACAAGGGTTCACTTCTTCTAGATAACACCATCCACTCAAGGGGGTAATCCCTTGACATAATCTAGATTCGTTGGTGCATCCAAATGCTTTACTAGGGAAAATCAAGTAGTCCAAAACACTTCTTTGTCATTCATTCACTAATCTACATGTGTCTACTATCTTTAAAATGTTATTACTTTGTAATAACACTTTAAAGAGGGGAAAATGTAGACACCTTAAAAATACCATTTACGCATTATAACCTCCAAAAATTGCCATATCGTCACATAGTCATTGCGCAATCGTCCTATGGCCATTTTCAATGCCATTCGACACATTCTGCTATTTTATGTTATTTAATGACATTTTATGGAATTTTTCTATATGTCGTAATCAATGTTTTCATCCATCCTAGTCATTAAAATTACCCCTTTATCAATTCGATAAATCATAGAACGTCCAAAAATAATATCAAATCCAATATTAACCCATATCCTACTTCTAAAAAAATTAATTTTGTTACATTCACTATACAATATACACCTCTTTGGCTAATTTAATTAGTTATTTAAATAAATTAAATATCCTCACTATCCACTCATCTCCACTTCATTGGTCACTTCACTTGAGTTGACTAAGCAATGCCACTTGAGCACCCACTTTGGTGAGGTGGCTCAAGTCAAGTTCTAGAATCCTAAAAACATGGAAGCAAATATGCACGTACACTTTAGAATAATTCAAAAGCCAACCAATTTGAAATAAAATCCCCTTTATTCCTCATTCAAAAGGCCAACTGCATAAGAATAAATCAACCATGTTAAATAATGGAAAATGAAATCAATAGCCTACAACTCAATCAATTCCACTTTCCTCAATCCATGGCTTCTTCTTCATCTATAAATAAGAATATACATTCTTATTAAATCATTATTGGAAGCTTGAATAATTTACAATGTTACTCTTCCAAATTATCATTAGAAATCAATCTTTCATATTGTTATGTTTTCCATTTGATCACCCAATCACCCAATCATTTGATCATTCAATAATTTAATCAATCAAACTACATTTTTCATGACTTGGCACTCTTTCGTTTGGAACATTTTAGAGAAACCACAAATCAAAGGATTCAAATTCATAGAATATTTCACCTGACCCCACTCTTCAATCTATTCCAACTGAGGTGACGCGGAATTGCTTGGGAAGGTTTGTATTTTTTTCATGTGTTTCTTTCTCTATTAATAATGTTTACCCATTCACACTCTTTTTAATAGTGACATGTGATGAGGCCATAAATTGGCCATAAATTACCATTATTTTGTCCTTCCAAGTTACCTTTGAAAGTGGATTTAAATGTAATCTAGGAACTTATAGTTTGCTTAAGATAAAATATATGGTATATATCTTGTTCATTCTTTATAAATGTTTTTTTTTACTAATCCTACTGATTATTTGGGAAAAGATGCAAAGTCTTGTGTATGCAAGCCATAAAGGAAAGATAATGCTAGTATTGGGAAAAATGGAATTGATCATGAACAATAAATTTAAAATCAAATCTAATTTCATATTCAGATTCCTCTCAAAAAATTATGCAAGTTAAAAAAATAATCATCTCAATCCGAGGTCACATGCAAAATTTATAGTTGTTTTAAGTTAGTTGTGGAACTCGCAGAGTTAGTTCTCGGAACTCATAGAGTTAGTTCGAAACTCGTAGAGTTATTTCCGGAATTCACAGAGTTAGTTTTGGAACTTGCAGGTTTAGTTTCGGAACTCATGATTTAGTTCTAGAACTTGTATCAATTGAATGACAATTAGTTCTAGAACTTTCAATTCATGGACAAATCATATTTAGTTCGGAATTTGCAGATTTAGTTCTAGAACTTGCATAAAAGGAATGACAACTTTAGTTTCGGAACTTGCATCAATGGAATGACAGTTTTTGAGGGATTGTGAAAACTCAGAGATTCCAATGGGAAATATGAGAGAGGTTTTTTTCATAGAAATGTGTTTAAAAAAAACTCATTCATATTTTCTACAGGTTTTACCAATGAAGAGAGATCTAACTTTTAGTGAGTTGTAGTCCGAGGAAATGTGTATCAGACGAGCACTAAAAGTTCCATAAATAGAAATAGAAAATTCAAATGGAAATATGAGAGAGGTTTTTGTTCATAGAAATGTTTTTAACAAAAACATCATTCAAATTTGTTACAGGTTTTACCAATGAAGAGAGATCTAACTTTTAGTGAGATGCAGTCTGAGGAAACGTGTATTAGACGAGCACTAAAAGTTTCATAAAAAGAAACAAAAAATTAAAATGGAAAATATGAGAGATGTTTTTGTTCATAGAAATGTGTTTAACAAAAACCTCATTTAGATTTGCTACAGGTTTTACCAATCAAAATAAATCTAACTTTTAGTGAATTGCAGTCCGAGGAAAAAGTGTATTTGACAAACGTCAAAAGTTCCACAATAAAAAACAACAAAATCAAATGGAAAATCCAAGAAAGGTATTTGTTCAAAATCATATTTTAAGGAAAATCCTCCTTCCAATAATGTAGAGGAATAAAATCATTATGATTCTTGTTACCGAAAAGAAAGGAAAAGATTTGGGAGCAAATCTTCCTAAAATAAGTGAGATAAGATTTGACTTCAATAATATATCTCTCTCCATATTTGGTGGAGATGAAGATCTTAGTTGTTAGGATTGGAATAAAGATAAGATTATATTATATTTCCTAAAATAAGGAGTTGGTTGGATGTATAAATTATAAATGCAACCTTCCACACTTAGATATGTAATTCTTTTCTCCCAAGAAATAAAGATCTGTTATTTCTTTCAAATCTTTTGAAGTAAAGTTATTCTGCAAGTTCTGAATTAAAAATATGAATTAAGTCATCTTCCAAGGAATGAGTTGGCCACTCATTCCAAGGAATATGGATCAATGTGTTAATGTTTGTTTCTTTATTTCTGCAATTTTCCTTTTGTTGTAAACTTCTGATTTCATGTTATGTAATTATTCTTCAGTACAATTTTTGTTGTGAACCTGCAGGTGTCTTTTTATCTTTCAGTTATTTCGAATTCAGCAATTTTAATTTATACAAGTGTGTTTACATTTTTTCAAGTGTGATTTCCTTTATGCAAGCGTGCTTTTATATTCCTACTAGTGTGTTTACATGTTTGCAAGTGTGCCTTCAAATTTCTGCATGTGTGATTTATTTTATGCAAGTTTGGTTTGTGTTTGAAGAAGTTTATTTCCAAGATCTTCTTCTCTTGATGCATATAACCTTGACTGGACCCCAACCCCGATTGACATTATTAATGGTGAGGATTGAATACCCTCATCAACATGGCTCTCAATTGATCCCCTATAACATCTCCCTTTGTTCTAGCCACCCAAATCTCCAATTGTGTGATATAGTTTACATCAATCTCCTAGCGTGTTGTCATTGCCTATGTATTTTAAAGTATCATTACCTACTCTCACGCCAATTTTTTTTTCTTAGAGAAGGACTTATATCGAGGATGTCATGTCTCCCACACTCATCACCACTTGAGCATCTCTCTATATATAAATATCATGAGCTTCCTCTCCCACCATCCTAAATGCACTCATTGACTTGATGGTCATCGTTGATTCTAGCTCCATCATCTTGGATGTATCTATCAAGTTTAGGATGTCATCCAATATATTATGGTATGTACCCTCAATCATTGAGTGTCACTTCCTTTTTTTTTTTCTTTGCAAAACACACAAACCATATAGCTCATTATAAATATATTCAACATCATATATGCTATCATAACTACTAAATTGTAAGACTTGTCAAAGCTACTCTACTTTAATGACTCCATCTTCCCAACCTCCCAAAACAACCCTCATATTTTCATATCTCGAGGGGTAGTCCCCTACCAAACATATCAACCTATCTCAAGGCACCAATATCATATGTGGTCTCCTTAGATCCTTTTTTCTCTTCCCTATCCACCCCATCATATACAACATTATCTCGCATACATGTATCTAAAAATAACCCCCTTCTCACTTTTTTAGCTACCACTTATGGTGCCATCCTTGGGGTACCTCTACTCTCTCCTCTTTTTTAGTAGCCTATCTCTTAATCTTTTCCTTCACCTCTATCACCTAAGGCCCCTTGGCTCTTACTTCTCCCCTCCATCATTATTTCCTAACTCCTAACTAGTGGGGAATGCCTAGTTTAGCATGGTCACAATGGTGACACTGATACCACTAGTCCCACTCTCCCTCCTCTCTCTAAAATTTTCTCGATTGATACTCTAGAAGCATTAAGGCTACCATATAAGTCAAATACCTATGATGTAATAGAACTCTATCTATTGGGTGTGTCTCCACCCACCATAAATAACGTCTGATAATCTCCAATGTGACCTCAATAACCATTTTAGTCGAGGTAATTGGGCCATTGATCCATTGTCCCTCTCAAGGATCCCATACTACCTACCCTTATCTGAATTTTATTAAACACCTATATCCCACAACTACCCTATTTTTGGGGATTTTCTCCCACCGTAGAATCCTCAAGGAATTCTCTATTACCTATTGTATGCACTCAAATTTGGAAATCTATCATTTCACATTATCAATGGGGTGGAATCATAATAGTGTGTCCCACTTCTTGTTCTAAAATGCAAGTGAGGAGTTTGGTCGGTTCATATTTTGGGGGATTCAAGCAAACACCCCATTTGTGCGAACCCCCTTTTATCATTGTATCATGTCATTAAAAATGGGTTCACCCAAATCACCCCTTTGGGTGAACCCCCTTCACCTAAAGGGGATTCAAGTGAACCCCAAAAGGCATTTTTACCTTCCACACTTTCTGGAGAGCGATTCGATGGAATTATGCTTAAGGGGGGTTCGGGCGAACCCCCTTATGTGGATCTACGTGGCACATTTTGGCCCTTAATCCATTTGGAGGATAATTATAGGCCAAAATGTGCCACATATTTAGGGTAAATTAATTAGTTAAATTACACCAAAATATAGTTTTTATTACCTTTCTAAAAATATAATTTTCAAATTTAAAAAATATGTTTTACTATTTTTTTCCATGTATGGTATTTTATGACAATCAGTAGTACACTTTCAACACAATTTGAAAAATAGTAAAATATATCAAAAAAATTGAAAAAATAATCTTACTATTTTTTGAAGTCTTCTTCTTACTTAAGGGAAAAAAATCAATTTCATTTTTAAATCTAAAAATATATTGGCATAAACATATACACCCTTAATCTGAAAATATATTCACTAAAAATTAATTAAAAAATATACAAAAAAATCAGGAACTTGATATTCGAATCTAGAACATATATCTAAAATTTTATGGTGAAAAAAGTTTTCATTAAAAAAATCGCCTCTGGTAGTTTTTTTCTACTATAAAATAAGAAACAATCTATGAATAAAATTAAGAAAAAGACCAGATTTTTTTCTTAAAAATTACATTTATTCTACAGTCTAAAAAAATATTTCGTTAGTTCATGGAATTTCATTTATGTGTATGGTTTTGTGGCTATTGCCTTTGGAATTTACATAAAACTGAAAATTAATGTTTATAAAGGTACAAAAATGTAAAAAAGTGGGACACACTTATATTCTTTAGCTTTGTTGGTCTTGATATTACACACTTGCTTAAAAAATACACCCTCCTCACTCTTGCTTAGCACACCATAATATCCCTTTGGTCACTTTTTTATCTTTGCATGGATTTTGATCATCATTTTCTGAGGTTTAAAATGCATAAAACATGCCTAGAAACATTTATCCCTAGCACCATGAAGCCAAAAGTAACTTTTTCCTCCTAGGTCAAAAACATTGGCTTTGGTCGGTTTGTCAAAATCTACAACTTGACCCTAGTGTACAGTTTTGGATTGACACATTATGCACTAAAAATTTCAATTACATTGTCTTCATATGGACTAATGTTCCCTCTTAGTTGGCCTTTCATGACATAATAACCATTAGAAGCTTATATAAGCAAGTTAATCATACCTCATTTAGGGTCCTAGAACTTTTAAGATCTCCTCATGTAAAAGCAAGCATAAACGACACTTCAAGGTCCCAAAATTACAAAATAAATCATGCACATCCATTAGGGTAGTATTCTCTACAATTTTGAAGTCTCCTACCAGGTCTATGAGTCTCCATATTCTCTTTGCAAGAAAGCAAAGTGACCCTTCCCAAGTATTTGAGCAAGTGTGAAACTCAAGCAAGGTATTGTCAAAGAATGTTTTGTCAAATTTTGATTGCACTATGGTATATATCAGATTCTAGGATAATGACATGTGGTTTATCCCTCTTCAAATTAGTGATGACATCAAGTACACGGGAGTGTCCATAACCCACCTAACTTATGAGGGTTTTACCATAGTTATAGAGCCATTCCAAAGGAGATCAAAGTAGATGAAATGAAATGAGATTAATTTCTAGTTAGGTAAGGCATGAGAAATTTACAAAGCCAAAATCCAAGAAGTTATAAGACCATGCAAAAGGTTCAAGACCATATAGACGGTTTGAACCTAGTTGTACCATTTTGACCAGTACAATTTCAAGTGTCGATCTCAAAGCAAGGAATCACTTATAGTCTCATATCAACTTGTTTCTACACTCAAATCACTCATAACCTCCCAAATCCACACAAAATCAGCTAAGAAAAATTTCTCTTTTGTGGTTTGATAGTTCGACATCAATATTTACTTTGTAAAGCATTATTCTGATTTGGGAAATTAATGTTGGAATTTAATTAGATTAGAATAGACTCCTTTTGCATTATTTCATCTTTTTATGTATGTTAATTAGAAACACATTTTAAATCTTAAAAGGGAATGAAATAGGAAATTCACAAAAAAAAAAGTGAAATCATTTAGTGAACATGACCTCTAATGAACATTGTATCCTTACCCCTACGGCCTTAGGGTTTTATCTCAGCTTTAGGTCTAATTTATTTGTAGCAATGGCCTCTACTAGTGTTTCATCTATCTCCTTATTTGATAACCTTAGACATCACCCCATATGTAAGGATGTATTTCATGAAATATTGCATAAGATAATGGTCCCCCTAATGCATCTAGGGAGGATATAGAGGCTCTTCTTCACAAGGCTCTTTCTCCCCTCCTTGAGGATTTTCCTTTGCAACCCCTCCTTAATAATGGACTTCCCCTCTATATTCAAGTTATGGTGCATAAAACTTTGGTTAAGCATGTTCTTATTGACAAAGCATCTAACCTCAATGTGTGTACTATCTATTTTGTGCATGGATTAGGTATTCCTATTAGCACCTTGGCTCCTTCTAATATTAGCATTCATGCATCGATAATGTCCCTCGCAAGGTTTTAGGTTCTATAAATATCCCCATCAATTTTGTTATCACTGAATCACATCACCCTCCAATTTGCACAAGTGTGTGTTCTTGAGCTCACAATGTGACTGGGTAACATGGGTACTATCTCTAAGTTGTGGGACTTGCTACTTGAGATAGACCTCCAGAGAAAGTTGGCTCTTCTTCCTAATCCTAGTGCAAACTAACTCTACTAAAATGAAGCTACTAACTATCTCTATCCTATAATTTCTAAGGGACCAGGGAGAGAGAAATAACATGCAAATGAAGGAAAACTACACTACAGAGGTGATGCACCAAAAGAAGGGAATGAGAACAATTTCCAATGTGTGAAAATGGAAGCAAAATGTAGATCAGAGAGGGTGATGACAGTTCTCCATAGTCTAATAACAACATTCACAACACATTTCCATGCATACACAATAATAATAGGTCCCTGCAAGAGTATAGAGTAGACATAAACATCTACAATAACATTAGAGAGGCAAGGAGAATGCAACAAACTCAACAAGGGAAGATACATCCACAAACTTGAATCTATTGCTTCATTAATATGCACAGTCCAAACTATTACAAAGGAAAGGCTTAGATCACCATGCAAGGAGTCCACTACAAATTCCTATAGCACATTGGCTTCACAAAACCAAAATGACAGATTTTTTCTACTCAAACTATCATTCTTTTACAATGAGCCCAACACTTCAATTTATAGAATTTTGGAAGAGAGAGAGAGAGAGAGAGAGAGGAGATGCAATTCCCAAAATATACTTTCCAACCACTTGAAATATGTCATAATTGTTCCCAAATGGTGATAGATGACCTGCAAAAGGCACCCCATATTGTCCCATGACTTGCAATAGTGAAAAATGTCTACGCCCATGCCTCATTAAATGCTTCTCCAACCACTTTTCAACAACCAAATAGAACTAGGCTCGTTTTCCTTTTTAAAACACCATAAAAACTTCATTAATTTCTACATTTCTTAATTTTTGTGCATCGGTCTTGGAACCATGATTCCAATGAGACCAATTTTGTGAAAATCCATTGAAAATTGCTCAAGTTATGACCCTTTGAGTGTGAGCAACTATTTTGAGTTTGCTAGGGATTTCTTGCATTTTATGGGACTAAACATTTAAATTTTTGGATATGGAGATGTTTATTTTATTTTCACCCACCTACCCTTAATAAAAATAATAAATCCAATTTTTGGCATAGAGGATGTGAGAGCTTTCGAAAAGTCTAATTTTGTCAAAATCAGAGCTCGAGTCAAAAGTTATGCCCGTTTGAAGTTCAGGGTCAAGTGTTCCACGTAGGCTCTTATAATCTACATTAAACCACTTTCCCTTTGTTTTATGGGTATTACGGTTTTTAGGGAACTCATGTCCCTATGACACTTGTGTTGTTTGGACCCGAGCTTCTACCTTATCCACATTACACTTTATCTCCTTGATGTGCGGCCATTTATTTGTGGGAAACTTAAATCCCTCGTGGTACTTGAACCTCTGGGCCACCGAGACCCAACCTTTCCGCAATACATTGTGCCCACTCCATTCCTTTGCAAATCAAACAAGTCAGCATTTTGGGAACTTGCATCCTAATGGAACTTGTACCTCCCAGGAGCCACGAACTTCTATCTTTTCCACATTACAAAGAATTCACTTTAACCCTTTTACAAATCAAGTAAATCAGCTTTTCAGGGAATTTGTGGCCCAATGGAACTTGGACTTCTGGGTTGCAAACTTCTTCCTTTTCCACAATACATTGAATCTGCTTCCATTTCTTTGCAAATCAGGTAAATAATCTTTTCAGGGAACTTGTGGCCCGATGGAACTTGGGCCTTTAGCCATTAGGACTGATTTACCCACAAATCATTGTTTCCTTAGCATTTCAAACCCAAGTTAAGGATGAGGAACCCTAGTTCAATCCGCAATTGTTCCACCCGCAGCCCCTAGATCTGCAATACATTAAAATAGGTCCCCTTTTCAGTTTTTTCAGTTTTTTTGCAAATTTTCGCTAACTCCTTAGATTTTCCTTAAATGGGGAAGTTAGAGAAAAGCAAAGGTGTGCCCACAAAATCTAGATTTCTTATTTTCACCATTTCTATCTATCGAGTCTAAAGAAATTGTGCAAGTTATCAAAATCACCTTAGGGTAAATTTTGGATAACACCTCTTAGTCACAAAACCTTTTATACACTTTTCTATGTTATTCCTAATCATCCCAATCACAACATTATTCTATGGATCCCTTGAGCACATGCCACACACATTACTTTAGAACCTACGGACTTGTAATTTTCTCATCGAGATTCTACATACTTATATAAATGGGATCCTTCTCCTTTCAAATATCATTGTTTTTAATCCCAAGATTCTCCTAATCCCTCTACATATGTTTCTCCTGCTCTTCGCAGTGGTGACGATTCATGCATTTACCTTGTTCACCATTTGATATATTGAAACAATTTCTCTAGGGTAGTCTCGTGTCTCTCCCTCCACCATCGAGGTTCATATAAGCTACTCTCATAGTAAGAATTTTAATGATAATCTATATTGTAATTTTCATTCTGCATTAAACACCATAATGACCAATGTACCTCACTGAAACATCTTATTCAAGATTTAATTGATTCACATACTATTGATTGTAACTTCTCTTCATCATTTATTGCCACATTTGCTACTTTTCCATTATATGATTCTGAGACTACTTCTACTCTTGTTAATCCTAGTGTCTCATCTATAGTGCACACATCTCTCATATCATTACAACATCTTGCACTAACTATGGATTCCATCTATATTATATGACATGGAACTCATTATATGTCTACCCATCATGAGGCTACTCTCACTCATCTTTCTTTGTTTGTCCCATCTTTTTAGCTACACTCATTAATGAATCCTATATGCCAAATGTTATTATTAATACATCTATACACTATTCTCTCGATCCTACTTATGACATAGATGCATCTTTGATAAATTCTATGTATGACCCCTTCATCATCATCATGTTATATCTATCACTTTCATTACCATTCACATTGCTTCTTCATGGTTGCATATATTACCATCATTTCCCATTTTGCATGATACGATTTTACAACCTAGGCATCGAAACCCTCATAATCTACTCCCATTTGTGCACGCTTGGTAGTTCTCATATTATCCCCCATTTGTTTCTTGATGACGCACTTTATTTATAGGTTCAACTTGACTATTGAAGGAACATTTGTACACCCAAACCTCACTCTACGCACACACATACTAGGGGGAAATCTTGCTTCCAATCATTTATTTTCACCATTTCTTGTTTTTCCCCTCCTTGGGGGAATTCTTGGATCACCCTTCCTTCTCTTTAGAGAATAGTTTTTCATCTATGCCCTCATGGAGGGCCTAAAACACAAATACAAAATTGGGGCATGTTTTTATAGCATATATTGTTTTCAATTTACATTATACATTTGATTTGATATATAGAATTTATTCTTTACATACATGTTCACATGGTATATTGAGCATGGTGGGACATACATAGAGTGGTACACAATGATAGGTGTTGGCCTACCCTTTACCTAAACTATTAACCTTTTGGGGCATCTTCCTTTTGCATACTACACCCAGGTGTTATATTTCCATTATAGTTTATTTATTTCCTTATTACGCTTGATTACATATATATCTTGTGTATTTTTTATCTTTTGGACTAATAAGACTAACATGTGTCTTGTGTAGTGTTTACATTCATTTTTATTTCTTTCATATATCATATATCATATGCTTTTATACATCACATTTTCATCCATGTTTTCTAGTTATGTGTGTATGCTTGTTTCCTACTTTAATTGTGGCCTAAGGGCCTTGATTTTCTTGTGACATTGTGGGTGTCCCATGTTTATGGCATAATGCCTTATGTGTGGTTGTATATCTCTTGTTTGTAGGCCCACAAGCCTTGATTGTCTTGTGACATCGTGGATGTCCCATGTTTGTAGACATTTTTTTCCTTTTTGGTGACATTGTTTGACATGTTTTGCACTTTTTCTATATGGTATGCACTTATTTTCCACTACCACAGCATATTATATTGTTGATATTGTTTTTTTAATATTAACATTATTCTTGTTATCATGATTCTCATTTTTTTATTATTATTTTATGCCATGGTTTCTATTATGTGCATTCCTTTTGCGTTACAATTTCTTCTTGGTGGACACCATATCAATCATTTTGAAAGTCTATCTGATTCTCAAACACTCAGCTATGGGTGTCCATTTATTATTTTGAGCCATGCGCTAAAATTATTCATTCAAATGACTTAAAAGAGGAAGAAAATGTCTGAAGTTTTTTCTCTAAATTTACACCAAAAACATGCATATTTATGGGCACAAGCATATGTGGGGGTAGGTAAAATGCCTTAAAATAAGACTCAAGAATAGAAAATTACTAAAATTTAAAGATGGTCAAAAACATATAGCTTGGTCAAGACCGTACAAATGGTTTCGACCATATCATATAGTGTTACCCAAGGGTATTTTCTCTATATTTTTAGCATTTTCATGTTTATCATCATTATTACAAAGTTCTTATATGGTTTCATATTCAGATTGACTCAGCTATGCACATTTTTCTGGGGGTATGAAGTATTTCATTCTCTCCTCTATGGTACTTAGTTTCAATTATGGTTTTAGACACATTTGGGGCATGGATATCCTTTCTCCACTCATATTTTGGAATGTAATTAATATTAGTCGGTTTATACTCGATTGTATGGAATATGGGAAGAGTATGGGGACATTTATTTCTCTTTTCTACTATTGGTTTCAAGTTATAAAATTGGGATTATATCCATCTGTAATGGTATAGTTTGTAGGGTTATGGAAGACCGAAAAGTAGCTAAGTTCTTTATGGGCATTCTTTCATATCCTCTTTGTAATTAAGGGGAAGATATCAGAGTTGTTAAATGGATTTTATACACAGTATTCCTCCTTGGCAGGGGTGCTTTGAATCCTCTCTTTTTTCTTCTCTTTGGAATTCATGTGTTGGGTTGGTACACCTAGAACATCGACCTCTCCTTGACACAAATTAGGATTGATCACCCCCAATCCTTCATCAGATATCAAAAAATTCATAATCTCCAAAGCACAAGAATGGGAGCTCATTCCCTCCATAAGAGAAACAGGTGTATTCCTTCCATGTTTTGCATCTCTTTTGGTATTTCTTGTTGCACATTTTTACCATACTCTTATTACATTTGGAGTTAAAGTTTATTTTCCTATCTTGAGCATTAGCTACACTATGTTGCAGATTTCATTTTGGAGTGTTCTAACACCAGCACAACAAGATGTTACAACAAAATTATCACGAGAAAAGACGGTGTTTCTACACACTCAGGTATCTTTTCCTTTGAGCATGTAATTTTCATTTAATACTTAAAGGAAGGAAAACATAGACACTCAAATTTGGCAATATATCCTTTGACACTACTAGTATTGACATTGCACACTTGCATACATAAATACACCCTCCTCACTCTTGTTTAGCACACCCTAATAGCCCTTTGGTCATTTGTTTATCTTTTCATGGCTTTCTATCATCATTTTCTGAGGTTTAATTGCACAAAATATACCTAGAAACATCTATCCCCAACTTGAGTGAAGCCAAAAGCAACTTTTCCTCCCTAGTCAAAAATTTATTCTTTGGTTAATTTTTCAAAATCTACAACTCAAACCTATTATATAGTTTTAGACCGACACATTGTGCACTAAAACATTCAATTACATCTTATTCATATGGACTAATGTTCCCTCTTGGTCATCCTTTCATGACATAATAACCATCAAAATTTGTTGACCTTAAACCTCGATAGCAGTGTGAGATTTAAGAAGTTCGACCTATTGTTAGTGATGTATGCGGGAAAAGTAAACTATTCTAACTTGTGAACAGAAAGAATGTAAACACACATATATTTTTCTCCAAAACATCAATCTCCATTCATATTTCAATATTCATTACATTAGTCTCAATTACATATTCAAATCTTTCTCTATTCAATATTTCAATCTTTCTATCTCTTATAATTCAATATCTCTCATATGGCATTCACTCTCTATTTCATGTGATGCCTAATTATACAAAGGATTAATTACAATAAATATACACAATACAAAATATTCTAAGAGTCACTTATTTTGATTCACGCCTCAAGTGGCTTATGTATCCTATTATCTTGACTTGTCTTTATTCTATGGCTCTTTGTCAACTTTTGCGGCTTCCTATAGTATCTTGTGGCTTCTTTCAATATATCATCGATTTTCTAGTATACCGTGGCTTTTTCAATGTGTTTTGGTTTTCTTCCTGTTACCCATGACTTGTTTCATTCTTCGGCGACTTCTTCCCGACTTCGGTGGTTATTTCCTTAACTTTGTGGCTATCTCAAAATGCGATGAAGAAACCTGTCAACATCATCCCCGACTTAAACCTTGTCTCGTCCTCGAGACAAAAACTGATAAAGAACCATGTCCCTTTCTCCAAAAATTTCTCTAAAAATGCCATGTAGTCATCAATCCCCAAAACTTAGATGTAGCGTAGGGAAAAATTCCTCGCTCAAATCGCCCGACTGGACTTATGGGATGCAAACTTGGGAGGGTAAGGGCATCAACCCCTAGAAACTTAGACATATGGCATGATGAAGAGTTTCTTCACTCAAATCACTCGACTAGGTTTGTGGGACGCCCTGCCTCTTACTCTTCTTTATGGTGGGGCTGGGGTGTACTTAGTAATCTGGGGTGTAATGTTCTTTTCAAAATTATACCACAACTCTATATGTGCGTTTATCTGCTTTGTCCACTCTTTTAGTTGTGAATTCTCCTAGATCAACTGAATAATGTCAGATGGTGTTGACTTTTCTTGCACTTGACCCCATCTATTTTGGGCGGTTGTGAGCTCTTGTTACATTATAATAATGGCTCTATCTAATAAATTTGGTCAAGATTATTAGAAATAATCTAACACAATAATAAAAACACAAAATATAAAATACTATATTAAATTCATTTGGGATGTCAATTTGATAGAGTTTACATTATATAGGAGGATGTTCTCCTTAATACAAGGAGTTGACATCAATCCTCAACAACCCACATATCTCTCTCAAATCCCTACAATCTCTCAAACTTATCCCTAAGATATCTCTCACACTAAAATAGTTACGTGAGTTGTTCTCACAACTCACCAATAATAAAACTATTACAACTATATTATTAATATGAGTTCTATAAACTCATTATTAATAATATTACATTTTATTTAATAATGTTACACAATATTTTGGTAACATTCACTCCCCTATTGTTAACATTATTAATTCCCAATATACACTCCCCTAATGTTGACATTATAGAAACAACAATCACACTTCCTTCTGCAGCTTGTCGCCCATGTGTGCTCATGATCTAGATAGTTTTGTAGGAAAACCAACAACCTCAACAAGGATGGATTTATAGGACAACCAAAAACCTCAATATCATGATGTTGATTTTCCTTGTGCTTTCGTCTATCCACTATGTTTTTCCTTCAATGAATCATGTAAGAACCACTTCTTACTGAATACAAACTAAATAGAGGAAAAATTGAACATTGAGACCATGTTCCAATTCCCCCTTAATGTGAACATTTCACTTATTCAAACAAGAACTCTGAAATCATACTACAAATATGAATTAAAAGAAAACACACATATATTATCACCACTGACTTTATGTGGCCCCATCATTGGTGACTGACGAGAGGTTATTAATTGACCTCCGGCCTATGTTGACTTCATCCTACATGAAATGATCAATGGAATGTGATGATGTTTCTTAATGATTTCCACATTGTTTATTACTCCCCATCATAGTGTGAAATCATTTTGTTTTTGGACGTCGGGTAACACCGAAAATGTGTTCGTGAAGCAATTTTTTTATTTTTACAATATTTTGAGTCTACTAATTGGACTGACAACACAATAACATTATTGAAAAGACAAACTATTTTTTTACACTTTATAATGATTATTCATGAATTTTTATAATGACACAAAAATGGACACAATAACCTATTATTCACCTAAACATACTATTTGAAATGAGACAATGGACAAAGTGATAATAACTCAAATTTGATAAGACAAAACTTGACTTTGAATAACTCTATGAACTGACATTTTATAATATTCATATATGGTAGAATTAACATTGGCATGCACATTAGTGCCTTACAATGAAAACATGATTGATTAAAACATTTGTCGTAAAATAAAAGACCTATTTGTGATCTATAAACTCTTCAACTTTTGAATTATCCATAGAATCACAAATTAAACATTGTTGTTCTACTTTCTATTAGAAAATGACATAGATAGCTAGTGAATGAATTTTGCTTGTGCTTAGAATCAATAATTGTAGGAAAGGAAATAATATAAACTCACAAACACCAACAAGTTTTATCCTGGAAACCTCCAGAGGAGGAAAAACCATTCAAGAAGGAAAATTTCTCTTTCTTCCCACTTTTATTGGCCAATTCAAAACAATAAGTATAGAAATCACAATAAGTATGAAAGAGAAGTAGATAATATCTCACACTTCCTCCCAATTAGTTTTTTTGCTCTGTCTCAACACTCCTTTCTTCTACAAAACACAATTCCAACACTAAGAACTTCTTGCTCACTTACTTTCATGCTTTGATGATCTTGTTCTCTTCTACAACCATGTATTTATAGCCTTTCTCATGTCCTCTCATGCACTGAAGAATGGGAAAGTTCATAGAGGAGAAGAGACACAGACAACCTTTCAAATTCTGAGGCTATTTGTTTCATGTTTTTATTTTCTGTCCGAAAGAGCTAGGACCATTTTCTAATACAGCCGGCGGTCTTAGGACCGCCACCCTAGTTGGGTGGTAGTTTTGTAACCACTTCTTTGCACAGAGCGGTGGTCTTGTTACTATAAATACATAACCTCCATGTATTTATTTTTCTTCTTAATGTTGACTGATATGATGAAGTAGAGTCATTTTGGATCCTGTGGATCACACCTCCCCTACTTAGGAGGCTTTTGGTCCCAAAAAATATTAGTGGGGGAGTAGATGAGGAAATAATTCCCTCACTTTCTCCTTCAAGTACCATCGGGCCTACCTTGGTGTCTTTCCTTTCAATCCAATCTGTTAAGACTCCTCTGGACCTCTCCTAGTCTCTCTGACCTTCTACTAAAGCACTACATCCTCCTCCAATTCACCTCGTGAGTCCAAGATGCAATCTTCAATGGAAGGTTGCAATTGTAGTCCTTCATCTTCATCTAGAATAGATGTCTCATACAGATGTAAGTTATCACAGTTTACTTATAGAGTACATCCTCATAAATGAAAGAAAATCAAGTCGAAAAGAATTTTCTCCAACCCGCTTCAATATGGTGAAGGGCCCATATCGTAGTGGCTTGAGCTTTCATGCTTGACCTTGTAGTCTCTCCTTACTCAAATAAATCCAAGCTCTATCTCCAACATGAAGCTTATGTTCCCTCCTATAATGATCGTTCTTAGCCTTGTACTTGGCTTGAGATTTCTCTAGTTGTTCTCTTATTTTGAGATGGATTTTCCATATGCTCTCGATGAATTTGTTTTCTCTAGTCACCCTCGTGTCTCATGTCTCCTCCTCATTCATCTATCCAACTCCTATGTTCGGTGGATTTGTAGGTAGATATCCCAAGCATGCTTCAAATAGTGACTTCATAGTGGATGTGTACTTTGCCCGGTTATAAGAATGTTGAGAAAGGATAAGAACGCATCCCAAGTCCTTGGCTATTTATTGTCATACCATTTGATCAAATGTACCAAAGTCTTGTTCACCACCTAAGTCTATCCATCTATCTCGTAGATGGAAATTTGTACTCCTCTATAACCGAGTATCCATCTTGTCCCACAAATTAGTCCAAAACTTCCCAAGAACCCGGAATCCCTATCGAAACAATAGACTTTGGCAAACCAAAATGCACACATAAATTAGTAAAGAAATGATCTGCTACCTCATGTGCTTTTATTATCTTTTTACATGCCATAAGAATACACATCTTACTGAATCTATCAACAAAAACATAGAGATAATCATGGCCATGTTTAGACATAGGTAATCCTCCTATAAAATCCATAGAAATGTCCTCCCATGGACGAGTAGGTACTAGCAAAGGCATATAAAAACCCTCCTTCCTAGTCTTAGGCTTGTTGGTACAACAAATTTTACATCCATGTATAAATTTTGATACTTCTTCTTACATGTTGGGACAATACACGTACCTTTGCAAGTGGGTTAGGGTCTTACCAACACCAAAATGCCCCGCTACTTTTGAGGTATGTGCTTCCCTCATCAATAGAAGTCTTTCTTCTTTAGGCATGCAAAGATTCCCCCATCGGTAGAGCAGCCCATCCTTGAGATAACAATCTTTAATCCTTGTCCTTTCAGTCCCTTAGGACTACAACTGCTGAAATGTCACCCCGAAGTCTCTATCCTAGGCATATGCTTCTTTGTAAGCTTCCTTCATGAAGGGCTCGATTTGAGAGATAGTGGCCAAACATGAGAAATTATCTGTGTGGGTGGCCTAGACAACATGTATCCCACCAAGTTCATACTACCCTTCTTGTATTTTATCACTAAATGGAATTGTTGAAGGAACCCCATCCATTTGTAGTGCCTTGCCTGCTACAATTTAAGACTATTCTTGTAAATATTGAAGAGGTTTGTGGTTAGTGTGCACAATAGTTTATTTACCCAACAAATAATGCTTCCATTTTTTAATTTCTTGAACTAGTGCATACATTTCCTTATCATAGATTGAATATCCTTGAACTGCTAAAGAGAAAGTTTTAGAATGATAGCATACGGGTTTACCTCCTTGAAGCAACATTGTGCTCATAGCGTAATCACTGACATCTGTCTCTACTTAAAAAGGATGTTGTAATTTAGGAAGAGAAAGTATTGGAGCATTACTAATCTTGTATTTCAATAACTCAAATGACATATATTGTTCCTTACCCCAGTCAAAACCCTTACTCTTTGCATCCTCTATATGTAGAGGTGTTGCAATCACGGAGAATCCCATAATGAACTTCCGCATGTATTATACTGGTCACACAAAACTCCTAGTCTTTATGGCTCTTGTTGGTGTTGGCCAATTACTGATGGATTCCACCTTCTTTGGATCCACTCATAGCTCTCCTCCTCCAACCACGTGCCAAAGATAGACAAGTGACTGTTTGGAAAATTCACATTTCTTCATATTACAAAGCAATTGTTTCTCCCGAGAAATTCCAAGACTTGTTGTAAATGAGTTCGATGTTCTTCCCATGTGGCACTAAAAATCAAGATATCATCTAGATATACAATGACACGTGATTCTATGAAATCCCGCAATACATCATTTATCAATCTCATAAATGTAGTGGGTACATTGCATAACCCAAAAGGAAATACTAGCCAATCATACAAACCCTATTTTGTCTTAAAGGAAATCTTCCATATATCCTCCTCCTTCATTCTAGCTTGGTGATAACCTGATTTGAGATCCAACTTCATAAAAAAATTGGCATGTTGAAGTTGTTTCAAGAGATCATATATGCAGGGAAGTGGATATCTATTCTTAATGGTGATCTTGTTCAAAGCGCGGTAGTCGATGCACATTCTCCAAGAACCATCCTTCTTTGGCACCATCACAATAGGAGAACCACATGGTGAGGTGCTTGGACGTATCACCCCTTGGTCTAGTAGTTCCTAGATTTGTTTCTTTACTTCATTACTCTCAAGCAAGGATTTCCTATACAACCTGATGTTTGGTAGAGGGGACTCTAGAAATAGCTAAATCTCATGCTCTACTTCCCATTTTGGTGGTAACCCATTGGGATCTTGAAAAGATTGAATAATACTATTGAAATCATGCTTTCCCTGGTTATAAATCTCGAAACTTATACTCCATCTTGTTTATCCTTTAACAAAAGTAAGTAAAACTGATTATGATTTTCTGAATAAGTCATTTTTCTTAGTTATCACTCACCCATAGTAACATGTGTCTTACTGTTTGGTGTACCGGATGTTGTAGATGATCCCATCCTTGAACCATCTCGTATCATTTTTCCCTTCTCATAAATATATCATCCCTAATATACAAGTAAGGACTCTTGAATACAACATCAAAAGCATCAAGTGGAATAACATCAACTTCCAAAACATCAATATACTCGGGAATTATCCCAAACTTGACCTCACATCTTCTTGTTACTGAATTTCAACACCCTTCTTCACCCAACTCAAAGGATAAGAGTGTGGATGCTCGTAAGTCTCAACACCAAACTTATTTACAACTATTTTATAAATCAAGTTAGAGTGAGAACCGGTATCAACCAAAGCATTTACCTTAGTTCTCTTGATCTAGATTTTGATCTAGAATAGTCTACTCATCTTCTCTTCTTGTTTGTCCATGTTGGTGGCCGTGCATCTAGTCCTTTCATGTACATCGATTCATCTTCGATTTCCACCTCCCCTTTTGTTTTTACAGTTTTCATTAACTTCTTTGAGTCCTTTGTTTGGTTCTTCAAATGTAACTCTGGATGTAGCTTCCAACATGTAGCATCAAGTATGACCATTGATATCATAGTTCTTATAAAAATTCTTAGGATCTTTATAAGTATTTAAAGTAGTGGCAGATTGTTTACCTTTCCCTTTCCACTTACCCTTGTTACTTGTTTGTCTATACTCTTTTTATACTAATTTTTTTCTGCTTTACCCTTGGCTCTCGCTTCTCCTTGCTTCTTTTCGTTATCATGAAGTATGCTTGCACACACGCCTCATTGAGATCTTTGGGCTTTGTGCAGATGACTTTTATTCGAAGGGGAGTGTGAATTCCTCCCAAGTACTTGGTCATAATATCCTCATCCTCCAAGTCCATATTTAGTAACATGGCCTACCTTCAAAACTTCGTAGTATAGTCCTATACACTTTGACCTTTGCCTTGTCTAAAATATTTCCATTTAATCATTTAGTCAGTTATGTGGCCAATAAGATAGAAGTTAGCTCTAAGTAATTCTTTAAATTCTTGCCAAGATTTCACAATAGGATTCTTCTTATTTTCACAAGTGGTTAGATGGGTTTCCCACCAAACCAGAGCATTTCCCTCCATTTTGAGATGTAAAAAGGTGATCCTCTATGCCTCAGTGACATTATGGATGCTAAAGTAGAATTCTAACTTTTTAAACCATTTATTAAGCAACTCTGCATCTACTTTTCCTTCAAATATTTTAATCTCAACTTTCGTCTCAACTTTAAAAGGAGTATGGTTAGATTTTACCTTTTCTCTTGCATTTTAAGTCTCTTCTTCATGTTCTTCTCCATAATCTTCCTTATGGTGGCTCTTCTATATGCCAAACTTTTTAGCTAAGCCTCGAACCACCGACTCCATGGAGTCTTGCTTGACGAAGTTGTCTTCGCAAATCTACAAGTTCTTCTTTCCTTATAAACATCCTATCCATCATGGTCTCCAACATTTGTATTCAATGGACCAATTTCTCTTCCTCCATTTATCCCCGAGTTCTCTTCTTCCACTTTCTTGTAGAAATTTCTGGATTGCAAGGTAAAGCCTCTTTTCCTTTAGATCTTGTCATCACATACAAATCCAAGAACGAATACCACAGTCTTGGAAACTTGTTAGCTCTGATACCAAAATGATATGTAAACTCTTCAACTTTGGTGTTCTACTTTCTATTAGAAAATGACAGAGATAGCTAGTAAATGGATCTTTCTTGTGCTTAGAATCAGTAATTGCAGGAAAGGAAAGAATATAAACTCACAAACACCAACAAGTTTTATCCTGGAAACCTCTAGAGGAGGAAAAACCATTTAGGAAGGAGAATTTATCTTTCTTCCCACTTGTATTGGCCAATTCAAAAAAATAAGTTTAGAAATTATAATAAGTATGAAATAGAAGTAGATAATATCTCACACTTCCTCCCAATTTCTTGCTTACTATGTCTCAACACTCCTTTCTTCTACAAAACACAATTACAGCACTAAGAACTTCTTGCTCACTTGCTTTCATGATTCAATGATCTTGTTCTCTTCTACAAACATGTATTTATAGTCTTTCTCATGTCCTCCCAGTGCACTAGAGAATGGGAAAGGTCATGGAGGAGAAGAGACATGGACAACCTTTCAAATTATGAGGTTGTTTATTTCATGTTTTTATTTTCTATCTAAAGAGCCAAGACCGCCACCCAATGCATACTAGTGGTATTAGGACTGCCGCCCTCATTGGGCGGCGTGTTCTATAACCCTTGCTCTACATAGAGTGGCGGTCCTTTTACTATAAAGACAGAACCTTCATGTATTTATTTTCCTTCTTCGTGTTGACTGATATGATGAAGTAGAGTCCTTTTGGATCTCTATGGATCAATTTGAGACTCTAATGAAATATTGAAAATAACACAAATAAAACTATTGACTTATTTGAAGACAATAGAATATTGAAAGACTAATATAACACCCTAACTTTACAAAATAGATTTGTAATATAGACTTATTACAAATCGAACACTAAACCAAACAGATGGCCATGCAATATATTAAAACAGACCGCACCTTTATATCCAAACTCGCATGCCAAAGCTAGTTAGGTGGATCTCGGAGTGTGAGGAAGGTGTCAACAGCTAGATGCAACTCAACACATGGAGCATGCATTACAATTTGAACCGTATCCACAAATTCAATATTGGAGCAAACTAATGCCACGACTATCCAATGTTGGTGCAAACTTAACTAGTGAAGTTGATGTGCTACGTTAGAGGATGTAACATTTGTCGATTTCTCTTCAAATTCAAACATAAATCTTCTATGTGGATGCCTTGTCAATCTGTGTTCAAAAACACCTTTTCCAAACTCGACAAGAATGTGATGCAGTGCAATGCAGAGTAGAAGACTCAGACCAATGTTTGACAAAGTGAGGACGTCAATCAGATCATGGCACAGTGGTTGTTTGAGAAAATTATGCAAAATAAGATGCACAAGCTCGTGCACTACTAATGTCAATGAAAAATCCTTTCAAGCGACCAAGCCAAAACTGATTTTTCTTTATATGTTTCATGTGTGAAGCAAATGTAACAATTTTGTAGATCAACGGAGATCTCAAAGACTGTGTGAATGCTTCACATGGTAGAAATCTGCCATCTATTGGATGTAGACATATTTGACACCACCATCACCAAATTTTTACTTGATCTTGGCGCAGATGTCAATATGATGTCAAAAACTACATGGGAGAGACTAGGCGGCCTCCCTTGGAACCCACTAGATACTTCATTGGATTGGCAAATGGATCATCAAGACAACCAATAGGTGCATTAAAGAACATTGAAGTAAACTTTATGGGAATTAAGAAGTTGGTAAACTTTGAAGTTGTTGAGAATGTGGCTCTAAATCCATCTTACAATGCCATTCTAGCTCTAGAATGGTTTGTAGATTATAATGGAATGTTAAATTCGGAAGAGGAGGAAGTAACAGTACAAGTAGATGGAATTTGTGTACATGTACCATTGCATGCAGGGATGAGTGTTGCATGGGTAGAAGAAGTTTGACATGATACAGAGGGAAAATATTTTGATGATATTCAATGAGTCTATGCCTCAAACAAATTTTCCAATATTGAGAAGGACTTTAAACCCAATTCAAAGGGGGAAATTTCAATCAAAGCGAAGACTCGGACAATGTTTGAAGCATGGATACATGGATTCCCATAATCTAGAACAAGAAAATTACATTATGCAAGAAGAGTAACGCTGCACGAGTAATTACATTAGATGATGCCACGGATGATATTTTTGGCTTGTAAAAGATAAATTTGAAGAAGAAGATAGATACCATTCAGCCAAAGAAGAAATCAAATAAATGCCAATAAAAAGGGTATATAGATTAAGTCATAGAGTCTCCCACCAAAATTTACCTAAGTATTCAGGATTTGGAGACTTAGAGGGTTATATAGAGAAAATGGAGTGAATATTCCCGAATGAGAAAGCAAGAATGGAAGCTTTAGATGACACTTTAACAATTAATGTCACAAGATGGTTAGAAAATCATAAACCAAACATCTCTCACTAGAATTTGGTAACCACATTTCTCAAAACAAGGTTTTTAGAAAGTGAAGGTTACTACATGGAAATACCTGAATATATTGGTGAAAGTGATCCTCAAAGACACATCCAGATCTGTGAAAGGCATTGGAAAATATGTAGAGAACATTCTCCCTTGGTATGGACACAACTATTTATATGGACACTTGGACCCATACCGTGGTCTTGGTATATGCACCAAGAACTCAGAAGAGAAACAAGAAGTTGGGACCAGATCGTCAAGGATTTTTGCCATACATTTAATTTCTGGGATGCAGATCTGAACATCCTTAGGGAACTACAAAATATTAGGACTTTTCTATTCCTAACCCTAGAAGTGGCCATAGAGCAATACTCACAAAAGACACTAGAGACCAAATAACCACCAAGGAAAGAAATCCTAAACAAAAATCTAGAAATGGCATTTTTCTTTGTAGTAGAAAAGCAAGAGAAAGATGAAAGGCTTGAGAATTTAAAATACCAAACAATTGAAGGAGAAAGGGAAGTAGTGGAGACTAAGGTAGAAGAAGACAAATATTATTATCAACCTTTGAAAATAAGAACAAAAAATATTGGGACCAATGGAGAAGAGAAACTTTCCAAGATAGGAGACTACTTGGTCAAAAGAAGAAGTGGCAAAGGTAGTTGAGCTTCTTCAAGAATTCTAGGAAATATTCCCAAAATATTTCAAAGAGTTGAGGGTATAAAATAAGAAGTTGGCATAATGAAAATAAAAATCAAGGGTTCAAACCCTTGAAAAAGAGACCATATAGGTTAAATCCTAACCTAAAAGTCAAGGTGAAGACCGAAATAGATAAAATGTTGAATGTTGGAATTATAAAGCTTGTTGATGATTCAAAATGGATAAGTCCAATGGTAATACAAAACAAGAAGACTAGAGAAATAAGGATATGCATAGATTGCATAGAACTAAATAGAACTTGTGTACATGACCCATTCCTGATGTCATTTACAAAAGAAGTGTTGGAGAATGTTGCAGAGAAGTCTATTCTTTCACTGATGGGTTCTCTAGATACCATCAAAGTTAAAATTTCCCTTGAAGACCAACCAAATACTACTTTTGCTACGGAATGGGGTTCATTTATGTACATCGTTATGCCATTTGGACTCAAGAATGCACCAACAATGTTCAATAGAATAATGATTAATGCATTCAAATAATTCATTCATGATTTCTTGGAGGTATACCTTGATGATTGGATGGTCTATGGATTGCTAAAAAACCACATTCAAGTATTGAGATTGATGTTTCAAAAATGTAGAGCATTGAAAATATCTCTTAATTTGAAGAAGTGCATATTTTTAACCCCATTTGGCACATTATTGGGACACATAATTTGTAAAGAAGGATTATTAATTGATCTAGTGAAGACTTCAGTGATTGTTAAATTTCCCCCTTTCAAAAAGTAAAAGGATGTCAGAACAATTCTTGGATATATTGGATACAATAGAAAATTTATAAGAAACTATTTCGAATAGAGAAAATTTCAAAGGAGTTTGATGAGATAACATAGTTATTGCACACATGAGAATTCCCCAGTGAATACACAAATTAGTAGAAGAGGAACTTGTTAAGTCGAGCCTTTCCTTTACATTGATTCAAGGAAAATTATATAAGAAAGGACAAGATGATGTCCTCAGGAGGGTGGCCTTGGAACATGAAAGAAAGAACATATTGATAGAGGCTCATGAAGGTGTAGTTGGAGGACATAATGGAGGAGATCAAACAACTAGGAAAGTGATGATGGTTGGTTTGTGGTGGCCTACACTTTTTAAAGATGCACATAAACACATGAGGTCTTGTGATATCTATCAACGTGGTGGGAAAACCTAATTCTCATGATGAAATTCCCTTGAAACCAGTTTTAGCATTGGAACCATTTGAAAAGTGGGCAATAGACTTCATTGGACCAATCAAACCCGCCGCAAGACACTCCCAAGAAAGGTTCATAATAATAGGGATAAAATATTTAACAAGATGGGAAAAATTTATCCCTACTAAGGATTGTATTGCTAAGACAACTGCTAGATTCATCTATGAAAATATCATTACATAATTTGGATGCCCCTTAAGTATTACAAGTGACCAAGGGAAACATTTTGTCAATGTTACCATCCAAGAATTGTTAAGCAGCTTCATGATTAACCATAATAGAAGTACGCCTTACCATCCACAAGAAAATGGGACAATTGAAGCATTCAACAAGGTATTGGAGAAGGTGCTTACGAAGATATGTTCATTACAACAAGCGGATTGGGACTTGAAGATACCTACAACTTTATGGGCTTACTGCACCACATACAAAAGATTGACAAAATAATCTCCTTTCAGATTGGTCTATGGATTGGAAGATGTGGTCCCTATAGAGTTTTTACTCCCAATTTTAAGAGTGGTGGTCACATTTAGAATGAATGAATATGTTTCACTACATGAGAGGTTGATTGAATTGGAGAAACTAGATGAGAAAAGGTTCCTAACAACTTATAACCAAACCCAAGAAAAGAGAAGACAAAAGGCTTGGCACGACCACCACATAAAAAGAAAAGAATTTGACATTGGAGATCAGGTCTTGCTTTATGACAGTAAATGGAAACATCTAGGAAAGTTAAAAGTAAGATGGCAGGACCTTATATAATTAAATACATATTACCTTTGGTGCAATAAATATTTAGACACTACAACTCAAAGAACTACCAGGGTATGTGAATGGAGCAAGATTAAAAACATATAATAATTTTTTTAAAAATAGAAAGAAAATAAAATAAAAATAAAATAAAAATAAAATCCGGCCTAAGCGGCGACAATTCGGAGGATAGGACAAGGGGTAGGATGAAAAATTGCAAGGGCGTCCTTACTCTAATAAATATAAGAAACAAGAAAAACAAAAAATAAGGAAGATCCACGGATAAAGAATACCCACACAATAAAGAAAAGGAAGAGTCATTTGTAGAGGTAGCATACATGCAATAAAGAAAAATAAAAAGGAAAAAAAAGTTGTAAAGGGAGGAGACCCATGGAATAACGCGAAGAAAAAGACGCGGTATAAGGAAAGTCACTGAGAATGAAGGGATGGGGAAAATCCATGGAAGAAAGAAAGGAGAAAGCCGCGAACGAAGGAATAGGATGGAGAAGCTGCGTGATGAAGGAGAAAACCACATAATAAAGGAATAATTGTAGGATGAAGAAAAATTTGTTGAGCATGAGAAAATATGTGGAATAAAGAAAAAATCGTGTAACATGGAAAATATGCGAGAATGAAGAATAAAATCCGTAGAAAAAACAAAAATTTATCCCACCAAAATGTAATAAATGTGGTAGGTGCAAGGAGGAAGGTTATAAAAGGCATCAACTTGGAACAAACTAAGGCATAAAAAGCTAAAGAAGAGATAGAGCTATTCACCGGCAAAAGTGCAAAGGAGAGAGCCGGGGAAAATTAAGAAGAAAAACATAGACAATCCAATTGAGATCACACAAGTAGAGCTCCCAAAGCCAAAATTCTTGAGGCATTCCATGAAAGCAAACAAACATGATCCAGAGGGCACATTTTCACATATTCCCTACAAAGTCGCACATACACAGGATTTACAGAAGTATATTCATTCTCAGATTTCTAAATATGACCACACACTAATCAAAGTAGACAGAGTGTTACTCTTAGAAGAATACCCCAATACAAACGAGATAGTATATAAAAAGACTACGAAAGTGATCAGTGAATTGAAGATTGATGTATAGAGTTTCATTCCATATTTTCAAGGGCATATCATGTAATTTGGGTTCTTCTAAGCCAACTACACAACCAGATGTTGTATTTGGATCAACCGTACCCTATTAATACAGAATTTATGGCTAGGGTTATAGGATTATGGGCACAAGGATGCTCAATGATTACAAAGAAGAAGACAACATTAAAATATACGACATGGGTGATGGGAGTGATGAAGACAAATCGCAGGATATGCATCACAGATATTTCCAATCATGTAATCAGGTATGTCATTAAGGCATATGCTTAAATATTTATCATACCAATAAAGAAGATGGCACCCACGGGCTTAGCACACAAATAGCCCTAGATATGGTGAATTTGCATTCAGAATATAACCTAGCTAAACTATTGGCCTCTGAATTTCATGAAAACACCAAGAAAATAAAAGAAGGAAAGCATACATTTTGTTATGGATCAATATTAATATGTTTAGCTATGTACTTCACAAAAACCCTACCCACAAAGCAAAATTGGTGGAATGGCGGTCAAATACACCGGTGGCTGAGAAAATTTGGGAACATATGAATAATTTAGATGCAATTATCCAAATTACATCTTTATTGGGGTGGGTAAACAAGATAAGGAAAATAATTAGAAATAGGGCACGATTTTCGAGAAAATTGTGGCATGTTATGAGAAAGAGATATACTTAATTGCTGATATTGATTATACCATTAGTTGGCCTACAACTCCATGCACATAACACATACCTCCATTTCCATATGAGGATTCTGATGAACTAGTGGCCACATCAGTTGAAGCAATCAGAAATCTACCCGTGGATCCCAAGAAACCAAAATTGCCTAATTTTGATGATGTCATTGAAGAAACATGGGAAGAATATAGGAAAAAATACCCAGATCAATATGGAAAGATAGAATCAAGTAAAGGAGGCCCTAAAACCTACAAAAGAAGACCCAAAAAGGCCTTATTTTTGTAGAAATTGCCACCGAATGCTTGAAATCACTGGCATCTAAAAAGAAATTAAAGGAAGTTGTGGTCAATAAAGAGGAAGAATAATCCTCACAAGAAGTGGAGAATATTTCTGAATCAGATGAAGAGAAAACTCCTTCGGCCTCACCATCATTATCACCACAACAACTAGCACCACAATTTTCGAAGAGGTAGAGCCATGGGTGGAAACAAAATTGACCAAGACAACATATGGATATTATAAGAAGTGCTTATGTCCTGGCGGTATCTCACAAGTAGCCCAAGAGTATGAGGCTAGTACAGGAAGTGAACAGATGGCCATAGCAGAAGCTATAGTATATTACATGGAGAAATATGCCTTGGTACTTATAGATATTGTGTGTCTACTTCCACCAGAGTTGGCTAAGGAGATCCAGGAGCAGGTAGAGGTGGAAGAAACAAACCACCTACAAGCACTACAACAAGAAAGAGAAAATTTGAAGCACAAGAAGAAGAAGACTGCCATGGATCAAAACCGCATAAAAGAGGTAGAATAATTAATTGGGTTGTTGATTAAAACAAGAAAATAAAGAGAAGAGGAAGCCACAAAGGCCACAACTCAAACATCGAAGATATAAAGGCAGCGGTGGAAGAAAAGAAAAGGAAAGGTCTAGAAGTAAAACAACAAAAAGTTGTGGAAGTGGCTAGATACAAAAAAATAAAAATAGAAAAACAGAAAGAACAATAAGACAAAAAAATGATATCGAAGAAGCTAAAAAGATAGATAAAGAAGAATAGAAGAAAAAGGAGTTGGATAATGCAAAGAAGAAGAAAAAAATAAAAATAAATAACAACAAGAAAAGGAAAAATAGAAGAAGATAGAAGAAGAAAGAAAAGAAAAATAAAAGCACGAGAAAAAGGAAATAGAGAAAAAGAAGAAAGAAGAAGAAACTGAAAATAAGGAGAAAGAAGAAAAGGAAAAAGAAGGAGAAAAAGAGAAAGAAAAGAAGGAGAAAGAAGAGAAAGAAAATAAGGAGTAGGAAGAAAAATAAAAGTAGGAGAAAGAAAAGAAAGAGGAAGAGCAAAAACTAAGGGAATAACAAGAAAAGAAATAAAAGAAGAAAAATAGAAGAAATAAAAAGAGGTAGAGGAAAAGAAGAAGAAAGAAAAGATAGAGCAAGAAAGGAAGGCACAGAGGAACAACAAATGGCCATCGGCCTCATCTACGAGAAAATATACAAGTATGGTACCCACACAAGCACCAAGGGATTCACTAGCAAAAATCAAGTTAGCACTACAACAAAGAAAAAAATATCAATCTATACAGCTACAACAAGGGGTAGTAGAACAAACCACGAAAGGCTTCAAGGTGCACTTAGACAAACTCTCTCCCTTGCAGAAGACAACCTATGGTCAAATATTGGAACAGAGTGCTAAACAATATTGGATGCAATGGTGTGTAGAGTTGGAAGAAGCTATGTAAAATATTTTATCCTCCATCCAAACAAAAAAACTACACATCACCACTGATCCAAATCTACAAGTAGAAGTGGCTACAGAGAGAAGGGTAAGTGACATTTTAAAAGAAGGAAAAGTCAATTTTGAAGCAAAAAAAAAGAAAATCCACGAGCGTTCTGTGGAATAGTATAAATAGCAAATCCTTAAGCCACAGAGTTTGGAAAATTAGAAAAGAATGAAATATATACAAGCCATGGTGACTAAGTTGGAGATAGAGTTGCAAAATGTTGCAGCCTATTATACTTATACAATCGGATGGCCTAGTGAAACTAAAAAAGAAAAAGTAGAGCTAGAAAATTTGGAACAACAAATTCATGCGCCCTCAACGAGAATATGAAATCAGTAAGGACAAGGATGGCACCCAAAGAAGAAAGATAGCCAAATTGATTGAAAAGTATCAAATACATCAAAGGACGAGAATGAAAAGATATTGGATATGTAAGAATGCAGCACACCACTTTGGATAGTGTTACCAAAATATTGTGTAACATTATTAAATAAAATGTAATATTATTAATAATGAGTTTATAGAACTCATATTAATAATATAGTTGTAATAGTTTTATTATTGGTGAGTTGTGAGAACAACTCATATAACTATTTTAGTGTGAGAGATATCTTAGGGATAATTTTGAGAGATTGTAGGGATTTGAGAGAGATATGTGGGTTGTTGAGGATTGATGTTGACTCCTTGTATTAAGGAGAACATCCTCCTATATAATGTAAACTCTATCAATGTAATTGATATCCCGAATGAATTTAATATAATATTTTATATTACGTGTTTTTATTATTGTGTTAGATTATTTGTAATAATTTGGACCAAATTTATTATTTTCTATTAGAGAAAACATGATTCTCTGAAAGTGTGTGAGGGGCATGTATAAATCTGGATTTCCCTGTTTGATGAGATATTTTATCAGAAATTTTTATTTGTAATGTAAGCTTAGTTTTGTTGGTATATGTTATCCTCTAGTCTTTCATTCACCCATGTCCATGTGCTCAAACATTTATACTTGTGTGACATTTACATGTTCATTATTCACGTGATCCCTCAATGCAATAGTTCCCAAGTTGTATCATATCCTTCTCGATCCTGTAATTTTTATTATATCGGCTCATGTTAGTACTTAGACCTAGATCGAGTGTCAAATTTGGTTGAATTGTTGCAACTTCTCTGTAAGACCATGTTTGATTGTTAGTCTAGCTATCTCCTTTAGAGCAGTGATCTCTTCTTCCATGAAATAATTCTTTTCTATTTCCTCTTGGGTTTGTGCCTTCTTTACTACCTCTCTACTTTTTCCACCTCTTTCTTATGAAGGTCTTTCCTGATGTCTTTAAAATCCCATTCTTCTCCACTAGATGAAATTTCTTCCTAGGGTATTCTGATTATTTTATTTTTCCTAGGTATAAATTCCTTCCTTGCGGCACTTCTAGTAGTAATTGTGGCCCTATATCTTGGTTCTTCAATACTTTTTCCTGATTTGGTTGTTTTCCTTCTCAGATAGATTTCTTTAGCATCCTCCTTATTATCCTCATTTTCTGGTCTACTCCTTGAGCTAGATGCTCTCTCCTTGTCTTTTGCTATTGTCTCCTCATCCCATGGTATCTTTGTGATGTGTTGGACACTCTTTTGTGCATCTCTTCCCAAGGCCTCTATTTTTGTACCTCCATTCCTATAGAATTGAGTTACTTTGGGATAGCTAAAAGAATCATGACCTCTTTCATGATAGAAACCACAAGGGTCAGGCTCTGTGCAATTTCTAGCTAAGTGCCCATCTTGTCCACACTTATAAAAATTCATGGGTCTTCTATCTTGATAGCCACCTCCTTGGTTATCTCTTCCCGATATCCCCTTCCTCCTTGATAGTTGTCATATCCTCCCCAATAGCCTCCTCAGTGACCTCCTCTATAAGCTCCTTTATAACCTTTGCGATAATCTCCACCATTGTATCCTTGGTAATTAGGATTGTATTTATTCCCCGATAGCTGCCTATGAATTGAGGTTGTCCACGTTTATGATTTGGATATTAAGGACCAGTAATTGCTAGTTAGGAAGGTGGTGGGTTTAATGCATGTTACGGTTGTGGGGGAGGCTACGTGTTGTATTCTATCTTGTTGTTATGGACCTAAAGGTATTATATTCCCTTAAGTCTTCTAGTGCCTCTACAGAAATGGGAATTTTTGGTCGTTCAAATGTGCACTGCATCTTGGATCCAGAAGGATCAAATTGTTTGAGACAACAATGGAACCGTCCCCAAGTTGTGGGACCTTGCACGCTTGGGACAAATCTCTGGAGAAGGTCGGTTCCTCTATCTATTTCTACAAAGTGACTACTACTCTTAGTGCTTTGGAAGGTAAAACTAATCTTATAATTCCAAGAGACCAAGGATAGAAGGATAACATGAAAGGAAACCTATACTAAAATGTGATAGCACTAGAAAAGAGGGATGAACACTATCTGTTCTAAGTGAAAATGAGAGGAAATGTGTAAAAGAAGGCTAGGCACGTGTAGCATGACTTAAAATGTATTCACCAGATCAGTTTTATGGAACACAACTAATAAGGAGTTGTAAGGGACATGAAATGGCACAACCAACACACAACATAAAAGAAAAGGCAAGAAGAAGGAATGCAAACACGTTAGGATAGAGAATAGTCACCAAATGATGCTTCTATTACTTCTAGAAATACACAGAGCTGTTATAATGGAGAAGGAGGCCAATATCCACATGCAAGAGCTAGATCTTGAGGTCTGCAACTCAAAATACAGAAAGTATGGAGTCCTTAGCAGAATGCGTAAGGATCAGAGTGTCCAACCACAACAAATGAGCCCAGCTCTTATATTTATAGATGAAACCATGGAATAAGAAGAGAAGAAGGAAGGAAAAGAATGATTTTGAAATAAAACCACCAATAAGAAGCATTCAATTCCTTCTAACTCTATCATATGTGCTTCCCTAAGCCTATTTGGCATGTTGAAGAAGGAAGGAGGGTGAATCAGATTAAATTGGGTGGTTAGAGAAATCAGATCTACTCATCAATGCTCGAGAGATTTTTTCCAATTTCTCACCTATCAGATCCACTGAGAATTTTAATTTGAATGTCTAGCACTATAGCTAATGTCGTAGCTTTCGAAAAGTCAGTGTATGTTAATCGGAGCTCTATAGAAAAAGATACGTCTGTCATAAGTTTTTCAAAGCCGTCAGTGAATGTAAGACATGTGACATGCGCGTGATTGGCTAAAATGATGGCCAATTATGCATGTGTTTTATCACTTTTTCCACATGTCACTCATTGATTTATTCTGAGGTTTCGACACCCTATTAGCATGCTTTGATACGTTGTGTGTGGCACATTCAAGCATGTCAGAGGATGACACGGCACGAGAATGGCATAAAATGGGGGCATGCATGTATGCGCTCAAAATAATTAGGTGCGGAAGAAGATAGAAGGAAGGCACATAAGGGCGCACGTGGGGGAAATGAGGCAAACTGGTAAGCAAAGAATGCATGGTCAAGGCACAACTATTACAAAGTAATGGGTGTGGTGTGTAAGAGGGCTAGGGACTTAGCTGATTGAAGCAAGTGCGAGGTGCACACGAAGGGTGAAGGGGCTGCTAGAAAGAATGAAAATGCATAGAAGTTGGGCACAAGGGGGGAGTGGAACAAAGAGGAAAGGAAAGTGGGAAGAGATAAAGGAAACCTCACAAGGGTGTGTGAGGAAAAGAAAATGGGGCACACAGGGAAACTATGACCAAGGGAGTGTGCCAATTGAACTTGAGTGCATGTAACCTTGCAATGAATAACTTAGAGCTAGAATGTGTATGTAAGTTACCCAAATCACTAGGAGATTTATTTAGATAATAGTTTTGGAGACTTTTGGGACCATTTTCCCGCTAGATGAAGGAGATCAGTAGCCTGAAGCATCCATTGGGCATGGAGTCTACTCATGTAATCATAAAACTACCCCTGTTATCACTTAAAGGATCATTCTTGACTCTATTCTGGATCTGGAAATTGCTAAAATAAGGTATGCACCTTGGAAGCAAAAGAAGAGTGCTCGTAGGAAGCATGCGAGAAGAAAGAACTATGTACAAACAAACAATATGCATGCATCGCACTTGCGAGGAATTGAAACTACTCTACTATTTACAAGATGATGCAACAAACTTAATGGAATGGTTTAAGATAGATCTCATTTACTGGGATTTGTAGTGCACCTCCATCAAGATTAGATAACTCAAAAGAGTTAGCCTCTTTACATGAACTGATGATGTATGGGCCACTCCAAAGTGCATCAAACTTTGAATGGCACCTTGGTTTAGCTCTGTCAGCATCCCATTTTAAAACCAAGTCCCCAACCTTGAAATCTTGAGGCCTAGCCTTTCTATCAAACCATTTATTTGTTGCTTGTTGATGTTGTTCTAGCTTGATCATGGCAGAGTTCTTTGATTCTTCAAGATTAACCAGCTCTATCATTTTGATTTCTCTCTAGTCTGTGCCTTCAAATTCTAGCTATTGGGCAAGCGCCAATGAGTTCAACTCTAGCGTCAAAGGAAGGGTAGCCTCTTTTTCATAAACAAGATTGTAAGGAAAAGTTCCTATTGCCTTTTTATTGTGATTCTATCTACCTAGAGCGCGTACGAGACCTTTGTATACCACTATATTTGGTTGATAATCATTGTGCGCTTCATAATTTTGATCAAGTTCTTGTTTGTTAACTTTGCCAGACCATTTCCTTGGGGGTAATAGTTGGAAGAGGTTTTCAGATAAATGCCCAAATTTAGAGCCCAATCAGTGATTTTGGTCCCAAGGAAGGATTTTGCATTATCATAGATAATGGTTTGAGGAACACCAAACCTTATGACTATACCTTTTAGAAAGTCAAGGATGACTTACTCGGTTTATTCCTTGAGCACGATAGCTCCCATCCATCGATGAGTAATTTGTAGTTGTCAACACCCACTTATGTCCAGTGCTTGAAGGCGGTTTGATCATGCCTATGAATTCAGGACCCCATTGCACAAAAGAATGATCTACCTGGATTGGTCAGAGGGGAAGCATTGCCAATCTTTTCTTTCCTGTAAAGAAAGTGCATTCCTTGCATTGTGTGACCCACTTGTGTGAATCAGCAAATAAAGTTGGCCAAAAGATACCTGCCATTATGATATTCATCACATGGTAGTTTTGATAGAGAAGTTTCCACAGAGAATCCATTATGAAATTATGCTAACACCTTTTTAGTATGCGCATCATTGATACATTTTAACAACACACCATCAATATTATTTTTAAAGAGAATTCCATCGATCAAAGCATAAGGAATATATTACAACCTCATAGGTCTTCTCTTTTCTTTGTTTAAACCAAGAGGGCATGCGCCCTCATAAAGGAATGTGATCATGTCCTTCATCCAATCACAAGCATCAAGGTTTGTATTACTGTTCAAGTTCTATGCACGAGAGATCCTCATCCGAAACAATGAAGCATCGTGTTCATTGTGTGTATCCTCAAGCAATTTGCTTGTAGAGTGCACTACCTCTTACCAGCTTTGTGGCCTTGACAATCACATCATATTCCATGATCTTGGTCACCCATCGTGTTCTCTTTTCACAGCGATTTCTTCTCCCATGATGAAGTCTTTGATGTAAGAGTTAGAGACTAACACCTTGATATGATTTGTGGCATGCATAATTTTAAATTTCTTGAGCACGCACATGTTAGCAAAGACCTACTTCTCCATGTTATTGAGTTGTGGAGATCAATTACTTTGATTTAGCATACAATGGAAACTTGCTGGAATATAGATAATCATCATCGATTAGGGGGAACTAGCATCAGTCACCCAGATCGGCGGCATGTGGTCGAGCATTCGGTCAAGCAAGGAAGAAGCGGTAGTGGTTAGTTCTAACCAAGATCGGTTACTGTGTGAGGATATTTTAATTAAATCTCGAGAATTAGATCTATTTTAGCATTAAAGTATTTCTATTAATTGTAATTACATGGCTAAGTGCCCTAAGTCTATAAATGACTATATAAGGATAAAGCTAGGGTGTAGAAGTAAGAAATTAACAAGAATTAGAAAGAACTTGCAAAAATTTTGTGAGAGATAATTCTTGGTGATGAAAAAAAAGCTTGAAGAAAGAAAGTATTGTACATCTGAGAGGTGTGGAAGATTGTAAATCTTCATTGTATATCTTGTCAAAGCTTTGGATAATAGATTGGCTTGTTTCTTGGTGGATGTAGCCCACATTGGGTGAACCATGTTAAATCTGGTGTTGATTTATGTCTCTTGGTTTGTATATTTCTTCTGGTAGAATATCCACTTTTATTTGCATGTATGCTTAGATCTGATATATTGTCTGTACAACCGATGTGCTAACCCCAACAACTGGTATCAAAGCTTTGTTTGATGGTTTTGTGTGTTGATATATTTACTCACAGAGGGTTTTCTAATTGAGTGGGAGCTACAACAATGGTAGAAGAAAAAAATACAAGGTAGAGAAATTTTATGGCCAAAATTATCAATTATGGAAGATGCAAGATTGAGGATTATCTGTATCAAAGAGATTTATATTTACCATTGGATGAGAAGTCTAGACCTACGAAGATGACTAATGAATAATGGAAGATTCTTGACAGAAAGGCTTTGGGATCTATAAGATTGAGCTGGCAGCATCCGTGGCTTCCAATATTATAGAAGTGGCTTCTACGGTAGAGTTAATGAAATCTCTTGCTAATTTATATGAAAAACCTAGTTCTTCAAATAAAGTTTATTTGATGAAGAAACTATTTAGTTCTAAGATGCATGAAGGTGGATCTGCATCTAGTCATTTGAATGATTTTGATCTATTGTAAATCAGTTAAAATCGGTTGATATACCATTTGATGATGAAGTAAAAAATTTTTACTCTTATGTTATTTTCATAATAATTGGGATAAATTGGTAATGGTTGTTAGTAATACAAACATCTCGCTAATAATGTTTTGAATTTTGATGATGTGGTTAGTATAATCTTGAATGAAGAAATTCACGGGAAGAGTATAGAGGAATCATCATCTGGAAATGCTTTAAATGTAGAAAGTAGGGGTAAGCAAAAGGAGAGATCCAAGAGTAAGAGTAATGGGAAATCAAAGTCAAGGGATGGCAGATCTAAATCCTAGAAGTAAGGGAATTACTTGTTGGAAATGTGGAAAGAAAGGACATGCAAAGAAATATTATTGGTCAAAGGATAAAGAGAATCAACAACCAGACAAAGGTAAAGAAGCAAATCTTACTACATCAGAGGTAATGCAATATGCTCTTATTCTTTCTTTAGATAATAGAATTGAATCATGGGTTTTAGATTCAGGAGCTTCTTTCCATGTAACCCCTAATAAGGGTTATTTCAAAAATTATGTCAGGGTAATTTTGGGCATGTTTATTTGGGTGATGATGAACCTTGTAGTATTATTGGTAAAGGGGAAGTTCATCTAAAATTATAGAATGGAAATACATGGGTATTGAAAGATGTGAGGCATGTGCCAAGCCTTAGGAGGAATCTTATTTCTGTAGGGCAACTAGGTGAATCTGGTTGCATGGTTACTTTTACAGGAGACTCTTAGAAAGTCACCAAGGGTGATTTTGTTGTGGCAAGAGGTAAGAAGGTAGGAACGTTATATTTATCTACTTGTATTATTGATTCCTTTTCTGCATTATCTACTTCAAATTCATATGCATGCATGTGGCATAACCGGTTAGGTCATATGAGTCAAAAAGGAATGCATATCTTAAAGGCTAAGGGTAAGTTATTAGATTTGAAAGATTTAGATCTTGATTTCTGTGAGCATTATATCTTTGGAAAGAAAAAGAGAGTGAGATTTCTCAAAGTTAGGGCAACTAAGAAGGAGCATAAATTGGATCTTGTACACTCAGATGTGTGGGGACCAGCTCAGGTAGCTTCTCATGGAGGATCCCAGTATTATGTTAATTTAAATGATGATGCTACAAGAAAGGTATGGGTTTATTATATTAAACATAAATATGATGTTTTTGAGACTTTTAAAAGATGGAAAGCCCTTATTGAGAATGAATCAAATTATAAGTTAAAGTGTCTTAGATCTGAAAATGGTGGTGATACCATAGCAAGGCTTTCAATTATTATTGTTCATTGAATGGGATACGTAGAGAAAGAACAGTTCCAAGAACACCACAGGAGAATGGTGTTGTAGAAAGAATGAACAGGACAATCATGGAATGTGCTAGAAGTATGACGATACATTTATGGATTGCCCTTACAGTTTTGGGTAGAAGCAGTTGATACAATGGTTTATTTGATTAACCATGGGCCTTCAAGTTCACTAGATGGAGGAATATCAGAGGAATCTTAGACTAGAAAATAGGTAGATCTTTCTTTTCTTAAATTTTTTGGTTCATAAGCTTTTTGTGTGTTGATAAGGAAAATAGGAAAAAGTTGGATGTAAAATCCAAGAGATGCACTTTCATTGGTTATGGATCTAGTGATTTTGGTTTCCATTTTTGGGATTTAGAGAATTATAAAATTATTAGGAGTCGTGATGTTGAATGGAATGAAAAGAGAATGTACAGAGGATCAAATTTTGGTACCCAAGGATGAACCGGTTGAGAAGTTTGTGAATGAAAATGAACTCTTGGATTTAAAATAATTACCGATAGGGTTTAATAATCGATGTTAGTTGACCTCTAACCGCATTGATAGAGAAGAACCGGTATTGGTTATAGAAGATCCAAACCAGCCTCGGTTAGTAGAACCGGCGTCGGTTAGAGGTGACGGTGGTGGTCACTATCAGATTTGGATAGGAATTTCAGGAGGTCCAGATTGAGCCTCAGTACCCCAAACTCTTGTGAGAAGGTCACAAAGGGTAAGTAAACCTCCAAAAATATTTACACCTTCTCTATTTTATTTATTATTGACTGATAATGGTGAACCAGAGAGCTTTGAAGAAGCAATGTAGGATAAGACTCACGTCTAGTGGGAGCATGGCATGGATGAGGAGATGGACTCCTTAGAATAGAACCAGACATGGGATTTGGTTAAGTTTCCAGCAGGTAAGAGAACATTGCAAAACAAGTGGGTTTATAGGATCAAGGAAGAAGAGGGTGGATAGAAAAGATACAAGGCAAGGCTTGTAGTAAAGGGATTTGCACAAAAAGTAGGTATTGACTTTGGTGAAATATTTTCTCCTGTTGTTAAAATGACTTATATTCATATTGTATTGATTTTACTTATAGTAGAGGATTTACATTTAGAGCAACTAGATGTGAAGATGGCTTTCCTTCATGGTGATTTGGATGAAGAGATTTATATGCAGCAGTCACTTGGGTATGAAGTCAAGGGTAAGGAGAAATTAGTGTGCAAGTTGAAAAAGAGTCTATATGGGCTCAAACAAGCTCCAAGGCAATGGTACATGAGGTTTGATAGTTTTATGCATGAGCATGGCTATTTGAGATGTGAATCGACCATTGTGTTTATTTCAAGAAGTTTGAAAATGGGAGCTATATTATTTTGTTACTTTGTATGTGGATGATATGCTTATTACGGGATCTAGTATGCGGGACATTGGTGAGCTTAAGAAAAATCTAGCTCAAACATTTTCTATGAAGGATTTAGGAGCTGCAAAATAATCCTTTGCATGCAAATACATAGAGCAGGAAAACAAGAAATTGTATTTGTCTTAGGAGGATTATATCTACAAGGTGTTATAAAGGTTCAATATGCAAAATGTTAAACCTGTTAGTACACCTATGGTTGGACACTTCAAATTGAGTAAAGATCAGTGTCCATCATCACATGAGGAGGTCAAATACATGACACAAGTACCATATGCTTTAGTAGTTGGGAGTCTCATGTATGTTATGGTTTATACCAGACTAGACATTGCACAAGCAGTGGGAGTTATGAGTAGATATATGGCCAATCCAGGTAAAGAGCATTGGAAAGTAATTCAATGGATACTCAGGTATTTGAAAGGAACATCTAGCATGTAGTTATGCTATGGAGGTTTGGATATTTCATTATGTGGCTATGTTGATTCGGATATGACTAGAGATCTGGATGGTAGAAGGATCACTACTGTATATATTTTCACAGTAGGTGGAACAACAATTAGCTAGATTTCAAGATTGCATAAGGTTATGGCTTTGTCTACTACAAAGGAAGAGTATGTTCTGCTATAGAGAGGCTAGCAAGTAGATGATATGGATGAGTAGGTTCATGGAAGAGTTGGGAAAGAAGCAAGATGATTGTAAACTATTTAGTGATAGTCAGAGTGTAATTCATTTGGAAAAGAACTCAATGTTTCATTCGAGAACAAAACACATTCAATTGAGGTATCACTTCATACGGAAGGTATTTGAGGATGGACAGTTGAATCTGGAAAAGATTCATATGAGCAATAACCCTATGGATATGCTAACAAAGCCATTAGAAAAGGAGAAGTTGGAGCTACACTCCACTTATGTTGGTCTTGAAGTTTGAGACTTGAAGATAAAGACACAAAGCTAAGGAAGGATCCAAGAATGATGTTGTACAAGTATGGTGCAGTAATTAATCTCCAAGTGGGAGATTGTTGAGTTATGGAGCTCAATTACTTTAGTTTAGCATGCAATGGAAACTTGTTGGAAAATACAGTAACTATCATCGGTTAAGGGGGAACCGGCATCGGTCAAGCATCGGTCGAGGAGGAAATGTGGCATGGTTAGTTCTAACTAGCATCATTTACCTATGCGAGGATGTTTTAATTAACTCTCGTGAATTAGATCTATTTTTAGCATTAAAGTATTTCTATTAATTGTAATTGCATGGATAAGTGCCCTAAGTCTATAAATGACTATATAAGCATAAAGTTAGGGTTTAGATGTAAGAAATTAACAAGAATTAGAAAGAACTTGCAAAAAGTTGGTGAGAGAGAGAATTCTTGGTGATGAAGCAAAAGCTTGAAGAAATAATGTATTGTACATCTAAGAGGTGCGAGAAGATTGTAAATCTTCATTGTATATCTTGTCAAAGCTTTGAATAATAGATTGGCTTGTTTCTTGGTGTACGTAGCCCATATTGTGTGAACCACGTTAAATCTGGTGTTGATTTATGTCTCTTGGTTTATATATTTCTTCTAGTAGAATATTTGTTTTTATTTGCATGTATGCTTAGATCTCGATATATTATGTCCGTATAACCAGTGTGAGCTAACCCCAACACATGTGACTGTATTTTAGTTCATAATCCTTCAACATCTAGATGAAGAAAGCCACTAGTTCTTCCAACCCTTGTTCATTTTCTCGTGTTAGAACAACAACAACACTTGCATCAACGCCATAAGCATAAAGGATGAAATTCTTTGAGTAATCCGAGTTGATGAGTGTTGGTGTGCATGTAATTTCTTGCTTGATCTTGTTGAAGCTTTCTTTTCCTTTTGTTTCCCATCTGAAATTTGTGTCCTTCTTGAGCATCAAGGTGATGGGTCGAACTAGTCCTACAAAGTTAGGGATAAAACGCCTAACAAAATTGATCTTTCCAAGGAAGGACTGTAAGGCCTTTTTGTGCACTGGCAAGGAAAGAGCTAGGATGGCTGAGACGTGCTCAGGATCAATAGAGATGCCATCATTTGAAACTATATGGCCTAAAATATTTCCCCGCACACCTTTGTAAAATTACACTTCTTGGGGTTAAGAGATACCCCAAATTCTCTGCATCTCTCAAAGACTTTATCTAGGTGTGTTATATGATCCACGCTTTGCTTTGAGAAGACCATTATATCATCAAGGTAAACCAAGATGAACTCATTTATGTAACCATTGAAGGCAATATCCATGGCACACTAAAATGTGGTGCCCGCATTTGACAAACCAAAGGGAATCTTCTTATATGCATATGTTCCCCACTTGGTTGTAAACGTTGTCTTGAATTGATCCTCTTCCTTGACCAGGATATGATTGAAACCTGAATACCCATATAGCATTGAGAATATTTACGCGTAAGCCATAGTCTATAGAATCTACTCCATAGAAGAAAAAGGATAATGATCCTTTAGAGACACCTTGTTCAAATCTCTAAAATCAACACAGAGTCTGATTTCACCATTCTTCTTACGCACTAGAACCAAATTCATGACCCAGGTAGAGTACTTCATGGGAAAAATAATCTTTGCCTTAATGACTTTGGATAATTCCTTTCTCATGAGGGGCTCTATCCTTGGATTTACTGGTCGATGCTTCTGTCTAACGAGATTGATACTAGGATCAAGGTCAATGGAGTGTTGAGCAATACTTGGATCAAAACCTTTGAGGTCTTCATACTCCCACAAGAATATATTGATGTATTTTTGACAGAGAGAGATGAAGGCCTTCTTTTCTTCATGCGCACAAGCTTTATTGAGTATTAGTTCCTTCCCGTGTGCAATAGTGATTGGGGAGCATTCTTCTTGCATGGTGCACATGTACTTTTCTTCACCCTTGAACTCATCATTAGGGCTAAAAAATTTCTCTAAGGTGACCAATCCTTTAGGAAACTTGTTTGACTTTAATTGAATCATTTGGCCACCATAGCTATCATGCAATTCATCTTGCATGCTTGATGAGAATTCAGCTTCATTTTGAATGAATTGGATGATCTACGCATCATTGTCAAAGACTTTCCAGCTGCTGTTATTGTCTGGAATGGATGGTATGATCACCATCTTAATGTGCTGAGTGTTCACCTTAACAAAGTCTGAGTAGGAGAGAGCTGTGAACCAAGTGTGGCCATTTTGTCGACTTCCTTATTCATTTTGTATGGCAACACCTACAGATTTAGAGCATCAAAGCTCTCACGGATGTCCCAAAATCTATGCTTATAAGATTTTGAATCTTATTCTTTGTCTAGCACTTGTTGGTAACCTGGTGGATAACCAATTCATTATCCCCAAAGATCTGCAGTGCCTTCATCCCTCTCTTTTCAGTAATAAGAATACCATGCACCAGCGCCTCATACTTTGCCACATTGTTAGAACATATGAATTGTAACTTTGTGCGTGAAGAATAATTTCTCATCCTTAGGGAGATGAGAATGACTCCTGCTCCTACACCATTTTCTTACTGGATCCATCAAAGTATAACTTCTACATACTAGGTTCAACTTTTTATTTCTTAAGCATGTGGGGCAGCATAGCTTCTTATTTGAGAATGCAGTAAGTACCAAGCCCAGTTTCATAAGCCTCCAGCTCTTTAGCATATGGATCAAATCTATGGTGTATCTCTACCCATTCATCAAGTACTAGGTCGGGGATAGAGAGGGTGGAAGAAGTTGTTCTTGAGAGCTAAAGCTTGTTCTTGGATTAAATAGTTGGTTTGGAGAGGGGATGGGACATATGACTCTATATGATAGGAAAATATAGGTTCATCTTGTATGGTAAACCAAGTACCATACCTTTTCTTCAGTAACATATGAGACCGGTTAGAAGACAAGTAAACACCCACTTTAGGATTAAAGTCTCTTGACAGACACATGGAAAAAAAAAGGCAAGTCAATGATAGATACATCTTGAGCTATTGTCAAACTTAGACACGCATGGAGGGTTAACTCAAGATCCTTGATGATCCCTAATGTAGTATAAGCAGTTGAGCCATCAAGTTGAGGACTCCCTCGAGATAAGGGGATATACCTAAGACTTAGGACATTAGCTATCTTTTTTGCGCATAATAGAGGAACTAGTGCCCGAGTCTATCATGCAGTTATACACTAGGTGTTTTCCTATGATCAAGGATATGTAGAAGGGTGGGGTTTTAAAAACTCTACTTACTTATCCTCTTCTTTGCAGATTTTGATAGAAGTGTGCAGCTTCTATATAGTTGGATCAGCACATGGAAGTTGGGATAGTGCCTCGTGTAGTAGATCTCGTTGAGATGGAATGGTCAGGGCATCCCACATTGTGACATTTATGTTTTTCTCTTCATCTAGTCCACAATGCTAAATGGAAGACCCATTGACTTGTGCATTTGGGGCACAATATCCCTTCTTAACTTTTTGTTTAGGCATGGAAGTAAGAACTTTAGTTGGCATAGAGGCTTAACCTACCAAAAGGAGGTGTGTGGCACTTGAGAGAAGGAGCTTTGTGTTGGGCCTCTTGTGTAGGTACTTGAGTGCTTTTTCTACTGGATGCCTTAGTTGAATCTTTCTACTTCTAAGGATCTATTTGTGTTGTTGGAATTATGACGTGTGTTCCTAACTCTAGCATTCTCTTCTTATATCTTGTGTTGTCTGCAACTTAGGCACGTGGTTTATTTGTATCATCTGTAGCTTGGTTAATTACACACAAGTCCTCGGCATTAAAGAACATCAAATTTACCTCTAGAGGAGCTTCTGGCCTCCCTTGGTCATATGCTTCAGGGGCACTTGTTGAAGGCTCACAACTTGAAGCATTCTAGATCATGAAGGCTTATGCGTGCGCATCATTGGCATAGTAATATTGACTATGAGGTATGTTGCAAGGGAAGCACCACTCTAACTCTTGTGCCAAATTGTTTCGAAGCTGGAACAAGTGCTGACTTGCGTTGGGTACTAAAAGAGAGCACGTGGGAGGAACAACTTACAAGGGTAGATGTGTATTAGCATACCATCTATCATTTTTCTATTGGGTGCGTATCTTTGGTTTCCATATTGATTATGCCAAGGCTGATTGCTTTGGCTATGCGCCTAATTAGAATTACCTCTATAGGCTTGTGCTGCTTGTTTTCATAATGATATGACTTAGTTTGATAAACTTTGAATCGGGGCCTTCAATTCTTCATATTCTTTCTACTACGATGGAGAATAGGATGTTGATCAACTGGTTGCGCACCTTGATCAAGAATAGGAACAAGGGAAATAAAAGGTTAGGGCACTTGTAACATTTCTAGGAACAAGGGCATAAGCAGTCTAGGAGCTATCTTTCCCACCTATAATGAGACTATTTTCTACCCTTTCTAGAATGTTATAAGCGAGTTGGTAAAGTCCTACCTCCCATGGATTGGATCATGACTAAGATATCATTGTTGAGTACCTTCATGTAATACATAAAAGCATGTTGGGGTGTAGGCCTTACCACAAGAGGGATTCTATCCCAAGTCTTTTGAAATTTGATGTTGAAATCAGTCATTTTCTCGTTGGGTGCCCTCCTTGTCATTGTCAGTTGCTCCACCAAAGATAGGTGATCTGATTTGTCTTCAAAATAATTACATAGAGTTGTTCCCATCTCATCCCAGTGGTGATAGATCTAAGTCTCAAACCTCAGTACCATTGAAGTGCTTTACCTTTGAAAGAGGTTGCAAGTAGCCTAACTACTACGTCATCATTTGTGATCGGGTAGAGTGAGCACACACTTACTACATCCTAGATATGCTCTTGAGGGTTGACTTGATTCTCACTAGTAAAGTATGGAATAATCTTGAGTGTGTCATTTGGCATGTCATGTTGCATAGCTAGAACAAGGGTACTTCCTCCAATAAACTTAGCAAATTTCCTAAGTGGATGAGGTGGATGATGTGTCATTCGAGGGCATGCAGGTTGTCTTCTTTGAGAAGTTGAATAGACGTGGTGCGTTGAAGATAGAGATGCGCATGCGAGCTTTTTGGAGTGAACTCTCCTCGGGGGGTAACTGGAGGTAATCGAAATAATCTTCAACTACTGCACTTTTTCTTATGTGCACTCTTCTCATGAAAGGTGTTGAGGACTACTAAAACATAGATTTGGAAGTGTTGGGAACTGCCAAATGTGTTGAAATAAGCCTCCAAGCTTGAAACACTAAGTTCACACAACAGAACTAAGAGATGTAAAATTTAAGCTTTTAATGTTGGTCCCACCGATTGTGCAGAAATTGTTTTTCATTCAAACCTATACCCACGTCTTGGATCTCGGAAGGATCGAGTTGTTTGAGACAACAATTGAACCATCCCCAAGTTGTGGGAACTTGCACGCTTGGGACGGATCTCTATAGAAGGTCGGTTCCTCTATCTATTTCTACTACTACTGCTACTCCTAGTGCTAGAAGGAAAACTAAGATAATAATTCCAAGGGATTAGGGATAGAAGGATAACATGAAAGGAACCCTATACTTAAAGGTGATAGCACCAAAAAGAGGGATGAACACTATACTGTTATGAGCGAAAATGAGAGGAAATGCGTAAAAGAAGGCTAGGCACATGTAGCATGACTTAAAATGTATTCAAAAATCAGTTTCATGGAACACTAAATAAGGAGCTACTGAGGACATAAAATGGCACACCCAACACACAATACAAAAGAAAAGGCAAGAAAAAGGAATACAAACATGTTAGGATAGAGACTAGTCACCAAATGATGCTTTTATTACTTCTAGAAATGCACAAAGCTGTTACAATGGTGAAGGAGGCCGATATCCAAATGCAAGAGCTAGATCTAGAGGTCTACAACTCAAAATACATAAAGTATGGAGTCCTTAGCAAAATGCGAAAGGATCTAGAGTGTCCAACCACAACAAATGAGTCGAGAGCTCTTATATTTATAGATGAAATCATGGAATAAGAAGAGGAGGGAAAAGATCAATTTTGAAATACAAACACCAATAAGAGGCATTAAATGCCTATAAATCTACCCTACTAATCATCAAATGCACTTCCCCAAGCCATCATTTGGCATGTTGAAGAAGGAAGTAGAGCGAATCGAGATTAAATCGGGTGGTTTTGAGCAATTAGATCTACTCATCAATGCTCTAAGAAATATTTTCCCATTTCTTACCTATCAGATCCACCAAGAATTTGAATTTGAATGTCTAGCATTGTAGCTAATGTCGAGTAGATTTCTAAAAACTCCAAAAGCACGTCAATCGAGCTCGTGGCAAAAGATATGCCTGGTAATTTTTGAGCCTTAACAAGACACGTGGCACGCGTAGATTGCTGAAATGACAACACATGTAGTGTCTTGGCATGCCAACTATATAGGGTGTTGGGTAACACTAGTGCATGACACACATGTAACCCTAAACCTAATGTGTCACCTAAACCTAACCCATGTGAGATGACCCTCTCGAAAGATGAGATCGGAGATGACACATAGGATAACAAAATCACAGTGTAATTTTAAGGTAGAATCATCCCCCTTTACATCGAATGTTCATAAATGGGGAAAGAGAGTACATATAGGGTGTTGAGTAACACGAGTGAAGAACACATGTAAACCCTAAAGACCCTAAACCTAAACCTAAACAACTAAGAAAGATGTGTCAATGGGGGCCTATGATGAGTTAACTAAAGGCTTAAACGATAAGGTGCCCATATACAAACAAATCTGATAAGGTTCCCTAGAAGAAGAAGAAGAAGAAAAGGACTACATAGCTTGAAGAAGATGAGTAGCTGCAGAAGACCTCACCCCAAGAAGAGATCGTAAGTGAAGAAACTTCATCTCAGTGAAGGGCTTGGTAAATAAATCTGCAATCTGATCAGCTATCTAAATGTATTGAATGTCGATGATACCATCATGAATAAGCTCTCATATGAAGTGCATATGGATCTCAATGTGCTTCATCATTGATGCTAAACTGGATTTCTACAAATAGAGATAGTGCTCATGTTATCATCAGTAGATAATGGTAGGCCGCCAAAAGTGGATGCCAAACTCTGTCAGAATACCCTGTAGCCAAATAGCTTATGTGGCAGTGTTAACTACTCCTCTGTATTCTACCTCTGTAGATGATATCACAATTGCATTCTGCTTCTTGCTAGACCAACTAATAGGACCAAACAAGAGAAATTGTAGCAGAAGTAGATTTCTGATGATCTAAGTCACTGGCCCAATCAGAATATGTGAACCCAATCAAGTCAATATCTACCCCTCCATGATAGTGAATGCCATCAACATAAGTGCCACAAACATAATGAAGGATCCATTTATTTGCTTTCCAATGTAGCTCATGTGGCTCCTGCATGAATCTAGACATGATCCCAATAGCATACGATAAATCCGGTTGAGTGTGAGTCAAGTAAATCAAGCTCCCCACTTTTGTCGATAAAAGTACCATCGACCAAGGAGTAGAGCAATCTGAAACCAACTTAACCCCGGAAAGAAAAGGAGTAGGAGAAGACTTGCAATCGGACATCTGAAAATGAGCTAGCAAATCAAGAGCATACTTAGGTTGTGAAATCAAGATTCTGAGTCAGATTGTGAAATCTGGATCCCAAGGAAGTAATGAAGCAGACCTAAGTCAGTCATGGAAAACTTGTTGGCCAAGGTGATCTTCACAGAATCAATAATAGAGGAAGAGCTTCCTGTGATCAACAAGTCATCAACATATAGAACAAGAATGAGTATGGATTCATCTTGCCATAGAATATAAACATTTGGATCAGAATGACACCTAGTAAACCCTGATGTAAGTAAAAAGGAGTCCATCTTGGCATACCAAGCCGAGGGGCTTGTTTAAGGCCATAAAGAGACTTCTTTAACTTACAAACGAGGGAGGGATCTTGGACATAACCCGGAGGTTGTTCCATATAGATCTCTTCCTCTAGGTCACCATGAAGGAAGGCACTCTTAACGTCCATTTGATGGACTTTCCATCTATTTTCTATGAAATGGCTAGGGTCAATCGAATAGAAGTCATCTTCACAACCAAAGCAAAGGTTTTAGTATAATCAACCCTAGCTATCTGGGAGAAACCCTTAGCTACTAATCACGCTTTAAACTTTTTGACGTCTCCATCTACTCCATACTTTGTTTGGAACACCCACTTACACCGAACGATTTTTCTTCCTTTCGGAAGAGGGTGAGATCCCAAGTATCATTCTTCATGAGAGAGGAATACTCCTCATCCATGGTAGAATCCCACTCAAGAATACCAGAAGCCTCCCGGAAAGACTGTGGATCGAAAGAGGTGAAGAAAGAGTGGGGTCAATGAAATCTGAGCGAGTACATCTCATATCCAAAGTATCTCCAACTAAATCTCCAACACTTTGCAAAGTTTTCCTGGCCCAAAGAGGACCAGGAGGATCAGGCTCAGAGTCGGAAGATTCTTCACTTGAGTGAGAAGGGACATAGTCCTCATCATCACTCACTCTTGAGAATAGAAGACTTAGAGGTCGATGGTGGGAGGATCGAAGAGGAGCACGCTCAACAGTATCATCATCTGATGAGTCAGAATCTGAATCAGTGAGCTGAAGAACCTCAATAGGTGGAGAAGTAGAAGTCGAAGAAGACTCATCGAACTTAACACTTCTCTCAATATATAGCTCATGAGAAGTAGGATTCATCAATCGATATCCCTTCATGCCATCAGGATACCCTACAAAGATACAAGGTTTGGATTGTGGTTCCAAGGCCTTACGTTTCTTCTTGGGAATCGAGCCATAGCCTTGGATCCGAAGACTCGAAAGTGCTCAACATCAGGCTTGCATCCAAACCAGGCTTCAAAGGGTGTCATCCCTCTTACTGCCTTGTGTGGAACATGGTTCTGAATGTAATTTACACAATTCATTGCTTTGGCCCAATACTGCGGAGGAAGAGACTTCGAGTGAATCATACAAGTGGCCATCTCCTTAAGAGTACGGTTCTTTCTTTTCTGACTCCATTCTACGAAGGGCTATAAGCAATTGTATGCTATAAAGAGATCCCTTCAGAAGTACAGAAATCCATGAACCTATTGTTTACATATTCACCTCCATTGTCGGTTCAAAGAACCTTGATAGACCATTTCCACTGTTTCTCGTAAGAGCCTTAAAGTCTGAAAATGTTCAAAGACTTGAGACTTAAGCTTAAGAAAATATACCCAAGTATATCGTGAATAGTCATCAATGAAGGTCAGCACATAAAGAGCTCTAGTAAATGAAGGAGACGGAAATGGACCAGAAAGATCATTGTAAACAAGATCCAAAGGATGATTAGCCTAGGATTTTCCTTTGTCAAAGTTCTTTTTAGGATGCTTTCAAGTCAACCCTCACAAAGACCCTTAGAAAACTTGATGTGAGGGTAACCCATTGACCATTTCATTTTGGCTCAATTGTTCAAGGTAGTGATAATTTAGATGTCGAAATGCTCATGCCATAGCTTACTAACCTCATTTGCATGAGTGAGCAAGGTAGTGGGTGTAGAATCAGAAGTAAAGTGGGAAAAGGTATATAACCATGAACGGTGATCAGCCTTTCCCTCAGCCACTGTAGTGTCATTGTTAAGCTCACGAATAATCACCGAGTTAGGACCAAATTCCACTCACATTCCTTCACCAAGGTGAGTAATTTGGTAAACCGATAGGAGATTGGTAGAGAGATCAGGAACACTCAACACTTGGTTAAATGTTCCCCATCCATCTCTACCGATCCACTACTAGAAACCGAACATTGTCGTGTCATTACCCATCGTGATTTGGGACATTCCACAAGGTTCGATGTTGGAAAACTCAACATGTGAAGAACCCATGTGGTGCGAGGCACCGAAATCTATAATCCATGTCGATGAAGGAGAAACTCTAGCTATAAGGGCCTTTCCTTTCTTCTTATCATTTTTAGCACCTTTTGCAGTAGAAGACTCGGCCTTCGGAGCACTTTGTTTTATGGATTTAGGAACACTTATTTTATTCTTCTCAAGTAAATGAGATAAGTGATCAATCTATTTCTGAAAATAGTGTTGCTCATCGTGACCAGACTTCTTGCAATAGGAACACAAAAACTTGCTTTTTGTGCCTTAGGCTCAGAAGTTGAAGTGTTTGTGTCATTTTTAGGTTTGGTCTTGGTTTCTTTCTTAGGTTGATCCTTTGTTTCTTTCTTCTTTTCAGTCTTCTTTCCCTTGCTAGTACTTGCTACAAGGGCATGTGACTTGGACTTGAGAGACCCCATTTGAATGAGTTTGTCATGTTCTCGAATGAGTTGGGATGAAAAATAGTCAAAGGAGGGCATAGTCAAGTATCGCCCAAAGTAGCTTTTGTAGCGTAGAAAGTTGACACGAAGACAAGAATATTCGGGACCTAGCTTAGAGAGAATCGACAAGATCAATTGAGAATCTTTCTTCTCTACTTGACATCCTTTTAACAACAATCTAATGTGGACAAATTTTGAGAAGAAAGCTTGTAGGTTTTCAAAGTCACTAGGATTTAACCCTAGTAGTTTTCAACTCATGCGCTCTCATGTCATCTAGTTGTCCAAACATTGCATCAACATTTTCCACGTAGATTTAGGTGTTTCGGATGCCTAATGTGGAAGAGCAAGTCAGGAGAAACAGACATGCAAAGAAGACCTAAAGCTTCATCACTATGGTTTAACCACTTAGATTTTTAGGTTCGTCATCTGGTTCAGTCTTAGTTCCCATGGTGATGGAATAACCCTTTACCCCTTAGTTTCATTATTATTTTTGATCTCCATTGAAAAAGTTGAATGGCGTAAGTAAAGGAATTGAAAGTGCATCCATAGTGAGAGAGAGAGAAAGAAATGTAGAAAAGAAACACAACCACCCAGGACAATATAACAACCCCCTGCTTTCGGCACTTTATAGTTTAGTGCGTTGATTACAATCGGGTCCGTGTGTGGTTTGAAACACTTGGTAACTCATCTTGCAATCAACGTAATAACTTGCAAGAGAGAGACCCACAGTGTGTTTTGTGGAGCGCAGACAAAAGGACACCGTAAACAAGCACAAAAGAAAAAAAAACAAAGGAGGTGAAAGCAAATCTGGTTGTGAGAAAAAAATGTCTCACGTCGCAAAGGTACCCCCTTGCTGCAAACTGTGGCGGATGCATGCTCACTAGTCATCAAAGCAATAATAAGGGTAAAATACAATTTTTTAAATGAACTGGAAAGATTTCGAGATGATCTTGAACGTTGGAAAGGCATGCGCGGAAGACAAATAGGTGCTCAGAGTGTCACTGCACACTTGAGCGCATGATTAGAGAAAAAAATAGCCAATAACGCTAAAAAAAATTACCGTTTTAGAAACATCAATTAACTTAATTTTAGAAGATAAAGGGAAAAAATGATAATAACATTAGATAATTGACTATTTTAAATTTCTACTAATCTAAAATTAAAAGAAAGCTTAATAAATTAATTTAAATAAATAAATTAATTAAAATAAATTAATTAAAATAAATAATTATTAAAAAATTAAAAAAAAAATTAAATCCTTTTTAAACTAATTAGATTTAAAATATAAAAATAAAAGCTTAAAGATTAAATTAAATTAATTTAAATTACATTTACCCCTTTAAAAAAAAAAATATCCACTATTTTAAAAAAAAGCAAATTTGAATTTGTTTTAAAACTTTAATTTGTTGATTAAAATTAAAGAATTTTTTTAAAAACTTGATAAATGAATACAAGTTTTAGAAACTTTATAAAAAAAACTATTTAAAAGTTTAAAATTTATTTAAAAAAACTTACCAAAAACCGTTGATTTTACCAAAAAATGTTTTTAAAAAACCGCATCTAGTTTTTTTTTGTTTTTATTTGTTGTTGTTGAAAGGTTTTGGAAAGAAATGGGGGGGGTGTTGAAGGAAATACGAGGTAGGAAAGGTCAGGGAAGGAGCGAGGAGTATGGAAAGCAGGAGAAGGAGAGCAGTAGACTGGTAGACTTGGGAGGGCGGTGGTAGGGCAGCAGCGGTAAGAGGTGGGCCCAAAATGAAGCACGGTGAGGCAAGGTACAGGACTGAGAGGAGGCATCCACGGGACAACACAAAAGCGCAGCAGTGGGATAGTAAAAAAAACTGGGATATGCCAACAAACACAACGCTGGGAATATAACAACTATATGGCTCACCAAGGTCTAAAAATTATTAATAATAAAACACATTTCCAAAAAAATTAATATATTTTCATAAAAATCTGAATAAAACCGTAAAAGGAACCAACCTCAAGATAATGTTTTCCACTAAATACGACTGTAACCAGTGAAATCCAGAGATGAAAAAGCAAACCTGCATACATGCACAAACCCCAAAAAAATGCACTTCCAAAAGAACAACTTGTTAAAGAGATTAGCAAAATAATTCCAAAAAAGTAATGATCGAAAAAATTTGCACAAGGATTTAAAAATCAAACCAAAGTAATCACAACAAAAAGAATGCACGTTTACCCAATCTGATACCATGAAAAGAGTCTACTAGAATTAGCTAAATGATGTACGTAAAAGTAGTTGCAAAATCATGATAGCTCCAACGTAATCGTAAGGAAGAATCGATCAATAATGGAAAAAAAAAATGAAACAAAGCTTGTTAGAGGAAAGACACGTTATGGAAAAAATGCTCATAAATAAGAGAAAAACTTGTGATGAGTAACCCTAATTAAAAAAAAAATCATCATTAGGTATAAAATTCATTTTTTTCGTATCATGACCCATGACTTACTGCTGCAGTGGCATGACATTGTGGAAGGAATAACCCCATAGCACCCACCTTGATGATCCTTCCTAAAACATGATTAGGCCTTAATCATAGGTAAAACGATTCATTAATGATAGTGAATCTTTGGTTATTTATTCCGGTTATTTTATTTTAATCGGTTTGGTTGTCTTTTGTTTTGTTTGACTTTTGCAATGACCGTGATGAATACTGCCTCTATTTTATTGACAATGCTATATCAAACCAGCTTTATGAGAATATTGAATTATTATTATTTACGGACTTGGTGATTTTTCATTTGTTTGAATATTTTATATGGAACATGGGAATTCGAATAATTATTACGATAACATATTGTTGGCAATATGTGGACTTATATTATGATGATTAATTTTACCATTAAAGTTAGGTATCAATTAAAATAAAAAAATTAAAAAAATGCATTATTAATTTGTGAAATTATATATTTAAATCCTAAAAGGATTTGGCATGTAAATCAAAAGTTAAAAAGTATAATAATAATAATATTTTAATATTTAAAATCTGAGAGTTTTGAAAGGGACACGCCTTCATCTGACACCGAGTATGTGGCATCACGCATGCATTGACGCATGAAGCAACATTTGGAAGCCCGAAAATTCTCCATTATAGTATAGTTTCTTCATTATATTTTCTTTTATTTCTCCTTTGTTTGTTTTCATTTTCTTCTTGGAATACCTGCGTGAGTTTTGGAGGAAGGAAGGATTCAACTTGTTGGAGCTGGAAGAGTAAGAGGTTGCTGATTCTGGGTTTACTTCAAGCATGAATATCTTCTCCCTTCTCTGTAGCATTATTTGTAAATAATGAGGAAATACACATTCTGTTTTAAATGGCAATTAAATGAATTTGTGGACAACTTCTGATTTAATTGCTTGGAAATGAAATCTAAAAAGGAAATTGATGGATTTTGTATTCTCTTAAGTTTCCTTTGTGTGGTTTTAGCTAAACCTAGAAAAAACGCAGATGGGTGTTCCTAATCAATTTTTATTTTATTTTATTTTCTATTTAAATTTGATTTCTGGAAACCCAAATCGATTTCTGCCTCTGGGTTTTTTATTACAATAAACAATAATTTATTTGTATGAGCAAAGTGATTTCTGGGTAGTGTGAAAAATGTTTTTACTAGGTATTTCATCATTTTTCCTGATATATTTGCTTCGGATTCTAATAATTTCTAAATAGAAAAGAAATTAATGTTGGAATGAACTGATTTGGATATGTACAAGTTGATTTTCCTGTAGGTATAATTTTATTACCTGATTGAAAAATAAATTAGTGTTAACAGTCTATGTAAGATGACTTAGTTTTTCTTAAAGGATTTCATTACTGGAAGTGTTAGAAACTTATTGTTGTTATTCTATGCAAATAGACTTCAAAATTATCATCATGTGGTATGTGGGTCAATTTGTTTTGTTGATCTGTCGGTTACCTGAAAGAACATGTTAAAATGATTTAATAGAGGTGTTTTTACACTGTTTAGTTGGATTGTTATGTATATATATATGTATGTATATATATATGTATATATATATATATATATATATATATATATATATATATATATATATATATATATGTATTTTGATTGTTTGAAATAAAGTTATTGTGCATTTTATAGAGCTGCTCATTACCTAGAGGGAATATGTCTAATTGGTATTTGGAAATGATGATTTCAAATATTTTGTTAAGTTGTTTGTTGATTGGAAGGTAAGAAAAATAATAGTTGAATCTATACCATGTGAAGCATGATTTGCTTGTGGTTTAATCAAGAATTGGATGTTGAATGATTATGGTTTGATTATGTCTTGATCCTTGTGATTAGAGTGAAACATGATTGCTGAAATAGAAATTGGTTGTTCTATTGGTGTACATTCATAGTTGTATCTTGATGTAAAACATGTAATAATACATTCTCCATTGTATTACCATGCGTTTGTTGATAAAATAACTTGTATATCGTTTCATATTTTATTAAATAATTGCATCAAAAATGGAGTTAATATTCATGCCAATTCATTTTGAACTGACAACATACCACTACTCCAGTCTTACAGGACAATTAGCCGTCACGTTCGGATATGCGGAAACTCATGTCTTGTGAAGTTTAATCGTAGCATGGATCTAAATGAGATACTTGGATTTCAATTTGTAGAAGGATGATATCCCAGAATTTTGACTAAATTTATTGGGATCTTGGACCCATTGTTAATATTCAAACCTCACTATGTGAGAGTTACCATAATAGTTATATATTTCACCTTAACGGCATATGTAATTTATGATTTTAATAAAGAGATGATTACCTTGTATGAAATAATATCTCAATATGAGTAAATGATAAATATTAGAAGTGAGAAATCTTACTTATCATAAATTGATATATTTATTTATTTGATATTTGTCAATGTATGAAGCCGATAGTTGGGCAATTATTGTAACAATCAATTGTCTTTAATTTCTAAATTAAATAAGCTATTTAGTGGCGTAGCTAATCGAAGGAATAATTAAATATACATGTTTTAATATATATTTAATTCGGCCTTTTCAGTAAACTTGGTATTAATATGATAAGATTGTAAATCCTGTTGTATAGAGAATGGAAGAGTATCGTTGTAAAAGGTAATTTAAGGTTAAAAAACCAAAAAAAAGCATCAAGAAAAGAGAGACTAAATGGGATGATAAATAGATGAAAAGATCCATTAGACTTATCTCATGATGATCCTAGTTGGCCTTTGGCATTTATCTCGATATAAACTCTTGCAAGATAGGTTAAATTGGAAATAAAGTAAATACAAACTATAAGATCTAGATAACTGTGAAAGGGATAGTTGAGGTGGCGGAAGACTTAAACTCATAAGACTAGTGTGTTGTCTTGAGTTTAGCCTGTAACCTGCATGGCGGAAAACTTTGGCCAAAGTAATGCATTGATGGTTGTGCATTGTCTGATCACCTAGTCCTCCAATTAAATTAAAATTGCCAGTAACCTGATCATGGGAAGTTGAACACTGAACATGAGGTAGGCAATGGTCGGATACCAAATACGAAGTTGGAAAACTAGCTTGTGGTAGACCCAAGGACTTTCACATATGGTTCCCATGACCTTTAAAAAAAGGTTGAGCCAAAATGCTAGTAAGCATTGTCACTCAAAGTAGTGGCGAAGGGAGATCGTGGAGATCTGGATACACCCTTCTCAGCTGCACATGGCTTACATGGATGTTATCAGATAGATCAAAAGAACAAATTTGATTTAAAGAATTTGATTAAATAAATTTGTATGAATGCAGCTGTGTAATCTATTTTTATGTATGTTTAAAAAAAAATCCCCATTTTCCAGTTCTAGTAATTTTGAGCGTTACATTTTGGTATCAGAGCCAGAGGCTCAGACACTTGGACATTAATGGGACACACGTTCTAATAAAAAGTATCCTCTTTTATAAAAATAGAAACTTTGGCTAGGTCAGCAACAAGAGCTAATATGGTGAGTGACAGTGGGGTAAATATTGATGACGTGTCGGATAATATGGCTGCTAAGTTAGAAGAAATCCTCAACCTTTTGAATGACACCCAAAACCGAGTTGTTGCCTTAGAACAACAAGGTCAGGGTGGTGAAGAGAATGAGGATCATAGGGGTGATGAGCAATATGATGATCAACTTGAGCACCTGAATGAAAGGGAAAATAAGAAAGCAAGGGTTGGCTTGAGTTAGCAAGGGACATTAAAAGAATATCCCCACCTAAATTTGATGGTACAACTCTTGGGGATGGTGCTGAAAATTGGCTATCCGAAATGGAAAAGTATTTTGAGATTAGGGACTTTTCAGAGGAGACAAAAGTAGTATGGGGAGCCTACCAATTGTCCCGTGAAGCATCTTCCTAGTGGGATAACTAGAAAATGGAACTAGGAATTAATTCTTGTATGATCACGTGGGAGCAGTTTAAGGCCTACTTCCATCAAAGATGGCTACCTCAGCTATACTTTGACCAAAAGATGGTAGAATTCCAAAATCTGACTCAAGGAAGAAAGTACTCAATTATAAGAATATTGGGAACGTTTCACTCGATTGCTGAAATATGTTCCTATGTATCAAAAGGATGAGAAGTTTAGAGTGAGAAAATTTATAATGGGATTGAATCCTAGCATTGGTGGTGAGGTAGATGTTCATGGACCTACCTCGATGGAAACAGTGTTTGAAAAAGCTATCAAGCAAGAACAAAAGTGTGAAGTATTTATGCCTCTAAAGAGGAAAATAGAAGGAAATATAGCAGTTTTCAAACACCAACCGCAAGTAAACCAACATGGAAAAAGGGAAACAACAAGTTCAGGCCTATCAATAAAAGAGGAATAGTGGGTAGAACTATTGTGAATAATAAAAATAATGGGCAACAAGGAACAAGTTTCAGCCAGAATAAGATTGAGAGAAAAGGACCTCTGGGTGGATGTTTTAAGTGCGGTGGTGATCATTTCGCTAACAACTATCCACAAAGAGGACAATGGAATAACCAAGAAGGGATCTACTACAATAAATAAAGAGGGGCAACAACATAAGATTTATGTTGCAGTCCATAATAAGCAAGCAGAAAAGCAAGCGACTCCCATTGAAACCTCAGGTAAGCTTTTTGGAGAACCTGTTTCTGTTTTATTTGATTCGGTTCAACAAAATGTTTTGTTTCATCTAAAGTAGTTGATAAACTCAAAATAAGAGTTGGGTACATGGAACACACTTGGACTGTATAGTATGGAAATAATGTTGTACATAGAGTGAAGCAGTGTTTGTTTGAGGCACCACTAGAATTACCTGAGTTCACAACAAGATTAAACTTGTATGTGGCACCTCTTGGATCCTATGATGTTGTCATAGGTATAAATTGGTTAAGTCAACATAATGCAACCTTGGATTGCTTAGGAAAATGTGTAACCTGCTGCGATGATCAACAAAAAACAATGAGTGTTCAGGGTGTTAAAAGAGAGTTTGTCACTAGGTAGATTTCCGCCATGTAGCTAAAAAAGGCAAAGCGAAAGGGCTGCCATCTATATGTTGTAAAAATATCAAATTTGGGATAGGAAATTGAGCCTGAAATTGAAGCATTTCCCATCCTAAGGGAATTTAGAGATGTGTTTCCAAATGAGTTACCGGACTTCCACCTAAGCGTGAATTTGACTTCACAATAGAGGTCAAACCAGCAAATGAGAACCAATTTCCAAGGCACCGTACAAAATGAAAACAACCAAATTAGTTGAATTGAAAGCTCAATTACATGAGTTGTTGTCCTTGGGTCTGATTAGACCAAGTATATCACCATGGGGTGCACCGTAATCTTCGTGAAAAAGAAGGATGGGACCCTCAGACTTTGTATTGATTACCGAATGCTCAACAAGGTAACAATGAAGAATCGGTACCCACTGCCCCGAATTGATGATCTATTTGATCAAATGGGGGTGTAAAAGTGTTTTCCAAGATAGATCTAGATCCGGTTATCATCAACTGAATCAAGGATGAAGATATCCATAAAACCACTTTTAGAACAAGGTATGGGCATTACGAGTTTATATTTTTTCCCTTTGGACTAACAAATGCACCTGCCGCTTTCATGAACTTGATGAACAACGTGTTTAGGGAATACTTAGACCAATTTGTACTTATCTTTCTCGATGATATATTAATATACTCCAAGAATGAGGAAGAACATGATGAACATTTAAGGATTGTGCTGGGAATTCTCAGAAAACATAAATTATATGGAAAATTATCTAAGTGTGCTTTCTATCAATATGAAGTACAATACTTAGGCCACATAATAAATAAAGAGGGAATCTCGGTGGACCCTTCAAAGATCAAGTGCCATCATGGAATGGCCAGCACCGAAGGATGTGCATGAAGTGAGAAGTTTTATGGGTCTAGCAGGCTACTATCGGAAGTTCGTAAAGGACTTTTCTAAGTTAGCGGGACCTATCACTTCTTTGCAAAAGAAGGGTAAGAAATTTTTTGGGACATCAAGTGTGAAGAAGCCTTTAAGGAGTTAAAAGGTAGACTCACAAGTGCTCGGTGTTGAAGATTCCAGATCCAAACGGGAATTTCTTAGTGGTAACCGATGCTTCAGGGGAAGGTTTGGGTGGAGTACTACTACAAGATGGGCATGTGGTAGCTTTTGAAAGTAGGAAGTTGAGGGTGCATGAAGTAAATTATGCACCACATGATCTTGAGCTTGCTGTGATTGTTCATGCGCTGCAGGTATGGAGGCACTATTTGCTTGGGAAACCTTTTGAACTCAAAACAAGATCATCTTGGGCTCAAATACATCTTTACACAACCGAATCTAAATGCAAGGCAATGAAGATGGCTGGAGTTCCTAGAAAATTATGACTTTGATATAAATTACATTAAAGGAAAAGAGAATAGGGTGGTTGATGCCTTAAGTCATAGAAAGTATATTGTTGCTATAATTACATTAAGAACCCAGTTCAAAGATGAAGTCAAAAATGAGTTAACAAATGACCCCTACTACAATCATGTTAAAACAACTTTAGAAAAAGATCCGAGGACAAAAGGTATGATGGTTTCAAGCTGGAAACAGATGGATTCTACGTGTTATAACAATAAAATATATGTACCAGAGGGTAAAGAACTCAGAAATAAAGTCATGAGAGAATTTCATGATGTTCCCTACTCGGGACATCCAGGAGTAACAAAAATGATGGCGGACATCAAAAAGCAATACTTCTAGAAAAAGATGAAAAGTGATGTGATTCTTTATGTCTCACAATGCCTGGAATGTCAGCAAGTAAAGGTTGAACATTCACATCCAAGCAGGATTATTATATCCTCACAACGTGCCAGAATATAAGTGGCAAGTTATAAGTATGGATTTTGTCCAAGGTCTACCTATGTCCCAAAATAAACATGATGTTATACTTGTAGTTGTAGACAAGTTAACTAAAGTGGCACATTTTATAGCAAGTAATTTAAAGGATAATTCACCCATACTGGCAAAAAGGTTTGTGCAAGAAGTTTTCCGATTACATGGAGTTCCAGAAATAATAATTTCAGACAGGGACTCAAGGATGACTTCAGATTTTGGCAGACTTTGTATGTTGCCTTAGGGACAAAACTGAACATAAGTTCTGCCTACCATCCTGAAACTGATGGTCAAACTGAAAGAGTAAATCAAGTGTTAGAAGATTTACTAAGAATGTATTGCATGGATCAACAATACAAATGGGAAGAGTATCTTCCCTTGGTTGAATTTTCCTATAATAACACCTACCATTCTTCCATTCAGATGGCTCCTTTTGAGGCCTTATATGGTCGTAGGTGTAGAACACCAATAAGTTGGGATAATCCTGAAGATAGAGTACTAATTGGACTGAAATGCTTTCGGAAATGGAAAAATAGGTTAAATTAATCCAAGAAAGATTGAAAGAGGCCGCAAATAGATAGAAAAGTTATGCAGATTTAAAAAGAATTGACAGAAAATTTAACGTGGGAGATAAAGTTTTTCTTAGGGTCAAACCTAAAAAGAGTTCCATTTCATTTGGAAGATCACCAAACTATCTCCTAGGTTTGTAGGACCATTTGAAGTCCTAGAGGTCATTGGACCAGTAGCCTACAAGCTAGCACTGCCTCCCGCTCTATCCAGGATGCACAATGTATTTCATGTATCCTTGCTTAAGAAATATGTACCTAATTTAACACATGTACTTAATTGGGATTCATTGCAGGTTCTGGATCCAGGGGTAATCACGGTTGAGCCTATAAGGATACTAGAAACCCACAAGTTGCACTTGAAAAACCATGAGGTTTCACAATGTAAGGTCCAGTGGGACCAATATTCTGAAGAAAGTGCCACTTGGGAGAATCTGGAAGATATCCAAGACTACTTTTCCGCATCTGTTTGACTGATTTTTAAGAATATATTTTTGTTATAGTGCTAAATAAATTTTTTTTTATAAAGAGGTAGATAAGAAAATCCTTGTAGATAAGCTTACAACTGAATATTGGAACTAAGGTACTTTTTGATGAATAGTTATTGTTGAAGATTTTGTAATGAACCTGGAAAATATGTCGTTTAAGTCAGTAATGTGTTATGTCTATAGATTATGTGACTGATTTTCTAGATATATAAGGGATGTTGTGACCTTTATGATTCAGCTGAAATGATATTGATACAAATTTTAAGCTGATTTGAAATATATTAATGCAACAAATGAATGATGGGTTTAGTTTTTCTATTTATCCTGAAATCATCGAGACGATGATTATTCTAAGGGGTGGAGTATGTAACATCCCAAAATTTCTTGTAAGTTAAATTAACTACGGTTAAGTCTAAACAGGATTAGACGAGATCATCATTAGGTATAAAATTCATTTTTGGTTCATCGTATCATGACCCACAACTTTTTCATTGGGGGCATGACATTGTGGAATGAATAACCACAGGCCGCACCCACCTTGATGATCCTTCCTAAAACATGATTAGGCCTTAATCATAGGTAAAATGATTCATTAATGATAGTGAATCTTTTCGGTTATTTATTCCGGTTATTTTATTTTAATCGGTTTGGTGGTCATCTTATGTTTTTTTTGACTTTTTTGCAATGACCGTGATGAATATTGCCTCTGTTTTATTTGACAATGCTATATCAAACCAACTTTATGAGAATATTGAATTATTATTATTTATGGACTTGGTGATTTTTCATTTGTTTGAATATTTTATATGGAACATGGGAATTCGAATAATTATTACGATAACATATTGTTGGCAATATGTGGACTTATATTATGATGATTAATTTTACCATTAAAGTTAGGTATCAATTAAAAATAAAATTTAAAAAAATGCATTATTAATTTGTGAAATTATATATTTAAATCCTAAAAGGATTTGGCATGTAAATCAAAAGTTAAAAATAATAATAATAATAATATTTTAATATTTAAAATATGAGAGTTTTGAAAGGGACACGCCTTCATCTGACACCAAGTATGTGGCATCACGACATGCATTGACGCATGAAGCAACATTTGGAAGCCCGAAAATTCTCCATTATAGTATAGTTTCTTCATTATATTTTCTTTTATTTCTCCTTTGTCTATTTTCATTCTTCTCTTCTGGAATACCTGCGTGAGTTTTGGAGGAAAGAAGGATTCAACTTGTTGGAGCGGGAAGAGTAAGAGGTTGTTGATTTTGGGTTTACTTCAGGCATGAATATCTTCTCCTTCTCTGTAGCATTATTTGTAAATAATGAGGAAATACACATTTTGTTTTAAATGGCAATTAAATGAATTTGTGGACAACTTCTGATTTAATTGCTTGGAAATGAAATCTAAAAAGGAAATTGATGGATTCTGTATTCTCTTAAGTTTCCTTTGTGTGGTTTTAGCTAAACCTAAAAAAAATGCAGATGGGTGTTCCTAATCAATTTTTATTTTATTTTATTTTCTATTTAAATTTGATTTCTGGAAACCCAAATCGATTTCTGCCTCTGGGTTTTATTACAGTCAAACAATAATTTATTTGTATGAGCAAAGTGATTTCTGGGTAGTGTGAAAAATGTTTTTACTAGGTATTTCATCATTTTGCCTGATATATTTGCTTCGGATTCTAATAATTTCTAAACAGAAAAGAAATTAATGTTGGAATGAACTGATTTGGATATGTACAAGTTGATTTTCCTGTAGGTATAATTTTATTACCTGATTGAAAAAAAATAAATTAGTGTTAACAGTCTATGTAAGATGACTTAGTTTTTCTTAAAGGATTTCGTTACTGGAAGTGTTAGAAACTTATTGTTGTTATTCTATGCAAATAGACTTCAAAATTATCATCTGTGGTATGTGGGTCAATTTTTTTTGTTGATATGTCGGTTACCTGAAAGAACATGTTAAAATGATTTAATAGAGGTGTTTTTACATTGTTTAGTTGGATTGTTCCTATATATATATATGTGTATGTATGTATGTATTTTGATTGTTTGAAATAAATTTGTGTGTTTTATAGAGCTGCTCATTACCTAGAGGGAATATGTCTAATTGGTATTTGGAAATGATGATTTCAGACTATTTTGTTAAGTTGTTTGTTGATTGGAAGGTAAGAAAAATAATAGTTGAATCTGTACCATGTGAAGCATGATTTGCTTGTGGTTTAATCAGAATTCGGATGTTGAATGATTATGGTTTGATTATGTCTTGATCCTTGTGATTAGAGTGAAACATGATTGCTGAAATAGAAATTGGTTGTTCTATTGGTGTACATTCATAGTTGTATCTTGATGAAAAACATGTAATAATACATTCTCCGTTGTATTACCATGCGTTTGTTGATAAAATAACTTGTATATCATTTCATATTTTATTAAATAATTGCATCAGAAAATGGAGTTAATATTCATGCCAGTTCATTTTGAACTGACAACATATCACTACTCCAGTCTTGCAGGACAATTAGCCATCACGTTCGGATGTGTGGAAACTTATGTCTTGTGAAGTTTAATCGTAGCATGGATCTAAATGAGATACTTGGATTTCAATTTGTAGAAGGATGATATCCCAAAATTTTGACTAAATTTATTGGGATCTTGGACCCATTGTTAATATTCAAACCTCACTATGTGAGAGTTACCATAATAGTTATATATTTCACCTTAATGGCATATGTAATTTATGATTTTAATAAAGAGATGATTACCTTGTATGAAATAATATCTCAATATGAGTAAATGATAAATATTAGAAGTGAGAAATCTTACTTATCATAAATTGTTATATTTATTTATTTGATATTTGTCAATGTATGAAGCCGATAATTGGGCAATTATTGTAACAATCAATTGTCTTTAATTTCTAAATTAAATAAGCTATTTAGTGGCGTAGCTAATCGAAGGAATAATTAAATATACATGTTTTAATATATATTTAATTCGGCCTTTCGGTAAACTTGGTATTAATATGATAAGATTGTAAATCTGTTGTATAGAGAATGGAAGAGTATCATTGTAAAAGGTAATTTAAGGTTAAAAAACCAAGCATCAAGAAAAGAGAGACTAAATGGGATGGTAAATAGATGAAAAGATCCATTAGACTTATCTCATGATGATCCTAGTTGGCCTTTGGCATTTATCTCGATATAAACTCTTGCAAGATAGGTTAAATTGGAAATAAAGTAAATACAAACTATAAGATCTAGATAATTGTGAAAGGGATAGTTGTGAGGTGGCGGAAGACTTAAACTCATAAGACTAGTGTGTTGTCTTGAGTTTAGCCATAACCTGCATGGTGGAAAACTTTGGCCAAAGTAATGCATTGATGGTTGTGCATTGTCTGATCACCTAGTCCTCCAATTAAATTAAAATTTCCAGTAACTTGATCATGGGAAGTTGAACACTGAACATGAGGTAGGAAATGGTCGGATACCAAAATATGAAGTTGGAAAACTAGCTTCGTGGTAGACCCAAGGACTTTCACATAGTTCCCATGACCTTTAAAAAAAGGTTGAGCCAAAATGCTAGTAAGCATTGTCACTCGAAGTAGTGGCGAAGGGAGATCGTGGAGATCTGGATACACCCTTCTCAGCCACACATGGCTTACACGGATGTTATTAGATAGATCAAAAGAACAAATTTGATTTAAAGAATTTGATTAAATAAATTGTATGAATGCTAATTGCATAATCTATTTTTATGTATGTAATCTATTTTTATGTAAGCGAATTCTTGTGACCTTTTGCACAACATACTACACACCAAATCTTAGGCCTTATGCTATCTCTTAGAGGTGAACTATTCTTAAGGTCTTCATTCCTCTGAATTTCTTGTTGGAGTTTTAACTTTTCCAGCTCCAGTTGTACTCTTTCCAATTCTATTTTTAGTGATGCTTCACCTTCTCTATGTCATGGTTGGGACTCCAGCCTAATCACCATCTTTATTGCATTCATGAGAGTGTTGAAGGGTTTTCCATCCAATGTTCCTATGATATAAGGGAGGATCCTTGAAGTAAACCATTTAATCCATTGTTTATCTGTGAGAGGCTCCTCCAACTTCCTGGTTATACTTTTGAATCATGTGGCTAAACTCCTTAATTGTTTCCTTCTCTCCTTGAACGAGGTCTCTCATCTTACTCACCCCTTCTAATGGTGCTTCTGGAAAATGGAAGTCTGTCCTAAACTCCTTCTCAATAGTATCCCAATCCTTAGTTCCTTAGGCATTAGTTTTCATGAACCATCGTAATGCATCGTCCCTCAGAGTGGTAATTAATTCATATAATTTTACTACGTTTTCTATGATGTTCTTGTTCTTCCATTGGGATTCCAATAAAAATAAATGCTCCATAGTATCACTTGTGTCTGATTCAAATATTGGTAACTTGATCTTTTGTGCCATGTTTCTAGCTAGTTGAGAATGTATTTGAGGCTGACTAATTGTTTGTTGCTTCATTAGTTTCACCTTCTTTGATTGATTATGAACCTTTGTCAAGTTATTCTTCCTTCCTTTTTCTCTAGATAGCTCGATATCAAAATATAATTCTCCTAATAGTTCTCTAAATTCTCTTACAATTTCCTGTCTCTTTTGACTTTCTTCTTGCAATTTGTGATATCTTTCTTCCAAGATTTCTCCTTTTTCTATCCTTTGAATTGGTGTTTCAAGCGACACATGGAATGGTAACCGATCCGGGGGTCATCTCCTTTGGGCTTATGTCATGGCTAGGGGATGCATCCTTAGTTGGTGAATTTTCATAACTATCCTTTTCCATAACTACCTTCCTATCTTTATTATTTCTTAATCTATAACTATCTTCTAATCCTCATCACTCCTCTTCTTGTTTTTACTTATCTCCTTCCTCATCTTTCTCCTCTATTGTCTTTATATTTTCTCCCTCTCGTTTCTCAACATTATCTTTTTCTTCATCTTCCTTCTCTATTATTTTTATTTTCTCTCCAAATTCTTCAACTAACTCTTCCATCTTATCAGCTTCTTCTAGTTCTTTTCCCTTTTCTTTAATTAGTAATGGAGTTCTTTCTGTCATTTCTTCCCATCCGATTAGCTAACTATTTCTTTAAGTCTTGGTATTAATCCTCCTACTAGTGTTTGTAAATCTTGTACTAGTATTGTCTGCCTTGATAATGCTTGTTGTATTGGACTATTTAAAAGATTTGTTTCATGGGGAGTTGTGGTGTAACCAAAATTTGGTCTACACTCACTACGAGTACTATAGAAATACTTTTGTGTTTGCCTTTGTCTCAAGGGTAAGCCAATTTTTGGCCTCCACTCGAAATGGGTGTTTCTTTTTTTTCTCTCTTTGTCTTAACTTTATTTAATTTTTATTTTCTCTCATTCAATTTCTTTGCTCTTTCCTCTCTTGCTAGTCTTTGTTTCTCTAACTCCTTTTCTGTAGCTATTCTAGCTCTCTCTTCCATCCTCTTCATTCTGATTGGTTTTGTTAAGATACTAACTTCTCTTTAATTCTCCTAATCTTATTTTTTCCAACTATGTAATTTTTCTTTTCTTCATGTCATCCTATTTCTGCTATCCCAACCATCACCCCATTAATTCTGATAAGTTATGTCTCTTGGATCGCCCCCTTCACGTACGTCATCCCATGGTGCCTTGCCCCTTAAAGGAACTTTTCGAGCTTCTAATTAAACCTTTCTCTACCATCAAAACCTTAATTAAGAATGGAACTAATTTGAGAAAATGGCCTCTTGCTCCACTTAAGACTTCACCTTTCTTGTGGTTGAAACTAGTCCAACCTTATATGGCCCAAGTGATTATGTATGAATCGAGTGTACTTTCGTACCAGTAGTCAGTTTCTCTCATCCAAGGTTCATTAAGGTGATTAAGTATCGTTAACGTTACTGAATTCCACTCAAAATGTTCTCTTAAATGTAATTGTGATCACTCTATTCTCTTGGCGTGTGTTAATATGCAAGGCCACAACAAATATGGAACTTGGGACCAAAATTCTTCTCTGTAGTCCTCAAGTACTTATGATTCTAACGATTTATATGATGTTTTCAATCTTTTGGCTTCTCCTTTAAAAAAATTGTGAATTTGATTTTTCCACCAATCCTCAATTTCCATCATTGTTGGTTTCTAATATCTTGGTGGTGATATTTTTCCTGACATCCAACTAACAAAAGGAACCTAGGCTCAGAAACCAAATGTTGGCCTAAGACCCAACACAATTTTAGGTCTTATAAGTTTGTTTTTTTCCAACTAGAGCTAACATCACATAGAAGGGTAGATCTCTCTTATAAAATAAGTATTTAGCATTTATTAAACATGAATAAACATAACATTCAAAACATCAATCGTTCAAACCATAAATATCACACATATATTGATCATAATTTCATATAATTCAGAAATATATGTTTATATTGATTATATTCATATCCTCACTTCTTACATTGATTTCTCTCTTTATTCTTCATGTTTATATCATCTCTTCTCACTCATTTTCATGATATCCTCTTCCTCGTAGTCTCTGAGTACTTCTTATTCTAATGCTTTATATGATGCTTTCAGTCTTTTGGCTTCTCCTTTAACAAATTTCTGAATTTGATTTTCCCACCAATCCTCAATTTTTGTCAATGTTGGTTTCAATATCCTAGTGGTGATATTTTTCCTAACATTCGACTAACAAAAGGAACCTAGGCTCAAACACCAAATGTTGACCTTAAACCTCGACAACAATGTGAGATTTAAGAAGTTTGACCTATTGTTAGTGATGTACGTGGGAAAAGTAAACTATTCTAACTTGTGAACAGAAATAATGTAAACACACATAATAGATTTTGCTCCAAAACATCAATCTCCATTCATATTTCCATATTCATTACATTAGTCTCAATTACATATTCAGATATTTCTCTATTCAATATTTCATCTTTCTATCTCTTACAATTCAATATCCCCATATAGCATTCACTCTCTATTTCATGAGATGCACACCTATACAAAGGATTAATTACAATTAATATACACAATATAAAATATTCCAAGATTCACTTCTTTTGATTCATGCCTCGGTGGCTTATGTCTCATACCATCTTGACTTGTCTTTATTTAATGGCTCTTTTCACTTCCTATAGTATCTTGCGACTTCTTTCGGTGTGTCATGGCTTATTCCAGTCTTTTGTGGCTTCTTCTTGGCTTTACTTGATTATTCCCTTAACTCACGGCTATCTCAAAATGCGATGAAGAACCACATCATGAAGCCTATATAAGCAATTCCATCATACGTCATTTAGGGTCATGGCGGTTTTAGGATATCCTCGTATAAAAGTAATAAAAAAGGTGTTAGGTTGTGGAGCATGTTTTCATGTGTGAAAGTGTTGAAGACTGTACACTAAGAGTACTATACACTTTTCATGTATCCTCGCCGCTTGGGAGTTGTGGTGGGCCGGGCCCAGAGCAGGGTCCGGGGTGGTAGCCCCTGGTAACAGGAGGTTGGGCGTAGCAGAAAAAAAAAAATTTAGGCGTAAATTTTTGGCCTCAAAAAAATTACACCGAAATATTGGGAAACGTGCTTTTCTCATATGGGCGAGTTTTTTGACCCATAGGTTTATGGGACGGAGTTTTGCCCATGGTTTTGATACCTGATTTTTGTAAAACTACTTAAGCGCATTTGTCTATTTATATGGTTTTATGCATATGATAGAAGGTATGAAGAACATTGCAGATGTGCTTTGAATTCGTTTGTGGTCTGTAGAGTTTGTGAGCATAGCTCCAAATGGATCTGGGTATTGTATTGAGAGAGCAGTGGCTTCTAATAAAATCCGAGCAAGTGATTCTTGGTGGACGTAGCCCAAATTGGGTGAACCACGTTAAATATGTCTCTTTTGTTTTGTTATTTTATTACGTAATTTTATTTTAGATCTGTAATAATTTCGCATATTAGTTTCTCTTGTTGTGATTCTCGTGAGGATTATTCCACATATTTTATCTCTTATTTCCTAACAAAAGGCACTCCGAGGATCTAAAAGCTGTGAAATAACTCATGCACATCCATTATGGAATCATTTTCTAAAGGTCTTAATGCTCCTACTAGGTACATGAGTCTCCATCTTCTCTCTACAAGAAATCAAAGTGACCTTTCCCAAGTATTTTAGCAAGTGTGAAACTCAAGCAAGGTATTGTCAAAGAATTTTTGTCAAATTTTGATTGTAGTATGGTAGATATCACATGCTAGGAGAATGATGTGCAGTTTGATCCCTCTTTAGAGTAATGGCAATGTCGATGGTGCACGAGGGTACCCTGACCCACCTAACATTTTTTTCATGAACTCCATCTTGTACTATGAGGGTTAGAGGGTTTGATCAGAGTTATAAATCCATTACGAAGGAAAGCAAAGAATACTACCACACAACAATAATCATTTCTAGGCAAGAAAGTAACACGAGAAAGTTACATATCCATAATCTAAGAAGGTACAAGACCATATAAAATTTTCATGACCGTGCATTTAACGGTTTGGACATAGTTGTACAATTTTCAACAAGTATACTTTTAGGTGTCAATCTCAGCAATGAAGCAATTCTAGTCTCGGATCAACTTGTTTCTACACTCAAAATCTCCCAAATCCACACAAAATCAACTAAGTGTAATCTCTCATTTGTGTTTTGATAGTTCCTAGATCAATAGTCACTTTGTAAAGCGTTATTTTGATTTAGGCAATTAATGTTGGAAGTTAATTAGATCATAATAGCCTCTTGTTGCATTATTTCATCCTTTTTATGTATGTTAATTAGAAACACATTTTAAATCTTAAAAGGGAATGAAATAGGAAATTAAAAAAAAAAAGTGAAATCGCCTTTATAGCGGTGTCCCCATCTATCTATAAATTGGGAAATGCTCATAAATCCAAGATGTCAAAAGTATCATGGGCCCCATTTGCCTTATACTACCTCACATGAATATTGTATAAATCATACATTAGTTGCACCCATGTGGATGTCCCCTAACTAAATTGTGTTTCAACCTCTAAAGCATTTATGCATACCACTAATACAAAAGAAATCTTGCTTCATCTTCCTTATGAAATGAGATCTATGTCATAACTATACCAATTATCACCTTTTAGATTTTTGTGATCAAAGAAAAAAACATGGCACTCAATCCGACCATATGTGATCTTGGATGATATTCCTTACTTATTTTATCCCATAATACTAAGGCCCTCCTCTCCACATTGCTCGGTGGAACTTTACAATACATACAAACACCCTAGATGAGAAACCCAAGAATCGCATGAACATCCTCCAATGTCACTACAACCTCTATCGTCTATCCTCCATACCTCCACCTAAAGGTGTTGGACCTGAACTCTCAATGACCCAAAAATATATGTATTGAATTTGGATCCAATGGAATCTGCACCATCTAAATAATGTCTCTAAAATTGAGGCCTTGTAGCTATATAATATTGTGTTTAGATAACCTACACAATTACTCTAATAACCTTTCCCCATCCATTGATTTTCATAATTAGATATTTCATGGCACTTGAAAAATATCAACTAAAAAATACCCATCGATCTCAATCCAAACTAATCAAAACACATCTCAAAGTGCGATAAAATCAAAACATAAACTACTCAAATTACATCATTCTTTGCTAGCTTAACACCATCAACCCCGAGAAAAATTCATTATTTTCCGACTACATCGACCACCTTGGCCGGATGTCAATGGTCATCCTAGAAATCTTCTCGGGTATAAAAATCATCATCTATCCTATAATAAGTCCTTCTAGCATGGTTGATCTCGTCTATCTCAAGATTCGATGGCCTTTTCTAACAATAAATTCAAAAACCTAACCTAATGACTCTAAAAATCAAAATGCTCCCAAATCCACCTAGATATTGACCTAATCTACATTTCAACTATCCTTGGGATAAATTTTGCTAGCTAAATTTTCCTTAGTATACATTTTCCATTTTCTTCTATCTACTCTTTCCCATTTAAAAACAACACTTATCATGGGATTTGCGGCGTCATGTGCCCCATGTTAACCACCTTGTCTTTACCCTCATACTCTCGTCATCATCACTAAAATCACCATTACTAGATATTATTATAGATTCAATGTATCATAAATCTAAACTAATCAAGTGACAAATGAATTCATTTCCTAACTATTTATATGAATTATTATAACTAGTTTCGATGTAGTTTCCTTCCAATCTTCAAACCTTCATATTTTTCAAATGAAAAAACCCTAAAACCATTCTATAAATTATGCCTCGCTCGTGGTGGTGAGTTCCTCGTTTTTACATATTACACTTACCTCTACCAAATTCTACAAAAACCCCATTTTCATCACTTTGATGCTCAGTTCCATCATCCCCTAGCCTCCTAACTAGGTAAATTATGTCATATTTTACTTATTTTCTTCTAGTGTTTCTTTTTAGTCTTACTTATTCGGGGTTCTAAAAATATTTTGTGCCCACCATAAGCTATCCGAATGACACCAATAGGTAATTATATGAGGTAGGTATATTTCATTTGGATTTCATTATTTATTTACATCACTTTCGTATCGTTTTACTTTCGGTATTTAATTTTTATTTATTTGTCTCATATATATTTTTCTTAATACCATTCATATTTCACTATTGTATCATTTGATGATCTTGGTTGGGACATGAGTATACACCTTATTTTTTACGCTTGTTAATTGTTTCTTTTGTGCGGGTTTTTTATACAATTTCCTCCTAAGTGGGTGTCATGAGGGTCCCATTGGGATTGGGGTGTGATATGATTGGCCATGTGGGCTAGACCACATCATTTGAGAGATGTCACTATTATACCATAATTATCATACCCTTGCCTCGTTTCTTCCCTTTATTCACGCATTATGCCCATTATGTCCACTTATCCCATTATACACTTATTTTCATATTTGTTGCATGTTATTATCCTTGATTTCACTCACCCTAGACCTTCATAATTTACCTCTATTTATCTTATATCCTTTTCCTCACATGTTTTCCCCCTTTGACCTTAGGGTTTCCCTAAGGCCGCGACATATCCCATCTCCCACAAGTGATGGCTTCAAGTATATATACTCCACCACATTTTTGTTAAACCACCACCAAATACTCATTTTTATCATATGTGGTGGCACTTATACTCGTATATTTTTACATTGTTTCACACCTTATTTTTGGACTTGAATTCTTTGAGCTTACCTCTTTTGCATTTGGGTCACCATAGTGAGTTAGGACTAGAGATCTTCTTGTTGATATTTCCCCTTCTCCATTCATAGATATTCTCTCTCAATATTGTTGTCTTTGGAGAGGATTATGCATCAGCAATCACTCAAACGCTACGAGTAAGTATTCTAACCCTTCTTAGTATTTTATCTTACACATGTATGTTGTTTATTGGTTAGTCATTATTATAGACTAGAGTAGATGTATGTTTATTTTGATCTATTGCATTGTATTACTATATTATGCCCTTGGCTTTAACCATCCCTTGATTACTCTTATTTTGAATCCTTGTAGGATACATATATTTATCTTAGGTATAGGACTTGGAAACATGTAGATATCCTGGGGTTAGGATCATTATCCTTTAGAATTATGACATTAATGTACTTTGAGCACCTTTGTATCTACATCGTGCATTCGAGAATTAGATTCAGTCCATATATTTGAGAACTTTGGGAACCTATATTTTCTTGTCGTGCACAATCCAATCAACATATAAACATGAAAATTCACACAAGGAGGTGAGAGAACGAATCCTTTATCATCAATCTACTCTTAAGCGAAATCATTCTTTAATTTCATGTCAATAAAGGCTTTTTGTGTTTGTGTTAAGGAGTATTCGTTGTGGAGTTACTTTGGGTTTAGAGTGAGTTATGTTTTTGTTATTTTGTTTTAAAAAATAAATGGAAAAGAACCCCTCCCCAAGTCATATTTTAAGGTCCCATGAAATGGCTCAAAAGCAATATGGCCATTTGTTAGGAATATCCCAATGAAAATTGTTCCACCTACATTTCAAGATATCACTCCCATACCAAAAATGTTCCAAATACAAAAAGTATGGTGAGAGACGGGTTGAAAAACCAAGGGTGAAGGGGTGGAAGCACTTATTGCAACTTAGCAATTGGTTAATGCTTGTAATATTCATACTTTATTAAATTAAATCCAAACACATTTACAACCCAAAATTTAATAGATTTTTTTCCAAACATGGCTATATTCACACAAAAAAATAGATAAACACTTGATAAATAAAAATACTTAGTTATTGAGAAATCATGGAGTCAACATCTAATTCACCACTTGTCATCTAAGTTGAACAAAAATCTCATGATAATAACTTAGGCCAACCCAAAACTATTTGTGTATTCAATTAACTAACATGTACTTTATGCCAAAAACAATATTGTTTGTTCCATCGTATGATAACTTTATAGTTACATGCAATTTGTTCCTACAAACAAGGGGGATTAAACCTAGGAAAACTAAGCGATTGCTTAGAGCGCTAAGAATTAGGGGGCACCAAATTTATAAGATTTCCATTAGGTTAATATTTACTTCCTCCCGAATATTTTTATGGTTGTAGTATATTAATGTTGGGTAAAATACTTATCATACATAATACAATACTAAAATTTATTCCATATAAGGTCAGCAATATGGTAGTGTCTCGAGAAAAAGATTGATTAAGCCATGAGAAATTAATAGTCTAGGTTGTGGCCGAGTTAAGCGTATCAAGTTCATAGGAATATTACTAGGTTGACTGCTTACTACTCACCAATAATTATTATGGTTGTAATATATTAATGTTTGATAATGCCTATTAATGATAATATAATATTAAATTTTTTTGTGTAAGATTAGCAATATGGTAGTGTCTTTGGTTTGATAAACATGTACTTTAGATGGGAAAAAAATGAAATGGTTGTTCTTGGTGAGTTTTTGTTTAAACTAATTAAAGAATCTATGCATTTGGTATGATTATTTAAGGTGCCTACATTCTTTTGTAAATATCAATCTTAGGTCAATTTTAAATTCCTTGCTTTAGGTATGATTTATAAATAAAACAATTTTGTTTCCAAGAATATTTTTAGAAAATGACGATACGATATACAAAACCAAAGATATTAAAACCTTAGTATTTAAGTTGATGTAAAAGAACAAATGTCTATTTTTAAAGTTTAACACAAATGTTTTGATAAATAATCAACCTTAAGCTTAATTATGTATTGTTCAAAAGATCCTACATATAATGTTAATACAAATTAGAAGGGGGAATTTGGCTTTAAATAGTGCCTAAGGCGCTCATAAGTCTTAGTTCAGCCCTGCCACCAGAACTAATTACATTGCCATTTTTGTTTTCCTAAGGCCCCATTAAAAAAATTTCAAATGAAATTCTAAAGTACCATTAAAAAAAAATTGATAGACTTCAACCATGAAAGAAGACTCAACAGCTAATATATTTTAAAGTAATGAGAGCAACCTTCAACTTACAAAGATGATGACGAAGATTACTACTAGATGGTCGAAATATGCACATATAAGGCGACACGTGTTTGAGGTATTGAATTCATTTTCTTGCTAAAGAACATTCGTCCTAGAATTTTAACCTTAAAATGTTACATTTAGGAGGGAAAACATTTTAATGGAGGCAATATACTAGCAATTGCACATGAGTCGCAAGTTACGCTGGGGAATGTAAATATGCAACGGGGCTAATGGAGCATACAAATTTGTATTGTTTATGCCCCAAACTCACAGTAGCCCTGTATCACAAATATTCATACTGTGCGTTATATTCAGATTTGTTTTTTTGTTTTATTGGCAAATATTAGAGGTGCACTTATCACAAATATAAAAGTTTTACTTTTTAGAACAATACCTTCTATCGTTGATGGTGTGCTCAGCGAGGGTGTGTCAGTGGCCTTGGTTAAGCCTATATATTTCCCCCTCTATTTCAATATTGTCGCCGCCTGTTGTCCATTTTATTTGATTGTGCATCACCAAAATATTTCAATAATCACAAAAATCAATATTTCAATAATCACCAATATATCGATGGGAGACTAGTTTTGGCCGTTCCCATGGGCACTCCAGTTTTGATGCAGTTCTCCCAAGAGCTTTGAAAATCCTCCCGACTTTCCAAATGACTTTGGCAACTCTTTACAGAATTGATCACCATAAAAGTTCCAACTCATTAAATTTGGCAATGTTTATAATTTTGGATAATTACTACAATCACAGTAATCCAAGTTGAGTGCCTAGAGATTTGCCTTACAACATATCCAACTTCGCACTGCAAACCCAATTAGCCTTTTCTTGGGTGCATAGAATATTGCAGAATGTTCCAATTTAAATTGATTTGCATGGGTTGACATGCACTAACTTGCTAGCCAAGCATCCAAATAGCCTTTAATATGTTATGGCATTTCGTAAACATTACATACCATTGTCATTACTACGTAACAACATTCCTTTCAAATGATATTTTTGTAGATTAGCCAACTGATAAGGAAGCCAAACAGTTCACTCTATCTTTGAGTTGGCCTATGCTCCTCATTATTACTCGATGTGATGGACAAACGCGATTAAATTAACGGTAAACTACAAAACAACTATAAACACTTTTGTCGAAGAAATAGTTGAGGGGTCGCATCTTTTGCATGCCATAGGATTCATGTGTAATTCATGTGTAACACTGAATCATATTTCCTGTTGTTGTGTCATATAAGAAACATTTTCTAACCTTAACAACTGTCATCCTCTTTAATGGACAATAAATAAATAAATAAATCACAACATTCACAAAGAGAGCAGATTTAATATTTTCTTTAGCACACGATCATACAATCCAAAAATTAGATACAATCAAAATGTTAGATATTATTATAGGAAATATCTAAAATTTGTGATCATACAATCCAAAAAGTAGATACAATTAGATTGTTAGATATTATTATAGGAAATATCTAAAATTTGTGGATATCTACCATAGTAAATATCTAGGATTGTAGGAAAATATCTAAAATCCGGTAACTTACATTAAAGTTAAGACAACAAATATTAGAGCCACCGAGAATTTGACACTTTCCAGCCAAGCCATCTTCAAAGGTGAACGCCACCGATGAATTATGGGTGTAATCAAGGTAGCAAACAAAGTTTGGAAAGGAAAAAATATATTTAATAACCATATCGATTCCTCCATTTTTCTAAAAATTGTTTTAAATATAATACGAATATGTAACAAAATCTTACTATTACATAGAAGCAACGCCAATTTCTAAAAATTAAAGGATCGAGGGAATTGTATTAACTAGCAAAGAGATTGATTTTTAAAATTTTGATTATGAAGTTATAGAGAAGGAGAGGGTAATGCTAAGTAAGCAAACATAGAGACAATTCCATGATACAAAAAAATGCCTATTTGACATGGGGTTGTAAGAGGCATTTTGAAACATTAAGGGAGTTTTTGTATAGAAGATGCATATCCAATCTAAGGCGATAAGGCATGTATTAAAAGGAAATTTTATGTGATTTTTACATATGAAGCCATTGAGTAGAGTGGTAGGTCAAGCATGAAAACATACTCATCCCATAACCAATCAACCATTGTGTTAGTAAGAGAGTTACTTCCATTTTGGCATCACCCATTTTGGCTTGGTCCATTTTAATACCATATATTGACCATATTAAGTATAAATATGAACTTGGTAATAAAATTCTACCATTAGACAAGAGTGGTGAAAATTTCTAAAAAGTGAAATGATCCTAGGGATTACATGAGATTTAAAAGAGATTATCACCAATTCCATGATGGCATCACATTAGGTTCTTGAATGAATTAGAATTTTTAGAGTTGTAGAAGTAATGCCAACACATCAAAGAAGCATATCGATTTGTGGTAGTAAGACATGTATTTAGATGTAAGGTAAGGCCAAGCAAGCAAACATACTCATCCTACAACTAATGAACAATTATGTTAATAATAGGGGCACTTCCATTGTGGCATAGATGCCTTATTGGCAAAAAGAATCAAGTATATTGGGTTTTATATATTATTACAAACCAAGCCCATCAACCAAGATGGGATTAATTTTTTGAATTGAAGAGGATTTTTAGAATATAGGAGGATAAGGGAAGGACAAATAAGTAAACATACTCTTACCACCTCTAATCAACAATTATGTCACTAGTACAATAGTTTCAATTATGGTGTCACCTATATTGGCATGTGGAGCATGGCATATTATGGTTTATATATAGTGTTGTGGACCAAGTCTATCAATCAATGTGGGATTAATTTTTTGAATGAATAGGGATTTGCGAGAGTCGTAGAAGTAATTCTAGGATGCACTAAATAGGCATGTCCGACTTAGGATAGGAAGGCATGTATTTAGAGGCAGTTATATAGGAATATATTTTTTTGGATAATGAAGCCAAAGAGGAGGAAGAAGGGAATGTTGAGAAAGAAAATATACTCGACTTTCAATTGATTTCCAATAAAATTAAAGGAGAATTTATGTTTGTAGATGATTTGCACTAAAATTAAAAGAGAATTTATATTTTAAGCCATTTTAATGGGAGTGATGATTTCAACATCATCAAATGTTTTGTTGTAAAATGTGATGAAATTTCTTCACAATAAATTTAAAAACGAAAAACACGAAACAAAATGAGAATTTAAATTTTCATTGGTGAGTTCCATAGAGGTGGGAAAAACAAAAATGTAATGGTTTTCAAGACATGAGATAGTCTAAAATTAGAACCATTGATACACCCAACATTTTGGAAATTTGGTGTTGTAAATGGACTCACAATATGTCTCATTATTGGTGGTGGAGTTGTTACCTTGAACTTGAAACCAACGATCACTCGGTGAAAACCTCACCTTGTAGAGGCTTTCTGATTTGTGTGTGCACTTCTCACTCTTATATGATGTCTTAAAGTCCTCTATTGTCTTCAATATCATGCCGACAAATAACTTTATGGAAAATATTTTGGTTGGTGTGTTATACACTACCATGTCAATGAATACCCTTGGATTAGTCATTCTTTGTCACATATATCAAAACGAACATAAAGATTTTTACCTGATGATGGATCGCAGGTATTCATATCCAAAACATCAATTGAAAAACTACATACAATCGATCCAAAATCTTTCAATTATAAACATGTTTTTAAAAAACATTAAGTACAATTTTCCTTTTTATAAAACATTAAGCACAATTTTCCATTAAAAGAACTCAAAGTAAATGAGTAAAGTTGATTGAAGTAAATTTGATGGACATTTATATGTTATTAGCCATAAAATACTTGCAGAATTTTGAGATCATGATTCATCGTCTCCTTTTAGGCTGCATATTTTTGAGATAGTTGTCTCCTTTTAACTTAAGAAATCTATGACAAGACAGACGCGGTAATTAATACACAAGACAGACGCAGATTTCAAATTAATAATTCCTTAAATGTCTCTGAGTGGGGTAAAATCAGAGACCTTTAAGAAACCCAGAGCAATCCTAAAACCTAACAAGGGACTCGAAGGAACTAAGACGTTATTGGAGTTTTTTTTTAATATCTGGACTTAAGAGTATTTACCCCTTTATTTTCTCACGTAGCCAGTTTATAACCTATTTTGTAGCATGCTAAAATTTTGTTGCAGGAAACCAGTAACTCGAGGAGAGAGAACATAAAAGTATGTGGGGGTAAAAGCACAAACCGTTAAGCAACCTAGAATAGGCCTAAAAGCCAGTGAAAAATTCAAGGAATGAATACCTAATAACCATATAATCATACCAAAAAAGGAAAGAGATATGGCATAGAGGAGTGATTTAGAATTTTCTAATTACGCCGGAGGCGTGGCTACTGTGAACTAGATCTCTTACGACTACGGCCTCCAGCTTGACCTGCTTAGCGTGCTTGCCACAAGTGTCGCTCAATGCATCTGTCTCTTACCTCTCTCTGTTCCCTCCTGCTTCACCTGCGTGTCTTTCCATGGCTGCGTGTCCTGCGCTGTACTAGCGGTGTCTTTTTCTGGCAGGACTCTTCGTATATTGGCGTTTTGCTCTTTCTTTCTTTTTCTAACCGGTGTCTTATGTTCATATCTGCTGTCAATTTCCTTCTACCGCCCTCCTTGGAACCTTCATGCGGAGCATCCCCATCAGCCACAGGTTTGTTTTCGTGTCTGTCTTTTCCCCCCTGAAAGTGATTTCTTGTTTTTTTCTGTAACTTTTGTTGCTTTCTTAATGTCAGTTTTCAATGACTTAAGATTTTCTTTAAGATTATATGCCAAGAAATGGTCGAGGGCTAGAGCCTTGAAATCATCTATAGTACCTTTGCACTGTTCAATTTGACGGGGTAAGAGGAGATTGCAGGCGGCGGGAATCAAGCGGTAGAGGGTTTGATTAATGGGAAAGCCTAAGAAATCATTTGGCCAAAACCGTCTGTCACAAGGATAAGCTCGGTTTCTCCCGTCATGTAGGAACGGCATGGCGACAGGCTGAGATGGGGTCGGTGCAACCCATGGCTGGCGGCTTTGCCATTACGTGTCTGTTCCCGTTGCCGTTATCAAAGCTGCCACTGCTCCCATTTTCGCTGCCAAGAAGGGTTTGTATCATCGCAGAAGTGTCGCCATTGTTATTGTAGACGATGTGAGCCCATAAAATTGAAATCCCCAAAACATCAAATTATGCTCGCCAAGAGATGTGAGATAGGTGAACACATTCTTTAGGCCTGTGCAGAAGAGCTTCTTTCTTCTAAAGGCATTGCCTTACCCCCGTCCCTTACGCAAATTGTGAAAGCATACACAAGGTATGCGAAATGTTTGACAAAACTCCCGAAATTTCTGCAAATGTCAAACTGATTTTTGGGGAAATTGGGAAGGGAATTTAGGGGGGAGGAGCATGTTTAAGTTACAGGGATTTTATTTTGGGGCGGGGTTGGGGCAGGGGGTGGTTTGTCCAGCCATGTTGAAAACAACGAATTCCTGCTCATTGCTATTTAGGATCTCAACCTGTAAACAAGATTCAAAAACAGTTACCGCAAGTGTTTGTTTACATACTGTTTTTTCATCCTTCTACAATGTATTTGGTATGTACTTGTAGTATTTATGTAAATGAAAGTCCTACCATATTGCAGAAGGTAAATAACATGGAGAAACGGAGACATTTTTGCTAAGAAAATATGTGCATTTGTTTTAAAAACTTCAGGTGTGGTGTAGAATTACCTGCAGAAAACAAAATTGAACACAAAATACTATGCATATAACAGAAGACAAATATAAAATAACCCAGAGAAACTGAGATCTTTTGTTGCGAACATAAGCTGACTTGTTTTTAAAAAAGCATACGTCCAATAGAATTAGCAGGAGTGGAAAACAAAACTACACACAAAATGCTATACGCAAAACAGAACATAAATAACCTGCAGCAACTGAGACATTTTATTGTCAAAATAATAGAACAAAACATAAATAACCTCAAATAACTGAGCTGGTTTACTTCATGTAATGCAAATTGCAGATGTTGTAACAACTCAGGCCAGGTAAGTAGTTTCAAATTATGTGTATATCATTTTGGAAATGAGATTAAAAAAATTTTAAAAGTAAAAAGCATCAATCATCCAGCAGAATGGATGTATAAGGAGCTCTTGTTCTGAAAAACAGTCCAGAAATGGAACAGGCAGAGCATGTTTGCTGATATCAAAGCAATAGAGGATATATTTGTGGCCCAACCTGCAGAATGAGATGCTTAAGTTTCTCAGAGGATTCACCTCATACGATTTCTCAAGATCCGCCATATTCTTGTCATGGATTGTTTGAGTTTCCTCAACAAATTGATATAGCGTAGATGCATTCTTGTGAAGATTCTCAAAGAAATCTACAGTGACCTTCGATACTACTCTTGTAGACTCCATAGTTCTTTTAAATCTCTGCATTTATAGAAAAGTGAAATGTAGTTTGATGGAGCAAAAGCATGTATAGTTGTATCAAAATTAGTAAAGAGTCAGTTGTTTCAACCTCTTGTTGTTGGGAGGCATAAGAAGACATTTTCTCCTCCTATTTTGCAAGGGCATTTTGAAGTTTAAAGAGAATTGCATCTGCCTCTGTAACAGCGTTTTCTAGAAGCTGTAAACCAAAAAAGGAGTTCAGTAATGTATTAATTAAATCCAGACTCAGTTAACAATTTCAACATAATCTCAGAGATAATTCTTACATTATTAAGGTCCGAAGCCTGTGAATCAACAGCTAAGTCAACCCTACCAAATGTTGCCAAAGTTTTCTCATCAAGTTCATTCACCAGGTTGTGCAGGCCTTTGATTCCAGAGTAGTATATTGTTTTCAATCTTTCCACCCTATTTTTCACTCCTTTTGTAGCCTGTGGCAATATGTTACATCCATATGACACTCAAAATCTAAATCTAATAAACCAGGAAATCAGGCCAAAACCATTGAGTTTTCTTACCTGATTTTTAGTAGAAACAAAGGCTACCAGTTGTTCTTCCGTATTTTTCAGCTGCTGTCTCTGTTGGGAGACTGAATCTACAACTGATGAATGCAAGAGTTCCAGATGCTGCAGCAGCTGTGATTTAAAAGTTTGAACCAAATTCTGGTTTCCAGTTTCTATCTCATTCTTGCGATCTGTAAAGGCAGAGTAGAATAAATATTTTGCCGCATAATGAATGTAAAAATTGACTTTACATGGTACAACACACAGCATAATGAATGTAAAAATTGACATTACATGGTACAACACCACCATACCGATTTCCGCAAACAACCCATCTACATCCTGTGCAGCAATTTCCAGCTCTGATCGGAGATGCAATGCCTGCTCAACAAGGGATTTCTCTGTTCACAACAATTAGAATGATGTTAATGTCATAAATCTGAGGACGAAAGAAAGGAAAACAACAATAGAAAATCATACATCAGGCAAGGAAAATGTTAACTAAAGCAAAAGAAAAACAAGTTACGCTTAACATAGAGTCCAGTGTATAGGACATAAAAAACCAAGAAAGGTATACTTGCTACCTTTCCACAGGTACCACACTTTGGTTAGAAGAACTCCTAAACTTTGAACGAGTAAGATACCTTATCTTCAAGACCAAAACCTTGACGACCAACAGTGGCAACACTCTTTAGTGTGCCTCCAACAATACGAGGACTTGGCTAAGCTCCAAAGCATCTAGATCATTTGATGCTCCTAACACTGTCCCCAAGATTGATGAGGTCACTTGAGATCCAACCTCTTTTATCTTGGTTCATTCCTCTCTGGCACCATTTTGTAAAGGGGTCAGGTAGCTTTGTATGGGAAGCCTGGCATCACTCTTCTTGGTTTACTATTTTAAATCAGAGTTAGTTGTCTACATAGATAGCATCAGAAGCCACGCTGCAATTGACATCAGTCTAGAAATAATTTGAAACATATGCAAGTCTTGGAACATAGGCAGCACCTGCAGATTGGAAAAGAGACGAATTCCATTTTCAAATTGTATTTAATTCATGTGTTTGCAAATTGCAAGTGGTGTTGAAGACCAGCACATTCATAGCCATGCAAAGCTAGGTAGCCATTCCAACTAAATTCCAAAAATTTAAAACATATCCATGGACCATATCCAACATACCATGAGACAACTTGAGAAAGCAGAGTCGTTCCTTGCAAAAAAACCTAGCCATACCAAACAAGCAAGAGTTTTAAGAATGTGAAAGAGTGTCTTGAACGGTTGAAGGCATGTAAATTTATTTTCCACAAATGCTCTAGGGAGTACTATTTGTCTCAACTTCCATGCAGACTACATTGCCACGCTGGGGCTGATTGCCAATGCTAGGTCTAATTACTCAACTGTTTTACATCATGTTAATGCTCGACACTCAAAGCTCATTTGTATTCTTGAGGTGAAGTGGGAAGCTTAAGTTTTGGTAAGACATAACCCTTCGTTGAATTGTATGATGAAGAGAATTACCATTTTCCGTCAAACTGGGACATTCATAAAGAAGATATTGGACTTGTAGGCATTGAATTCTTGGTCCATTCCCTATTGGAGTTTAACAGTCTAGAGGGAAGCTTGCCGAGGATGATGATAGTTACAAGCTTAAAGAGTCCCCTTTTCTTAAGCCACAAAGTGGGTCGAAGAGGTTTTTTATTTCTCCATTAAAAACTGCCACAAGGATGGATGGGTGTAGTAATGCACAGCAAAAATTGAAACATTGTTGTATATCATAAATTTAACAATCATCATAAAAAAATTAATTTTTAAACAAATGTACAAAATAATATTAAATACAAAAAACACTCAACATTTTCTTGCTTCCTTAAGATTATATAACAATCACCATAACAATATTTAATATATAATTATGAAAACAAATTAAAAAACTGAAAAAACTGAAAAAACGTCTTAAAGCTTGAACGAAAGAATTTTTAATCATTTTAATTTTCTGAGAAAAATACAAAAAAATGTGCAAGGGACAGATTGGCAGAGCTTTCCATCTTCTACTTTCACTTAGTATCCACATATATACACACATTTATGAATACATTTCAAAATTATAGAATTTACTATGACCCTTACAATACGTATCAAAGCTTATTGTTAATATATTGCATTCTTTTCTTATGAAATATTTTCTATTCTCATTACGTTTACGTTTATTTGGTTGTATTCTAATTGAACTTTTCGCAGTTGTATAAGTTACTTATCTTTTACACACTTTTGGCAGTGTCAACATAAAAGCGGTAGGGGCCCTGTCAAAAATGGCAAATACCACTCTAGGAAAAGCACTTGGTGCGCCAACAACTATTAACAAACTACATCCATATCATATGGCATGGATATTGGAAGCAAGAGTCATTCGCAAAGGAACAATACATGACTACAACAATGCAAAAGGAGAAGGCCAGATTCTCAATTTCAATGTAATTGACACTCTTGGTGACGACATAAACATTACATGTTTTGGCAAAGCTGCAGATTTTTACCATGCACAATATAGGAAGGCACAATTTACAGAATTTCAAAGGGGAGTCTCAAATATGTTAAGGCAGGCTATAGGGATTCTAGCAGCCCATGGGAAATCATGTTAGGAATGGATTCTATTTTAGAGATCTGTACAGAACCTACTACATGCATACCAACAACTGCTTTCCACTTCACACCAATTAGTGCAATCCAACAAATGCCTCTTGGAACCACCGTGGATGTTATAGGCGCAGTAACTTTTGGTCTGAAATTTCTAAGAGCACCCGAAAAGATGGAAGTAGCACACAACGTTCTACAATTACTATAAAGGATCACACCGGATATTGCATAACGATTACTCTATGGGGAGTACTTTGTGATGAGGCAAACCAAATTTTACAACCACAACATGATCAACCTACAACGGAAATGCCAATACTAGCTATTAGAAAAGCTAAAACGTAGAGTTTAGAGGTAGAACACTAACATCAACTCCTACCCAAGCTGTTTGTAACACCAGCAGTGATCAGGGAGCAGAATCACTACAAATTTGGTTAACCATAGCAGAAGCATCTACTAGCGCAACTCCACTCAGTACACAAGCACCTGTGGAGAAGAAAATTGTTGATATTCATGCTTGTACTTGTTAGGGAATAAGAGATAAAATATGCGGAATAATCCCTTACAGAATCGCATAACAGTAGAAACTAATATGTAGAAAATATTACAGATCTCAAATAAAAGTGTAGAATAAATAACACAACACAGAGAGACAAGATTTAACGTGGTTCACCCAATTTGGGCTACGTCCACCAAGAATCACTTGCTTAAATTTTATTACAAGCCTCCACTCTCTCAATACAATACCAGATCCGTTTGGAGCTATGCTCAACAAACTCTACAGAATTCACACCCGGATTCAAAGCATATCTACAATACATTTGCTTTCATCTCTATCATATGCATAAGACCATATAAATAAGCAATTGCTTAATGAGTTTGATACAAAACCGGGGTATCAAAACCATGGGCAAAAACCGTGGGTATCAAAACAATGGGCAAAAACCATGGGTATCAAAACATTGGGTACCGAAAAACCATGGGCCCAAAAGCTTGATTATAACGGTTACCCATTACCCATGGGTTAATAAACCACCTATGAAAATTTGTTTCGCTCACCAGGCGAGTGAGACCGCCGTAAAAATACACGAATGTAACACATAGAAGGTGTACCACACTTCTAACACAAGCTCCACAAACATAACAATCTCACTTGAGACTGATTTCCATTAAGCAAGTTTCTCGACCCTTCACTTTGTCATCATGAAAGCTTGACCAAAGTTAAACATAGCTTTAGTTTATCCCTTGTGACCACCTTGGTCATCATGTATGCGTAGGATTCTCGAGTGGTATGAATCTTCTCCAACTTCAACTTATCTTCTTCCAAAGTTGTTACGATGAAGTGATATCTCAACTATATATACTTCGTCACTGGAGTGGAAAGCGAGTTCTTAGCTAGGTGTATAGCACTCTAACTATCACTATGCGACTTACATTCCTTTTGTTTATGCCCCAACTCCTCAAGCAATTGTTGTAACCAAATCATCTCTTTGCTTGCCTTTGTGACAAGAACATACTCAACCTCCGTGGTTGATAAAGCCAGCTTACGTAATCATGAAATCTAGCTCACGATGTCCCACCTACAAAGTGTAAATATAATCTGTCGTGCTCCTCCCTATCATCCAACATCTCTAGCCATGTCGAATCTACATAACCACGTAAAGTGGTGTTTGATTCACTGTAGCACAAAAGCTGTCCCCATGGTCCCTCTCAAATACCGAAGGATCCACTTTCTTGTTTGTCAATGCTCTTTATTTGGATCACTCATAAATCTACTCACAGCTCTCCCCTTTGCATGGGCAATATCGAGCTTAGTGCACACCATAGCATACATGTTGCCGCCAACATTGATGAGTAAGGTACCTTAGACATTTGGTTTCTTTCATGCTCTATCTTGGGACCTTTGCTCTTTTGATAACTTAAAATGGTCTACGCCAAAGGAGTCTGACCGGTTTAGCATTCTGCATGTTAAACCTATCCAATACCTTCTTAATATACTCTTCCTGAGATAAAGTCGACTTCCGTTCCTTCCTATCCGAGTTATCCTCATACTCAAGGATTTGTCTAGCTACCCCCAAATCCTTCATATCAAAGGATTCACTTAGTTGTTTCTTGAGTACTTTTATTTCTGCATGTTTTTACCTCTGACCAACATGTCATCAATATACAAACACAGGATAATATAACTTCCATCCTCAAATTTCTTTGTATGCACTGTGCAATGGTCGAATGAAGCTATCAAACTTCTTATACCATTGACGTGGAGCTTGTTTCGAGCCATACAAGCTCTTCTTGATTTGCACACCATCTCCTCTTTACCTTTGACTTCATATCCTTGGCTGCTTTGCATATATAGCTCCTCCTCCAAATCACCATGGAGAAATACGGTCTTTACATCTAATTGTTCTAAGTGCAAGTCTTTTGTTGCCTTTATTCCAAGAAACAGCTTTCGATAGAAGTCATTTTTACTACGGGAGAAAAAAATCTCATCAAAATCTATACCTTGTTTACGTGCAAACCCCTTCACCACCAACCGGCCTTATATATTTTCTTTCCTCCTCCTTCATCTTTAACTTCTGTACACCCACTTGTTCTGCAATACTCTTTTGCCTTGGGTAACTTCACCAAATCCCAAGTTTGCTCCATGAGAAACTTATGCTCCTCATCCATGGCTTGCTCCCACTTCTTCGGCATCTACACGCATTGCTTCATCAAAGCTTATTGGCTCTCTACTATCGGTGAGTAATAAATAATAAAGAGAAGGAGAAAACGTTGGGTTCTTTTCTTTACCCTAGAAGACCTCCTCACTTTGTAGGAGTTTAGGGTTCTGTTGAGTAGGTTCTGGCTGATTCATGGGTCACTTTCCCATCAGGAAGATCCTTTACCACCGCATATTCTTTCTTGGATTCTTCCTATTTTCCTGCAATGTTGCTTATACATGACTTTCTCATTAAAGACCACATCCCTAGACCAAGAATGATTTTCTTGTCTTTAATACTCCAACATTTAAATCCAAAGTCATCACCACCATAACCAATAAAATTGCATTTTTCCGATTTAGCCTCAGCTTGGTCCTATCATCCTTGTCAATATGAACAAACACCTCACATCAAAGAGTCTTAGAAATGAGTAATCGACTTTCTTACCATACCAAGCCTCCTTAGGTATGCCTCCATCCAAGGCACTTGAGGGTCCTCTCTGTTTATCAAGTACACATTTGTGCTCACCACTTCTACCCAAAAATAAAGAGGCGATCCCGCATGTATCCTCATGCTCCTCTAGCATGTTCCATTATTGTTCTGTTCATCCTTTCTAACACCCCATTACATTTGTGGGGTTCTGGAGGCGTCTTTTCCTGCAGATTCCATTCTTAGAACAATAATCATCAAATTCTTTCTCTACAATACTCCCCTCCATTATCCGACCTAAGACATTTTAACTTAAAGCATGTTTCATTCTCTACTAAGGCTTTCCATTTAACAAAAGTATCAAATACATCGATTTGTTTCTAATACAATAAACCCAAACTTTCTTTGTTGCATCATCAATAAAAGTAACATAATAACTTGAACCCCAAGAGATGATACCGAGCCGGCCCCACACATCGAATGTACCAGCTCTAACTTACTCTCTTTCTTCGTAGGTCCAACCTTGAAAACTTTACTCGCTTTTGTTTCCCATATATGCAGTTCTCCAGAAATCCAACCCTGTTTCTATATATCCAAGTAAATTCTTCTTTATGATGTCCATGCCCTTATGGCTCATATGACCGAGCCTATAGTGTCATAATTTTGTATCGCATCCAAGCCACAAGATTACAATCATTAGTACTATTAGTGGTTAAATACAAGGTTCCAACCTTTTACCTCTTGCCACCATAAGAGCACCCTTGGTGACCTTCCAAGAGTCACCATTTGTAAATATCACAAATTATAACCATCACTTCCCAATTACCCCACCAATATCAAATTTCTCCTTAATGTAGGCACATATCTCGACATCATTCAATAGCCATGTATTCACATTCGCATCTTAACACGAGCAGAACATTTTCCAACTATCCGCAAGGCTCATCATCACCAAGAAAAACATGCCCAAAATCCCGTTGAACATAATCAACAAAATAATGTCTATGTGGAGTAGCATGAAAAGAAGCCCCCGAATCTAAAACCCAAGATTCATTAATATTATCAAAAGAAATAATCAAAGCATCTGGCATACATTACCCGATGCCACATTTTCCCTCTTTGTTTTCTTCTGTTGTTTCTTCTTATCTCGAAGCTCCCACAGTCCTTCTTTGCATGCCCGAGACTTTTCAAGTGCCAACATACTATCTTGTTTTTGATTTTGACCTTATTCGATTCTTTGATTTTCCATGGTTTCCTCTATGCTTCATTTCATCTCCCTCTAGTTTCCACCCTTTATCAAAGCATTCCACGAAGTAGAAGATTCACCAAAGTTTTTCTTTGCATTTCCTCGCTTAGAATTACCACTACAACATCCTCAAACTTCAACTTCGAGTTAGCTGGAACCGAGTTGTTTACCGCCATTACTGAAGCTATTCCGACTTTCGGGTAAAGAGCATGAAATTAATAAAGCCCTAACTTCTTCATCAAATTCTATTATAAGCCGAAGCTAGCATATTCACAACCGTATTGAAATTATTTAAATGATCTCTATCTTTTGAACCATGCCTCGGACATCTTCATATTAAACAACTTTTTCATTAAAAATATCTTATTAGAAAATGAGAGAGTTTTTCATACAACTTCCTAATTGTAACACTCGGAGTTTTGCAAATTATCTTGATGAATGTTTTACATCTTTGTTATAACTTCAAAATGAAGGAAAACATGTTAAGATATGTTCGATCTTAAGAGAATGTGTTGCTTAACTTGGATTCTTGCATGCTGTGATTTATGGTTAGGACAACATTTATTGTACTTGTGTGTTTTTTGATATGACGACAAATTGTCGTATACTTGCTAAACTCTCGTTGCTTGATTGATGAAGACACTTTGAATCAATTTCATTGATCCAAAGTATCGAGGTCTTCTATGATTCGTGTCGGTTCACACTTGAACCGAACCCGAGATTGTTATGGACGTGCAGCGCCTGATTGCAGGTATGAGCAGCACTGGCACGTAAATGCCAACGGCGAGGGGATTCGATTCTTGAACCTGTCTTGCTGAACTTGGAACCTCGTGAGGCAAGAAATACTGGACACGGGTGGCCTTGGCACGTGATCCAAAGGACGGAACGTCCTGCTCTGCATTAACGTGAATGTCAGTAGGGAGGCTGGATGGAAGTTGTTTAGTGTTAGTGGTTAGTATAAATTGAAAACCTAAACTAATCCTAAGTCCTAACATGCATCCTACACTACTACCCTAAGTGGATTTTTAAATTACAAAAAAAAAAAAGGGGAAAATAAAACCTAAGGCTAAACTAAGACCTAGGTTGAACACTTTATGCAACCTAAACTAATCCTAATCTAAAAAGGGCGCGCAGACCCTTGGAAGGAAAGGATAAGGATGGAAAGGGCATTCATTGGCATTTAATAAACAGTCCATACGTGGACAACGCCAGTTTTGGCGGGCAAGTAGAAATAGAGGCATCTATTTGGAGATAGAGCCAAATTCAGTTTTGTATGGGAAATTTGAAATTTAGAGTTCGCCAACTCAAGTGGCGGTGGCGTGGAAGTTAGGAAAAGGCAGAGCCTTAATTGCATTAATTATTCTTGGTCCTCGCGACCAGTTCACCTTGGAAAGTGTATGAGGGAATTTGATTTTTCATTGTTTCGATTTGGCTTTTGCAAAGTTGCTCTGCATTTGGTTTTTAGTGCAGTTCGGTCAGAACCACTCTTGGAAGTGACACTTGTGCTTAGAGATTTTTAAGGCATTCTAAGCCCAAGAAGAAAGGAGTCTTTGGGAAGTTTGTCTTTGTCATTGTGGAAGAAAATAACGCGGCAAACGGATCCTTCTTCGAGTTTTGGAAAAGAGATTTCAGGCATGTTAAGCCCTTCTCTTTAAAAATTCTTGCTTTGTGTAAGTGTCTCATTAAAACAACCCTGCTCTTGGGTTTGGATTCTGTGATTGTTGTTGGGTCGATTTGATTTGGATTTCATCGATTCTTGCTTCTTCTTTTTTTTGGAAAATGATATGAAGAATTGTTTCTGGTTGCTTGGTCTTGATTTGTTTTTATGCGAATCAAGTTGGAAATAGATATTCTCTTCTCTGTGCGTGTTGTGTGGAAATTGGAATAGGCTGTGTAATCTTTTCCTTGCTGTTGTGTATGGAACTATCCTTGCATATAAAAAGGAAGTGGAAATGCAGTCGTGCTATGCTGCTATGATTTGGGTTTCGTTGAATCTTGCTGTCATTTTTGGAAATAATAGGAAAATCGTTTCCCTGTTGCTGTGTTTAACTGTCTTTGCACTTCTTGAATGGAATACCTCCATGTTGTGCTGGTTGTTGACGCTAGATGGAGTTTCGAATTGGTTTTCTTATAAATTATGATATGGAACTGTCTTTGGTAGTGTTGGTTATCTTATGGCTGTGCGATTGTCTTTTGTCTCATGAATTTTTGTGGTAAGATGGTGAAGGTTGCGTGAGCAGCTTGATGTCATGTCTGTACTGAAGTTTCATTGAGTGAAATAAGATCTTTTGTTTGTTTACTATCTGCTGATCCGGAACTTAAAGGCATGACATTTCTTTTCGAGCTCTAAAGGAATGGGTATTTTACGGTTTTAGTATCATATCAAGAGCTGGCAGACTGTGTGGGTTGTTTTCATTGCTATGAAATTGCTCCTGTTATATGGTCTTTTGTGATATAATTGAACCGGATGTATGAGTTGCTTAAGGTCGTTTCTATACTGAAATTTCTTTTGAAAAGGAAATAGTTTCTTTCTCTCTCTCTCTGCTGTGTTGATTAGGATGAATACAGCGTTGTTTTTTTTTATGAGCATACGAATTGCCTTGGAGAAAGAAATGATAACATGTTTTTGGCTGTTCTTTCCTTTCTTGCTTAAAAAGAAATAAGACTTTTCTCTTCCTTCTGCTGTTTCGGGATTATGAGGAAATGGTATTTTGTATTTTAAAGGAATGGGCATTAGAATTTTATATGAGTGTTTGCGAGAGTTGGAAAAGAAGTAGTTTTTCCTTCTGAACTCATAGAGAAATATATTGTTTCTTGCTAGGAAGGTATGATGATTAGTTGTGTTTACTAATGCTGATCGGTCTTGTAAGGTCGAACTGTTTTGGTGATTATGACTTAATCTCGGATTGCTGTAGGTAACAGCAATGAATAATATGTTATTTTGAACGGGATTACGTTCATGGAATTTGGAAATCATGAGATTAATAGACTGCATGATTGTATAACTGTTATCTGTTTAGCATACAGTGAAAGAAATATGGTTTCTTTTAGTATGGTAAAAATATGGTTTGCATCCTTGTACTGTTTGATCCTGGATGATCATAATGAGGTACTAACCTGTTTTGGATTTTCATATGAGCCTGATTCAAATAAAGTATGGATATGGATGATGAATTCTTCCCTATTTTCATTTAAAGCGGATTATAAATGAAATTATTCTTGCTGCCGGAAAGTGAATTCCGAATGGATTTTGTAAGTTTCACTCTGAACTGTTATTTTGATTGTGTCTCGTTTGGATTCCATTTTCAGAACAGCCAATTGGAAAGAAATAGAGATATGAATGAATGACTTGGAAAAATGATATTTTCTTCCTTCATTCAGTTGGAAATCGGTAATTCGTGAATAATGAATTTTTATAGTGCTTAGATGGGAGCAACTATATGCATTGTTGTTCGCTTTCTTGTCTGTACTTGATTGTTTGGAATCTAATGTGATGCACGAACTGAAAGGAAAGTAATGGATTTACATTTCAGTTAGTTTCATCCTTTGCATTTATTATTAATGAAAGGCGTGGAAAGGATAACTGTATGTTATATATGCAGTAAGCTACTTGTATTCCTAACTTTACAAATATTGTGAATTGATACTTGTAATGATTATGTGGAAACGGGACAGCAGTTCCTTGGCTGATTGTGATGATATTTTGATAGTTCAGTTGTTATGCTGATCTTTCTTTTGTGCCTATTTCGTGATTGATGTTTAACTGTCGTTTCATAAAAGCAGGGTTCTTTTATTGAGACAGTTAGTTGAAGCACCTTATTTTAAGGATAAGTGCTTAATATGCTCAGTTCATTGAACTGATCCGTGCAATTCATTTTGCAGATGGAATTTGATTAGTATGAAGACATGGCTGTTTTCTGATGCTTCTTGATTAGTTGAATGATGTATTGTAATTGTCGCTTTTATTCCTCTTCGAGGAATTGTGAAAAGAAGAAAATATATTCTTCTATCTATGAGTTGTATGGATGTTTTATGTAAACCATGCCCATCTAGTTGGATTGGCAAATGTACAGATTATGACATGGATTGTCGAATACAATTACAAGTGTGATATTTTAATAATTATATTAGTTTGGTATTGTTGACTAAATTGGAAATATAATGTTATTTCTTGATTTGGATTTGTTTATTTGTCCTTGGATGGATGCTAAATGGAAACTGATTTCTATTCTTACCTAAATGCAACTTTTAAGTTGAAAAATGCAATTAGTTCATACTTGGGTAAAGATGAAATTTTAATTGACATTAAACAGGATTAGGAAGAATATGATTCCATAATCGAAAGGTATTCAGGATTAGCTTAGGAGCTAAGGAATATCAATTAACTTTGGAATAATCGAACTTCGCTTTCAAACTCCATTAATGATCTCGTATGTTGAATTCAGAATAAGGATATAGGATAAGTATATCCACAACTAATGGACCTTAACTATATAACGTTAAGGAGAACAAATGAATACATTTCTCGGAATTTAGACCTCGTATGAATGACGTCTAATAAGCTAGAATTCTGAATTTAGTTGCAGTTGGGAAAATCTTGGCTAAGTTTAATAGGTTAAACTTATCACGTCCATCGAGACGGATTTGCTTAATCAATGATTAAGAAGTGAACCAAGTAGGAAATGTAGCCCTTCGATACGAAGGAGAAGATGCATAGCAAGAAGCTAATGGACGGTTTAGTCCCTCTTAGACTATATGCAACGCAACGGAAACGAGGATCAAGGGATCAGCGTGGATGCTGAAAGTTGATTTTAATTATTAAATCGTATCCTAAGCACTTGAGCAGGATGTGTATTCTCGATGGGAGAATTCTGTAGGACATTGGCATACGCCAGCTACAGCAAGGTGTCTCCATGAAGACGGGGTCTTCATGACGACACCGTATTGCGATTGACATATGCAATGCCCTCCCGAATTAAAACATCAAGAATACATAGTGAATGTGTAATCGGATGTAGGGATAGGAGTATGATCTGGTATACGAGTGACTCGGAATACTAAAGATAACTAGACACACGGGTCGTGGGGAAATGACACCGTACGTCTGCGTATCTTTAGTTACTGTGGAGTGACTTCCTATATTCGTTCATATTACTAATCATTGGAAGTTTAAAACTGACCTTAAACGAAGAGGACTAGTAGGAACTAGGAAAGACCATTCTAGATAATGGTGAAGTGAAGTGAAGGGCGTATTAGTTGATGTGTATCACATCCAGGAATATGATCATGCAAAGCATGTGAAAATCTTTGGCCAAAGTATCGCAATTGCTGGTTGCGTTGTCCTTATCACTTAATTTAAGATGCAGGATGTCAGATGAATATCAGTAACAGATATTCAGATAGGCTTCTTAAATGGATCACTTCGATAACCGGAAACGGTTATGAGAACAGGTATATATAATATACTATGCATAAACAAACATGAAGGATCGGTTGTTGCCGAGTCATGAAATGAAGGATCGTTGAAACTCCGAGCCATGAAAATGGAAGATCGGTAGTTCCTCGAGTCATTTACAGCAGCATATAGAATCTGTTATAAGATTGAATGGCATTGAATGTGTGTTCCATATTGTAAATATGCGAACAGGGAACATTCGTTTTAAAAAGAAATTGTGTGATCCAAACTGTGTTGTTTGGGCAGAGAACAATTATTAAAACTTGAACGTGTGTTTGAATTTTGTAATTCATAACAGAGAACGTTATCAAAAAAAAAAAAAAATTCCTTGTTCTGGTATCTTAAAATGGGGATGTTACACTAATGCATCCATCAGTTCTTTTGTAGTCTTTTTCTTTGAAACATTAAATAATACCGAAGATGCAAGACATAGCCGGATCTTTCCAAGTGCCTTCCGATCCAACAAATCCCATTCCGCATCTCTGTCATACTCGAGGGTTTGTTCACCTTCTCGACAGATTGGAGTATAAAGATCCTTCCGATAAAGGTAATCTTCCATCCGCATCTTCCAAAGATCGAAATTTTGCTCGTTGAATTTATCAACCCTAGATCTTTCATCATCCATCATAGCTCCCACTCAAGCTAAAAACTTTCCCTACGATTCAACACTTCAAAGAAACCAAACCAGGGCTCTAATACCAATTGTTAGGGAATAAGAGATAAAATATGCGGAATAATCCCTTACGAGAATCGCAACAATAGAAACTAATATGCGTAAAATATTACAGATCTCAAATAAACATGCAAAATAAATAACACAACACGGAGAGAGACAAGATTTAACGTGGTTCACCCAATTCGGGCTACTTTCACCAAGAATCACTTGCTTAGATTTTATTACAAGCCTCCACTCTCTCAATACAATACCCGAGATCCGTTTGGAGCTAAGCTCAACAAACTCTACGAATTCACACCCAAATTCAAAGCACATCTACAATACATTTGCTTGCATCTCTATCATATGCATAAGACCATATAAATAGACAATTACTTAAGCAAGTTTGATACAAAACCGTGGGTATCAAAACCATGGGCAAAAACCGTGGGCATCAAAACAATGGGTACCAAAAAACCATTGACCCAAAAATGCCCATAACGGTTACCCATTACCCATGGGTTAATAAACCACCCATGAAAATTTGCTTGGGGCTTCGCCCAACCCCTGACCCACTCACCAGTGACGGGAACACCGTAAAAATACCCAAATGTAACACATAGAAGGTGTACCACACTCTAACATGAAAACAAGCTCCACAAACATAACAAGATTACTAGCCCCAACACTAATGAACAGATTGTTACCGTTGCAACTATTATACATCTCAACATGGAAAACTATTGTTACCCTACTTGTTCACGCATTGTTAATAATAAACAATGCCGAAAAAAACTAATTACAGGCCCAGACTCAACATGGCACTCTTACAAAATGCAACTTGTCCACAACTACATGTGATTATAGATATGCACTTCACATGATGGTAGAAGACCGAACTGGGACCATATGGGTAACGGCTTTTGATGATGTAGCAATAACCTTGCTTGGTGTACCTGCTAATGCTCTTAAAGAACAAACAAGGACTACAGATGACTTGTGGAACATTATTAAACAGGTGTTGTTTCATACGTACAGGTTCATTTTCTTTGTGACTCCATCTACCTACAAGGGCAAGGAACAACTCTCTGTATAGTACACATGACTCTCTGCCAAACAAGACGTAGACCATGCAGAGCTGGTAGCAGCATTTTTAGATGGCACAGAATGAAAAAGCAACAACTATAAATATTTTGTACATATACGTCTACTAAAAAACACTACACTTGATTGTAATATGATGTCCATATATATGAAGACAAGTATTTTGTGTACAATCTGGGTCATTTTATATACATGTAATTGTTACTTCAAAATTGATTTACAAAAGGTATAATAAATATGAAATTATTAAATTGAACAAAAGGTATCACTATTAAAAGAAATCAATAAGATATTAAATTTTCATTCAATAAATAGCAATCAATAACATATAAATTTTCATTTATACTAATGAAGAATGGTATTGTCGTTGTCATTATTTGAAATTATTTATTCCATGATTAAAAAATCTGTTGTAATTTACAGTTGTGGGTCTGCTGTAATTTTAGAGTTGTAGGTCTCTCATAAATAATTAGAGCTTTTCTTTCAATTATTTATTCTATTTCAGTTGGAAGGAAAAAAATTAGAGTTGTGCTTTGAGATAATTTTCAATTTCTGTTTGGTTTTAGTTTCTTATTTCTTGTTTCATAAAATGAAGTTGTCGTGACGTATCTAAAGTGTTTTTTGTTTAAATCAATGTTTGGAGTTATAGAATGTTTAAATTGGCTTACAAGGTTTGAATTTTCATTGCTCAAAAACCTATTTAAGCTAACTATAGACTTATAGATAACTGCAACCCAAAAAAATAAGATACTATAATGGAAGGAATTTTATGGGAAGAATTTTCTTGAATCTAAAACATCCCTAAATCCTAATAATTCCTCCACACTACAGTTCTTAACCCGCTACCCCAAAACCCTAGGCATTTAAAAGCTTAAAAGATTAGGCAATGAAGGAAAATCTTATGAGTCTTTAGTTAGCATCGATGGAAAAAGTCAAAAAGCCTCATCTACTACTTGATCATAGGGATAAGTTTTACAAATTGTTTCTCTTTCCCATTTTAGATTTTTATAAAAAAGCTCCATCCAAATAAACTTGTACCAGTTATTATTATTTGAAGTACAATTACAACAAATGTAAAATGCCTTACAGAATCTAACGTCCATGTTTTGCTATTGTAGGTATTGCCTTAGCACACCAAAAAAATGGACAATGCTCAGCGCCGCCTGCATTACAACCAAAACAAACAAGCTATAAATGTAAAATGCCGCCAAACGTATGCAGTTTACAAAGATACCCTCAACATAGCCCATTTTGCAACAAGCAACAAACAACAACCAAACTTTATTCCCTTACCCCAAGTTGCCCCTTTACACAAAAGCCCTACTTTGTCCCCTTTCAACACCATTCAACATACATTCCAAACCCGCTTAGAATCTCTCCTTCCTGGTGAAGCTTGTTCAATTTGCAAGGAATGCTACCCAAGAATGCAATCAAGACTCACCCCAAACGGAATTAGTTGTCGTAGGTGCTCTTACGAAAAAAAAGGACATCACTTTTCTTCATGGAATAATATGGACCCCGGCCCTCAACCCATAGAGCTATCAATTTTAACCCAAGTAGAGGAAATGTTGATAGCTAGAGTAGCCCCGCTATTACAAGTCACCCATGCCCATGGAGGCCAATACATGTACACCGGCCACACCATTAGTTTCCCCAAGACATTACATCCATACTACGATTCTTACCCCTTACGCCTTGAAACCCTAGACATTTTAATCCTTAAAAGATTAGGCTTGGAAGGAAAACCTTATGAGTGTTTTGTTAGCAGAGCCCATATCCAAAATGCACTTTCCTACAAAATCCAACATGACCCATACTACAGCGACATCATCATAGATGAAGCCACCCTTTCAAGTTTACCAATACCTACAACTAACATCTTTAACAGCCTACCCCATATACTTGAGCAACCCAATTCACCAAACCCCAAAGATTTTTGACCAAAATGAAGCAAACCCTCTCTGTTGGACGCATGACCCATGTAACATCATTTGTAGCAAGTCTCCCCCACTGATACAGAGGTTGCCCAAATTAGGGCCTATGCCCTACCAACATCAAACCCACACCCACCATCAATTGAATGGCCCCAAATCAGTTCAAACCCCATCAACGAATACACAACTGAGGGGTTATTCTCAATGGCCTTCCCAACTCTATTCCCATCAGGCTCAGCTATGTTTCTGCAAGCCCACAGCTCAAAAATTGAAATGCATGAATATGCTCTTCATCTGCTACGTTACCATGACAACCGATTTGGAAGCCATCCTCGTTTCGATATTTTCTACTCAATCTTATGATGCACCATAGAAGTCAAGCCACTTCCACTATTTTTACAAAACAACAGATTGAAGACAACACGCCCACAACAATAGAACACCTCCGCACATTGTTAGAAACCTTTCCGGATGAACAAATAGCCAACCGCCTCATGCGGTTTGCCTCCCACCTAAGAGGCACCCGTTCTTTTTGGACACAATGCAAGAATGAACTTAACGACATGATTTCCCAGCTAGGAACACCAACCTTATTTTTACCCTGAGCATTGCTGATACTAAATGACCAGACTTGCACCGCCTCATGCCAAGACCTTGCCCCCCCTTTGCCCAAAATGGAGAAACCATAACATCATTACATATCCACACTTGACAACAACATATATGGCTGCGAGGTTTGCAATATTCCGTGAAGAAATCTTAGAAAAACATCTACACACAAAAGACTTCTGGTACAGGTAACATAATGTACCCTTTAAAGCTTAGGTTACAACTATTGTGGACTCTTTTTCCCAAAGCATGTTTCATACTAACACTTACTATACCAGGTTTGAATGGCAACACAAAGGCTCGCACATATTCATGGTTTTATATGGCTCATTGACAGTCCAAATATGGACACCCTAGACTGGGCAAACCCCAGTGCCATACAAGTTGCAAAATCATTCTTCGACAGCCAAGTCACAACTTGGAACCCACTTCAAAGCTTTCAAGATGCTTCTCGCATGCCCCATGCAACAACAGATGATCCATGTTTGCTACGTTCATTAGAAATACTACTTGCACCTACCGACAACGACTACATAGCTTTAGTCAACTGGGTTCAACGCCACACCAAATGTACTACAACTACATGCTTACGAAGGAAAGGCAACCAATTACAGTGTAGGTACAAATGCCCATGGCCAATACAAGTTGAGTCGACATTATGCCTAGACACACAAGGACATGCAGTTTATACTCTAGCTCGTAACGATGACTAGGTTAAATATTCACAACAAAGATATGCTAACTGCCTGGCGGGCCAACATCGACTGCCAGCCCATGGTTTCACATCATGTCGTTCTGAAATACATAGCAAAATATGCATCCAAATCCGAGCACAAGTCAGAAACATACCACCATATGCTTGTCAGAATCTCAACAAGCCACAGAACCTGAAAAAATGTCAACACAACATATAGTAAGTTGTTTTCTGAAACAATATGACTGACCAAGATATAGGCGCATAAGAAACTTGCCACATGCTGCTGAAATTGCCACTTACCATGTGTGCAGCTGAGTGTTTGTGACACTATCCGTGGGGAAAACCATCTACAAGCAAATTTCAAAGTCCAATTCCTACAGAAAATGTACAACACCATTTATAGATGCCTACATAGCACGACCTCTTGCCCTAGACAACTATAGTTTAATAGAAGTTGCTCACCATGGGCCTATGACAAGCGTAGGAAAGCACAGGCATGGAAAGAACACCAAAAACATGCTATTGTTAGAGTGTTTCCCTGAATAATCACCATACCTATTGTTAGCTCACCTTCATACAACACTTTTTGCTTCACGGAACTCCTCTTGTACAAACCTTTTTGATGTATTCCATCCGACATTGGCACATCCCCAGAAACACTCTAGCTTTAATGGGCTACATTCTCTCCAACCTACCAGGCATGGCACGTACATCGGGTAACGCCCACCAAACAAAGTAAGCAACCCAACCACTAGCTCTGAGAGTGATTGCGATGTGCCTACCACAACTCAGATGGATGAATGGGAGGTGTTTTCAAGTTTGCATCCTACAGGGGTTGTCGACATCAATGACCTAGGCATACTTGGGAAGCGTGATTTTGATCTTTCACATAGTTGGCCACAAGCTACTACTGAGTAACCACTTACATGAAACAGGGGGATTTCATAGACATTTCTCACTCAACCACCGAAATAGCTGCACCGTTCTTCCTACCTACTGTAAATAGTTGTACCTTATCACCAGAACAACAAGATGCATTACAAAGAATCTTAACCCATGCAAATGCACAACCACATATTTCCCGTTATACATGATAATACAAGGAACAACTGGCACTGGTAAATCACATTTGATCTGGGAAATTTCAAGGGCACTCCACTCATGCAGCAACCTCCATTCCAGCCACTTACTCCTCCTAGCTCCAACAGGACTAGCAGCATTCAACATTTCGAAGCACAACAATACACACTAGCCTACACATACCTATAGCTGAAGTTACTCCTCTTGAGGCCAAACCCTTGCTACATTCCAAAAACTATGGTAGATGTGGAATACATACTAATCGATGAAATGAGTTTTATCGGCCCAAAACTACTATCCAACATAAATAGCCGCCTACAAGAAGCATTTCCTGCCTGTAGATGCAAAGTTTTCGGAGGGCGTTCTATTATTCTGGTTGGAGACCTTGCCTAGTTACCTCCAATTAAAGATACTCCCTTGTACGTTCCAGGTACCTACGGGCATATCTTATGGTCACTTTTTAGGAATACAATCACGCTTACAGTTAACTTCCGCCAACAAGGAGCCACCCCTGCAAACCACAACTTCCAGAATCTACTACTAAATGTAAGAAACACCCTTGCTACAGAGCACAGGACTAGAATCTACTAATGTCGTGGACTCCTACAAATATTAGCCCTACAGAGCAAGTAACATTCTATTGATTTGAAAATCTATCGATTAGGCAGTCATGGGGAACAGCCAATAGTGTGCGAGTGGAATAGCCTTCTTTGAGACAATGAAAGCGAAATTGGTTTATTGTTATTCTATCAAGTGAATCTGTGTAAATCTACACTATTCTAACTTCAGGGGTTTGGGATCTCATCCCAGTAGAGGTAGTTCCAACTGCGAATAGAAAGGTAAGAGGGAAGGAACGGAGGAAGGTAGATCTGAAGGGAGAAAAGAAATGAATTCCAAGACAGAAAGGTCGGAGGGTTTATGCTTTGGGCTGGTAGTAAACAAAGCCAAACTTACTTGCATAAACAAATAAAGCAATACTGATGAACATATGACGATAATAAGAATGAATCCAACATAATAGAAACATAGATCTAACTTAAGAAAGATCTGATGCAAATAACACATATATTGAGCACAAAGTCTGAACATATATATTAATATCTCTTTTGTTACAAGAAGGCACAAAGTCTTTCTCTCTTCACTCCTTTTCATACAAAAATATCCACACTAAATACAACAAGTATTCTAGTATTTATAGAAGGAGAAGAGGAAAGAAGACAAAAACAAACCAACCACTTACAAAATATCTACAAAATATCTAAAAAGTCAACAGTTGACTTTGGGCAAGTTTTTGGATGGCAACATCCCATGGTGCAACATGGATGATGTCATTGTGTATGCCAACATGCTTTTTAAATATTTTACAAAAAATGCTCAACTCATTCCAGAAAGGAGAAACTACTCTTCGCAGTGTAAAAGAGCACACTTTTCTGCATATCGACATGACAATTTTTCCCCTTTGTAAAGTGGCGCAACTTTCAAAGACGCGTCAACACGTAAAAATTCCCCTTTATAAAGTGGTGCAACTTTCGGCACGTCAACACGACATTTTCTCCCCATTGGCACAACTTTTGGCATGTCAACACGACATTTTCTCCCCATTGGCGCAACTTTTGGCATGTCAACACGACATTTTCTCCCCATTGGCGTAACTTTTGGCATGTCAACATGACATTTTCTCCCCATTGGCGCAACTTTCGGCATGTCAACACGATATTTTCTCCCCATTGGCGCAACTTTTGACATGTCAACACGACATTTTCTCCCCATTGGCGCAACTTTTGGCACGTCAACACAACATTTTCTCCCATTGGCTTCATGACAACTTTCGGCATGTCAACACAACATTTTCTCCCCATTGGCACAACTTTTGGCATGTCAACACGACATTTTCTCCCCATTGGCGTAACTTTTTACACGTCAACATGACATTTCTCCCCATTGGCACAACTTTTGGCATGTCAACACAACATTTCTCTCCCATTGGAGCAACTTTTTGCACGTAGACATAGAAATTTCTCCCCAAAGGAAAATGGCTAAAAATGGCTAAGTCCTAAAACAACTTGATTTTTTGAAAGGGAGTTTTGGGCTATTTCGAACGTTATCAAACTTCCTTAGGGCCAAAACAAAATTTTTTGGTATGGTTACCTATAAATTTCCCTTGTCAATTTTTCACGATAACAATGGCTCTTTCGGGGACTATCTTTGAGTGAAACTTAAGGGTAGAGAATCCTGATTTTTCATGGGCATGCACCTATCCATTGGGTTACAGAGTCAAAAACAAGGGTGACGAAAAATAAAAAAGGAAGGGACACACAACAATAGAAAGCAAACACACAACGAAAGTAAATCAGTACAAAGAAGAGAGAAAGCTCTACTTCCTGAAGATCTTGAGGTCTTGCCCGCTATATGGAAGCGGGAGCTTAGTTCTGTCCAAATATGAGAGATAGAAACTATTCTCTCCGTTGAGCTGTTTGATTTTGTATGGCCCTCTCCAAAGAGAGTCAAACTTCCCATGCATACCTTTCGGTTCTCTTTGTTTGTCCCACAAGAAGAACAAGATCTCCTACTTGGAAATCTCTCTGCTTAGCTTTCTTATCGAAATGACCTCTTAACTTGATTTCGATGTTCAATGATCTTATCGACCACTTTCACTCACTTTTCTTCAAGTTCGCAGTACATAATCCTCTTTTCAAGAGAATTTGAAAAGTTTCATCTTCAATTGCTCGAGCTAAGCGCAGCGGGAAGTTCTACGGAGATGGAGATTTCAGCATCAATCCCATACAACACTGGAAAGATGACATGCCAAGAGACCTCTTTAGCGTGATTCGATCGCCCACAAAGCACCGTCAATGATTTGTGCGGGGACGGGTGGTTTTCATCAACTAGCTTCCATATGATAGTTACTGTGTTCTTGTTGTTGGATTCTATCCACCATTTCCCGAGGATAATAATCGAAGCATGAGCCAAGGTTATTATGTATCCATAACAAAAACCAATTACTTCCCGTAAAGAGAAGTTGGAAGCGTTGTCAAGCAACGATTTTGTGTGGAATAGCAAATCTCACAATAATATTTTCTTTGATGAAGTTGTAAACAATTTCGAAAGTGGCATGTTTGACAGGTATTGCCTCCACCCATTTCGTGAAGTAATTCGTTGTTGTTAGGTCATAACTATGTCCAACACTCAATTGAGGATTGAGTGCTCCAATGAAATCAATTCCCCATTGTCGAATGGTTCGCCAATAATGACGAGCACGAGGGGAAACGTAATAACTTTGGTTTGCCAATGAACTATCGCAAAGTTTACACTTTGCTACCCAGGTGGCTGCATCCTAAAATAGCATTGGCCAATAGTACCTGGCCCGAATGATTTTATGTGCTATCATGGATGAGGAGAAGTGACCACCACAAGTTGAGTCGTGAAAACTTTCCAATAATTTTATCTACTGTAGCTTGTCGACACATCGTAGAAAACACCGCCAATCGATCCGCGTTTGTACAATCCATCATCCCATATGACATATCTTGCGGCTCTGAGCTTTACCGCTTGATTTTCCTTAGTGGTTAGGTGAGTTGGGCACTCTCCATAGGTGAGAAATAATGCGATGTCAGAATACCATTCGCCGTTGGTTCGCAACAAAGTAACCATGGGCAACGAATCGCTTTCTCCAATTCATTTTGTTCTCCATTAATGCGATCGCTTTCTCTTCGGGTACCTCTCGAGTCTTTATTTTGGTCATTAGCACGGACACGGGCCCTTACCTCTCACCAACTTGGTGCGTCTAATGTCTAGATCATATTCTTGGACCTTTGCAATCAATTCCTCGTAAACTCCCTAACTCTTGTTGAGTCGGGATAGACTTAACACGGTATGTATCCTGGAACCAAGACTCACCGTATGAGAATTCGAATGTAGTAGCGGAAACTTTTTATCGCTTTTACCATGGCGAAGGCACGCTTCTCCAATTGTGACATCTTTAGTTCATGAGGCTTAAGAGGAGAACTCATGAAAGCAATCGGGGATTCAATATCCTCAGAGTTCTTTTGCATCAAGATAGCTGATATAGTATGCGCAGACGCATAATTGTACATGATGAAGTCTTTCTTTGAAGTCGGACACACGAGGCAGTGCGTGAGTGACGGAGGTTTTTATATCTTTGAATGATGTCTTACCTTCCTCTTACCATTAGAATGTTTGGGACCCTTTCATCATATTAGATATATGACGAGTCTTCTCAACAAAATCAGGAACAAATTGCCTAAGAAAATTTACCTTTCCGAAGAAAGAGTGAACGCCAGTCTTGCTTGTAGGAAAAGTAAGGCTCTGAATAGCCTTGACTCTTTTGACATCTATCTTAGTTCCTTCTCTGACGACATGTCCTAGCAGACTTTCCTTCGTGACCCCAAAAACTGATTTCTTAGGATTTAGTGAAATTTCGTGCTCTCGGCATCTAATCAAGACTTGCTCTAAATGATCGCAGTGATCACCTCATTTTTTGCGAGAACACGGTCAGGTCATCTAGGTAAACTACGATGACCTTCCCATCATACCTTTGAATGCAAATTTCATTGCTCGTTGGAAGGTGGCACGGCGTTGATTAAACCGAACGGCATTCTGTTGTAGGTGAAGGTACTCCAAGGAGTGATGAATGTTATTTTGAATTGATCTTCGTGCATAACTTGAATTTGATTGTAGAATGAAAAACCATCTAGCATAGACAGCATTTCCGACGATTCTTGCCTGTAGCACTTGATCCATTATCGCGGTGGATAGTTATTCTTTAAGGATGACTGGTTCAAGTTGTGAAATTCCATGCATATGTGTATCTCGCCATTCTTCTTCCGCACAGTACAATATTAGCAACCAGTCAATCGTGATGAATTGGAAAAATAATTCTTGCATCCAAGCATCTCGAGTTTTGCCTGGATGGTACACGAGATTTTGGGGTTGTAATGCCTTTGCTTTGACGGTGAAAAGGCTTAACATCGTCTTGAGCGGGATGTCGTGTCGAATGTCCTTTGGCTTAAAACACTTGAGATCAAGCATAAGACCATGATAATACATCTATGTACTTTTTCAAAGCAATTTGACAAATTTGCGCTTTTCCTCGGTGTACAACACTTCCCAATGTTCGAGAATGAGGATGTTCCAGCTGTACCCAGTTGACATATTCGGTTTCAGAGAAGAGGAAGGATCATCCGTCACTTTTTCTTAACAAAACGGTCATGATTATCAAATAATCGTTCTAAGGAAATCAAACCTTTAATTTTGTTTCCTTTGAGTGTATCACTATTTCTTTTTTAGATTCGATGTGCAGCTTGGTGAGAGACTCATCACATGCTTTGAAGTTGATCCATCGAAATGAAGCTCTTTGAAATTGTCAGCTTTCTCCAGAAAAGTGATAAGTTGGTTGTCATCATTGAACACCTACCAGTGTTGTGAATTATCTAGCACACTTGGGTGAAAAACCACCTCAATGGTATATGTATCTATTTTTAACCCTAGGTGAGGGAGCATGAGAGATGCTGAGACGGCCAATGAATCAGCCATGTCATTTTGAGTTCAGGGATTGCTTTGATTGAGAAAGCATCAAACTCCTTGATGCTATCCCATACCGCATTGTGGTAGTGTCTAAGCCAGTCATTCTTTACTTGATATATCCCTTTTACTTGATTGACAATTAGCTTAGCATCACCTTGTACTTTTAGATTCTTGATTCCCTTCTCTTTTGCAGCTTGCATGCCAAGTAACAAGGATTCATACTCGGCGGTGTTATTCATATTGAAGAACTATAACTTGAAAGAAAAAGGGAAAATCTCCTCCTCATGAGATATTAGAACAGCCCCAACACCGCATCCACTTGTTGCACAACTACCATCAAACTACAATGTCCACACTTTGTTGAGGTCCTCTTCTTGGATGAGAATGTCCATTTTATCTGAGTCGGTGGACAAGAAGTAGTTTCCCATCCCTGATGATTCGAAAAGAATTTGGGCCTTAGGGTCATCAGAGTTGGTGACTAGATATTTCTTTTGTGTCTCTGGTTCCAATGTCTGCATCACTCCTTTGATAGGAATCCGGCTTTGGACTAGTCCATATGCATTTCCCACCAAGTTCCTTACAGGATCTCCTCCCAGCAGATCCCGTAGGCTCTTTGGAATATCAGCTACGAGGATAGTCATTTTTACCTTTTTTTCAAGAAATGCCACGAATGCAAATTGTGCATCCTTGATCTAACCAATTAATGGTACTTGCTTGGTTTCCATGGAGTAGCATCTGCCAAAAGGTTTAGTAAGCGTGAGGCCCAAAGCATGGGCAACCTTTGCTAGCATAACATTATCAGAAGCTCTAGAATCAATTATACAATTACTTAGTTTATGACCATTGATCAGGAGAGATAGGTAAAAAGGCTCAATTTTCCCTGACGTAGAGGTCGAGGTGACATTTACGTGAGACGTAGGAGGGGTGGGAAGAATTCCTTTTAGTGAAATGGGAGGAAGGACGACAACCTAGCTCTAGATATACTTATTTAATCTTACAAGCTGCTCTGGGTTGGACTGAAGGTATTCAACCTCAAACATTTGGATCTTGGTCTTTTTGGCATGATCAATTATATCGAATGTGACCAAGGGTTGCACTAACAAAGGAATGAGTCCTTCGTTTCATGTTTGTGGAAGGTTGATTCGGAGGAGAAATAGGAGGAAAATATTTCTTTACAATAGGTTTCATAGGAGGTTGAGTAGGAAGGAGATTACCTCTTTTAGCGATCATTGGCGGTGAAGTTGTCACAACCTTTTCCCTTTGTTTTTCAGCAACAACCTTTCCTTCCTTTCCTTGCGAGTGAGTGAAGATTGCGTATGATTATCCACTCACGTAACCTTGGGTACCCTCTTCTTCATCAGATTCCTCGTCTTCAAATTCCATGTACTTGATTGTAGAGTCATCAATCGGTTCACTGACATCTTCATCATCTTCACCTTGCGACAAAGGTTCTTCATAATTTGTATCATCTTCTTCAATTTCAACCAAAGCATTAACCGGAGGGGCTTCAATTGCTAACCTTGAGAAGCAATAGGCAAACGCGGCCTTTGGGGGTGTTGTTGGGAGTGAAGTTCCTCCGTGGGATATCCCGGTAAGGAGTAGTAGACGATGCTTGAGCCAATTGCTTCTTCAATGAGAGCAAATCATTTGCCATCTTTTGGAATGCTAGATCTGATGAGGTAGCTTGAGAAGAAGTTGAAGCTTTTGACTTGACGGCTCTCGTCTTAACTCACCAGATATAAGAAGGTTGTCTTCTATCGAGAATGGCCGCAACCTTGAGCGAATCAAGGTTGGTATTTGTTCTTGTAAAAGTAAGAAACTTACTCTCGAATGTTAGGATTTCATATTATTAGTGCTCACATTATTATTAAAGTTAGATTATAATTATGTGATGTAATTGAGTTGGTATTACAACTCATATTGTTATAATATATTGTTTCAACAATATATTATTATAGAGTTTTGTTGTACCCGTAAAATTATAAATGGGTAAGTTGTTTGTTGACTTCCTATTTTCTAGGAAGTAGTTCTTCTATTGTATTGGCTATATATTAGCCAAACATGTTGTGCAAATATATAGAAGATATAATATTATTGTGTGTTATTTCCTGTGTAAATCTGTTGCTGCATTTATATTTGGTATCAGAGCACTACATTATCTTTGTGCCTGTGATGAAAATATAGTGCAATTGTAAGGGGAAATCATTTCATTTGGAAATGCCCTATTGATGAGTATTTTATTCAGATGCCTTTAGTAAATCATGGGTTTGATTTCATAGTCTCAGTGTGTTCTGTGGCATTAAATATTCATCTATCATTGGGTCTTCTGTCAGATCAGTCAAACAAAAGTTAATTGGTCTATTTCCTTTGCCCATAGTTCAAATATTCTATGTATTGCATGCTTGATCTGTGTCTATCGTCTCAGAGTTTTTAGAGTGAGAGCTTGTCTGAATTGAAGAGGGCGATTAAAATTGTTTGCTTCAGTGTGAAACTGATTGGCTGTGATTCTCATCTTGCTCGGATCTCATTGAAAATTCAACACTAGGCAACGTGTTTGCATGTTCGTGAGCTTGATTTGTTGGATCATTGGGTCGAAGCACAGAGAATCCATCATTTTGCATTAATTGTTCAGTTCAGAATCACCTCTCAACATGTCGTTGCATCATTCCTAATTTCATTGCAAGCAAAGGTTCTGCATTGGATGAGACAGAGACTGAATTTCATCGACAATTTCATGCCCGCTTTCTTCCTTCTGGCGTGTTGTATGCATGCTAAATCGATCTCCTTGTGGGTTACTCTGCTACTTAACGAATTCGTCGCTGCTATCACCTATGCATTTTTCTAGATTTGCATCCATTCACGAATTTCATCATCCCTCTATATACATCGACCCTAGATGCATAACAGATCATACAGTAAGGTTTTGGGAGGCCATTAATGGTCGACTTGATTACAGTTCGGCATACACATCTACCACGTGGCACCAATCAGAAGAATGGCCGCTTTTTTTCTCCATCTCTGTTTCCAACATTCTCGAAATTGCTAGTTCATTGGCGGAGATAATACTATATGATGGAGTAGTGGCAGATCGGTCAAAGATAGATGCTCAAGTATCCATCTCCAACCTGCAAGTTTTGCACATGGCAGATCCATTTCATCTCAGAAATCACACATTCTAAGTGCCTCAACGTGAATTAAACGTGTCATTTTTTCATTTTCTATAAAGTCTATACGTATTTTTATATATACAAGGTCTGGTTATATGTTTAGTTGGGTCTAATCTTTGAGTCAAATTGTATTATGGTCGGTGTCAATAGGTGTATTCTAAATAGTTTATTTAGTAGTTGTTCAAATTCATTAGTCTTTGTTAAAATATATTCTATATTAACATTAAATGTGTCGAGTCATTCTAAGTTAACAATGTGTCATTTATTGTGAGTCAAAAGTCTTTCCATTGAGTGGATTACCAATCAAAGTTATAGTTTTATATTTTTTTCATTCGTTTGATCTCTTTAAAATATAGGGTGTTATTTTGTAAAATCCATAAAGTCGAGTTCATAAGTCAATATGTGTTTATTCAATGTCATAGTGTTTCTCAAAAGTATCATAAATTGTAATTGTCTTATTGTGAGCATCATTTGTGAGTCATTGTAAAAAGTGTCGTCATCCAAATTCCAAAAATAAAAATAAAAATTTGCTGCATTTCAATTTTGGACGCATTTTCGCTTGTACGCGACGTCCAAATTATTGAAGGTATTTTTGAGCTTCATGATCACATTCGAATGAACTAAAGCAAAGATAACATCGGAGGATGGAGGCATCGAAGGTTAGAGGTCATTTAGTGACCTCTCATCAGTTGCCAACGACGGCCGCATACCAGCTTTGGTGACATGTGTGTGTGTGTGCAATTTAATTTTAGTGCTTCCAGTGTGGTACAGTTTGCAGTTTTCAATAAGTGGAAATTTCACATTGAGGGGGGGAACATGATCCAATGTTCCATTTCCATTATGTCAGCTTTTTCTATGTATGTACGAGCAATGATTTCAACAGAATTTCCTATGTTATTCCCTACAGTGAGATGTGATGAGAGCTGAGAATAGTACTTGGCATATCATGATGTGGTTGTAGGTAAACCACTTGAAAACCTTCATTTGTGGTTTGTGGTAAACCAATAGAAAAACCACCATTCTTGGTTGTTGGTAATCCATTTGCAAAACCATCACTTTGTGGTTTGTGGTAAACCAATCGCAAAACCACCATTCTCAATTTGTGGTCACTGTTTTGCAAAACCATCCTTTAGGTTTGTGATCATCCTGTGAAAATCACCAGATCATGAGCAGGTGCAAGTATAAGGCAGGTTTTCCCATGTTCGCACTAAGGGGGGGAATGTTAGGATTTCATATTATTAGTGCTCACATTATTATTAAAGTTAGATTATAATTATGTGATGTAATTGAGTTGGTATTACAACTCATATTGTTATAATATATTGTTTCAACAATATATTATTATAGAGTTTTGTTGTACCCGTAAAATTATAAACGGGTAAGTTGTTTGTTGACTTCCTATTTTCTAGGAAGTAGTTCTTCTATTGTATTGGCTATATATTAGCCAAACATGTTGTGTAGAGATATATAGAAGATATAATATTATTGTGTGTTATTTCTGTGTAAATCTGTTACTACATTTATATCGAACTCATTGCGTTCACAAAGAAACACTTTTGATTCTCCAATGTTGGCAACATGGCAGGCGGCACACGGTTGATTAGTGAATTGAAACAGGTGATAAAATCGCATGGTTTCATTGGCCTCCTTCTTCATGTGAGTTATTTTTAACAAAGAACGCAAATGCGTCTTCTAAAGGCGTGTACTGTCTTTCAAATGCAATCAGTAATGTGGCCTATTTGGTGATGGATCCAGTTGGTAAATGTTGGAACCATTCTGATGCAAGCCCTTGCAAGGTCTCGAGAAAGAGATGTACCGATACGTCTTCATGAGTCATGTCCAGAATACTACATGACATAATAAATGTAGCTATATGCGCGTCTGTGCTTTGATTTCCGCTCCCATCAAACTTCGAGAAATTCTTGCGATTCCCACTAGGGAGGGGTGTCTTTGGATGTAGCAAGAAGTGCTAGAGGACCCATGGCATTTCCCATGGTACAGGTAGATTTATCGCCATTTGAAAAGTGGGAAAAGAACACAAGCAGGGAGTGTGGTTCCACTTAGCAAAAGAGCATCTGCAAATTGATGTCAAGGCACCTTGTGAAATCTGGCTCCTTCGTGGAGGTGAGGCACTTCTTGCTGATCGATCCATTATTGAACTTAGTGATGTGAATTGCGTTGGAGTGATACTGAAATTGTGCCTTTGAAGTAGATCAAATATTGGATCAACTTCTCCACGAGCTCTTCTACTACGAGTAAATTGTTCACCCGCCAGCGTAGCCGTTCAAATCTACAACAATTAAGAGCAGATTTACAACAATCTTTTTGTTTGTACTTGCTGATTTTCTGATTTTTCTGGAAAAAATCAGCAACATGTACTTTTCAATTTTAATTTTATCCTTTTTCAACAACAACCGATTGCGGTTTTCTAACAAAGATTAACAAGGATAAAAAGTGGGTCAATTTTAGAAAGCTGATTTTCGGATCTTTGACCTGAATTTGCAAGGTTTTGAAAATATTGTGAAATATCAGAATCTCGATCTCTTTGAAATATACTGGAGTTTTGTAAAAACTCGGTGAACTAAAAGTCTCTATCTCGGCCCTAATCTATGGATTTGTATAAGGAAATTTTCATTTCGATCACTTTTGTAAAAATTTTGATTTTCAAAAAGGGTTAAGATCTCGCTAAACTGGTAGTGATTTTCACAATTTTTTAAATTATTTCCTTAGTTTGATCCCCAGCAGAGTCGCCAAAAACTGTTGGTTTGAAAATCTGTTGGTTAGATAGGTCGTGGGGAAACAGGCCAACAATGTGCAAGGCATAGCCCCTCTTTGAGACAAAGAAAGTGAAACTGGTTTATTGCTATTCTATCAAGTAGGAATCTATGCAAATCTACACTATTCTAACTTGGGGGTTTGGGATCTCATCCCAATAGAGGTAGTTCCAACTACGAACGAAGTAAAGGTAAGAGGGAAGGAATGGAGGAAGGTAGATCTGAAGGGAGAAAAGAAATGAATTCCAAGACAGAAAGGTCTGGAAGGTTTATGCTTTGGGCTGGTAGTAAACAGAGCCAAACTTACTTGCATAAACAAATAAAGCAATACTGATGAACATATGACGATAATAAGAATGAATCCAACAGAATAGAAACATAGATCTAACTTAAGAAAGATCTGATGCAAATAACACATATATTGAGCACAAAGTCTGAATATATATATTAATATCTCTTCTATTACAAGAAGGCACAAAGTCTTTCTCTCTTCACTTCTTTTTCATACAAAAATATCCACACCGAATACAACAAGTATTCTAGTATTTATAGAAGGAGAAGAGGACGAGAAGACAAAACAAACCAACCACTTATAAAATATATAGAAAATATCTAAAAAGTCAGCAAGATTGACTTTTGGGCAAGTTTTGGATGGCAACATCCCATGGTGCAACATGGATGATGTCATCATGTATGCCAACATGCTTTTTAAATATTTTACAAAAAATGCTCAACACATTCCTAGAAAGGAGAAACTACTCTTTGCAGTGTAAAAGGGCGCACTTTTCTGCATGTCGACACGATAATTTTTCCCCTTTGTAAAGTGGCGCAACTTTTAACACGTTGACACAGAAAAAATTCCCCTTTATAAAGTGGCGCAACTTTTGGCATGTCAACACGACATTTTTTCCCCATTGGCTCAACTTTTGGCATGTCAACATGACATTTTCTCCCCATTGGCGCAACTTTTGACATGTCAACATGACATTTTCTCCCCATTGGCGCAACTTTTGGCATGTCAACACGACATTTTCTCCCCATTGGCGCAACTTTTTGCACGTCAACACGACATTTTCTCCCCATTGGCGCAACTTTTGGCATGTCAACACAACATTTTCTCCCCATTGGCGCAACTTTTGGCATGTCAACACGGAAATTTCTCCCCAAAGGAAAATGGCTAAAAATGGCTAAGTCCTAAAACAACTTGATTTTTTGAAAGGGAGTTTTGGGCTATTTCAAACATTTATCAAACTTCCTTGAGGCCAAAATAAATTTTTTTGGTATGGTTACTCGCGAATTACCCTAGTCAATTTTACAAAGATAACACATTCCAAACCGCAACACACCTTTATGCTACAAACACATTAGTTACCATGCATAACAAATACAGAATGTGGGCCCTCAACATGCCAATTGCTATAGCTATAGTTGAACAATCATGACAAAGCGATGCAGGGAAAAGTAGTAGCACACAATTAGAGGCTAACCTACTACTCTGTGAAGGTGAACAAGTAATGTTGACAACAAATCTTTGGGTACAAAGTGGCCTTGTAAATGGTGCACAAGGACAAGTTGTTACTATGTTATACGAGCAAGCAACCATGCCCCCAAGCTTGCCTTTATATGTCGTAGTCGACTTCCCAAGCTACAAAGGCCCAGCCTGGGACCCAATGCATCCTACATACATACCAGTCCCACCTATTACAAGAAGCAACCGCCGACAACTGCCCTTAAAAATGGCATGGGCCCTAACTATTCATAAAGCCCAAGGACTGACACTTGATAAAGCTAGCATCGACATTGGCCGCAGAGAACGACAAGGCCTAACCTTCACAGCCTTATCCTGAGTACGAGCCCTTACCGACCTCCGCATTTTCCCAACATTCTCATACACCCATTACAAGCACCTACAGGAAGAAAAGCATGTTGCACTCGCTTAAAAGCTAGAAGCATACTTACAACACATCCTACCTCTGGTTCCAACATAAGCACATATCCACCACGGATTTCACCTGTTGTGTCGTTGGTACAATACTCCATCTAACCTTAACTTGTTTTTTTAAATTGACTACAACTATGCTCCACACATCAAATTACTATCTTTTTTACGCTTACCTAAAAAAATCCTCATACTATGATAAGCACTACAAATTTTGCTAACTAACACTCAAATTTTACTTGTAGGGCACTTTCAAATGGAAGACAACTTTTACACACTAGCTGCCCACACAAACACTGATGCCAATCTTTTGGAATCTACGTTATGCGCATATGTGGACTCTCAGTACCAAACGGCTGCAACGGTGGATGAAGCTACCATTACAAAGATGTACTCCACACAAAAGAAAATTGAAGAGGCACAACAAACGCTGCAACAAACAATTGTAGCTGCCCAAAATGCACAAAAGAAAATGAAAGCAAAAGGTTATAACGACATGTTTCAAAAACTGATAAATAAGGCATTCACTTCTTACCTTCTAAAAGGGCCCTAGAAACAACAACCTACAGAAAATAGTACCCCATAAAAAAATCATTCGTCTTCTACATATTATACTTATGTTTACTCCTCAAACCCTGTACATATCTACTCTTTTCAGTACCAGACAAGTAAAGGTGTCTAGTTTTTGGCTTGTATATATGTTATACAATGATTGATTGAATGTGGTTTATAAATAAAGTGTTGTTTCAAATTAAATGTTGTGTTATAATGTGCTTAATGATTGCTTACATGTTTTATAATTCAATTGAATCTCCACATTCCAAAACATTCAACAATCTATTCAACAAAAAAAAAAAAACAAAAAAATAGTGGTATTAGTTTGTAAGAAAAATCATTGAATCGTTATGAGTCTGCAAACTTCGAGTCCCCTCTCCACAAGCTCCCAAAATAAATTAACCTTCCCATTTTTATGATGAAGATTCTTTGTTTATTTATGTTTGGCTATTGGAAACGCTTCATAGGTCAAATCATATAAAGTTTTAGCATTTTTTGGTAATGGTGCATGGGTCATCCTTGAAGCCCCAATTCTGAAAGAATAAAACCAAATCATGTAAATCTTAGGACAGTCTTTTCCCGTACTATCCAAGCCTTTCGAACTGGATATAATCATACTCTTGCGATAATTTTGAAGACATTATAAAATCTTATGTAATCTCTCATGTGTCTCATAGACCAAGTTGGTGCGCTAGTTACGCTTGGAGACTTTAAGACCATTGCCTTTTCACCTTATGGTCATCTACTGGCTCCTCCCATTTATAGGATTCTCCCTACAGCTAACAAATATAGATTGTATTGAAATCATCCTATCTCCATTAAAAATCAAATCTTTTCAAATTACAAACGGTTGTAAATTTATTGTTTACTTTAAACTATTTTACAGTGTATATATGCAAAAAGTACTTCCACCATCAAGATAACTTTTCAAGTGACCATTTTGCAAAACATCTTGCTGCTCCCAAAGGAAGAAACAAGTATGGAAGGTCTTCAATCATGTAACAATTACAAAAATAAAGTTTCTTTGAATAACCTTGATCATCTCGCATTTCACAAAGATCCTCATCCTTAAGAAAATCGATGTTCATGTGGTTTGCCATTTCCACCTGTAGTCTCTGCACTAAGGCGGTCTCTTATATTCATCAAGCAATCTGTGAGTGATATCATGTTAAAGTTCGAGTTTTTTCCAAGCTCCACAATATTCATGTGTACGAGTTAAGTGGAATTGGCATCAGCATTGCATAGCCATCAAGACGAAGCCAGAGGTACAATTTTCTTACAACATATAAGATTAATGGAATGAAATTCCCTTGTAGGCTTTCACAAGAGCAGACTCATATACCAAACTGGTGTCTTGGCTGTGACCTAAAAAAAAACTATACTTCGCAATTATCATAGCCATCAATTAGAAGGAATTTTGAATTTCTTTTCAAGCCTAGAAGCCAAAGCTATTTGGAAATTAATCTAGACCCATGGAAGAAGGAGGGTATATAAGCTCTTTTGTTGTTTAACCGGTAAAATGGGATATTTAGGTTTCATTAACTTTGCAAACAGTTTGCAATTACATTCTTGGTATGGGTATTTTGTTTTCTTTTTCCATGTTTTTCCTGTTATAAACCAAGTTGTGCAACTTATTTTTGGTATTGTATAATTTTTACAGGTTGCTTATTGTGTCGTGTAGATGGAAAAATTCTAGAGTATTATTATTTTTGTTTACGAGGTAAACTTAGGTTGAATTAACATGCACTGTCAGTTCCATAGAAGGCAGAGGAGCCATGTCAAGACTACAAAAAACTTAAATGTATCAGTATATACTGATCTCTCAATTTGAATCACAGTCTTGGAAATAGAATCTAAGATATTGCATCTGATGAATGTTTGGCCTCGTGATGTCAATGTTAGATAAATATAAATCTTTCTGATTTAAAAGGCTCAATTTTGTGATTAAATGACAATTTCATTGGGCAAATCTAGAAATAAATTGCAAAAATGTTTTCAATCGGATATAGATAAATCCAATTGCGTTGAGTATCTATTTACATATATCATATGTGTAACGTATTGGCTATATCATTTATTTAGATCTACATTTTTCCTCGTAAATTTTGTCAACACTTTCCACCGTAATTAAAAACTAAAATTTTCATCCTCCAAGAGAAGTAACATATGTTTTTTGTAAAATGTGTGGCAAAGTGCCTAGATATGGTGGGAATGGAGTATTTTTATGCGAAGGCATTCCCCTATGGTAAAGGACCTCCGGACGTTTCTGTGACCGTATTAAAGTTGACGGTTTGACGGTTGCCCTGGACGTTTTCACATTTTTAATAGTTTTTTTACATGCGTTCCTTCTTAAGATAGATAAAGATTAGTGTTTTTGCGGTGCTACAAATTTCCCCACCTGTCACCGCCTCACGCTTTGTTGAATGTTGCTCCTTCTAATCGATTTGATGTCTGAAATGAATTTCTTATTGTTTTCACAGTAGGGCCTTCAAATATTGTTCTCATCCTGATCAGAACCCAAGACTCTTACTTGATGGAATTTAGACATGGTAGTGGGCGTGGACGTGGCCGTGGAAGAGGCCGAGGCCGAGGCCGAGGTCACAGAAACCAAGCACCAGAGAAGTCTGTTGAGGAGCTTAATAAATAACTGGAAACCTATCATGTTGAAGCCATGCAAACATCGTAGAAAGTGTTATTTCTACTGATGAGTAGCTGCATTTGAGCCTGTGGGAGTGAGGTTCCATTTCTTTTGTTGTGAATAAATACTAGGGAAAACATGGCTGGTGTGGAGGAAGGTGCCATTTTTGGTGGTTATATTTATTTCCAGTGGTCACCCGATCGGCCTTTGTGCTACTTTGGAATTATTTGGGGTATTGTGAACATCTACTGGCTTGAATTATTTTTCTCTGAAATTTACTATTGGATGCCCGACTTTCCAAGGGGATAGCGAATCTTTTTGCTCAATCTATTATGTATCAACTCATTTGAATTTTTTCCAGACTTTATGATTAGTTATTACACATATACATGAAAGGCCCATGTTGCATTCTACACATGGTATGTGCGGTACAGGAACTTGCCTTGTGAGTCTTGATGGATGTACTTTCAACATAATCATGTTCTACGATAAGATATTTCGAGTCTCTTATAGGAGGAAGAATAGAAACAGAAAAATTCAAAGTTTGTTCAAAATGCCCGACCTAACTTTCAAAAGGCATGAACAAACTTTGGATTAATTTTCTATGATAAGGTATTTAGTCTCTTATAGGGAGGAGGGAAATTTCAGTCTCTTATCGTAAAAAGGCAGACTCTATGAGAATTTTGACATGGAGACGACTCCTGAGATAAAATTCAAACATTTTAGACAAATTTTCAATCAAAGCCACATAAAATTCAAACATTTCAGACGTATTTTCAATCAAAGCCATGGTAGTGGATCATTGGAAGATTATTCGTCGGAGGTGTCCATTGTCTACCAGTTCTCATGTCCTCCATCACACAAAGTGGTGCCATGCGAATTGTTTGACTAAATGCCTGAAACAAATGTGACCTCATGAACTTCATTTATCACATGAGATGAAAAAAATGGTTGTGTTCGAAAGGCCTTCACATCTTTCTGAAAAATGCAATCGGCAAGGGTACATGCGGACTCCACAATCTTTTCCAGCATCCTCCCATCTGCTAGAATGGGAGATTTAGAACAGGGCACCCGACGTGTTTGATGAAATGCCTCCTTTTCACTAGCCATATTCAGTAGTTTTAAAATACAATCATAAAACAATTAAGAACTTTTGTTTCCCAACCTAATGGTAAAAGAAAGCTTGTGTGAAACCTATACCAGTGATAATAGCACCAGTTACTTATCAATATTTTGATGGGCAACATTTGTCTATACAATAAACGGAGCATAAGTCACCTTCTTTTATAGTTCTATGTAATTGTCTGAGTTTCTCTTTTTATTTCGTATGCAGTAACCAACTTATTGGTCTTGGTGTTTGAATAATCCTTTTGTTTCCTAATACTTCATTAGCAAATATGAAGAACTGTTCTCAGCAAGTGTCATGATCTTTTCAATGTTTTCTTCAAAATCAAGGCTTATCTTTCAAAAACAACTAGATACAATTATGATGGTAGTGTGCTAATTTGTAAGGGCGGGTTTCATAAGCACCCAAGGCCTAATTTGTTCTCTATTGCATCTAAGAGGATTCCTCCATTTTCCAGATTCTTAGAAAATATCTAACAACTTGTTAACAACAGGCTCACCTTCACTTCCCATTACCTACCAGTACCCCTTGTAGAAATATTTTTTTACCATCTCTTTCAAGGTTTATTTGGGTACTAACCTTGTTGATGATCATATACCCTTCCTTACGAGACATTTCCCTCATTATATATTGAGCTTCATGGATTGTAGATACACTGGCTCAATGTATCGCATATAACATCAAACTGTGCACAGGAGAACCTCTTCTTTGGTACTTGAGTTCTAGATCTCTAGACTACCATTTGTCTAAACTATTGTTTCTAACATGGCATTGTTGTATTAGTAAGTCTTAAAGATGTTTACATAACTTTCCTCTTGTGAGTAATTGATCTCAAGTAACAAAATCTCCTTGTAGCTATGTATATGCAAAGCGTTTATTCCTTGTAAAAGATTGGGTGTTGAATTATCCTGCAAATGCATTGTCTTGATTAGTTTGTTTCTTGCTGACAAAAATCATTGTTATGAGAACCTTCTACACATAGTGACCCCTGATGAATTTTTATTTTAAAACTCAAGTTCACTACTGGGCTCATCTACTTATTTACAATAATCTAGGGAAAGAATAGTGCCATATTTTCCATCCACTTGCCCTTTCCTTGTGTTTAGGCCATGTTTCCTTGTCGTTAGATGTACAAAATGTTATCTAAATCTTCATATTTCACTGTTCCCAAGGATGAAGAACTTGGAATAGTATTCTATTGAGTGTGAATGATATTTTGGATCACAATTTTAAAGAGACTAGGCCCTCCAAAGGAATTCATCACTCTGGTTGAGCTTGGATTGTTTTGTCATAATTGAAGTAGTAAGCCCTATTTAGGTTAAACCATCAGCATGTTAACTCGTAAAATACAATACTCATTTATATTCATTTCTATCCACCCCTCAGTACTTTTCTATATTTTTTTGTAATTGTAAATATTCAAGGTTTGAACACTTTCACTCAATTGTATCTAGAGAAAAATCGTACAAGCCAAACTATTTCTTATAATTTTGTCTATTCTTCATTATTTCTTTTGTTTCTTTGAATTTTCAGGCTTTAAATTCCATCTAAATAGGCATTCCTACCAATGTTGGTTGTCTAGGATATGTTGAGTTGAAGATGTAGTGGGCAGAAGGACTTCTTTGTGTCACACAATTTCTTTACTATACTTTATAGATTTGAGATTATATTTGCATCAAATTCAAGGATAAGAACCAGGTTGAGTTGAGCTAACACATATCTTACATACATACAATTTCGAATGGCAGGATTGGGAGGATTGCTGATGCAAAGCTATGTTACAACCATTTGAACAATACTTTGGAGATTTTCCTGCAACTGTCCTCAACCATAACTCCTCTCATAGCAAATGAGGATACACTACCTTCTCATCACTTTCTCTTCACCAAAATCAACGACCCACCCGTAAACACTATCGATTCTTCGTTGATTTGATTAGGATTCTTTTTACGATGTCATCATTCTCAACTATTCATAGGCATGACTAGTCTGAAACAAAAAGAAGAACTCTACAATTAAAGGACATGTCAGGATTCAGTTTCATTATCACTTTGTGGGGACAACACTTAGATGAGATAAGCAAAGAACTTGAAGACATTCTTTTTCAGATACAACATCTTTCGGTCCTTGCCTTGAAAATTGTTCGCATCTTCAGGCTTTGATGGGACCTCAGTTGACACTATTTCAAGTACCAAATGTTACGTCAACCCCCAATTTCGAAACTACTGCACTTCATGGTTGGGTTGATACTGATGACTACTCCCATCCGATGCCCTCTATCACAAGCAAATTTCGAGCCCTCTAAAAAGCTTGACCTCTGTAACAATGATTTCATAGGTCGTACAAATGGGGAATACTGAGGGAAATGAATGGGTCATGGTTACTGAAGAAATCACAAATATCAACATGGACAGATTGTTTTACATGACATGTCCTCTTCAAAAAGGTGACAAACAATGCAGGAAAAAAGTACGAGAGCATGGAAATGGTTCATGGTTTTGTTCAAGTTGCAACGTACAAGTTTAGACCTATGAGTATAGATATACATTCAGGATCGATCTAAAGGACCCAATAAGGGAACTTCAATTAGTTACTACTTTTGATGAGACATTTGAGTCAATCATGGGTGTTGCAGCTAGTGACCTCCACCTATTGTCTATAGATGAAGATGTGAATAGTGAAATTACAAGCAATGTCATCGGCAATGAATATTGCTTCACACTTTCCCTGAAAAAAGAGACATACCACGAAATCAACAAATTGAAATATGTCATCCTCAGTTCAAAGAAATCACAAATATCAGTATGGACAATTTTTTTAACACAAAGCATGTCCTCTTCAAAAAGGTGACAAACAATGCAGGAAAAAAGTGCGAGAGCATGGAAATGGTTCATGGTTTTGTTCGAGTTGCAACATACAAGTTCATAACTATGAGTATAGATATGCACTCAAGATCGATCTAAAGGACCCAACAGGGGAACTTCAATCAATTATTGCTTTTGATGAGATAACTGAGTCAATCATGGGTGTTGCAGCTAACAACCTCCACCTATTGTCTATAGACAAAGATGCGAATAGTGAAATTACAAGCAATGTCATCGGCAACGAATACTACTTCACACTTTCCCTGAAAAAAGAGACATACTGCGGAATCAACAGATTGAAATGTGTCATCCTCAGTTCAAAGAAAGCGGATGGCAGTGCATCTCCTCTGTAACCTTCTTTACGCAAATATTTCTACCGCATCCGTCCCTTCAAACTTTACACCCTCATCCATTCCTTTCTATACTTTGAACTATCAACACTATGTTAGTTATTCCATATCTATGTTTCCCTCTTTTTCCCCGCTTTAAAAGAAAATTGTTGTATTTCCTTTGACATTAACATACCATTGTCTCCTACTACTATGTGGATTGAAAGTACTATTAAGAAAATAAATGAATATTACTTGCACTTTTGTTATGATATAAGATTTGCAAAAAAATGCCCATAAAACGCTACCACTCATGATATAAGATTTAGAAATGTATATGTACGAATTTGTAACAAGTTTTAAATGTAGATAGAACCTTTAAATGAAGTGCTTCATCTATATTTCTACACTTACAAAATCAATCACACCCCTTATCAACATCAACTACAAAAGTAATAACTATACCTCTAAATCAAATAACATATACCATTCGGCGTTAACATTGCATTGTACACATGCGATTGCTAGTCTAATGCTTCTTTGGTTTTATGACATCTTGAGCATGTATGCAAAATATGGAAAAATAGAAGATGATTGCCAAGTGTTTGACAAAATGTGTCAAATCATGAGCCACTCAAAAACTATAAATGAACTCATTTTACGTTTTAAAATTAGATTTATCTTTTTAATTTTATTAAATTTGCATTTATAGAAGAATTGTTCCGTGATAGACATAGATACGTAGATGTGCAGACAAAGTATTTTAGTAAACCAAAGAAAATCCTTTCCTCCAACTTAAAATGGATCATTACAAATATCACATACGTTTTTAGGGTGAGGTTTATTGTTCGATCCTCTTTCGCGACATCTAATTTTTTGGCATTTTGTGGAAAACGTTGTGGGTTTTGGCTTCACAGTGTCAGTTGCATCATTGGAAATCTTCAAAATCGCTTTTGAGAAACTTTGAATAGTCCACAAGCCTTGTGAATGCCTCAACATTTTATAGACACACATAATAACATATTCTTTATCGATTTCATAATCAAAGGCGGCTTTAGAAAAACAACAACAATAATTCAACTTGCATCTAGTAATGAATTAAAATCATAATGTACGTCTATTTTTCGCACCTCAGTGATGCTCCCAGTGGTAGAAAAATGTTGGATCTGATTGATTGTATATAATCAAGTACTTGATAATTTTAAGTAGAACATTTAAGGACAATAGAATTTATTAACTACCATAGCGGGGAAACTTTCATCAAGGAAGTGTTTCATCATTACGATTAAAAATGCAATTTTCATTCAAAAGACTATGTACATTAAGGATTAAAAATTGCCAAAACTTGTACCTCGGGAGGGAGGGGGAAAAAGAGAGAGAGAGAGAGAGAGAGAGATCTCACACACATTTTCCCTTTCCCCAAATATTTTAAGACCTAATTACATTTGTCATGAACTTGCGCCCGTAATTGAATTGGCTAAAAGGGCTCCCTTCCTTAAATTCAAAATTCCATTGTTTGAGAACGGTAATACACGTCATATGCTGCTTATGAGATTCCATCCTCGTGTATCTACATAATTTTACAATTAACATCATCCTTTAGTCAAATAAAATTCATTGAATTCTCTTTTAATGGCTAATTACAATCATACATAGCGCTTCCTATTTACAACATTATGCTATACATCTATTTCAATTATTAGAAATGTCACTCTTTATACCAGAGAGTGTATAAGCTCTTCATGCTGTGTGACTGGTAGAAAGGCTTTTTTCTTAAAAAGAAAACTTACGGACACCAACTATATTATTCTGAACTAATCAATAAAAAATACTGACTTAGCATTTCCTTGTTTTTTTCCTCAAATTCCATCATCAATCATTGAATTTCATCTTAAAAAATTTAGGAATATAGTGTCAATTCCGGCCTACACCAATACATCTTAATTTAAATTAAATGAAATTTTTAGTGATAAAGGGTTAATGCTTAGATACTCATAATGGGTTGTGGTTTAAAAGGTATAATTTAACAAAATCATCTAATTATGGGTGTGGCCTACCGTATGTGCAAGAATTTTGACCAAATAAATACTCGTGAGTGGTAGGTGTGGGTTAAAAGGAAACAATTCACCAAACAAAAAAATGTACGAGGGTCCAGAGGTATGTGAATCCAACCTTTGAGAAGAGGAACACGAAGGGAACTCCACAATACACATCTGTTTTTAACATAATTGAGAACCCTGGGACCCTCAAATTCTTCGTTCTCCAAAAAATCAGCGACAGAACTTAAAATTATTGGAACTTATCAGCTACATAATCATAAAACAAATCATGTTCTGGCCCAGACAATACCATTTGCAGAAACATTTTGTCCTGCCAATAGAGGGCTTCCCAGGATAAACAAGTCTGACCAAAATGAAAGAAGAATCACCGACCCATTGTATATATCTGTTGATAGTTCAACATATCAAAATATCGCATCCTCTCTGTATATTTTTCGTAGAAAACTTGGATGGATTCCTCCTCCTCTGGTTCTAATGTTCTGAATTCAGGTGAACGTTCGTCCATTGGACTTTCCCTGTGGATTCTTCAGTTTCACTGTCCCAAGTACTAGAATCAAATAAATCACTCTCGCTTTTTTCTGGAATAACAGACAGATTGGGCCCCTTGAGTCTCCTGATATCTGACTTAAGCTTCTGTATGAAAAATTCATGATCGTCATCCTCATAGTCCTCATCATATTCGTAAAAAACTGATGCATTCCCATCTCCTAAATCCTCAGAATTTTCGTCTTTAATGTTTCCATTTGGTTGTACCTCTCCATGTTCAGATTCATTTGGTTCATCCTTTTGAGCTATCTCAAGAATGGGGTTCTTAGAGACATCTTCACAGCCATCCAGCCCTGGTATTGTTTCCATTTTAGTATCAAATTCTACATCTTGAACTAATAAATTGTTTGTCAAAATTCCACATTGATGCACGGCATAAGGTTTTTTGAGTGTTATGGAGTTGAGGTTTACACCTGCCAGCTTGATATGAACTGTGCTTTTACATGTTATCATATGTAATCTTATACCAACAATTTCCTGGAGAATGATTACTTTATCACAATTTTTATTGGGCAAATCATTTCATTTTTCTAAGATGATCACTCCTGCTGCAATAACCACAAGCATTGTTTGTTTCTCATATGATGTTTCATAGCCCAATTTTATGCTTTGCTTGTTTTGACTTGTTCTTCTCCGATTGTATATATTACAGGTTTTTCTTTAACAATTGAATTGTATCTTTCAATGGTATGCCTGTTTGGCAAATCCAAGCCCTGCTTTTTCAATCCTGTACTCAATCTCAATTGGAGATTGTATTCCTCTTTCAATCCTATACTCAATCTCAATTGTAGATTGTATTCCTTTTCCTCTATAGTCTATCTTCATTAATTATTTTGAACCATATCCCTTGATATGCTTTTCAAAAGCTATAATTAAATCATCATGATCTATATTGAATTATTTGGATATATTTGTCATGTCTATGCACCATTAATTTGACTCTTCAAGAATGCTATTTTGCCTACATAACTTGCAGCATCACAGAGTTTAGGCTTCACATCTTTTCCGATAATCTCTGGATGAGACTTCTTGCATTCATTTGTTTATAAATGGGAATCTCAGGAATTAGACTTCAATTTATCTTTATGTCTGCTTCCTTCATATAAATTTGATAAATGCCTTTTGGACAAATGTATAATATAATAATTTTTCTTTAATGAGTATTTGCACCTTCCTCCATTGTCGACATATCTTGAAAGCCTATGTCTAAGAAGGGTCTCTAGATAAATAATTTAAGATATTTGCAAGGTCTCCTTTATGTATTTTCAATAATTGTACGCCTGGTCTCTCCGTTCATTTTTTTAAAACGTTGATTCTAGACTGAGATTTAGCAATCCTTAAGTAGAGAAGGTTGACTGGATTTTTGAATAGTGGGGGAAAAAAGACATAGGAACCCCCTAATGAAAAAATTGTGCTACCTGAGCAATGCACTATGAAAACAAACATAAATATGCATTAAAAAACACAGGAATGTAGGGAATACCTCATAATGCAAAGCTTTGGTATCTGAGCAATGAACTATGAAAACAAGCATATGCTCTGCAAAATAATATGGCTGCAAAATGGTACTTTTGTTTGTCCAAAAATATAGAAATTGATTGGAAAAGGTTCATAAAAAACCTGGTATTATACAGCAGCTTAGAACAGTCCACAAAAAACCTTACATTGCCTTCAACACACCCAAGGTATGGGTCGCTCTAGCAGGATAGAAGAGTCAGAAATACAACTACCATTATGTGATTATCCTTTGATATAATGCTTATATTGTAGCCAAACAGATAACAGTCCTCACAAAATAACAAATACTATATGAGCACGACAAAAACCAATGTGGGATTTTTCCACACATATGTAACACTTCTCAGTTTTAAGTTATCATATGCAGTAACCTCCCTCCTCTTAAATCTTAAAGATCCTTTTACTTCTTTCATAATTTTTCCCAATCACATTTAGTTATTCTTGTAAACAACATCTTCATTGCATGACATTTTGACCTTTTATCAACACACCTTTCTAACATACTATGTACCCTCCCCCTTTTATAGGTACTTTAAACATGGCAACCACATTTGACATTGTAGCAAAGCATGAATTACAACAAATTGTACTTGCATACAACAAGTTATCTCGAATGTGTAACAAAGAATGCAATGAAGCCACAACTGTAGACGACACCGCAATCTCTGCAATGCTGCATACCCAACAAGAACTACAGCAAGCACAGATTGCACTGCAGCAATCATCCATAGCCAGCGAAGACACCATCCACATTCTAAGAGAAAAATTTACATACAGTTCTATAAATCCACCCCCTCCCCATAACAACAAAAAAACCCCAAAAAAAAAACTTTAACACCCCTACTGTACATACCCCAAACTATGTGGTTTCTTGTTTACCTGTGCAACTTATGTTTATTGATTAATGTTAGATTTTGGTAACCTACAATTTTCCATATACTGCTCCATTCTCCTTTCGGATTTTCTTTTATTTTGTTTCTTGATGTTGTTTTAATTTTCCTAACAGAGATCAAAAATTACTTGATTTTTGTTAAGTAGTTTCAATGAAAAAGGGTTGTGAGTAAACAAAGCCAATGAAATTAGCAAAATTTAACTGTAACATGTTATGCCGTGTTTAGGGTTCAAGGCATTTTGTCTACAATTTTTTTTCATCTGTTACGTTTTCCATCTACATTTTTTTTTGGTAAATCGAAACATTTAGATTATTGTAGTTCTTCACCTTGCACCCCACATAGGCATTTTGTCTACTAAAAAAAAAAATGTATACCACAACTCTTTGGTTATTTAATGTATAACAAGAAAGGCTACAAGCTATATTCTTTGAGCTTTTATATAAACAACAAGATTTATTGGTCATTCTTTATGCTAGCAACTCAAGACAACAATATAGTAATGTTGAAGTTATTAGGGATCATTTTTATTGAAAAGCCACTTTGAACACTTATAACTAGAATGTTAGGAAGATGGGAGCAAGTGTACGCACATAAAGCAAAACAATTGAATAAAGGAAGTTGTTGTCATTGGTTAATAGTTGATGTCTGTGTTGTTTGGCAACCACTCTTCCTCATTCTTTCCAAAGACCTTTGTAGTTACGGGATGAACCGGTCTAGAGTCTAGCATGCAGTATATTGTTGGTCATAGATACGAAGTTGACATTCTTTGGTTTTGATTGTGCCCTAGGGAATGAAAAGAAAATTTTAGAGAAATGGTTACCCATGTTGTAGAATCAATTTAATCTTATGAAAGTTCCATCCATTCGTATGCGTGCATACCAAAGTTACTCTCAGAACGTGAATCTAATATATATCAAGGCTTGATTGATGACTTAAAATGCAAAGTGTAACATATTTGTAATGGATAAATGTTAATGCTTAATATGCTTGTAATACCTATTCTCTCGTAAATGAAGAAATTCATACTACACCAAAGCAGTGCCAGTCCCCACGGTGTAAACTTACTCCCCTCGAGCTTACCACTAGTAATATTCTATATAACTATAATGTCATACCTATATTTTGTAGATTTTTATTTTATTTTTAAACTATGAATTATATATTATTTTTTATTTTTTAAATATTATAACAATTACATTACATGTTGTTTTGAAGGTGTTTAATAAGAAATAATTTGAAAAATGAAAAATATGATACAAGGTTAACTCTTAACTTCATCTGTGCTAAATTAGTAGTAGAATCGCATGGGCTATATTTTGATATGTTTTTGGTTTAGAAATCAACATCAAGCTTGGGTTTTATTGTATGTTTTCTTAGAGACAGGAGGTTAGGAAATCTACTTTATCATCTCGCTTCCCATCACCAATCCATCTTGTTTCTTCAACCCTTTTATCTAATCCTTTTTGTCTCTACAACCAATTTACCTCTAGGTTTTTTTCCTTATATCATCCAAATATTTTGATTTATGTAAAGATATCAAAGACAATGTTCACAAACATACATTATCCCAATATTATGAGGTTTTATGAATATTTACAAACTATAATGCCTTTTAAGAGTAACCAATCCCGTGAGAGGGAAGTCACTGGTAGATTGCTTTCCTTGGAGTTTTACGATCTAAAAAGGTCTCACCCAAATTCCTTTTCATTACTTTGCATTGTTTTTATTTGTTTAATGTGACATGCTCTATTTTTTGAGTCATTTTTGTCCTTATTATAATGTTGCACGTACCATAACAATGAAGTTATTCCTCCTTTGAACTTCTTGTGTTAGAAATATATTTTCCATAAATATTTTGGATATTTCCCTTGTTATTTTGCCTACCTATGTAGCTTAATGTATATGTGGAGGATTAAATGTATCAGGTTTAAAGTGGCCATTGTTGTGTACTTTGTGGTTCAGTAGAAATCTAAATTGTGAATGCCTCATAGAGGGTTATGTCTTTCTCTTACTTTTTCGATTTCCATTTTTCCCTTGAAAATGAATTCAATTACATTGGTTACTATGTTTCGTCCTTGTTAATTTACAATAATTAGAAAATATCTAATGTTGTTACGGCTAGCACATTTGAAAAACATGTTATCTTGGAGATTCAAATTAATTTATTATTGAGACGTTCTATTTCAATGTTACGTAATGTAGGTTGACTTACAATATCGATTATTGAAGAGTTGTTTTTATGTTGCTTTTGTTAATATGTTTTGTTCCTCCCAAAAACAAGTTTTTGAAAAGTATTTAGTTTTAGCTCTTATAGGAACTTAATGCAATTTCAACTATTTGATTTTATGTTAATTACGTTTTTTAAATAATATGTCCACGTCATTAGTATCTTCACTTATGTTTTGGCATGTTCAATTCAAAGATGTGGGGCATGTGCCTTTGACATAGCCATGATTCATTGTGTGCCAAGGGGTCGAGTCCCTTATGAGGCCACTTGAATCACCCCAAGTTAGGCATCGACTGTGTGATGGCAAGGTTTTTAAAGTTGCCTACCGAAGAAGAAGGGGAATTGTCTCGTGTAATGTCGTTGCTCATTTGGTTGATAAGTTTATTTACAACTTTATGGTTTGCACATCCTGTAGCTTTCAAATGTTGTAAAAAAAAAAAAAAATTGATATTTTACGCTTTTGGCTCCTCGGTTTGAAAAAATAAAGACTAGAAACACAACTTTTGCACCTCCGATTGGTGTGATAGTATACCCCTATACTTGAAACAATAGGAAGAGTTTACAAGGATTCAATGTATGGTTAATGTTTTGTATTACAGCAACCTAGACCAAACAAACCAAAGAATAGCAGTAAATGGTCAGTATCTCCTTCACTTGTCATCCTCGTGTGTACTTTATCTTTTAAATTTTTAAACAATTGTCCCACATTCACAAGGTTTCACTTTGGCCTACGATTCCAAAGAAGATGAGTAGAAATGTGAACCTCCTCACAAACCGAAGAAAATGAGCATTGTTGTCAAGAAGGGAAAATTTGTAAAAGGGCACAAGAAGTGCACAAAAAATCCCCATGCAAACAGCATGAAGAAGTTTGAAAGAAAAAAATAGTCTCTTGTATTTGTCTCTTCCATCAAAAGAAAACAGATTTGAATATTAGACCTCATGTTTGTGCTACATAACCTTTTGCTTGTAGCTTGAAAATAATTTTATAGGCTTGCAATGTTTATGCAACCTTTCATATTTATTGACATTTTATTCGTAATATTAATGATGTTCTTCTAGACTCTATTTTGGAAATCAAATACATACCAAAATATATATTACTTTTGACCGTATGCATATTTCTATTGTTTCCCAAACCTATTTACTTTATGTGAAATTGCTAGCAAACAACTTATATAACTACCTTCTTTAGCTTTGCAAACATAACTTTTGTTGTTTGTGATATGTGCCTAAGTGAAATTAAACAACTATATAAACACCATATGGGTTCACTAATTTTCTCACTTTGTTTCGTATTCAATTACGTTTCATGGGAGGAAATGTTGTTTATTTTGCTTTTAGTTGTGGTTTTACAAATGGATTTATACGTGCATTAACAAAACTTTTAGACAAATACATTTTAATCCCTACAATTTTGTTGCTTCGTAAGATTGAGTGGGTGAAAAAAATATATCTTTACGTTTTCCTCCAGAGCATGTACTGGGTTCGAGTTGTTTATGACAAAAGAAATCACCTTTAATTACATTATGTACTAAAAAAAAGTTGGCAGTTTATTTCTCTTTACTAGAAAATGACTTTTGCATAATCCTTCCTTTATTTTATATTGTCTATTTCTATAGAATAAAACGATGCTTTTATTTAGCTATGTTTCAAATCACAAATAAAATGGAAGCATAATTGATTTATTGTTTGCCTTTAGTAAATATTATTGCAAATGACATTTCTTCTTGTTCTTTTTCAATGGGGTTGCTTTGTTTGCCAAAACAGTTGGTAATAATAAAACGGAATACTTTGTCATATCGATATTCTTTCTTAACATTTTTTTGGTTTACAGTTATTCAAAGATTTAAAGTTTTGGAAATACTATGGAGAGCTCCTCACCCCCTACCACCAACCCCTCCCCATAGGTTCTCCTTGTCATTGAGACATCACTTATAGTCGGAGGTGTTGCTCGTTTGGTGGAAGGTTTCTCCGACCTCGCACCTACTTTGCAATTGTTGAAATTATGTCCCATTAACTCCACATTAAACATTGGAGTGCAACACCATGTAGACATTTCGATGGTGAACACTTTCAAATAGCACTACTCCCCTCCAAATTTGCAGATCATGTGCTCGACAAAACACTTCAAGAAAGCTCGATTGTATGTTTGCGCAAATCCCTTTGCAGTGTGATAAAACATGAATGTTAAGCTTGAGGTTATTCTCCATAAGCAATGCATAGTTCAATACCTTCATCCTTTTTCATCTTGTTTTCATCACCTCACTTGGCTGCAGGATTGTTTTTATCCTTGACATGGATATTGTTGCTTCCACGCACAATAAAATTGGTGTGATCCCATTTCCCAGCCATGTTTCTCATGGAAAAAAAATAACTATGGAAAAATATTGGTTATGATAGTTTCTTAACCTCGTAAATGACACCTCCTATAGAGCATGCTCCATAAAATTATACAACTATCTTCTTCCATATTAGTACTCTGAATACATCTTTGCGATTTTGGGCTATAAAAGGGTGCGCCTTGCTAAAACAACCCTTCGAGAATACCAAAATGCAAAAGGTAGTGGCTCGTTCTTTGGATTTGATTTCATGGACCAAACAGGAGGGGAAATCCATGTGACATGTTTCAATGAGGCTGCCCACAAGTTCTATGAGCAAATCAAAAATGGTAAGGTGTACATTACAGCCAATAGAATAATCAGAAATGCAAATCCATGCTATAACCACTTGAACAATTCCCTCGGGGTTTTTTCACAAACCTCCTCATTTGTGACTCTTTCCATAAAAAAAATGAAGGCATACCTGCACATCACTATCACTTTAAACGAATCGAGAAAATACCCAACATCCCTATTGGTTCTTCCATTGATATGATTGGCATTGTTCTTTTTATTTCACCATACTCCATTATTCATCGAGTGTGACTAATCGAGTCTACAAAAAGAACACTTCAATTGAAAGATATGTCCTGGATTTGGTGTTTTGTTACTTTATGGGGTGTCGTTTTGATGAGCTAAGTAAAATTCTTGTAAATATGATATCAACACCAAAGGTTCCAGTGTTGGTAATAAAGTTTGCATGTGTCTCAAATTTCAATGGATCTTGAGAGATTGTTTCCATTACTAAATGCTTTATTGATACTCCAATTTCATAAACTTCTACACTCCTTCAATGGGTTGTATTTGATGATTACTCCCTTTCAACGCCATCTATCACAAACAAATCAATGGGACCTCCAAAAACTTGACTTCTACAAAGAACAATATCACGATACTTGAAATGAGGAACTCAAAAAAAATGAATGGGCCATCACATAAAGCCGAAGGTCACTAATGTCATCACGGATAATTTTTATTACATTGATTGCCCTCTTATAAAAGGTGATAAACAATGTACAAAAAAGTGTTGGAAAAGGGAGAGTGAATGTGATTCGCGTAAGTTGTAATGCGACGTTTAGCAATATGACTATAGATATGCACTTCATTTGGATTTAAAGGATTCCACTATGGAATTACAATCAATTACGATCTTTGATGAAGCAGGTTGAATCGATCATGGGTATCACATCTAGGGACCTTTAGTTGTTGTCCATAGATGATGAAGCGACATCTAAAATTGCAAGCCATGTCATTGACCATGAATTCATTTTCACACTTTCCCTCACAAAAATAACGTAGCATGGAAAAAATTAAGCTGAAATGTGTCATTTTCAATTCTAAGAATTAGAAACTTGTATTACCTCTCCCTAACATTTGGTGTAGAGAAAGTTATTAGCTAACCGTGCAACGGCTTTTATATCTTTCCCTAAACACTAACTATATTTGGCAGAACTTTTGCTTTCTTTTTTTGTATGTACACAACTATTTTCATCGTTTACTAATTTTTGGGTTCCTTTTGTTTTTCTAAGGAAAAAAACTTTTTCCTACTTTTTGTGTAAAAAAATTAAAACAAATGCAATTTTTGTTTATGGTTTTCTTTTTCAATATTTTTAGATTGTGCTCGCCACCAATTGTCATTAGTGATAAAACCTAAAAGCGTATATTCGTTTCTACTATTTATACATCTCTAATAGTTTTGAACAAAAATATGATTTTCATTTGCTTAACATTCCCTTAAAGTGAGGATAGCGGAAGGGGGAGCAATGGTAGTGAAAAACAAAAACTCGCGAAGAATGGAGAAAGCGAGACTGGAGTGCGGTGTGGGCAATGATTCCATGGCGGGGGCATCTTACGAGCTGCGAGGAGGATTCGCCATTGATCCCACAAAACTAGGGCCGAGCGGTAGGCTGCAAGGAGGCGCGACGAGGGAGAAGAAGAGGCACCCTTCAAACCCTAATCCGAATCCACACAAATCGACCAGGGATGCGGATGTGTCAAAGGCGGGAAGGAAAAACTATGAGCCGCTCAGAAAAGCAAGGGCAGATGTTGCTACTTCTAAGTCGACCTCTTTCAAGGATATCCTTGGCACTCGAGGTGGATATACTTCTAGAAACTAGGCTTACCTAGTCGATCTGGCTGAAGAAATCCCTGCCTTAGAGATCAAAAACCCGAGGTGGAGGAATACTATCAGTCTCTTGCTCGAGATGCTGTGATCAACGCTTAATGGCCTTTGGCCTTCCTCTACCGAATTATACCAATGGATATTTGAAAACTGGTCCAACAAGTGTGAAATATCACTTTGTTCCAGGGGTTTCTTTATTGTGCATTTCAGAGAAACCGAGGATTATCAGCGTTGCCTATCTGAAGGACCTTGGTTTTGGGGTAATGTTGGTCTGTATTTGACTCCTTGGTTTCCATAATTTGATCTGAATTCTCATTCAGTTACCAAAACACATGTTTGGGTAAGGCTTCCTAACCTCCCTCTGCATCTATGGTATGCCCTGGATGATATTGGTAATGGTTTGGGCAAGTTTATTAAAGAAGATTTGGATAGAACTCACTCAGGGTTGTGCACTTATGCTTGCATTTGTGTTGAAATTGATCTAAGTAAAGGACTACCAGATCGTATATTATTAAAATTTGGAATAATTCAAGCATTCACAGGTTTTGGATTATGAAAATACCGCCTTTAGATGCAGATTTTGCAAAAACCCAGGACATCTGCAAGCTTCTTGTCCTTTAAATAAAAATGGTGCTAAAAAGAGAAGCTCGACAAAGATATAACAGTTGGTTCTTTGTGAATTCGGATCTGGTGTCTGCTTCGGCATTCAAGGTGGGCACTGAGCATAAGACAACAAAAACAACAAATAAGCAGAAGGTTTCAGAAATGGGAAATCGGGAGAATGTGGAGATAGTTGGAGGAATGAAAAGAGGACACACATCTGACAAATTGGATTCGGATCAAGAGTCTTTTCCTGACAATAGGGAAGTCCCAGGAAACCCCAATGATCTTATGATAATTGTTCCATTTGACAATGGCAAATGGCATGAAGTAAGGAACAGGAAAAATAAAAAAGGTCGAATGGGTAATATTGAAGACTTCTTTCCATCCCAAGTTGGGAAATAGCGGGTATTTGGTTTTTTAGCTAAGTTAATTGTCGTAGGCTTGTAATCCGAGATATTGGCCCCACAATTTTTGATAATCATCTTAAGTTTTCAAGCCGCTTTTTTAAAAGGGAATGGGCCCCTTCAACCCGCCTTATCAATCAAAAAAAAAAAAACATTCCCTTAAAGTAAGAAATTGCGATGAAAAATAAAGTGTTGCTCTTTTTTTGTTTATTAGTATTGCCAAAGGCAGATTCTACTATAGCCTTCAACTTTAGTCAACCAATTATTAATAATTGTATTTTTTAAACAACCAATGATTACTATTTATAAAAAAGAAATACACTTTTCAGATAAGTAAATATTATTAAACATGCACTTTTTTAACAAAATAATTATATAAATACATTTATTTACAATCTGATTGGCTTATGAATTAACATGTTATTGAAGCCTTCATCAGTTTCAAGGAAAACATGATTTCATGGTATTTATTACAAATAAATACAAGCATTAAAAGCATCCAAACCAGGGACTGTGAAATGTGGCGATCATGGTGGTCTTATCCCGCACGGTAACAATGACTCTGCTACCTGCTCCAAGCCACTGTGCGCCCAGAGCTTCAATCTATTTTTTGTGATCCACATCGTCCAAAACAACAAGAGCTCGAATGGATTGTAAACGTTCTCTCCTTAAATATTTCCCACGATCAACATTGTTCAGTGTTTTCAGAACATCGAAAACAACACGCTTAACAAGTTTTCCCTCGTACCTGCAATGGCACAAGGTTTTGACGTTATAAATAATGAGAATTGTTTGAAACTTGTAAAAAAATAAAAATCCAGAATGTACTGACCCAGATGTTGTCTGCAAAAGAGAGGAGACTCTTTCCAAAGCTATCTTCCATTCATTGATGGTCTCTGGTTTGTGCCTGCCTTTCATGGAGTGATACCATGGAATGGTAAGGCCTTTGGATTTTGACATCTCTGTAACTTCCTTGAGGCACCATGCATATTTTTGGCATAGTTTGGGAGAAAATAGGAATGTGGATGTCTGTCTCCTCAATAGCCCGCTTCAATCTCTCACTGATTTTGTCCCCTGCTTTTATTTCTTTGCTGTCCAGGTAAACATGAACGCCTGCACCACTCAACGATTGAAAGAGATGGTCCACCAGATTTTTAAATGCATATGATATGAATATTGTAATATCTTCTTGCGTCGTGTTAGCTGGTATATCTACTACAATGCCTTATTGTTATCTTATGAGATTATATCGATTTCTCTATTTTCCGCTTGATCCTGTTCACCAACATCATTAAACATTGCAATTGACATAATATCAGTTTCATTTCTTCGTACGTATATTTTCATAGAGTTTTTAACAATTTAATTCTATCCTTACATGAAGTATTTGTCACTATTCGCAACTTTGACCATTTTACATGTATTTTGGAGTCCTTACATCAATCAAATTTGGTTGCCACCACTTGTCAATTGCCATTGTTTCATCAAATGTAACCACCACATCTCCAATGTATCAATTTATCTTTGATACCATATACTATTATTTTCATCATGGGCAATACTTGGCAACATTGTTGCTCTTGTTCAAATGTATGCACCTTCTAGAGAATTGAGCTAAACATTCTCCTTTGCATAAATTCTCTATAGAATCCTTACAAGTTTATGTTCCACTTTGTTTAAAAAATATGTTGTGAATTTGTATTCACACTCTTTGAGGCTAATCCTATTTTTCTCTTTGTTTTTGTGCCCAAAATCTGCAGGCATAATGTTCCTTTCAATCGGCCAGTCATGAACCATAAAGCTAGTTTTTTTGTGAAATTTTAATGCAATTAAAAGAATTTCATCATGGTTGTTGTATGTATTCCAAAACTTTCACAATTGTTGATTGTTCTAAGTGCAAGTGATCGATCCCGAAGGTTCACGCATAAAACAATGATATGTGCTATGATCTCAAAACAAACGGACTATGTCTAAGTTTAGCAGAATCGGTTTCACAGAGGAAAGTTCACGGGAAAATAAAACCGCAACGAGCTCCTATTATTTCTCAACGGGAAATGTTGAGGGAAAAATTAAAACCATGGGACCCAAAAACTACTAAAATGCTCGTAATTTCTCTCAACAACACCCACTAAGATTTTTATGGAGCCCCCGCTCCATGGGACCATACCCTTAACAATGCATTGGTTCCTTACCGATGCCCCTTTTTTTGCGTGGCTAATATTTCATCATGATGTTGACTCCCAAAAGCCAAGCCCGTTGAAGAGAGCACGACTCATGTTGTAGGTCCCTCATCAATGTCGCTCAACGTTGTCCTTACCATGCTCAAAAACATCTAATACGTGATTTTATCCATCGAATGTCGGTTGCTTCTCATATGTCGTGTTTGTTTCACCTTCCTTGGCTTCCAATTTTGACGCATAAAGCAATTTCGACAAACATTTGTCAACGGGAACATATGGATATTGACTTGCACATTCTTGTTCAATCATTCCTTCCTTTGATGGCTTTGGATACACAACTTGCAAATTTTCTACCCATGCCTACAACCTTTGAACCTTTGTTCCACAGACAAGGAGAAATTGTTATAGGGCCCTTCTTCCAAGAATCCTCTTCCATTTTTCACTCAAATACTTCCAATGAAAACCTTCACCAAACATGTGAAGACACATATAACCCTCATACACAAAATTTGCATTTTCCCGTCTCCTACAATTTCCTTCACTTTTACCCAAACAACAAACATTCATGCGACAATACTACCCTTCCTTTCGAGAACAAATTCAAGCATACCCTGGTTTGGCCTCCTCTTGAAGCTCAACACACATTTCGAAGAAGGATGGATTTAATGTCCAAGATCCACACTTGCTCTATCGGTTTAGAAAACTATCATGGCATGAAAACAATTGTATTTGAAGGCTTACATACTTGCAAGAGATGCAAAACAGAGAAAGATGGACATTGTTTCTCTTTGTGGAACTATATAGATTTGTGGCATCAACCTTCTATTCTAAAGTCATTTACCCGGTCGAAGAAATTTTTATCGCTCGGGTGAATCCAATCTTGCAATTTTGTCAGTGCGTGGAGGAAAATACAAATACACGAGCCACACCATAAGTTTCTGCAAAACATTTCGTCCATAACTAAATACCTTCCACACCATCTTGGATATTTTTGACATTGTTCTTATACAAAGAACAGGTGCCATTTAACAAAGTATGACTTTTATGTTAGTAGGTATTGTGTATGGGAAGCCTTGTAATTTAAAATTTCCCATGATCCATACTACAAAGATGTGTTGATCGGCACACGCTCTTTCCTCTTTTCCTTTTTCTTGAACAGATGTTGCATCCTTTTTAATGCGATCACATTGGATCTTCTCGGAACCGTGTGAAGAACATACAATCATTATTTATCTTGAGTATCCTAACACACCTAACCCGAAGGTCCAAACATCATCATGTGTGCCCTCCATTCCAAATTATGGTTAAGAAGAGAAAATTCAACAATTATTACATGCACATGGGTATGAAACCCTTCACTTTATAGTGGCCTAAACTTAGACTTTTGCCAATAAATGAATACAAACACGAGTAAGGCTTATTCTCTATGGTTTTTCCAACTTTGTTTCTAATAGTGCAGTTATGTTCAAACAACCACAAATGAAAGAAGATTATTTGAGTACGCTCTTCATTTGATATGGTACCATGATGACCACTTTGGCTCCTACCTCGGTTCGGATACTTTCACAGTCGGTCAACCTTATCATGCGCCACGTAAGTCAAGTAATCTGTTATAAGTAGAATATTCAACTCAAAATCCCAATGTTCAACTATAGAGGCCCTCCACAAAAACTTTAGGATTTTCCCAATTGTGGGCTTCTAGACAGTTTGATGTGATTTGGGGGAAATATTTGAGGGACACGGTCATTTTGGGTAAAAATCATAAGCGAATTTTCAGACATGATTGAGAAATTGGGCTTCCCTACTTTGTTCTTCACTCTTAGTGTCACAGTACACAAAATGGCGAGACCTCCACAGTGTCATGCCCAAGTGTTTCCCCATTGATGCTCATGTTACACAAATATGAATAACCCTTAACATTGTCTCAAACCCTCATCATGTTTCAGTGTACTTGCACCATAGATTCACAATCTTCCGTGAAGAGGTCTTGGAAAAATACCTTGGGGTAGGGGACTATTGGTACAAGTATTGCAATACTTTTGTTTTTTGTTTTCCATTTAAATTTGTGTCTATTATTTATAAGCCTTGTTGATTACAGATATGAATGGAAACATAGAGGTTCTCGCACACATCCCCGGTTTCTTATGGCTCAAAAATGCACCCAACATTGAAACACTAAACTAGACAAACCTTGCATCTAAAGAGGCCGCTAGGATATGCTTTGATATATATGTGTCCACTTGGAATCCTTTGAACATCTACAATCGGTCGAATTTTTACACCGACCAATTCAAGATGACCCCCGCTTTGGACACATCTCATATTTTGTCTTCTTCTCCACTCATAGACCTTGAAGAGTTGTTGAATTGTGTTTAATACCACACAAAATGCTTAAAACAAACATGTTTGCAATAAAAACATAATCACCTCCAATGTCGATACAATGCCTTGTGGGAGACTCGACCAGTTCAATCTTGTTTGTTGAGGACGACGGAATAATTGAGTACCTTCCTTACGAAATGACGACATGTTAAACATCCACAACCAGACAATGTTATCTATTTGGAGGGCCAACGTTGACTTTCATCCTATACTTTCTTGTCATTATGTACTAAAATAAACTACAAAATATGCTTCTAAGGTCGAGTAACATTTAGAGACCTACCACCAAATACTTTCTAGAATTTCAAAATATTCGACCCATACTTCCCAAAGATAAGTTTCCATTCGTAAAATGATTTTTGAGAGTATTGTTGAGCTCGACATCAATGCACAAAAACATGCCACGTGTTGCAAAAATGCCACTTGTTTTGTGTAGTTGTTCCTTTGTTTCCTTGAATGTGAGAAAGAAGGTCTTGAGGCATGTCACGAGAATCATAGTCTAAAATACAAGAGGCAACTCTCTTCCTTGATGCCTATAAGGCAACGCTTAGCAAATATGGAAACATTCTCTCTTATTCAATCATCTCGAGACTAGACTTATAAAGCAAATATTGTACTAGCAATAAATGGAAGTCATGAGCATCCCCAATTATTATTCGTGTTTACCTAAGATTATTTCATGTACCTATAGTATATTCAACATCTTTTGAACTATTTTGTTGGGTGAACTCCTCTCGATATAAGCCCTTTTGTAGAATTTATTCATATATTGGCGTCACCCCCGATGAAATTATTTCAACGTGGCACCTATTCAAGAACAATTACCATCCATGGAATGTTCTCCACTCTACAGACCCCGCGAGGTTGCTTAAGTTCGAATCTAACTCCGAGGATACCACCACAAATCCTCATACTCATTTCAATGAGTGTCACCTTTTTTCACAACTCCACCGTGTAAAAGGCATGGGACTTGATAACTGCATATGTTGGGGCGCAAAGACTTTGACATCCAACACAATTAGAGTACTCATGTTGTTCCATGTTTTTCATTGGAGGGTGTTCTTCCTTTTATAGAAATTCAAAGGAGCATTAGCAATATCATGCACAGTCACATGCCTTCCACAACTCCTACTTCCACCTTCTCACCAAGCCAACTAACGTTTGATATTGTTCTCCACCATTTCTCACACAACCAATCTAGCTCCATTGAAATTAATAATTCAAGGCACCGTTGGGATAGGAAAGTCATATCTCATTAATGTTATCAGGCAACACTCACAATAGCATGTTCTTTAAATAATTCACCCCTTTTTTGCTTACACCTACCGGTGTGGCTGCATTCAACATTTCAGCATCAACAATACATGTTTACCTCTACATACCTATCAAAGAACTCAAACCCTTAGAAGGACAAGCTTTTTCATCTTTTCAAGACTCCTTCAAGTATGTTGAGTATATTCTTATTAATGAGATGAGTTTCATTGGACCCAAGTTGCTCGCTAAAATCGACTAACAACTCCATGAAGCTTTCCCCCATTTTAAAACATTAGAATTTGGCGGTAGGTCGTTGATCATCGTTAGTGACCTCAGCCATCTTCCACATGTCATGGACATTCCTCGCATGTGAGCCACTCTTATGGTGGAACCCTCCGGGAGGACTTTCACACTTCCATCTCATTGTAAAAAGTTTTCCATTGACTGTGGTGGTTCCACCCAAGAACAAACTTCCTTCCGCCAATTACTCCTCAACATTTGCGGTGCAATTCCACACTTAAAGGACTAGGAGCTCCTAATGTCACGAACATATTCGACTTTTTATTCAAGAAAATCGGAGGCTTTAACGACTCCCCCATTTATTTGCAAAGAATGACTCAATTCGACCACAACAATCTCAATATGTTAAAAAAAATTAATGTTCCAATCGCTCGCTCAATTACAAAACACCGCATACAAGTTTTAGGGGAGGTTGATGATGATCAATTGCTACACACAGTTCTTCTATGCAAAAACCAAAAATTGTGCTTGTCAGCTAACTTTTAAGTAGAGGTTGGGCTTGTAAATCGACCAATAGGTAAAATTGTTGACATTGTTTACGATGACTTCTCAAAGACCACCAGAATTTTCTTTATTTATTTTCATCTAATTTGCTGATACATTGGACCATGTTGGGATCCCGACAATCCGTTCCATGTTCTTGTACCACCTATTACCAAAGGCAATCGTAAAAAGCTACCAATCAAAATGGTATGGATTTTAACTATCCACAAGTCTCAAGGTCTTACTTTGCACAAAGCCATTGTTGACATTGGTGAAATTGAAAGACAGGGTCTTACCTTCACTACTATCTCCAGATTCCCTCCTTGTAAACCTACGTATGTCTCCTCCATTCTCTTTCAAACGATACTCTAAAATGGTTTGCAAGGCTTTGCTCCATGTACAAAAAAGAGGAGGCTGGACTACATTCCCTTGCCCCTTCACTGCACTTTTGAAAAACAAAAACCTCCCTTGCAAAACAAATATCTTCTTCTTGTTTCCTATTACTACAATATTTTAGTTTCAAATTTCATTGTCTTTCATTGTAAATATAATAACTTTTCCTTCCTCCAACAATCTACATATGTTTTCCTTCATTTTTTGCCTATAGTGTCTCAAGTTACTTTTCTCTTCAATGTTTATCAAGTGTTTGCATTATAGTCTCTTTCCGCACTTCTACGTTCTCTTATTTTGTCACATGATCTTCCATTGATTTTTAGTGCACTAAATCCCTTTCGACGTTGTCATCAAACTACTCACATTTAATTACTAGTTCATATGTGTGTATTAAAATATTTTTTTTAACTTTTTGAATTTTTATACAATAATATAAATGTGCAGAATTTTAAGGATAAAGGTTAAAAATACCCTTGATGAAAACTCGTTTAACAAGCATAACTAGCTGCCAAATTTAATGTTTTCATAGAAATGTAAAACTAGCAATTGCACATGAGTTGCAAACTACACCGGAGAGAATGACAATGTAAAGGTTGTTGGAAAAGCACTCCACTTCCGACATATTTAGACATTTCCATGCATTTCATAACATAAGTAGATGTTGGTTCTTGAGTAATAGGAAAATATCCTACTCTAAATCTCCCATTTTGAAAGTCACTGTGAGAGATGGCTGAAAAAAATTGTAACTTTTGGCTTTACACCTATCAATTACATTTTCTTAAAAGTTCCAAAGCATTTTTAATAGATTTTTTTGTATATCCCCTAATTATTGCGGTACCATGAGATCACATCTGCATTTCGGGCATTTTGTCAAACAATTCACATGTAAAACAAAAATTAACTTCTTCCATGATTTAATTGATGGTGAAACCTATTGTGCGGGTGGGGAACAACAACGCAAGTCTTTTGGAAAGGGACAAAATAAAACCACTTTCTATTGTGCCTTCTTGGATGCCTAACATGTATATACATAATCATGGGCAGCGCAGATGGATTCCTACCGATTAGCTTTAAATATACCATACCACAAATCTGAATCCACAATTATAGCATATACACTTCAATATAAACACCAAAGTATAGCTATATAGATTGGAAAAGTAGGGAAGAATTCAAATCGACCATAATATGAGAAAATTGCATCCAAAATTTGAAGTGAGTCCAATCTCTCTATCCTCTTTTACCCATTGAGCTCATCTCCTGTCGAAGTGGCTAAGCAGAATCCCATTGTTCCTCGTTGTGGCTGCTAAACAAATGGAGTTTCAGGGGGCGGAAACTGACCATGTAAACTCAAACAAGTGGTTCCTATTTTCCTTCTGTAAACTTGGACCCCATTTGACGTATCGATGTTGCCTAAACAAGTTTTAAAGGGTTGGTTCATGTTCGTGATAAATATGCTCGTATTCCTTGTGTCCGATCCTAGAAACCTATCGTACCATACCCGTTGAAAAAAATGGTGTTGCTAGAAACGCATTGCCAAAATTACGCCGGGAAAAGAGTCATTCGGAAGTTACATTTTCTAGCAGGGCTCTCTTCATAGAGAGGACACTTCAAATGAAAAATAAAGTAATACTTTTTTTACATTAAAATTTAGATATTATTAAATTATTAAGACCAATGATTACTGAAACATTGTCAATGAATAGTTTATGTCACAATTTTTTTGATTGAATTTGAAATTGTAAGGTTTAGTTGCACAAAAAATTAGTAGTTTAGCTACCAAGGATTGAGGGGTTTTTATTCTGCCAAATTCACCTGGAGATCTCTTATTTATTGGTATTTTTTAGGATTAAAACTTCAGTGAATAGCTAGGCAACACCTATTACACTATCATACGCACTATTGGACCACAACCCATTTAATTTTATACCAAAAACTTCAATCACCATTATAAAAAACTTAAAAATTCGGCAAACTATGGCAACACCTTCATGGTGAAGTCTTTACATGTTTTACTTATAATCAATTCTTCAATTTAAAAAAATATTCATGGGTATTAGAGGTTTGGTAACAACTGGTGTTATCAGTGAAGTCATAAACTAATTAGATTGGAAGTTTGAGTTTAGCAGAGTTTAGCTCTTCATGGAGAGAATTAGTCACTAACATTTCTCAGAGTTGTTAATTTGCAGCTAAATGTACAGTCACATCAAATACTAAGAAAAAAACAAGGCATAGGACCATATATGAGGCTTATATTGTATAAAACCAGCCTGCATTAATAAGATATAAAACATAAAATTGATGTCCATCCCTGCCCAGTGTAGAGTCCCACAAGTGAATTAAGCTCAAAGTATTATTATTCTGAAACCTCCACAGGCATTAAATCCTATTGAGAATGGTGTGGTGATGAGAAGTAGAACTCGTGGTAGTGTATAATGTCCCTGATGGAAATAGCTAAAAATTTGAATTCCATTTCATTTCAAAATCAGTAAAAATTTGCAATCAATCGAAGTTAGAGGAGAGGAGAGGAGATGAATCAATTCCTGGTATGGAAAAGTGAGGTCCAAGCGGAGGCAGTGTAGAGGCACAAGTCCTTCCACCCAAGCTTGAGAGTTCCGCATCTTCCACAAGCGAAAAACCTTGGCAAGGAAACATGTTTAGCAAGAGTTGTGCTTGGGCGAAAGCATTCCCACTCATGGGCAACTGCCTGAATTGAGATTGGTGGAGATAGTTTCTCCAGCTCTCAAATTAAAATTTCTCCCGTTCGAGCAGGTCTGCCAACTGCCAAGATATTTTTGATCTCCTATAAAAGAAGTTGTTGCTCTACAACATGGCGCTCTATGTTGTCCTCAGAGAAACACTCCCCAGGGAATCAAACATTGCAGAATAGTAGTGCAAGGATTCTACAAACCTAGTCAAGAAGGATCATGCATAGCTCATCTCTTGCTCTACCACGGTGACAACATTGGGCGCCAATCTGTGGAGGAATTGAAGGGTGTGGGTATCCGATCCTGTGACATCGTAGAGAGAGTGATGAAGCCAATGGACGGCAAGGGCATCGTCCCCTTTCCTTACATGTAAAGCGGCGGGGTCTACTTTCCCTACCCTCTCTGCAACGCCATGGTATTCAGAAGGAAATCTCAAAGTCCTGGCAAAGCTTGAGAGCCTCTTCCTAGTGGCTTTGAGGGCGTCCATGCAAGTCTGCAACCCTGCAATCCTCATGTGTGGAGGGCCTCTAGGCCTTACAACCAGAAATTGAAACAGCGTCGGCCATTGCAATCCTTTCATTATGTCAAAATCAATGATGTAACTGAATTCTTTCCCTCGAAGGCTTCCAGTATGGCTTGATTCGATGTGAAATGAGAGAATTTTACAAAAGGGCAGATGTCGTTGAAGGCCTGAAACGCAGACAGCATGTTCTCGTTGCGTGCTATTTGCACCTCTGGCAATGGCGAGCATATTGCCAAGCAGGAGTTTATTAGGCGAGTCCCCATGCCTTCCGCAAAGTAGGTTGTCGTATGGAGAGGCCAACTCGCTTATTTGGAAAAGAACCGTGTTGGCTTCTTCAAAATCGTCCCCAGAAACAGCATGTGACCATTTTAACAAGGGAAATAACATACACAAACCCTCTTCATCCCGAGACTCTAAATTTAACACCACCAAGAAAGATCCTACTGGAATTTGACGTTTTTCAACATGATCTCTTCATAGAGAACACTTCCGGTGAATGAAATATATAATGACAATTTGTCTTTTCTCTTGACCAAATCTAATTGTTGGGAAATTTTCAAGGGGCTCAAAGAAGTCTGAACTAAACTCATGTGCCCCACCTAGACGGTATGTTGGTTGTCTTTCTCGCCGGAGATCATATTAAAATGGAGGGTTAGCTTTCAAATCGTATGTCAATGTATTGAATGAACTTGATGCTAACGGTTGATTTCTCTGAATGTTGCACTTGTAGTAGCTCCGTGCATCGCAGACACGTGGATGGCCTCCCTTGCATCAGACGTCGTCATAACATTTTGAGCTTTCCTCAACCATCGATCGGTTCTGCTGTGTCGGTCGCAGGAACTCTTCCTCCCATTTATACGCGCGCTGTCGGCATAACAAAAAAATACTTGAGACTTTTGTAGGAAGACAAAATAATGATGAAGAAAGAAAGCATCATATGACAATGCGTCGGTGCAACCCCACAACCGCTTCGCTCACAATTCATGTACACGCTACGGGTTCATAAATCCATTTGATGTCATTTCGGTATGCTCGATGGACGCCCAATCCTATTCTAACGCATCATTTGGTGAAAACAAAATTTATGGCAACCTTACATAAGATTGTGATAACATAGCTAATTTAATTTAATCTACACTCATATCAAATGAGTAAGATTTTAAAGTCCGTGTTTAAGATATAGAGATTCGGTCTTTACTAGAATCATGAAGGCTATAAAGAAGTTATAAAATACTTGAGTAAGTAAGAGCTAAACTACACTCATTTAGGGATAAGTATGGGCTATAAACAAATAATAATGTAATAGAAAAATGTGTTCCATTGTCCTAGTCTAATACAAAATACATAAACTTAATCAACAAACCAACATAAGGAGAAAAGATAGGGTTGGGAATATTCATCTTTGTGGAGGCATTTTTGACGCTTTACCCCCACCCTCCAAGTTTAGTAGCACCTCATGAGAGAGTTGTAGATAGATAACATGAGGAATAGATAGAAAACCTCAATAGTCCAAAGCCATTCGAACAAAAGATTAAGGTAAAACTTGTTGGTACAAATCCTATTTTTGATGCTCCTAGTAACCCAATATTTTAAAGGTGACTTCCAAAATGTAAGCTTTACTAAATGCTAATAACCTCGAATGCAAGCACAAGAAAAGCAAGCTATGTGATGATATTTCACTCCCTAGCCGACAAAGATCAACCATGGAATATTTGGTCCAATGGAAAACAAATTGTAGACAACATTAACCAGCCTAGCAAAAGGTAGAGGGAAAAGAGAAAGGATGTAGAGCTCATGCTTGAACAAGGATCTTATGGGTGTTATACATAGATGATGTGAAAGCGATGGTATTAATGATATCAAGGGGTCATAAAGAGGTAATAGAAAGGTAATAGGAAGGCACACTAGAATTAATGTCACGACGACTCTCACAAGTCCTAACTAGCTCAATCCCACTCATAGTAGATCCCTTGAGACATGTTAGGGTTAGCGTCACAACTTGTTGAAGGACTACTCACTAGCCAAATCTCATTCTGTTACACCCCTTTCAACATCCACTCAAGGAGAGTAAAGCACCAACTTGTGAAAAGAAATCATTAGTACAAGAGAAATAAGGTGTATACATCGGGAACATGTAATCCACTCAAGGAGAGTAAATCACCAACTTGTGAAAAGAAATCATTAGTACAAGAGAAATAAGGTGTATACATCAAGAACATGTAATCCAATCCTTGCACAAGCATAGTTTGCATATAAAGACTTTGTGAATGAGAATAATAGATAGTCACCTTTCCAAAAGGGAAGAGTGCAAAAACAGAATACTTTGTGGAGTATATAATGGATGTGCACCTAGAAGTGTACAAGCAATTAAAGAGTAATAGCAATATACACTTGCAGATTTGCAAAATAACAAGAGTTACGAATTCAAGACATAGTCTCCACATTGTTACCCAAAAGAGACTCCTCAAGAGGAACATATAATAAGTTGAAGTGGAAGAAGATTGGGCTGTATAAATTCTTGCTTATATACCACCATATATATAGAAAGGCAATGCTTATATATCTACAAAGGAGTCTATGTGTGTGTGTGTGTGTGTGTGTGTGTCACTCTTCAACTAGAGATATAAATGCCACTTGCCTTTATTAGATATGACATCTTATTAGAACAAGTATGCAAAGAAGCGGCACTATCTGAAAGGAAATGCGCAAAAAGAAATACTATTCAATAAAAATAAAAACACAATTGATGATACAACATAGCTTAACAAAACCAAACTAGCCAATCTAACATTAATCAAAACCACCAATGGGGTTTAGATGGATCGGTTAAAACAAACGGTTGTGTCCGGATCCACCCAAGTTCAAATCCCACTAGGCACGATCCCTTCAAGGTGGTTTACTGGTGGTGGTGGGTGTTACATCACTAGTAGGTTGTGGTGGTTCGGTGGTGGCGGGTGTTGCATCACCGATGTATGTGGCTCGTGGCTTTGGCTAGTGGTTCTCAACAATGGTGAAATTTGCATCGTTGACATTGGCATTGACAACGACTGGTGGCTCTAAATACGGCGATGGAAAAAAATTGCATCATCAATACGGGCTCAATGGCCGCATTGGTTTGTGTTGGTCGTAATTGTAATATCTTGTCTGAGGACATTGTTGTAGGGTGGGGCCCCACCAACTCTCCGGTTCATAGCTCCGGTCAAAAACGTTCATCAATCCAAAAAAAAAACATTCATCAAAACCTCGTAGAATATACATGAGGAGCTCATGTTTCTTCTTTACCAGGGTGTATAATGCAAGACCACCCAAGTTCACTATCTTACCTTACATCAGCTCAAACAATTAGTATAGCAATAAGAAGTTTGCACACCTTTCCATAGCCCTATGCAGCCATTGTGCACAACAATTAACTAGTGAGATAATAATAAAAGCCACGCACAACCTTTTTGAAATTTTATTTTAATCTACACACCTTGAGAATTGAGTTTTGGGAAAAACTCGGTGGAATGACCTCTTACGGATGAGTTTGGAGAAAAATGAGGACACATCTTATGTATGAGTTTTGAGAAAAAACTGTGTGAAGACCATGCACAAGCCCTTGCGCAAACACCATGTGAGCTCGTGCACAGTTGGCATTGTGTACATACTCTTAAAATAGTAACCTGTCACCACCGACATATTTCCAATCCATCTTTACCTTGCAACAGGAAGCATCTTAACCAATTTCAATCCATCCAGAGGAAACCTATTAAAGAGAAGGTAGCTTTTACTTATAAAGAGGGATACTAAAGATATAAGCAGCGAAGAACATGAAAGTAGAGTTCTAGTGCTTAAAGCTTTAGTTTAAATGCATGATATTTGTCCAGAGCCAGTGGTGCAAGACTCAACAATCTTACAAATTGCAAAAATAACGACAATGTCCACATCCTAGGAGTGCATTTCTTTGTGGACGTTGCAATCTTTCTTGAAGACTGTATAACAAAGATTGCAATCTGTTAAAAGAGAGTAACATTTTCCTCGTTGAATTCATATACGAAATGTATTGTTTCTTACAGTGCATTTGATCTTTGCATGTGCAACGGCATCTTTATGTGAAAATCGGTGGCCTGAATGGTATAGGACAGTTCTTCATTACACTCTCTAACTGTGATTGCAATGCACCGCTAGCTTACCAGAAGATCACTAAAAAGAAATCATACCAGGACAAAATTAATGCTCAAGTCATCCTTCGCGTGTGCCAGGTACTTATGTGGGGGAATTAGTTCTTTCAAGCACAATCTATTTCATGGCCATAATCACCATTGGTTCTCTGTGAAGTGGATTGGCCTAGTTCATTTCCCATGTCTCAATTGGATGGTGCATTACAATACTAAAAGCATTTCAGTGAATAGATGTCAGGGAACAAATGGTGATGCAATGTATATAGAAAAGTAACTGATGTCCAGAAAAAAAAATAAGACCTATCATATGTACTGGTGAGATCCAATCAAAGGCTGTAAGCTAATGGCTGTCTTGTTTGATATATAGATCAATCAGCCATTTTGTATTTGTGGTTTTGACATAATTGTAGATAAACGTTTTCAGATCTCCATTCATATGACCCATTCACTTCCAAACCAAGATTGAAAGATCACCACAGCTTTGCACCTCTGCATACTGATCTTTGGAAATGTGATAAGCTACACATTGAAACATCAGTTGGGTTTTCATAAACCATTGTTGGATCTGAGAAACAGCCAAATTCTTGCAAATAATTCACATCTCCCTCAAAAGATTCAGGTATACACTATATTTCTCTCAACTGGCAAGGCCCCCAAACAAACACAAGGGTTTACTGCAAAAGCTCTCAAAGCATTAATGGACAAACAACGAAAATTTTATCTGCACAATGGGCAGAACATTTGTCATAAACTGCAGACTGAGATATGGATTTTAAAGTTGAACAAAATCACAACCACACTTCCAATAGTGTGGTAAAATTACAAGTGAATACCAGTAACATCCCTTTTTTGAGATGTTTGGTTTTGTACCTGTAACCTGAGAAGGACTATGGTACAGTGGGCACACAGCATATGTTACTGATTTCACTGAATGAGGTGACCTAACACCTCAAGCAACCCTATACTAGAACTTTCTAATCCACCATATTCAATAAAACATTGATCAGTATACTCCAGATGGGGTCTTAATCTCTGAAGGCTAGCTTGCCTAACAAGGTACAGAGCCCACAATTAGAACACCTGAGCCCTTGATACACATTTCTTCTGAATCAGGTTTCTTTGGTTCAACACCCAAAGGCTTAACTGCTTCCTTCTTCTCATCAGGAGTACCTGACTTGGCTTTCTTTGCATCATTTGAGTCTGAAAGCTTAGTACCATTTGCACTAGGTACTGGCAACCGAAGTTCTGAAACTTTCAGGTCAGAACTCTTGGATGAGTTGCCACCATCTACAGCTGGTTTCTGGGCATGGGCACCAGTGCGAACAGAAAGCTGCGGAAAGTACAAGTGTGACATTTTAGGCTTCAGAAAAAAAAAAAGCAGGTGAGAAACAAGAACACAAATTTAATTCGGCAATGTCAGTTCCAAATTAGACATACCTGTTGCTGCTGCTGAACTTGTTGCCTCGACTTCTTTTCCTTCATGGCTTTCTGGCGAGCTTCATAGTAAGTGAAATCATCAAGAATCGATGTTTTTGATGAATAATTCTTGAAGATCTTCAGCATCTCAATGCCCTGCACAAATTTGATCTGTATACAAAGAGTGCACCAACTGTTAGAGCTTCGAAAGGACATGCAAAGAGATGAGCCATAATATGTCCAGAAAACACTTCAGCTTATTCACATATAGAGGTTACTAGTTCAGACAATACACGGCCCTAGCAACCCATATACAACTGCAGAGAGGTTGAAATTGCTCCTAGAAATGTTAAGATATCAAAGAACATTAAAACCATATGATTAACACAAAATATTCAGGCCATATAGAACTAGAATGTGTTACCTCCTGTGTGTCTCTACTATTAGTCACAGGTTTGTTCTCATTGTTTTCCAGAATAATTTGACGAAACTGGGAGTTAGGAATATCTTTTATAATATGCCACTTTACTGGGAAAAAACCATTCCATTTGTCTTGCTGCCAGAAATCCATGCTTTTGTTGAAGTCCACATTACCAGTCATCTCAGCCAAACCACAAAACTGACCACTTGCATTAACCTGGGTCATTACAACAGTTGAGGTTATCCTTGAATATGCAGAATAGCAAAGCATATTTCTAAAACTAGTATTGCAGTAGGTATTTTTAAAACTAGTATTGCAGTATGTATTTTTAAAACTAGTATCCCAATCAAGAAACTACCAACAACTTGCCATACTTACCGAGAAAAATAGAAAAACTGGACAGCTCCCAGAATTCTCATCAGATAAGCTCTGAGCCTCTTGGTATGCCCCATCTAGCCTCTTATTGCCATTTGGAGTACTTGCCCAGACATTGTACTTGATGCTTTGATGAACATCATCTTCACTGTATGATTTTATCACATAAAACTTCGCAGATTCATGATCAATGGGAAAATCTGTAAGATTATAATGCTCCCTATTAGTTAAATTAGAATGGACCTCCCCATATCCGACTGTTCCTTGGGCATTGCCATTTCTTGAAGTTTCCAAAGACATTTGAGGGCTCCTTGTTCTATTAGTTCGAGGACCACGATTTTGTTCATTGAGAACATCAAAATTCCAATTTTCATTTGTCTTGTTTCCATAGGGCTTTCCTTTCCACGTCCATTAGGTTTGAAAGCCATGTTATTATTGGGATATGGCATGAACACTTTCCCTTGGTTAAAGGGAGGAGGAAATTTTCTGAATGGAAAAGAATCTTTTGGAGGCACTGCACCACGAGTACCCAAACCTTGCTGCTGATTCAGTTGGATCTGAAACCAAAAAAGAGTACAGGTTGAAAACCCATTTTGCACAAACCTTTTCCCTGTAATACTAATATGACAGAACAATTTTACTATGCCTTTCCAATATCACCTACCACATACTAGTACCAACTAAGTCCAAATATCATGCACAAAACACATAAAATTATCTACATTATACTCCATGTCCGCCATCATATAAGCAGTTTTCTAAGCTAAGAATTACCTGACTCATAGGCCTGAAACCCTGAGATCGAACACCACCAGAGTGAGTAATATTTTTCAAGCCATCTTGCTCAATTGGTTTATAAGCTCCATTACTTCCACCATTGCCATTGCCATTTGCTTGAGCAGCAGCCAATAATGCTGGATCTTGGGAACTCGGATGCACAGAATGTGGGAAATAACCAGAAGATCCTGTGTGTTGATAAGGAGGGCCATTATAGTATGGTCGTTGCCCAATAAACTGGCCATCACCTCCCATCACAGCTCCAGGAATATAAGGGTTATATGGATTGTAGGCTGTTTGGGGAGGATAGCCATAACCAGGTGTGTAGTATACAACAGATCCATTTTCAGAATGAACTCCTGCAAACAATTATAATATGAATGATGCGAGCATATTTTGGCCCTAAATTAAAAATTGTGGCATACTATGATAAGTAAACAAGACTGAAACCAGAAATTGCAGCATACTATATAATAAATAAACATGTTCTGAGACAGTTTAGGCGTCTAACAACATACTGGATATTGCATCTCTGGACCATCCATTCCAGCAAAGCGTGCTTGTTCATCCCACTCTTTTCCATGGGCTTCTGATACAAATATCCAAAACCAATAACATGCAGGTGACATGAGATATTACTCAAAACAATGGAACTGGGATTCTGAGTTCAGATTCCCAAAAGAGTAGTCAATAATACATAGACATAAGCACAGTAGCATGGGGTATAAAAACTGACACATCTACATATTCATTAGCCCATATCAAATTCCATTTACAACAAACTGTTTACTTTGAGATCTATTTAAGTAGGTACACTTACCTGGATAGTAGTATCCATAATAATTATTAGCCGGGTAGTAAGGTCCATGTTCCAGAGTATCCCCCAAAGGTTTATTTTCTTTAGCTCCAATAGAGTCATTAGAAGGGGCCGCACTGGATTTTACCTCAAGTTTTTTCTCATCCTTTGTGGGGGTCTAATACAGCAAAGAGAGATAATTTGTAATTGATAAAGACTACAAGGAAAAAATTAAGCAACATATGTAACTGTTGAGCACTTATTTTAGAAAGTGACAAGATTGCATTACCATCAATAGAGATTTAGGACTGAGAAATTTGAACAATCACTCCAAACCGTCACTTGAAAAAACTGATGATTTATAACTTGCTTCTACTGTCAGACCATCACTGCTGACAGAACTACTATGATATTTTTAAATCATGTACCATTGGACAGCCAGAAACAATCAAAGGACTTATGCTACCAGAACTATTGCTACAGAAACCCAATCAGATGGCACTAATATATTTTTAACAGATGAAAGTGGGCACTTTTAGACTTCTGCTGCTACTACAAACCCTAAATATAAATATAAGATAGAGGTGGAACTCGTTACAAACTTCAGCAGCTACTACAGAGGCTGACCATCTACCTATAAGATACTTGTGTACCAAACTTCCAATTATACAAACACATTAACAACACACAAATGACAGCTACAGAAAATCAAACATGTAAAAATTGATTGACACCATACACTAACCACCGTAGAAATCATAACCAAACACCAAAGACAGGAAGAAATAGAAGACAGGACTGAGATCTGCAAACATCCACATAATAAAGCTTAAGGTTTGTAGTCCAGGAGTAAATGAAACCAATAAGAAATAGCAAATCAAAACATTTTTGTTTTGAGATTTTGGTTTTAGGTTCTATATGAGCTAGAAGGCCTCACTGCCAACAAATTCCATCACAAAGCAACAGAACACGCAACAATTAACACACCAGAGAAATGAAAAGACTAGGGGGAAACAGGAGAGCAAGGGCAATTTAGAGACGTGGTTTTGTGGGTGTTTAGATGAGATCAATCTCAGAGACAACCACAGCACTCAAATCTCCAGGGAACCATAACAGAAGCCCTTAAAAGCTCCATACATCAAAATAAAACATACCATAGGAACAGAATTATAATTAATATTGAGAAATGCAAGAAATTCATTAGAATGAGCATAACCACTAGTTCATTAGAATGAGCATCACCACTAGCCCGTATGCTGCAGATCTTTATTTACGGGCTCTATTGTCTTGGCTACCTATCTTATCAGCTAGAGATACAAATCAGCCCATCCTCTGATATCTTCAAAGTAAATATCATCGGCTGATTTCTAATATTTGTGAACATTTGGCTAAACTGGGCGCTGCTGAAATAATATTTGCTACTATTGAATAACCTAAAATCCAGGAATCTCTATAGTCCGGCTAAAGTATCTAAACTATGTAAAGCGTAAAAACCACGGATCTCGAAAGTCAGGGAAAACATCTAAAACATCTAAAGGGTAAAATATCTAAAACATCGAAAGGATAAAACCAGGGATCTCTAGAGTCTAGCTAAAATATCTAAAGGGTTAAAACCAGGTATCTCTAGAGTCTGGCTAAAATATCTCCAGGATACTGAACCTTTAATAACACCACACAAGAACATACAAGAACGGATCCTTTGAAATATCTGTCAATGCCATGTACACTGTAGAAAAAGGTTTTAGAAATGACCAACGGATATGAAAAGAAAAGAAACGCATAAATCTGAACGCCGAACCAGTGATCATACTTTATCACAAACAAAATGACAACTCAAGCAACTTCCAGATTATAGATCGGCTTACCTTGGTCGCATCCATTGACTTTGGCTGATCACTGATTTTTAGGTTCTCCATTAATTCCGCTACATCTGAAACAAAACTAGGTTAAGGGTCCACCCTTCTTATTAAGACAAACCGCAAAACTGTATATGAATACAAGAGATCCAGAAACCCTAAACAAGAAATATATAACTATCGGATCAACATCGTAACCGCCGTTCGATAAAAACCCAGATCTCTAAATCACTTCCCAGCTTACCCATAACCCTAAAACATCACCGTTAACTAATCGTGACCCCGAATAGAGGACTGTAACCTAAAAAAATACAAAAAAAAAAAAAAGACTGAACGAAAAAGAAAGAAGTGCGTAAGGATACGTTGTTTCGGCGGCACTGCGACAGTTGCCATTTTTTCTGTTTCTTTCGGTTTTTCCTTCAAATGCTCGGCGCAGCGGCGCTCCGTCACAGAACTAAAATACAGCAGACGCAGGATCGAATCTCGACCCCTTCCTCGCGAAGACAAATAAAAATGAAAAAAGCAAAGATAAAGAAAGAGAGGGAAAAAGTGGCTACAGCGCTAGTATGGAAGGTGCTTTGCTGCTGCCTGCTGGTTCGAAAACCCTAAAAAGAGGTTTGAATCTTTAAACCCTTAGATTCTCATCGCCCACAAAAGAAATAAGGACTCGAAATTACTCCGCCATGGATTTAACTTAAATTGGGGGAGGGTTTAGTAACTTTCTTTATTTTTACGAGCCGGCTTTTCTGAGCCGTCCAATATAAAACTAACTTAAAAAATAGGTGACTTCTATTTCGGTCGCAATTTGGCAAAGGGCTGAAGTAAAACTCTATTTTGGTCTTATGCATACGCGGACCCTCTAATCAGGGTTTGATTTGAGGTTTATGCATACACCGACTATATAATATACATGTTGCTTTGATTAATATTGGAAGAAAACATTAAAAAATGAATTGATTTGAATTGAAAGATTTTAATGACGTCCACCAAGCAGCCTATAGGATTGTAATGATTTCAATATGATTAATATGTGAAGGATGTGAAATGTTGTTGGTTCCATTCTTGCTTAGTTGAGGGCCTCAAAATATAATCAAATTTAATTGTTATAGCCTCGTTGAAGTTGTGCCAAACTAATTGGTCGAGGATTGGGGCTCCCCGCCAATTTCTCAAAAAAGGTTAGAGGGAAACTAAGATGTCCTTACACATTTCCAAAAAAACTTGTAGGGTAACTAAGATGTCCTTGCCCATATCGATTAACTAAAATAGAACTATGTGCTAAGAAATAGAACCCTAGTTAATCTAATTAAGAGGACTAAAACGACGTGTAAATGTAGTACATAATTTGAAATGATTCTAAATAATTATATTAAATGAAATAAAACCCTAACTATGCCAAAGGAAGTAGAAGAATGACTTAGTTGATTGTTGTAGATGGCCGCATAGTGACGCGGATCGGAAATAAAATCGGTAGTGCAGACAAACACTTAAGGAGGGTAGATCTGGAAGATCTCAAGTGATTGGGGCACGGGAGTGTACTAGGGCGCCAGGGGTGCCCCGATCAGTAGTATGGGCGTTCTAATCATCAGAATGCTCAAAACTGTGAATTGGTATGGTCGCAAGCCGCCCAAACCTTCCTTGTTTCTCGTGTTGGATCTAGTGAATGAGCTGGAAAATGACTCGCAATGCAAAAAGAAGTATCAAACCCTAGAAAAATAAAATATGCAAATGAATGGGTCGAATTGACCTCAACCGCCAAACTAATGGACTTATCACTTAGTGTCGCACTACATTTCAAAACCGGATGTAGTTCTAGTGTGTGTGTGTGCATGTCGTGCCCTAGTGCTCTCGTGTCGGGCCGACTTTGTGAAGTAGTGAGCAATAATAACTATAGAAAATGTAAATAGCATGTGTGCATGGAATATAATATAATCCCTCCCCCTATGTAGTGTGTGTGATGCATATCTCCTAGCCTTGATGCATGGCATTATGTGGATGCAAGTGATGTAATGGATGCAACTTTAGATGGAGTGATAGTAGTGTCTAATGGTAAGACCTATGACCCTCATTATGGTCTTATAACTTTATATTTATAGGGCTCTCAAGCTTAATTTCATAATTAATCACAACAAGGCCGACTGAGGAAAGGATAAGGACGAAAAACGGCTAGAAAGGCCCAAAGAGAAGCAAAAAAGGATGTGCATAAATCGGGGCACCCAGAAGTGGGACCAGGCGCCCAAGACAAGTGGGGCACCTTGATTTTGGGCTAGAATGACAGGCAATTGTGAAATGGGTAGATAAGTGTTGGAAAATACATGAGAACTACAAAATAAAATATAAAATAAAGATGGCAAAAGGTGGGATTAATTAGTACTTTGTACACTTGAGAACCTTCTAAATAGTAGTATAAGACCAAGCTAAATTATGTGTAAAGTGCATAATTTTGTGTCTACATTTTGCCCCCACTTTATGTTGGTGAGCGAAAAGCTCGACAACATAAAGTAGACAAAGATCATCACGCATTTGGCATACTTATGACAATAAGGAACTTAGGTTTGAACATTCCCATCAAAGAATGTCTTTGTATATTCCCTGCCTAATGTGGGGGCATTTTCACATCTCCACTTTCTTGTGTATGCACATGGCATTCTACCCTTGTATGTCCCATCTATCGCTGGGGTCATCCACATTTCTTCGTTTCCTATACATAGCTTCAGAAAAGTTCTAGAAAATCAAAAACATTCAAATATGTTTCAAAATTTTAAAAAAATGATGGTAAAATTATTAAAAATCTAAAAAATGCAAAAAAATTCTACAAAAATTGGTAATCAATGTGCATACATATAGCTAAAGCCTCAGATCACTTTCATTATCCTCGAACATTGAAATTTGTCCTACAAAAACATCTTTCTAAGGTTCTTGTTTTTTCTAGTCTCAAATGACTTACGGATCATCGTGATCTACATCCATTAACAAAAGCTAGGTTGCATGTTATGTCGGTCCTCCCATGCAACAGTGAGTTGCTAGGGACTGTGTCATAGTGCACGAAAGCTTTTCCATGGGACTACTTGTGTCCTCTATTTTTCCCTCGCATGTGTTATTGCTTGGGGCATCATTTTTAACCCTTGTCGTTACAACACAAACATTCGGGAACTACAACTTGATAAAAAAAACATTGGTGCAACTGTCTTAAACATTGTTTGTTTGAGTACGTGTGATTGTACTAGTTTCTCTGTTAGGTTAGTTGGTTTACTTTCTCGTATTGCATTGCATTTTGTATATGTTGAATGGAGCTAAATATCATTTTACTTTCTCGTATTGCATTGCATAATGTATGTTACATGGAGTTACATATTTTTAGCAGTAAACAATGTTAGTAATTTAGCTTTTCATGTTATCTTACACTTTTGTTTATTTTAAATAAAGGTCGATGATGTAGACCTAGGGGAAAAATGATATAACCAGGTTGCTTATTGAAAGGTTGGATGCAAAGATTGGGCTTGTCCTATATTCTCCATTAATCATTTCTTCTCCATTATCATTTATTATCACTACTAATTTTTCTTCTAAATCACCTAAGGCAATAAACAACCACATTTATCCCTATTTTTCTCCCTTCTAAATAACCAAGGGTTTTGCATCCATTCTAACCTATTTTCTTCTATCCATTTCGATCATATTTTCGATCATCGATTGACTTCTTCTATCGCCCACTCAACACTCGAGGGGGCATCCTTCATCTTGCTAAATTTTCTTCAAAAATTTACTTGTTTTGCATTTATCTACTGTGTTTGAAGTGAAGTCACTAATTTCACCTCAAACAGGGGCAAATGTAGACACCTAAATTCTGCTTTTGCAATCTTATTGCCAAAATGCACGTAAATCACTCTCATTCTTGCCAATTTCATGTTATAATTAGTGATCTTTGCTAATTAACTAACGTTTATTACCACTTTAGCCAATTAACAATGCTTTATTGATTGCATAACCCCTTTCGCATTCAGGTGCCACTTTACGGTAAATCATAAGTCAAAATCCTCTTCAAAACAGACAATTAGCATTTATTAGCTAATTAAGCCTATTTTGCCCTTGTTTTGGTCAATATACCTTAGTATTGACTTAAACCCCTCTTCCAACCACTCAAAATCACCCCATTCACCTCCACAACATCTCATTAAGCTTCAAGAGCTTATCCTAGCCTCATAGTTGACTCCTAAGCGGTTGATTAAGGCTCCACACCTCTTAATCACTTGGTAATTCACTAATTGTGATTAGCAAGGCATAATCATGATTAGCAATTATAATCTAATTTGGAGCTTTTAGTCCCACATACACCAAAATACATGTTTCTCCCAAAAGGAAAACTATAAAAAAGGTACACCTCATTCCTTTATACTTTACACCATGCTTTTTTATTTGCATCTCATATAATAAATATGACATATAGCCAAGTTCAATCCTTACTTAAAGCCTTCAATGGGGTTAGTAGATGGATATCCAAAATGACCAAGTACTCATTGGGAGAGGCCATTTCACCTTGTTTGGAGTAAAGAACCATAACCATTTGATTACCCTCTTAGGTCTATTTAGGCCCATGTTAGGTAATTCAAGGATATTAGTAGAGGCATGTTTAGTTAGATTCTTATATTGTTTTCATACTAGTTAAGCATTCTTTTAAGCTTCTATCTTAATGTTGCATTCCCGGACTTAGAACCTTGGCTAGATGGATGGAAATGGTGTTAGATTTCCTTGTCTAGTCATGCAATTTGCTTTGTAAAGTTTAGGTGTCATCGTAGAAGGATATTATGTGGCCATACCAGAATATAAAGGTGAACGAGAACCCCAGTAATATGTTAAGGCTTGCCTCAAATATTGGAAAATATGCGAAGAAATATCCCCAAATGCGTGGATACAATTATTCTTATGGACCTTAGGTCCTTTACCCAAGTCATGGTACATCCATCAAGAAACCGGAATAAACATCAAAATATGCGATCAAATCGCAATACATTTTTGCCATACAATCAACTTTTGGGATGTCGATTTACATATCCTACATGCCTTATAAAAGGTCCACATATTATTATTACCCGATGAAGAGGTAATTGGTCAATCTAACAAGGATTGATATAAGGAATCAACCATAACAATATAAAAAGAAATATAAAAACACCGAACCAAGTAAAGTAAAAGAAATGGATTTTTGTTTCACCGTAAAGAAACAAGAGAGAGGAAAAACAAAAGACCAACCCAAAAAATTGAACTTTCATGTTTCATGTCATCAAGGTGAAAGAGACATAATGGAAACAAATCTTGAAGAAGATAAATACTTCTATAAATGAATCAAATTTCAAGAAGAAAATATTGGTCTAAACAAAGAAGAAAACTTAGCCAAGATAGGAGATTACTAGGAAGAAGCAAGAGTGGCCAAAATGATAGAAATTATTAAGGAATATCATGATATCTTTCCTAAAGACTTCAAATAATTCCGCAGGATAAAGGAGGAAGTAGGAACCATGAAAATACAGATTAAGGAAGGGATTAAACCATTAAAGAAAATAACTTACAAAATAAACCCTAACCTCAAGGTAAAAGTAAAAATAGAAATTGATAAAATGTTGATTATGAAAATTATAAAACCAATAGATGACTCTAAATGGATTAGCCCAATGGTAGTACAAAATAAGAAAACCGGAGAAATAAGGATCTCGCGAAGATTATAGGGAACTCAACAAAGCCTATGTTCATGACCCTTTCCCACTCCTCTCACTAAAGAGGTACTAGAAAATATAGTAGGAAGAGAACTTTACTCATTCGCTGATGAGCTCTCAAGTTAGCATCAAGTCATGATAGGCCTAGAAGATCAACCTAAAATAACATTTGTTACGAGAATGGGGATCCTTTATGTATAATGTAATGTCATTTGGGTTAAATAATGCACCAATAGTCTTCGGTAGAGAATTATGATAAATTAATTCAACGAATTTATCCATGACTTCTTAGAGGTATACTTAGATGATTTGATAGTGTATGGACTACTAAACGATTACATCCAAGATCTGCGTATAATGTTCTAAATATGTTGAGCGTTACAAATATCACTAAATATTAATAAATGTATATTTCTTACACCATTTGGAACAATGATGTGGTATATAATTTGTAAATAAGGCTTGTTTATAGATCCTCTCAAAACATCCATAATGTAACATTACCTCTTAAAACACAAAAATATGTCCGCACAATACTAGATACACATTACCTCTTTAAAAGAGTGGACAAAGGAACGCGCAGATGATTTTAAGATATTGAAGGATAAAATTTTGCATGCCCCAATCCTAATATTTATGGATTGGAAAGTGTCATTCCATGTACATGTAGATGCTTTCAAGATAGCAACAGTGTGGTATTAGATCAACCACGTGATGAAATGGATCATCCCATTGCTTTTGTTAGCAAAAAAATTACTAAACTAGAAAAGAATTATCCAACAACTGAAAAAGAAGCCTTAGAAATGGTGTATGCCCTCTAAAAATTCATACATTATCTCTTGTTTATGTCATTTACCTTCTACACAGATCATGAACCATTAAAATGCTTAATCAATAAACCAGTCTTGTAAGAACGAGTCTGTAGATGACTCATGTTATTTCAAGAATATGACTTTATCTGTATCAATAAAACTAGGAAAATTAAATAATGGACCAAACTACTTGTCTAGGATCAAACAAGAGAATGTCAAGGTTCAATTGGTGATGAATTTCTAGGGATCATTTACTTCAAGTGGAAGTAGTCCCAAAAGAGTTAGAAGAAATTTCTCAACTACTAGATATAGGTGAATTCCCTAGTGTATACAAAACAACAAAAATAAAGACTACCCACCCAAGCTTTTCCCATTTACCATGATTCAAAGAGAATTATAAAAAAGGGCCAAAATTATATATTTAGAAGATTAGTTCCACAACATGAAAGAGAAAACATCTTGAAAGAATCTCGTGAAGGAATAATAAGCAAATACAATCAGTAAAGACAGTAACATCCAAAAGTTATGGTGGCCAAGTTATGGTGGCCCACACTATTTAGAGATGCCCACAAGCATGACATACATGTTGATTATCAAAGAGTAGGCAAAGCCCAATGCAAGAGATGAAATGCCTCTCAAACCAATTCTAACATCGACAACCTTTGAAAAATGAGAAATAGATTTTCATGCCCCATTAAACCCTGTGGTAAAACACTACAAGCAAGGTTTATCACCATAGACACATAATACTTAACAAGAGGGGTAGAGGCCATACCAACAAAAGACTACACTATAAAAACTACGGCCAAGTTCATTTATGAGAACATAATAACTAGATTTGAGTGTTGCAGAGCATCAAAAGTGACCAAGTGGAGCATTTTGTGAATCAAACAATCTAAGAACTTCTACAACACTTCATGATTAATCACAACAAGAGTATCCCCTACCATCCACATACTAATGGCATAATAAAATCATTCATTAAAGTCTTAGAAAAATTCCTAACTAAAATATGCTCCCTTCAAAAGGAAAACGGGATTCAAGAAACTACACGACATTATGGGCATATAGAACAACATACAAAAGACTTACTAAATATTCACCATTTTAGTTAGTCTACAAATTAGATGTTATAGTCTCTATGGAATTTATCCTCCCTAAGCTTCGAGAGTAACACTCACCTTTAAAATGAATGAGGAACCATCAGTGCATGAAAGACTTATTGAATTGGAGAAACTTGATGAGAAGTTCTTTATCGCCACATAAAACCAAACTCGAGAAAAATAAGACCAAAATCGTGGCATGATAGACATTATAACACAAGGAATTTGATGTGGGAGATAAAGTCCTTTTATATGATAGTAAATATAAAATACCAGAAAAATTAAAGATAAGATGGCTAGGTCCATATGTAGTTAAGAACATCCTACCATCGGGAGCTCTTAAACCGTAGACACTACATGAAAAAACAACTATTAGGATTTGTTAACTGAGCGTAGGTAAAGAGGTATCACATCGTGGAATAAAGTAAGGAAGGGAATCTATCAATATAAAAAAGAAAAAAAGAAAAGAGATTTTTCATCCTCTATGAAAACCGACAATTCAAAGCAAGGTTGATGAGGAGAAAGGTTAAAACCCATAAGGGTGCCTTGTCTCTAAAAATAAAAAGAAGGAAAAGAGAGCATAGGAAAAGAGTAAGAGGAAGAAGGAAACACTCTATGGAGAAAATTGCAAGACAAGAATCATAAACACTTAAGAAGGAAAACAATTAATACCATGGATCAAAGAGAGAATCAGTAGAAAATACATAGAATAAAAGTATGTAGGAAATGTTCGCTAAACAAATAATAAGTAGAAATAACCCTTTAGTATGTGGGGATTTGATGCAGATCTCAGAACTCCTCACTCCCAAGATGGGCATCTTTTCATCATTACAACCACTAAGTATTTCATTAAATGGGTTGAAGCTATGCCTCTCACTATTGTCATTGGCCTTACCACTTCTAAATTTATATTTAACCAAATCATTCTACACTTCATAATTCCTCACACAATCAACTCGACAACAAAGTGAGAATTTTAAATGCAAATAAATGAATCAATCTACACTAATTCAAAATCAAGCACAAGTTCTCAAATCCTTATCATCTACAATATAATGGACAAGCCAAATAATCTAAAAATCCTTAACAAACTTCTCCATAAGAAAATCCATGAATCACATACCAAGTGACATTTAAAGCTTTATCCCGTGATCTAGGCTTATCGTACTAGTATCTATACGACTACTAGGATAACCTCATTCTTGCTTATTTACAAGGTCAAGTAGTCTTCCACTCAAGGTGGAACTACATTCCTTCGGGCTTTATTTCCATGAAATCTTCCATAACGAGGAAATATGTGAGGTCCGTTTACATGACCTTGATCTTCCCGATAAAAATGTTTTAACACGACTCAACATAATCATAAATACAAGGAACATGTTATTAGAAACAAAACAAACTCATCAAACCTAAGACATTCAAAATTTGTGACCTCATTTTAAAATTAGATTATACCCATGAAGAAGAAGGAAAATCAGCTCAAAGTGGTGGGATACCTATCTCATTAAAAACATCCTCGTTCAAGTTAGTATTCATAGTGTGAGTTATCCTATGTGTCCTCCTCTCTTATGTTGGAGAGTCATCTCACATGGGTTAGGTTTAGGGTTTCATATGTGTCATGCACTAGGTTACTCAAAGACCCTATATGTACTCCCTTTTCTATTCATTTATGAGCATGCCAAGACACTCCGATGTCTTTCCTCTATGTAAGCTTTGTTTCACATGCAAGTTCTTCCATTATCGATCATTTTTTCCTTCGCTATCGTTGGAGCTATCACGATTCCGCTGGAGCGCAACTACTTCATAGTGCCTCGCTTCCGATTTGATTCTCACAAACTCTTTTCATGGTATCGAGCTGCACGACTCTTGCCACACCAAAAGTTTGAGCTAATGCGATGGAGCTGTATACACCCAATCAAAGTGCCCAATGACATATTAAGAGGAAGTGACATCAGGAATTTCCCGAGAGGTCACCCATCCCGTAACTACTTTCTCTGGAGGTGGCGCGCTTTAATCGGTTGGTATCGTAGCTACATGACTTGCCGTCACACCAAAAGCTCGAACTTAAGGTGGAGAGGGATCTCATCGTGATAACTGGGCCATATGCCAATACCTCCCGCACGATGGAGCCAGTATACACCCAATCAAAGTCGACGACATATTAAGAGGAAGTGACACCGGGAATTTCTTGGGAGGTCACCCATCCTAGAACTACTGGGGTGGCGCACTTAATCGGGCATTCGCTATCGAGCTACACGACTTGTTGTCACACCAAAAGCTCAAACTTAAGGTGGAGAGGGATCTCATCATGATAACTGGGATTCATACGCCAATACCCTCCCACACGATGGAGCCAAGTATACACCCCATGATAGTGAATGCCATCGCATAAGTGCCACGAACATAATGAAGGATCCGCTTAGCTGCTTTCTAATGCAACTCATGTGGCTCTCGCATGAATTGACACGATCCCAACAAAGATATAATAAATCCAGGTTGAGTGTGAGTCAAGTAGATCAAGCTCGAACTTATGGTGTGACGAAAATCGCTTGGTATCGAGTCGAGATCGGGTAAATGTGCATTCAATTTGTTTTTTTTGCTATTACTCTTACTTGGTTTCGTTATTTTACTCTACATGCAAGTCTTTGATCACTATTTTCTGGAAATTATCTTGCTAATATCTCTAACAAGCTTTCTCGGAAAGTTTTTGTGTTTTTTTCTTGTGCATGTGCAGGTTTTTTCAAAATACCTTGAGAAATCGTGTTTTTAAACTGCTTTTTTTTGTTGATGTATCAAAATCCAAAATAGAGATTCCTTTCATTTATTAAAATGGAAGTGAATTTTTTTTAAAATCTCTGGTTTTTGCAGGATATTTGTCTATGCATGTTGTCTGTGGTTGCAAGATCTTTGAGTTCTTCAGTCGTGGTTGCTCATCAACGAACTTCCCTCTGACCATTTTTGGACTGTTTTCACGCGCGGCCTGCACTTTTTTCATTCATTCCTAGGTGTTTTTAACCTCTGCCACATTTTTTTGCTTGAAGGGGTTGTAAACTCTTATGTACAGGCTGTTAACTATCATGCGTGGACTGTAAGATCATTCCTAGGCGTTTTTCAACAACACAAACCCACTTTTTTGCTTGCAAGGGTGTTTTTCACAACACAACCACGTTTTTTTGCTTGCAAGGGTGTTTTTCAACACACAGCCACGTTTTTTTGCTTGCAAGGGCGTTTTCAACAACACAGCCATGTTTTTTTGCTTGAAAGGGCATTTTTTTGTAGCCGCAACAAAAACGTGGTCAGAACTTCCCAGCGCGGCCGTCCCTCGCATAGTCGCCTCGTGAAGTCGTTTTCTTTGGAATAGTTGTTTTTAGGTAAGTTTTCATTTACTTTCCTTTTAATCTTACTCAAACAACAAAAAAAACTCTGCCTTTTCCAAAACGAGCCGTGTTTTTTTCTCGCTTCGCTTGTTTTTTTGTTTTGTTTGGTAAAACAAATCCTTCTTTTTAGTAAGTTTTTAAAATTCTTAACTTTAGAGTTTTTTTATATATATCAAAGTTTCTATAAACCAATTTAGAAATTTGTTTTAATTAGAAGCATTCAATCTTTAGTTGTTTAAAAAATCTTCATCTAAAATTCTTGTTTTAAACGCCTTCTTTCTAAATCTTTTGTTTTAGAAAATATTCAAAAAAAGTGTTTTTTTCAGTGATTTGCTTAATTAAAGCCTTTTTCAAAATTCATTAGATTTAATTACATTAGATCTAATTTAATTTCACATTATCTAAACAATATATTTCTTTGGCATTATAATTTGGTCTTTTGGCTTGTTGTATTTTTAACCTTCCGTCGAGTGTCGAAGACGAAGGGTGTAGGTCCTGGGATCGGGCAGTGGTTAATCTCCCCTCGCAATACAAATAAACCCTATCTCAAATTCCATGTCATTTCCAATGAGCATACATACAACACCCTTTGCATGCGTTTAGGGTGCTTTTTTAATCCGTTTACAGGCTTATTGGCTTTTTCTCATCAATTATGGGAATCAATTTCGCTTATAACTTTTGACTCGTTGCTCGGTTTTGAGCACTTTTTAGTCAAAGTTGCATGTTTTTTCACACTCTAGATGATGGGATCATTAGCTTGTAAACACACTAATTTTATAAAGTGCCGCATTCTAGTGGGGTGTCCTTGTGTTGCTTATTTCACTCATTCTTTTTGAGCTTTGTTCTATTCCTTTTTTTCATGGACTTGTGAGCGCGTCCCACACAGCCTTATGACAAAGGGATTCTTTCAAATGACGTGAGATGCTTTTTCTCACCACCGTGGTTGGCTTTCGCCTCCTTTCTATTTTTGCTTGTGCTTGTTTTCGGTGTCCTTTGTTGTGCTACACGAAACATCACAGGTCTCTCTCTCGCGCGCTATTACGCTAATCGCAAGATGAGTTACCAAGTGTTTCAAACCACACGCACGGACCCGATTCTAATCAATGCACTAAACTATAAAGTGCTAAAAGCAGAGGGGTTATCATTGTCCCAGGTGGTTGTGTTTCTTTTCTCGCATTTCTTTTCTCTCTCTCACTATGGATGCACTTTCAATCTTTTTTGCTTACGCCATTCAACTTTTTCGAATGGAGACCAAAATAATAATGAAACTAAGGGGTAAAGGGTTATTTCACATCACCATGGGAACCGAGATCGAACTAGACGACAAACCTAAAAATATAAGTGGTTAAATCGTAGTGATAAAGCTTTAGGTATTCTTTTGCATGTTCGCTTCTCCCGACTTACTCTTCAACATCGAGGCGCCTCAAACACCTACATATGGAAACCGGATGTGATGTTTGGACAACTAGATGACATGAGAGCGCATGAGTTGGAAAACGAACTACTAGGGGTTAAATCCTAGTGACTTTAAAAACCTACAAGCCTTCTTCTCGAAATTTGTTCACATTAGATTATTGTTAAAAGGATGTCAAGTAGAAAGAAAGATTCTCAATCTGATCTTGCGATTCTCTCTAAGCTAGGTCCCGAATATTCGTCTTCATGTCAACTTTCTATGCTACAAAAGCTACTTTAGGCGATACTTTGACAATGCCCTCCTTTGACTATTTTTCGTCCCAACTCATTCGAGAACATGACAAACTCATTCAAATGGGGTCTCTCAAGTCCAGTCACATGCCCTTGTAAAGAAGTACTAACAAGGGAAAGAAGATTGAAAAGAAGAAAGAAACTAAGGATCAACCTAAGAAAGAAACCAAGATCAAACCTAAACATGACACAAACACTTCAACTCCGAGCCTAAGTGGTGCAGTAAAATCAAGTATTTGTGTTCCTACTGCAAGAAGATTGGTCACGACGAGCAACACTGCTTTAAGAAATAGATTGATCACTTATCTCATTTACTTGAGAAAAATAAAATAAGTGTTCTGAATCCATAAAACAAAATGCTCGAAGGCCGAGTCTTCGTAAAAGGTGTTAAAAATGATAAGAAGAAAGGAAAGGCCTCTTGAGCCAAAGTTGCTTTCCTTCATCGACATGGATTATAGATTCCGTGCCTCCAACCACATGGGTTCTTCACATGTTGAGTTTTCCAACATCGAACCTCGTGGAATGTCCCAAATCACGATGGGTAATGACACGACAAAGTGTCGGTTTCCGGTAGTGGATCAAGTAGAGATGGATGAGGGAACATTTAACCAAGTGTTGAGTGTTCCTAATCTCTCTACCAATCTCCTATCAGTTTACCAAATTACTCATCTTGGTGAAGGAATGCAAGTGGAAGTTGGTCCTAACTCGGTGATTATTCATGAGCTTAACAATGACACTACAAAGTGGCCGAGGGAAAGGCAGATCATCGTTCATAGTTGTACACCTTCTCCCACTTTACTTCGATTCTACGCCACCGCTTGCCTTGCTCACTCATGCAAATGAGGTTAGTAAGCTATGGCATGAGCGTTTTGACATCTAAATTATCACTACCTTGAACAATTGAGTCAAAATGAAATGGTCAATGGGTTGCCTCGCATAAAGTTTTCTAAGGGTCTTTGTGAGGGTCAGACTGAAAGCATCTTGAAAAGAACTTTGACAAAGGAAAAGCTAGAGAGCCACTCATCCCTTCGATCTTGTTCACATCGATGTTTTCGGTCCATTTCCTTCTCCTTCATTTACTAGAGCTCTTTATGTGCTAACCTTCATTGATGACTATTCGCGATATACTGGGTATATTTTCTTAAGCTTAAGTCTAAAGTCTTTGAACATTTTCAGACTTTAAGGCTCTTGCTAAAAAACAGTGAACAGGTTCATCAAGGTTCTTCGAACTGACAATGGAGGTGAATATGTAAACAATAGGTTCATGGATTTCTATACTTTTGAAGGGATCTCTCTGCAAGATACGCTGCTTATAGCCCTTCGCAGAATGGAGTCACAGAAAGAAAGAACCGTACTCAAGGAGATGGCCACTTGTATGATTCACTCAAGTCTCTTCCTCCCAAAGATTGGGCCGAAGCAAGTGAATTGTGCAAATTACATTCAGAATCGTGTTCCACACAAGGCAAGAAGAGGAATGGCACCCTTTGAAGCTTGGTTTGGACGCAAGCTTGATGTCGAGCACTTTCGAGTCTTTGATCCAAGGCTATGGCTCGATTCCCAAAGAAACGCAAGGCTTTGGAACCACAATCCAAACCTTGTATCTTTTCAGAGGGTATCCCGATGGCGTGAAGGGATATCAATTGATGAATCCTACTTCTCATGAGTTATATATCGAGAGAAGTGATAAGTTCGACGATGAGTCTTCTTCGAATTCTATTTCTCCACCTATTGAGGTTCTTCAACTCACCGATTTGGATTCCGACTCATCGATGATGATACCGTTGAGCGTGCTCCTCTTCCAGATCCTCCCGACCATCGATCTTCGAGTCTTCGATTCTCGACAGAGTAGTGATGATGAGGACTATGTCCCTTCTCACTCGAAAGTGAAGAATCTTCCGACTCGAGCTCGATCCTCGTGGTCCCCTTTGGGCAGAAAACTTTGCAAAGTGGCCTGAGATTTAGTTGAGATACTTCGGATATGAGACGTACTCGCTCAGATTTCATTGACCCCACTCTTTCTTCGCCGCTTCTCGATCCACGCCTTCTGGGAGGCTTCGGTATTCCCGAGTGGGATTCGCCATGGATGAGGAGTATTCCTCTCTCATGAAGAATGATACTTGGGATCTCACCACTCTTCCGAAAGGAAGAAAATCATTTGGTGTAAATGGGTGTTCGAACAAAGTATGGAGTAGATGGAGACGTCGAAAAGTTTAAAGTGCGATTAGTAGCTAAGGGTTTCTCTCGTATAATCGGGTTGATTATATGAAACCTTTCCTGGGCCGCAAAGATGACTTCTATTCAACTAACCCTAGCCATTACCGCACAAACAAATGTGATGGAAAGTCCATCAAATGGATGTTAAGAGTGCCTTCCTTCATGGTGACCTAAAGGAAGAGATCTATATGGAACAACCTCCAAGTTATGTCCAAGATTCCTCCTTGTTTGTAAGTTAAAGAAGTCTCTTTATGGTCTTAAACAAGCCCCTCGGGCTTGGTATGCCAAGATGGACTCCTTACTTACATCGTGGTTTACTAGGTGTCACTCGATCCAAATTTTTATATTCTACAGCAAGATGACTCCATACTCATTCTTGTTCTATATGTTGATGATTTGTTGATCACAAGCAGCTCTTCCTCTATTATTGATTCTCGTGAAGATCGCCTTTAGCCAACAAGTTTTCCATGATCGACTTAGGTCTCGCTTCATTACTTCCTTGGGATCTAGATTTCACAATCTAACTCAGAATATTGATTTCGCAACCTAAGTATGCTCTTGATTTGCTAGCTCTGGTTTGAGATGTCGATTGGAAGTCTTCTCCTACTCCTCTTCTTTTCGGGGTTAAGTTGGTTTCAGATCATTGCTCTACTCCCTTGGTCGATGGTACTCTTTACCCGACGCTAGTTGGGAGCTTGATCTACTTGACCCACACTGACCGGGATTTATCATATGCCGTTGGGATCGTGTCCAAATTCATGCAGAGCCACATGAGTTGCATCGAAAGCAAGCTAAACGGATCCTTCATTGTGTTCGTGGCACTTATGCCGATGGCATTCACTATTATGGAGGGATTGATATTGACTTGATTGGATTCACAGATTCTGATTGGGCCGGTGACTTAGATCATCAGAAATCTACTTCTGGCTATAATTTCTCTCTTGGTTCGGGTCCTATTAGTTAGTCTAGCAAGAAGTAGAATGTAATTGCAATATCATCTACAGAGGCAGAATACAGAGGAGTAGTTAACGCCGCCACATAAGCTATTTGGCTCGCTGTGGTATTCTCGATGAGTTTGGCATCCACTTTCGGTGGCCTACCATTATCTACTATGATAACACGAGCACAATCTCTATTTGCATAAATCCATTTCAGCATCAATGGACGAAGCACATTGAGATCCATATGCACTTCATACGGGAGCTTATTCATGATGGCATCATTAACATTCAAAGTACATTTAGACAGTTGATCGGGATTGCAGACTTATTCACCAAGCCTTTCACCGAGATGAAGTTTCTTCACTTACGGCCTCTTCTGGGGTGAGGTCTTCTGTAGCTACCCATCTTCTTAGGGATATGTAGTCATTTTATTCTTCTTCTTCTATGAAGATTGTGTTTGTATATGGGCACCTCATCAGGCCTTTAGCTACCGGGCCCCATTGACACATCTTTCTTAGTTGTTTAGGAGTGTCTTCCTCTTCTGTCTGACTCATCACAACCGCTACCCCAACTTTGATGAAGGGGGGGTGTTAGTGTGAGTTATCCTATGTGTCCTCCTCTCATGTTGGAGAGTCATCTCACATGGGTTAGGGTTTAGTGTTTCATATGTGTCATGCACTAGGGTTACTCAACACCCTATATGTACCCCTTTTCTATTCATTTATGAGCATGCCAAGACACTCCGCTGTCTTTCCTCTATGCAAGCTTTGTTTCTATTGAGCAAGTTCTTCCATTACCGATCATTTTTTCCTTGTTATCGCTCGGAGCTATCACGATTCTCGCTGGAGTGCAACTACTTTGTGATGCCTCGTTTCCGATTCAATTCTCGCAAACTTTTTCAAGATCTCATCACCTACAAACTAACAAAGGCCATATCTTTAAAGAACCAATAAAAATCACTTTTTAAAGAAATTCTATGTTTAATATTCCCACTTGACCATTCAGTACATAGCCATTTTTTCCTTAATATTTTCAAAATAACTACTTAATCAACCTCTTATTTCTCTTTATCTTTCTTGGGTATTTATTTCCATGCATTTCATATCTTAGATACTTTTGTAATCTATGTATCTATACATACCCACTAACTCTTTAACATCACGTCATAGCTTAGTGCATTTTATCACACTTTATTATCCTCATAAAGATCTACCCATTAGTTTTATGTGTTCTTCAAGATTGCTATTGGCCTCTCGCCTATCATCTTCCACATGGCATCCTAGCTAGGTGATTTATATATTATTTTACTAATTATCTTCTCTAGTATTAATTTTCAATCTCACTTCCTCGTGTTTCTAAGAAGCCATTATGCACGCCATAGGAAAGATGGGTGACATTAGTAGATAAACATGAGGTATGTACATTTCATTTGGTGCATTTCATTATTTCTGTACATATTTTACATTATTGCTTTACTTTTAACATTTCCTTTGATTTCACGCTTTATATAACTCTTTTTTGAAGAACATCTAGTCTTTCACCATTGTGACACGCTTTGATCTTCAATCGGGGCATAAATACACCTCATTTTTATTCTTGCTAACATTTTCTCTAGTGTAGGGGCTTTTAATGCATTCTTATCCCGAGTATGTGCCTTAATGGGATTTCCAATTTGCGGTGTGATCATACTTGGTCATGTGGAATAGACCACAACATTTGAGATATGTCACTATTATGTCATAGTTCCTCATCCTCCATTTTTTTCCTTTTTTTTCATTTCGCTATATCCATTATGTCCACTTATATCGTTATGTTCACTTGTTTACACTCATGCATGCTCTTATCTCTTCTTTTATTCATCCTAGACTTTGTCATTATCTCCATTTATTTCTTAGCTTCCACCTCACTACTTTTTCACTCTTTGATCTTAGGTTTCCCCTAAGGTTGATGCCATCATCCATGGGTGATTGCATTGAGTATAAATACCCCACCTCTTTTTTCATTTTATCATCACTTGTTCATCATTCTAAAACACTTCACTTGCTCAAACATTGACATTTGCACAATTTTTCACACCTAGTTGTTAGAATTAAGGTTTTGGAGCTTGTTGTCTTGTATTTAGGTCACCATAGTGAGCTAGAACTAGAGGTCTTCTTCTTGACATTTCTCATTCTCCATTATATACACTAAAATATGATAAATTTAACTTTTGCAATTCCAAGTTTGATTATGCTCCGTCTGCTAAGACAAATGATCTTAGGTGGGATCTAATCAACATCTTTCCAGCATTTCTAGATTTTTCATGACTTGCTTATATTTAAACTTTTCTATTTGTTAACACAAAATCACACACTTGGGTACATTTCTAGGTCCTAAATAAATACTAGCATTCATATGATTCCTAAGTAAGAAAACTAGTGATTGACAACTATCTTTGGCCTCTTTTTTTCGTTTCTTGTTTTCTATTCGGTCTTTACACCCTACAACCCATTTAAGATTTTATGGATTTATATTTTATGAATTCGACACCAAGGCCTAGGCAGGATAGCAATGTCCAAGTGCTCCTATCCCCTCTCGAGCGCTTCTAACCCTTTTTACCTTGCTCGCTCCTTTTGGGCCTCTTTTATCTTTTGGGCATATTTTTCATTTATGGGTCGACCTTCCAATTGTCAATCACTAAATTCAAACAAGGGAATCATATAAATACATAGTTATGTGTTCAAAATTAAGGACTAAGCACTAAACATTACTATCATCATCTAAGCTTGCATCCAAAAGGCACCTAAAGTACTCTAAAGCATCCATCTAACATCCATTCAAGGGGCAAGGGACTGCATATTCTGCATACACAACATAGGAAGAGGAAGTTCTTTATTCCATCCACACATTTTACTACATTGCTACACTTAGCTACAACCCACTATCAAGTACACTTGCATAAGGGGATCTTAAGGCATGATTCTTATACACACTCATTAGAACTACATGGAGTCTAAGATGTAGTGCAACACTTGGTTATAAGTTCACTCTTGGGGTGATGACGAGGTCACCGACTCCCATTCTCGTATCTTTCTTTTTTGAATTTGACGTGGTTTTGGGATTTTATAGGTGATATTTATTTTACATGTTACATGTACCCTCCGAAATTAAAGAGTGACACATAAGCGATCAACAAGGAATATTTGTGACACTTGTGCGACACAATAAAGATCAGGTTTTGACCATCTCCACAATCATAGCACCCAATAGAGGTCTCCAACGGCCTGTGCACCCCAAGTGCAGCCATGGGCACCTGTGTTTGACCTTATTCATATAGTCCTTAATTTATCTAGAGCAGTATGTAGACACTATTCACTTCATGTTCAACAGCTTTTACCCGGTCCAGAGAACTTCCGGATCAAGCTTAAATCAGCTAAGTCATTATTTCTACATCTCTTTCTTAAGGTTTCATACTTACTTGCACTATTTATTTGCTTGCATCATATTGTACTTAGATTGATACCTATTGATGCATAATCACAACACCCCTAAATATTTGCAACTCGATGGGTTGGGACTCTCAGTGTGATTGCATAACATGGAGCATCTCTTAAAGTGTGGGACTTTGCGAATCGAGAGATCTCTCTGGATGAAGGCCAGTTCCTATTCCTCTGTTCAGGTGCACATGTTCATATTGCAGAGGATCTACTCTAAAACCTACTCTAACTTGCCAAGGAGACAGGGTTAAGGAGATGCAAGAAATAAAGCCTAAACTAACAAGGGTGATGCACCAAAGGAATGATGAACACCTACTTTGCAATAAACACAAACCATAAAAACACAATACAACTACCATGTACAGATAACCAAGACTGTAATGAGAGATCGGGGAGGCGATGAACGCAAGAGAGGGTTGAAAATCATCCATCAGACATGCATTATTGCTCCAGAGTTGATACAGTGCACTACAATGGCCAAGAGGCAATATTTGTATTACAATCTAAATGGGAGGCTTGAAAACTCCACAAATTCACTGCAGGACAGGAAGAAGGGAGGGTGCAAAGCAAGAGTGTCCAACCTTTAGAAAAATGCACCTCCTTATAATATATAGGAAGAATGAGAGAAGGAGGTAGAAGAAATCCGGACTTTATTCAACCACCCAAGAGATGTATCAATCCACGTGTGAAATTAATGGGTCTCATGACACAATCTACGCCTCCATTATTGCTTTCTTGTTGGGCAAGAAATACCTCATTACGGCGGTGGGTGAGAAACGTGATGACCTCAAGAATGGTGGCCTATATTTACTCTAGTCATAGTCGAGGTCATATGAAGGTCAAGGTTGGGCGCCAACGCGAGCTCTCACAATCTTTTAAGATCTAAGCATTTAAAAATCTTGGCGGGCTTTATGATTCTAAGCAACTTTTTTCAAACATACTTTGGATTTGGAGTCTACCCCTTGAGATCTACATGGAGCCCCACATATTCTTAAGATTTTACTACCTCCTTTCACTCCTGAAGTTGCGCTAAACTGACACGTGGTGTTGTCTCGTAGGCCTGCGTTTTATTTCCTTTCAGATTCTACCCAAGCCCCTCTTATTGGTGGAGACACTATGCTTGACCCAAGACACGTGGAGGCTCAGCGCACATTTGGGACCTGCTTTTGGATTCACCCCCTGAAAGAGCATCGAAGGGACACGTGGGGCTTTCCGTTGGTTCTCTTTTCCTTAGCCAATTCAACGACTCTGCTTCTGCCCTCTTTTTTGACTTCCGCCACGTGGCGATCCTGTGCTTGTTTGGGGACCACCTCCAGATTTTAACTCAAGTTGTGTTGAACCGACGCGTGGGAGACTTCCTTCGGCCCGCCCCGAGCTTGGACTTTAACTATTGGTGTCCCCTTTTAAGACTGGGACACGTGGAGGGTCGCACATTTGGGAACTCGCTCTAGATTTTACCTTTGAAGTTGGGAGATGAGGCACGTGGAGGCTTCCGCTAGCCTCACAGTTGTACTTAGCCGATTTAGAGACTACGCCGCTTTTTCTCGCCTTTGACTATGTGGTGGGATGGCGCTTGTGTTGGGGACCGCCTTGGATTTGACCTTTCGAGGTGCGCCGATGAGACATGTGGCGTCGTCCACGGTCCATCTCAAGTTTGGACTTTTCAACAACCGTGAAACCATTTCAGACTCGACCACGTGGCAAGCCTCGTGCTCGTTTGGGGACTCGCTCCGAATTTTAACTTTGTAGTTACGATGAAGAGACACGTGGAGGCTTCCTTCAACCCTTTTTATGCTTGGCCGATTCGATTCAGCCTTCAATGAACAAATTATATGCGCTTCCTTGGTGGGTCCTCATTATTGACTCCACGTGGAAGTCCCGGGGGTTTTGAGTTTCACTGTTCCCTCTCACTCTTGGAATTGCACCGAGCTGACACGTAGTGCCTTCCGCAAGTCTGCTGCTTTGCTTAGGTCAATCATTCTAGATTTCCATTCATCGAGCCTCGTTTGTAACATGACTACTAGTTTTGAAATGTGGGCTTGCATGATGACCGAACTAACTCTTCAATTTTCTTCTGTGTAGGGTCATGTTTGATTAATTTTACCCAAGGGGAAAAATTAGTCAACAATACCATAGTTACATTCATTTACTCTACAATTAGGGTTTTATAAAATTCTATTTTTGTTAAATCATTTGGTGAACCCGACGTGATTCGAACACGTAACCTTATCTATAGGGTTTTCTTCTTATTCCGCCACTCATAGTGGCTGCTTTGGTTCTCTTTGAGTACATTGAGCTTCCACCGTCTATTCACAACTCTTCTAGGTCAATGGATGAATTTGATAACCCCTTTGCTAAATCACATAATGTTCCTCTAAAAGACATTGAAACCTCTGACAACGAGCAATCATATGATGAGGACACTAATGTTGATCAAGAGCAATTAAACAAACTCACTAATTTTCATCAAGCTTTGCATGCCAATCCTTCACATATTCTCAATGCTTTGCTTGTTTCCCAATGCTTTTGAGATGCCCTTTATGCCTTTTGTAGGCTCTTCTTCGCTGTCATGGCCTCCACCTAGCCCCTTAACATTCATACTTCCATTCCTTTTTTTGTACTGCTCCCCTCCTCCATACCAATGCTTCTAATGCACAACTCGGTGCCCTCTTTTGGCACCCATGATATGGCTTATTTATATCAAGATCTACAAGTTCAAATCCATCAACTTCAATTAGCTACTTCATGCGCCTCCAAAACTTGACTCCTCTTTACATCTTTACACTCCTTTCAGCACCCACCATTTTTGCTTATTCACTTCCTCTCAACTTCGTCACCCCTAAGTTTCCCATTTTTAATGGCCATGGTGACCCTCAAGAGCATCTTCAAGATTTTCATGTCGCATGTCTAGATTATGCGAATGATCATACATTACTAGCTAAGATATTTCCTTGAAGTCTTCAAGATTACGCCAAGCGTTGGTTTTACAATATGTCCTATTCATTCGTAATTTATTTCACGTATTTAGCTAATGCTTTTCTTGATCATTTTTCAATAAACATCGTCACTAAGATCTCTTATGTGCAACTAGCTCAAATTAAACAAAGATCTAATGAACAATCTAGTTAAGAACAATTGATCAATGAGCTTGTTGATTCGTAACTATAAGATATTTTTGTTCAAATCCTCTTACCACCACTTTAGGAGAGTGTTATCTTTAAGACATCTCCTTCATTCGATCAATTATGTCATTAGTTCAAAATGCGTGAAGTCAAACTACTCTCTATGGGAAAACTCAAATATCAAGATATTTCTTCATCTTCTTCTAATAGATTTCAAGCTAAATCAACATTCAAAACTTATCCTAAGCCCACTAAAGCAAAGGAAACCATTAATTCCATCTCTCCTCCTAAAAAGATTCAATGGAAACCTCCAAAGCGTATTTCACTAAATTACCATATGCACCTCGATTTCTACTTCCTCAACTTCTCGAAAGAAATCTAATCACTCTTCTACCACCTCTCAATCTTGATCCATCTCACCCTCATGGCTGCAATTATGAAGAAAATGCTAAATGTGACTATCATTAATGCATTATACATTCTACCGATTGTTGCTTCAAACTTAGGCATCTCATTCAAGATCTTATTGATAATAATTCGCTAGAGCTCCTCCTCTCCTTTCTTCTTTTTTAAACCACCAACGATAACAAAAAGCTCAAAATATTTAATGACCCTTTGCCTAAACATGACACATGCAAGCTACAAAATCTTCTGATAATCATACATATCATGTTGTGCCCCCTCTTCATTGGGGCCCCTTGATTTTCTTATTGCTTCTGTTGATGCATCACCACCTTTCTCTGATCATGATTATCATGCCACATCCATTTCTAATTCATCACACACCAATGCTTCTATTGGCTCATACACTATCAATAATACCATGATCTATACAGAGGCTCCTATCAATGTGTGCTCTATTGCACTTCTTATGGCTATCAAATGTCCAATTTCTACTCTTTCATATCAAGTTCCTAACTTTTTCGGATACATTAGGCTGCCCATTACCATTGGGCCTCTTACTATGATTATGTAATTCATTGTGGCATATTTAATCAAAGGTTGTGACATGTTCTTAGGTCTCCCTTGGCTTGGCATCACTCAAGTTATTCCCTCCATGCATCATATGTGTCTTAAATTCATTTATAATAAACAAGTTGTCACTATTTAAGGCATTCCACCATGTCTACCAATGCCTATGCCTCCTCTTGATGACATACTTCCACTAGCTACAATATCTAGGCCTCTGGGGCCTCTCAAATCTAAATTACATTCAACACCTAGTTCTCCTATCCACACATGTCCTACTCCATGACACTCTCATGTTCATAGGTCCGCTAGTCCATCTCACAAGATAAGTCCCTACTCCGGGAAGCCCCTTCACATAGGTGTTCACCACCTCCTTCACCTCATAGGTCTATTTCACATAGGTGTTCACCACCTCCTTCACCTCCCATGTCTACTTCACATAGGTGTCCACCACCTCTTTCACCACATAGGCTTACTTCATAGGTACATTATCCTTCTCATACACCATCGATCTTAGAGCATTGTCACATGCCTTTATCTCATTGCACATCAGGTTGAAGGGAATTTTACCTTCACTATCATCGATAACTTACTTTTGATCACAAACTTTGAGGGCCACATGATTTCTTTCCCCCTTCAATCATTACCAAATCTTTATAGTCTCTACACATACACATTGTGCTATGTGCTTTCAATCTAGTCTCTCTTATACACATTGATACACAACTTGTATCATCACTACCCTATGATGCAATCTAGTTGAACAGTTCATACTTGATTGCTGAGGGTTTAAAGCTGAAATGAACCTCACCACACTCACACTTTTCATGCTCTATGCTTAATTGATCCATCTTTCTAGCGCACATTATCAAACCATTTGTCGATGACACACTCTTGTTCTATGGTTCATTCTTGATTGTTGAGGGGTCTTTAATAAATGAAACTCATCTCATACACATATGTCGGGGGCACACTAATCCTTCCATCTTCACATATTGCATTCCATTCCATCATACTCATACTACATTTGCATATCTTGGTCATCTACTCTTGTTAGCTTATTCTATTTACATGTTACACTTTGTTTTCCATGTTAGATGGATTCTTAGTATGTCATTATCATTTTATATATACACATGCACATTCACTTGATCTTTCAGAGTGAATGCATATCTCTTACATGTCCTTACAAATGCAATGATGCTTGGCATCGTACTCTTACCATTCCATCGAGGCTCATGGGGTCATCTACTTTCTCACACATTACGGTGTGTTATCATTTCATCAGATACTACTTCTTATTCTTACTAAAGCACATTACTTTCCATTAATACACACATGCCTTGACATAATTTTTATCTTTCTAAAATACTAACGAGTGCTTCATGTACAACATTTTCATAGTACTATTTGCCATTGTGGTTGTCTTCAATACACATGCTTGTTATTGTTTTCTACTCAGATGCTATTGTCATCGGGTTATGCCCTATGTCTTGTTTGATTACTATTCAGACGCTTCAACCCCGATTATCTTATGGTATTGTGAGTGATGTCCCTTATTTGAAACCCACTTTTTGTGGTCTATCTTGTATGCACATTTTCTTTTTTACATTGTTTTTTAAATTACATGCTTTCCACTTTTTCCACTAACACATGTTTCTAGCCACTTTGTTTGCATGTGCCTTGGTTTCTAACATGCACATTCCCTACCCCCTCTAGGTATCGCTTCAAATCAGCATCAAGGTCCTCTCATTTGGTCCGCATTCTCCTACCGACGCCAAATACATCTCAAATGAGGGGGCATACATTGGGTGAAAAAATTACCCCATACAACAGCCTGTAGCTATAGTTCATTCAACACAACACAAAATCAACACATGTTACAGCTTATAAAATTGACTTAATCGACTTGGGTCAAAATCACAACACAAACACCAACACCCGCACTCAAATAGGAGCACTTGGGCGCCGTGTCCTCCTCTTGGGCACTAAGTGTCCTGAGGCAGATACAATCAATTTCTCATATCAACACAGTTCACATAAGTCTCCGTAGAGAAGTTTTACAGCTTATAAGAATAGTCTTCCAACAACCAAATATAATTTATCTCCTACATTCGGCTCAATCGATACAACTCGTAACTAATTAAGAACAAATTAGGGACACACCATCTGTAGTGGTGTTTATTGGGTAGATTCATGGAAGGAGAGTAACACTAGACCTCTCTCCCCAACACTTTCTCTTTGGCGTGAGATCACCCAAAAAACTTGCATTTGGCGTGAGATCACCCAAAAAACTCGTACTTCGTATGAGATTGCCCAAAAACTCACACTTGGCATGAGATCACCCAAAAAACTCGCTTTTGGCATGATATCACCCAAAAACTCGCTTCTTCACAACATTCTCGTAACACTTTTTCTATCCTTTACACTCTTCTCAATCAAGTGCACACTTTCCTTTTTACACACTTTTATATACTTCTACATACTTATGCACATTTTTCATATACACGACTTTGATTACTCTCTTGATATTCTTTTTCTGTGTCTGTTTTTACAAGAAGAAACAATCACAAGATACAACAACAACAGTACAATGTAACACATACACATTTACCACTATGGTCACTTTTCTTTCCTAGTCCCCATGCTTCACTTTGCATCATTCCACACTTCACTTGTCCACTCAAAACACATTTCACTACACACTCTACATGTTTATTAAGTACACATTTTTATCTACTTTATGTTATCGAGTATTCACTCAACAACATAAAGTGGGGAAAATGTAGACACAAAAATCACACACTTGGGTACATTTCTAGGTTCTAAACACATACTAGCATTCATATGATTCCTAAGAAAGAAAACTAGTGATTGATAACTATCTTTGACCTCTTTTCTTTGTTTCTTTTTTCTATTTGGTCTTTTACACTCTACATCCTAGTCAAGATTTTACTAATTTATCTTTTATGACTTTGGACACCAACGCCCAACTAGGAAAGCAATGCTCAGCGCTCTCATCCCCTCCGGTTGCCCCTGACCCTTTTCTACCTTACTCCTTTTGGGCCTCTTTTATCTTTTAGGAATCTTTTTCACTTATGGGTCGACCTTCTAGTTGTCAATTATGAAATTCAAACAAGGGAATCATATAAATACATAGTTATGTGTTCAAAATCAAGGACCAAGCACTAAGCATTACTATCATCACCTAAGCTTGCATCTAAAAGGCACCTAAAGCACTCTAAAGCATCCATCTAACATCCATTCAAGGGACAAGGGATTGCATATTTTACATACACAACATAGGAAGGGGAAGTTCTTTATTTCATTCACACATTTTGCTACATCACATTACCCTAGCTACATCCCGCTATCAAGTGTACTTGCATACTGGGCATTTTAGGGCACGATTCTTACACACACTCACCAAAACTACATGGAGTCTAAGATGTAGTGCAACGCTTAGTCAGAACCTTCACTCTCGGGGTGACCGTTGGGTTTAATTCGACTCCCCATTTTCAGCATCTTTCTTTTTGGATTTGATGTGGTTTGTGGGCTTTTGCACGTGATATCTATTTTGCAGTTGTAGGTTCCTTAGCGATTAAAGAGCGACACACAGAGATCAACATGGAATATTTACAAAGACACTTGTGCAACACAATAAAGATCATGTTTTGACCATCTGCGTAGTCATAAAAAAGTAGGGGTCTTTAGTGCCCCGTCTAGTTGTGGGTGCCATGTGCCGTCGACCTTATTCCCGTAGTCCCGAATTTATCCGAGCATTGATGACATTGTTCACTTCATGTTCAACAGTTTTCCCAGTTCAACGCACACTTCTGGATCAAGCATAAATAAGCTAAGTCATTCTTTCTACATCTCTTGCTTAGGGTTTCATGCTTACTTTCTTATTTGCTTGTGTCATATTATAGTTAGTAGTTGTATACTATAGTTACATTCAATTACTTTGCAATTAGGGTTTCACAAAATTCTATTTTTGTTAAATCGCTATTGTTGTCCCAAGATTTAGACTCACAAAATTTGCGGAAATTTTAAAAAATCTTGCATTAACGTGCTCCACCAATACATTTTCCTACATATTTTAAATGTCCTTGTTTCTGTCCTTTACAATGCCCCGATCATCGTCGTCATTATGTCAATATTACCACTATATTTCCCATCATTCTTGTGCTCTCACTACTCACCCTACATATCCCGTATTCTTGCAAACTAATATTAATTAATTAATACCATTAATTTAATTAAGTGAATACATCCTTTAATTATTAAATCAATAAAATTATTTTTAAATAAATTCTCTGTCAATATTATTAACTAAATGTTTTAAATACTTAAATCTATAACAAATAGTAAAGTGGGAGTTCACAATCATCCCTTATCCGACAATCATAGGTCTAAAACAACCCCGCATAAAACCTATGCGGGAAATTGACTCTCCTTTCTAAAATCCAAATTGACAAATGGAAAACTTCCCAAATCCGTTTTCTCACTTCACATTCATTTACCAACTCCCGTAATGAGCAAAAGTGGTTAAGAGAAGAAGGAAAAAAATTGCTAGTCTTTTTCCTCTTTTCTATTCTTCTTGCACGTGTGGAAGAAGCACAACGACATGTCATGCAAAAGAAACATAAGATGTTCTACCGTAGCCAGGTAACTTTTTTTTTTACGGCATGGAAGCCAAATCGAAGTTACAAGTTTGAAACAGTTTTTATATAAATTCGGAGGAAAGAAAATTGGAGCCGACTCATATAAAATCTGTTCAAGCTGCTGAGGTGGCGATAAAAACCAGAAAATTGCGAGCCACCTTCAACAAACTCAAAATGTATTGAGTTATGATTGTTTTAGGTAAAGTGCAAATGAGACAGCTTAGCTCACGTGGCAGGGTTTTAAAGGCTCAGAGTGGATGCCAATGCATATAGAAGACCATGCAAATAAGATGAATAATGGAAAAACTACCTATAAAGCCCACATGGATGATAATGCATTGAAGAGAACACAGAGGCCAAACATGGAGCGGCTAGCTATATAAATGATACATACAAATTTGTTCAACAAGAAGCTTGTAGATGTGAGCACGAAGGCACAAAGCTCCTACATATAACACCAAAAATTCTTATAAAGGAACCATAAGATACTAGAGCATGCCAATATTAGGTGGCGACACTATGATTGTTAGCTCACGAGGAGGTTGAGTGACAATGATACCCAAAAGTTAAGGTGAAGTTTAAGTTGATAATGGTAAGAACCGAACAAGTAATCAATCTCTTTAGCGAACAAGGTGAACCAATTTAGAGTGAGTTGAGTGAGAAAGAGGAGCATGAATAACATGAGATAATGAATGCTTGAGACATGCAATGGCATATCAAAGAAGGGTTCGATTTGTGAAACATCATAAAACATCATATAATTAAAGAGGTCAAATTTATATTGTAAAATCATAAATTTAATTAAAGACTATTATTTCCTCTTTGTGGTGGACTGGAGATGGTGACCCAACAACACATGTGCCAATTTCATTATTCTAATTTTTGCTTCATAATGTCAACATCAAACAAATCAAGAATTAAAACATGAATTCCAAGGCATAACACACATATTCGTACTCATTTTAGACTATGACCACATAACTGACATGAACCTCAAGCACATCAATATGAGTTAATTTTGTGACAAAGCATGATTTGAGGGTCATACACTGTTCTCTCAATGCATATACTACGGTGGGTTTCAACAAGCAACAACATTTCTAGTGTCGATTCAAAGTGCCCCAAGTTGATCATCGATGGGTGAAACATTATGACCCGGAGAAGACATGAGTTTTCAATAACAATAATGAGCCTATTCTCCTATTCACCCATGAACACATTGATGATAGAATTTGAATCCCTAAATGTGATGAGACCGTTGAAATCATAAAGGAATATGCACAATAATATTGCAATGAAGACCCACTATAATGCTCTAAAGTCATAAACAAGGACTAGTTGCTCACTAAAATGACTCACGTGAATTGGCTTTCGAAAGAATTTCCCATATCGAATTTCAAGTTGAAATTAGTGATATGATCATCTTACCGAGCCACGAATGTACAAGTTCATTTGTGTCTACCTAGATAAAATTATTCACATTGATCGGGCTACTGATTGTAAGTGATACATCACATAAACAAATGATATAGGTAAAGATGATAAGAAACTTGTACATGAGTTTGTACCTTGTACATGGTGTGGCATGAAGAAGAATCTCGTTGGTCTAGAAACTAGAGGCACAATGACACCATGCTAAAAATAAAGCTTTTCACTATTATCCATAGTTGGAATTCAAGGAAGCATACCTCACTTCTAATTTGTCAACAATGCATTTCTCTTATACATTATCAAAATTCTTGAGAATAATATGCAAGAAATATTCTCACATCAAGCCAAAGAGTTCATTTCAAGATGAGGCACATGGTTCATTCATTTTCCTACATTATCTTACATCCGCGCCTATGGATATAATGGAGTGCCTAAAAATTTCCCAAGTATATAATTGATAGGTGGTCCCTCATGGAGCTTTCTCTCCATATTGCATCAAGTATACCACTTCTTAGGTGAGAAATGTAAAACTAGTGTACATTTTCCTATCTCCGTTAGTGTGTAGAAATGTCCATCATCAGTGCAATGCAAAAATGATAGATAAGGAAATAACCATCGTAACACAACACCCATTTATGAGATGGTGGGAATTTGAAATTCATGGATTCATAGAGAGAATTCTTGGACCAAAATACGAGATGTTGTCAGAAGTGGAAAAATGCTAAGCTAGTTGTGTAGATGAATTCGAGGTTTGACATCATGAATACTCTTAAATGAATCGAGTCAAATCATGAAATTTAGATTCAAGGAAATCCCACAAGGAGTTACTAATAGTGCATCAAATATGATTGATCCTAAATATGATCTAATTTCATCCTCACCTCTTCCTAGATGCAATTGGTTTAAGAGAGATGATACATCGTTTGAAGACAAAATTTAACAAGTGATCAAGAGAAGTCTCACTTGGTATGAGGAAGAAGTGGTTAAGGATACTGCACTAAAAGAAACACACGTGAAATTCATAATCTACTCAACTAGAGTAAGAAGATAATTTCAAATGCCACTCAATCATCCTTCCATCTTGCCACACAAACTTTATCACATTCTTCGGTAGGTTAAAAAAATGGAAGCTAAAGTCAACTCATGGGTCCTGTCTTCTCGTGACTAATGAACTTGAGAAGAACAAAGAGGTCAATGAGGAGAATGAACATGTTTATGGGATCTCACTATCAAGTCAAAATTCATCAACTCACATCAATTCTAGTTCTCAAGAGTTGATTAAGAACACCACTCTATAGTTTATCAGATCGATCAGTCACAAGTTCTAGTGATCCAAATCTCTAACTCACCTAAGAATTAACATCCTAAAGGAATTCCAAAAGATGCTCCCATACATAATGAATATAGTGTGTCGATTATTAATCTCAACATGAATACTTCATTTAGGCCCCACCTAAATTCGAGCATCCACCACCAACATAGAGCTACTACCACCCTAAGCAAGAATTCTATGTGGTGAGATGGTTGAAGAAGTGCCCTCTTAACTACATGGAAAGATCAACAAGAGGAATATAATTGTCAATCTAATCACAATTGACCTTAAATCCATTATGTAAATGACATATTCATTCACTCCCAAGAATCCTAAGGTTATTTTTGAGTTCTTAAGGATGAGAGAGACTGATGTCTTGACTTGGTAAGAAGATTCAAACTTATAGATATTTCGTCCCTAATGAGTGTGGATGTGCTTTTAAAATATTTAAGGATCCTTGAGTGCCTTTTAAAGTGTAGGAAGTGCGTGTATCAAAGTAGTTCCATAAGATTTCCGAGTTAGAAAATGAGGCGATGTTAACTTGCTTACATAGGGTTCCATAGTTGAATTATACAAGAAAGACCAACACATAGGGAGTAAATGACCCATTGAAGAACGTGGAACTAAAAGTAAAGATGAAAGATATGCTAGTGCAAAATCATACGAGATAGGTCAAGATCAAATATAAAATCCTAGCCAAACTATATAACCTTGACCAGAGATGGAAAACATGCCAAATGAAGTTTACATCATGTCAAGATGACTTAGTATGTGTATTTTATATATTGTTCTCTCAAAATTTCTCAACATATTAGTGTGCAAGGATAAGCAAGTTAGACAAGATACCTTATAAAGTTCTAAGTAGGAATGGAAAGATTGTTCTTATCTTAGAAAGAGTCTATGTCAAAACCAATAATGTCAAAGAGTGAATTACCAAATTTGAGTGTCTACAAGGAGAATTCATTTATAGAAATAGAAACATGATCATGGGATTTTTATCATATCCTCTAGATCTAGTAATAGAGGTGCACGAGTGCAAGAAACAATATTTAGAATAGAGTATCGTAAGGAAAAGTTAGCCACAAAAGGTTAGAAATACCCAAACATTTCTATTTGGTTTAGATGATCCTTCCTTGTGCTCATTTTCATCACTCTATATTTTACAAACAATATGATGATAGTCTACATAATACATTTATATAGTTCTATAGATTTGTGATACTTCCAAATTTCACAAATGGCGTTACCTCTAAAACCATAACCTTAATCTCACTTTATCGAGATTTCAAGAGTTTTTTATATGCGTTTAGGAATATCAATATATGGTTTGGGAATTTTGTATTCACTATTTTTACTATTTTCTTTAAAACCATCATGTACACATAAGTAATTAGTCTTAATTAGATTAACACCTAATTTTGATATTACACTTACTTTTAAAGTAGAGATTTAGTATATTTTTACCATTTTGAGTTTTCTCGATAAATATGCTTCCCAGTAAACATATTTTTTTGTCATTATAGATCCCTTTATATATATTCATTATCACCTATAGATACACTCTCTCTTATTTTCTTGCATTATATCATTTCAAATAAGTATTTAATTGAGGAAAAATAAGAACAATATTTTTTCTCCTATATCTAATCCAGTGATTGCATTTACCATTACAACATTATTAAATGTAAAGGTAACTCGACTACATTTACTACTCAAGCTATAGTAATTTTTTCTAAACCCAATGAGACATACTTCAATAAAAATGTTGATGAGACATTCTCAACATAATTGGTATGGCCTCCCAAGTACACTATATGTGAGGCCATTAAAAAATAAGAACATAAAATTGAAATATTATTAGTGTTCGAATGAATATCAAAAATTGAATATGATTTTCCTCTAAAAGATCCAAATTGATGCTTCATTTCATCATTTTCCATATTTCTACTCTTTATGTTTTTTTTTCTTGAGTAAAAAGATACGTGGTATAAATATGACATGAATTTATGCCACATTTGCACCACATCTACAATACATTTGTAACATGTCTACAACACAATTTCACAAGATCAATTTTTATAAAGAAACAACAAATGTAGATGACGTGAAATCAATACTAAAGTGGTGTTATTCACATGTTATGTAATAGTTCCCAAGGATAACTACCATATTAGGGGCATACATTGAGTATGATGCCAATATGGGCACCTAATTAATCACTGCGAGAGTTAGTTCCAAACTACGTTTATCATTTTTTAGGAGATATATTTGAGTTATTTTTTTGAGAGATATTTTGGTTAAGTGAAAAAAACTATGTTTAGACATCTTCTATTTTTAGTTAGAAGTGTCAATTAGAGAGTAGTTAATTATCCATTCATATCTAAGAGGTGGGAGGAATTTATAAGTGTATATAAATGAATTTAGTATTATTTTAGGCCATTTCTATTTCAAGGACAGTTTAGGATGCCTAGTTTGACTAGTGGGCATGATGGTTGTACATGTGTCATTTAAACTAATAATGAATTCTTATGTGTTGACCATATCTTATTAGTGGATAATGCTTATTGTCTGAGTATATTTTTATTCATATGCAATTTAATTTATTTTTACTTCAGAGAGTTGTACATATTATTGTTGTCTTTAACTTGTTATGCAAAAATAGACAAGCTCAACTATAATGGCTAATATAGTCTTGTATTTTAATTAATTATGTTGGTTCCTAGTTTTACACCCCAAATAAAAGGAAACAATTCAAGAACAAATGGCTTGTAGAATGATAGATGGAAAATATGTCATTTGTAGCAGAGGAAGAATCTAACACTCTTTTGTGACCAGTCTCTGGGAATGACTAATAGGCACATACAAAGGAAATGGCCAACTCGTACTTACTTCGGTTTTGCTTAAACATGGGTGAGAGGACACAAATGGTAGCTTGAATGAAGGATGGATATTATGAGTCAATCTCATGTAATTATTGGTGGGTAAATCTGAGATAAGCATAACCATTAATCACTCAAAGAGTTGTCACACAAACATTACACATACTTAGTGCATCAGACACAAGCTACTAAAGACAAAAAAATGTGACCATAAGAATCATTTGGGAAGAATCTATCAACAACTTAGGGTGAAAAGGGTGCTTTAGATATTGATATTTTATAATTCACAACAAATTCACTCAAAATATGAAAGATAAGTGTGATTTTAAGCAAATATCATGTTGGGATATGAAATATGCAGGGGAAGGATGGAATGGAATCGTACTTAGTTAAAAATGAGGTGGGAGTGGTAGATTTTGTGGGGAGAAATGTTAATGCTTACCATTTAGACATGGTGTTCCCAATATGTAGAAGAAAAATCAAGAGGCGTGACCTCTTTAGGGTGATTTACATTCATTGATACCAAATTCAAGCAAATACTACCACTTAACATCTAGATTTTGGCTCAAATACTCATGCACAAATTTCCAACAAAATATTTTTTGTATTAGATCATAACACCCAAGATAAACTCAAGGGATTTAAACAATTACTTCCTAAGCAATATTACAGAAATGATTTTAAAATTAAACAAATGTTGTGAGGTAACACTATAACACAATACTCATTTAATGACCAATGCTATGTAATAAACATGAAGAATTCCTTTCGTATTTCACTGATCCAACAAAGATAATATTATATCAAATCCAAATATGTTCTCAATTACATCCTAAAACACCAGATTGTAACATGGAAGACATTTCTATACACTTCAATTTAGACAAGGGAGGCATAAGAATTCTCCCAATGCAGTCACAAAATCACACACTTACTACACTATTATACTGCCAAGTATGTTGTTTTATATATGGATATCGCGTAAGAAAAGTATTCACTAATGGATCATCCTTTAGTACTGTTGTCAATTTGGCCAATCATTGTCATTGAGTGTTTTACATAGTCGTCAGTTACTTGCATGGTTTTGGTCATCACTCAGGGAGTCTCACTATCATTAATTACTCATCTATAGTATTTGACTAGGGTGCATAGGGAGGGATTAGGGCACCCATGGGCACCCTGATCCTTATTTTTAGGCACCCTGGTCCTAGTTGCATTTGGGTCTCATTTAGAGTTTCGAGGTCGGTCTTTGTAATTTTCCCTCCCATTCCCCAGGTACTAGTTGGCATGTCGGGTCATTAGTGTCAAAATTTGAGCAAGAGATCCCTATATAAGCACAACATACTCACTATCTTATGAGTGGACTATTTCTACTAAGGTCTAGCTATCTACCAAGGCAAGGGATTTCATTTGGGAACTATTTGCATCACACACATTGCATAGGAAAGGGAAGTCTATTCTATTCCATCCACCATTTTGCATTTTATCTAGCTATCACTCGTATCTCTCTGTGTCATTCTATTTAGGGAACCTAGGCACACTATTGAACACACAATCACATAGAACTACATTGGGTATGAGATGTAGTGTAGCGTTTAGTCGTAAGTCCACCATTATGGCCGCTAAGGACAGTCTGAGCCCTTCATATGCATCTTTATTTTTTATGGGTTTGATGCTTTGTATGGGGTTTTGCAAGTGATTCTTCATTGTAGGTTCACGACATCATCAGTGAAGCTAGTGCAACATATACATGACAAAGATTGAGTTATTGTGAAGATCTAACGACCAACCCAGGACCTAGGTTTCGAGTTGTTCTGCAGATTAGGGTGCCCATACTGCAGATTAGGGCATCCACATGCATCCTAATATTCCCCCAAGCACCCCAATCTGGATAAATCTTCATATGATGTAACTTCTTCCTAAGGTGTCTTTGTCATACTACATGCTATCTTGTTCATCATCCAAGATACTGAGTTCGGATCACCGCGAGGTAAGTTCATTTCTAGTTAGTACCTTTTTCCTCTTATTTCATTTGTTTCATTTTATTTAAAATATCAAATAAAATTAGTTAGCATTCATACTTCACATTTATATCAGCTATTTCATTGTTGTATTACCTAGATTAACTTCTATAATACATATTTCAAGTAATCACCCAATGCCTCGTAGATGACTATACAACGTAATCACCTTAGAAAAATCCAAAGCTTAGAAAAAACTAAAACTAGACCCCTTAAAATGAAGACATACATTTATTCTTATAAAAATCCCCCTAAAGTAATATACCAAGATACCCTCAAGAATATCTTGAAATCGGTGAAAAATATGAGCGAGAAAATCATGAATTTGCCAAAGCAAATGGAACGGTCCTTTAAATGAAAAGATCCGCTCGATGTGCAAGAGGGAATGGTTCTAAATTATTATTGAGCTCATGGAGGAGTGAGGAATATACTTGTTATTACCAAATTACAACACCCTCTAGTTTGTCATGTGTGTGTGCATGAGCTATCAGTGTAACTGGGTAACATGGAATTATCTCAAGGTGTGGGACCTTGCAATTTGAGATAAGTCTCAGACAGAAAGGTGGTTCGAGTTCCTAATCTAATGTTAAGACTACTTCTAATCTAAATTTCCCAAGGGACCAGGGGAGAGAGAGAGCATAAAAAATGGGAAATCCTACACTAAAAAGGTGATAGTCTTATGAGATGGGAGTGAGACACCTGTGAGGGAGAAAAATGAAGGAACAATGTAGTTGAGAGAAGCCATAACAACTATGACACAGTCCCAAATCTTTATTCACCATCAAATATCCATGAAACACAACAACAAGAACCTAAAAATGAGGGAAAGATGCACATAATAGAGAGGCAAGGGAAGACAAGAAAACAAATGCAAGGGTTGAGAGAACACCACAAACACCAATTTTATTGCTTCATAAAAGTTACACAGTCCATTACATCTATAAAATAGAGGCACATATACATTCTATAGGCCCATGTGAAGGCTTACAACTCAATGGAATTGGGAATTTTTTTGCAAGAGTTTCCTATGTCTCAAAAATATCTCCCCTCTAAAAATGGGCGATTATTAGAGAGAGAGAGAGAGAGAGAGAGAGAGAGAGAGAGAGAGAGAGAGAGAGAGAGAGAGAGAGAGAGAGAGAGAGAGAGAGAGAGAGAGAGAGAGAGAGAGAGAGAGAGAGAGAGAGAGAGAGAGAGAGAGAGAGAGAGAGAGAGAGAGAGAGAGAGAGAGAGAGAGAGAGAGAGAGAGAGAGAGAGAGAGAGAGAGAGAGAGAGAGAGAGAGAGAGAGAGAGAGAGAGAGAGAGAGAGAGAGAGAGAGAGAGAGAGAGAGAGAGAGAGAGAGAGAGAGAGAGAGAGAGAGAGAGAGAGAGAGAGAGAGAGAGAGAGAGAGAGAGAGAGAGAGAGAGAGAGAGAGAGAGAGAGAGAGAGAGAGAGAGAGAGAGAGAGAGAGAGAGAGAGAGAGAGAGAGAGAGAGAGAGAGAGAGAGAGAGAGAGAGAGAGAGAGAGAGAGAGAGAGAGAGAGAGAGAGAGAGAGAGAGAGAGAGAGAGAGAGAGAGAGAGAGAGAGAGAGAGAGAGAGAGAGAGAGCCTCTGAAATTCCCTTTTACCCACCAACAAAAATCTAAGTAAATGATCTGGAAATAATGACGGGAAGCTTGCAAAGCCTTGCCTCCATGATGTATTGCTTCTTTATAGAAAAAGTCTACCCATGCCTTTATTAATACATTTACTATTCACCTGGAAGTCATCATTCAAATGGGATATTTTTCTACATTTTTACCCACCTACCCTCACCAAACTTTGGTTTCTTTATTTCTAAGTATAGAGGATGAAATAATGATTCCAATGAGTATAAGTTTGTCCATTTGGTTGATTATTGAGGAGGTTATGATGATTTTAGTGCGAGTCACTCCTTATGACTCACGCATTGACTCATGAAACTAGGCATTTAATTCCTGTAGCTAGAAATATTTTTGTTAAAATTCCCTTCAACCACTTTTAATTTTTGATTTAATATTCTTTGAGTGTAGCCCTTAAAAAATGTGTGCCCTAGAAAATCCTAATTTTATTAAACATTGTGTCACGGGGGTGAACTATCGACGTGGCTTTAACTTCTTTGCCAACTTGCTTCCCGGCTAAGTGAGTTGACCTTCTTATCACCTTGGCACATTCTCCTGTGGCTTAGCTGGCCTACAATTTCATCCCACCTCGCATCACCTTATCACCCGCCACTTGACATTGGGCTTGTCCTCCTCGTGGGAACCATGTTCTACGGGGATTATTGCACCACACTCCTTTTTCGCCGCATCAGCCTTGGGTCACTCCAATGACCTCATTCCTCATGGACCCTTTGGGTCGAGTGTCCTCCGCATTGGTCATACTTTTCCCCACGAGCCCACCATTCTAACCATGCCTATCGGGCCCACAACCACTCCCACGCCCGCGTCATGTTCAACTCCGCGTTCCTATCGGGCCACTTTGGCCCACATCGATTGATGTGGCTGCATCATGCCCACTAAGCCCATGTTTCTTATGGGCCGCTCGTGAACCCAAAAACCCATGATGTGGCCACAATGCAAAGGCCCTAACCCACCTACATGACTTCCTCATCGTGACCGATGCACCAAACTTGGCGAGCTTCTCCCCGACTCGACTCACACTCCTTTTTCATCCTGCCAAGTTGTTTGGCTTTCCTTCATCAACTCACCCACATTTTAATGATCCAACTCACCCTACAGCTTCTTACTAAGCAACTTTGTAGGTCGCTAAATAACTCGATGAGCTAGTTTGCCCCCTTAGCCAAATTTTTGTAATTTTTCAAAATTTCTTCCACCTTTTCTGGAATTTCAAATCTTTTTGAGACCAGAGCCAAGTAAAATGCAATGAGATTCCCAAAACTATTTTTTTGAATTTTACCTATTTTATCCATTTTAGGTAGTCACGCAGGTCCCGAGGCATGTATCTTGGTCTTTCTCCAGAGTTTCCCATTTTTACCCAAAATTGATTAAGTGTTGAACCTTCTTTGAAACCCAAAAGAGGAAAAAATGCACCGAATGATCTCAAACTTCCCAAAATCAATGAAAATGTTTCAAAATCATGTAAATTTACGAAAAACTCCATATTCAACCTTGAAGTCCCCTCGTCAACCGCGCCCAAGCTCAATTTCTACTGAGTTGTTCATTTTTATCAGGGGTAAAAATGGATAACAATTATTTTGCGCTAACAAACACCTATTTGTCTTTCCTATCCTATCATTGTGATGCACACATTTTGGGAAGAGTTTGTTTTCTATTGTTATCATTAGATTTGATCCTTTTCTTGAAAGAATGTTCAATAAAATAGTAAAGGGTAAAAATAAATAGCTTGATAATTATCTTTGATGTGATCTCACATGGATATAACCTCATTATCAGGAGAGACAATTTTTTTGTGAACATCTTAATCCCAATCTTTCCAATTCATGCTAAACATTTGAAAATATCTGCGATGATGTGTGCAATTAATGGCTTATACACACTACTCAAGGATTTTTTTCTTTAAATTTCCATTCCATTTTCATAAGTAAACAACATTTCCTTGTTTTATTAGCAGATCACTTGTAAATTCTTCTAGGAGACCTTTCTTGTGATAATGACATTGGTGGAAGCATAAATCAACTTCATGGAGCTATCATAAGAGAGATTTATATCTATCTTTTTCCTTTTAGGTCCTAATGAGGACTTCATCGAGGATGGTGTTTGACATTCCAAATGGGCGAGTTCTTATCCTTGAGAGTTCATCGCAAAATGTAGTGTAGTTGTCCTTTATGAGAAGGTTTGCAAGATGATGCCTTCATTTGCAATCTTTTAAGTCCTACTCTTTCATCTTCTTCGACCGTAGTACCATATTCGTCTCGACTCTCTCGAAATATTTATAGATTCAAAGGTGTCATCCTACCACCAGGATGAAAAACTAGTGGTATCGAAAAATTATTTCACTATTATAATCTTGGAACAAGCTTCCACACTATAGACTTTCAAGAAAGCCTAAAAGAAATAAGGTTCTAATTTCTCAATGACTGGACAAGCTAGAGAAAAGAGTCATCTCCCTCAAGAAATCCAATGAAAAGTCTCATCCTTCTCCCTAGAAGAAATTTTGGATTACTTTGAGCAAACATCGATGGCTCGGACCAATTCCAGTGCCAAAACATGAAGCTCATAGTGGAACAAAAACATACCTCATAGGGGAGTTAACCTTTTTGATTGGGTCACATCCTCGAAAAGAAATCCAAGTTAATCTATATTCTTGATGGAACACGGAAAAAATTCATGAGCTCATGGCCATGGGTATGTCCCATGGAATGGTAGATAACATTTAATACATGTTTTGTACTTTTGATAATAAGGAATTTATGGCTTCAGTAAAGATAAACTCTTGGCTCCCCTTCCAATCTTCGCATGGGAATTTGTGAAAATTGACAAATAATGTAATGATAATATCTTTTGTATACTTTTGCATATATTTCAATGGGATATGGTCCCTATAGAATCCCCTTTTCTACTTTCATGTATACATAATGTTATATGTTTTATGATGGATTTGGATTGTGACATTTTCCCCTATTTCTCTTATTGCTTTCATCTCTTTATGCACTTAGACATCTAAATCTTTCTTAGAATTAAAATTCAAGGAGCGAATAACCTTCTTTTATATTTTAATGAGACCTTTTGCCTCGCTTTCATGAATCTACATATTTCTTGTGAATAATGCATCTGTTTATTTTGAACACAAATTTTATCTCCATATTATTAACTTGGTTCAGTGGGGTCAAGATCTACCATGTGCTCCTTTGAATATGTTCTAAATCTTTCTTTGTATTCATCGAGATTATTAAACATATCTATGAAAAATTCCTCATCGACTCTAGCATGATAAAAACCATAGTACATCTTCCAATATATTGGAAAAAACTCTTTCCGTTCTTTCCTTCTTGATCAATTTGCCTAAAATCCATTCAATGTGAACAAACTCCTGGATGATATACTGATGCAATTTTTTTAATGGATTAGATTTTTTTAGATTAGATAACTATTTGGTTTTGGGGGTCCAAAAAACCCATAGTACATATATAACCAGAGGAAAAAAATGGGTGAGAGATCAACCCAATGATGGACAAGGACTTAAAACAAGACAAAATATCTTGACCCAACCAAGAGCTCTGCAAGGGGCGAGGCCTATAAGCCTCACAACACTACATTTTTATACCCTTATACAATAGAGTGCATCAATAGAAAAGTAACCCATATAATAACGTTGACAAAATAAAAAGACACAACCAAATAACATATAGAAACCATACGGACCATTCCGCCAAAATTTTGCTAACAATACTACTTCAGGTGCCTCTACGGTTTGGGAGCTCGAACCTCATTCTATACTGATTAGGGTTTTGATTTGCACCGCTTGTCTACAATGATCATCTCTCGAGGTGCTCTCATTCTCTAAGATGTGCAAGACCATGTTGACCCCTCCTTTCAGAGCTTGACTAGCAGCTGGTCTTGGATGATGGATATTCTAGTCTCCTACATTTCTAAGTCAGCTTTAATGCCATTAATCCTCTTCTCCTACATGGTTTCCTTCATGATCCACTCTCTCATTTTATTAATCGAGATGATTCGTGATATTTAACTGAGGATCCCACCACCATCTCCAGATTAGAAATCTTAGACTCATTATTGGAACCCCCACTAGCATTGGTTTCAATCTGCTTCCCCTTCGAAGACTCACTGTGCCTCAAGTCAGAAAGAACCTCCACAACCACATTATCTCTATTGTCTTTCACTATTTTTTACTTCTTTCTATGAAGTTTGCTAGCCAAAGTTTCCTAATCTAAATCGAGAAGGTTGGGGAAGGGTGGGATGATTAGTTTCCCTTTCTAGAATAAAAAGGATCAAACCATGGTGGATGGGGAATCAATTTTACCCTTTTGAAACTCCTCAACTATGACTATCAAATACCTAAGGAGAAAGAAAGGTAGACTCATCATCGGTTCCTCTGAAGAAGTAAGGATGGACAAGTGGTGGGTGTATATTTTTCTGAACTTTCCCTCTAAGGTAATATACCTCATAACCACCTTACAAATTTCATCCCACCTTTCAGGTAAACAAGTTTTGACAATCCCATCATCAAATAAATGACAATTTTCCCCCGTAAAAAATATAGAGATTTCATGGTTTCTTCATTTCTTATCTTTGAATAGCTTCAATCCCTCAGTCTACATCCCCGTGACCTTTGTGATAAAATATTTAGTGACTTGAAGTTCCATTCCCCTTAATTTAACATTCCCCTTGTTCCAAGTAGTAGAAAAATCAATGGAAAACACATGATTTCTACCTTATAGCTTTTGATGAACTCTATAAATCCCCATTTTCTCATGAGTCTCTAGATAGTGGCATCCTATTTGATAGCTTGATAGGATGTGGGTTATGACCTAACTCTCTCCCCTCCCATCCTGTTCTTGAATATCTCCCTTTGGTTCAGGCCCACCTGACGCAACAAAAACCACAAGAAAATAAAAAAAAGTAAGGAACACCTTTTTTGTCCCAACTTTAACTTTCCAATTTGAGGCTTCCAAGCATCGTCTTGTCCCATCTGCCCTGACTGCGTGCGTGATGGCAATTATCTTTTTTGTTCATTTGTGATTATCTTTGTCACGTGTCCCCAAGGTACCACCTCCTGCCAATCCTTCCACTCTAAAAATAATTTCCTTGATTTTCCAAACTATCCACATAAGCATTGGCCTCACGATAAGTGTGGAAAACCTCCACTTCCTCAAAATAAGTGATGATGGACTTAGATTCATTAATAAGATTCTTAATATTCCAACTAGGTTTATAATTTCCTTGAATGGCCGTTGATCATGAGGAGTGATTCACCTTCAAGAATAATTTTATTAATATTAATCTTCTTGGCGTGTCTTAACCCTTAACACATTACCACAACTTCAACAAAATTGTTTGAATTTTCTCCCAAGGGGTCCAACATACGCTAATATACAATGTCCAAGATGGTTCCTAATCAACCCTCCACCTCCAAATACTCTCTCCCTTATTTTTCCTATCCATCAAAGTTGATTTTACACCATCCTATGGGTGGGGGTTTCCACTTTGAGTTAGCCCTTTTTCCTTTTTGAATCCACCTTGGTGCTTTTTTCATTGGCTTGATCTTGAGAGCCTATAAAATCTTAGCTTCTTCCTTTGAAAAAATCCCTTGCCACTTATGCTTATGAACAACTATATTGTCCTTTAGACTTTGTAATATAATGTTCACAATTTTCCCAGGTTTAGTTGCCTTGTTTCTAAAGACTCTATTATTTCTCTCCTTCCATATATTCCAAAGAATATATGGAAGAGAGCCCTTCCATAGCTCCTTGATCAACTGTGCTTTATAAGGAATATTTCATTTCTCCATGACATTTGTAAGATTTCCTGGTAAATCTCCTGAATGTTGAACACATTTATTATCTCCATTAGTACCTGAGAAGAGAATTTGCATTCTAAAAATAGATGTGTTACCGATTCATCCTCCTCCTTGCACAAGTAACATCTATTGGTGATGATCATACCCTTTTTCCTAAGATTATCTATTATTAGGATCCTATTTTAACATATTACGAAAATAAAAAATTCACTTTGGGAATAATATATTTATTCCAAACCTTGGATAATGGTTGTCTTCCTCATCATTCTTGAAAACCATATTATACCCAAACTTGAATTCGTATTCCCCTAAATCGGTTCTACTCCATATCATCTCATCCACAACTGATCTAATGGGAATTATCTAATTTTTAGTTTAGCATTAAGATCATTAAAAGGGTCTTTTGGTCCATTATAGCCTAGGGAGGGCATATAGTAATCTAGCATGGTTCCGATTCTTTATGGTTCGAATAGTCCCCGACTTTATCTCTTATTCTTTGTTTGTAGAACTCTTTGAGTTTGTTCCATGGTTATTTCACCTCCAGGGAAGAGTTATCCAACCATATATCCTCCCAAAAAGCTATTCCTCTTCCATCCCCAATGTTCCATTTGACACCTTTGAGGAGCACATGTTTGCTTTGTGACAAAAACTATCCAAGAAAGTCTGAGCCCTTGGGTAATTCAAAGTATTAGAGAAAATGACTCTGCTTCTACCAAAGTTCCGCAAGTATTTCTCTTGCAAAATATTGACCCACCCTTGTTATTTGGAGAGTCTCAACCTATTTTGCTCTCAAGGCTTTGTTTATGATATTCATATTTTTCAATCCCAATCCTCCATTCTTCTTGGGTTTAGTCACTTTTTCCCAAGCCAAAAGCAGTATTCTTTTTTTATCCTCGGTTCTTGACCACAAAAATCTCTTTTGTATATTTTCTATTGCCATTCTAACTTTGCTTGGGATTTTGAAGATAGACATAACATGTAGATAGCCACCCCTGTATAGAGCTTTGAAGTAACCAGCCTTACAAACTTTGGGTAAAGTAGGTGTAGTCACTTTCGCACCCACTACCAGAACAAAGGGAACCTCATGCGTCTTTGGCCTATCACTCACAGGTGACCTTTGGGCACTCACCCGAGGTGCTCGAGAGGAGCCAAGTCTCTCTTTTATGTGAGTCACAGTGGAAGGCATAGTTCATGATTATGACTTAGTGATTTAACAAACATGAAGAGCTATAGAGCTCAGGATGACTTCTACACCCCTTCAGTCATAATAGAAACAAAGCACGCAACAAAAATAATAGAACCAAGAGTTGTAAATCCACTAATATACTTAACCATTCAAGTGAGGTCCAGGATTATACAAGATCAAAAGCAGAGTAAAAACATGCAGATAATACAGAAGGAAATCTTAATGTAAACATGATGGTAACCTTATCATATTATTCAGAGTCTTGCTACAAAGTATCACAGAGGGGCATACCATAGTCATGCACCATCTCTAGATTCATACATGTATTCCCACAAAAAAAAATTCATTCCCCATTTTCCCCATTACATCCTGTTGTCCCTCAAAATTCCTACTCTTAAAGAAAGTGAACTTTAAAATTTTTGAGTTTTAGTGTCTTCTTTGTTGTCTTGAAATTGTTGAAAGTCATAGGAAATTGAGAAAAGTCTACTTTTTGGGTCTTTTTGTGTGTTTTTCGGGCCGTCGGACAATTTTGTCCCAAGCGTCCCAAGTTCGAAAAGTGCGCTTTGTTCCCCGATCGCCGAAACCCCAAAGTTGTTCCATTTTGGGCCGTCGGCACTTTTCGTCCCAATGTCCTAAAGTTAATCAGCAAGGCTGTTCCATTTTTGGCGAAACACCGAACCGCGTGCTTCGCACTTTCATGTCCCAAATGTCCCAAGTCAAATTATGCGAGTTGTTCCATTTTCGGACAAAACGCGGAACAATCACTGATTTCTTAGCACTTTCATGTCCCAAATGTCCCAAAATTTTCCGGACCCATTGGAACCTTTTTGGTCGATTCACCCAAATCGCACACTTCACGCACTCATGTCCCTCGTGTCCCAAAGGCATTTGTGTGTCTTTTCCACCTTACCCGAATCGTAGAGCCACAGCGTGTTTGCGCAGCATTCGCGTCTCACATGTCTCTAATGAACCAAGTGCGTTCATGCTTGTTTTGTTGCTCTACCGAATATCAGCCTTATTTAAATTGGTGGGTATATATATTAAATGCACATTCATGGCCTTTCTCTATCCTAAGCGGCTATATAATGGGTATTCCCCCTTTGCATTTTTCACATTGTTTCCATGCTATCTTTGCTCGAACCCTTATGCAACCTAATTCCTACTGCGCGTGTATCCCTTTTCTCTGTAATTCCTTCCGAGTTTAGGTTGCTGACTCATTGCTATCAATATGAAGATCAAGTTCCGGGACGGAACAAATTTCACCTATTAATCTACCGTTCCCAATGTGGAGATAACGAAGCTCGACATCTTGACCCCGGTGATTACGTAGGAAGAGGTGGCGGTCCGAAGCCCTACACCAATGGCACAAATGATTCACGATAAGCGGATTGGCTTTTCTTGGAGGTTTCCCGATCTCGATGACGATCTTGCATTGACATCTTGTGCTTTAGTGTAAGCTCACTTCGACCCATTTCCAATTTGAGTGAATTAACGATATACACGGGGAACTCATCACCCAGTGAATGGACTCGCTGCCATTAGTACCGCACTAAGAATCCCAGAGATGGATAATGCCATAGTCGTTTCCCGGGATCAAGCACAGGCTCTGTTCAATCAAGACAGTGACAAATACAAGGCGCGGGTGGCGAAGTCCTGGCTGAAGAACCCTAAGAAAGGAGCCTCTCACCTGTCCAAAACTCTTTTCCGAGCATATTTTAATGAAGAATTGTCTGACTTTATAATTCTACTGGCTCGGGTTATGGGTTTGCCCTCTACCAACGAATTTCACTTCTGGATGTGCCCGCTCATCAGCATGGTGTCTTGAGGAACACAAAATATTAACTAGGCGAAATCATCGGCATGAATTTGGCAGTAGAAGCATCCAATGTCGATATGCAAACGAAGAAGTTCTACATGACTTCTTATCTGATGTATACCCTAGCAGCGTCATGGCAATGGTTTGGCTTTTCTTACATTGACGCTCACAAAGATGATCCAGTATATGCTTACTACCCACAGTTCACCCTGGAGACCAACAATCGTAATTCGAAGGGTGATGACGCTTTCACCATGTACGTGGTTGAAAGGCTTGAAGGTAATCGCTGGAAGGTTTTCCGATGAAGCCATGAACTCGATATCGCACTACGGTGCTTATTTCATCCAATTCGGAAATTTTCTTATATCGGAACTTCTTTGGCATGAGAGCACCCTCGAGGCTTCCCATGTTACCTGCATGAATGATAAGATGGCTTTGATTGAAGTATGCGGGTAATTAGACAAAGCTGCCACAGAACTCTGCGAGAGACAAGAAGATTTTTGGTTTGCACTTTCCCATTTCTTTGGGAAATTACACTTGTAAAATAGCCTAGGCATACACGGAACATAGAGAGCCCTGGTCCCTATCACCATTCATTTCTTCAAGCCAGAACTGCTTTGACTTGAAGAAGTTTATTGAAACATGTAACATCAAGATAATCTATCATCATAGAAAGTGGAATCTGAAGACTCTTGGGTGCCGATCATGCGAGATGATTTTGAGGCCGAGAGAAGGCATTATGGCAGAGTTCTCCCTGCAGTTGATCCAAGAACTTCGGCTATGTACCAAGTTCCCGAAGGACTCCGGATGACAATTCTGATCTATACTCATATGAGTATGACGGTGTGATTAAGCACACCCCTTTGAGGACTTGGTTGGAAGCAAGAAAGAAAAAGATGATCTGGTGAGATCCTTGCTCCGGTCTTAGTCGGGACTAAGGTGCAGTTTGTGAGGGGAAAGTTCGAGAGCTCGGGAAGGCACTCGGGAGAATCCTCTTCCAAGGATGTTTCAACACGAGGAGAGAGACATCGGTTCCCAGTCGAAACACCGGTCACAAACCCCACTCGCCTCATCAATACAAGGACTGCAGCTTCCACTCCTTCTTCATCCACTCAAGTGTACCCAGAGAAGAAACTCAAGGAGGTTAAGAAGGAGCACGTGGAAAATGATCCTCAAAGAAAGCAAAGGTAGAAATGCCTATGGGACCTAGGAGAAAATCATTGTGCTCGGTGAAAGTGAAGAAAGTGAAGTGCGAGCCCTGCGGATGCTCCACAGAAGGTCAGCAGATAAAGATAAGGAAGTCAGAGCCGAACTTCCAAGTGTTGTCGATTCTTGGCCGGCAATTGTGTGAAGCACGCCCTTCTCACGTCTCAACTTAGAGACCACAGCTGCATGAGACCTTGAGTGTCATGAGCTCTCTGTCTCTTAGCCCTCTTGCTTCCCTACTTTGATTCCTCTTCCTCTTTTGCGTTGGTGCAACCTTTGGTTGACAACGGGAAGAAAATTTTCCTCTCGAGTTCGAGGGTCAAATTTTGATGCTTTCGCATGACCTTGTTAGGCACCACTCCTTCTCGTGCAAGAAAGCGGAGAACTACCTCCCGAGAATAGTGTCGATGCTCAAGGTCAAGCAATTCACCGGAGATTCAGTTAAAGCCTACAGGTGGACAAGTCGGGAGGCAGGACTTGCAGGCATCTAACTTAGAGCTCTCGAGGATTCCATTGGGAGAGTCTACCCACGAGGGTGAGATTCACAACCTCAAAGCTTGATCACAAGAGTCATTAGAAGGGTAGAAAGGGCAGCAAACTATTGAACGAGTTGGAAGAACATGCCCAAATTCTCACAGGTTTCATCAAGTCTCTTTTGTCTAAGGACAAAGTTTTGGACCCTACTCCGTTGACCACTCTTCCACCACCTGTAATTTTGAGCCAAGATGAAGTACAGAGTATCAAAGACATGCACAAGTATTAAAGTCTATGGCGGAGCTATGGAAGCCATGGTGGATGATATGCTTGTTGCAGGGTTGAACTTCATCGATGAAGCTTTTAAACTCCATGGAAAAGTGAACAATTTGCAACAGAAGCTCTCCTCTACTATTGGGATCATGGATAAAGAGCTCAAACTCTGGAGCAGTTGCATAGTAGACCTCCGCCTTATGGGACAAAAATGAGAATATCTTCTTGTGACAAATAAGGTTTTTGATGATGCAAAGGATAATCTGTCAAAGTCCTGGGTTTACAGTGTGGAGTGGAAAATCAAAGTATTGGAGGAGGCTTTGGGTGAACTGAAGAACAACTGGCAGAAGGGTGAAGCTTTGAACTTTGGTAGTCTCACCTTCAAAGACATACATTGTCATCTTCAAGATGAAACTTCACAGTATGCCCTTTCTCTATAAGAAATCAAAGCTCAATTGAGCTTTTGTCAAAGATAATTTGTTCAAGAAAGTTCCATCTCCAAGGATAAAATGAAGGAGATTTGCTCCCTTGATCTGCCATTGAAGAAGCGAAATAAAGATTATCATACTCATCAAGTTTGAGCAAAGAGATGGAGAAGTGTCTTGGATTTTGGACTCGGTTTGCGACCAACACGTCGAGTCCCTCGTAGGCGAGAGACATAGGCCGAGGCGTTGAAGAAATTGAGGCAGCAAATTTTGAAGTCAGTGGGTCCCTCCAAGTGGCTCGCCACTGTCTTCTTCTCCTTATTCTTTCTCTTCTTCCCTTTCTTTCCATTTTCTTTTAAGAAGTTGGAGGTGTGCGATTCGCGGTCCTTAACTATTCTGGTTAAAAAAAGCGGTTACTGAAGAGTAACTCGATTTGTAAGTTATATAATGGCATTTCCACGCCATTACGAAAAAGGAAGAACTTGGCATATTTTTCTCGAAAGTGTAAATAGATTACTGAAAAGGAATCATACAAAAGGGCTTTTATTCTTTGTCTATCTAATCTTCAAGTTATCTCGAGCTTTCGTTTAATGTTTGTGAAGATCATTTGTTACTAGTTTGTTAGTCTCTGATTGCATACTCTTCCAACTTTTGCATCATACATGGTGATCTTCAGATAAACCAACGAGAGGAACTTTGTGTCCTTGATTAATGAATACGTATTCGTTAAGAAACTTTGTGTTACGGCGGATGTTATTTACGAACTTTGTGTCTTTAAATTCCATCTTATTTATACAATACGAATGATCTTGTTTTAAATTCACTTGTAACTCCGCATACATAAAGAATTATTCTGCTATCTATAATTCCGTATGTTGCCTTTACGCTCATTCTTACACTCTCATTCCTCGGTCCCAGTACTTGATGATTATTACGAAAGACACTTTCAGTAATATCAAGTTTAACAAAAAAATAATATTTTGTATATTTGTAAATAGGTTTGTTTGAATAAGGGAACCTCTCCCATTAAAGAGGAGGGACTTAACGTCCTTGCCATGTGCTCTTCTTAAAAGTCCTATTTGACGACCACCGATTTTGGCGACTCCATTGGGAAAATCATATTCGATTCTGTAATTTTTGATCATCCTTTGATCTAGCGACTCCACGCTTTACTCGAGGGAGAAGGACCCTTGGTATTCAAGATTCTCGGTTTGATTTTGGAGACGACGGGGTTTTCCTTTTCCTTCAACAAGAAATAGAAGGAATCGTTAAATAAGCACTCCACCTGCTCAAATTGAATTCCTATGGCGGTACTCGTTAGAGCCAAGCTAGCCCTAATCTTGAGCTTTGATTCTTGCTGCCAGTGTTGCGGTTCCTCTCAAGCCGCTTTTTCCAAGAATGGCGATACCATTGCCACCAGGGTCACCGAGTGTCGGGCCCTTGCTCTTCCTCGGCCTTTGCGCCCAGGTTACCCGGAGGTAGCAGGAAGAACTTTCCTAAGTTCAAAGGCGATAGAAGTACATCTGATGAACACATCGTAGCCTTCATTATTGCGTGTGTGAGTCACGTCGAGAGTTGAGCACAAAGACGTCTACTGTGAGAGGCTGCCGATTGAGACTTTACAAGATAATGTGCTTGATTGGTTCTATCACCTTTATTTGTACTTATCACTAGTGCATTGGGACACCATGAGGAACTGGGTTTGAAAACCGTTTCAAACCGGTAGAAGATAATATGCATGCCTTGCTAGCTCAAATTTCAGATAAAGAAAGATTCACCGAGAACCCATGAGAGAATTTATGGCCGTCGTTGACAAGTTGATCAACAAAATTCTGTAAATACTCAGGCCAGTTGATCAAATCCAAAAATGTTTCTTCCTAAATGCCCAAAGCGCTGAAGTGGCTATGCGTGAGAAGAGCTAATCTCAACATTGGTGGAGGATCAAACTCTTCAACTGTTAGTGTTGAGGATGATTTGATCATGTCGGGGAAGTTGAGAGAGACCCTTCCAAATCTAAGTCTGTTTAGCTCTGGACCTATCTTGATTAGTTAGTCAAAAGCTGCGAATGATCTCATTCGCTATAAAGAAACAATTGGCTCAAGCATGCCCCTTATGCGAGATGTTCCAAGGAGGAGTTTTCACGAAATCATTTGCCTTCTTCTCAAACAAGACTAGCACTTGAAGGACCTCTGTTAAAGTTCCTGTGATTAGTCGACACACCCGAAGTTGAAGAGCTTGGATGATGATGAGGATAATGAAGCTTGCGAGGAGTTTGTGGAGGAATTTGATGATGAAGCGAGATGAACTTGAGGGATCTCGGGTTAATTTCTTCACCACCGAGGGTATCACGATGGAGATGATTATGATGAAGTGGCAGCAGGACATGAATAGTGAATCATTTGCTGTCATGACTCGAGTGTGACAAATCGTGAGGGAGAAGGTGACGACCCCCAAGAAATCCAAGCAGCAATGACAATGACTATCCCCTGTCATCGCTAAAAGAGGATCTCCTATCCCCACTTCATCTACACCAAAGGTGAATCCTGTCAATCCTACTTAAAGAAAGTTCCTTCTTTTCTCCTAAAGATTGATAAGCCTTTAAAATTTCAAATGATGATGGCCCGATCCATACAGGTGCTTTTGATATTATTGATCAT